>CM077303.1:119904347-121178513 GCA_039655065.1 Glossophaga mutica | reverse complement strand
AACTCTTCATTCAGATCAGAGATTATTGTGTGGAGGAGATTTATTGTATATGTGTGTACAAGAGGATCTCAGACAGCACAGGAATGTGGGACAGTCATAAGCCCCAAGGAGGCCTAGGTGTTTCCACTTATAGAGTAGAAAGTACCAGAAAACTGTGGGAAACAACACAGGCTACAAGATCCTTGAAAATAAATGGAACCAGATAAGAGGAGCCTGGGTCTTGTTACAGAAATAAGAAATCAGCTAGGAAATAATTGTATCAGTGAAACTTCAGAACCTTAAGTGAACTTGCATTGTTATTACCACTTCATGAGTACCAGAGGCACTTCTCACAGTCGCCGTAGACATCTCCTACACCCTGGGTTAATGGTGTAATTTTTGGTACCTTTTCTTAGTGAACTCACAATTTATTTAACAGACATCTATTGAAATGCTTGAACAACAATGAAAGAAACTGAAAAAAAAAAGTCCAACTATGGACAAGGCACCATCCTATCCACTTGGGATGCAGTGCTGAGCACAAATAGACACAACTCTGCCTAAACAGAGCTCACAGTCTGATGGGAGAGAGTGATACTATTTCTGTCAAACAACAACTTAATGACACACAAAACTAAAGCTGTGATCCTGCTAAGAAGGAGGAGGAAATGGAATTCTGAGAGCATATAATAGGGATTGGGCAGATTAGGGAAGGCTTTAATAGGGAAGCTATCCTTGAACTTAAAACTGAAGATTTGATATTAAGTGGGTAAAAATAGAGACAAGGCGCAGGTGGCCTTATACGCTGAAGGAATACCATGTGCAGATGCCCTGTGGCATGGGAGAGCATATAGAATACAAGGCTTGAAAGAAGGCCAGGCTCACTGATGACAAGAGAGGAACAGAGAATGGTGTGTTTGATGAAGCAAGAAAAGTGTGGAGTGACCAGATCATTCTGGGCCCTCAGTCTTTTATTTTTTTTAATCAGTATAGAACTATTTGATTTTTTTTACACTTATCATGTTATAAATTCATAGAGAATGGGTTCCAGCAGCTTTAGCTCCTTTCCATTAGTTCTCACAGTTTGCTTCTCCAGGTGGAGCAGGCTGATGCTTCAGCTAAACCCAGGTACCTTTCTCTTTGGCTTCCTTCTTTTTCTGATCATTTTCCTTCACACATTTCAGGAAGTTATATCACTCTTAGAGTGCTTAATATGCATAATACATACATTAATTCTCTAGGCAAGAATCTTGCCTTTACCTTGTTTGTTTACAACAATGCCCACCACATGCTGGGTGACCTTGTATACTCTTTCAGTTTTGCCATGGTAACACTTGTGCAGCATTTCTTTTTAATAGTGCCCATTCCCTTGATATCTACAATTATCACTTTTCTTGTGGATTCACATGTATGTGGCCAAAGGAACAACTCCATGTTTTCTAAAAGGCCTAGAGAACACACAGTGGGTGCCTGTCCTCTTTCCCTTTGTATTAGTCATTTTGGCAAATTACTAGAAGGTGGTGATTCCAGACAAAAACCTGGGCCTTGTCAGTCTTAATAAGAGTTTTTCTTTATTCTAAGAGCAATGGAAAACCTTTGAAGAGTAATACTGCACCTCCTATATGATTCCACTATCATTCCAGCCACTACTTTGTATATTTAATGCAACATAGTATTGGACTAAATCTCATAAAAGAGTAAAAAGGCAACTAGCAGTATCTGAACAACTTGAAATTGAAAATCTCCACTTAAGATTCCTAATTTAGTAATGAACCTGAAGTTCAAAGCAAAATTTTGTGGATCAAAACCACTTGGATATTATCCCTGGATAAAATCCATAGTTCCCCACAAATCATACCTCCCGCACTTCCCTTCTCCCAACTATTTACTACTTGATGACTTTCTTATGTTCAGGACATTTGAATATCTACCATAATTGCAGAAGTAAAATAAATGGTAATAACAAATTGATTTAAGGTTTCCTCTAGAGTAATGATTCATTGACGTTTGTAGCATTTTAGTGTAAGTGTGGTAGAAATGATTATTATCTTTAATGCTTAACTGAGTAATTGATTATTGATAAATGAGTACTCTATTTAAGCCAGGATCTATCTTACATCACCTGGAAAAGGATGATGTTCCTACTCTTTTAATGACCATTAAGTGGTAAATAAGGAAGTGGAAATGTTTCATAACTTACATATTAAGTATCTTTGGTCATTTAACTACCTCTGCAATGAGAGCAAGAAGGCAACTAGGATAGATAGCTGACTTAGGGAAAGATCAATGACTGTTTTTCAGAATTTTATTGAAAGTGCATTATAGATTGTCTTGCTTTTAACATTATTACTTCATTGAATAACGATATATGAGTAGGCTACAGGGAAAATTAGAACACAGCTGTGCAAGGCTATCTGTGTGACAGGATGAGAATTACATAGTAAAATGGCCTCCAGAGAAAATTTCAATCCCACCCCCACTCTCTCTGCCCAGTGAAAATAGGGATATACATTGAAAACAAAAGCAAAATGATTGAAGCTTATCTTTGTGTTTCACCCACCTCCTTTTGGGGAGGGAGGCTACTTTCCTTTTTATGTCTCTTCATAGTTATCCACCTGAACCTCTATGTTGCCATCTTACTACCAAGAGTTCACCCCACAAACAACTACACATCTTACTGAGCCTCATAATTCCCATGAATTCCCCATGTACCATAATAATATCTTTCATATCACAACTGTTCAGTGAAACTCCCATTTTTTTCAGTATTTTGATCTCAGTCAAGCCTTAAGAAGAAAGCAATGCAATTTAACCAATTTATACTAACTTTCTTTTAACCTGATTTGTGGAAGCTTCATTATTTTTAAAAAGCCACTTTTTTAAAATAATGAATTTCAGGTGGTTTAAGAAAGTGGTATAAAGTTTCACATGACTATATACTGGGGCAGGAGGAAGGAACATAGGTGGACTAAAATTGGTTATCAGAGGTAGGATTACATGGTGACCTCAAAGTTCAACAGGCCAGGATTAAAATCCTGGCTCTCTCCCTTACAACCTGGGCTACCTCAAAGCCTCAGATTTATCTGTAAAGTTGGTGTTACTGACTAATGAGATTAGAGTGAGCATTATATAAAATAACGTGTATGGTCATTAGTAAAACCACTGATATATAGCTAGTAAAAAAAAACAAAAAACAAATTATCATTACCATTTTTACATGGGTAAGTGGTTTACCAAGGCATTCTGACTAAAAACCCATGGGGACCACCAAAGATCATATGATTTTTCCTAATAATCCCAAAAAAGAATTGAGTAGGTTAACCAAGAATTTAACAAGGAAGGAAAGGCCTGTGTCTAGAGTTGAAATATCTGAGCATGACCCTTCACAAAACAATAACCTCTGACTGCAAGTCTAATATGAAATTTAGCTTGAGAACTATGACTCCTCATTTTGGCCTTGGCTCCAAAAGCAGGGGCATTAGTACTAGCTTATTAGCATCTCCAGTATAACTTGAGAGGTCATTCAATATCTATGTCAACCACAGAATGATTTTAGTTTAATTAGGATAACTTCCTTTTTCAGAAGTTAAGGTGATACAATAACCAAAAAAACAGTTTCTTTGAAATACTTCCTCTTAGAGCAGGATCCAGTATATTTCTATTTATCATGTACCCTGATACTTTTAAAGATTTGCAGTATTTCCCAACTGTTTATCTATGCCCCAGCAGGTAAAACTTTAACACCTCCTGTTCTTTCCTTCCCCTAAATCCTAAATTCATCCGAAGTGGCTGTAGATTTGGCCTTTTCTTCATCCTAAGTACTTCTCCCTTCAATTACTCCTGGAACCCATAGTACATTATAAGAGAGTACATCTCCTCTGAGACCATTTTTGAAAGAAAAATATTTCTAATTTTTTTTTTATTTTAATTGTTGTTCTTGTACAGTTTTCTGTCTTTTACTCCCCCCCAAGCCCACCGCCCCAGCCCTCCCCACCTCCCTCCCATTTCTACCCCCCATAGTTTTTGTCCATGTGTCCTTTATACTTGTTGCTCTAAACCATTCCCCTTTTCCCCTGAAATTCCTTCCCCTCTCCCCTTTGGTGACTGTCAGCCTGTTCTCAATTTCAGTGTCTTTGGTTATATTATGCTTGTTTGTTTGTTTTGTTGATTAGGTTCCTGTTAAAGGTGTGATCATATGGCATTTGTCTTTCACTGCCTGGCTTGTTTATACCAGCTTTTCTTTAAGTGAAATGAAGCAGAATCTAGCCATAAATTTATTACTTATAACCCTTGACCTCAAAGCTTCAAGCCATTTATATATCTTACGTTGGAGAGTCAAAGTTTAGGGCCCCTTTAAATCATACATAGCAGTTACTCTTCTAATAGTCTATCGAAAAGAGACACCAATATACTTTAAATGAAGGAAGTCCATATTTACTATAGCCCCATTTCTGGGCAGTTTCTGCACTGAAACAGGAGAAAACATGGAGAGTAGCAGTGGGAGAAAGCTGTAGTAAAGAACATGTTGGCAATTGTGGGAAGAGTGAATAAGGGCATTGCATTAAGTAATTGTATAATATTTCATTTCCCCCACAGTATTAACCCCAAGCAGTGGTATTTAAATTGTGTCCTCCCTAGCCCTGGAATTCTGTAGATGTACCCCACGCAAGGGCCAGGGTTGGCTAAGCAGGTAGGTCTAAGCATACCCTAAAATTACAACAGCTGTGCTTTTATAACTAGATGAGGTTATATTAGTAACAAATAAGAGTTCTATTTCTAAAAAAAATAGTTGAAACTCATGATAAAGTTTCTGGAAGATTATTTGTTTGCCCGACTAGCCAAAATATAAACAAAGAATATACACACACGCACACGCGCACACACACTCAATTTAACAATTACTATTCTTTGTCAAACTTAAGATGATAAAGATCATATAAGAATAGTCAACATGTATCAGGTGCTTATTCTGTTCCCAACACTATGCTAAGAACTTCACATTGATAAGTCTCATAATAACACAAAGAGCCAGGTTACATGATGATCCTCATTGTGCAAGAAACAAAACCTAGGCTCAAAGAGACTCAGCTGTGTCCAAGTTTACACTGCCAGAAAGAAATTAACAGAATAGGGTAACTGTTGAAATTTCCTCGAAATTTTAGTGGCTTGACATAGAGGTTCATGTCTTATTCTCATATTAATTCATTAAAAGTGTTTGGTAGATGGTCTTCCACTGCACATAACTCAGGGACCCAGGTCTCTTCAATCTTGTGACAGTCGCTGGAGACTCAGGGACCTCTGCTAAACTTCTGCATCTGGTCCCCAAGACAGAGAGCAGAGAGCCAGAGTACTGCAGAGGAGGTTAAAAACCTTAAAAAGGGCCAGATCTGGACATGGGGTGTGTAATTTCTGCCCACATTTCTTTGGTCAGAACTTCTCAAAAGGATGTGTCCAACTGGAAGGGAAGTTGGGAAATACTGTGTGGCTATATGCCCAGGAGGAAAGAGAGTTGGTTACTTGCCAGTCTCTACCACAGTGGTAGGACCAGGACTCAAACTCAGGAGCTTCAAGTCTTCTAGAATTCACTACAGTGTGGAATTAACTTGATCCAGACATAAAATAGCATTATAAATTATGCTCTCGAGGTTCATCATTTCAGATTCTGGATAATCCTTAAGAACACTGTACATGTACATTCATTCATTTATTCACTCAACATTTACTAAACACTATATACCAGGCAGGCATCATTCATTCACTTATTTGAAATTTATTGAGCATTTAGTGTACCAGGCAGTACTTGGGGCAGCAACAATAAACAAGAGAGAAATAATCCCTGCCAACATGAACTTATATCTAAAGGACTTAAAACATGGTTTTGATATATTTTTATACTTTCTACAAAATCATGCAGCACTGTGTGCTTTATATACTTCCAGCCTCTGTTGTTTAGCTTTGAATACATATGGGAATGAAGAGAAACATGCATTTTCTACATGGGAATATATGCTGAAATTCCCTTGTGAAAGAAGAAGTCTGTTTGTCTTTGTACCTCTGGCCTAACTCTAGTATAGGAAACTAGCCTAGGAATCATATAGGTTATGTTTTGTTCACATATTACTTGGGCATGTTTCCTCATGGCAAAGTCAAACACTTTGAATGAAAGTTTCCCAGATCTTTTCCATCTCTAAAACTCAAGCTTAAAATTGTGAAGATATTTGATCTAGTGGACACTACATGAGACAGGGAATCAGCAAATGTGAGTTGTAGCTCTGCTTCTCTAGTTCCTTGCAGAAGTCTCACCAAATCTCTAGTCCTCAATGTATTCACTGGTCAACAAATGCTTTGACCATTAAGAGTATCCCTTCAAATTTTAATATTCGACTAGTATCTACAATACCACTGTTGGGCACAAAACAGTCAGGTTCCTACTTCAGAGTTTAGTTTCTTATAGATGAGTCCTATAAATATGACCCCTAAAGTTCTGAAAAAGGCAAGACTTCTTTCACACGTATTACGAGTAACATTCACTCCCTACCTGATCATTCAGAGCATCTTTTTCTTTTTCCCAAAATACACAACCATTCTGGTTTCACTAATTGGCTCAGTATTGAGTAACTCCCTATTTCAGTCTAGTTTATTCTTGTGGCATTACTTTAGACTCTCAGCTCCCCCCACAATTAAAAACCATGTCAGAGAAAGGCGATTCATAACAACCTAAACAATGAGGCTGTCTCTCTTAATATGTCCATTTATCATTACTTCATATTTATTTAAGGCTTTAACCAAAATGGAATAAAACAGTCTTCATTATAAGGGACAATTTTTTACTAATGCTCAGAAAATCAAGACATTATGGACAATTAAAATTCATAATATGTTTAGCTCTATACCAAATGTTAATGAGACCTATTGCTAATGAGAGCAGCTCCATTTGTCATATTGAAATATCTTCAGTGCATGAGGGCCCTGGAAGAAATGTTTTAATGACACAGATAAAATTATAGTTATTTTACCAATGCATAGGAGATATAAACATTTGTCTGAAAGTGTTCAGACTTATAAAAGTAAATGTAAATCACAAAACTAAGGTTCAATTTTGTCCAACAGACACTAAGTCTCTTGGAAAAAAGAGAATTCCCTTAAAAATAAAATCAGCCATAAGTCAGAATCTGATTGCTTACAGATTCTGTCCATAGGCATTGCTAGAACATTGATTTTAGTTTGGGTGGAGGCAGGGGGCTGGAAGCATTCTATAGGAAATAATAAAGAATTAAAAGTCTCCCATCCAAGTACTAACCAGGCCTGACAGAAAACTGTACAAGAACAACAATTAAAATAAATAAAGGGAAAAAAGAATTAAAAGTCTCAAAGCCAAAAGTTTATAATGCTTTCATTCATTATTTAAAAACACATTTCTTTAAAATAAAGGGCTACAATTCAAGCATTATTTTGTCCTACCCTAATATTCTCCAGGTCTACTTTCCTGGCTGCCTGGAAGCCTGAATGATGCTATAACGCTCTCTGCCCAGCAGTGACTGCGCTGGCTCTGAGCCCTGAGGGAAATGGAAAGTCAACACCAGTAAGCGCCTCCCACATGCATCATTTTTTCTATAAATATATTAATCCTGCAGAAACCAGTCCTCACTCTTGTGTCTTCAAAGGCACACCCATCAGTCTTATTCTATGAAATGTGGTAGGAAGACTTAAAGAACTAGTTTCTGAATTGATGGCTTCCAAAGAATAAGAACAAAAAAGATCAAACAGGGTATGAGAAGAAAATATTAAAACTTCGCCTAAACAAACTAAGCAAACAAGAAGAACAGAGACAGAATCACAGATATGGAAAGTGTTTTGATGGTTACCAGATGGGAGGCAGTGTAGGGGAATGGGTGAAGAGGTGAGGGGATTAAGAAGTACAAATAGGTAGTTACAGAATAGTAATAAGGATGTAAAGTACAGTATAGGAAATGGAGTAGCCAAAGAACTTATATGTATGACCCATGGACATGAACAATGGTGGGGGGGTTGCCTGGCAGAGTTGAGGGTGCTGGGTGGAGGGGGGCAAAGGAGGAAAATCAGGATGACTGTAACAGCATAATCGATAAATATGATTTAAAAGAAAAAAACTTCACATCTTCTATAAATTAAAAGAAATTAGTCTTTACTAATATTTAATATGCGTCTTCCTTCATTTCACGTATTGTAGCCTGCATTTTTTCATCTAATTTGTGAGCAAAATCAACTAATTCTGTGAGCATCCTGATCACCAGGGCTTTGAACTGTGCATCTGATAGGTTGGCTATCTCTTCATGGCTTAGAGGAATTGGCTCTGGGGCTTTCATTTGTTTTCCGGTTTGAGCCATTTTTGGTGGGTTTTTTGTTTTGGTTTGGTTTCGGTCCGGTCACGACTGTTACGTAGTGAGGGGTGAAGCCTTAGGTGTTCCCCAGTGCGGGACAGCCCAGTCGCTGAGTTGTGACGCTGTATGTGGGGGCGGGGTCCAAGAGGGAACAATGGCGCCTGCTCTGCTCTCTCCTGGATTCCAGTCCCTTCCGCCACTTCCCCCTCGCCTGGACCATCTGCGAGCACGAATGTGGGACCACCTGCTCAGCCAGCCACCTTGTGCGGCCTCACTGGGTCTGCACAGTTGCCACCCCGTGCCCAGGGTCCGCCTGCCACCACCTGTGCACCTGAGAACTGCCAGCTGCTGCTCCTTGCGTTCCCGGGTCCGCACCTCCACTTTTTCCTGCCTTGACTCCGCCCCTCTTACCGGTCTGGATGAATGGTTGTTGGACTTTTGTACAGTTCAATTTTCTATCAGTTCTGGTTGTTTTCTTGTTTCTAAATATTTGTTGTCCTTAATTTTGGTTGTGAGAGGAGGCACAGTGTGTCTACCTACGCCTCTATCTTGGCTGGATGTGGATGGTCACTAGTACATGTACATAATATACTAAAAAAATTTTTTCCTTTTTTTAATTTTATTTTTAATCAGTATTTTTTAATTGTTGATATTGTACAGTTTTCTGTCTTTTACCCTGCCCCCAGCCCACCACCCCAGCCCTCCCCACCTTCCTCCCATTTCCACCCAATATACTAAAAATTATTGCATGCTTTGGAAAGATATCAGTCAAAGTCAGAGCAGGAAACAGAAGGTATTTTCAAATGAACGAACTAAGCAGAGTTTAAGAGAAGGACAAGTGACAAAGTTTGGGGCACAGAGGTTTAGCAATAAGAGAAGATATGTTCTGGACAAGCACTGCAGGGAGGGCCAAAAGAAGGAAACATATCAGAAACAAAGGCAGAGATACGAAGAGGGAATGTGACAAGAGCTGTAACTGTCAGAAGAGGGAACAAGCCAACCCACAGCTACTGAGCAATGTGTGAGCTGGAAAAATAGTACCCTGGCCTCACTCTGGCACATCCTCCAGGTTTCCTGCCAAATCTACCAGGAGTCAAAGGACAAAGGAATCCATTGATATGGTCCATTTGGGTCAGTCTCCCCATGTGGCCTGGAGGGGTATACAAAAGCTATCCATAGAAGATGTGCCCCAATTATTGTGACTACTAGGGTTATTCATTTATATAATCAGAAAAGTTAGGGTACCACTGCTCTAAATAAGTTCATTAAATACTAAGATTGTACTAGAAAAACCAAGTTCAGAAAATTTATTTTTTATTATTTTTTAAATGTATTTTATTGATTATGCTATTACAGTTGTCCCTTTTCCCCTCTTTATTCCCCTTCACCCTGCCCACCCCTTCCCACCCCATTCTCTGCATTTAGGTCATATCCATGGGTCATATATATAAGTTCTTTGGCTTCTACATTTCCTATACTATTCTTAACCTCCCCCTGCCTATCTTCTACCTACCATTTATGCTACTTATTTTCTGCACCTTTTCCGCCTCTCTCCCCACCCACTCCATGGAGGGCTGATAACCCTCCACATGATCTCCATTTCTGTGATTCTGTTTCTGTTCTAGATATTTGCCCAGTTTGTTTTTATTTTTATTTTTGTTTTAGGTTCAGTTGTTAATAAGTGTGAGTTTGTTGTCATTTTACTGTTCTTATTCTTTATCTTATTTTTCTTAGATAAGTCCCTTTAACATTTCATATAATAAGGGCTTGGTGATGATGAACTCCTTTAACCTGACCTTATCTAAGAAGCACTTTATCTGCCCCTCCATTCTAAAGGAAAGCTTTGCTGGATAGAGTAATCTTGGATGTAGGTCCTTGCCTTTCATGACTTCAAATACTTCTTTCCAGCCCCTTCTTGCCTGCAAGGTTTCTTTTGAGAAATTAGCTGACAGTCTTACGGACACTCCTTTGTAGGTAACTGTCTCCATTTCTCTTGCTGCTTTTAAGATTCCCTTGTTATTTTTAATCTTGGGTGATGTAATGATGATGTGCCTTGGTGTGTTCTTCCTTGGGTCCAACTGCTTTGGGACTCTCTGAGCTTCCTGGACTTCCTGGAAGTCTATTTCCTTTGCCATATTGGGGAAATTCTTCTTCATTGTTTGTTCAAATAAGTTTCACTTTCTTGCTCTTCCTCTTCTCCTTCTGGTGCCCCTATGATTCAGATGTTGGAATGTTTGAAGATGTCCTGGAGGTTCCTAAGCCTCTCCTCATTGTTTTGTTTTGGGTTTTTTTTTTGGTGTTTTTTTTTTTTTGAGTTCTTGTTTCTTCATTCTGTTCTCCTTGAATGTTTCTTTCTTCCTTCTGGTCTTTACTGTTGATTTGAGTCCTGGTTTCCTTCCCATCACTGTTGGTTCCCTGTACATTTTCCTTTATTTCACTTAGCATAGCCTTCATTTATTCATATTCAACCAATTTTGTGAGCATCCTCATTACCAGTGTTTTGAACTCAGTCTGATAGGTTTGCTATCTCTTCACCACTTAGTTGTATTTTTTCTGGAGCTTTGATCTGATCTTTCATTTGGGCCATTTCTTTTGGTCTTGATGCACCTGTTACATAGTAACGGGCAGAGCCTTAGGTGCTCACCAGTGTGAGGCAACCCACATCACTGCATTGTGCTGCTGCATGTGGGGGAAGGGTGCGAGAGGGAACAGTGCCACTTGCTTCGCTCTCTCTGCTGGGTTTCAGTCACTTCTCCCGATACCTACAATCAAATTGGGTCCTTCTGGTGCTGATTCCTGGGTGGGTGGGTTTGTGTACATTCTACGATCCTATGGGTCTCTCCAACAAACTCTCTTATGAGGCTGGGAGTTTCTCCCACTGCTGCCTCAACCCACACAGGTGTTTTCAATCAGAGGTTGGAGGCTTTATTTCCCTGCTGGAGCTCTGGGTTTCACAGTCTGTCTCATTCCCCAGTTGTTCCTCCTGGTTTATGTGCACATGAAAGTGGAACCACCCAGTCCACAGTCTTCCACCTTGCTCAGTCCTCCAGCCACTGCCTTGCCATGAGTTTCTCTCCACCTGGCTGCCTGTCTCTGTCCCTACTACCAGATGAATGTTTCTTTTTCAACTCCTTGGTTATCAGACATCCATACAGTTTGATTTTTCTGTAAGTTCTGGTGTTCTTTGTTTTAAATTTGTTGTTGTCTTTCTTTTCATTGTGTGAGGAGGCACAGGGTATCTACTTAAACCTCCATCTTGGCCGGAAGTCCCTCACACAGTCTATTCTTGATATTCCAGTCAAAGAGTCTCTTGGAAGAAAGTATCAGAGAGAGTGAGAATTCAGATGAGGAGACTCAGCATACTTTCTGCCTGCCCTGCACCTGCCTGTGACTGGGCCCTAAGTTCAAAAAATTTAGAATGCTTAGACCTACACTCAGTGGCCCATAAACAATTAGGAAAATTTGTTCTGCTAAACATAAGGGTAAGTGTAGCATTTGGATCAAAAGTTTTCTGGCTCTATTTTGGGTTATAAGGCCAATATGTACCCACTGGATCTTACTTACATTCATTCACTCTTTAATTCATTTATTCATTCATTACGTCAGGTACTGCATAGGTGCTCAGAATATAATCCCTGTCATCAAAAGTCACTAAGGTTGTAGAATAAGCTGGATATATAAAAAATATGTAGAATAGATTGATAATCATGCCAAAAAAATCAGAACAAGTTACAATGGGATTACAAAGAAGAAACAGTTCTACAGAGGAAAGGAATTATTTCATGTAGATAATAGTTTTGGAAAATTGAAGGAGAAGATAGACAAAATATTCCAGGCCAAAGAAACATTATGGAAAAATGACTTCATGAATTTGAGTAGATGAAAGTAATGCAGCACAGCTGAGATGCAGAGTAAAAATGGGGAAAAGCACACAATGTAAGCAAAAGCCAACCAGCTCAAGATTGTAAAAAGCCTCATTTGCCAATCTAAAAATTGGAAACTTTTGTTTTTTCATTTTATTTTAACTGTTGTTCCTCTACAGTTTTCTGTCTATTACACTGTTCCCAGCCTACCACCCCAGCCCTCCCAACCTCCCTCCCATTTCCACCACCCCCCAGTTCTTGTCCATGTGTCCATTATACTTCTTGCTCTAAACCCTTCCCCTTTTCCCCTGAAATTCCCTCCCCTCACCCTTCATATCACTTTCAATCTGTTCTTCATTTCAGAGTTTTTGGTTATATTTTGCTTGTTTGTTTGCTTTGTTGATTATATTCCTGTTAAACCTAATGATCCCATACCATATGAGATCATATGGTATTTGTCCTTCATTGCCTGGCTTCACTTAGCATAATGCTCTCCAGCTCCATCCATTCCGTTGCAAAGGGTAGGAGCTCCTTCTTTCTTTCTGCTGCATAGAATTCCATTGTGTAAATGTACCATAATTTCCTGATACACTCATTTACTGATGGGCACCTAGGTTGCTTCCAAGACCTGGCTATTGTAAATAGTGCTGCTATGAATATTGGGGTGCATAGGTTCTTTTGGATTAGTGTGTTTCAGGGTTCTTAGGATATAATCCTAGCAGAGGAATGGCTGGGTCAAAAGGTAGATCCATTTTTAGTTTTATGAGAAAATTCCATACTGCTTTCCATAGTAGTTGTACCACTCTGAAATACCACCAACAGTGCACTAGGGTCCCCTTTTCTCCACAACCTCTCTAACACTTGTGGTTTCTTGCTTTGTTTAGGATGGCCATTCTGACTGGTGTGAACTGATATCTAATTGTGGTTTTAATTTGCATCTCTCTGATAGCTAGAGATACTGAGCATTGTTTCATGTGTTTTGGGAACCTCTGTAGATCCTCCTTGGATAAGTGTCTGTTCAAATCTTTTGCCCATTTTTTAATTGGGTTGCTTGTCTTCTTAGAGTGGAGTCATATAAGTTCTTTGCATATTTTGGAGATTAAACCCTTGTCTGAAGTAGCATTGGTAAATATGTTTTCCCATATAGTCGGCTCTCTTTTTATTTTAATACTGTTTTCTTTGGCCGTGCAGAAGCTCTTCATTTTGATGACATCCCATTTGTTTATTCTTTCCTTTATGTCCCTTGCTTTAGGGGACATATCAGTAAAAATGTTGCTGCCTGAAATATCTGAGATTTTCCTGCCTATATTCTCCTCCAGGACTTTGATGGTGTCACAGCTTATATTAAAATCTTTCATTCACCTTGAATTTATTTTTGTGTATGGTGTAAGTTGGTGCTTGAGTTTCATTTTTTTTGCATGTAGCTGTCCAGTTCTCCCAGCACTACTTGTTGAAGAGGCTATTTTTGCTCCATTTTATGTTGCTGCCCCCTTTGTCAAATATTAATTGACCGTAGAGACTTGGGTTTATTTCTAGGCTCTCTGTTCTATTCCACTGGTCCATGTGTCTGTTTTTATGCCAGTACCAGGCTGTTCTGAGTACAGTAGCCTTGTAATACAGTTTGGTATCAGGTATTGTGATCCCTCCTACTTTGCTCTTCTTTCTCAAAATTGCAGCAGCTCTTTTGGGTCATTTATGGTTCCATATAAATTTTTGAAGTGTTTGTTCTATGTCTGTGAAATATGCCATTGGTACTTTAATAGGTATTGCATTGAATCTGTAAATTGCTTTGGGTAGTATGGACATTTTGATGATATTAATTCTTCTGATCCATGAACACAGTATGTGTTTCCATTTGTTTGTGTCTTCCTTGATTTCTTTCTTCAGTGTTGTGTAGTTTTCTGCCTACAGGTCTTTTACCTCCTTGGTTAGGTTTATTCCTAGGTATTTTATTTTTCTTTTTGCTATAGCGAATGGGATTTTTTTCTTGATTTCTGCTTCTGCTGTTTCATTGTTGGTATACAAAAATGCCTTTGATTTCTGGATATTGACTTTGTATCCAGCTGTTTGGCCAAATTCATTTATTAGGTCAAGCAGCATATTCACTCAGTCTATAGGATTTTCTATGTACACTATCATGTCATCTGAAAACAATGATAGCATTGTTTCCTCCTTTCCAGTTTGGATGCCTTTTATTTCCTTTTCTTGTGTAATGGCTGTGGCTAAGACTTCCAATACTATATTGAATAGAAGTGGTGAAAGTGGACAACCTTGTCTTGTTCCTGAGCTTAGTGGAAAAGATTTCAATTTTTGCCCATTGAGTATGATATTGGCTGTAGGTCTCTCATATATGGCCTTTATGGTGTTGAGAAATGCTCCCTCTATTCACACTTTGCTGAGAGATTTTATCATAAATGGGTGTTGTACCTTATCAAATGCTTTTTCCACATCTATTTATATGATCATGTGATTTTTGTCTTTGCTTTTGTTTATGTGATGTATTACATTTGCTGATTTGTGGATGTTGAACCATCCTTGCATCCCTGGGATGAATCCCACTTGGTCATGGTGTATGACCTTTTTAATGTATTGTTGGATACGGTTTGCCAATATTCTTTTGAGGATTTTAGTGTCTATATTCATTAACGATGTTGCCCTGAAGTTTTCTTTCTTTGTTGTGTCTTTATCTGGTTTTGGGATTAGGATGATGCTGGCTTCAGAAAAAGAGTTTGGGAGTCTTCCATCATTTTGGATTTTTTGGAAAAGTCTGTGAAGGATAGGGGTGACCTCTTCCTTAAATGCTTTGTACAATTCTACTGTGAAATCATCTGGTCCAGGGCTTTTTTATGTTGGGAGTTTTTTGATTACTGCTTTAACTTCATCTGCTGTTACTGGTCTGATCAGATTTTCTCCTTCTTCATTGACTTTTGGAGGGTTATATTTTTCTAGAAACTTGTCCATTTCACCTAGGTTTTCAAATTTCTTGACATACAGTTCTTCATAGCAATTTCTTAAAATCCTTTTTATTTCTGCAGTGTCAGTGGTAATGTATCCTCTTTCATTTCTGATTGTGTTTATTTGGGTTCTCTCTCTCTCTCTCTCTCTCTCTCTCTCTCTCTCTCTCTCTTTTTGATAAGCCTGCTTAAAGGCTTCTCCATTTTTTTTTATCTTTTCAAAGAACCAGCTCCTGGATTCATTGATCCTTAGAATTGTGCTTTTAATCTCTATGTCATTTAATTCTGCTCTGATCTTGGTTATTTCCTTCTTTCTACTTGCTCTGGGCTGTCTTTGTTGTTATTCCCCGAGTTCTTGTAGGTGTAGGTTAAGTCGTTTGTTTAAAATGTTTCTATCTTTTTTAGGTATGCCTGTATCACTATGAACTTCCCTCTGAGGAATGCCTTCACTGTATCCCACAGTTTTGGGTTGTTGTGAGTTCATTTTTATTTGTTTCCAGAAACTTTTTGATTTCCTCCCTGATTTCATTCTTGCCACATTCATTGTTTAATAGCATGCTATTCAATCTCCATGATTTTTAGGGTTTTGGGTTTTTCCCTTGGGGGTGGTTTCTAGTTTTGGTGCCTTGTGGTTGGAGAAAATGCTTGGTATGATTTCAATCTTCTTGAATTTGTTGAGGCTTGTTTTGTCCTATCATGTGGTCTATCTTTGAAAATGTTCCATGTCCATTTGAAAAGAATGTGTATTTAGTTTCTTTGGGGTGAAGGGCTCTATATAGAAGTCCATTTCATCTAGATTATTGTTCAATGCCACAATATCTTTGTTGATATTTTGTTTGGAAGATCTGTCCAATTTTGACCGTGTGGTGTTAAAATCCCCTATTATAATTGTGTTGCTGTTCATATCTTTCCTGAAGTCCTCTAATTTGTTCTTTTTGTATTTAGGTGCTCCTATGTTGGGTGCATATATATTTACAATGTTTAGGTCTTGGTGGATTCTTCCCTTGAGTATAATGCACTGACCTTCTGGGTCTCTCTTTTTGAGTCTTCTTCTGAAGTGTATTTTGTCTGATATGAGTATTGTTACCCCGGATTTTTTTTCCTGTTCGTTTGCTTGGAAAATTTGTTTCCAGCCCTTCACTTTGAGTCTGTGAGTCTGTGTAGGTCTTTTGTCCTGAGGTGGGTCTCCTGTAAGCAGCATATGTGTGGGTCATGGTTTCTTATCCATTCAGCTATTCCATGTCTTTTGATTGGAGCATTTATTCCATTTACGTTTGAGGTTATTATTGATAGATACTTATTCATTGCCATTTTCGTACCTGTGTTTCTCTCTCTCTCTCTCTCTCTCTCTCTCTCTCTCTCTCTCCCCCCCCTTCTCCTCCTCCTCCTCCTTCTTCTTCTTCTCCTTCCTTCCTTCCTTCCTTCCTTCCTTCCTTTACTTAAAGCAGTCCCTTTAGCATCTCTTGCAGAACTGGTTTGGTAGAGGTGTATTCTTTTAGACTTCTTTTGTCCGGGAAGCTCCTTATTTGGCCTTCTATCTTAATTGAAAACTTTTCTGGGTATAGTAGTCTTGCTTGCAGGCCTTTGGTTCTCATTACTTGGAATATTTGTTGCCATTCTCTTCTGCCTTGGAGCGTTTCCATTGAGAAGTCAGCTGCTAACCTTATTCCGGCTCCCTGGTATGTTATCTTCTGCTTCTCCCTTGCTGTCTTTAAGATTCTCTCTTTGTCTTGGAAGTTTGCCATTTTAATTATGATTTGTCTTGAAGTGTACCTCTTTGGGTTCCTCTTGATTGGGACTCTCTGTGTTTCCTAGATTTGTGTGACTTTTTCCCTCATCAAATTAGGGAAGTTTTCCATCATTACTTTTTAAAATAGGTTTTCTAACCCTTGCTCTTCTTCTTCTCTTTCTGATATCCCTATTATATGGGTATTATTACACTTCATATTGTCTTCCATTTCCCTTAATCCCTCTTCATTCTTTCTGAGCCTCTTTTCCTTTTCTTGCTCTTTCTGTGTGTTTTTCTCTACTTCGTCCTCCAACTCTCTGATCTGATCTTCTGCTTCATCCATTCTGTTTTTGATTCCTTCTACTGTGTTCTTCAGTTAAGAAGTTGTATACTTCATTTCCTCTTGGCCCTTGTTGATACTTTCTATTTCCTTTTTCATGTTGATATATTTTGCAGTGAGTTCATTGTAGCTCCTCTGTAGTTTCTGGTAGCTCATTGAGAGTTCATGGAGCTTCCTGACAACGATTGCTTTGCATTCAGTATCCAATAGTTGTGTTGCCTCTGTTTCATTTAGCATTCTTTCTGGGGCTTTGTCTTTTCCTTTCATTTGGGGATTGTTTCTTTGTCTTCCCATTGTTTGTGAGACTCTTCTTGTAAACCTCAGCTTCTTCAACTGATCTCTTCTGGCTACCTGGGTTTATGGTGTGATATGAACTTCTGTAGTAGAATACCTACGAGATTCAGTGGTGCAGTCTCCTTTGAGTATCCTGGTGTTCACAGCTTCCACTGTCTCAGCTGTTGGGATGCCCCCACTTTGGGTCCAACTCTGGTTTTTTAATCATTCCTGGGTTTTTTTTTGTTGTTTTTTTTTCTTTCTTTCTTTCTTTTTTTTTTTTTTTGTCTCACTTGTGGATATTTAAAAACAGGAAAGAAAAATATGAAAAAAGAACAAAAAGAGGAATACATAAGATTGGAAAGAAAGGACGAAGGAATAAAACAAGAAAGAAGGAAAGAGAAGCAAAAGGAATTGAGGGATAAAAAGCATGAAAATACAAAAAAATGTTTAAATATATATATATTTAAACATATATATGCATGTATGTATATAGACATATCTATATATATAGATATATATATACATACACAAAAACACCCTCTTGGTGGTTTTATACTTGGCAAACTGGTTTTTCTGGTCCTGCTGGCTGCAGTGGGCTAAGGGGCAATGGTATCACTTTTCTCCCATAGAGCACTCAGTCATCTTTGGGCTGCTCTCTTGAGTGTTAGCCATGCACTCTCCTGAGGGCTAGCCGTGCACTCTCTCCAGAGCTA
Source organism: Glossophaga mutica (assembly GCA_039655065.1). NCBI lineage: Eukaryota > Metazoa > Chordata > Mammalia > Chiroptera > Phyllostomidae > Glossophaga > Glossophaga mutica. The sequence goes on along the minus strand of CM077303.1, from coordinate 121,160,299 downwards.
CCCCAGGGCCTCTCTGCACAGGTCCTCGGGTATGGCTTCTGAGCCTCCTGGGAAGCACACACTTTCCCGAGTTTATGGGTGGGTGTGAACTCGGATTTCCTACGGGGCGTGTGCAGACCCCAAGTTTACAGTGGTGTATTCCAGATTTCCTGATTTGTGTGCACTCACTCTAAGTTCATGGGAATGAGCTTCATATTTCCCATGGATCGCTCGCACTCCCCGGTACCCGGCGTGGGCTCCGGGTCTTCCACAAAGCCTCCCTCTCCAGTTGCAGACACCTCCAGTAGTGCACGAGTGCCTCTGGTCTCGTGAGCTCTGGCGTGCACTTTTCCCAGGGCTACATGTAGGTGCTCACAGCCCCAGCGTGTTTGCCACTCAGCCCTTAACTCCTCTCTGTGAGACTTCAAGCAACCAGGTCTTTCCTGGTGCTTCTCAAACCTTGTTTGGTTGGGGAGGGAGTTGTTGACCTGGCTCCCTCCCTAGAGCCCGGTGGCAGACCTTAGGGAGCGCCAGGCCCAGGGCCTCAGCTGCCCTGATCTCCGCACTGATCCCTAGGCTCTTATTGTTCTGAAGTACTCTCCTTACCATCTGGTTTTTCAATGTCCGCTACAACTTTCAATCTCCTATTTTCAAATATGCTGTGTTACTGTTGTTTGTTTGCTCTGTTCCTCTGTAGATCAGCGAGGTTTTTCTCCCATGTGTAGAGGGAAGTGAAATCTGCTCCCACCTATCGTGCCACCATCGTCCCTCAAAAACTGGAAAATTTTATCTTAAACATTTTCTACTGAGGTGTTTCTTGGGGCAACTCTACTTCAAAATACTTGGGGTAGGTTCCTCAATTGGAAAATAAGAACTACTGGTCATAGACCAGCACACAAAATCAATAGAAAAAGTAATTTTGAGTCCTGGCTGGTGTGGCTCAGTGGATTGAGTGACGGCCTGTGAACCAAAGGATCACTTGTCTGATTCCCAGTCAGGGCACATGCCTGGGTTGTAGGTAAGGTCTCTAATTGGGGCGTGTTAGAGGCAACCACACATTGATGTTTCTCTCTCTACCTCCCTTTCCCTAAAAATAAATAAATAAAATCTTTAAAAAAAGGAAAAGTAATTTTGTTTTTTTCTTTTTTAATTTTTTTATTATTTTTTAATTGGTGATATTGTAGTTTTCTGTCTTTTCCCCCAACAGCCCAACGCCCCAGCCCTCCCCACCTTCTTCCAATTTCCACCCCCCATAGTTTTTGTCCATGTGTCTTTTATACTTGTTGCTCTAAACCTTTCCCCTTTTCCCCTGAAATTCCCTCCCCTCTGATCACTGTCAGACTGTTCTCAAATTCAGTGTCTTTGTTTATATTATGCTTGTTTGTTTGTTTTGTTGATTAGCTTCCTGTTAAAGGTGAGATCATATGGTATTTGTCTTTCACTGCCTGGCTTATTTTGCTTAGCATGATGCTCTCCAATTCCATTCATGCTGTCGCAATGGGTAGGAATTCCTTCTTTCTTCCTGCTGCATACAATTCCATTGTGTAAATGTACCACAGTTTTTTGATCCATTCATTAACTGATGGGCACCTAGGTTGCTTCCAGCACTTGGCTATTATAAATTGTGCTGCTATGAACATAGGGGTGCATAGGTTCTTTTGGATTGGTGTTTCAGGGTTCTTAGGATATAATCCAAGTAGTGGAATTGCTCGGTCAGAAGGTATGTCCATTTTTAGTTTTCTTAGAAAATTCCATGGTGCTTTCCTTAGTGATTGTACCAATCTGCAATCCCACCAACAGTGCCCTAGGGTCCCCTTTTCTCCACAACCTCCCCAGCATTTGTTTGTTGCTTTGTTTATGAGGGCCATTCTGACTGGTGTCAAGTGGTATCTCATTGTAGTTTTAATTTGCATTTCTCTGATAGCTAGAGATATCGAGCATCTTTTCATGTGTCTCTGGATCCTCTGTGTGTCCTCCTTGGAGAGTGTCTGTTCAAATCCTTTGCCCATTTTTCTTTTTTTTTTAAATATATTTTATTGATTATGCTATTACAGTTGTCCCATTTCTCCCGCATCATTCCCCCCACCCTGCACACCCTCTCCCACCCACATTCCCCCCTTTAGTTCATGTCCATGTGTCGTAAGTTCTTTAGCTTCTACATTTCCCATACTATTCTTGCACTCCCCCTGTCTATTTTCTACCCACTATCTATGCTACTCATTCTCTGTACCTTTTCCCCCCTCTCTCCGCCTCCCGCACCCCTGTTGCTAACCCTCCATATGATCTCCATTTCTGTGGTTCTGTTCCTGTTCTAGCTGTTTGCTTAGTTTGCTTTTGTTTTAGGTGTGGTTCTTAATAGCTGTGAGTTTGCTGTCTTTTCACTGTCATATTTTTGGTCTTCTCTTTCTTAGATAAGTCCCTTTAACATTTCATATAATAAGAGCTTGGTGATGATGAACTCCTTGAACTTGACCTTATCTGAGAAGCACTTTATCTTCCCTTCCATTCTAAATGACAGCTTTGCTGGATAGAGCAATTTTGGATGTAGGTCCCTGCTTTTCAAGATTTCAAATATTTCTTTCCAGCCCCTTCTTGCCTGGAAGGTCTCTTTTGGGAAATCAGCTGACAGTCTGATGGGAACTCCTTTGTAGGTAACTGTCCCCTTATCCCTTGCTGCTTCTAGAATTCTCTCCTTCATTTTAATCTTGGCTAATGTAATTATAATGTGCCTTGGTGTGTTCCTCCTTGGGTCCAACTTCTTGGGGACTCTCTGAGCTCCCTGGACGTCCTGGTAGTCTATTTCCTTTGCCAGACTGAGGAAGTTCTCCTTTATTATTTGTTCAAATAAATTTTCTACTTGTTGCTCTTCTTCCCCTTCTGGGACCCCTATAATTCGGATGTTGGGATGTTTAACAATGTCCCGGAGGTTCCTAAGCCTCTCCTCATTTTTTTGAATTCTTGTTTCTTCCTCATTTTCTGTTTGGTTGTTAGTTTCTTCCTTCGGGTCCACTCCATTGATTTGAGTCTCAATTTTCCTTCCATCTCTATCGGTTCCCCATGCGTCTTCCTTCATTTCACGTATTGTAGCCTGCATTTTTTCATCTAATTTGTGAGCAAAATCAACCAATTCTGTGAGCATTTTGATGACCAGTGCTTTGAACTGTGCATCTGATAGGTTGGCTATCTCTTCACGGCTTAGAGGAATTGACTCTGGGGTTTTCATTTTTTCTCCGGTTTGAGCCATTTTTGGTGGGGTTTTTTGTTTTGTTTTGGTTTGGTTTTAGTCTGGTTGTGACTATTACGTAGTGAGAGGTGGAGCCCTAGGTGTTCCTCAGGGCGTGGCAGCCCAGTTGCTGGGTTGTGACGCTATAGGTGGGGGCGTGGTCCAAGAGGGAAGAATGGCGCCTGTTCCGCTCTCTCCTGGACTCTGGTCCCTTCCGCCGCATCCCCTTCACCTGGATTATCTGTGCATGCGCATGTGCTGTTACGTATGAGGGGTGGAGCCTCAGGCGCTCCCCAGCATGGGGCAGACAAGTCGCTGGGTTGTGACACTGTATGTGGGGGCGGGGCCTGAGAGGAAACAATGGCGCCTGCTCCGCTCTCTCCTGGATTCAGTCCCTTCCGCCACTTCCCCTCTGCCTGGACAGTCTGCGCACGTGAATGTGGGACCACCTGGTCAGCCAGCCGCCTTGTGCGGCCTCACTGGGTCTGCACAGTTGCCCCCCTGTGCCTGGGGTCTGCCAGCTGCCGCCTGTGGGCCGGAGGACCGCCAGCAGCCGCCTGTGCACCTGGGAACTGCCAGCCGTTTCTGCTTGTGTTCCTGGGTCCGCACCTTCACTTTTTCCTGCCACGACTCCGCCCCTCTTACCGGTCTGGATGAATGGTTGTTTGACTTCCGTACAGTTCAATTTTCTGTAATTTCTGGTTGTTTTCTTGTTTCTAAATATTTGTTGTCTTTAATTTTGGTTGTGAGAGGAGGCACAGTGTGTCCGCCTACGCCTCCGTCTTGGCCGGAAGTCCCTTTGCCCATTTTTCAATTGGGTTGCTTGTCTTCTTAGCGTCTTGTAAGTTCTTTATATATTTTGGAGATTAATCCCCTGTCTGAGGTATCATTGGCAAATATGTTTTCCCATACAGTTGATTCTCTTTTTATTTTAATACTGTTTTCTTTGGCCATGCAGAAGCTTTTTATTTTGATGACATCCCATTTGTTTATTCTTTCCTTTATGTCCCTTGCTTAGGGGACATATCAGTAAAAATATTGCTGCGTGAAATATCTGAGATTTTCCTGCCTATGTTCTCCTCTAGGATTTTAATGGTGTCATGGCTTATATTTAAATCTTTTATCCACCTTGAATTTATTTTTGTGTATGGTGTAAGTTGGTGCTCGAGTTTTATTTTTTTGCATGTAGCTGTCCAGTTCTCCCAGCACCACTTGTTGAAGAGGCTATTTTTACTCCATGTTATGTTGCTGCCCACTTTGTCGAGTATTAATTGACCGTAGAGCCTTGGGTTTATTTCTGGGCTCTCTGTTCTAGTCCACTGGTCCAAGTGTCTGTTTTTATACCAGTACCAGGCTGTTTTGATTACAGTGGCTTTGTAATACAGTTTGGTATCAGGTATTGTGATCCCTCCTACTTTGCTCTTCTTTCTCAAAATTGCAGGAGCTATTCGGGGTCATTTATGATTCCATATAAATTTTTGAAGTGTTTGTTTTATGTCTGTGAAATATGCCATTGGAACTTGAATAGGTATTGCATTGAATCTGTAAATTGCTTTGGGTAGTATGGACATTTTGATGATATTAATTCTTCTGATCCATGAATATGGTATATGCTTCCATTTGTTTGTGCCTTCCTTGATTTCTTTCTTCAGTGTTGTGTAGTTTTCTGCATACAGGTCTTTTACCTCCTTGGTTAGGTTTATTCCTAGGTATTTTATTTTTCTTCTTTCTATATCAAATGGAATTTTTTTTCTTGATTTCTGCTTCTGCTGTTTCATTGTTGGTATACAAAAATGCCTTTGATTTCTGGATATTGACTTTGTATCCGGCTTTTTGGCCAAATTCATTTATTATGTCAAGCAGCTTTTTGGCCGAGTCTACAGAATTTGCTATGTACACTATCATGTCATCTGCAAACAATGATAGTTTTGTTTCCTCCTTTCCAATTTGGATGCCTTTTATTTCCTTTTCTTGTCTAAATACTGTGGGTAAGACTTTCAATACTATATTGAATAGAAGTGGTGAAAGTGGTCAGCCTTGTCTTGTTCCTGATCTTAGTGGGAAAGATTTTAGTTTTTGCCCATTGAGTATGATGTTGGCTGTAGGTCCCTCATATATGGCCTTTATTATTTTGAGTAATGCTCCCTCTATTCCCACTTTGCTGAGTGTGTTTATCATAAATGGGTGTTGTACTTTATCAAAAGCTTTAGGAAAAGTAATTTTGAATCCCAGTATTAATAGCCACCCCTATTTTATGTTGAAGGAACTGACATTGAATGACAATTTGTCCTGAGATAAGTTTTGGATGCTGTGAACAGTTTGTTTCGTTAAGGATTTCCGGGGTACTTCAGGTAAACCATGTGGCTAAAATAACCTAGTTTGATCATTAAAATTAAAATTGATCAATAGCAATGCCAATGATTATGAAATAGCATCTAATTAAGACATCTCATCAAAGATCCCTTTCCTTCTTATATGTTTTCATAATTATTGAAATGCACTCCTACTAAAAGCTTGCAGTTCTACCACAAAAGTAGCAGAACCTAGACATTTTTTCATGTAAAGCAGATATTTTTAGATACTACAGTTCTGATGAGCCAACAATTTCCTAGTTGTTGACCTATATAGGTATGTGAGCATTGGGTTTGGCATGCCTTATTCCTGAAAACAAAGGAGGATAACTAATTTGCTCTGTCTGTGCTGATTAGTACTAGCACCAATAAGTCTGATTTTCATCCTGCCCGCATCACAAAATATCTGTTAATTGTATAAAGCAGTTTAGAGTGTGCATTGACTATTTGGTGACTCAAATGAACAAAGAAATTCAATAAAGATGGTTTTCAAGGAACAATGGAGTAAAAAATAAATTCTAAGAGCACCGAAAATCAAAGTTGACCTCTTAAAGGAGTATATCAAATGAATGAACAATAAATTTTCATAAGGCAAACCAAAGCATATTTTCTAAAGCAAGAACTGTCTCCCCTGAATACCTAATGAGGCACCTAGTGGGCCTAATTCTATCCAGTACAACTCTCACAGAATGGATCTGCTCTTTCCCCAGCACATCCACTGGCTTTCATATTTCATTAGCTTATTCTTGATCAATATTTCTACCATGACTGGCTAAAAGTGTCACCAAGAAGGAAGCATTTGGAAGATTCACCAGCAGTTGAGTCCTCCTGTAGACAAAGTAAAGCATTTTATTGCCACTTACAAATTCCAAGGTAAATAAAGACACAGATAGATACTTGTCTACCCCTAGTTAATTTCTTTGAGACGAGCCAATGGAACTTCTCATTATAGATAAAATCCTCAACAAAATTCCTGAGGGGTTTTCATAGTTGAAACTCATGCTGGAGGAGCTTGCTAAGTTCAGCATGATTAGGTCCAGCACCAATCCCAAGTATCAATGGCTACAGGACCACCCTGAGTCAGCAGGAAGGCAGTGGGAGGCATGGCAAGTAGGTGATGAACACCTTCTGTCACTGACAAGATCAAATCTCTCTTCCTAAGAAATCAAAAAGAGCCAGGAAAGAGAAGCTGATGACTTAAAGCACTTCTTAAAACTCTCATCACCTTTGTTCACGCTCATCCAGTCTCCATCACAAAGAATGCTGTAAACAAGATCCCCAGGGTCTCTCCACTGCCTTCAATTATTCATCTTCAACTTATTTTGTTGTAATCTATGAAATCAGTACAACTGAAGGAGTTGCAGATGGATTGATTGTGAACTGATTTATGATCTTTATTGCACCAGAGAAGTAATTTCATGCATATAACTTCTTTTACAATTACCTCCACATGATTTCAAAGGAGTTCACTGCTTATGGGAGGAGGCCATCAATAAGTGACACTTGCATATTCATTCATTTCAATCAGAGATTTTTAAAGACTCGGGGGAATAGTTCAATGCCATTGAAAATTACTTTTTTTTCATCATGTTTCTGTTATTGTTTTTTTTCTGGGGGGAAATGTAATAAAATCACAGTCTATTTTATTTACTTTATTTTTACTTTTATTTTCAAGTGAATTATATTTGAGGAAGTTAAAAAATGAAGCTGCATTTATTAAATGCCAACTATGTGCCAGAAACTCTGCTAGTCTCTATCTATGTAAAGTTTTATATTCTCTCCAAAGCCATAATTACTTTGTTTGTTCCACTAATAAAGAAACTCAGAGACACACAAATACTTGCCCAAGGTCAAACAGCTAGTAAGTGACAGGTAGTTTGGTGTTTGAACTCACATCCATCAAACTACAAAATCCATCCTCTTTCCATAACTTCACAATGCCTCAAGATTTGGGGTATAAAACTCAATCACTTTTATATTTCTCAATCTGTGAAAAGATTTTTTAGGGTTCTTGAAATAACCTGTGGCTGTTTACCACACCCCAAAGTCTTGGGAAGCACACATTCTCAATGCTATCTTTTTCTCTCTCTCTCTTTTTTTAATATGACTTACCTAGAGAGGCCCTGACACCTATCAGGAGCTGTGGACCATGTGTTCAAAGCTTGATTGACCCTGACAACTCAGACAAGCCAGTGTGACTGCAGGGAAGTCATAAAATTACCTAGTTTTGTGACATTGTATTAATCAGTTTTTCCCCAACTTCACTGAATAACATCCAAACCATTTTCTCAATATCTGAGTGGTACTGAGCTATTATTAACTTAATATGTCTTAATCAATTTTAACCTGAGTCAGTCTTTTATTTAATCTTCTTCTAATCAATGTCATAAATTTAATGTCCTATCAATACTTTTCTTATACATATTAAAATACATGCGAGTTCCAGCCAAGATGGAGGCATAGGTAGAAACCCTTCACTTCCACACACAACCAAAAGGAGGATAACAATCAATCTAAAATCAATAAACAACCAGAAGCACCAGAAAACCAAACTGCATGGAACTCCGACAACCAAGGAATTAAAGAAAAAAATCAACCACAACAACCAGACTGGTAAGAACTCACAGTGAGGCTGTGCAGGTGGGGCTGGCTCAGGAAAACCACACAGCAGGGGCAGACAGGGTGGGCAGGGCTGGCTGAATGGGAAACTGAGACTCAGAACTGACTATGGACTATGGTGGTGATTGCTGTGGTGAGAGAAGCTCTGTCTCTCCAAGAGTTCCTTGGAAAGTGAGCTCGAGACCAGTAGGTGAGCTGCATTGTTCCTGCTTTGGCCCCTCCCCCACAGGCAGGGCCAAAGCACAGCAAAGACAATTGCCTTGCGCTGGAGAATAACTAGGGCCCCACCACATTACAACTTAACAGGTGCACCAAGACAAAGAAATATAGCCTAAATGAAAGAACACAGCAAAACTTCAGAAAGAGAACTAAGTGATGAGGAGATAGTCAACCCATCTGATGGAGAATTTAAAGCCCTGGTAATCAGATTTCCAGCCAAGATAGAGGCATACATGGACACACTATGCCTCCTCTCACAACCAAAATTAAGGACGACAAATATTTAGAAACAAGAAAAGAACCAGAACTGATAGAAAATTGAACTGTGCAGAAGTCCAACAACTATTCATCCAGACCGGTAAGAGGAGCAGAGTCTCGGCAGGAAAAAGTGGAGGTATGGACCTGGGTATGCAGGCAGCAGTGGCTGGCAGTTCCCAGGCATGCAGGCAGCAGCTAGCAAATCCCAGGCATGGGGTGGCAACTGGGCAGACCCAGTGAGGCTGCTCAAGGCAGCTGGCTGACCAGATGGTCCCACATTCACATGCAGATAATCCAGGCAAAGGGAAAGCAACGGAAGGGACGGGAATCCAAGAAAGTGGAGCAAACGCCATTGTTTCCTCTCAGACCCTGCCCCCACATACAGCGTCACAACTCAGCGCTGCCGCACCCTGGGGAACACCTAAGGCTCCACACATCACTATATAACAGCCATGACCAGACAACCCCCCCCCAAAAAAACACCAAAAATGGCTCAAACCGGAGAACAAATCAAAGCTCCAGAGCCAGTCACTCTAAGCAATAAAGAGATAGCCAACCTATCAGATACACAGTTCAAAGCACTGGTGATCAGGATGCTCACAGAATTGGTTGATTTTGCTCACAAATTAGATGAAAAAATGCAGTCTAAAATTTGTGAAATGAAGAAAAATGCATGGAGAACCAATAGTGATGGGAGGAAAACTGGGACTCAAATCAATGGAGTGGACCAGAAGGAAGAAAGAAACAGAAAAGAATGAAGAAACAAGAATTCAAAAATATGAGGAGAGGCTTAGGAACCTCCAGGACATCTTTAAATGACCCAACATCTGAATTATAGGGGTACCAGAAGGGGAAGAGGAAGAGCAACAAGTGGAAAAGTTATCTGAACAAATAATACAGGAGGACTTCCCCAATCTGGCAAAAGAAATAGACTACCAGGGAGTCCAGGAAGCTCTGAGAGTCCCAAAGAAGTTACCTCAGATAAGGGTTTAATCTCCAAAATATACAAAGAACTTACACGACTCCACTCTAAGAAGACAAGCAACCCAATTAAAAAATGGGCAAAGGACTTGGGCAGACACTTCTCCAAGGAGGACATACAGAGGATCCAGAGACACATGAAAAGATGCTCGATATCGCTAGCTATTAGAGAGATGCAAATTAAAACCACAATGAGATACCACTTGACACCAGTCAGAATGGCCATCATAAACAAAGCAACAAACAGCAAGTGTTGGAGAGGTTGTGGAGAAAAGGGAACCCTAGTGCACTGCTGGTGGGAGTGCAGACTGGTACAACCACTATGGAAAACAGTATGAAATTTTCTAAAAAAACTAAAAATGGATCTACCTTTTAACCCAGCAATTCCACTGCTAGGACTATATCCTAAGAACCCTGAAAAACCAATGCACCCTTCCAAAAGAACCTATGCAGCCCTATGTTTATAGCAGCACAATTTACAATAGCCAAGTGTTGGAAGCAACCTAGATGCCCATCAGTAAATGAATGGATCAAAAAACTGTGGTACGTTTACAGAATGGAATTCTATGCAGCAGAAAGAAAGAAGGAGCTCATACCCTTTGCAACTGCATGGATGAAACTTGAGAGCATCATGCTAAGCGAAGTAAGCCAGGCAGTGAAAGACAAATACCATATGATCTCACCTTTAGGAGGAAGCTAATCAACAAAACAAACAAGCATAATATAACCAAAGACACTGAAATTGAAAACAGGCTGAAAGTCACCAGAGGGGAGAGGGGAGGGAATTTCAGGGGGAAAAGGGGAAGGAATTACAGGAACAAGTATAAAGGACACATGGACAAAAACTATGGGGGGGGTGGAAATGGGAGGGAAGAGGGGGAGGGCTGGGGTGGTGGGTTCGGGTGAGAATAAAAGACAGAACACTGTACAAGATCAACAATTAAAATAAAAATTTAAAAAAAAAGAAGTTGGACCCAAGGAGGAACACACCAAGGCACATCATAATTACATTAGCCAAGATTAAAAGGAAGGAGAGAATTCTAGAATCAGCAAGGGTAAGGGCACAGTCACCCACAAAGGAGTTCCCATCAGACTGTCAGCTGATTTCTCAAAAGAGACTTTCTAGGCAAGAAGGGGCTGGAAAGAAGTATTTGAAGTCTTGAAAGGCAAGGACCTACATCCAAGATTGTTCTATCCAGCAAAGCTGTCATTTAGAATGGAAGGGCAGATAAAGTGCTTCTTAGATAAGGTCAGGTTAAAGGAGTTCATCATCACCAAGCCCTTATTATATGAAATGTTCAAAGGACTTATCTAAGAAAAAGAAGATCAAAAACATGACAGTAAAGACAGCAAACTCATAGCTATTAACAACCACACTTAAAACAAAAGCAAACAAGTAGAACAGGAACAGAACCACAGAAATGGAGATCACATGGAGGGTTAGCAACAGGAGAGTGGGAGGAGGAGACAGGGGGAAAGAGTACAGAGAATAAGTAGCATAGATGGTGGGTAGAAAATAGACAGGGGAAGGGCAAGAATAGTGTGGGAAATGTAGAAGCTAAAGAACTTATGACACATGGACATGAACTAAAGGGGGGAATGTGGGTGGGAGAGGGTATGCAGGGTTGAAGGGAATGTTGGGGGAGAAATGGGACAACTGTAATAGCATGATCAATAAAATATATTAATAAAGTAAAATATTTTAAAAATAAATAAAAATAAAGCCCTGGTAATCAAAATGCTCACAGAACTGATCGAGCTTGGTCAAAAAGTGAAAGAACAAAAGAAAGATACCCAAAATGAAAGAAAGCAAAATATTCAGGGAACCAACAGTGACAGGAAGGAAACCAGGACACAAAGCAATGATTTTAAACAACAGAGGAAAATAAACATCCAACTGGAACAGAATGAAGAAACAGCAATTCAAAAAAGTGAAGAAGGCTCAGGAACCTCTGGGACCATCTGAAATTTTCCAATATCTGAATTATAGGGGTTCCAGAAGGAGTAGAACAACAGCAAGAAATTAACAATTTATTTGAACAAATTATGAAGGAAAACTTCCCCAATCTGGCAAAGGAAATAGATGTCTAGGAAGTACAGGAAGCCTATAGAGTCCCAAAGAAGTTGAACCCAAGGAGAAACACACCAAGGCACATCATCGTTAAGTTACCCAAGATTAAAGATAAAGAGAGAATCCTAAAAACAGCAAGTGAAAAGGAGGGAGTTACATACAAAGGAGTTCCCATAAGGCTATCAGCTGATTTCTCAAAAGAAACCTTTCAGGCAAGAAGGAGCTGGAAAGGATTTGAAGTCATGAAATGCAAAGATATACATCCAAGATTACTCTATCCAGCAAAGCTTTCATTTAGAATGGAAGGACAGATAAAGTACTTCCCAGAGAAGGTCAAGTTAAAGGAGTTCATCATCACCAAGCCTTTATTATATGGAATGTTAAAGGGACTTGTCCAAGAAAAAACGATAAAAAATATGAACGATAAAATGACAACAAACTTACAACTATCAACAAATGAAACTAAAAGAAAACAAAAGCAATGAAAACAAAAACTAAGCAAAACACATGCAAAACTATGAAGATGAAAAATGTTTCCTATCACACTTTGGGAAACACTTTTTATGTCCTATGTGTCATTTGCTTATAGTCTTATGACATATTTGTTCATTTATTCATTATTCATTCAAAACACATTTATTGAGTACCAACTGTGTATTAGCCCTCTCGTCACTGACAGTCATGTGGAGAGAGGTTTGGGCCAGGAAGAGAATGAAAATATAGAGGTCATGAGAAGACTTCTGTGTTATCATAGTAACCCAAGGAGAGGTGAAAGGAAGGACTGAATGAGATTGGTGGTAAAGAGAATGGATATGTTTAAAAGACATTTCAAAGGTAGGGACTTCCAGCCAAGATGGAGGCGTAGGCGGACACACTGTGCCTCCTCTAAGAACCCAAATTAAGGACAAAAAATATTTAGAAACAAGAAAACAACCAGAACTGATAGAAAATTGAACTGTACGGAAGTCCAACAACCATTCATCCAGACCAGTAAGGGGGTGGAGTCTCGGCAGGAGAAAGAGGAGGTGCGGACCCGGAACGCAAGCAGCAGCGGCTGGCAGTTCCCAGGTGCACAGGCAGCAGCTGGCGGTCCCCAGGCCCACAGGCAGCAGCTGGCGGACCCCGGGCATAGGGGGGCAACTGTGCACACCCAGTGAGGCTGCACAAGGCGGCTGGCTGACCAGGTAGTCTCACATTCGCGAGCAAAGATGGTCCAGGCAGAGGGGAAGTGGCGGAAGGGACTGAATCCAGGAGAGAGCAGATCAGGCGCCATTGCTCCCTCTCAGGCCCCGCCCCCACCTATAGCATCACAACCCAGCGACTGGGCTGCCCCACCCTGAGGTACACCTAAGGCTCCACCCCTCACTACGTAATAGCCGTGACCAGACTAAAACCAAAACAACAACAGCAACAACAACAACAAAAAAAACCACCAAAAATGACTCAAACGGGAAAACAAATAAAAGCCCCAGAGCCAATTCCTCTAAGCAGTGAAGAGATAGCCAACCTATCAGATGCACAGTTCAAAGCACTGGTCACCAAATTCTCACAGAATTGGTTGATTTTGCTCACAAACTAGACGAAAAATGCAGGCTACAATACATGAAATGAAGGAAGACGCATGGGGAACTGATAGAGATGGAAGGAAAACTGGGACTCAAATCAATGGAACGGACCAGAAGGAAGAAACTAACAACCAAACAGAAAACGAGGAAGAAACAAGAATTCAAAAAAATGAAGAGAGGCTTAGGAACCTCGGGGACAACTTTAAACGTCCCAACATCCGAATTATAGGGGTACCAGAAGGGGAAGAAGAAGAGCAACGAGTGGAAAACTTATTTGAACAAATAATCAAGGAGAACTTCCCCAGTCTGGCAAAGGAAATAGACTACCAGGACGTCCAGGAAGCTCAGAGAGTCCCAAAGAAGTTGGACCCAAGGAGGAACACACCAAGGCACATCATAATTACATTAGCCAAGATTCAAATAAAGGAGAGAATTCTAGAAGCAGCAAGGGGTAAGGGGACAGTCACCTACAAAGGAGTTCCCATCAGACTGTCAGCTGATTTCTCAAAAGAGACCTTCCAGGCAAGAAGGGGCTGGAAAGAAATATTTGAAATCTTGAAAAGCAGGGACCTACATCCAAAATTGCTCTTTCCAGCAAAGCTGTCATTTAGAATGGAAGGGAAGATAAAGTGCTTCTCAGATAAGGTCAAGTTCAAGGAGTTCATCATCACCAAGCCTTTATTATATGAAATGTTAAAGGGACTTATCTAAGAAAAAGAAGATAAAACTATGACAGTGAAAAGACAACAAACTCATAGCTATCAAGAACCACACCTAAAACAAAAGCAAACTAAGCAAACAGCTAGAACAGGAACAGAACCACAGAAATGGAGATCATATGGAGGGTTAGCAACAGGGGTGCGGGAGGCGGAGAGAGGAGGAAAAGGTACAGAGAATGAGTAGCATAGATAATGGGAAGAAAATAGACAGGAGGAGGGCAAGAATAGTGTGGGAAATGTAGAAGCTAAAAAACTTATGACACATGTACATGAACTAAAGGGGGGGAATGTGGGTGGGAGAGGGTGTGTAGGGTGGAGGGGAATGATGGGGGAGAAATGGGACAACTGTAATAGCATAATCAATAAAATATATTTTAAAAAAAGACATTTCAAAGGTAGAATTAACAGACCTTGGTGTTAAATTCAATTCACAGTGGAGGTTAATAAAGGGAAGACGGAAAGAGTATCCTAAAACCATTTAAATATTTTTAACTATATTAAATTGTAATACTTCCTGTTTTCTTTAGAACTCTTGAACACAACTGTAAATCCATAATAGAGAAAACTGAGGACAGAAGGAAGTCTTGCTTAAGACCAAATATAATATTTCATGTATTTAACAACCTATATGGTATTGGCCATCCACCAATTTGAACAGCCACTAGAAAGGTCATGGAGGCCTGCTTCTGACTCCTGGGAAGTAGAGGACTAGGGGGTAGGATGTGTCTGAGGAGTGGTTATAGGTGGTTGGAGGTTCAGGACATAACTATTTATATCAGTATAAAAATATAGGTGGTTGGAGGTTCAGGATATAACTATTTATATTCAGTATAAAAATATTTCAATATTTTACCAGTGATCACAAACACGTAGATTATCAGCCTTACTTTAATCCCTTTAGTGGTCCTTAATGCTCCCAGAGTGAAGTTCCAAACTTAACCATACTACCGAAGACCTGGACCATGCATTGCAACAATCTCATCTCAGCTCCAGTTCATCTTATCATCACTCCTCAACTCTGAAATTTTAAGCTGCAAAGCCTTTACAAATACCTCCTTCAGCCTACAATACTCATCTGCCAACATGCTCTTAATTATTATCTTGGATACGGCATGTTAGAGAAATTTCTCCTGATATTCCATATCAAGACAGACCTTTTTATATACAGCATGCTATTTTTCCCCTTCATAGCATTCAAGACAATTAGAATTACATAATTTGTTGGGTCATTACCTTTTTCCTGTGTTTTCTATACTTGGCTCACTGAGCTCCATGAGGAGGCCAACTTTATTCACCGTCCTTTTTCCAGAGTCTCATATAGAGCTTGCTAAGTCAAAGGCACTAAACATTAGGGGCCCAAAATGTTTTCCTCAGCAGATAGGGAGAGAAGACAATGTATATTCACTTACTCTTACTGATAAAGGAGAGGTTTGGAATATTAAAATAGAAATTATCTTTTGTAGAACTCATACCACATTTCAATATATATTATTGCACTGTTTTTTAGATGAGGAAGCCATGGCTTAGAGAAGTAATAAAAACTGGCTTGGTGTCATTAAGCTAATAAGTGGAAGAGTAAGAATAAAAAAATTCTGCCCCACTACTACTTCCAAACCTGGTTATTGAACCTTCCCTGGCATTCAAGATTGCCAGCAGGCCATCATAATTGCCAACAAGAGGGTTGAGAGATTTTGGTAGAAGCTCTTACAGTGAAAAGGGACAACTGGTGGCAAGGCAGGCAAGAGCCCATTCAATCAGCCAGTCCTGGAGGGGGCCAAACACAGTTGGTAATATCACTGTGCCATGCAGTGAATGTTACAGTATTGATGTCCATAAAGCAGTAACCTTAACCCCACAAAAACATTAATTTATTCTTAAGGAACTCTGTTTAACAAGGTAATATGTACATATTTTATAATGTTTTCACTAAAGTTAGCTAGCTTTATGAAAGTGTTTTAGATATCTGGGAAGCCTGTCTCTTCTGAAGACTTCCTTTTCTCTCCAGATCAATGAGGCATTGCAATACTTTCAGACTATACCACACAATTTGGCACAAATTGTTTAGTTCCCTTCCAAAGCTAAAGGAGACATAAAGATCCAGCAAGATAGAAACCTAATCTATTGATAACCAGTCTGATTAGAATGCTTTTCCTGTGAAACTGATGGATGTTGATTCATTTACAACCAATTAGAGGCCTGTTGCCTAGGAGAAATCACTCTCATTTTGGCAGAAATGAATCTCATAAAACAGGTTGGAAACAAAAGTTGAAAACTTGGTCTGACTAGACTCTACAAAAATGAAAAAACTCACCTCATTTCTCTAGTTTCTTCCTTGGTATTTCTTACTGCATATAGCTATAATTTTACTCATTAACAATTTTTCCTAAACCTCTGATTTCTGATGAGTGATTTGTATCATTTAAAAAAAGTTACTTTCAGCAACACATATATTATGGTCATCATTTTCTTCAAATTGTGAGAATGCAGCATTTTTAAAAGTTGCATGATGCATCATTGCCATGTCTGATATTACTGTGAAGTGAGTCAGCACTGTAACCAATGGTTATACACAGGTCAGAATTTATATAGGACATAGAGGTGATTATAATCCAGCCAGTGCTCTCCGCAGCATAAACATATTTGGGAGTGTATGCCTTCTCAAAGTTTCATATGTGCCCACATAGGTGGAAGGAGTTCTCGCCTAGAAAAGTTTCCCTTCTCAAAAAAGGGAAGAATTGCCTTATTTAGAAATCTTTCTAAAGATATATGTAAAAGATATATGTAACTCATATATAAGGCACCCTCTAAATTGCTTTATTCCAAACAACTAATTATTTTTATAAAAAAGTAACTTTACCCTGTAATTCAAGCATTACTAGTCCTGAATGTTCATAGAGAATATCTTACTGAATCAATGAAAAAATGAAAACAAAATAAAAAATTTTAACGCAATTTCTTAATGTTCTTGGGAAATGTTCTCCAATGGCAACTGTTAGATGTTGCTGAAAAAAATAAAAATCATTTTTAAAACTATTTAAAACATATAAATGACTCTTATAAAACTGTGCTTTGGAGTAGAATTTCCAAGGAGAATATGTAGTATACATGCATTTACATAAGTCAAACAATTTATGTCAGAGAGAAGATTATGCATCCTGATAAACTGTGATAATGACTCTGAAAGCGGCTCTGATACTGGCAAAGATACTTCTGAAGAGATTGAACAATATTTTTTATTAATTTCTTATTTATTGGTTTTGAGAGAGAGAGAGGCAGAGAAAGAGAGAGAAAGAAACAGAAACACTGTTTTGTTGTTCTACTTATTTATGGATTCATTGGTTGTTTCTTGTATGTGCTCTGACCAGGGATCGAACCTGCAACTGTGGCATATTGAGACAATGCTCTAACAAACCGAGCTACCTGGCCAGGGTTGAACAATATTGTTTTGTAATATGTGGGAATAGACAAAATATTATTCTATGTTAACATTATTTATATTATGTGACTAAATGTTATTATAAATAAATACCATAAGTAGATGATTCTTTTCTGTATAAAGTTTGCATATTCAATTTGCTCCCCAAACATTATAGGGATCATTTTGTTGGGAAAGTGAATGATCACCTTTTTTTGAAAGCAGGGGCATATATATCTCTTCTTTTTTTTCACTGTTATACTTCCACTGCCTAATAGAGTGCCTAGGACATTATAATTACTACCCCAAATTAATTAATATATGGAATAATTAGATAACATTGTTTATACTATATAAATTATTTATATTAAGTTATATTAGATTTCTGAAGCTAATAAACACATGGAATATTTGAATGGAAGTAAAAACTGAACATCATCTAATCCAAACTCTTTATTTTACAGATGAAAAAGTCATAGAGAAATGAAACATCCCCCTGAAGGACTTAGAACTCAGATCTTCCCATTAGATGGTATTACTGATTGCTTTTCTTGTGTAGTTCATACCAGTCTCTGATTTCTGTTTTAAGCTGAAAATGAATAGCATCTTTTTCTTGAGAATGGGTACTGTTGAGCAAGACAAAAACAAATTAATTGGCATTAAGAGCTGATATAGAAAAAAGTAGAGTTTGTGATGTGAAATCCACACAGATGCCCTCTCTGTGTTCATGCCCTACTACAGGAGTTAGTCACCTAATCATAGAGAAATGTATTTACCTTTTTGGTGTTGACAAGCTTTCAGTTTTGATTCAGTGGACAGCCCTGGACACTGTGAGGCACAACTCCCACACCAGAGGACCAGAAGGAAAACACACACAAGAGATGAGGCAAACCAGTGTTAGACCCCACTAAGTAGACCACATATTTGTGTCTAAGAAAAATCAATAAAGTGCATCTCTTTCCTTGCACAATGTATTATTTTCTTTTAAAAAATCGGTGTATATTCCTAATAGGGATTCACAAACAGAAATGAGTGTCTTCACTAACAATCCTAGAAGAAATGTTCAAATTGTTGTTTTTTTAATCCATTTGAAGGCTTCTGTCAAAATATACAAAAATCCCCCCATTCTTGTTTCTTTTTCTTTAATCTGTTATTTTCCTCACTAATATGACCATCCTCAATGTATCATAAACTCACCTGGATAGTTAGTCATGTTAAATATGCAAATAGGCCTCAGTGTAGATGCACCTATCCTAAGCTGCATTACATATATAATTAAGATCTGGGCTGTATATACACAAAGCTCACACATGCCTTTATAAGCCTTCAAGGAAGAATGCCATGGTCTCTATAATACTTCAACAACATACATGCTTCACCTACTAAGTACAAGATATGTACCCCAACAGTTTACTTATATCATGAATTTACATAATCCTCCTAAAAACTTGGTACTATCATCTTCCCCTTTGTACAGACTGGAAATTGAAGCCTGGAGAGGTGAAGTAACTCCAGGTCAAACACAACTGGTAAGAAGTTGAGCTGAGATTTCAGCTCAAACAATCTGGTTCCAGAGTGTGTGCTCTTAAATATTATTTAATTCTACAGTGTGGTTTGTCAATTGCTATGTATACTCACTTTGTGGGATGCTCACCTCTGCTTTTTTTTTTTTTTACTTTAACAAAGAATTTTTGTAATACTCTAATTTTGCAATTAATGTTATTATTTATATTATGTAAATTTATTTCTATTATTAAGATTTAGGTGGATCTCCCATCTAAAGAGCTCACGATATAGGTAAATGTGAAATTTCTCTTGCTTCCCATGTAGTTTGTGATATTGTGAGTTTGTGGGTTATTTTTCTTAAGTATCAGAGATGACAAATAATAAAACATAACCTGGCATGAGTTACACTATCTGAATTCATTTCTCCAACTAGTGTGTTTGTGGGCCTAAGGTTGAAAGCGATTAGTTGTGAATTATTATACCATCTTCCATGCCCTGGACAGTTTTATGATGATTATAAAATTTTATTATTAACGGTTCACTATTTTTGGAGGATGAGTTGTTAATTTAAATGTATATATTTATATTGTTAATTAATAAAGAGGACAAAATTAGTTTCATGAAATCTTTCTAGGGACCAGAAGCAATTGGGGAGTGGAGAGGACATTGCTGATAGCAGGTGTGGAAGCTGAGGCCAGAACTAGACAGAAGCAGTGTGTGGCAGTTCCATCAACAGTTATTAGAGTGGCATGGTGCTTTAAAGACCACCTTGTCCAAGTTCTTTGCTTTAAAGACCAGGAAAAATAAGTGACATGTTCAGAATCACACCACTAGTTAGTGACAGCCCAGGTCAGCTCAGTCAAAGACACTCAGGATCCCGGCTCCAAGTTTGACACTTCTCATTTTTAGCAACTGAGGAAGGTTAGACTAATAAGCTGGGAATGCTGGATAATATTGTCATAAACAGGAAGACAAGAGGAATCATAAGAAGTAAGCATTTCAGTTTAATTAGGCTAGTCTGAGTATCAAAATAATGCTTAGATGTGTGTAGAGTGAAGTGTTGAAAAAGGAAAAGGTGTCAGGAAAGCTTGCTCAAACTTCCTGTTGAATAGGTAAATTGAGGCCTCCAGGGTTGTGGTATTGATATTGTATAAAAGCCCATGGGATAAAGTAATGCTTTCTTGAGAATGCACTTTCTAAATGTTAAGACCACAAGTGGACAAACCAGCTTACCCCAGATGCCATGCAAATAATGACTAGGAGGAGCCCAATTAACAAGCCCATCTAATCTCCATCTGTGGGCAATATCTTTAGTTTCCCTCCACCCCTAACCTCAAAATGATCTCTTCCTCCTGCTCACTGAAGGGTAAAGATACTTTCATGGACAAATTCAGTCAAAAAGGAGCCACTGAAAACCTGTTAAATTTTTCCATGGGTTCAACAAGAGAAAAAAGGGCAGGGCTTGGCAAAGTTTTTTATTAAACAAATTCGTGATAGAAGGAACCATGCAGAACTGCTGGTACATTAAGCAGAAGTTTCACTTTCCCAATCATAAAAAGGGTTCTCGTTCCTTTTAAGATTCTCCAGGGAGGACTTCCGGCCAAGATGGAGGCGTAGGCAGACACACTGTGCCTCCTCTCACAACCAAAATTAAGGACAACAAGTATTTAGAAACAAGAAAACAACCAGAACTCATAGAAAACTGAACTGTACGGAAGTCCAACAACCATTCATCCAGACCGGTAAGAGAGGCGGAGTCGCGGCAGGAGAAAGTGGAGGTGCGGCCCAGGAACGCAAGCAGCAGCAGCTGGCAGTTCCCAGGTGCACAGGCGGCGGCTGGCGGTCCCCGGGCCCACAGGCAGCAGCTGGCGGAACCCAGGCACAGGGGGGCAACTGTGCAGACCCAGTGAGGCCGCACAAGGCGGCTGGCTGACTGACCAGGTGGTCTCACATTCGAGCGCGCAGACGGTAAAGGCGGAGGGGAAGTGGCGGAGGGGACTGAATCCAGGAGAGAGCGGAGCAGGCACCATTGCTCCCTCTAGGCCCCACCCCCACATACAGCGTCACAACCCAGCGACTGGGCTGCCCCTCACTGTGGAGCGCCAGAGGCTCCACTCTGAACTACGTAACAGCACGCGCACGTGAGCAGATAATCCAGGTGAATGGGAAGCAGCGGAAAGGGCCGGAGTCCGGGAGAGAGCGCAGCAGGCGCCAGTGCTCCTTCCCAGACCCTGCCCCCACCTATAGCGTCACAACCCAGTGACTGGGCTGCCCCGCCCTGAGGAACACCTAAGGCTCCACCCCCTCACTACGTAATAGCCATGACCAGACTAAAACCAAAACAACAACAACAAAAAAACCCCACCAAAAATGGCTCAAACCGGAAAACAAATAAAAGCCCCAGAGCCAATTCCTCTAAGCAGTGAAGAGATAGCCAACCTGTCAGATGCACAGTTCAAAGCACTGGTCATCAAAATGCTCACAGAATTGGTTGATTTTGCTCACAAATTAGATGAAAAAATGCAGGCTACAATCCGTGAAATGAAGGAAGATGCATGGGGAACTGATAGAGATGGAAGGAAAACTGGGACTCAAATCAATGGAGTGGACCAGAAGGAAGAAACTAACAACCAAACAGAAGACGAGGAAGAAACAAGAATTCAAAAAAAATGAGGAGAGGCTTAGGAACCTCCGGGACATCTTTAAACGTCCCAACATCCGAATTATAGGGGTACCAGAAGGGGAAGAAGAAGAGCAACGAGTGGGAAACTTATTTGAACAAATAATCAAGGAGAACTTCCCCAATCTGGCAAAGGAAATAGACTACCAGGACGTCCAGGAAGCTCAGAGAGTCCCAAAGAAGTTGGACCCAAGGAGGAATACACCAAGGCACATCGTAATTACATTAGCCAAGATTAAAATGAAGCAGAGAATTCTAGAAGCAGCAAGGAATAAGGGGACAGTCACCTACAGGAGAGTTCCCATCAGACTGTCAGCTGATTTCTCAAAAGAGACCTTGCAGGCAAGAAGGGGCTGGAAAGAAATATTTGAAATCTTGAAAAGCAGGGACCTACATCCAAAATTGCTCTTTCCAGCAAAGCTGTCATTTAGAATGGAAGGACAGATAAAGTGCTTCTCAGATAAGGTCAACTTCAAGGAGTTCATCATCACCAAGCTCTTATTATATGAAATGTTAAAGGGACTTATCTAAGAAAAAGAAGATAAAAAATATGACAGTGAAAAGACAGCAAACTCACAGCTATTAAGAACCACACCTAAAACAAAAGCAAACTAAGCAAACAGCTAGAACAGGAACAGAACCACAGAAATGGAGATCATATGGAGGGTTAGCAACAGGGGCGTGGGAGGAGGGGGGGAAGGTACAGAGAATGAGTAGCATAGATAGTGGGTAGAAAATAGACAGGGGGAGGGCAAGAACAGTGTGGGAAATGTAGAAGCTAAAGAACTTCTGACACAAGGACATGAACTAAAGGGGTGAATGTGTGTGAGGAAAGAAAGGAAAAGAGAGAGTGAGGAACACAGATACGAAAATGGCTATGAATCAGTACCTATCAATAGTAACCTTAAATGTAAATGGATTAAATGCTCCAATGAAAAGACATAGAGTAGCTGACTGGATAAGAAAGCATGACCCACACATATGCTGCCTACAAGAGACCCACCTCAGACAAAAGACCTACACAGACTCAAAGTGAAAGGCTGGAAACAAATTTTCCAAGCAAATGGACAGGAAAAAAAGGCCGGGGTAGCAATACTCATATCAGACAAAATAGACTTCAAAAGAAGAGCTATAAAGAGAGACCCAGAAGGTCACTTCATAATACTCAAAGGAAGAATCCACCAAGAAGACATAAACATTGTAAATATATATGCACCCAACATAGGAGCACCTAAATACATCAAGAAAATCTTAGAGGACTTCGAGAAAGATATTGACAGCAACACAATTATAGTAAGGGATTTTAACACCCCACTGTCAAAAATGGACAGATCTTCCAAACAAATTATCAACAAAGATATTGTGGCATTGAACTGTACTCTAGACGAATTGGACTTAGCTGATATAAATAGGGCCCTCCATCCCAAAGAAACTAAATACACATTTTTTTCAAACGCACATGGACCATTTTCAAAGATAGACCACATGATAGGACACAAAACAAGCCTCAACAAATTCAAGAAAATTGACATCATACCAAGCATTTTCTCCGACCACAAGGGACTAAAACTAGAAACCGACTTGATGGGGAAAATCCCCAAATCATCAAAATCATGGAGATTGAATAGCATGCTATTAAACAATGAATGGGTCAAGAATGAAATTAAGGAGGAAATCAAAAAGTTTCTGGAAACAAATGAAAATGAACTCACAACAACCCAAAACTTATGGGACACAATGAAGGCAGTCCTCAGAGGGAAGTTCATAGCAATACAGGCCTACCTAAAGAAGACAGAAACATTTCTAACAAGCGACTTAACCCTACGCCTACAAGAACTCGAGGAACAACAACAAAGACAGCCCAGGGCAAGTAGAAGGAAGGAAATAATCAAGATCAGAGCAGAATTAAATGACATAGAGACTAAAAGCACAATCCTAAGGATCAATGAATCCAGGAGCTGGTTCTTTGAAAAGATAAACAAAATTGACAAGCCTTTAAGCAGGCTCATCAAGAAAAACAGAGAGAGGACTCAAATAAACACAATCAGAAATGAAAGAGGAGAGATTACAACTGACACCAAAGAAAGACAAAGGATTGTAAGAAATTACTATGAAGAACTGTATGCCAAGAAATTTGAAAACCTAGGTGAAATGGACAAGTTTCTAAAAAAATATAACCTTCCAAAACTCAATGAAAAAGAAACAGAAAGCCTGAACAGACCAATAACAGCTGGTGAAATTGAATCAGTAATCAAAACACTCCCAGCACACAAAAGCCCTGGACCAGATGGTTTCACAGGAGAATTCTACAAAATATTTAAGGTAGAGCTAACCCCTATCCTTCACAGACTATTCCAAAAAATCCAAAATGATGGAAGACTCCCAAACTCTTTTCATGAAACCGGCATCATCCTAATCCCAAAACCAGATAAAGACTTAACAAAGAAAGAAAACTTCAGGCCAATATCACTGATGAATGTAGACGCTAAAATCCTCAACAAAATATTGGCAAACCACATCCAACAATACATTAAAAAGATCATACACCATGACCAAGTGGGATTCATCCCAGGGATGCAAGAATGGTTCAACATTCGCAAATCAGTAAATGTAATACATCACATAAACAAAAGCAAAGACAAAAGTCACATGATCATATCAATAGATGCAGAAAAAGCTTTTGATAAAGTACAACACCCATTTATGATAAAAACACTCTGCAAAGTGGGAATAGAGGGAGCATTCCTCAACATAATAAAAGCCATATATGAGAGACCTACAGCCAACATCATACTCAATGGGCAAAAACTGAAATCTTTCCCACTAAGATCAGGAACAAGACAAGGCTGTTCACTTTCACCACTTCTATTCAATATAGTATTGGAAGTCTTAGCCACAGCAATTAGATAAGAAAAGGAAATAAAAGTCATCCAAATTGGAAAGGAGGAAACAAAACTATCATTGTTTGCAGATGACATGATAGTGTACATAGAAAATCCTATAGACTCGGCCAAAAAGCTGCTCGACGTAATAAATGAATTTGGCCAAATAGCTGGATACAAAGTCAATATTCAAAAATGAAAGGCATTTTTGTATACCAACAGTGAAACAGCAGAAGCAGAAATCAAGAAAAAAATCCCATTCGATATAGCAAAAAGAAAAATAAAATATCTAGGAATAAACCTAACCAAGGAGGTAAAAGACCTGTATGCAGAAAACTACACAACACTGAAGAAAGAAATCAAGGAAGACACAAACAAATGGAAGCATATACCATATTCATGGATCGGAAGAATTAATATTATCCAAATGTCCATATTACCCAAAGCAATTTACAGATTCAATGCAATACCTATTAAAATTCCAATGGCATATTTCACAGACATAGAACAAACACTTCAAAAATTTATATGGAATCATAAACGACCCCGGATAGCGGCAGCAATTTTGAGAAAGAAGAGCAAAGTAGGAGGGATCACAATACCTGATACCAAACTGTATTACAAAGCCACTGTAATCAAAACAGCCTGGTACTGGCAAAAGAACAGACACGTGGACCAGTGGAATAGAACAGAGAGCCCAGAAATAAACCCAAGTCTCTACAGTCAATTAATATTCGACAAAGGGTGCAGCAACATAAAATGGAGCAAAAATAGCCTCTTCAATAAGTGGTGCTGGGAGAACTGGACAACTACATGCAAAAAAATGAAACTCGAGCACCAACTTACACCATACACAAAAATAAATTCAAGGTGGATAAAAGATTTAAATACAAGCCATGACACCATTAAAATTCTAGAGGATAATATAGGCAGGAAACTCTCAGATATTTCACGCAGCAATATTTTCACTGATACATCCCCTAGAGCAAGGGACATAAAGGAAAGAATAAACAAATGGGATCTCATCAAAATAAAAAGCTTCTGCACAGCTAAAGAAAACAGTATTAAATTAAAAAGAGAACCAACTGTATGGGAAAACATATTTGGAAATGATACCTCAGACAAGGGATTAATCTCCAAGATATATAAAGAACTTACAAGAGTCTACTCTAAGAAGACAAGCAACCCAATGAAAAAATGGGCAAAGTATTTGAACAGACACTTCTCCAAGGAGGACATACAGAGGATCCAGAGACACATGAAAAGATGCTCGATATCTCTAGCTATCAGAGAGATGCAAATTAAAACTACAATGAGATACCACTTGACACCAGTCAGAATGGCCTTCATAAACAAAGCAACAAACAGCAAGTGTTGGAGAGGTTGTGGAGAAAAGGGGACCCTAGTGCACTGTTGGTGGGATTGCAGATTGGTACAACCACTATGGAAAACAGTATGGAATTTTCTAAGAAAACTAAAAATGGACATACCTTTTGACCCAGCAATTCCACTGCTTGGATTATATCCTAAGAATCCTGAAACACCAATCCAAAAGAATCTATGCACCCCTATGTTCATAGCAGCACAATTTACAATAGCCAAGTGCTGGAAGCAACCTAGGTGCCCATCAGTTAATGAATGGATCAAAAAACTGTGGTACAATACACAATAAAATTCTATGCAGCAGAAAGAAAGAAGGAGCTCCTACCCTTTGCGACAGCATGGAAGGAATTGGAGAGTATCATGCTAAGCGAAATAAGCCAGGCAGTGAAAGACAAATACCATATGATCTCACCTTTAACAGGAAGCTAATCAACAAAACAAACAAACAAGCATAATATAAACAAAGACACTGAATTTGAGAACAGTCTGACAGTGTCCAGATTGGGAGGGGAGGGAATTTCAGGGGAAAAGGGGAACGGTTGAGAGCATCAAGTATAAAGGACTCATGGACAAAAACTATGGGGGGTGGAAATGGGAGGAAGGTGGAGAGGGCTGGGGTGGTGGGCTGGGGTGGGGTAAAAGACAGAAAACTGTACAATATCAACAATTAAAAAATACTGATTGAAAAAAAATAAAATAAAAAATGAAAAAAATATAAAAATAATATTCATGTACTTTGATTTAGAAACCCAGCTCCCATAAATCTACCCTAAGGAACTAGTCAAAAAATCAAAGAAATGATTTAAATATAAAAAATGTGTATCACTGTGTGCTCTCACTGGTGTGGCTCAGTGGACTGAGTGCCAGCCTGTGGACCAAAGGGTTGCTGGTTTGATTACCAGTCAGGGCATATTCATGGGTTGTGGGCCAGGTCCCCAGTAGGGGCCACATGAGATGTAACCACATATTGATGTTTCTCCCTCTCTTCCTCTCTTCCCCTCTGTCTAAAAATAAATCTTTTTTAAAAATATGTATCATTTTGAAAAATGCATATGGTATAGTTTTTTTAAAAAGTAGGAATCTAGGAATCATAAGTTTTATGGGATATTAATTATATCTCAATAATGTTGTTATTTCAAAAGTAGGGATCAAAATAGTCTATTCAGAATAACAGCTATGCAGAATCATGATAGAAAAGGGTTGAAGTAATTTTGCTAATAATGTGGTCAGTGATTATCTCTTGAGGTGTTGTCTTATGGTTGATCGTCAAATTTTTACTATAAGCTACCTAGATATGGGTTTCCTTTTATTTACCCTACTTAGGGTCTTGGGGGCAACTTGACTTTATGAACAGATGACTACTATCAGTTCTGGAAAATATTCCAATATTACACTTCATATAGTGCTTGATCCTATACTCTATTCTCTCTTTGGGATGCCAATTAAATGTTAGATTTTCCCATTGCATCTTCTATGTCCCTTAACTCTTTTTCTGTTTATTTATCCTTTTGTCTCCCCATGCTTCATTGTGAATATTTTTTTCCAGTTCACTAATTCTTTGAAAGTACTGGACCTATTATTAAATCCATCCACTTAGGTCATAATTTACATTGTCGATTTTAAAATTTCCATTTGATTCTTCCTTTTCTACTCTGCTACAAATTTTTTATTGTTTCTAGTTTCTTGTAAAATTTTTAGTCTTTTACTTCCTGAGCATAATAAACAGACTTATTTCAAAGTCAGTGTCTGAACCACCTGCATCTGATCATTTGTTTTTCTGTTGATTATTACTTGTATTTACTTATTTCCTCATTTTGCCTGGTTATCCTTAATTGTGAGCCAGTCATTACAATTTTTTAAAAAATGTATACAAATACTTTGAGGTCTAGGATAATGCTATCTTCTTTCAGAGAGAATTGTCATTTGTTTCTGTAAGGCACTTGTGGTCTGTAGCAATCTGGGATCATCTAAATTCAGTTTTAGAACAACAGAGTAATTTGAACTGCATCATAGTTCATGTGAATATTGCTTTTATTCTGGTTCATTTTATTTCTAGGATCCAGCCCTTTTGGGTCCCAACCCAAAGCCAGGGTTTACATTCCCATCCTTCTTACCCACGTATTCTGCCTTTTATGCTCCTCATCCCACAAGGCTGTCAAAAGTATTCTAGTCTCTTAGCCTCTTTTATTAGATTGGCAATCACCCTTAGGCAAAAGCTGCCCAAAAGCTGAGCTCACATTTTTAGACATTGGTCTCCTCCTGGATATCAGATCAGTAATTCTCACTATTTTGTCAGATTTCCATTGCCTTTTAGCAAAATTTTCACCCAACTTTCCATATGTCCTCATTAGAAGAGTTGGTGTATACAACCTAGATCACCATTACACTTGTATTTTAAAACTTTTTGCTGTATTTGTAAATTTTCAACACTGAACATGAATCACCTATATAATTAGGCCATGAGAAGTATTATTTATTTGTTTTCAAATAGTATGTGAGTTTTTATATGCTAGCAAATATAAAATAGATTTTTTGTTCATTTATAGGTAGTGATCATATTTTTCATACTTAAGAACTTATGCAATTGGGGAAAGAGCATGAAATGTGGGCTCTTTTTACAGGAAAAGGAATTTAAGCTGTTGTTCTTCTCTTTACTCACCCTCTAGAGTAGTTCAGCTGTATGAAGTGCTGAAGTTTACTGATAATTAAAGAACTTTTCACTGTCTACTATAATCTATTCTCTACCCTTCAGCTAAAAAAAGTTCCAAAATTTGAAACTGAATTGGTCATTACCTGCTTGAAATCTTACATAGTCTTCCTGACCCTCTCAATGGAAAAATCCAAATTTCTGAGCGGAGCATACGTGGCCACTCCAATCTTGCTTCTCACATTCCTATCCTCCCACTCTGTGTCACCCACACTGAATGAATGAGAATCTCCCCAACTTCCCACTCTCTTTTGCTTCTGGTCATTGTCACACTTCTGCTGGCAGGGAGATGGCAGCAGCAAGGGAAGCTCTCCTGGACCTGAAGGCAAAAGGCACTTGCTAAGAACAGCTGCATTACTCTACACCTATTACCCCTAGATTTCACAAGAGATAAATCCACGTGCAGCATTTTTTGTCTTTTGAAGTCCACTTGTCACCAATCTTAGCCTAAATACTAACTAATGGCAAAAATTTTCTCCACACCTTCTCATTTTGGGTTTCTGATGAGATGCCACTTCTCCCAGGTCTTCTTTCCTGTTTTCTTACACAGGTTAGGTGTCTCTCTGCAGTAACTCCATCATAGGGCATATCACTTTTATTGAAATGTCCTGCTTAGATGTCTGTCTCCAAAACTAGGCTGAAATATCTGCAGTCAGAGACTGTGCCTTAATCATCTTTGTATCCCATCATCAACCAGTGGGTCTGGCACATAGTAAACACTCAATAAATGTTTTGAGCTAATGCAAGATCAAGAAAGGATTACAAGCCTAACTCTACATTATCAGGAATTTATTGAAAGTAATTGCAGAATGAGTCCTCTTAAAAATTCTGATTTTTATTTGTAGATAAATAGATTGGGAGTTTGGGAAAGAATTATACCTCCTTGACCATGAATTAAAAATTGAATATAGGCACGATAAACAGTTGTATATACACTATAACTTAGTTTCTCCAGTATTACTCCATTCCACTTCGAAATATCTCAGCCCCTGAGATAAACTGAGATTTATTACCACTAGGTTTATTCTTTTTAGCTGGACAGGGTTTCTCTGAATACAATTGCCAACATAAAAATGTATGTTAAAAGATGCCAAATCCTGAACACACATATACATCTTCATAGGGATTAAATTATCAGAATGCATAAAAGATACCAGGGCTCTAAGGAAATGAGACAGAGGGCTGGATGATTTCAATAGGAAATACAGATTAAGAAAAGTGGTAGCTGGAGAGGAAAGTTCTGCATCAAAGGTCTGAAGAAGGCATGCAGCCTCAGGAAGCATGGCTCCTGAAGGAAGTAAATAGATGTTTAGAAGACAGCCTGAAAACTAAAAGACTCACAGGGTACCTTGTATTATTTGCCCTGATATAGCATACAACACATGTAGGTTTCTGCTCTTATTTCTCTCAGGTAGAGTTACTCATATGGTTGGGTTATATTCACACATCCAGCATTTCACAGCTTCTTTGTTGAAGTAGTTTGTCTTGAAAAGGAATCTTCATTTTTATGCTCAAAGTGGTATATCCTAGTGGCCTCTCAAGATTAAAGGGAGAAACCATTCAAGTCTTAGTTGAAAAGATAAACCAGGCACATGTTGTGATATATCCCAGTGAATCCCCTGGGGGCTTCTCCTGATTCTGCTTTCCTATGATGACACTTTCAACAAGAACAGAAACTCATGCCAGACTTAATGCATTTTTATGACCAGAATTGCAATAAGAGTGGCAAATGTCTCTCATTCTTTTATATCGGGTCATGACTGTAATCTCATGGCCCTGCTCAGATGTCAAACTCTTGACTGGAAGGGCAAGTAGATGATACAAGAGTTCATTCTCGTTCCATCTTCAATTTGTTCACTGCAAAATGAAGAAGCATGTCTCCATCAGAAAACAAGGCATGAGTCTCTCATTTTGCATTTGACTCCTGGTGTGTGCAAAAAGTAGACAGGGTAGACCTCTCTATGCTTTAATCTCTCCATCAAGTTATTTACAGAGCTTTGGGTCCTGTGATAAGCATGGACATACATACACACACACTACAATGACAGTCACAAGCACATGCAGCCACTAAGTATGCTATACATGAGATGCAGCCATCCTGTGACTTGAAGCAAGCAGCATCTCCAAAGCTTGGCTTATATGTACCCTAATCTGAAATCTTATACTGAACAATTAACTGAATAAAAATTTATCTATCTATTTATTTACAAAAATAAATTTATTGTAGATGCCAGGCATAATGTCACAACTTAGTTTTCTTTTTTTTAATATATTTTATTGATTATGCTATTACAGTTGTCCCATTTCTCCCCCATAATTCCCCTCCACCCTACCCACCCTCTCCCACCCACATTCCCCCCTTTAGTTCATGTCCATGGGTCATAAGTTTTCTAGCTTCTACATTTCCCATACTATTCTTGCCCTCCCCCTATTTTTTCCCATTATCTATGCTACTCATTCTCTGTACCTTTTCCCCCTCTCTCCTCCTCCCACGCCCCTGTTGCTAACCCTCCATATGATCTCCATTTCTGTGGTTCTGTTCCTGTTCTAGCTGTTTGCCTAGTTTGCTTTTGTTTTAGGTGTGGTTCTTGATAGCTATGAGTTTGTTGTCTTTTCACTGTCATATTTTTGGTCTTCTCTTTCTTAGATAAGTCCCTTTAACATTTCATATAATAAGGGCTTGGTGATGATGAATTCCTTGAACTTGACCTTATCTGAGAAGCACTTTATCTTCCCTTCCATTCTAAATGACAGCTTTGCTGGAAAGAGCAATTTTGGATGTAGGTCCCTGCTTTTCAAGATTTCAAATATTTCTTTCCAGCCCCTTCTTGCCTGGAAGGTCTCTTTTGAGAAATCAGCTGACAGTCTGATGGGAACTCCCCTGTAGGTGACTGTCCCCTTATTCCTTGCTGCTTCTAGAATTCTCTGCTTCATTTTAATCTTGGCTAATGTAATTACAATGTGCCTTGGTGTGTTCCTCCTTGGGTCCAACTTCTTTGGGACTCTCTGAGCTTCCTGGACGTCCTGGTAGTCTATTTCCTTTGCCAGATTGGGGAAGTTCTCCTTGATTATTTGTTCAAATAAGTTTTCCACTCGTTGCTCTTCTTCTTCCCCTTCTGGTACCCCTATAATTCGGATGTTGGGACGTTTAAAGATGTCCCGGAGGTTCCTAAGCCTCTCCTCATTTTTTTGAATTCTTGTTTCTTCCTCGTCTTCTGTTTGGTTGTTAGTTTCTTCCTTCTGGTCCACTCCATTGATTTGAGTCCCAGTTTTCCTTCCATCTCTATCAGTTCCCCATGCATCTTCCTTCATTCCACGGATTGTAGCCTGCATTTTTCATCTAGTTTGTGAGCAAAATCAACCAATTCTGTGAGCATTTTGATGACCAGTGCTTTGAACTGTGCATCTGACAGGTTGGCTATCTCTTCACTGCTTAGAGGAATTGGCTCTGGGGCTTTTATTTGTTTTCCGGTTTGAGCCATTTTTGGTGGGGTTTTTTTGTTGTTGTTTTGGTTTTAGTCTGGTCGCGGCTATTACGTAGTGAGGGGGTGGAGCCTTAGGTGTTCCTCAGGGCGGGGCAGCCCAGTGGCTGGGTTGTGACGCTATAGGTGGGGGCGGGGTCTGAGAAGGAGCAATGGCACCTGCTCCGCTCTCTCCTGGACTCCGGCCCTTTCCGCTGCTTCCCCTTCACCTGGATTATCTGCGCACGCGCGCGTGCTGTTACGTAGTGAAGAGTGGAGCCTCTGGCGCTCCCCAGTGCGGGGCAGCCCAGTCACTGGGTTGTGAAGCTGTATGTGGGGGTGGGGCCTGAGAGGGAGCAATGGCGCCTGCTCCGCTCTCTCCTGGATTCAGTCCCCTCCGCCACTTCCCCTCCGCCTGGACCGTCTCGAATGTGAGACCACCTGGTCAGTCAGCCAGCCACCTTGTGCGGCCTCACTGGGTCTGCACAGTTGGCCCCTGTGCCCGGGGTCCGCCGGCTGCTGCCTGTGGGCCCGGGGACCGCCAGCCGCCGCCTGTGCACCTGGGAACTGCCAGCCGCTGCTGCTTGCGTTCCTGGGGCCGCACCTCCACTTTCTCCTGCCGCGACTCCGCCCCTCTTACCGGTCTGGATGAATGGTTGTTGGACTTCCGTACAGTTCAGTTTTCTATGAGTTCTGGTTGTTTTCTTGTTTCTAAATATTTGTTGTCCTTAATTTTGGTTGTGAGAGGAAGGACAGTGTGTCCGCCTACGCCTCCATCTTGGCCGGAAGTTCACAACTTAGTTTTCTGAGGACAAAGATTTGTGTGCATCTATGGAATTGGCTAATAGTCCCTAGTTCCACGTAAGTTGGAACAGATATATTACACCTTGGGGGTGATAAAAGGCTATATCCCTGGGGCTCTGAACTTTTCACTGTCACAAATTCACTTATAGGGCTACAGACACTTTCTTTAAAAATTATTCACATATGTAGACTATGGTTTTATTATATCAAAGGCTTTCTTATTTTATAATATTTACTTTATTGACTACTACAAGGCTAGACAAAAGTAGGTTTACAGTTGTAATACAATAACAAATAATAATATAAGAATAAATGCTGTGTTTCATGTACTCCCAACTGTAAACCTACTTTTGCCCACTCCTATATATATTTTCCAAAATTTTGATATCACTCCTGGTCAAATCCTGCTAACAATGACTTTACAGTTCAGTTTGAGCTTTTTCTTTTATCCTGAGACTTTAATGTTCTAAACATTGTTTGAAATAACATAGAAATGACCATTTTCATGACATAAAATGCTTAGCACTTAGTTTTATGGATGGATGGAGAGAGAATTAATAAAGGGCTATAATCTATATTTTTTGTTACCAGACCATTAGATAATGTAAATGTAAATGTAAACATAAGGAGTATAATTGATTTCCTCAAGTATGCTTTGGTGTTCTGAGTAAAATACACTTTCTCACAGAATGTTCAGGAAACTTCTAGAATCTTTTCATTAGAAATTCTGTTCCATTTTATTAAATACACTTCAGATGCCTAGGCTGCACCCCAGGGACTTGCTATCATATGGGTGATACCCACTATGAAACATGGCATGACTATCTCACTTTCTAGACCAAGGGACTTGTACCTTCCATTGCTCAGGCATGCAAGACTTAACCTCACATCAAAAAACAGAAGAGAGAAATACATGGCAGGAGCAGCAAAAAAATAAAAAATAAATGCCAGTATGCCCTTGATATTATTGAAAATGACAGACCTACCTAACCAAGAACTCTGGGCCTTCTTCCTCATTCACTGTACAAGATCTATAAAGTGCCTCTTCAGCATAAGGTCCTAAGCTAGATCCTCTAGAGTACTTGCACTCTTGCAAATCCAAGCAGAATTCCCTGGTGAGCTTGGTCTGCTTGGCATCAGATGGAAATTACAGCCAAGTGAATTCTCCATATTGTAACCCTATTATCTCTCTCTCCCTCCATCTATCTCTCCTGTGCTGTGCATGGTTGGGCCTTATGAAAAGTTATCATTTGGATGCAAAACAATTATCCTAAAACAGTTAGCCAGAGTGGTCCAGACACAGAGATTTATCTTCCCTCTCCTTCAGTGAAGAACATCTATCTTCCCTGACCTCTTGATTAGTGAAGCCTTCAGAATATATCCTTTGGTCTGTGACACTGTGCTCAGTGCTGGGCTGAGCATTAAATATCACCCTCTATGATTAATTGGAAGTTAATTAAATCTATCACTGAAACAATGGGAAGGCAATGAGCTATGTAATCATTGCAATAGTAAATGAAATGATGTACAGGTCTCTCCATCTCGATTATTGACAATGATGGAGGGGTGGCAGGCCTCAGATGCCTAGCAACTCTTGCTGCCTGACCCCACAGCAGCTCTAACTTTCACAGGGCCCAGAGACAAGGCAAGTAGAAGCATGTTCTGACCATCTCTGCTGAATGAGGGAGCCTCTCTTCCTAAGGCCTCTAAAGTGTCCTTGTCAAAGCTTTTATGTCTTGCATAATCAGTGGGATAAGATACGGAAACGGCTGAACAAATGGTGCAGATGCTGATTGTTACCACCTCTGAACAGCTCAGTGAAGCTCTTTACTGAGGGGGCCCTTCAAACACAATGAACAGAGCTCATGTCTCTTGAACACTGAATGCTTTTGCCTTTATTTAAAACTTCAGAATTTTCAAAATGCTTTCACTGACCTGATGATATTTGACTCTCATAAACCCCCATAAAATGAGGGAACTAGGAACAGAAAGGTTAAGTGGCCTGCCTGAGCTTATACAGCTAGTTAGTGAAAGAGGTGAGCAAAGCCAGGCCTACCCAAACCTGCAGTTCTTGTTTCTGAACTTGATTTAATTTGTGGATGTGAGGTCATAGAAGGTCATGAGGTTTGGAAAACACTAAGTTGCCAGATTGCCAAGAGTTCCCTAGGGATTCAGATTGGCATATTTCAGTAGTCAGTATGAATATTAATTTGTCACAGGATAGCCTTCTAGATACTAATTTGCCTTAGTCAGCTTGGGCTGCCATAACAAAATACTACAGACTGGTGGTTGAAACAACAGAAACATTGCTCACAGTTCTGAAAGCTGGAAGTTCAATCTCAAGATGCCAGCATGGTACATTCTGGGGAGAGGTCTTTTCCTGATTTGTAGACAGCTGCCTTCTCTCTGTGATTTCACATGGGAGAGAGGGAAAGGAAGGAGAAAAGGAGAAAGGCAGAAGTAGAAAGAGAGAGAGGTCGATCTTTCTCTTCTTGTAAGGCCACAGTCCTATGGGATTAGGTTCCACTCTAATGACTTCATTTAACCTTAATTTGTTGGGCTTTCTCTCCAAATACAATCACATTAGAAGTTAGGGCTTCAAATTTGGGGATATGCAGTTCAGTCCATACATAGCATAATTCAAAAGTATATTTTAAAAATTATCACTCAATAAGAATCACAAATTAGTATAACCTCTTTAAACTCCAGTCACCCAATATTTTAATTTCCATTTCCTTCTAGATATTACTAGGCAAAAGAGCATTTTCAGTCCTCAGGATTAACTTTGAATCCACCCTTCCCTCTTTCCTTATACACCCTCACCTTTCTAATAGGACAGGCTCCAAGTTCTGGTGACTCTCCTGTTCTGTTTGGGAAGGCTGGCCCTTGTGCTACCTTCTCAGATATGCACTGGGTGACAGGGGAGAGATGATAATTATCAATGTGTGATGGCTCTCAGGTACTCAGAGGACCCTTAAAAGGACTAAGGCACATTTGGGGATCAATGGAAAACAAATTAATTAAATAAAGTTCCCTTATCACAGTACTGAAGTTTGTTTAATGAAAAGATATTCAGGTGAACTTCTCATCACTTTTAGCCAGAAGAGATATATATCCTCCAGAGACATTTTTCTCTCTTTTCCTCTTCCTCCTGCTAACACACAATCAGGCCCTTCTGCCCAACTCTGTCTGACTAAATATCAAGATCTTTGGGAAATATCACATTGGCTCTCATTCCAAAATTTGATCCTTCTCCAGCTCCTCCCAGGAAACTGCTGAGACATGTATAGTATAGTGGCTATATAGAAACCAAATCAGAGTCTGTCCAAAAAGAGTTTCTAGAAAGGCAATGCATGAGCATGCCCTGCCTTGGGTCCTGTGCATTTTTTCCCTCTGCTTGGAGCACTTTTTCCCTTAAATATCTGGATAGTTCTTATCCCTATCTCCTTCAGGTCTTTGCTCAAATGCCCTCTGATGAAGTTAGGCTTTCTCTGACCATACCATCAAAATGTTGGCTCCTCTCAGCCATTGTACACTACCTTATTTTTTTCCTCAGAATACTAATCACTACTTTACATCATTCATTTTTATTTATTTTATATTTTCTCCCCTAAAATATCAACTCCATAAAGCAGGGGTTTTTAAAGTATATTTTATTGATTATCCTATTACAGTTGTCCTCAATTCTCCCCTTTTTGCCCCCCTCTGCCCAGTACCCCTCTTCCCTCCAGCAATCCCTCCTTAGTTCATGTCCATGGGCCATGCATATAAGTTCTTTATCTTCTCCATTTCTTATGCTATTCTTAACTTCCCCCTGTCTATTTTGTTCCTAACAATTATGCTTCTTAATACCTGCACCATTTCCCAATTCTCCTTCCCCATCCCAGCTGATAACCCTCCAAATGATCTCCATACCTATGATTCTTCTGTTTCTGTTCTGGTTGTTGGCTTTTTTTTTTCTTGGATTCAGTTCTTGAGAGTTTTGAATTTGTTGCCTTTTTATTGTTTATTGTTTTGATCTTCTTTTTATTAAATACACCTCTTTAACATTTCCTGTAATGATAGCTTGGTGATGATGCACTTCTTTAGTTTTACCTTGTCTAGGAAGCATTTTATTTGCCCTTCCATTCTAAATGATAGCTTTGCTGGATAGAGTAATCTAGGTTGTAAGTCCTTGCTTTTATCACTTTGAATACTTCCTGCCACCTACTTCTTGCCTGCAAAGTTTCTTTTGAGAAATCCACTGACAGTCTTATGGGAACTCTTTTGTAAGTAACTCTGCTTTTCTCTTGCTGCTTTTAAGACTCTCTCTTAATCTTTAAACTTTGGCATCTTAATTATGATGTGTCTTGGTGTGGTCCTCTTTGGGTCCAGCTTGTTTGAGACTCTGTGCTTCCTGGATTTGTATGTCTATTTCTTTCACCCAATTAGGGAAGTTTTCTTTCATTATTTTTTCAAATATGTTTTTGATTTCTTGCTCTTCCTCATCTCCTTCTAGCATCCCTATGAGTCAGATATTGGCATGTTTGGATATGTCCAAGAGGTTCCTCAGCCTATCCTTGTTTGTTTGCTTGTTTTTGAATTGTTTCTTCTTTTTATTTTGGTTGAATGTTTATCTCTTCCTTATGTTCCAAATGGTTGGTTTGAATCTTAGCTTCCTTCTCTCCTCTGTTACTTTCCTGTGGATTACTCTTTATTTCACTTAGTGTAACCTTCATTTCTTCCTTTTTTTTTTTTTTTTTTTTTTTTTTTGCCTTACTGAAGGAGTTCTCTGAGGATCCTGATGACAAGCATTTTGAACTCTGCCTCTGATTGGTTGGCTATCTCCATTTCTCTTACTGCTTTATCCGGGGTTCTGTTCTGTTCTTTCATTTGGGGCATTTTTCTTTGTCTCCTCAATTTAGCAACCTCCCTGTGTTTGTTTCTGTATATTATATAGAGCTGCTTTTACTCCCTGTCCCAGTAGCATGGCCTATGTAGAAAAGGCACCCCCACCAATTGTGTGTGGTGAAGCCTTGGTAATTAGCAGGGTCGGCAATTGCCACTTTGCAACTGTGTGGGGAGGGCTCTGAGAGAGTACAATACTGCCTGGCTTCTGGAGGTTCACTCAGCACTTAATTCTGTTTTCAGTCACTTCACCCCCTCCCCATGTGGGACTGGTGCCCTTCCAGCTGCTGTCCCAGTGGTGAATCCTGGAGTGTGTGGGTGTGCATACATTCTAAGACTATGCTGGCTCTTTAAGTGGTGAAAATCCAGTAGTTTCTTCTGCCACCCCACTCCCCACTGGTTTTTACAGTCATAGGTAATGAAGATCTATCTTTCCAGTGTTAGAATCCTGGACTGTGTGGTCTGGCCTGAGGCTGGGATCACTCACTTCCAAGGTATCCCTCCCATCCATTTTGCCACTGCTGCTACTGCCACCTTTCTG
This sequence comes from Glossophaga mutica, assembly GCA_039655065.1. NCBI lineage: Eukaryota > Metazoa > Chordata > Mammalia > Chiroptera > Phyllostomidae > Glossophaga > Glossophaga mutica. Next base: position 121,122,048 of record CM077303.1, on the reverse strand, counting down.
TGCCATACCACCTCTTCTCCCATCTTCACAATGCCACCTCTCCTACACATGTGGATAAATGTGTCTTTTTTAAATACTTGGTTGTCAGATTTCCATACAGCTTGATTTTCTGATGGTTCTGGGTGTTATTAGTTTTGAGACCTGGATGTAATTCTTTCTATGGTTGCCCAAGGAGGCGAAACATGTCTATGCCTCCATCCTGATCAGAAGTCCCTTAAGTCAGGGATTTTGACTGTTTTATTTTGTATCCTGGAGCTTTGCACACAGAATGATACATATTAGGTGCTTGAGGAATTAATGACTGAATAAATGAACTTAAGGGGCAAATCCAAGGCCAGATATCATAAGGCCAGAATAGCCATGGCGTTAGATGATATCATAAAAGTATCTGAGCTCCATATCATGTTTCAGGCTACTAACTTAACCTTCCTGGACCAGAGTTTACTTATCTCTAGTAGGTGAGGGTTGAAATACATGTACCTTCCAAGCTGAGGTTCAGTGGACTGAGCGGTAGCATGTGGACTGAAATGTCACTAGTTCAATTCTCAGTCAGGGCACATGCCTGGATTGCTGTACAGGTCTCCAGATGGGGACATGCAAGAGGCAACCAATCGATGTTTCTTTCTCACATTGGTGTTTCTCTCCCTCTCTTTCTTCTTCCTGCCTCCTCTATAAAAACAAATAAATGAAATCCTTAAAAAATACATGTAACTTCCAGCCAAGATGGAGGCATAGATGGACACACTGTGACTCCTTGCACAACCAGAATTAAGGACAACAAAGATTTAGAAACAAGGAAACAATCAGAACTTATAGAAAAATTGAACTGCATGGAGGTCCGACAACCATTCATCCAGAGTGATAAGAGGGGTAGAGTCGAGGCAGGAAAAAGTGGAGGTTGGTGGACCTGGGTACGCTGGTAGCCTCTGGCAGATCCCAGGTGTATGGGCAGTGGCTAGTGGGCCCCGGACACCAGGTGGCGACAGGCAGACCCAGTGAGGCTGTGCAAGGTGGCTGGCTGACCAGGCAGTCCCACATTCCCACTCAGATAATCCAGGTGAAAACGGGGAATGAGACAGACCTCACAACCCAGGGCCTCAGCACTGGGAAATAAAGCCTAAAAACACCAATGGAAAGCACTTGTGGGGGTTGAGGTGCCAAGAGAGACTCCCAGCCTCACAGGAGAGTTTGTTGGAGAGACCCACAGGGTCCTAGAACATACACAAGCCCACCCACACAGAAATCAGCACCAGAAGGGCCCAATTTGCTTGGAGGAAGAAGTGGAAGGGACTGGAATCTGAGAGAGGGCAGAGTAAGCACCATTGTTCCCTCTGAGACCCCGCCCCCACATACAGTGTCACAACTCACCTACTGGGCTGCCCCACCCTGGGGAACACCTAAGGCTTTGCCCCTCACTATGTAACAGCCACAACCAGACCAAAAAAAAAAAAAATGGCTCAAACAGGAGAATAGATCAAATCCCCAGAGCCAATTCATCTAAGAGACCAAGAGATAGCCACCCTATCGATACACAGTTCAAAGCACTGGTAATCAGGATGCTCACAGAACTGGTTGATTTTAGTCGCAAATTAGATGAACAAATGAAGGCTACAATAAGTGAAATGAAGGAAAATGCACAGGGAACCAATAGTGATGGAAGAAAAACGGGGATTCAAATCAATGGAGTGAACCAGAAGGAAGAAAGAAACAGAAAAGAACGAAGAAACAAGAATTCAAAAATATGAGAAGAGGCTTAGGAACCTCCAGGACATCTTGAAAAGTCCCAACATCTGAATTATAGGGGTCCCAGAAGGGGAAGAGGAAGAGCAACAAGTGGAAAACTTATTTGAACAAATAATCAAGGAGAACTTCCCCAATCTGGCAAAGGAAATAGACTTCCAGGAAGTCCAGGAAACTCAGAGAGTCCCCAAGAAGTTGGACCCAAGGAGGAACACACCAAGGCACATCATAATTACATTAGCCAAGATTAAAATGAAGGAGAGAATTCTAGAAGCAGCAAGGGATAAGGGGACAGTTACCTACAAAGGAGTCCCCATCAGACTGTCAGCTGATTTCTCAAAAGAGACTTTCCAGGCAAGAAGGGGCTGGAAAGAAGTATTCCAAGTCTTGAAAGTCAAGGACCTACATCCAAGATTGCTCTATGTAACGAAGCTGTCATTTAGAATGGAAGGGCAGATAAAGTGCTTCTCAGATAAGGTCAAGTTCAAGGTCTTCATCATCACCAAGCCCTTATTATATAAAATGTTAAAGGGACTTACCTAAGATAAAGAAGATCAAAAATATGACAGTGAAAAGACAGCAAACTCACAGCTCTTAAGAACCACACCTAAAACAAAAGCAAACTAAGCAAACAGCTAGAACTGGAACAGAACCACAGAAATGGAGATCATATGGAGGGTTAGCAACAGGGGCGTGAGAGGAGGAGGTGGGGAAGGTACAGAGAATAAATAGCATAAATGGTAGAAAATAGATGGGGAGAGGGTAAGAATAGTGTGGGAAATGTAGAAGCTAAAGAACTTATGACACATGGACATGAACTAAAGGGGGGAATGTGGGTGGGAGGGGGTGTGCAGGATGGAGGGGAATGATGGGGGAGAAATGGGACAACTGTAATAGCATAATTAATAAAATATATTAAAAAGTACATATACCTTTCAGGCTCTAACATTCTATGAAATATGATATGAATTCAAAGATGATGATGTGTGAGGTTGCCAATCTCAAGAGCCATGATCCTGAATCTGCTAGGATGGGCTGGAAAGAGATAAAGTTTTTAAAGTTGAAGGTCCAGCTAGACCTATCCTAATTCCCTAAACACAGTGGTGACTAAAATTTGATGTTGCTAACTTAATCCTGACTCTAATCCTGTGTTTTCTTCCGATATTTACCTTGCAGGTCTTGTGTAAAAGCAAAGACAATGATTTTATCCAAAATTAAGCAAAATAATTAAGTTCAATCTAAAATTCTATTTGCGCTCCAGTCAAGATGGCAATGTAGGCAGACATGCATCACCTCCTCATACAACCACATTAAAATTACAACTAAAATATAGAACGGCCATCACTCAGGGGCATCAGAAATCAAGTTGAATGGAAGTCTGACAACTATGGAATTAAAGAAACCACATCCATCCAGACTGGTAGGAAGGGTACAGACACAGAATGAGCTAGTCCCTTACCCACATGTGGTGGATAAAAATTTGGAAGGGATATCTCTGGAGTGAGGAGTCCCATCCCACACCAGAACCCCCAGCCCAGGATTCCACTGCCAAGAAGATAAGTAAACTTCTGGCTGCAAACACCAGCAGGATTGAGTTTGTGGAATAAATTCCGGAGCCCCAAGTGGTTACTCTCAAAGAACCTACAAACCTCAAACTCACTCCCTCTAAGCTCCAGCACTGGAACAGCAGCTTGAAAGGCACTAGTGGCATAAAAAGAGGAGCCAAAGTATCTGGCATCAAGGTGAACAGAGGCCAATATCCGTTTTCTAAACCCTCCCCACACAGAGCCAAAAAGCTAGTGCCATGTCTGAGACTCCATCAACCTGGCTAATACTGTTTGACCCACTTTAAAGATCCCCAGAGACTCCACCCCACCCAATTTACAGGCCCACCCAAGATACTTTTAATTATGAATGGCTGGTTTTGGCTTATGCTTCACATCTTCCTAAATCTTCTCGAATAAGCAACAGCTTGCCTTAGTGAGCCCCAGGCCAAGCACTAGCAGCAGCCAGCCAAGATTCACAGCTTGACTTTGCCTGGGTATCTCTAAGCTTAGCACAAGTAGCAGCCATCTCAAGATTGCTTTATAGCTCAGGCAGGGCGGCCCTTGGCAAAGCACAGGTGGGGTTGACCTTGGCCTGCACCACCCAGGAAACCACAGGGTCTGTGCATGCAATGGACAGCCAGAGACTATGTCAGAGCACCTCCACCCTGCCTCTGCACAGCTGATTCTCCATGGAGGATGGAGGCTGGTGGTCAGTGGTCACAGTTGTCCTTGCAGCTGGCTGGCCTGGTTAAATCCCTGCCATTGATATGCCAACAGCAACCAAGTTTCAACTATAAGAAGAGGGTATATTCATCCCACATGAAGGGTACACCTCTAGTACCCAGCTTGGGTGATAAGGGAAGCTGTGCCACTGGACACCTACTATCTTAAGCCATCTACCAAGACAGGGAGTCAAAGCAGCTGTACCTAATACATAGAAACAAACACAGGGAGGCTACCAAAATGAGGAGACAAAGAAACACATCCCAAATTAAAGAAAAGATCAAAACTTCAGAAAAAGAGCTAAGTGAAATGGAGATAAGCAATTTATCAGGTGCAGAGTTCAAAACACTGGTTATAAGGATGTCAAGGAACTTATTGAGGACCTCAACAGCATAAAAAAAGATCCAGTCAGAAATGCATGTAATTAAAGAACAATTCACAGGGAAACAGCAGTAAAGTGGATGAAGCTGAGAATCAAATCAATGATTTGGAACATAAAGAAGCAAAAAACAACCAATCAGAACAACAAGAAGAAAAAAGAATCCAAAAAATGCAGATAGTTTAGGCAGCCTCTGGGACAACTTTTGTACCATAGGGGTGCCAGAAGGAGAAGAGAAACAGCAAGAAATTGGAAATCTATTTGAAAAATAGTGAAAGAAAACTTCCCTAATTTGGTGAAGGAAATAGACATGCAAGTCCAGCAATCCCAAAGAGGCCCACTCCTAGACACATCATAATTAAAATGCCAAAGGTTAAAAATATAAAGAGAGAATCTTAAAAGCAGCAAGAGAAAGAAGTTAGTTACCTACAGAGATGTACCCTTAAGACTTCCAGCTGACTTCTTAAAAGAAACCTTGCAGGCTACAAGAGATTGGCAAGAAATATTCAAAGTCATGAAAAGCAGGGATCTACCACCCAAATTTCTCTACCCAGCAAAGGTATCATTTAGAATCTAAGGGAAGATAAAGAGCTTCCCAGACAAGAAAAACTAAAGGAGTTCATTATTACCAAATTATTATTATAAGAAATATTACAGGGGCTTATTTAAGAAAAAGGAGATCAAAACTATGAACAATAAAATGGCAATAAATACATATCTATCGACAATTGAATCTAAAAAACAAACTAAGCAAACAACAAGAACAGAAACATAATCATGGATATAGAGAGTGTTTCGATGGTTGCCAAATGGGAAGGGGGTGAGGGGAATGGGTGAAGAGATGAGGGTATTAAGTACAAATAGCTTGTTACAGAATAGTCGTGGGGATGTAAAATATAGTAAATGAAGTAGGCAAAGAACTTACATGTATGACCCATGGACATGAACAATGGAGGGGAGATTGCCTGAGGGAGTGGGTTTGTTGGATGCAGGAGGGCAGTGAGGGAAAATCAGGACAACCGTAATAGCATAATCAATAAAATATAATAAAAAATAAAATTATATTTGCAAACACAATTAATTAATTAGTAGAATTAAGGAGAGAAAAGGAAACTGAACACCAACTCTCCTGGAATTACTTTACATGGTGAAAAGGACATCATAAATATAAATATGGATGGCACATTTTAGCTCAAAGACTATCTTGGGCTAATAGAGGAATATAGATAGGTATGTTGCTGATGTCACTCCTGGTCATAATGACTTGGAATATTATAGACATGAGAATACTATTAAAATGATTGGAGAAATTTCTGTTTATTTCTTTAAGCCTATTGACTTAAGGACTCTGGGAAAACATACAAAATTCTTATTTGAATTGCAAATTGAATCCATCAGCTAAAGTTGCATATTTTTAAATCAAATTTGGTATCCCAAGCCATTAATTCATAAGTAGTCTTCTGTAGAGTATATGAATTAGCCTATCACAAAGATAATGATATAATATTATTGAGCAACATAAACTAACTTCCTTTTATTTTCCCATATGTCTGAGTTCCAGGTTTCCTGACTCTCTCATAATGCCTGATAGTGCCTCAGGGCAAATACGTGTGAATTGCAGTTGCAATATGAAAAGTGACTCTGGAAAAGGCATGATGGGGCTTTCAAGCTGACTCCCTGCCAATAACCTCTACATCAAACCACTTCAGTGTCTAGGTCAGGCAATGCTTTTCATAGATGCTGGCGCTGTCAGGTCAACGCAAGATCTGAACACTGAGATGCATGTACTCTGTCTCTTAAATTGGTCCCAATAACAATAATCTTCTTGTGAAGGAGGGTGTGCAGGGAGGGAGGAACTGATCTGGTTTTACTTAATCGTGAGTGTGTAGGATCCTAATGGCCTTTCATGTTCATTCTAGGATTGATCTATCTACATAGAAGATGAATATTTCCAGTCTGTCCAACTTCTTAGCTCTATGGTAAGAGACTCAAAGAGGTTTACGTTGACAAAAGCATGTGGACTTGGAGCACTTATTATGTAAACAAGCATGACTACTTCAAAGACAACTAAAGGAAAAATAAAGATGCTTGCCCATGTCCAAAGGAAAGCCTGCAGGCCTCAAGAGTGAAACAAACTTTGGCTGTCTCTGTGTTCAGTGTAGTTAAAACAAAATTGTTAAGCTATTGACATTGTGTAGCCTCTGAGTTAAATAAAGGGGTAAAGAGGAGAGAATTACATTTTCACTATCAGTAACATAAATAAGCATCATGTTGCATAGTGTAGAATCCAAAACAATGTGATCATTTTTAGTTTTATAATGTATTTATTTTGTGATCTTAATTCTTGTCCAAGGTTGAATTCATTTTATTCCAGAATAACCTATTGAAAAGTGAAAAGAAACGTGGGTTAACATTTTTTTTCTCTTTAATGCCAAACAATTAGTGTGACTGAATTATTTGACCAGATTGATACAGGCATTTAGCATCATATTGACATAGCCATAATCTCGTATCTTGATTTATCTATCAGGAAAATAAAGATAACAAGTGATCTCCAAGCTATCTCTCAGCTATACAATTTCTATAAGCCTTACCATCATTTTCAAAATTCATATGCAGACATTAATTTTCTTACATATTGAAAGACAAGAGAAGATGATTAAGAGAAAGAGCTTTGAAATCAGACAGACCTGAGTTCAGATCATGACTGTGCCAACAACTAGGTATATAGTTGTGAGCAAACTACTTATTCTGTTGGAGCCTCAGTTTCCTCATATCTAACATGGGTTGATAATATACTACATCATAAGATTGTTGTGAGAAATTAATGAGATAATGCAGATAAAGTCTTTAGTATAGTGCTGGGAGCATAATAAAGTTTCGATATATGTTAACTACTTTAATGAAATAAAATATCATTAAATGACAAACTACAGCAAAAATTATCTTTAAGTATTATTTCATAAGTTTGTATTTCAATTTGGAAAAAGAAACAACGTTCACAGAAATTTTCATTGAATGCATAGCATCACATGGAAAGTTACTATTTTCATGAAATGAAAGAATAAACGTCTGTGAAATGTTTCCTCTGGGATAACATCAGACAGAGAAAGCTTCCTCAGCCTGTTACACTTCAATGTTAATCAGTAAAATTCTAAATACCTAATTATGGAAAGCATAGGAGGAATGAATCTTCCTGTTCTGTAGGAAGTTAACTGAGAACATTAAAATTCCTTAAAAAGGCCTGTCTTCCCAATAACCAATTGAACAATACTTTTAGATCTTGACATCAGGGTAATTCTAAACTGATGCCTAAAATGCACAGCTCCAGGCTCATAGAGGAGGTAGTTTTGGTTTTGTTTTATTTTGTTTTGCTTTGCTTTGCTTGCCTTTCCATTATGATGAGAAAATTTAAATCAAATATGATTTTTTTAGAGCTCTCTACCAAGACATCACTTCTTCCAAGGTGGTTCCAAGGACATGCATGCTACTTCACTCAAGACCTACCAGCTTTTTACCCATTATTTCAGTATTTATGGCATGTTAGCACTGGGCATGCTCAATGCCAATGGTCAGGGTGAAAGCACTCTCAGTGACTCTCTTACCAGAGATGTTTTCTGCAACACTTTGAGCCAACAAATAGAATATTTAACTTGACAAACCTTTCATTTTATAAGATGTATTTTTAAAATTCTGACCCTCTCACTTTGCTTCTAAAATGAAGCAAAGTCTGATATGGGCTTTCCTCACATTGTGCTAAGGCACAAGATTAGAATCAGAAAGACCTAAATTCAAATCCTGGCCCCTGGCATTGAATGAATAGCTGTGTACACTGGACGTGTGACGTAGCTATCTAAGCCTTGGTTTCCTGAAATAATACATAATACTTAGTATAGTACACAGAACAAACATTGAAGAAATATTTGTTTCTACAACAATTATCAATACAAAAAAGAAAAAAGGAAGAATGCAGAGAGAATGGAATTTTATCTAAAAAGAAAAAAATGAATTTGTCTCATCCAGTCATAAAGCTAGTCCTTAGTAAGTTTTCATATGGTTTGTTATTTTTTTCAGATTGGTCTTAATTAAAAAAGGTTCTTGGCTGGGAGATATTAGTCAGAGACTGCTCTAAGAAGGAACAAGAGAGATTTACTCTCAAATACATCTTTATAGCTTCATCACCATAATACCTAAACATTCATGTGGACAACATCATTTCATCATAAATGAGAAGGTTGTACTATTGAACTGTAATCCATTCATTGATTTATGGTCCCAAGTTCCTCCAAGGATTTTCAAAAATGCCTGTGACGTTTCCTGGTTCTGGACTTTGCATTTGGATCTGTGATTTAGATGACAGATGTGTGAAATCATATGTAGCCAGACAAATCCCGGGTGATAACACAGTTGAGGGGGCTCAAGCAATGATGGATTATGGCCCAATCAACCAGATCAGCTAATCTGAGCCCTCTTCAGTGACATTGGCCCTGATGCTTTAAAGGGGCACTCCCAAATAAATTACTTTCCCAAAATAATACTTTCTGCTCTGCATCTCATCCTACTTCCTTTTTGACAGTAAGTCCTGATACTACTAGAGAAGCTCTTGCCTGTTTCTAGAAAATAGTTTGTCTGTTTCCAGAGAAAGATTATTACTTGCCTCTATTGACTGGTTAATTACTTTTAAAATCTCATATTCCAATAGCAATGGATTATTAATATGGGCAGTTTGACTATTTTTAACAATAATATCTGTTTTTGAAAGCCTGACAAATGTATAAACTGCAAAACTGAAGACTTAATAATAGATTCTTCGATGCTAAGGTTCATTTCAAAGAAACCCAGACACTTGTATTCAAAGATATATAAAAGCAAGACTTCTCTAAGAAGAAGCTAATATAAGAATTTGACACTGAAGTCTTTCTTTCCCAAAAGTAAACCTTATGATTTCATGTATAAGCTTACTTTCACAATAGATTACTTTTTATGGAAATAGAAAGGAGTCAAGAAAAATCATACTTGTAACCTAGAAATAAAGCAATATAACACAAGATAAAGAGCTAGGCTAAAAGAAAGAGCAAAGAATGCCCTGAACTCCTGGCACAAGGATCTCTCAATGTTGTGCAATCCATGTTCCACCTCAAAGGTGCTCCTATTTAATTTCACAAAAGACAGGCTTGAAAGGTTTATTATTCTGTCATTTCTCTGTGCTTCTTACTTGATTTTTGCTCTCATGATCAACTTCAGACATTTTTTTCTTTTTCAGTATTGATTGATGTATTATTCAAAATAGCTCCATGTACACCAATTTGCCAGCTGCAGGCCTTTAAGCAAGTCTGTGCTGAATGTTTTGGACCATCAAGAAATTATTTGCAGTAAGGATATGATGTCATTAAATATGTACATGAACTTGAGAAGCACATAAGCAAGTATATATGTCTTTTTTATTTTACCTTGTTCTTGACTAGTTTCCTTACCTGACTGTCTATTTCTACCTTGAAACCACTTTATGCTATTGTCCTTTGGACCATCTTAAAGATAACACTCTACTCCAGAATAATATTCTAGTGGTCCACCGTTCTAAATCCCATTTTAAAACAGACCTGCCTTATAATGACTTATTTTCTTTGCTGAGTTGCATTAAAACAAGCTTTTAGCAGAATGTTTCAAATAATGGAATCTAACCTCAATAGCTGCACTGTATCCCTCTTCCCTCATCTCACTAGTGACACTAAAACAAAAATCAGCCAAAAGTGTAGCTATGAAACTGAATGCATGCTAGCTCATATACCCAAAAGTAATCAGAGTGAACTACCAATAAATATAAATCAGGCAAGAGCAAGGAGAACATAAAGCATTCTCATCCAACTTGTCAAGTGTGCTTATATTTGTAAGACCTTTTCTCTATGGACTTCTTGGGGTTTATATGAAGGCAGAAGTCTGTATTCTTCTCAGATAATATTAAGAAGAAAAAAGCAGTGACTGGGAGCCAGAGTAATAATGTGAAGAGGATAAAGGTAAAATTTACAAGTCAAGTAGAACTGTTCAGATTAAATTTTTTTAAAAAAATATTACCTAATCCAAGGGTCTGCAAACTGCAGCCCAAGGGCCAAATTCAGCCTGACACTTCTTCCACATCCATCAATTTACTTACTGTCTATAGCTGCTAGTGTTCTATAGTGGCAGAGTAGAGCAGTTGTGACAGAGACAGTATGGCTCACAAAGCCTAAAATATTTACTGTCTGGCCTTTAACAGAAAAAAACTTTTGTCAATTTCTTATCTAATATCTTGAAGAGAAACTTATAATATTTACAAGTTATATTATGTTCACATACTCAAAACTCTTTAAATACTTACATACAAAAACTCACCTATCTATGTTTTATATGGGAAAGAATGTAGAGGGAGTGACATGTACATACATATGCATTTTGGGGTACCCTAAAATAAAACATATTTGCTAGGAGAGCTTCCTGAATACTCAAAGGTTTAACAAATGAAGAGAGTCAGTTGTATAATATGGAAAGATTCAACTCAAAACCAAAAGCAGGAGATAATCTCAAGTTTGTCATCTTGGACAAGTCATTTACCTTCCATTTCCTCACTTTCAGAATGGGAACCCTGATGCCTACTTCTCAAGACTGTATAAATCAAAGGAAATTATCTGTGTGTATAACCTTCATTAAGCCATAAATTACACAATGTTGTTATTATGCAGCACTCTGAATGCTTTCTATATAAATGGTATTCTGAGCAATGATATCTGAGTCAACTGATTCAGGTAATTATAATTTTCCCTTGACATCAGCTGCCTCTCCTCCAAATCTCCATGAATTCTCTATGTTGCATCAAAGTACCATTTCAGAGAAAGCACCATTTAGGATTAAGAAGTCTGAGACAAAGGATCAACATATAAGATGGTCAGTCAAAGTCCACATCTGGAGTAATTTCAAAGTAGTCTTCATAGAAGTTTGATTTTCTCCCACCTATCATGTGGTTCATTTCATGACATATCTATACCTGACATTTCCTTCCTCAGCTACTTGCAATTTCATTCATACCTGTCTGCCTCCTTTCACTCCTTTAGTCTCTCTCTCCCCACTGTCCCCTTTCAATTCCACCACAGTTCTCTTGGATCCTTTTCTCATTTATAATTCTAAAGGTCCTTTGAGGAAGGGGGAGGGGAGGAAAACAAAAGGTTAATTTTCTCCAGCCTGCCCAGGCTGACTTAATGTAACAGAAGGCAGCAAATTGTATTGATTTAGTGACATGCAACTGTCCAGAAAGAGCTATTTATACATTATTCAGGACAAACACTGTCATAATGGACAAACAGCAGCAGCATCTGGGATGTTAATGTCTACAAATAAGATTATTCTTTGAAAGGATTAGGATGAAGCATTTTGTGTAATTAGATTTCTCTGTTTCAGGAATGAATTGCCTTTTAGCAGTAAAAGCTGTCACTGAGGGAGCCATTAGCTCCTTATAACTGAATTAAATGCATAATTAGTGACATGATCACATTAGGATTTGTTTCATTTTTAACTAATCTGAGGGGGAGGGGAGAGGGAGAGTAGGGAGCAGAGGCGGTGCCATTTCCAGGTCACTGAGGCCTTCCTCAGCTGGGATAGGCCTCAGCTGGCATGCTGAAGTTGGTAAAAGTCAGATGTGTGTGAATCAGAGCCCAGGCCTCGCCACGGCGACAGCCAAGCTATTCATCACTGGGTGGTGGGTGACAGTGACTGATGGGGTAGGCCCAGGCCTGGCACTTCACCAGTGCAAGAATCATACGAGCCAGGGAGCAGAATGACAGCTGGAGCGCTGTGTCAAGTGGTGGAGAGACCAGAGCTATTAATAATGCGTGCCACATGATCTCGGCATGAGAAAACAATGATTTAGACATTGGTGAGAATAAAGATTTTACATTTAGTCCAGGGGTGACTCTTCTTCTTGGCACTTGTAGAATAAATCGCTAAGCAATCAGCATGTATGAAAATCAGGCAATGCATATATTAGAGCCAGGCTCCTCAGGGAGGGTGTGTAGTTGGGGATTTTTAAATCCTTGCATTGAGTCTATATGCTGTTAATCCCATCCTCCTGACATTTCTGCAAATGTCTTGAAGTAGTAGGAAAGAATAAGGAGACACTGAAGAGGGCTTTTACTTTGGCTCACTCACTTGCCCCTTCAGCACTTTTTGGTTGAAAGACAATTCCCCTCAGTGCTTCCCTAGGTGCTATAAGAGAAACGAAGTGTTGTGAGGTATTTGTCTTTACCCTCCACAAGCTTTAACAGAAATACAAGGGAGCTGAGACACCAAGTGTGTATTATTAAAACGCACTGACATTTTCTTTGATCTGCAGGACCTTTAGTTTTATTTCTTAGTCTGAAAGTTAGGTTGAAAAGACACAAGAACAGTATGACAAAAGAAGCTTGGTAAGGATGCTTCCATTCAAATACCTCAATACTAAGCAACACTTCTGCCAATAGAGAAAGTACTAGGGAGTGTTAACCCAGGACATGATCCCTATGAACATTGAGTAGTCATTGAGTTTGTAGAGAAGGAGCTCCCTGAACATTCTGCTACTAAGGGAATTGGTGATTGTTGGGCATTAGGTTCCATATGGTTTCAAGTTTCTGGAGGTAGAGATGGAGGTTTTTCCAAGGAACAGAAGATTGGAGAGCAATTAAAATGCTCAAATCCTTCAAAGATTCCCTCTTCTTCACTACTGGAGCCCACAGAATAACTTAGAAATCTATGGTGACCAGGGTTACTTGCCCCTATTTCAGTAGAGTCCATCTTGAAGCCAGTAAATAAATTAGAATCTAATGATTAAATTAACACCATTGTAGTCTTAAATTTAGAACTCTATGATTAAGATGTTGCTACAGAAAGAAATAATTTATTTTTTTCAGAAAGTAAGCTTTCCACTTCTGGTCAAGATAGATGTGTAAATAAACACAGCTTATCTCCTTGAGCAATCACATCAAAATTACAAGTAAACTATATGACAATCATTATTCAGAACTATCAGAAATTGAGCTGAATGGAAGTCCTACAACTGCAGAGATAAAAAAGAAACCAATTGAGACTGGTCAGAGTGGCAGAGATGCAGAATAGGCTGGCCCACAGCCACATGTGACAGATAAAAATGGGGAGGGTTTTCTCAGGAGCGAGGAGTACCAGCCCCACACCAGGCCCCCAAGATCAAGGGTCTACAGACAGGAAGATAAGTCTCCATAAATTCTCGCTGTAAAGAACAGCGAGGATTAAGGCTGTAGAAGACAGAAACTTCTGGACTCTTTAGCAAATCCTCTTTAAGGGACCATGTACAGATTTACTCAAACTTACTCCCTCACTCCCTCTGAGCTCCAATGCTGGGGCAGCAGATTGAAAGACATCAGAGACATAGGGAAAAGAACTGAATTGCCTGGCATCAGGGTGAGAGCTGGAGAGCAACTTTCCACCAGACAGAAGGGCTGGCAGAGTACATTGTTCCTTTTCTGAGTCTTCCTCTCACAGAACTACTAGACAAGCACCATATCTGAGACTCCATCAATCTACCTCACACTGTTTGCTCCTCTCCGGTCATTCCTTGAGGCCCTGCCCCACCCAACATTCAGGCCCACTCAAGCTGTTTCCAGTGGCTTTTCCTTATGAATGGCATGTCTTGGCCCATGCTTCAGATTTTCCCAAATTCTCTCAAATAAGGAACATCTGACTTTAGTGAGCCCTATACCTCTTGCTAAGTTGCCCCAGGCAGGTTCACAGCTTGGCCTCTCCTGGGTACCTCAAAGCCCAGCACAAGTAGCAGTTATCTGCAGATCACTTTATAGCTAATTCTGTGTGACCCCACACAGAACACAGGCGGTGACTGACCTGGAGTGTGCCAACAAGGCTTAACTACAAAAGGAAAGTATACACAGCACATATGAGGGCACACCTTGAGGACTCGGTTTGCTGTACCACTGGATCCTACAGGATACCTACTACATTATGTCACCTGACCAAGCATGGGAGACATACTAGCTCCACCTAATACACAAAAACAAACACAGGGAGGCTGCCAAAATGAGCAGACAAAGAAACATGACCCAAATGAAAAAATAGATGACAGATTTCTGGCCAAGATGGAGGTCTAGGTAGATACATTTTGCATTCTCACACAACCAAAAGAAGAACAGCAACAAATTTAAAAATAACAAATAAGCCATGACACCATTAAAATTCTAGAGGATAATATAGGCAGGAAAATCTCAGATATTTCACGCAGCAATATTTTTACTGATACGTCCCCTAGAGCAAGGGACATAAAGGAAAGAATAAACAAATGGGATCTCATCAAAATAAAAAGCTTCTGCACAGCTAAAGAAAACAGTATTAAAATAAAAAGAGAACCAACTGTATGGGAAAACATATTTGGAAATGATACCTCAGACAAGGGATTAATCTCCAAAATATATAAAGAACTTACAAGACTCTACCCTAAGAAGACAAGCAACCCAATTAAAAAATGGGCAAAGGATTTGAACAGACACTTCTCCAAGGAGGACATACAGAGGATCCAGAGACACATGAAAAGATGCTCGATATCTCTAGCTATCAGAGAGATGCAAATTAAAACTACAATGAGATACCACTTGACACCAGTCAGAATGGCCTTCATAAACAAAGCAACAAACAGCAAGTGTTGGAGAGGTTGTGGAGAAAAGGGGACCCTAGTGCACTGTTGGTGGGATTGCAGATTGGTACAACCACTATGGAAAACAGTATGGAATTTTCTAAGAAAACTAAAAATGGACATACCTTTTGACCCAGCAATTCCACTGCTTGGATTATATCCTAAGAACCCTGAAACACCAATCCAAAAGAATCTATGCATCCCTATGTTCATAGCAGCACAATTTACAATAGCCAAGTGTTGGAAGCAACCTAGGTGCCCATCAGTTAATGAATGGATCAAAAAACTGTGGTAGCCCTGGCTGGTGTAGCTCAGTGGATTGAGCGCGGGCCTGCGAACCGAAGGATCGCGGTTCGATTCCCAGTCAGGGCACATGCCTGGGTTGCCAGGCCAGTTCCCGTCAGGGGACATACAAGAGGCAACCGCACATTGATGTTTCTCTCCCTCTCTCCTTCCCTTCCCCTCTAAAGATAAATAAATAAAATCTAAAAGGAAAAAAAAATCTTTAAAAAAAAAAACAAAAAACTGTGGTACATTTACACAATGGAATTCTATGCAGCAGAAAGAAAGAAGGAGCTCCTACCCTTTGCGACAGCATGGAAGGAATTGGAGGGTATCATGCTAAGCGAAATAAGCCAGGCAGTGAAAGACAAATACCATATGATCTCACCTTTAACAGGAAGCTAATCAACAAAACAAACAAACAAGCATAATATAAACAAAGACACTGAATTTGAGATCAGTCTGACAGTGTCCAGAGTGGGAGGGGAGGGAATTTCAGGGGAAAAGGGGAACGGTTGAGAGCAACAAGTATAAAGGACTCATGGACAAAAACTATGGGGGGTGGAAATGGGAGGAAGGTGGGGAGGGCTGGGGTGGTGGGCTGGGGTGGGGTAAAAGACAGAAAACTGTACAATATCAACAATTAAAAAATACTGATTAAAAAAAGAAAGAAAAAAAGAAAGACCAATGTGAACAATAAAAACTTGATTTGTAAAAACTTTAAAAAAAAAAACAAATAATCAGAACTCTCAGAACATTGAACTGTATGGAAGTCTGACAACCAAGGAGTTAAAAGAAGAAATATTCATCCAGATTGGTAGGAGGGGCAGAGATGGGCAACCAGGGCAGAGAGGACATGCAGCAAACTGGTGGCTGGAGTACTGGGCAATCCCACATTTGCATGTGGATAAACTGGGAGCAACAACTGGAGAATGAGACACACCATATAACACAGGGTTCCAGTATGGGAAAAGAAAACCTCAAAATCTCTGGCTGTAAAAACTTGTGTAGGTTACATTGGTGGGAGAAACTCCTACCATCATGGGAGAGTTTGTTGGAGAGACCAACAGGGTCCTAGAATATACACAAACCTGCCCACCTGTAATCAGAATCAGAAGGCCCCAATTTACTTGTGGGTAGCAGGGGAAGTGACTGAAAGCCAGTTGAGAGCCAAGAAATCTGCAATGTCCCTTCTCAGACCCCTCCCCTGCAGACAGTGCCAAACCCAGAGACATGGGTTGCCCTGCCCTGGGGAATACTGAAGACTCCTCCCCTTACAACATAACAGGTGTGCTGAGACAAAGAAATGTATCCCAAATGAAAGAACTGATCAAAATTCCAAAAATAGAACTAAGCAATGAAGAGATAGCTAACCTATCAGATGCAGAGTTCAAAACACTGGTAATCAGGATGCTCACAGAAATGGCTGCTCACAGAGTATGCTCACAGGATGCTCATAGAGTATGATTTCAAAATAGAGAAAAAAATAAAGAGTATGCAAAGTGAGTTAAAGGAAAATGCATAGGAAACCAACAGTGAAGGGAAGGAAACTGGGACTCACATCAACGGTTTTGACCAGAAGAAATAAATAAACAGTCAACCAGAACAGAATGAAGAAACAAGAATTCAAAAAAATGTGGAGAGGCTTAAGAACTTCTGGGATGACTTTAACTGTTCCAACACCCAAACCATAGGGGTGGCAGAAGGAGAACAGGAAGAGCAAGAAAGTGAAAACTTATTTGAAAACATAATGAAGGAGAATTTCTCCAATCTGACAAAGTAAATAGACTTCCAAGAAGTCCAGGAAGCTCAGAGAGTCCCAAAGAATTTAGACCCAAGGAAGCACACACCAAAGCACATCACCATTATATTACCCAAGACTAAAGATAAGGAGAGAACTGTAAAAGCAGCAAGAGAAAAGGAGACAGTTACCTACAAAGGAGTTCCAATAAGACTCTCAGCTGATTTCTGAAAAGAAACTTTACAGGTAGAAGGGGCTGGAAAGAAGTATTTCAAGTCATGAAAGGCAAGGACCTACATCCAAGGTTACTCTATCTAGCAAAACTATCATTTAGAATGGAAGGGCAGATAAAGGGCTTCCCAGTTAAGGTCCAGTTAAAGGAAGTCATCATCACCTAGCCCTTATTATATAAAATATTAAAGAGACTTATCTAAGAAAAAGAAGAGCAAAACTATGAACAGTGAAATGATAACAAACTCACAACTATCAACAATTTAATGTGAAAAACAAGCTAAACAACAACTAGAACAGAAACAGAATCACAAAAATGGAGATCATATGGAGGGATATCCGTAAGGAGGGGGAGGAGGAGGAGGAAGAATGGAGGAAAATGGAATAAGTAGCATAAATGGTAGGTACAAAATAGACAGGGGGAGGTTAAGAATAATATACGAAATGGAGAAGCCAAAGAACTTATATGTATGACTCATGGACATGAACTAAGAGGGTGGTGAAATGCTAGTGGGATGGAGAAGGCAGAGGGGAATAAAGGGGAGAAAAAGGGGGACAATTGTAATAACATAATCAATAAAATATATTTTTAAAAAAGAAAAAACAGATGAAAACTCCAGAAAAAGAACTAAATGAAATGGGGATACAATCTACTAGATGCAGAGTACATAACAGTGGTTATAGAGATGCTCAAGGAACTTAGTGAGGACCTCAACAGCATGAAAAAGATCCAGTTAGAAATTAAAGATACAGTAATTGAATTAAAAAACAATTTACAGTAAACCAACAGTAGGGTATATGAAGCCAAAAAGCAAGACATTGGATTGGAACATCAGAAAAGAAAAGAATAAAACACTAATAAGAACAGCAAGAAGAGAAAAGAATAAAAAAAATGAGGACAGTGTAAGGAGGCACTGGGACAACTTCAAGCATACCAACATTCAAGTCACAGGGATGCTGGAAGGAGAAGAAAGAGCAATAAATTGGAAATATATTTGAAGAAAATAATGAAAGAAAACATCCCTAATTTGGTGAAGGAAATAGAAATGCAAGTCCAAGAAGCACAGAGAGTCCCAAACAATATGGACTCAAAGAGGCCCACTCCAAGACACATCATAATTTAAATGCCATAGGTTAAATACAAAGGGAGACTCTTAAAAGCAGCTAGAGAAAAGCAGTTGTGTACAAAGGAAGCTACATAAGGTGGTCAGCTGATTTCTCAACAGGAACGTTGCAGGCCAGAAGGGATTAGCAAAATATATTCAAAATGATGAAAAGCAAGGACCTACAACCAAGATTATTATAGCCAGCAAAGCTATTTTTTTGAATTGAAGGACAGATACAGATCTTCCCAGAAAAGAAAATGCTAAAGGAGTTCATCACACCAAACCAGTATTATATGAAATGTTAAAGGGTTTTCTTTCAGAAGAAGATAAAAAATGTGAACAATAAAATGGCAATAAATCTCTCTCTATATATAGATGATATTACATATCAACAATCAAATCTAAAAAATAAAATAAATAAACAAGTACAAGAGAAACAGAATCATAGGTACAGAGATACTTTTTGATCATGGCCAGATGATAGGGTGGGAGTAGGGTGAAAAGGTGGTGTTAAGAAGTACAAATTGGTAGTCACAGAATAGTCATTGGGATATAAACTATAGCATAGAAATTATAGTAGCCAAAAAATCACATAAGCGTGACCCATAGACATAGACAACGGTATGGGGACTGCCTGCAGGAGTACAGGGAAGGCTGGGTGTAGAGAGCAAAGGGGGGAAATTTGGGATAATGCTTATGATGTAAACAATAAAATATAATAAAACAAAAAAGGAAGTAATCTTTATTGTTTTAAAGTCTCTATCCATTTCAAACTTAAATGGTGGCTTTGCTAAAAGTGGGTGTTTTATTTAAATCAAACACAATGCTTATAACTATTTCATTTTAGATTGTATGGTGACATGAAAATAATCTGTTCTTAAAATCATAAAATGAATCTATATTTGAAAAACTACAAACTTAACATTATAATGCTATTTAATTTATTTTTAATATATTTTATTGATTATGCTATTACAGTTGTCCCATTTCTCCCCCTTCATTCCCCTCCACCCTGCACACCCTCTCCCATCCACATTCCCCCCATTTAGTTCATGTCCATGTGTCATAAGTTCTTTAGCTTCTACATTTCCCACACTATTCTTGCCCTCCCCCTATTTTCTACCCACCATCTATGCTACTTATTCTTTGTACCTTTTCCCCCTCTCTCCTCCTCCCACTCCCCTGTTGCTAACCCTCCACGTGATCTCTACCATTAGAAGGAAGATGGCAGTGTGGTAGGAGGGAGCAAATTCCACTTCCCCCTACACACAGGGAAAAACCTGGCCGATCTATGGAAGAACAGAGCAGACAAGGAACAGTAACACAGCATATTTGAGAATAGAAGATCGAAAACTGTAGCAGACATTGAAAAACCAGTTGGTAAGGAGAGTACTTCAGAACAATAGGAGCCCAGGGATCAGCGCAGAGATCAGAGCAGCTGAAGCCCCAGTCCGGCGCTTGCCAGGCCTGCCCCAGGGCTCTAGGGAGGGAGCCGGGTCAACAGCTGAAATAGGCTGAGCAATCGGGGTCACCGAGGGAATGTGGTCTGAGCGATCGTGGTCACAGCGCAACTGCAGATGGCTGCATGAAAATGGGAAACCACGCGAGATCTCAGACGGCTGGGTGATCATAGGCACTCACGGGATCATAGGCACATGCCACTGGAGACAGCTATGGAACCATAGTCGCCTGAGCGTGCACAATTGCAGACAGCCGTGGGACCATAGGCATACACACGAGATGACCACAGGATCGTAGGCCCCGCACCAACACAGAAAGCTGCCCAGGGGCCCACGGAGACTGTGAATGACTGGAGACCAGAGCTCACACCCATAAACTCGGGAAAGAGCGCACACTACAGGAGGCTCAGAACACAACCAGAGGCCCTGTGTGGAGAGGCGCCAGACTAGCTCTGGGGACAGTAGCCCAAAGATGACTGAGTGCTGAACACGGAGAAAAGCTATTGCTTTTCCCCATCACCCCTCGGGAATTGCAGGCAGCAGGACCAGAAAAACTGGCTCAGCAAGTATGAAAACAGCAAGAGTTTTTTCTTTGGTGTTTTTGTTGTTGTTGTTGTTGTTGTCATCTTTGTTTGTTTTTTTGTTTTTGTTTTGGGTTTTTTTTTGTTTTTCTTTGTTTTTCGGGGTTTTTTTGTTTGTGTGTCTGTTTATATAACTGTTTTTAATTATTATTTCTTTCTTATTATTATCTCCTTTTTTACTCCTAAACTCCTTTTGGCTCTCTTTACTTCCTTATTGTTTTATTCCCTCTTCCTTTCTTTCAAATTTTATCTCTTCTTCCTTCCTCTTTTGTTCTTTCTTATTTTTTCATTTTTTTCCTCTTTTTTCTTTTTAAATACGCACAAGTGAGACAAAAAAACAAACAAACCTGGAACTGTGAAAAAAAACAAAGTTGGTCCCAAAGACGGGGCATCCCAACAGCTGAGACAGTGGAAACTGTGAACACCAGGATATCCAAAGGAGAATGCATCACTGAATCTCACAGGCATTTGACCACAGAAGTTCACACCATAAACTGAGGGAGCCAGAACAGATCGATTTAAGAAGCTGAGGCTAACAAGAAGACTCTCACAAATAATGGGAAGACAAAGAAACAATCCCAAATGAAAGGAAAGGTGGAAGCTCCACAAAGAATGCTAAATGAATTGGAGGCAACTCAACTATTAAATAAAGAGTTCAAAGCAATAGTTGTCAGGAAGCTCCATGAGATCACTCACAATGGAGCTCCATTAGCAACTGACTTCTCAAAGGAAACGCTCCAAGCCAGAAGAGAATGGAAAGAAATATTACAAGTAATGAGAACCAAAGGCCTGCAAGCAAGACTACTTTACCCAGCAAAGAGTTCAAATAAGATAGGAGGCCAAATAAGGAGCTTCCCAGACAAAAGAAGTCTAAAAGAATACACCTCTACCAAACCACTTCTGCAAGAGATACTAAAGAAACTGCTTTAAGGAAAGGAAGGAAAGAACAGAGAAAGAGGAATACAGGTACGAAAATGGCAATGAATAAATACCTATCAATAATAACCTTAAATGTACATGGATTAAATGCTCCAATCAAAAGACATAGAATAGCTGAATGGATAAGAAAGCATGACCCACACATATGCTGCCTACAAGAGACCCAACTCAGAACAAAAGACCTACACAGACTCAAAGTGAAGGGCTGAAAACAAATTTTCCAAGCAAATGGACAGGAAAAAGCCAGGGTAGCAATATTTATATCAGACAAAATAGACTTCAAAACAAGGGCCATAAAGAGAGACCCAGAAGGTCACTTCATAATACTCAAGGGAAGAAGCCACCAAGAAGATATAAACATTGTAAATATATATGCATGGAATGTAGGAGCACATAAATCAAGAAAATCTTAGAGGACTTCAAGAAAGATATTGACAGCAGCACAATTATAGTAAGGGATTTCAACACACCACTGTCAAAAATGGACAGATCTTCCAAACAAAATATCAACAAAGATATTGTGGCATTGAACAGTACTCTAGACGAATTGGACTTAGCTGATATATATAGAGCCCTTCATCCCAAAGAAACTAAATACACATTTTTTTCAAATGCACATGGAACATTTTCAAAGATAGACCACATGATAGGACACAAAACAAGCCTCAACAAATTCAAGAAAATTGAAATCATACCAAACATTTTCTTTGACCACAAGCAGCTGAAACTAGAAACCAACCCCAAGGGGAAAAACCCAAAACCCTCAAAATCATGGAGATTGAATAGCATGCTATTAAACAATGAATGGGTCAAGAATGAAATTAGGGAAGAAATCAAAAAAGTTTCTGGAAACAAATGAAAATGAACTCACATCATCCCAAAACTTATGGGTCACAGAGAAAGGAGTCCTCAGAGGGAAGTTCATAGTGATACAGGCCTACATAAAAAGAGAAACATTTCAAACAAACAACCTAACCCTATGCCTACAAGAACTTGAGGATCAACAACAAAGACAGCCCAGAGCAAGTAGGAGGAAGGAAATAACCAAGATCAGAGAAGAATTAAATGACATAGAGACTAAAAGCACAATTGTAAGGATCAATGAATCCAGGAGCTGGTTCTTTGAAAAGATAAACAAAAACGGCAAGCCTTTATGCAGGCTCATCAAGAAAAAAAGAGAGAGGACCCAAATAAATACGATCAGAAATGAAAGAGGAGAGATAACAACGGAGACCACAGAAACACAAAGTATTGTAAGAAATTACTATGAAGAACTGTATGCTAAGAATTTTGACATCCTAGGTGAAAGGGACAAGTTTCTAGAAAAATATAATCTCCCAAAACTCAATGAAGAAGAAGCAGAAAGCCTGAACAGACCAATAACAGCTGATGAAATTGAAGCTGTAATCAAAAAACTCCCAACAAACAAAGGCACTGGACGAGATTGTTTGACAGGAGAATTTTACAATGCATTTAAGGAAGAGCTAACCACTATCCTTCACAGACTATTTTTAAAAAATCCAAAATTATGGAAGACTCCCAAACTCTTTTTATGAAGCCAGCATCATCCTAATCCCAAAATCAGATAAAGAAAAAACAAAGAAGGAGAACTTCAGGGCAATATCGCTGATGAACATAGATGCTAAAATCCTCAACAAAATATTGGCAAACTGCATCCAACAATACATTAAAAAGATCACACACCATGACCAAGTGGGATTCATCCCAGGGATGCAAGGATAGTTCAACATTCACAAATCAGTAAATGTAATTCATCACATAAACAAAAGCAAAGACAAAAATCACATGATTATATCAATAGATGTGGAAAAAGCATTTGATAAGGTACAACACCCATTTATGGTAAAAACACTCAGCAAAGTGGAAATAGCCGGAGCATTTCTCAACATCATAAAGGCCATATATAAGAGACCTACAGCCAACATCATACTCAATGGGCAACAAATTAATCTTTTCCACTAAGATCAGGAACAAGACAAGGTTGTCCACTTTCACCAATTCTATTTAATATAGTATTGGAAGTCTTAGCCACAGTGATTAGACAAGAAAAGGGAATTAAGGCTTCCAACCTGGAAAGGAAGAAACAAAACTCTCATTGTTTGTAGATGACATGATAGTGTACATGAAAAATCCTACAGCATTGGCCAAAAAGCTGCTTGACTTAATAAATGAATTAGGCCAAACAGCTAGATACAAAGTCAATATCCAGAAATCAAAGGCATTTTTGTATACCAACAATGAAACAGCAGAAGCAGAAATCAAGAAAAATATCCCATTCAATATAGCAAAAAGAAAAATAAAATAAAATACCTAGGAATAAACCTAACCAAGGAGGTAAAAGACCTGTATGCAGAAAACTACACAACACTGAAGAAAGAAATCAAGGAAGACACAAACAAATGGAAACACATACCGTGTTCATGGATCAGAGAATTAATATCATCAAAATGTCCATACTTCCCAAAGCAATTTTCAGATTCAATGAAATACCTATTAAAGTACCAATGCCATACTTCACAGACATAGAACAAACACTTCAAAAATTTATATGGAGCCATAAATGACCTAGAATAGCTGCAGCAATCTTGAGAAAGAAGAGCAAAGTAGGATGGATCACAATACCTGATACCAAAATGTATTACAAGGCCACTGTACTCAAAACAGCCTGCTACTGGCATAAAAACAGGCACGTTGACCAGTGGAATAGAACAGAGAGCTCAGAAATAAACCCAAATCTCTATAGTCAATTAATATTCGACAAAGGGGGCAGCAATATAAAATGGAGTAAAAATAGCCTCTTCAACAAGTGGTGTTGGGAGAACTGGACAGCTACGTGCAAAAAAATGAAACTCGAGCTTCAACTTAAACCATACACAAAAATAAATTCAAGGTGGATAAAAGATTTAAATATAAACCATGACACCATTAAAGTTGTAGAGAACATAGGCAGGAAAATCTCAGATATTCCACACAGCAACATTTTTACTGATATGTCCCCTAAAGCAAGGGACATAAAGGAAAGAATAAACAAATGGGATCTTATCAAAATAAAAGGCTTCTGCATGGCCAAAGAAAACAGTATTAAAATTTAAAGAGAACCAACTGTATGGGAAAACATATTTACCAATGATACCTCAGAGAAGGGTTTAAGCTCCAAAATATATAAAGAACTTACATGACTCCACTCTAAGAAGACAAGCAACCAAATTAAAAAAATGGGCAAAGGATTTGAACAGACACTTCTCCAAGGAAGACATACAGAGGATCCAGAGACACATGAAATGATGCTCAGTATTGCTAGCTATCAGAGAGATGCAAATTAAAACTACAATGAGATACCACTTGACACCAGTCAGAATGGCCATCATAAACAAAGCAACAAGCAGCAAGTGTTGGAGAGTTTGTGGAGAAAAGGGGACCCTAGGGCACTATTGGTGGGATTGCAGACTGGTACAATCACTGTGGAAAGCAGTATGGAATTTTCTAAGAAAACTCAAAATGGATCTATCTTTTGTCCCAGCAATTCCACTACTAGGATAATATCCTAAGAACCCGGAAACACCAATCCAAAAGAACCTACGCACCACAATATTCATAGCAGCACAATTTACAATAGCCAAGTGTTGGAAGCAACCTAGATGCCCATCACTAAATGAATGGATCAAAAAACTGTGGTACATTTACACAATGGAATTCTATGCAGCAGAAAGAAAGAAGGAGCTCCTACCTTTTGGGACATCATGGATGGAACTGAAGAGCATTATGCTAAGCAAAATAAGCCAGGCAATGAAATATAAATACCATATGATCTCACCCTTAACAGGAACCTAATCAACAAAACAAACAAACAAGCATAATATAACCAAAGACATGGAAATTGAGAACGGGCTGAAAGTCACCAGAGGGGAGGGAATTTCAGGGGAAAAGGGAAAAGATTTGCAGGAACAAGTATAAAGGACACGTGGACAAAAACTATGGGGGGTGGAAATGGGAGGGAGGTGGGGAGGGCTTGGGTGGTGGGTTGGGGTGAGAATAAAAAACAGAAAACTGTACAAGATCAACAATTAAAATAAAAATTAAAAATAAATAA
Source organism: Glossophaga mutica (assembly GCA_039655065.1). Lineage (NCBI taxonomy): Eukaryota > Metazoa > Chordata > Mammalia > Chiroptera > Phyllostomidae > Glossophaga > Glossophaga mutica. The sequence goes on along the minus strand of CM077303.1, from coordinate 121,096,530 downwards.
ATAAATAAATAAATAAAAACAAGCAAAATATAACCAAAGACATTGAAATTGAGAACAGACTGACAGTCATCAGAGGGGCAAGGGGATGGAATTTCAGGGGGAAAGGGAAAGGGTTTAGAGCAATAAGTATAAAAGACTCATGGACAAAAACTAGGGAAATGGAAATGGGAGGGAGGTGGGGTGAGCTGGGGTGGTGGTCCAGGGTGGGAGTAAAAGACGGAAAACTGTACAAGAATAACAATTAAAATAAAGAATTTTTTAAAAAGAAAATGTTAAGCTGGATGGTGGTTACACACAGATGTATACATATGTAAAAATCATATGTATACATTAAGCTGCACATTTATAATCAGTATACTTTATGCAATGTAATCTATTATGTTTTCCTCAGTAAAAAAGTAACTCCCAGACAAAAAAAAAAAAAAACAAAAAACCCAACATCCAAAAGGAGCTGTGTTTGCCACCTCAGATCAGCAAAAGCACTATAAAAAGGTTAAATTTATTCAGTAATAAATAAATATATAAATTAATGAATATGGACCATTATAACATCAATTAAATAACAGCAGTTATACCATAAAGACTGAAAGAGATGCATTCAAATTAGTTTTATAGATACGACATAGTTGTATGCCTTGCCATGGTGATAGGTGTTCAGACCCAGGTGCTGTGATAAAGGAATTAAACCTGCATGCGACCCTCAATCCTTAAGCCTTCCTAGCATGACCTTCTTCCTTCCTGGAGGACCTGGTTACCCAGGGGATCCCCAGGTACTCCCGGACCTCTGTGTGCTGCATGGGGAACATCCAGAGCGAAATGTCCCCTTTAGAAAAGCTTGGGCTTGGATGGGACATTAGCCAGTAGTTGTCTGAAGTGATCATTTTCCTTTATTAGCTTGTTGAGCTGTGGTCTCAGCTGACAGAGTTGCCTTCCACCTTTCTTGAGATTTTTTCTCATAAAAGAGAATCTGGTCTTGACAGAGGATGGTTCTCCAATTCCTTTTCCATGTGTTCTGCCATCTCCTCATATAGTGGTAGAGGCTGCACTTCTGATGGGTATAGTTCATGTCACTGTACACTTTGTGACATCTCTTCTCAGATTCCAAGCAGTACCTTTGTTCATTGATTGATTTTCTCAGAAGCTGCTTCATGTGCTCTTGATGTAATTCCAGCTGCATTTGAAGTTGCAGCCAAAGCTCCTGAGTCTCACCATTGAGACTGTAAAGATGCTGGCTCTGTTTGGAGATAGTCTCTGTCCTGTAAGCATGTCATGCATTTGATTTTCTTCACACAGTTTTCTGGATAATATCTCTTTTTCCTTTTTGTATACTTTTTTTTTTTTAGTTACCAGCAAAAATGAGACTCTTTAAGATAAGCTTCCAATGTAGGGACTGGGTGGTGTCCATTTCCAGTGTCCCTCTTTTCCTCTGCTTCCGAGATTCAGCCCTCTACAGAACCTTCTGTCAGGAGCTGGGGCACCTGGGTGGCAGTCAGAATGGTTTTATCCAGAGAATTGAGGTAGTTCTCTTTCTCATTCAGTTCCTGCTGCATTCCTGTGTTTGGGCACTCCAGCAAAACCCTTGGCTCCTGAGTTCTTTGCTTCCATTCCTTATGTTCTAAGGAGAACAGTTCTAGACTCTCCTGGAGCAGTGACAATCCTCAGCACTCATTTACCCAATGTTTTCATTCAAGTCATCTATGATTTTCTTCTGAAGGTGTTGAACATTGTTCTCAGATGTTTTCAAAATGTGTTTTGCATCAGTCTCTTGGGATTGGTGGGATTCTGATGTCTCTGCAAGTGACCTTATTCCTTCTCAAAAGTAAGCCAGCATCAGCCCATGATGCAGCCCATTTCCTGTCCTTTCTCCAGGAAGTCTTCCATGTCAAGTGACAATGTGTTCATGTTTTTATTGAGTGCCATCAAGCACAGAGTTTGTAACTGGGGAGCACTGGCCATGACCACAGGTGTCTTGAGGGCTTCTTCATAAATTTTTATAATCAGTCCTCTCCTCCAGACTTTTCCATAGACTTCATTACAGCTAGAACACCTTCTGGCAATCTCTTTTTTTCTTTTTAAAATGTGTTGGCTTTTAACTATAAAAACCACTAGAGCAGCACAGAGCAAAATCTCCCAGGAAAACCCTAAGACAGCTGTCTCAGAGTTTCAGACACCACCAGTAGGACATCACACAGTTGCTCCAGGAATATCAGGGAAGACATTTTTGTGGCAGGCAGCAAGCCCTCCCTGGCTCCACAGGTAACATGGCTCTGCCTCTGATCCTCAGTGTCCTCTGGACCACAACTGACTACACAGAACCCTGCAGAGTGTTTTGTCTCTCACAGCAACCCATTCCAGACCACCAGAGAAAGCCATCATTAGGGTTGGGGGCGGGGGAAGCCCACTAGGTTCTAAAAATAGTGTTCTCTAACTGCTCTGCTCATAGTACACACAGGAAGTTATAATATCTGTACAGTACCTTTGGGGAATGGAAGGCATTGATCGTAGCCTGGATCTGTATGGGATAGTACAGCAAATATAGAGAGTTAGTGTCTACGCCATACCTCCTCTGCACAGGAGAATGTCAGAGCATAGTTATGAAATCCTCACCACTGGGTGAGGCTCACTGTTCTGATTTCAAGTTTTCTTTTGCCACAACAAGGTTAACCCTGCCTACAAAGTTCCCAGGGATCATTCTCCTCTAAGATTCCCTCCTCTGTTGTTGCATTTGGTCATTGTTTAGTCAGGAAGAGAGGGCTGAAGCATTTCCCAAAATGGACTAAAAGATCTGGATTCAATTTTAAGAACTCAGCAGAAACCAATGACAATTGGCAGGTTTTACAAGTTCACGAATTTTCTTTCTTTTTTAAAAAAATGTTATTTTTCAGTTACAGTTGACATACAATATTACATTAGTTTCAGGTTTACACTGCAGTGTTTAGACATTATATAACTAAGTGATCGTTCCAATAAATCTTGTACCCATCTCACACCATATATAGTTATTAGAATGTTGTTGACTATATTTCCTATGCTGTACTTTTGTATCTCCATGACTATTTGATGATTACCAATTTGAACTTTTTAATCCTTTTACTTTTTTCCACTCATCCTTCAAACCCCCCTCCATTCTGGCAACCATCAAAATGTTCTTAAAATCTATGAATCCGTTTCTGTTAAAATCTATGAATCCGTTTCTGTTCTGCCTGTTCTTTTATTATGTTTTTTAGTCAATTGTTGATTTACATGTATTTATTGTCATTTTATTGTTTATATTTTTAATCTTTATTTTCTCCTTCTTCTTAAAAAAGACCCTTTAATATTCATGTAATACTACTGATTTGGTGGTGATAAACTCCTTTAGCCTTTCCTTTTCTGGGAAGCTCTTTATATGTTCTTTGATTCTAAATGATAGCTTTGTTGGATAGAATAAATTTGATTGTAGGTCCTTGCTTCTTACCACTTTGAATATTTTTTGCAATCCCTTCCAGCCTGCAAAGTTCCTGTTGAGAAATCAGCTGACAGTTTTATGGGGCTTCCCTTGTAGAGAACTGCTTTTCTCTTGCTGCTTTAAAGATTCTCTCTTTGTTTTTAACTTTTTCTATTTTAATTATGATGTGTCTTGGAATGGGTCTCTTTGGGTCCATCTTGTTTGAGACTCTCTGTGCTTCCTAAACTTGTATGTCAATTTCCTTGACCAAGTTAAGTCAATTTCTTTTCATTATTTTTGCCAAATAGGTTTTCTTAAAAAAAAATTATTTATTTATTTATTTTTATAGCGGAGAAGGGATGGAGAAAGAGAGGGAGAAAAACATCAATGTGTGGTTGCCCCTCATGTGCTCCCTAGCAGGGACCTGGCCCACAATCCAGGCATGCATCCTAGACTGGGAATCAAACTGTAACCCTTTGGTCCAAAGGTCAGCACTCAATCCACTGAGCTACACCATCCAGGTGTCAAATAGGTTTTCAATGTCTGTTCTCTCTCTCCTCCCTCTAGCACCCCCATGATGCAAATGTTGGTACACTTGGAGTTTTCCCAGAGGTCCTTACATTATCCTCATTTTTTGTTGGATTTTTTTTCTTATTGGAGGTCTGAGTGGATGTTTTTTGTTACCTTATATTACAAATAACTGTTTTGATTCTCAGCTTCATCTACTATACTGTTGATTCCTGTAAATTATTCTTCATTTCAGTTAGTGTATGCTTCATTTCTGACTGGTTCTTTTATGTAGTTCCCATGGCCCTTTAGACACTGTTGAAGTTCTAAGTTCATCTACTTTTCCCTTAAGTTCATTGAGCATCCTTATAATCAGTGTTTTGAACTCTGCATCTGGTAGATTGCTTGTGTCCATTTTGTTTAGTTTAGGGTTTTTGTTTTTGTGTTTGTGTTTGTTTTTATTTTTGGAGTTTCATTCTGTTCTTTCATTTGGTCCATGTTTCTTTGTCTCCTCATTTGGACAGCCTTTCTGTATTTGTTTCTACATATTAGGTAGAGCTCCTTTGACTTCTGGGCCTGGTACAATGGCCTAATGTAGAGGTGCACTGGTGGGTCCAGTGGCTCAACTTCCTTGTTCACTGAAGCAGGACACTTCAGGTGCACTCCCTACCACTAGCCCATGTGAGCTGTACACACCCTCTTGCTGTTGGCACCTCAGTAGGAGGGTTGATCAGCTGCAAAGACTGGCTGTGACCTCAATGAGGATCAACTGTGCAGGGGCCCACCTCACAGAGCAGGATTTACTTCAGCAGGGTTCTGGTATCTGCTGAGTCTACCCCATGAATGTGTTACTTGTGGAGGAGGTTGTGTGGTACTTCAATGTGGTCTGAAGCTATCCACTGGGTAAGCTGTCTCTGGGGCCTCCGAGGAGGTGCAGGCCAAAGTTATTCTTCACCTATGTTCTGCCCAAAGCTACCTAATATGAGTTACAAAGCAATCTGCAGTTGGCTGCTACCTATGCTAGGCTTGGAGGTGCCCAGGAGAGGCCAAGCTACAAACCAAACCCAAACCAAAGACACTGCTGCTAGTGCTGGACCTGGAGCCACTTAGCAAGAGGTACAGGGCTTGTTGAGCCCATATGCTGCTTGTTTGAGAGATTTTAGGAAAGTCTAAAACAGGAGACAAAACAGGACATTTTTATGGAAAAGCCACTGGAAACAGGTTGGGTGGGCCTGCAAGTTGGGTGAAGTGTGGTCTCAGGGAATCACCAAGGTGGGTTGAACAGTGTTAGCCAGGTAGATGAAGACTCAGATATGGTGCCTGCCTAACAGTTCTATGGGCTCAGAGAAGGAATATTGGCCTTAGCCAGCACTTCTGTCTGGGAGAAATTTGCCCCTTCAGCTCTTGTCTTCATGCCAGACAGTTCATTTCCTTCCAGTATGTACCTGGTTCCTTTCCAGCTGCCATCCTTGTGCTAGGAGTCAGACTAAGTGAATTGAAGCAGGTCCTTGCATGAGCCCTTTAAGAGGAACTGCCTAGGACTCCAGTAACCCTCTATCTCCCTCAACCACAATCCCCACTGACTTTTACAGCCAGAAGTTATGGGGACTTTTCTTCCTTGCACTGAAACCCTGGGCTTGGGGTGTGGGGCTGGGAGCCCTCGTTCCCTCAGAGGGGACCTCCACAGCTGAGATAACCCTCCCAATTTTTATCCACCACATGGATATGGGACCAGTGTATTCCTCATTTCTGCTCTTCTGACCAGTCTTGATGTGGCTTCTTCTTTATACCCTTAGTTGTTGGACTTTCATTTTGCTAAATTTCAGGTTGTTCTGAATGATACTTATTCTGTACTTTAGTTGTAATTATGATATGATTATTGGAGAATGCCAAGTACCACATTTACCTGTGCTGCCATCTTGACTAGAAGCCCAGAAAGAAAGATTTTGATTCACAATTGGCAATAACAGCTGTGGAAAATGTCACTGGTAACCATGATGATTCCTTAAGATGTTCTTTGTGCCCTCCTAAGGGATGGCTTGAGTTCTATTAATTCTTGTTAACCTTTGCTGTACCAAAAATAGATCATGTTAAATCTTCTTAAGTAATAGCTCAGCAAAAGTCAACAATAGAGAAGAAAGTGGAAATTCTTATTCCTTAATGTTATCATTTGATAGAACTTAAAACTTTTAAAACAAGGGTTTCAAACCTTTTGTCATCTCTGGGCCATGCTGGAAGAAGAAGAGTTCTCTTGAGCCACACATTTAAAATTGTGACACATGATCAAAATATCTCATAATGTTTTAAGTAAATTTATGATTTTGTTTCAGGCTGCATTCATAGCCAATCCTGAGCTGCATGCAGCCCATGGGCCACAGGTTGGACATCCCTGTTTTAAAACAGACCTTTGTGAATTCCTTGAGAAAAGATAGCTTGCATGATGCTATGCCTGGAAAATGTATGTAAAAATTCACATATAACCTTTATATATCGGTGAGCATTACGATTTCCTGTTCTTTGAGGCAAATATTGACCTTGACTTCACCTCAGTCAATATTTACCTCTCAGGTCAATAGATCTTGATGTTCACCTCAACAGAAGTCAATATCTACTTATTATCTCATTTCTATCTGTCAGGTAGCAGTGTGTAATCAGTAATGTGAATTTCCTTCTCTTATGCATTTTTCTGAGGTTAAGATGGGATTAAATTTGGTCCTTGTGCTTTCCAGTTGCTAAATACCTTCTCCCCAGGAGCTAATGAAAGTTCGTACAGAATATTAACTATGCATTTTCATCTTCTTCTATTTCTTGGTCTCTGTATCCCATCCCAAATTACGGTAATATGTGGGTAGAATAAAGTGTTTAATATGAGAGCTTCACTTATTTATTCAACAAATATTTATTGTCCACCATATACCTGGCACCAGGCTACAAGATATATATGTGGGGTATATATCTGGGATATATACCCAGGATTTAGTCAAGATTTGGTCAGGATTTAGGGAGACATGGTCCTTGTTCTCAGGAAGCTTTCTATCAAGCAGAATACTTTCCAAAACTCAGTTTTTAGAATTATGCCAAGCAGGCTGCAATAGCATCATTAGAAGAGTGTTTGGGGTCTTTCATTTTGGTTTGGTTTTAGAGTAGGTATAATTTTTACAAATAGTACCCCTATACTCAATGGTATGTGGATGAAAATGCCATTAAAAGGAAAGAAGAGCCCTGATGTGTTTCAATTTATGATTTTTGTGGTATAAATACTACTTTCATGGACAATTTCAAGCTACCAATGTGAAGTCACTGACATGGAGTTAGGAAGAGATGCACAGAATGAAGAACCAGTTCATACCAACTCCATCACAGCACTGCTACCCTTTACCTAGCTTTACCAGCTGTTCATATTTCACCCTCTTTGATTTATTATTTTCATCCTCCTCCTTCTTTTATTTCTTTAATCTTTTTTCTTTGGATATGTTTTTGGGAAGGAGAGATTTTTTTTTTAAACACACTGATTCCAAAATCCTGAATGAGTAGAGTTCAGTGAGATTCAGGAAGTGTTAACATTCTCACAGTGATACTGATGCATGGCCAGGCTGCGGAACATCAGCCTAGTCTAATAGACCTCACATAATTTTACTTATTTTATTTTGAAATTACAAACCTCCTAATTTCCACCTTGACCTTTAACCAAGGAAGAACTAAATGAACTTCCCTGAAATCTTTCCCCATGCCACAGCACCTTAGACTTCTATCCACCTGGTTTTAATATGTGGTTTTGAACACCTACCTTGTCTGATAATTTACTATGAAATCTGATTTGAACATTCCCCTCTTCACTCTAGTCATGTAGAAAAATTACTCCAAAAGGCCTTTACCTCCTCAGAGTAATTAGAATCTAGTCATAAACTGAAAGTAGTATAAGGGAATAGATATATTATACAATTTAAATGATCAAGAAATGCTATTAAGTTGTTGGTAAAGAACTTTTGATGGGTTTTGACATTTTTAATGCTTGTTAATTTACTCCTGGGGATGATTTTGTAACTTCCGGATAAATTTAGCTGTTAAGCTCTGTATTAATTTATATAGTTTCCATAACAGATCTGTTTACAATATACTTCAAACTATAACTTTTGGTTGGAAAAACATCAACTGTAGACTTTCTCCACAGCCCTCAACCACAGCCAGCAATACACTGTTGTGATACAGCCACTGTAATGTGGAGCAATGCTCATTTGTAAGCATCTTTACCCTGCCAGGTGGATATGTCCTTTAGTGTCAGGACTGAACCATTATCTGTATTCAAACTGCCTTACAGGTATACATAGGAGCATCACAGTTTTGAGCAAGAGTAGAGATTTATTTACTAATCTAAAGGACTTTCTGGCAAATTCATTTACTAGCTATTTCACCTTAAACTAGTTACTTAGCCTCTTTGAATTTTCATTTCTTCATCAGTAAAATGAGAAGAATAATATGTACCCCATTTTTTAAAATTTTTATTTTAATTGTTGATCTTCTACAGTTTTCTGTCTTTCACTCCCACCACAGCTCACCACCCCAGCCCTCCCCACCTCCCTCCCATTTCCACTCCCTATAGTTTTTCTCCATGTGTCCTTTATACTTGCTTCTGTAAACCCTTCCCCTTTCCCCCTGAAATTCCCTCCCCTCTCCCCTCTGGTGACTGTCACCCTGTTCCCAATTTCAGTGTCTTTGGTTATATTATGCTTGTTTGTTTGTTTTGTTGATTAGGTTCCTGTTAAAGGTGAGATCATATGGTATTTGTCTTTCACTGCCTGGCTTATTTCGCTTAGCATGATGCTCTCAAGTTCCATCCATGCTGTTGCAAAGGGTATGAGCTCCTTCTTCCTTTCTGCTGCATAGAATTCCATTGTGTAAATGTACCACAGTTTTTTGTTATAAGGATTGAGATATCATGAATAAAAGAGTCTGATGGATGAAAGGGCTGTAATTGATTTCATTTCCTTTCCCTTTGCCCACCACCACTGCAACCACTACTCATGTAGTGATCACCATGGTGGCAGTATTTTATACCTATGTTAATGTATCACATACATGCACACACAAACACACACATCTTACACATATAAGTATACAAATATAGTTTATAAAGTAGAAGCTCAAAAGTGGAGGGTGATGAAGGAATAATTTATGATAATGATGACAATAATTTTTAAAAAGAGAGTAGAAGATGAGTAGAAAGCATAGCATACAGCACCAAAAAAATAACTTATTTGTAACTGACAGAAAAGATTCATCTCTTGGATAAAATGTGTGTTGAAAGCTGGTGAAATGGCTGATCACTGGAATATTCAGGGAAATAGAGTTCAACATTTTTAGAAAAATAGTTAATTCCATTTGTTTACTGTCAAAAATCAAGGCAATAAATATTTAAATATTTTCTTCAGGTAAAGTTTGACTTTATGTAAATGAAAATCTCCAGCAAACAACCCCCCACAATTTCTCAAGTAGTTAGGCTAAGAATGGCTGATGTGGAACACCAACCAATTAAAGAGATACCAAGTCTTTTTCACCCAGGCATTTCCTAGGAGGAAAGACTAAGATAGAAATTAATAAACTTTGTGTTGATCAAAAACATCATAATATTATTTATAGTTTTCAGAAATAGCCTAATATGTATGTATAGTCAATTGGCATGGTTATTTGAAGTTCAGTATTAAACTCCAAACTAAATTCTGCAAAGAAACAACCTAAAACATACAACTCAGAGGTGCCACATCCGTACACTAGGGTGTATACTTTGCAGAAGCCTACAACTGGAGCTGTGGAGGTGTTTAAAGAAATGATTTTAGTCTCAAAAACTGGTTTACTCATGGTTTGGGTGGCTTATTTAGACTCAGGGATTATACACATTTCTGTAAACTTACTGTTCTTCCTCCCTGGCCTGCTTCATTTGCCTGGAGAGGTAAATAACAGAATTTACCACAGAATTTACCAACTCTTTTTCACTGTCTTATTACTTTATTTTCTGTCTAAAATGTACAATATAGAAGTGAGTCAAAAGGAAAACCACCTCCAGGGGCAATGATACTCATTTCCAATAGATCTGTTAAGTCTGACACAGTTAAAATGACGATTATTTCAGTTTTAAACTGAATGTGACGAAAATCAATAGATCTCTTTCACCTCTGAAAAACTGGGTTCAGATCTGAATTTGCTCTCAAGTGAAATCAATTTTGTGGCCTCTTAACCCAGTGTCTGGGAACCATTGGGCCCCATCACACAATCACCCTATTGCTTTTCTTCAGCCTGGTTGCCCTTACTCTAGAGAGACAAGGGATCATAGGTGAGAGAAAAGCCAAGATGGGGTTGCAAATGAAAGTTGACTTAGGGGTAATCTGACAACCACCAGTCAGGTGACAGTAGTGGTTTACAGGGTGGAGGGTTTTGATAGGGTGGAGGAGAAAGAATAATAGATTTTATGTCTTCATGTCAGGATTTGTATCTTTATATAGAGCTTCTCTTTTTCAAGAATTTGGGTATGCTGTCCATTTTCCTTTCTTTTAAATTATTGAAATAAAATTTATACTAAAAATTACAATAAGAGTAAAACTAGGTATTGAAAGTTAATTCTTCTAATATATTTTATTCATTATGCTATTACAGTAGTCCCATTTCTTCCCCTTATTCCTCTCTGTCCTGCAACTCCCCTCCCCGTGCATTCACCCACTTAGTTCATGTTCATCGGTCATAAATATAAATTCCTTGGCTTCTACATTTCCTATATCATTCTTAACCTCCCCCAGTCTATTTTGTACCTACCATTTACGCTTCTTATTCCCTGTACCCTTTCCCCATTCTCCCCACTCCACTCCCACTGATAACCCTGCATGTTATCTCCATTTCTGTGATTATATTCCTATTCTAGTTGTTACTTAGTTTGTTTTAGTTTTTGTCTTTTTAGATTCAGTTGTTGATAGTTGTGAATTTATTGTCATTTTACTGTCCACAGTTTTCATCTTCTTCTTTTTCTTAGATAAGTCCCTTTAACATTTCATATAATAAGGTCTAGGTGATGATGAACTCCTTTACTTGACCATAACTGGGAAGCACTTTATCTGCCCTTCCATTCTATATGAAAGCTTTGCTGGATAAAGTAATCTTGGATGTAGGTCCTTGCCTTTCATGACTTCAAATACTTCTTTCCAGCCCCTCATTGCCTGCAAGGATTCCTTTGAGAAATCAGCTGGTAGTCTAATTGGAACTCCTTTGTAGGTAACTGTCTCCTTTTCTCTTGCTGCCTTTAAGGTTCTCTCCTTGTCTTTAATCTTGGGTAATGTGATTATGATGTGCTTTGGTGTGTGCTTCCTTGGATCCAAATTCTTTGGGATTCTCTGAGCTTCCTGGACTTCCTGGAAGTATATTTGCTTTGCCAAGTTAGGGAAGTTCTCCATTATGCTTTCAAATGAGTTTTCAATTTCTTGCTCTTCCTCTTCTCCTTCTGGAACCCCTATGATTTGGATTTTGGAAGGTTTAAAGTTGTCCCAGAGGTTCCTGAGCCTCTCCTTATTTTTTTGAATTCTTGTTTCTTCATTCTGTTCTGGTTGAATGTTTATTTCTTCCTTCTGCTCCAGACCATTGATTAGAGTCCCAGTTTCCTTCCTGTCATTGTTGGTTCCCTGTACATTTGCCTTAAATTCACTTCACATAGCCTTCACTTCTTCCTCTATTTTGTGACCATACTCAACCATTTCTGTGGGTATCTTGATTACCAGTGTTTCAAACTGTGCATCTGATAGGTTGGCTATCTCTTTGTCACTTAGTTGTATTTCTTCTGGAGCTTTGATCTGTTCTTTCACTTCGGCCATTTTTTTTTTGGTCTTGGTGTGTCTGTTACATAATAAAGGGCAGAGCCTTAGGTATTCACCAGGATGGGGCAACCTACGTTCACTAAGTTGTGGCACTGTCTTGGTGGAAGGGTCTGGGAGGAAACAGTGCAGATTCCCTGGCTCTCAGCCAGTTTTCAATCACTTCTCCCACTACGCACAAGCAAATTGGGCCCTTCTGGTGCTGATTTCCTGGGTGGGTGGGTTTGTGTTTGTTCTAGGACACTGTGGGTCTCTCCAGTGAACTCTACTGTGAGGCTGAGAGTTTTTTCCACCATCACAACCGCCACAGATTTTTCAGTCAAAGGTTTTGAGGCTTTATTTCCCTGTGCTGGAACCTTGGGTTGTGTGCTCTAATTCCCCAGTTGTTCCTCCCAGTTTATCCATAAAACAAATGTGGGACCACCCATTCTGCCAGCTGCCAATGCCCACCCGAGTTCTCCAGCTGCCACCATACTGTGAGTCTTCTCTGCTGGGCTGCCTGTCTCCACCCCTCTTACTAGTCTGGACGAATGTTTCTTCCTTAACTCCTTGGTTGTCAGACTTCCATAGAGTTTGATTTTTCTGGAAATTCTGGATGTTTCTTTGTTTTTAAATTTGTTGTTGTCTTTCTTTTGGTTGTGCAAGGAAACACAATGTTCTACCTATGCCTCCCTCTTGGCCAGAAGTGAAAGTTAATTTTTTTTCTTATTTTTTTCTTTTTTTTTTATTTTTTTATTTTATTTTTAATCAGTATTTTTTAATTGTTGATATTGTACAGTTTTCTGTCTTTTACCCCACCCCAGCCCACCACCCCAGCCCTTCCCACCTCCCTCCCATTTCCACCCCCCATAGTTTTTGTCCATGAGTCCTTTGTACTTATTGCTCTAAACCGTTCCTCTTTTCCCCTGAAATTTCCTCCCCTCCCACTCTGGTCACTGTCAGACTGTTCTCAAATTCAGTGTCTTTGTTTATATTATGCTTGTTTGTATGTATTGTTGATTAGGTTCCTGTTAAAGGTGAGATCATATGATATTTGTCTTTCACTGCCTGGCTTATTTCGCTTAGCATGATACTCTCCAATTCCTTCCATGCTGTCGCAAAGGGTAGGAGCTCCTTCTTTCTTTCTGCTGCATACTATTCCATTGTGTAAATGTACCACAGTTTTTTGATCCATCCATTAACTGATGGGCACCTAGGTTGCTTCCAACACTTGGCTATTGTAAATTGTGCTGCTATGAACATAGGGATGCATAGATTCTTTTGGATTGGTGTTTCAGGGTTCTTAGGATATAATCCAAGCCGTGGAATTGCTGGGTCAAAAGGTATGTCCATTTTTAGTTTTCTTAGAAAATTCCAGACTGTTTTCCATAGTGGTTGTACCAATCTGCAATCCAACCAACAGTGCACTAGGGTCCCCTTTCCTCCACAACCTCTCTAACACTTGCTATTTGTTGCTTTGTTTATGAAGGCCATTCTGACTGGTGTCAAGTGGTATCTCATTGTAGTTTTAATTTGCATCTCTCTGATAGCTAGCGATATCGAGCATCTTTTCATGTGTCTCTGGATCCTCTGTATGTCCTCCTTGGAGAAGTGTCTGTTCAAATCCTTTGCCCATTTTTTAATTGGGTTCCTTGTTTTCTTAGAGTAGAGTCTTGTAAGTTCTTTATATATTTTGGAGATTAATCCCTTGTCTGAGGTATCATGGTCAAATATGTTTTTCCATACAGTTGGTTCTCTTTTTATTTTAATACTGTTTTCTTTAGCTGTGCAGAAGCTTTTTATTTTGATGAGATCTGATATGTTTATTCATTCCTTTATGTCCCTTGCTTTAGGGGACGTATCAGTGAAAATATTGCTGCGTGAAATATCTGAGATTTTCCTGCCTATGTTATCCTCTAGGATTTTAATGGTGCCATGGCTTATATTTAAATCTTTTATCCACCTTGAATTTATTTTTGTGTATGGTGTAAGTTGGTGCTCAAGTTTCATTTTTTTGCATGTAGCTGTCCAGTTCTCCCAGCACCACTTGTTGAAGAGGCTATTTTTGCTCCATTTTATGTTGCTGCCTCCTTTGTCGAATATTAATTGACTGTAGAGACTTGGGTTTATTTCTGGGCTCTCTGTTCTATTCCACTGGTCCATGTGTCTGTTCTTGTGCCAGTACCAGGCTGTTTTGATTACAGTGGCTTTGTAATACAGTTTGGTATCAGGTATTGTGATCCCTCCTACTTTGCTCTTCTTTCTCAAAATTGCTGCCGCTATCCGGGGTCGTTTATGATTCCATATAAATTTTTGAAGTGTTTGTTCTATGTCTGTGAAATATGTCATTGGAACTTCAATAGGTACTGCATTGAATCTGTAAATTACTTTGGGTAATATGGACATTTTGATGATATTAATTCTTCTGATCCATGAACATGGTATATGCTTCCATTTGTTTGTGTCTTCCTTGATTTCTTTCTTCAGTGTTGTGTAGTTTTCTGCATACAGGTCTTTTACCTCCTTGGTTAGGTTTATTCCTAGGTATTTTATTTTTCTTTTTGCTATATCAAATGGGATTTTTTTCCTTGATTTCTGCTTCTGCTGTTTCACTGTTGGTATACAAAAATGCCTTTGATTTTTGGATATTGACTTTGTATCCGGCTGTTTGGCCAAATTCATTTATTATGTCGAGCAGCTTTTTGGCCGAGTCTATAGGATTTTCTATGTACACTATCATGCCATCTGCAAACAATGATAGTTTTGTTTCCTCCTTTCCAATTTGGATGCCTTGTATTTCCTTTTCTTGTCTAATTGCTGTGTCTGAGACTTCCAGTACTATATTGAACAGAAGTGGTGAAAGTGGACAACCTTGTCTTGTTCCTGATCTTAGTGGGAAAGATTTTAGTTTTTCCCCATTGAGTATGATGTTGACTGTAGGTCTCTCATATATGGCCTTTATTATGTTGAGGAATCCTCCCTCTATTCCCACTTTGCTGAGTGTTTTTATCATAAATGGGTGTTTTACCTTATCATAAGCTTTTTCTGCATCTATTGATATGATCCTGTGATTTTTGTCTTTGCTTTTGTTTATGTGATGTATTACATTTATTGATTTGTGAATGTTGAACCATCCTTGCATCCCTGGGATGAATCCCACTTGGTCATGGTGCATGATCTTTTTAATGTACTGTTGGATGCGGTTTGCCAATATTTTGTTGAAGATTTTAGCGTCTATGTTCATCAGTGATATTGGCCTGAAGTTTTCTTTCTTTGTTGTGTCTTTATCTGGTTTTGGGATTAGGATGATGCTGGCTTCATAAAAAAAGTTTGGGAGTCTCCCATCATTTTGGATTTTTGGAATAGTCTGTGAAGGATAGGGGTTAGCTCTTCCTTAAATGTTTTGTAGAATTCTCCTGTGAAACCATCTGGTCCAGGGCTTTTGTGTGCCGGGAGTGTTTTGATTACTGATTCAATTTCACCAGCTGTTATTGGTCTGTTCCGGCTTTCTGTTTCTTTTTCATTGAGTTTTGGAAGGTTATATTTTTCTAGAAACTTGTCCATTTCACCTAGGTTTTCAAATTTCTTGGCATACAGTTCTTCGTAGTAATTTCTTACAATCCTTTGTATTTCTGTGGTGTCAGTCGTAATCTCTCCTCTTTCATTTCTGATTGTGTTTATTTGAGTACTCTCTCTTTTTTTCTTGATGAGCCTGCTTAAAGACTTGTCAATTTTGTTGATCTTTTCAAAGAACCAGTTTCTGGATTCATTGATCCTTAGGATTGTGCTTTTAGTCTCTATGTCATTTAATTCTGCTCTGATCTTGGTTATTTCCTTCCTTCTACTTGCCCTGGGCTGTCTTTGTTGTTGTTCCTCGAGTTCTTGTAGGCGTAGGGTTAAGTCGTTTGTTAGAAATGTTTCTGTCTTCTTTAGGTAGGTCTGTATTGCTATGAACTTCCCTCTGAGGACTGCCTTCATTGTGTCCCATAAGTTTTGGGTTGTTGTGAGTTCATTTTCATTTGTTTCCAGAAACTTTTTGATTTCCTCCTTAATTTCATTCTTGACCCATTCATTGTTTAATAGCATGCTATTCAATCTCCATGATTTTGATGATTTGGGGATTTTCCCCATCAAGTGGGTTTCTAGTTTTAGTCCCTTGTGGTCGGTGAAAATGCTTGGTATAATGTCAATTTTCTTGAATTTGTTGAGGCTTGTTTTGTGTCCTATCATGTGGTCTATCTTTGAAAATGTTCCATGTGCATTTGAAAAAAATGTGTATTTAGTTTCTTTGGGATGAAGGGTTCTATATATATCAGCTAAGTCCAATTCCTCTAGAGTACTGTTCAATGCCACAATATCTTTGTTGATATTTTGTTTGGAAAATCTGTCCATTTTTGACAGTGGGGTGTTAAAATCTCCTACTATAATTATGTTGTTGTCAATATCTTTCTTGAAGTCCTCTAAGATTTTCTTGAAGTATTTAGGTGCTCCTATGTTGGATGCATATATATTTACAATGTTTATGTCTTCTTGGTGGATTCTTCCCTTGAGTATTATGAAGTGACCTTCTGGGTCTCTCTTTATAGCTCTTCTTTTGAAGTCTATTTTGTCTGATATGAGTATTGCTACCCCGGCCTTTTTTTCTGTCCATTTGCTTGGAAAATTTGTTTCCAGCCTTTCACTTTGAGTCTGTGTAGGTCTTTTGTCCTGAGTTGGGTCTCTTGTAGGCAGCATATGTGTGGATCATGCTTTCTTATCCATTCAGCTATTCTATGTCTTTTGATTGGAGCATTTAATCCATTTACATTTATGGTTACTATTGATAGGTACTGATTCATTGCCATTTTTGTACCTGTGTTCCTCTCTCTCTCTTTTCCTTTCTTTCCTTAAAGCAGTCCCTTTAGTATCTCTTGCAGTACTGGTTTGGTAGAGGTGTATTCTTTTAGACTTCTTTTGTCTGGGAAGCTCCTTATTTGGCCTTCTATCTTGATTGAAAGCCTTGCTGGATAAAGTAGTCTTGGTTGTAGGCCTTTCGTTCTCATTGCTTGGAATATTTCTTGCCATTGTCTTCTGGCTTGGAGTGTTTCCATTGAGAAGTCAGTTGCTAACCTTATCGGGGCTCCCTTGTATGTTACTTCCTTTTTCTCCCTTGCTGCCTTTAAGATTCTCTCTTTGTCTTGGAAGTTTGCCATTTTAATGATGATGTGTCTTGAAGGGGGCCTGTTTGGGTTCCTCTTGATTGGGACTCTCTGTGTTTCCTGGATTTGTGTGACTTTTTCTCTCATCAAGTTAGGGAAGTTTTCCATCATTACTTTTTCAAATAGGTTTTGTATCCCTTGCTCTTCTTCTTCTCCTTCTGGTATTCCTATTATACGGATATTATTACGTTTCATGTTGTCTTGCATTTCTCTTAACCCCTCTTCATTCTTTCTGAGCCTCTTTTCCTTTTCTTGCTCTTTCTGGCTGCTTTTTTCTACTTTGTACTCCAGCTCACTGATCCGATCTTCTGCTTCATCGATTCTGCTTTTCATTCCTTCCACTGTGTTCTTCAGCTCAGAAATTGTATTATTCATTTCCTCTTGGCCCTTTTTGATAGTTTCTATTTCCTTTTTCATGTTGATATAGTTTGCACTGAGTTCATCGTAGCTTCCCTGTAGTTTCCCGGTAGCTCATTGAGAGCTCATGGAGCTTCCTGACAACCATTTCTTTGAACTCCTTATCTGATGGTTGAGTTGCCTCTGTTTCATTTAACATTCTTTCTGGTGCTTCCTCCTTTTCTTTCATTTGGGGATTGTTTCTTTGTCTTCTCATTGTTGGTGAGACTCTTCTTGTAAACCTCAGCTTCTTAAGTTGATCTGTTCTGGCTACCTGGGTTTATGGTTTGAACTGTGGTGGAATACCTGTGAGATTCAGTGTTATAGTCTTCTTCAGGTATCCTGGTGTTCACAGCTTCCACTGTCTCAGCTGTTGGAATATCCCCTTTTTTGCTCCAACTCTGTTTTTTTCACAGTTCTAGGATTTTTTTGCCTCACTCGTGGGTATTTAAAAAGAGAAAAGAATAAAGTGAAAAAAGAAGAGAAAAAAGAAGAGGAAGGAAGGAGAGATAGAATTGGAAAGAAAGGCAGAAGGAATAAAGCCAGAAAGACATAAAGAGAAGCAAAAGGAATTGAGGGATAAAAAAGGTAGAAGTAATAAAAAAATAAAAAATATATAATCAAAACAAAACAAAAAGAACCCCACAAAATCAAAAAAACAAATCAAAACAAACAAACAAAAAACCCAACTAAACAGACAAAAAACAACTATCAAAAAAACCACAAAACAAAATGAAACAAAACACCCAAAAACCAAAAAAAAAAAAAAAAAGAAGAAGTAGAAGAAGAAGAAGAAGAAGAAAAATCTCTTGCTATTTTCACACAGGCCAAACTGTATTTTCTGGACTTGCTGGCTGTAGCAGGCTGCGAGGTGAACTCGTACTGCTTTTCTCCCTGTTCCTCACTCAGTCAGCTTTGGGCTACTGTCCTCAGTGCCAGCGGAGCCCTGACCCCCGGGCTAATGGCGCACTCTCCATGCAGGGCTTTGGGTGTGATTTCTGAGCCTCCTGCAGAGGGCACGCTTTCCCAAGTTTATGGGTTTCAGATGGAATCTCTTACAGATCCATCCCTCCCCGAGCCTATTGCTGTGAGCTCTGGGTCTCCTACAGGGCGCGAGTGCCCACCCGAGACTACGGGCGTGGGCTCTGCGAATTTCCCGAGTTGCGCGCACTCACCCCAGGATCACAGATGTGAGCTCCGGGTATTCCACAGAGTCCTCTTCTGTAGTTGCAGGGTCGCCTCTGTCCGCAGGGCCGCTTCCAACCCGGTCGCAGAGCCTCCTCAGGTCGCAGGGCCGCCTCCGGTTGGTTGCAGAGCTCTCTCAGGACCCAGGGCCACCTGCGGTGGGTTGCAGAGCCAGCTCCGGTCAGAGAGCCGCTTCCGTCCCGGTCTCAGAGCTGCCTCCGGTCGCCGGGCGACCTCCGTGCCTTTTCTTATTGATGGTTAAATATTCCAACAATTCCCCTGGTCTCTGCTACTGGACTGGTCCTTGGGCAGGCTCAGCACGTGGCTCAGGTGCTAGAATGAAGTCTTCCATGTGCCTATCGCATGGCTGTGGCAGGTCCTTGGGTTTCACTCTTAGGTGTGAAAATTAAGGGGATTCCTTTTCTCCTTTCTGGTGGTAGGAATGCAAAGCCATCATGGGTGCCAGGGAGACAAATGGACCAGATGAACACCCTTGCTTGAGTAGGAACAGGCTCGGAAATCTCCTCTGCAGTTCACTGCTGTTTCTCTCTTTAGAGAGATGTTTTTCCCTGGCTGTCTGTCGACAGGGAGGGAGGTTTTGGTGAAGGTTAATTTTTTAAAAGATCTATAGATGCTAGAGTTTTAAGTCTTCAAGAACCAAACAATTAAAAAACAATACCCCAAATCCAAATTCAACTAGGTTTTCATTTGACAAATGCTCTGACTTGATTTATTTGTAATGACATGCTGCATATGGTATATATAAAACTATAAGGATATATGTATATAATTTGCCATAATGCTTTGGCAAAGTTATTAGTCACTGTTATCAATGTTGAACAAGGAGGTGTTTTCAATTGGGCCATTCTTTAAAATATTCTTTTTTGAAATTTGGGATTCAATTTTTTGACCCAGCAGATTTTAACTTCACTTGTTGTGAAAATTATGTTTTGTATACATAGTCAACAGCTAAACCAATAGAGATCAGAGTTCTCTTTAATAACAAAATATGAACTGAAACTTATAGTTTTGATTCCACTTTTTTTAGCTCTTTTATTCATGCTCAATGAAAAGAAATGAGTTTTTTTTCTTTTCCAAAGTTGAAAATCACAATAAATCTGGAGCTCAAACTCCTAGATTCAATTGTTTTTAACACATTTACTTATATAATTACCATCATGTTATTTCTCTGTTATACTGTAAAATCTAACTATACACATCCATTGAAGGATCCTTGTAGTTATTAGGATAAAGTCCTCTCTTCATAACTAGGCTTACAAAGTCCATGACTGGCCTATTCTACTTTTTTCAGTCTCTTCTGCACTTTAAGCATCACCAATATTGAATTTCTTTTACTGCTTCAAACTCATCAAAGCATTTTTTGGGAAAGATATCAATATGACTGTTATTATGTATTTATGGATGCAGAACCAATAGAAAGTGTAAGATGAACATAAGGGTTCAAATACAGTCTATGAAGAGTATAAAAAGATCATGGGAAATGTTTAGTAAATTTTTAAAAATCCCTTTCTTACCTATTAATTCTTTTGGATAATTTATTTGGGACAGAACAAATACTTTTAAAGGGTAAATCTCAAGAATTCATCAAAGCATGTTTTCTTCCCCTTTCTGCATACTGTTCTCTTTTGTTCTCCATTCTTCTCCCTTCTATATCTTCACCTAACCTTTTCTATTTCTTCTACATATATAATTCCATGAATTTTAGTGAATTTATAGAATTGTGCAACCATCACTAAAATTCCACTTTAGAATATTTTGATTACCTCAAAAAAGATGCCTTCTGCCAGTTTGCAGATAGCCCTCATTGTCACTCCCAGCCCCAGAAAACCAGCAATCTGCTTTCTCTCTCTGCCTTTTCTGGGTAGATATTGCGTGTCTGACTGTGTCTGACTTCTTTCACTCAGCATAATATTTTTGAAGCTTGTCTATGTTTTAACATATATCAATAGTTGGTTCCTTCATATTAATAAATGAAATGTTCATTGTATGTACCACTTTTACTCATGTATTCACCAGTTGTTGGACATTTGGATTTTTCCAAATAGACTATTATAGTCAATGATGCTATGAATATTCATGCAAAAGTGTTTGTATAGATACATTTTCATTTCTCTTGGATTAGTTACCTAAGAGTAAAATTGTGAGTTGTATGATAAATTTATGCTTAACTTTTCAAGAAACTGTCCAACTGTTTTCCAAAGTGGCTGTACCATCATGTATTCTCACCAGTAATGTGAAAGAATTTCATTTCTCCACATCCTCACCAACACTTAGCATTGTCTCTTTGCTTTTAGTGATTCTAGTAGATGTAAAGTAGTATCTCATAATAATTGTAATTTGCATTTCTGTAACTATTGATGTTGAACATATTTTCATGTGCTTATCAGCCATTTGCAAATCTTCTTTAATGAAATATCTATTTGAATATTTAGGTCCATTTTATTTTACTTTTTGTCACCTGATTATTGAATTGTTCATTTATATGCTCTGGATAGAATATCTTTTGATGAAACATATGCTTTGTTAAAATGTTCTCCTTGTCTTTGCATTTTCTTAACAGTTCCTTTTAGAAGCACAAAAGTGATGAAGTTTAATGTATCAATATTCTTCTTTTATAAATTATATTTTTGTTGTTACATCTGAAAACTCTTTGCCTAACCCAAGATCACAAAGATGTTCTCCTGTGTTTCCATTAAAAGTTTTATAGGATTTTTATAACATTTAGGTCTATCATCCAGTTTGAGTTGAAATGTTTTTGTAAGGTAGAAGGTGAGATTCTAAATTCATTTGTTTTTGCACTTAGATATCCAATTGGTTCACAATCGTTTGTTGAAATATTATCCTTTTCCTGATTTAATCAACTTGCTACCTTTGTAAAATGAACTGATCATAAAATGTGAGGGTTTATTTCTAGATGCTCAAATCTGCTCCATTGGTAGCTTTATGTATATGCCAGTGCCAGACTATTTTCATTGCTGAACTTTATAGTAAGTTTTAAAATTGGGAAGTGTAACTCCTCCAACTTTATTCTATTTTCAAAATCATTTTGTTTTTTTCTGTGCCTTTGAATTTCTATATGGATTTTAGGATTAAGTTGTCAATTTCTGGAAAAAGTCCTACTAGAATTTTGATAGGTATTGTACTGAATTTATAGGTCAATTTGAGGGGATGTGTAGGAGGGTGAATTGCTATCTTAACAATTTCGAGTCTTCCAATCTATGAACATGGCATATCTCATCATTTATTTAGATCTTTCTAAATTTTTCACAACCATGTTTTATACATTTTGCACTTTTTATATTAAATTTATCCCTAAGTGTTTTATTCTCTTGATGTTCTTTTTAATGTAATTGTTTCTTTAATTCCATTTTTGGTGGGTTTTTGCTACTACATAGAAATACAATTGAGTTATGTATATTAACATGTACCCAACAACCTTGCCAAACCCATTTATTAGATGTAGTAGTTTTCAAGGAGTCGAGCTCCAGGCCAATATCCTACATGTGTACCTTTAGGCATGACCATAGCAATTACAAGACTTTTTCTGCCAGAACTCATGAAAGGGGAAGTTTCCTGTTCCATACCAGACTTGGTGCATAGCCAGTGCATTGCAGTTTTCTCAATCCTGCGGTCAAGGATTCATTTCACCCAATCTTGTCCAGCCATGTACATATGCATATATGTATTGCTAGCCAAGGTACCTCCATGAAGAGGTATCTTTTGGGGGGTCCTGGGATGAGGCACTTTGCCCCACTTTGACATAGTACCTATCTACTCCTAGCCCTTTCCTCCCCTCCTTTTTCCTTTCCCCAGCCCATTGGTCCATAACGAGGTAGCCACCATTTGAGATGATTTCCCCGTCTGCATCCACCTGACCTCCATCTTGTACCATTTCATGGAGAAAAATGGAACACTGAGAGCTAGTGTTTTGCCTTGTTTTTGCCTCTACTTACCAGGTCACAGTGAATAAATAAAAGCTTGAAAGTAACAATTTTAAGTTTGTCTTGTCCCAATTGGCCACCTCTCTACCTGACTGATAGTTTCTTTGTGTATTCATAGGATCTTCAACAAATAGGATCATCTTGTTTTGAATAAAGACTGTTCTACTTCTTCCTTTCCAATCTAGATACCTTTTATTTACTTTTACTACCTAACTTTACTGGACAGAACATCCAGTATAATTTTGAAGAGAAGTAGTGAGAACTGACATGTTGGTCTTGTTCCTGATCTTAGGGGAAAAGCACTCAGCCTTTCATCATTAAGTGCAATGTTAGCTATAGACTCATTACAAATGTCCTTTATCAGATTGAGGAAGTTCCCTTCTATTGTTAGTTTGTTAAGAGTTTTTATCATGCATAGGTGTCTGATTTTTTGAAATCCTTTTCCTGCACCTACCAAGATGATTGTGTAACTTTTGTCCTTTATTCTATTAATATGATGAATTACAAAGAAATTAATTTTTGGATGTGAAACTTTTCTTGCAATCCTAGAATACATTCCACTTGGTCATGGTATACGATCTGTTATATTTGCCACTTATTTAGTTTCCTAACATTTTCTTGAGAATTTTTATGTCTACATCCATGACAGATTTCCAATGTCTTTGTCTAGCTTTGATACCGTAGTAACTCTGACTTCAAAGTGTAAGTTGGGAATTGTTCCCTCCACCACTATTTTCTGAAAGAGTTTGTAAAGGATTGCTACTATTGCTCTCTATATATTGGATAAAGTTTATCTGTGAAGCCATCTGGGCCTGAAACTTTCTTTATGGTAATATTTTTAATGTAATTTTTTAAAAATATCTATTCAAATTTTCTATTTTTATGAGTCAGTTTTGGTAACATTAATATGTATCTGTCCAAGAATTAACCCATCATTTAAGTTTTCCAATCTATTGGTATAAAATTGTCAAAGGTTGTCTTTTTAATCCTTTTCATTTCTGTAAGGACAGTAATAATGTCCCCTCTTTTATTCCTAACTATATTTAAGTATTCTCTCTTTTATCTTTCTCAGTCTATACAAAGTTTTAACAATTTGTTTAAAAGAATAAACTTTTGAGAAGGAACATGGCGCCATGGTAAGAGGGAGCAGATTCCACTTCCTTCTACACATGGAAGAAAAACCTGGCTGATATACGGAGAAACACAGCAAACAAACGACAGTAACACAGCATATTTGAAAATAGGAGATTGAAAATTGTAGCAGACATTGAAAAACCAGACAGTAAGGAGAGTACTTTAGAACAATAAGAGCCCAGGGATCAGTGCAGAGATCAGGGCGGCTGAGGCCCCAGGCCTGGCGCTTGCCACGCCTGCCACAGGGCTCTAGGGAGGGAGCCAGGTCAACCACTCCCTCCACAGCCAAATAAAGTTTGAGCAGCACCAGGAGAGACCTCCTTGCTTGAAGTCTCAAAGAGAGGAGTTAAGATCTGAAAGGCAAACATGCTGGGGATATGAGCATCCACGCATAGCCTTGGGAGGAGTGCACGATAGAGCTCTCATGCACATAGGCGCCCGGATGCCACCAGAGAGAGCTGTGTGACCACAGGCGCCCACTGGTGAACTAGCAACAGCTGCACAACTGCAGGTGCCTGTGAGCGCCGGGTGACCTGCAGCCCACGCCGGGAACCCAGGGAATGCTAACAATCCATGGGATAACCAGAACCCACGCATGTGAACCCAAAGAGTGTGCACAATCCATGGGAAACCCAGAGCTCACTCCTGTGAAAATACAGGTGAGTACATGCAAAGCAAGAAACCTGGGACACACACCTGTAAATGGGGCAGGCACAGGCCCTGTAGGAGACCCGATCTCACACCCATAAACTCAGGAAAGTTAGGGCTCTCAAGGAGGCTCAGAACCAACACCAGTGGCCCTGTGCAGAGAAGTGCCTGCCTAGCTCTGGGAAGAGTGCAGGACTAGCCATGGAGAGAAGAGCCCAAAGATGACTGAGTGCTGAACAGGGAGAAAAGCGATACCTTCACCCCTCAGCTGCTGTAGCCAGCAAGACCAGAAATTCACCTTTGCTAGATTAAAAACAGCAATATTTTTGGGGGGGAGGGGTTACCAATATTTTTTTAAAATTTTAAATTTAATTATTGTTATTGTACAGTTTTCTGTCTTTTACTCCCAGCCCAGCCCACCACCCCACCCCTCCACATTTTTCTATCATTTCCACACCCCCTAGTTTTTGTCCATGTGTCCTTTATACTTGTTCCTGTAAACCCTTCCCCTTTACCCTAAAATTCCCTCCCCTCTTCCCTCTGGTCACTGTCAGCATGTTCTCAATTTCAGTGTCTTTGGTTACATTTTGATGTTTGTTTGTTTTGTTGATTAGGTTCCTGTTAAAGGTAAGGTCCTATGGTATTTGTCTTTCACTGCCAGGCTTATTTCACTTAGCATAATGCTCTCCAGTTCCATCCATGCTGTTGCAAAGGGTAGGAGCTCCTTCTTTCTTTCTGCTGCAGAGAATTCCATTGTGTAAATGTACCATAGCTTCCTGATCCATTCATTTACTGATGGGCACCTAATTTACTTCCAACACTTGGCTATTGTAAATTGTGCTGCTATGAACATTGGGGTGCATAGGTTCTTTTGAATTGATGATTCAGGGTTCTTAGGATATAATCCTAGCTGTGGAATTGCTGGGTCAAAAGGTAGGTCCATTATTAGGTTTCTTAGAAAATTCCATACTGCTTTCCATAGTGGTTGTACCAAGCTGCAATCCCACCAACTGTGCACTAGGGTCCCATTTTCTCCACAACATCTCCAGCACTTCTGTTTGTTGCTTTGTTTATGATGGCCATTCTGACTGGTGTCAAGTGATATCTCATTGTGGTTTTAATTTGCATCTCTCTGATACCTAGAAATACTGAGCATCTTTTCATGTGTCTCTGGATCTCAGTATGTCCTCCTTGGAGAAATGTCTCTTCAAATCCTTTGCCCATTTTTTAATTAGGTTGCTTGCCTTCTTAAAGTGGAGTCATGTAAGTTCTTTATATATTTTGGAGACTAAACCCTTGTCTGAGGTATCATTGGTAAATATGTTTTCCCGTACAGTTGGTTCTCTTTTTAATTTAATAATGTTTTCTTTAGCCACACTGAAGATTTTTATTCTTATGAGATCCCATTTGTTTATTCTTTCCTTTATTTTTTTAATTTTTATTTTAATTGTTGATCTTGTAGAGTTTTCTGTCTTTTACTCCCATGCCAGCCCACCACCTCAGCCCTCCCCACCTCCCTCCCATTTCTACCCCCCATAGTTTTTCTCCATGTGTCCTTTATACTTGTTCCTGTAAACCCTTCCCCTTTTCCCCCGAAATTCCTTCCCCTCTCCCCTCTGGTGACTGTCAGCCTGTTCTCAATTTCAATGTCTGGTTATATTATGCTTGTTTGTTTGTTTTGTTGATTAGCTTCCTGTTAAAGGTGAGACTATATGGTATTTGTCTTTCACTGCCTGGCTTATTTTGTTTAGCATGATGCTCTCCAGTTCCATCCATGCTGTTGCAAAGGGTAGGAGATCCTTCCTTTCTGTGGCATAGAATTCCATTGTGTAAATGTACCATAGTTTCTTGATCCATTCATTTACTGATAGGCATCTAGGTTGCTTCCAACACTTGGCTATTGTAAATTGTGCTGCTATAAACATAGGGGTGCATAGGCTCTTTTGGATTGGTGTCTCAGGATTCTTAGGATATAGTCCTAGAAGTGAAATTGCTGGGTCAAAAGGTAGATCCATTTTTAGTTTTTTTAGAAAATTCCATACTGTTTTCCATAGTGGTTGTACCAGTCTGCAATCGCACTAACAGTGCACTAGTGTCCCCTTTTCTCCAAAACCTCTCCAACACTTGCTCTTTGTTGCTTTGTTGAAGATGGCCATTCTGACTTGTGTCAAGTGGTATCTCATTGTGGTTTTAATTTGCATCTCTCTGAAGGCTAGCGATATCAAGCATCTTTTCATGTGTCTCTGGATCCTCTGTATGTGCTCCTTGGAGAAGCGTCTGCCCAAGTCCTTTGCCCATTTTTTAATTGGGCTGCTTGTCTTCTTAGAGTGGAGTCATGTAAGTTCTTTGTATATTTTGGAGATTAAACCCTTGTCTGAAGTATCATTGGTAAATATGTTTTCCCACACAGTCAGTTCTATTTTTATTTTAATACTGGTTTCCTTGGCCGTGCAAAAGCTTTTTATTTTGATGAGATCCCATTTGTTTATTCTTTCTTTTATGTCCCTTGCTTTAGGGGACATATCAGTAAAAATGTTGCTGCGTGGAATATCTGAGATTATCCTGCCTATGTTCTCCTCTAGGACTTTAATAGTATCATGGTTTATATTTAAATCTTTTACCACCTTCAATTTCTTTTTCTTTATGGTGTCAGTTGGTGCTCAAGTTTCCTTTTTGTCTAAATAGCTGTCCAGTTCTCCCAATACCACACGTTGAAGAGGCTATTTTACTGCATTTTATGTTACTGTTCCCTTTAGCGAATATTAATTGACCGTAGAGACTTAGGTTTATTTCTGAGCTCTCTGTTCCATTCCACTACTCCATGTGCCTGTTTTTATGCCAGTAGCAGACTGTTTTGATTACAATGGCCTAGTAACACAATTTGGTATCAGGTATTCTGATCCCTCCTACTTTGCTCTTCTTTCTCAAGATTGCTGCAGCTATTCTAGGTCGTTTATGGTTCCATATAAAGTTTTGAAGTGTTTGTTCTATGTCTGGGAAATATGCCATTGGTACTTTAAAAGGTGTTGCATTGAATTTGTAAATTGCTTTGGGAAGTATGGATATTTTGATGGTTTTAATTCTTCCGATCCATGAACAGGTACACGTTTCCATATGTTTGTGTCTTCCTTGATTTCTTTCTTCAGTGTTGTGTAGTTTTCTGCATGCAGGTCTTTTACCTCCTTGGTTAGGTTTATTCCTAGGTATTTTATTTTTCTTTTTGCTGTATCGAACGGGACATTTTTCTTGATTTCTGCTTCTGCTGTTTCATTGTTGGTATACAAAAATGCCTTTGATTTCTGGATATTGACTTTGTATCCAGCCGTTTGGCCAAAGTCATTTATTAAGTCAAGCAGCTTTTTGGCCATGTCTATAGGATTTTCTATGTACCCTATGATGTCATCTACAAACAATGAGAGTTTTGTCTCCACCTTTCCAGTTTGGATGCCTTTTATTTTATTTTCTTGTGTAATGGCTGTGGATAAGATTTTCAATACTATATTAAATAGAAGTGGTGAAAGTGGACAACCATGTCTTGTCCTGATCTTAGTGGAAAAGATTTTAGTTTTTGCCCATTGAGTATGATGTTGGCTGCAGGTCTTTCATATATGGCCTTTATTATGTTGAGGAATGCTCCCGCTATTCCCACTTTGCTCAGCATTTTTATCATAAATGGGTGTTGTACTTTATCAAATGCTTTTTCCACATCTATTTATATGATCGTATGATTTTTTTTTTGTCCTTGCTTTTGTTTAAGTAATTTATTACATTTACCGATTTGTGAATTTTGAACCATCCTTGCATCCCTGGGATGAATCCCACTTGGTCATGGTGTATGATCTTTTTAATGTATTGTCGGATGTGATTTGCCAGTATTTTCTTGAGGATTTTAGCATCTATGTTCATCAGCGATATTGGCCTGAAGTTTTCTTTCTTTGTTGTGTCTTTATCTGATTTGGGGATTAGGATGATACTGGCTACATAAAAAGAGTTTGGGAGTCTTCCATCATTTTGGACTTTTCTGAATAGTCTGTGAAGGATAGGGGTTAGCTCTTCCTTAAATGCTTTGTAAAATTCTCCAGTGAAACCATCTGGTCCACGGCTTTTGTATGTCGGGAGTTTTTCGATTACTGATTCAATTTCATCTGCTGTTATTGTTCTCTTCAGGCTTTCTACTTTTCCTTCACAGAGTTGAGACAGTACATTTTTCTAGAAACTTGTCCATTTCACCTAAGTTTTCAAATTTCTTGAAGTACACTTCTTCACAGTAATTTCTTACAGTCTTTTGTATTTCTGTGGTGTCAGTTATAATCTATCCTCTTTCATTCTGATTGTGTTTATTTGAGTCCTCTCTCTTTTTTTCTTGATGAGCCTGCTTAAAGGCTTGTCTATTTTGTTTATCGTTTCAAATAACCAGCTCCTGGATTCATTGAGCCTTAGAATTGTGCTTTTTCTCTCTATGTCATTTAATAGACTCCTCTGATCTTGGTTATTTCATTCCTTCTACTTGCTCTGGGCTGACTTTGTCATTGATCCTTGAGTTCTTGTAGGCATAGGGTTAGGTTGTTTGTTCGAAATGTTTCTATCCTTTTACATAGCACTGTATCACTATGAACTTCCCTCTGAGGACGGCTTTCACTGTGTCCCATAAGTTTTTGGGTTCTTGTGAGTTCATTTTAGTTTGTTTCCAGAAACTTTTTGATTTCTTCCCTAATTTCATTCTTTACACATTCATTGTTTAATAGCATCCTATTTAATCTCCATGATTTTGAGGGATTTGAGTTTTTCCCCTTGGGGTTGGTTTCTACTTTTAGTCCGTTGTGGTTGGAGACAATGGTTGGTATGATTTCTATTTTCCTGAATTTCTTGAGGCTTGTTTTGTGTCCTATCATGTAGTCTATGATTGAAAATGTTCCATTTCCATTTCAAAAAAAATTAATACTTAGTTTCTTTAGGATTAAGGGCCCTATATATATCAGTTAAGTTCATTTCATCTAGAGTGTTGTTCAATGCCACAATATCTTGTGATATTTTGTTTGGAAGATCTGTCCATTTTTGACAGTGGGGTGTTAAAATCACCCACTATAATTGTGTTTCTGTCATTATCTTTCTTGATGTCCTCTAAGATTTTCTTGATGTATTTATGTGCTCCTATGTTGGGTGTATATCTGTGTTTCCTAGATTTGGGTAACTTTTTCTCTCATCATATTAGGGAAGTTTCCATCATTACTTTTTCAAATAGGTTTTCTGTCCTTTGCTGTTCTTCTTCTCCTCTGGTATCCCTATTATACGGATATTGTTACATTTCATGTCGTCTTGCATGTCTCCAAATCCCTCTTCATTCTTTCTGAGCCTCTTTTCCTTTTCTTGCTCTTTCTGGGTGTTTTTTTTTTCTACTCTATCTTCCAACTCTCTGATCCGATTTTCTGCTTCATTGATTATGCCTTTCATTCCTTCTACTGTGTTCTTCAGTTCAGAAATTGTATTCTTCATTTCCTCTTGGCCCTTGTTAATAATTTCTATTTCCTTTTTCATGTTGATATAGTTTGCAGTGAGTTCACTGTAGCTTCCCTGTAGTTTCTGGTGGCTCATTGAGAGTTCATGGAGCTTCTTGACAACCACTGCTTTGAACTCAATATCTGATAGTTTAGTTGCCTCTGTTTCATTTAGCATTCTTTTTGGGGCTTCCTCCTTTCCTTTCATTTGGGGATTGTTTCCTTGTCTTCCCTTTCTTTGTGAGACTCTTTTTGTTAGCCTCAGCTACTTAAATTGATCTGTTCTGGCTCCCTGGGTTTATGCTGTGAACTTCTGTGGCAGAAAACCTATGTGATTCAGTGGTGCAGTCTACTTTGGGTGTTCTGGTGTTCACAGCTTCCACTGTCTCAGCTGTTGGGATGCCCCCTCTTTGGGTCCAACTCTGTTTTTTTCACAGTTCCAGGTTTGTTTTTGTTTTTGTTTTTTTGTCTCACTCATGGATATTTAAAAAGAGGAAAGAAAAAAATGAAAAAAGA
Organism: Glossophaga mutica; assembly: GCA_039655065.1. Taxonomy (NCBI): domain Eukaryota; kingdom Metazoa; phylum Chordata; class Mammalia; order Chiroptera; family Phyllostomidae; genus Glossophaga; species Glossophaga mutica. Next base: position 121,066,233 of record CM077303.1, on the reverse strand, counting down.
ACAAAAAGTGGAAGAAGAGATAAAATGGGAAAGAAAGGAAGTTGGCATAAAACAAGAAAGACAGAGAAGCAAAAGGAATTAAGGGATAAAAAAGATAAAAATAATAAAAATAAACAAAAAATATATAATTAAAACAAAACAAAAACAAACCCACAAAAACAAAATACAAGCCAAAAACAAAAACCAAAAAACAAAACAACAACAACAACAACAACAACAAAAAACTCTTGCTGTTTTCAAACCAGCCAAACTGATTTTTCTGGTCTCACTTGCCTCAACAGGCTGAGGGGCAATGGATATCGCTTTTCTCCCTCTTCTGCACTCAGTCAGCATTCGGCTACTGTCCTCAGTGCCATCGGTGCAGTCTCTGCAGGGCTAGCCTCGCTCTCTCCCCAGGGCTAGACTTGCACTATTTCCAGGGCTCGCAGTGCACTCTGCACGCAGGGCTTTGGCGTGATTTCTGAGCCTCCTGCAGAGTGCACTTTCCAGAGTTTATGGGTTTGAGCTGGGATCTCCTACAGATCAAGCACTCCCCGCTTTTATTGTTATGAGCTCTTTGTCTCCTACAGGGCACACACACCTACCTGAGTTTATGGGTTTCGGCTCAGCAAGTTTCCTGTGTTGTGCACACTCACCCTAAAATCACGGGTGTGATCTCTGGGTCGTCCACAAAGCTCCCTCCTCCAAGCACAGGGCTGCCTCCAGTCCCAGGACCACCTGCGGGCACTCAGCCACCTGAGGTCGCAGAGCCACCTTCAGTCACTCGCCCACCTCTGTCACTGACCCAGGACCACCTCTGGGCACCCGGCCACCACATCTGGTTTTCCAATGTCCGCCACACACCTTTATCATTAATTTTCATATCTGCACTGGTACTGTTGTCTGTCTGCCATATTCATCTGTAGATCTGTGAGGTTTTGTCCTGAGGGTAGGGGGAAGTGGAATATGCTTCCTCCTACAGTGCCGCCATCTTCCTATTAATTTTTTATTTTTATTATTTTTATCTTTTTTACCTTTCAACTCCTCTTGCTTCTCTCTACTTCTTTCTTGTTTCATTCGTTCATCCGTTCTTTCCAATTTTATCTCTCCTTTCTATCTCTTTTTTCCTTCTTTTTTTTCTCTTTTATCTTTTTAAATACCACGAGTTAGAAAAACAAACAAATGAAAAAACAAACAAACCTGGAACAGTAGAAAAAACAGAGTTGGACCCAAAGAGGGGGCATCCCAACAGCTGAGACAGTGGAAGCTGTGAACACCAGGAAACCAGAGGAGACTGCACCACTGAATCTCACAGGTATTCAACCACAGATGTTCACACCATAAACCCAGGGAGCCAGAATAGATCAATTTAAGAAGCTGAGGCTAACAAGAAAACTCTCACAAACAATGGAAGACAAAGAAACAATCCCCAAATGAAAGCAAAGGAGGAAGCCTCACAAAGAATGCTAAATGAATTGGGGGCAACTCAACTATCAGATATTTAGTTCAAAGCAATGGTTGTCAAGAAGCTCCATGAGCTCTCAATGAGCTACCAGAAACTACAGGGAAGCTACAATGAACTCACTGCAAAATATATCAACATGAAAAAGGAAATAGAAACTGTCAACAAAGGCCAAGAGGAAATGAAGAATACAATTTCTGAACTGAAGAACACAGTAGAAGGAATGAAAAGCAGAATCAATGAAGCAGAAGATCAGATCAGCAAGTTGGAGGACAAAGTAGAAAAAAAAACACCCATAAAGAGCAAGAAAAGGAAAAGAGGCTCAGAAAGAATCAAGAGGGATTAGAAGAAATGCAAGACAACATGAAACATAATAATATCCGTATAATAAGGATAGCAGTAGGAGAAGAAGAAGAGCAAGGGATAGAAAACCTATTTGAAAAAGTAATGATGGACAACTTCCCTAATGTGTTGAGAGAAAAAGTCACCCAAATGCAGGAAACACAGAGAGTCCCAATCAAGATGAACTCAAAGAGGCCCACTTCAAACACATCATAATTAAAATGGCAAAATTGCAAGACAAAGAGAGAATCTTGAAGACAGCAAGGGAGAAAAAGGAAGTAACATATCAAGGAGCCCTGATAAGGTTAGCGGCTCACTTCTCAATGGAAACGCTCCAAGTCAGAAGAGAATGGAAAGAAATATTTCAAGTACTGAGAACCAAAGGCCTACAACTAAGGCTACTTTATCCAGAAAGGCTTTCAATCAAGATAGAAGGCCAAATTAGGGGCTTCCCAGACAAAAGAAGTCTAAAAGAATACACCTCTACCAAACCAGTTCTGCAAGAGATACTAAAGGGACTGCTTTAAGGAAAGGAAGGAAAAGAGACAGAGGATCACAGGTATGAAAATGGCAATGAATCAGTCCCTATCAATTATAATCTTAAATGTAAATGGATTGAATGCTGCAATCAAAAGACATAGAATAGCTGAATGGATAAGAAAGCATGACCCACACATATGCTGCCTACAAGAGACCCAACTCAGGACAAAAGACCTACACAGACTCAAAAGGGCTGGAAACAAATTTTCCAAGCAAATGGACAGGAAAAAAAAGCCAGGGTAGCAATATTCATATCTGACAAAATAGACTTCAAAAGAACAGCCATAAAGAGAGAACCAGAAAGTCACTTCATAATACTCAAGGGAAGAATCCACCAATAAGACATAAACATTGTAAATATATAGGCACCCAACATAGGAGCACCTAAATACATCAAGAAATTTATTAGAGCACTTCAAGAAAGATATTGATAGAAACACAATTATAGTAGGTGATTTTAACACCCCACTGTCAAAAATGGACAGATCTTCCAAACAAAATATCTACAAAGATATTGTTGCATTGAACAACACTCTACATGAAATGGACTTAACTGGTATATTTATAGAGTCCTTCATCCCCCAAAAATTAAATACACATTTTTTTCAAATGCACATGGAACATTTTCAAAGATAGACCACATGATAGGACATAAAACAAGCTTCAACAAATTCAAAAAATTGAAATCATATCAAGCTTTTTCTCTGACCATAATGAACTGAAACTAGAAACCAACCACAAGGGGAACAACCCAAAACCCTCAATATCATGAAGATTGAATAGCATGCTATTAAACAATGAATGGGTCAAGAATGAAATTAGGAAAGAAATCAAAAAGTTTCTGGAAACAAATGAAAATGAACTCACAATGACCCAAAACTTATGGGACACAGCAAAGGCAGTCCTCAGAGGGAAGTTCATAGCAATACAGGTTTACCTAAAAAAGATAGAAACATTTCAAACAAACAACCGAACCCTATGCCTACAAGAACTCCAGAAACATCAGCAAAGACAGCCCAAAGCATGTACAGGAAGGAAATAACCCAGATCAGAACACAATTAAATGACATAGAGAGTAAAAGCACAATTCTAAGGATCAATGAATCCAGGAGCTGGTTCTTTGAAAAGATAAAAAAATCAACAAACCTTTAAGCAAGCTCATCAAGAAAAAAAGAGAGAGGACCCAAATAAACACAATCAGAAATGAAGGAGAAGAGATTACAACTAACACCACAAAAAGACAAAGGATTGTAAGAAATTACTATGAAGAACTGTATGCCAAGAAATTTGAAATCCTAGATGAAATGGACAAGTTTCTAGAAAAATATAATCTTCCAAAACTCAATGAAGAAGAAGCAGACAACCTGAAGAGGCCAATTACAGCTGATGAAATTGAATCAGTAATCAAAAACCTCCCTACACACAAAAGCCCTGGACTAGATGGTTTCACAAGAGAATTTTACAAAGCATTTAAGGAAGAGCTAACCCCTATCCTTCACAGGCTATTCAAAAAAACCCAAAATAAATGGAAGACTCCCAAACTCTTTTTATGGAGCCAGCATCATCCTAATCCCAAAATCAGATAAAGACACAACAAAGAAAGAAAACTTCAGGCCAATATCACTAATGAACATAGATGCTAAAATCCTCAAGAAAATCTTGGCAAATCACATCCGACAATACATTAAAAAGATCATACACCATGACCAAGTAGGATTCATCCCAGGGATGCAAGGATGGTTCAATATTCGCAAATCAATAAATGTTATACATCACATAAACAAAAGCAAAAACAAAAATCACATGATCATATCAATAGATGTGGAAAAAGCATTTAATAAGGTACTACACCCATTTATGATAAAAATGCTGAGCAAAGTGGGAATAGCGGGAGCATTCCTCAACATAATAAAGGCCATATATGAGAGACCTACAGCCAACATCATACTCAACGGGCAAAAACTAAAATCTTTTCCACTAAGACTAGGAACAAGAAAAGGTTGTCCACTTTCACCACTTCTATTTAATATACTATTGGAAGTCTTAGCCACAGTGATTAGACAACAAAATGAAAAAAAAGGCATCCAACTTGGAAAGGAGGGAACAAAACTCTCATTGTTTGTAGATGACATGATAGTGTACATAGAAAATCCTATAGAGTCAGCCAAAAAGCTGCTTGATTTAATAAATGACTTTGGCCAAACAGCTGGATACAAAGTCAATATCCAGAAATCAAAGGCATTTTTGTATACCAACAATGAAACAGCAGAAGCAGAAATCAAGAAAAATATCCCATTCAATATAGCAAAAAGAAAAATAAAATACCTAGGAATAAACCTAACCAAGGAGCTAAAAGACCTGCATGCAGAAAACTACACAACACTGAAGAAAGAAATCAAGGAAGACACAAACATATGGATACATGTACCCTGTTTATGGATCAGAATTAACATCATCAAAATATCCATACTTCCCAAAGCAATTTACGGATTCAATGCAGTACCTATTACAGTACCAATGGCATATTTCCCAGACATAAAACAAACACTTCAACAATTTATATGGAACCATAAATGACCTCAAATAGCTGCAGCAATCTTTAGATATAAGAGCAAAGTAGGAGGGATCACAATACCTGATACCAAATTGTATTCCAAAGCCACTGTACTCAAAACAGCCTGCTACTGGCATAAAAACAGGCAGGTGGACCAGTGGAATGGAACAGAGAGCCCAGAAATAAACCCAAGTCTCTATGGTCAATTAATATTCAACAAAGGGGGCAGCAACATAAAATGGAGTAAAAATAGCCTCTTCAACAAGTGGTGTTGGGAGAACTGGACAGCTATGTGCAAAAAATGAAACTTGCGCACCAACTTACACCATACACAAAAATAAATTCAAGGTGGATAGAAGATTTAAATATAAGCTGTGACACCATTCAAGTCCTAGAGGAGAACATAGGGAGGAAAATCTCAGATATTTCACCCAGCAACATTTTTACTGATATATCCCCTAAAGCAAGGGACATTAAGGAAAAAATAAACAAATGGGATCTCATCAAAATAAAAAGCTTCTGCACGGCCAAAGAAAACAGTATTAGAATAAAAAGAGAGCCAACTGTATGGGAAAATATATTTACCAATGATACCTCAGACAAGGGTTTAATCTCCAAAATGTACAAAGAACTTACACAACTCCACTCTAAGAAGACAAGCAACCCAATTAAAAAATGCGCAAAGGACTTGATCAGACACTTCTCCAAGGAGGATCTAGAAACACATGAAAGGATGCTCAGTATCTCTAGCTATCAAAGAGATGCAAATTAAAACTACAATGAGATATCACTTCACACCAGTTAGAATGGCCATCATAAACAAAGCAACAAACACAAGTGTTGGAGAGGTTGTTGAGAAAAGGGGACCCTAGTGCACTGTTGGTGGGATTGCAGTCTGGTACAACCACTATGGCAAGCAGTATGGAATTTTCTAAGAAATCTAAAAATGGATCTACCTTTTGACCCAGCAATTCCACTGCTAGGATTATATCCTAAGAACCCTGAAACATCAATCCAAAAGAACCTATGCACCCCAATGTTCATAGCAGCACAATTTACAATAGCCAAGTGTAGGAAGCAACCTAGGTGCCCATCAGTAAATGAATGGATCAGGAAGCTATGGTACATTTACACAATGGAATTCTCTGCAGCAGAAAGAAAGAAGGAGTTCCTACCCTTTGGGACAGCATGGATGGAACTGGAGAGCATTATGCTAAGCGAAATAAGCTGGCGGTGAAATACAAATACCATATGATCTCACCTTTAACAGGAACCTAATCAACAAAACAAACAAACAGGCAAAATATAACCAAAGATACTGAAATTGAGAATAGGCTGATAGTCACCAGAGGGGAGAGGGGAAGAAATTTCAGGGGGAAAGCAGAAGGGTTTACAGCAACCAGTATAGAATACACATGGACAAAAACTAGAGTGGGTGGAAATGGGAGGGAGTTAGGGAGGTCTTGAGGGGTGGGCTGGGATGGGAGTACAAAACAGGAAACTGTACAAGTACAACAATTAAAATTTTTAAAAAATGAATCAACTTTTGCTTTTACTAATGTTTTCTGTTGCTTTTATTTTCCTTTTCCTTAATAAATATTTTATTTTTCAATTTGTTTTGGGTTTAGTTAGCTGTTCTTTTTCTAGTTATTTAGGTTATTTATTTGCAATCATTCTTCCTTACTAATATACATATTTAAAATTATAAATTTTGTTCTGAATAGTGTTTTTGCTACCTCCCATAAGTTTTAATATATTGTAATTTTATTTTCATTCTATTCTAATTATTTTCTCATTTTTTTTGTGATTTCTTCTTTGACCCATGAGTTATTCTGATATTTTCTTTTAATTTCTATGGAGTTGTAGACTCCCAAAATTTCTTCCTCTTGATCCTTAATTTAATCCTATTGGATGAGAGAACATACTTTGTACAACTGTATTTTATTTGTCAACTATGTATGAATAAATGTAGAAAAAAAGAATTATGGGAAAACATGGCAACAATAACTCATCAACTAAAGAATAGCAACAGAGACAGCAATTTTAAAAAGATAGAAATGGAAATTGTATTTAAGGTATACAGTGTGATGGTTTGACATTATGAAATGATTAATGCCATCACATTAATTAGTATATTCATCATCTCACATAGTTACCTTTTTTTCTTTTTAACCAGGTGTTAGGGAATGAGGAAAATGGGGAGAATTTATTGAAAGGGTACAAACTTTCAGTTATCAGATGAATTAGCTCTGGAAATTTATTAGTGACTATAGTTAATAAAACTGTATTGTATACTTGAAATTTGCCAAGAAAGTTCTTAAGTTCTTCCTGCAATTTTTTAGACATAGTTTCCTTTACTTCTTTGAGCATATTTGCAATAACTAATTGGAGGTCTATGTTAAGTCCAATACCTAGCTACTCTCAGAGACAGTATCCATTGACTTGTGGCTTTTTCCCCTCCTCTGTAGGTCACACTTTTTCTGTTTCTGTGTACATCTCATAATTTTTTGGTGTAAAATTAGGCATTTTAGATATTGTAGCAATCCCAGATTCTGATTCCTTTCAGGTAATTATTATTTATTTAGTACCTTAAATGATACTATGGAAACTGTCTTCCCTAAAGAGCGCAGGTGATACTATCTCTGTTGAATTTGTTGTTGCTACTGTTTTTAATTATTTTATTATACTTCCAGCTGTCTTCCACAGAGTTGTCTGTCAATCAGCATAGCTTAGTCATCAGTGAACAATTGGTCAAAAGCTGTGCATCAACACCTTGACTCAGTAAGTATTTCACCCTTTGCTAATGGAACTGTATGTGGGTTAGGGAATGCCGTCAAAGCCCAGGCAGTTTATAAGGCTATCCTACTTTTGTTTTTTGTCAGGTCTTTTCATGTGTCTTCTGAGCATGCTCTAGATCCCACGTTGAGCCAGTGACCAGTAGTAGAGAGTGAGGCCATCTCTAGTCTCTCTTGTGCATATGCACAACCTTTTACAAGCATGCATCTTCCCAAATCACAAGGCTTCCTGTAGCTACTTCATTTCCTCAGCTCCTCCTGGTGAATTTCTAGCTAGTTTGTTGGTCTGCTGCTTACCCCAACCCTGAGCTAGCTGTGAAGCTGGCCTTTTCTGATTGTTTACCACCAAGATTGCTACTGAATTTCCTGGGAATTCACCTTTTCCAATCAAGTAGTTTTTACACCTTGCCCTAACCTGGTAGAACTTCTATGCCAATACAGATGAAAGGCAAAAATCTCACTATTACTCAAGATTCCAATTTTTTCTTGAATAAATACTTCTAAATTTCTTGCATGTCTATAGTTCATTTTAGAGGCCTTAAACAGTTGGTTTTGAAAGCTTTGTTCAGTTCTATCACTGATTCTTGAGAAAAGGCTTTAGCGAGTCTCTCCATGTGCTACTCCAAAAGTTCTCTCTCAATACCTACCATTTTTGTCCTATAATCAACACCACTTCTTTTAGATAATCTTCCTAAGAATGGATTAAATGTCTTGACATAGGACCTTGTGATATTTCAAAGGATTCTTCACATAACTACAAGTAACTCTCTGCTTACTTATTTGGCTTGCTCACTGGAAGGTGAGCTCACAGAAGACATGGTGTGTGTCTCTTCTGTTCAGTGCTGTACTGTCACAGCTAGCACAGCATTTGACACTCAATGAAAAAATGAATTTACTTGACTTAAATTAAATTTAGACCTATATACTCATGTATCTAGTATAACAATTGAAATTTCAACAGGGAGACAAAACTAGGGTCATTTGGCAGTTTGTAGTCATAATCTTTGATTCGTGCCACTTAGACAAAATGTCAGATGTATGTCAGTGAATGTTTCTGTGGGGGGAAATTATTACTCAAATCTTTGCAGCTCAAAAACATTACAGAACAATATATTTTTCCAGTGTGAGGGTCACATGGATGATCAGCTACATGACAATAGAACTTGTGATTACCACCACTTGATTCACAAAATATAATGGCACTGACTTATTTGTGTTGGCAGGTATCATCATACGACTGAACATATGAGAACCAAGATGCAATACTGTTAAATTCCAACACACACACAAACTCACTACCCTCAATTGTGTAAATACCTAGTGGAACATATTACATAATGGTGGAATAATATTTTATTGAACCCTGGCTGGTGTAGCTCAGTGGATTGAGCACGGGCCTGTGAACCAAACAATCGCGGTTCGATTCCCAGTCAGGGCACATGCCTGGGTTGCAGGCTAGTTCCCAGCAAGGGACACACAAGAGGCAACCATACATTGATATTTCTCTCCCTCTCCCTCTCTCCTACCCTTCCCCTCTAAAGATAAAGAAATAAAAATCTTTAAATATATATATATATGTTTTATTGATTATGCTATTACAGTTGTCCTATTTCTGCCCCATCATTCCCCTCCACCCTGCACACCCCTCCCACCCACATTCCTCCCTTTAGTTCTTGTCCATGTGTCACAAGTTCTTTAGCTTCTACATTTCCCACACTATTCTTGCCCTCCTCCTGTCTATTTTCTACCCACCGTCTATGCTACTTATTCTCTGTACCTTTTCCCCCTCTTTCCTCCTCCCTTGCCCCTGTTGCTAACCCTCCATATGATCTCCATTTCTGTGGTCCTGTTCCTGTTCTAGTTGTTGGCTTAGTTTGCTTTTCTTTTAGGTATGGTTGTTAATAGCTGTGAGTTTGCTGTCTTTTCACTGTCATATTTTTATGTTCTTTTTCTCAAATAAGTCCCTTTAACATTTCATATAATAAGGGCTTGGTGATGATGAACTCCTTTAACTTGACCTTATCTGAGAAGCACTTTATCTTTCCTTCCATTCTAAATGACAGCTTTGCTGGATAGAGCAATTTTGGATGTAGGTCCCTGCCTTTCAAGACTTCAAATACTTCTTTCCAGCCTCTTCTTGCCTATAAGGTCTCTTTTGAGAAATCAGCTGACAGTCTGATGGGAACTCCTTGGTAGGTGACTGTCCCCTTATCCCTTGCTGCTTCTAGAATTCTCTCCTTCATTTGAATCTTGGCTAATGTAATTATGATGTGCCTTGGTGTGTTGCTCCTTGGGTCCAACTTCTTGGGGACTCTCTGAGCTTCCTGGACTTCCTGGAAGTCTATTTCCTTTGCCAGATTGGGGAAGTTCTCCTTGATTATTTGTTCAAATAAGTTTTCTACTTGTTGCTTTTCCTCTTCCCCTTCTGGTACCCCTATAATTTGGATGTTGGGACATTTAAAGGTGTCCCGGAGGTTCCTAAGCCTCTCCTCATTTTTTTGAATTCTTGGTTCTTCCTTGTTTTCTGTTTGGTTGTTTGTTTCTTCCTTCTGGTCCACTCCTTTGATTTCAGTCCCAGTTTTCCTCCCATCTCTATTGGTTCCCCATGCGTCTTCCTTCATTTCACATATTGTAGCCTGCATTTTTTCATCTAATTTGTGAGCAAAATCAACCAATTCTGTGAGCATCCTGATCACCAGGGCTTTGAACTGTGTATCTGATAGGCTGGCTATCTCTTCATGGCTTAGAGGAATTGGCTCTGGGGCTTTCATTTGTTCTCCAGTTTGAGCCATTTTGGGTGTTTCTTTGTTGTTGTTGTTGTTGTTGTTGTTTTTTGGTTTGTTTGTTTTGGTTTGGTTTTGGTCTGGTCGCGGCTGTTATGTAGTGAGGGGCAGAGCCTTAGGTGTTCCCCAGTGCAGGGCAGCCCAGTCCCTGAGTTGTGACACTGTTTGTGGGGGCGGGGTCTGAGAGGGAACAATGGCACCTGCTCCGCTCTCTCCTGGCCCTTCTGCCACTTCCCCTTCACCTGGATTGTCTGCATGCGGGAATGTGGGACCACCTGGTCAGCCAGCTGCCTTGTGTGGCCTCACTTTGTCTGCACAGTTGCCACCCCGTGCCCGGGGTCCGCCAGCTGCTGCCTGTGGGCCTAGAGTCCACCAGCTGCCACCTGTGCACCTGGGAACTGCCAGCCACTGCTGCCTGCATTCCTGGGTCCGCACCTCCACTTTTTCCTGCCTCGACTCCGCCCCTCTTACTGGTCTGGATGAATGGTTGTTGGACTTCCATACAGTTCAATTTTCTATCAGTTCTGGATGTTTTCTTGTTTCTAAATATTTGTTGTCCTTAATTTTGGTTGTGAGAGGAGGCACAGTGTGTCCACCTACGCCTCCATCTTGGCCGGAAGTCTGGTGAAGATTTCTGACCTCACATTTGGTTTTCTCTAGGAAAGCAAGAACAGTTGCCAATGTTATGCTTATGATAGAGCCTTTCGAAGACATGCCATACATTTGTCATTAAAAGAAGACTGGACCAGAGGAAAGAAATGACAGAACTTTGTCAAATACTATGTGGTTATACACAGAGAGGACTCAGTAAGTGCTTTTTGGACATTTATTGAATGCTTTTAATTATGCCATTGATTTTCAAACTGTTCTCCATGGTTAGCCATAGACGTGACTCAAATGCTGTAGCTAAAACCTAGGGGAGACCAAGTGAACAGGTGTTTGGCCCTTTCTTTCTTTTCACTCCACCTTTCCTGTGTTTTATATATTGGAGTTTATCATAATAATTTTTTATAATCATTAAAAATATTTTTATTAATTTTTTTATTTTTGTTCAATATCATAATAATTTTTCATGAATTCATGACAAAAGAAAAAGGGGAACATTTGTAAACCACTGAGCTATATTATGTGAGGTAAACACAGTTGCTTCATATGTTAAAAAGATAAGTTGATATATTTGAATATACTTTACAAACTGTAAAGTGCTTATAAAGATAGATATTATGTATGATTGCGGCCTTGGGAAACTTGTGGCCAAAGATAAGCCAACACAAGAAACACATATACATTTTAAGCTCTTTGCCATTTTTACTGACATTTTTCTCAACATAATTGGTTTTTCTGATATGCATTCATAGCATTCACTGAATTGGGTCCATTACTGATGCAGAGACTAGTTGTTTCACCTCCTACATCTCCTGGTTTCCTAGTAAGACAGAGCCTGCAGGGGCAGAATTCTACAGCCTGCAGTGCTATCAGAAAACAATGTCCCTCTAGAGAAAACAAAAAGAGTTGGAGTTTTTTAATTAAAATGTCATAATTCTATCTTGTATTTCATGTTGAAATGGTACAAGTTAAGGACAGGTGATGTATGTTTAAATCTGATTTTATCTCACTGCCCAATTCCTTAAAGAAGAAAAACAAGCACCCGGTTATTCTGATAATAAAGAATGTTCTCTTAATTTCCTATTGTTGTGTACAAGATTTAGTGCTTACTCTTTAATTTCAGTGTCAGAATGTGAGCTGTAATTAATTTTCATAAAATGGAAAGCAATAAAGTTAGATATATTAAATGCTGGCTGTAGAGGTTGAGATTGTATAATTTATAATTAGAGGTGGTGTAGGTGGGGGCAACCTACACCTTACATAAGTGATAACTCATCTTGGCTTCAGCTTCAGAGATTATGAAAGTGGTCAAGAAAACTGCTTAAACAAAATCCCCAAATCTATGGGGTGTTTGGAATCTTCTCAAGAAGGTCCATCAAACATGATGTCACCTCTCCCTATGCCAATTTTTGGATTGTCTTTATTATCATTAATTAATAATAATAATGTGCATGGACCTAAATTATCATGTTTTGAATCATCTAAAACCTTTCCTAGACATTATTTGCAACAAACTATAGATAATAGACTATAATTCTATATCAACCATAAAAAAGTCAGTGGCCTACTGATTAAAAATGCAGACTCCCTTCATCTTGCCATCAGAATTTCCACACAGAAGGTATGGTGGAAATTGCAGGAACATTTGTATGGTGATTATTTATAAATTTTAGACTATATATACTTAAATTAAAAATGCGATATACAGAATTACATAGAAAACATTTCCATATTAAAGAAACAATTATATTTATGAGGATTTTAAATGTGTGCACTTATGTGTGTGTTCACCACCCCAAGTCAAATCTCCTATGGGCACACTTTTCTATTCTGTCATATCTGGTTCAGGACATGCTTCCTAAAGAATAAGAGTCTGGAAGTGGTGATTAAAAGAGTAGGGAGAAGTAGTGATTTCTCAGTTAAATGGAAGCTTCTCTTAGAAAGTACTGGTACAAAGTACTTGAATATAATCTCATAGTACCCCTAAGGGAAGTACCGGGCAAACTCTGATGCCCTATGTTTCCAGGACACTGAGAAATAAATCTTCTTGTTCAGGTTCATACCATCATTAAATGACTGAATCAAAAATTGAATGTAGGTTTTAGGACTCTCTAAATCCAGTTGAGGCCAACATAAGACAATAAAGTATATTATCTTAAATTGTGGTGGCTCTAATTTTTATAATTGTACAATAAAAATTCAAGATTTTAAATATCATTAACCATTAAATTCATATTTCTTCAGGAAAAAAATTGTTGTCATCCCAGGAATTACTATAATTTGAAGACAAAATGCAGGTAAATTGAGACACCATTAGACATCTATATAGAAACCTAAAATTAAGGATCAGTTCTCTGCTACAACTTCTGCCACTTAAACAACCAAATTATTAGCAAAAATTAGTCTAGATTTACTCACATGCTTCACCTTTAGCAGAATAGTCACTCTTCCTCCTATGTGTTACCTCTGTCAAGAAAGCAAGATCTAAGGCATCAATTTGACTAAACACTTTATAATAAATAACTTCTAACAACAATAGTAACTATACATCATTATTTCCTCACAGAAGTGTTTTCCATCTTAAGGTCTGTGGATTTCCATACCTTTCCATTCAATTATATACTTCCTTCCCAGTTACCTATTATTATATGTAACAAACTACCCCAAAGCTTAGTGGCTTTGTTTTTCCTGGTGGTGGTGGTGTCATCATCATCATTGTTGCTGGTTTTTAGTATCTCACAATTTCATGGTTCAGACATCCAGGATTCAGCTGGAACTTTCCTTTGTTGTACATTGACTGAGATCACTTGCTGGTACTCAGCTAGCTGCAGGGCTATACTGGATGGTTTCACCTGGCCCTCTGGTGCCTTAGTGGGGATGGCTGGAAGGCTGGACACCTGCATACATTTTCCAGTATGGCAGCCTTAGGGCAGTCAGACTTTTTACATAATGGCTCAGGTATTCTGAAGAGACAGGAGGTGAAAGCAGCCAATCGTGTAAATCCTGGGTCCAGAAACTGTCACAATATTATCTCCTCTTTATTTATTGACCCAAAGAGTCACAGAAGTGATCCAGATTCAAGAAGACAGGGACAAAGATCACATCTTTAGATAAGAGAAATGTCAAAGGAGTTTGTGGACATCTTTAATCTGACACATGTTATTGCTACAGTTAAGAACTTGTGCTCTGAGCCCTAACCTGTGTAGCTCAGTGGGTTAGGTGTTGTCCCTCAAAGTCAAGGATCATGGTTTGATTCTTGATTGGCCATATACCTGGGTTGCAGGTTTGGTCCCTGACCGGGGCACATGCAGAGGCAACCAACCAGTGTTTCTCTCTCACACCAATGTTTCTCTCCCTCTCTTTCTTCCTCCTGTCCCCTCTCTCTAATAATAAATAAATAAAATCTTTAAAAAAAAGAATTTGTGTTCTGAAACCATGATTCTAATCCTGGATCTCCACCACTTGCTAGTGTGACAAAACAAAATTATTTCATCTTTCTTTGTCTTGGTTTCCTTGTCTGTAAAATGGGGATAATAAATGCACTCATTCAACAAATACTTATTTCACATGTAGTATGCAGCAGATGGTTAAGACCAAAAAGAAGAATAAGCTGGTTCATGCTTTCTAGTAGCATACTGACTAATGGAAAAATATGTGTGTCCATTCATTCTTTCAACAAATATTTGATAAGTGCTTACAAAGAACCAAGAGAAACATTTGTGCACATCTCTACCGTGTAACAGAATGGCATTCTTTTTCAAAACTGGATTTTGATTAAATGCTATCTTGAAATCATTTCTGTTTCCTTTATGGAAATCTAAAACAATTTTTTTGTTCAAGTTGAATTATGTTTACACTGAATCTGCATGTCAGATGAGGTACAGAAACCACAGAGAGGCCAATGACTGAGGAGCTTAATAAGAATGACACCTGAAACCTCCCTGAGGTTCTCCCTGAAACCTCTTATGTCTACTGAAAACCCTTTTATTAATGCAGAGTCAGGTTGGTGTTTGATGACAGGGCCTACCTGGAGGATTTCAGTATTCATTTAGTTTTGGCATTTCAATAATCATTTCGACCATTTTGGCATTTAATAACCTTGACTCTAAATTGTTTTGAGTAGTCTTGCAAAGAATAACCAAAGAACAAAATACACTTCTATGCCATTGCTGTGTTGGTAAAGGAGATAGTAAAAGCACACATTTTCAATCTTCTGAAATAATTTTGTGCATAGATTACAGTCTAAAAACAGGACTGCCATACACAGTTACCCATGTTTTTGTCTCTCATTATCCAGGATTTACATAATTGACAAAATGCATAAAGATTCAGTCATTTTGTATTTCAACACAGAACCCTCCTAAAATTTGTTTCTTAATTAAAACCTTGTCTGTGATTTTACATGTTTTGTGCATACCATACAGAAATACACAGCAGGATAAAATGTGAAGAGTATGGTTCTGAAGTCAGAAAAGACTGAGCTTTAAATCCAAGCTCTGCCACTTATTAAAAGACTAAACTTTCTTAAACTCTCTAAGCTTGTATTCCATGTATAAAATAAGAATAATATGAGCAGCAACATTATACAATAGTGAGAGAATTTCACGACCATTTAAAGTACATGCACTGTGCTTTGACACTGTATGTTCCCAATGAATGACAGTTGTAATTTTGTTGTCATCATTGTTGTTATTTAGAGATGCACAAAATATTGCAGCAAAATGTCCTGGTATTCTTGTCCCTTGTATGTACCTCAACCACCTTTAGTCATGCCTTTTTGTGATAACACAACCATTGCAAAAAAAGTGAAACAATGCAGTATTTATTGAGACAGACTGCCAAAGATCCCTGTAATGGGGCTCTGTCTTGTGACTCTTCAAGCCCAGCTCTTTGCCCATGGGAGATGCTTACCAAATGTCTTTGATAATAATGACAGTGAGGTATTTGATTTTTATATGAAAAATTTTGGGCATATTTAAAAGCTATTAAATAGCAAGCTGACAACTTCATGCAAAAGGTGTGTGTGTGTGTGTGTGTGTGTGTGTGTGTGTGTGTGTGTTGCTCAGAGGGAAAAAAGTTAATTTAATGAGGACAAATGTCTCTCATAAAGTTTATCCCTTTTTTTCTTCTGAAAATGTTGGTATCTACTAATGTTTTGGCACTTTGGACTTTAACACAAACCAGCATTTATTTGATTGTACACATACATTAAAAATTAGTTATTTCATATTTTTATTTTTATAAAGCAAGATTAATTTTAGAAGCTCACACAGAAACAAAATATTAAAGTCTGTTATTAATACAAGATACAAATTCATTATTTCCTTTACAATTCCTAATCCAGTGACTATTCTCTCCAATCTTTTCAAAGTGGCCTTTGTCTTATGAATGGCCAAGCCCTATCTTATGGAGGTCTGCAACCAGAGCCTCTTGAATTATAACTTTCCAATCCTAGTGAATCTCATCTCAGAGTAAGGCACATACTGGCCCATATGATATATATTTGCTTTTGTTAAGTGAGAAGTAAAGTGGTTGAAATTGTTGAATAAGATACTGCTTTATGAGAATTATCTTGTAGTAAGGGTTAAAGCAGTGGAGGTTTAACTAGCATTGCACATCTTACAAATAAAAGGGAATGAAATCCCCACCACCCATTAGGTCCTTCATCTTGCCCTTGGACAAGACTAGTGACTCTTCCTGGTTTGATTAAAGCTGAACGCAGAGCCCCAGGATCCTTGCTTGTTTATTCCTTCAGGTTCTGTTACATGTACATTCTGTACTGAGGGAGAATCTTCTAAACATTTCCTCTTTACAAAGCATAACCCTTCCCCTTTTGTTCTGCAGGTGTTCTCTCTGAAAAAGCACATTCACCTTGAGAATCTCTGTAACAGCAAGGCCGAAGAGCTGGAGATGTGTATCAGTAGACTCTCCCACCACAGCACCACTTTTCCTTCTGCACAATCCTCCAGCAAGTTCACTGCTGAAGCCAAGACAGGAACTTTGGGGGCAGTGACCAAGTCGCAACAGCTTCAGAATCTGTTGGACAACACAAAGCCTTCTCTAGCACATTGAAAATTTCATAAAACCCATTTGATGAAAGTGTGATTCCATCCCACTTTTAAGCCCATTTAATTGCCCTTATATGTTTAAAAAGTGTTTGAAAACATAACATTTGGGTTGAGAATGTAAGCTGTGCCTTATTCCCATCCCTCCTGTATCCTTTTCTTGATGGACAGGCTAGCTCTTCAACAGGGTGTTTGGCCGCTAGGGCTAGTGAGAGAGGTGAGGGAGCAAGGAGAGGGGAAAGAGAGGGAGAACTGGCACTTCAGGAGGCAGCTTCCAGTCCCCTCTATTCCTTAGAATTTCAAAAACCATTCAAGAAGCCCAGTCTCCCCCATTAAAACCAGTCGTCTCTGACATCCTGGCTGCTGTATATTAAACTGGCACTGAAGCACTTAACCTGCTGGATCTCCTGCCTTTCTCCAGACACCTGCCCAGCATCAGAACTAAACAAACAGGGATTCTCCACTACGCAAAAGTTGGCTTCTTTCACTGGGTCTCCCATCTGTTAAAAAACCATTGTCTGAGAAAGTGTTCAGCTAGCTGGGGAGCGGGAGCGACTGCATACTGAACTGCCCCCTTTTCCCCATAAAAAGTCCTCGTTAGCATTTTCTTTTCTCCTCAGTTTTCACTGCCTGATTTATTCATTGGTTTCACCTCTTCTCCCCTCCCCCTTGGTTCAGGAGGAGAGCCTCCTTGTCTTTGGTTTCTCAGGGGTCATGTCTTTTCAGTCACCAGGACAATACCCGCTGCTGGCATCTGCTTCCAGATCCAATCAGCCATATTGTGAACACATCCTGCCAGAGAATTGTTCCTCCTTTTGCTCAGCTTTGTTGCCAATTTCATGCCATGTATTGCTCCATGTTTTGTGCTTCATGAAGCTGTCATGGGTATAAAAGTGGTCTGACCAGGGTCGTAGTAAAAGGGGTGGGAATGATACATCCACCAAAATGTTGAGCAGGCCACCCACAGTCCACACACACGTACACACACTCATACACACACTCACAGGGTCCCCACACTCACACCCCAGCCCACACAGACCCACACACAGTCCCCACAGAAACACACAAAGTCCACACATACACAAAATACTCACAAGTTACTCACAATACACACAGTCACACCCTCACGTAATTTTCACACACAACATATACACAAACATAGGCACATCCGGGGCTCTCACATGTTTCCCTTTCTCTCCCCAGATTTAATTCTCACTAGTGAGATACTTTATGTTTATTCAGAGGGGCAGACAGTTTTCTAAGGGGCAATAGGGTATGATACATTTAATAATGATGAGGAATATATTACAGGGGGTGAGTGAGTGGGTGGTAGATATGAAAATTAAAAAAAGACTTCAGAATTTTTTCTTTTTCCTCAGGTGTGTCTAGTCATGTATCATTATTAATAAACCATTGTACAAAATTTTAAAAACATACTAGAAAGTACTTTACAAGGCAAATTACTCCAGATTAAAAGAACAACATTATAGGAGACATATTCACTTTTTTGAGACATTAACCTCCCATAAAAAAACAATGTAAAAACATGACAACAAAAGCACAAAAATTAACCTCTTGGATTTGGGGGGAAATGTCCATGAGCTCCCTCCTTTTGTGTTGTGGTTCTTGAGTACAGGAGTATCCAACTTATCAAGAGGTTCTTTGTAAACTGTGGATTAGCCGGCCATAGCACAAAAGACAAAACTGCATCACAAAGCTTTGCTGAAACCAAGCTTTCACTAAGGAGGGGTGAGCTAGGGTTATGAGTCTCATCACCCAGAGCCCCACTGTCTGAATTGGACCCGACTGCTGGCAGCCTGCCAGCTGAGGGCAACCTGCATTTCTCCTTAATGTCATAAGTTAAGGGAAAAAAGAGAGGGAAAATGGAGAAGGAAAAGTTAAAACCCTCACAATAAAAATTTCATTAACATTCTCTCATTTTTATAGTATGTTCTTTGCTTTTTATTTCAAAAAGCTCTAAAATTCTGAATGTAGTTTCTTTTAAGTATATTATGTCTATTAGTTGTATTTTCCTATGTTTCTATTTCAGCACCATGAGTAGAGAGATTCCTTGTCCATTTATATTTTTTGGTTGTTGTTAGTTGGTTGCAAATGCCAAGAGTTTTAATTAAGACAGAGCAGAGTCCCATGCAGGGCACACAAGAGGTGGCTGCCCACTGGGTAATTCTCCCTTTCATCTCCTCATCTCTAACAGCCTCCATACAGAGGTCTGTGATGGTGTTAAGATTTCGTCATTGGAGACCCTCCTATAGAGAGAGTTATAATCTATTATTATAAAAGAACATAAAAATGCAAATCTGTAACACCCTGGTTACATTTAAACATGAAGTTTTTAGCATCCACTTCTACCAATAGCCACATGAGTGAGTAACAAACACACAGCTGAATGAAAAAAAGGTGGTTAGCACCCACTCTTTGGAATTTTGTAAGGGCCTCTCCAGCAGATGAAGACACATCCCAAGGTGGGGTAAGTGTGACTAAAGCATTCAGAAAGAAAGGGTAAAACATATAAGCACAGCACACTACTGTCATAAATGATATGTCTCTTCACAGACCACCCTGGGATAGGATGTTTGGGGTTCAGAATTTTTCAATGCCCCAACTCACTTCAGTCCTTATTAACTTCCTGATCCTTTGAATACCTTACACCACCTGAGTGATTTCCACTCCTGAAATGTAACACATCAGGGTTTCTAAGAACCAGAGCATCTCACTACCAGAGGTAACACACACACAATTAAAGTGAAGGAAGCCTATTCAAGGAAACTACTAGAAGTTTGCACTGCACCCCCCAACCCTGGCAAAACCCACACTCAGTTGCCATCCAACTCTGCATAGATATTGGTGGAACATTGACTATGTCAGCTGCTGTATTGAGCTCCAACATACAAAGATGAGTAATTCACAGCCCCTGCACTCAAAGAGTTCAAATCTAGTCCAAACAGGCCCTTAACATCAAATGTTACAACTCACTATGTTACAATATAAAAATTGTTCTTCAAAAGTAGGATGAAGAGTGTGACCTCTTGGGCAAAGCACTCTCCTTCTATAAAAAGACATTCTTTTTGTAAACATCAAAATATTGAATAAAAGGGGGAATATGTAGTGGAGTAAAATATAAGATGCATGGACTTAAAGTATGGGAGGGTTAAGACATGGGATGTTAAGGTATGAAAAAGAACAGGGGCCAGGCTAAAAAATTGTTTTCCACAGTACACAGGAGTCAACACTGAAGGGAGTGAGAGAGTAAACACTTTGGTGATGTCAGTTCAGAGAGAAAAGATGTCCTTAAATACCCGGTTTCCTAACCTAATCTCCAAGCACCCCAGTCTTTTGCTTTTCTCATGACTTCATTATTGCTAACTTTTTCAAGGGCCTTCTAAAATTCTAAATGGATCCAATGTAACCAGAGTTCAAAATGTGCTCTCTTTTTTTTGTTTTTTCCTGACTTCTTTCTTTCCTGGCCCTATACTTTTTATTTATGTTTAACAAGGACATTGAGCCAGCAAGCCTTGTGAGCAGGCTAGAGCCAGCGCTGTGCTTCGTGTGAGAGTGCATGTGTGTGTTAAACAATTTCATGGACATCTGTCACGCACAGTTAACTTTGCATTGCTGCATTTTAAGTGGTGGGCCCAGGCTTGGCCGGCAGTGATAAAGTAGCTGGCAGTTTTCAAAAAGCCACAGGATAACAGAGCATGAATCATAAAACACACTACTGTGTAGCAATATCCAAGTTCATTCAATGCAATGAAACCATGCAGAGGCCCTTTATCCCCAGCTAATTATGTGGAAACGTCTAAGACAATAAAGCATCTGGTGGTCTTTCTTCCCTGTTTCAATTTTTCTCAATATTGTGACAGGGCAAAGTATTGTGCCTTTCCCAGGGTAGTTGCAGTGAAGAGGAGTAAAAGCAAGGGTCAGGGAAGAGCAAATAGATGAATTTATAACTTTCTTTTTATTTATTCCTTCCCCATTGTCTCTCTGGAAGTCTTCCTTCAGGGCTGTATTTTGCGATCACTATTCTCATTCCACTCTTCTTGAATCCCCTTTTCTCCTCCTACCGAAAAAAAAAAAAAATACCACCCAAACTGCCAGTCCTTCTATGATTCCCTGTTGCTGGTGGGGCTTTCTATCCCCCAAGGGCATCCAGGAATTTAAGTCCAAGATTTACCATGACTCTCCAGACTCAGGTTAAGGGAAGGGTTCATACTTCCAGGAATGAAACCTAACCTGTGATTTTCTTTCTAGAAAGAGGTGATGTGAATTGTTCCTGTGATTAAGGTTTTCCCAGAGAGGGTTCTCCATAATTGCCCTGCACATGGTTCTTTTTGCCATTCTCTGGAAAACGCACGCAAATGCCATGAGTTGCACTCCTGGGGGTTTTGATGAAAGCCCCTTTATAGCTAAGCACTGTGAATGAGACCCGAGCCAGAGTCTGATGAGGTGACTAATTGGTACCACTAGCTTAAAAAGCTAATAAGTTAATTAGATTAACTTCATTCGTGTTTGCTCAGGGTTTTGAAGAGGGAAACACTATAGGAGCCTTAAGCCTCTCTGAATCAAGGTTGGATACAGCTCCATGCTGGGTATAAGTTTTCCCTGGAATGACAAGTCTATTGTGGTTAATTTCTGTTTTCTTTGTTCTATTATTTAATTCTTCAGCCACTTCCCAATCTTTTTCAAAGGCAAATTAAAGTGACATAATATCCCTTTAATATCTCCTAGGACTACATTTTTAGTCACTATAATTATAAATTCCATTCAAACCATTATGAGTGTTTTTATTGTCTCACTTTCTCTGGGTATATCCAAATCTTTGTAATTCCAACTGAAGAATCAAATCATATTCTTTCTAATCCAAAAGTAAAAATAATTGCTAGAAAATTTACCTGAGTGGTATTTGGATTCTCTTTGGATTGCTCAATTATCCCACACCTTGAAAATGCAGTGAGGTCCAGAGTCAATGCAGTAAGGTCAGAGATTTTATGATTTAGTATATTTTGTATTCATCATCAATATCCCACTTCATCTATCATCTATCATCTATCTATCCATCCTTCCAACTAGCTATCTAATGTATTCAGCAATCATTGAACAAAACATAGAAGTACTGCTCAGTAGATACATAGTATGAAAACAGAGTACCACCCTCAAGGAACTTTTAATATGGGACGCATAATATCTCCTCTGGAGAAATTACTTAAATGCAAAGCAAGGAGAGAGGTGATTGAGCTAGAAAACTCAGGGGAGATTTCAAGGAAAAGGTGGCCTTTTAAGATGAACTGTAAAGAGGTTTGATGAGAGGAGATGGAGAAAAGGTTCTCCCTGTGTGAAAAAGACAGCAGAACAAAGATTCTGACAAGAAAGGGCACATGACACATCTAATAAAGAGAAAATAATCCCATGTGTCTGAGAAGTACTACACTGGGCAAGAAAGTCACATGAAAGGAATTAGGCAAGGAAAGACAATGGGATGATCAGAAAAGGCATTTTCAGATTGTCCTTTAAAAGGCAATAAAGAACAAACTCATGGTTACCAGAGGGGGAGGAGTAGGGAATTGGGTGGAAAAGGTGAAGGGGATTAAGAGCTACCAATGTCCAGTTATAAAGTAAATAAATCACAGGGATATAATGTACAGCATATGGAATATAATTAACAATGTCATAATAAGTTAGTATGGTGACAGATGTTTACTAGACATTATGGTGATCACATTGTAAAGTGTATAAATGTTGAGTCACTACCTTGTACATCTGAAACTAAAATAATATTCTATATCAGACATACTTTCCTTTTTTAAGGCATTAATAAGTGTCTAAGGTATTTTACTTGTTTTTTTATACTACACTTTTTTTATTTTTTTATTGTTGTTCAAGTACAGTTGTCTTCATTTCCTCCACTATTCCTCCCCACCCCAGCCATCCCTACCTCTCACCCTCAATCCTACCAGTTTTGGGCTTTGTCCATGGGTCTTTTATACATGTCCCTTCACTTTAATTTTTAAAAGAAGGAAGTAAAAGCCCAAACCAAAGTGGTAGCAAAAGAAAATAAAAAATAAAGGGAAGGAAAAAAATATATCATGGGTCTGCCACAGGGATCTAGGGAGAGAACCAGGTCAACCACTCCCTCCCCAGCCAAACAAGGTTTGAGCAGCACCTGGAGAGACGTGGTTGCTTGAAGTCACAGGGAGGGGAGTTAAGGTCTGAGTGGCAAATATGCAGGAGCTGTGAGCACCCACGTATAGCCCTGAGAGGAGTGCACAACCAAGCCCCTGAGACTGGAGGCGGCAGAGCAATGGGAGGCACCCCTGCAACCAGAGGAGGGGACTTTGAGGAAGACCCGGAGCTCATACCCATGAACCTAGGGTGAATGCGAGCAATGCAGTTCACCAGCAGAAGCCACACCCATAAACTCGGGAAAGCACTCACTCTGCAGGAGGCTCAGAAACCACACCCAAGGCCCTGCAAGTAGAGGAACCAGGCTAGCCCTGCCGAGAGTGCATGGCTAGCACTCAGGAGAGTAGCCCAAAGCTGACTGAGTGCTGAAGAGGGAGAAAAGAGATACCAGTTCCGCCTCACCCCCTCGCAGACAGCAAGACAAGAAAAACCGGTTTGGCCAATTTAAAACTAGCAAGAGTTTTTGTTTTATTATTATTATTATTATTATTATTATTATTATTTCTTACTATTTTTATTTTTTTATACATCAATTCCTTTTGCTTCTCTATCCATCTTTCTCGTTTTATTCCTTCTTCCTTTCTTTCCAACTTTATCTCTTCTTCCTCCCACTTCTTTTTTTGACTTTTTTCTTTTCTTTTTTTCCTTTCTCTTTTTAAATACCCACTAGTGAGACAAAAAAAAAACCCGGAACTGTGAAAAAAACAGAGTTGGGGAGATTCAAGATGGTGGCATGGTAGGAGGATGCAGATTCCACTTCTCTCTGCACACGGGAGAAAAACCTAGCAGATCTACAGAGGAACAGAGAAGACAGCCAACAATTCCCCAGTATATATGAAAATAGGAGATCACATCTGTAGCAGACATTGGAAAACCAGACGTAGCGGCCGAGCCACCGGAGGCAGCCCTGCGACCAGGACAGAGGCGGCCCTGAGACTGGAGGTGACTCTGTGACTGACCGGAGGCACCCCTGCGACTGACCAGAGGTGGACAAGCCCCAGGAGGCAGCCCTGGGATGAGAGGCGGCCCTGCAACCAGAGGAGGGGGATTTGTGGAAGACCCAGAGCTCACATCTGTGATCCTAGGCTGACTGTGCGCAACTCGGGAAACTCACGGAGCCCACGCCCATAGACTCCGGTAGACGCATGTGCCCTCTAGGAGACCCAGAGCTCACAGCAATAAAGGTGGGGAGTGCTCAATCTGTAAGAGATCCCAGCTGAAACTCATAAACTCAGGAAAGCGCCCCCTCTGCAGGAGGCTCAGAAATCACACCTAAGGCCCTGCATGGAGAGAGCACCACTAGCCCTGGGGAGAGTGCACGGCTAGCACTGAGGATTGTAGCCCAAAGCTGACTGAGTGGGGAACAGGGAGAAAAGCGGTACCAGTCACCCCTCAGCCTGTTGAAGCCAGCAAGACGAGAAAAATCAATTTGGCCCGTTTGAAAATAGCAAGAGATTTTTTTTTTTGTAGTTTTTTTTTTGTTTGTGTTTTCTTTGGTTTGTTTTTAGTTTATGTGGGGTTCTTTTTGTTTTCTTTTGTTTAAATTCTATATTTTTTATTTTTTAATATTTTTATCTTTTTTATCCCTCAATTCCTTTTGCTTCTCTTTACTTCTTTCTTGTTTTATTCCTTCTTCCTTTCCTTCCAATTTTATCTTTCCTTCCTTCCTCTTTTTTTCTCTTCTTTTTTCACTTTTCTCTTTATAAATACCTATGAGTGAGGCCAAAAAATTGTGTAACTGTGAAAAAAACAGAGTTGGACCAAAAGAGGGGGTATCCCAAAAGTTGAGACAGTGGAGGCTGTGAACACCAGGATACCTGAAAGAGACTACACCACTGAATCTCACAGGTATTCTATCACAGAAGTTCACACCATAAACCCAGGGAGCCAGAATAGATCAATTTAACAAGCGGAGGCTAACAAGAAGACTCTCACAAAGAATGAAAAGACAAAGAAACAATCCCCAAATGAAAGGAAAGGAGGAAGCCCCAGAAAGAATCATAAATGAAACAGAGGCAACTCGACTATCAGATAAGGAGTTCAAAGAAATGGTTATCAGGAAGCTCCATGAGCTCTCAATGAGCTACCAGAAACTACAGAGAAGCTACAATGAACTCATTGCAAAATATATCAACATGAAAAAGGAAATAGAAACTATCAACAAGGGCCAAGAGAAACTGAAGAACACAATTTCTGAACTGAACAACATAGTAGAAGGAATCAAAAGAAGAATAGATGAAGCAGAAGATTGGATCAGTGAGTTGGAGAAAAAAGAAAAACAAAAGCAGCCAAAAAGAGCAAAAAAGAGGCTCAGAAAGAATGAGCAGGGATTAAGAGAAATGTAAGAAAATATGAAATGTAATAATATCTGTATAATAGGGATACCAGAAGGAGAAGAAGAAGAGCAAGGGATAGAAAGCCTATTTGAAAAAGTAATGATGGAAAACTTCCCTAATTTGATGAGAGAAAAAGTCACACAAATCCAGGAAACACAGAGAGTCCCAATCAAGAGGAACCCAAACAGGCCCACTTCAAGACACATCATAATTAAAATGGCAAAATTCCAAGACAAAGACAGAATCTTAAAGGTAGCAAGAGAAAAAAAGGAAGTAACATACAAGGAAGCCCCAATAAGGCTAGCAGCTGACTTCTCAATGGAAACGCTCCAAGCCAGAAGAGAATGGAAAGAAATATTTCAAGTAATGAGAACCAAAGGTCTGCAACCAAGACTACTTTACCAACCAAGGCTTTCAATCTAGATAGAAGGCCAAATAAGGAGCTTCCCAGACAAAAGAAGTCTAAAAGAATACACCTCTACCAAACCAGTTCCGCAAGAGATACTAAAGGGACTGCTTTAAGGAAAAGAAGGAAAAGAGAGAGAGAGAGGAACATAGGTACCAAAATGGCAATGAATCAGTACCTATCAATAATAACCTTAAATGTAAATGGATTAAATGCTCCAATGAAAAGACATAGCTGAACAGCTGAATGGATAAGAAAACATAACCCCACATATGCTGCTTACAAGAGACCCACCTCAGGATAAAAGACCTACACAGACTCAAAGTGAACAGCTGGAAACAAATTTTCCAAGCAAATGAACAAGAATAAAAAGCCGGGGTAGCAATACTCATAACAGACAAAATAGACTTCTGCGGGGGCCCCTGTCCTGGGTGCCAGATGTTGGGGGGCTCCGCCCACAGAGAGCCCCATCCCTCTGTCATGGATGAAAATAAAAACTACCAAGACATGATCTGCTTGGGGAGGAGAGGTGGCCAAACTCTCAGAGGAGAATGACCCAGAGCCCCTTCCTCACTACGCTTTCCTTGGGCTCAAATACCCAGGAATACAGGTTTAACATGTCAAAGAAATCTGAGGGTTTAATCTGAATCAGTGTTTGTCAGGAAAGGGGGTTGCGATACTTTGGGAGACATACCCATTTCCTCCTGGGACACTTATCACTTAAGTGACAGCAGTCTTAGCAAAGCAGATTTTACAGGACTTTAGGAATTCTTTCTTATGCCTGATCACCCAGGGAGCCATCCTGGCTGGTACAGGGCTGCACCGCTTGCCCTCACAGTTTCAGGCTTTAAGCCGATTAGGAAGCAGGAGACATCTCCCAGATGGAAACGAGAACTCGGGCTATGTCAGAGTAGCCGGGGGGCAAGGGTCCATCACATCCTCTTTGCTGCAGCCCCCTGAGTCCTTCCATGAGGCCTCCCAAGTGGTCATGTCTGGATTAGGTTGCCCCTCCCATGAGGAGTCTTACCGGTCATTGACTACCAACCAAGCATTGGGGCCAGAGATGGATGAGGCAGAAGCAGTGCTCCTGCCAGGGAGATTAGCTTTGTCTCCTTAATAGCTCACATCCTCTTGACAGAACAGACCCAGATGAAGTGGGTCCCTCAGCTCTTACACAGCCCACCATGGGGTGAGGGTTACAACTCCTGAAACCAGGCTGAACAGTCCACCACAGACTTCAAAAGATGAGCCATAAAGAGAGACCCAGAAGGTCACTTCATAATACTCAAGGGAAAAATCCACCAAGAAGACATAAACATTGTAAATATATATGCACCCAACATAGGAGCACCTAAATACATCAAGAACATCTTAGAGGACTTCAAGAAAGATATTGACAGCAACACAATTACAGTATGTGATTTTAACACCTCACTGTCAAAAATGGACAGATCTTCCAAACAAAATATCTACAAAGATATTGTGGCATTGAACAATATTCTACATGAATTGGACTTAAATGATATATATAGAGCCCTTCAACCCAAAGAAACTGAATACACATTTTTTTTTCAAATGCACATGGAACATTTTCAAAGATAGACCACATGATAGGGCACAATACAAGCCTCAACAAATTCAAGAAAATAGAAATCATACCAAGCATTTTCTCTGACCACAAGGGACTGAAACTAGAAACAGACTTGATGGGGAAAATCCCCAAATCATCAAAATCATGGAGATTGAATAGCATGCTATTAAACAACGAATGGGTAAAGAATGTAATTAGGGAAGAAATCAAAAAATTTCTGGAAACAAACAAAAATGAACTCACAATGACCCAAACTTATGGGAAACATGAAGGCACTCTTACAGGGAAGTTCATAGCAATACAAGCCTACCTAAAGAAGATAGAAACATTTCAAACAAACAACTTAACCCTCCGCATACAAGAACTTGAGGATCAACAACAATGACAGCCCAGAGCAAGTAGAAGGCAGGAAATAACCAAGATCAGAGCAGAATTAAATGACATAGAGACTAAAAGCACAGTTCTAAGGATCAATGAATCCAGGAGCTGGTTCTTTGAAAAGATAAACAAAATCGACAACCCTTTATGCAGGCTCATCAAGAAAAAAAGAGAGAAGACTCAAATAAACACGATCAGAAATGAAAGAGGAGAGATTACAAGGAAGACCACAAAAATACAAAGGATTGTAAGAAATTACTATGAAGAATTGTATGCCAAGAAATTTGAAAAACTAGGTGAAATGGACAAGTTTCTAGAAAAATATAGTCTCCCAAAACTCAATGAAGGAGAAGCAGTAAGCCTGAACAAACCTGTAACAGCTGATGAAATTGAAGCAGTAATCAAAAAACTCCCAACACACAAACGCCCTTGACCAGATGCTTTCACTGGAGAATTCTACAATTCATTTAAGGAAGACATAACCCCTATCCTTCACAGAGTACTCGAAAAAATCCAAAATGATGGGAGACTCCCAAACTCTTTTTATAAAGCCAGCATCATCCTAATCCCAAAAACAGATAAACACACAACAAAGAAAGAAAACTTCAAGCCAATATCACTGATGAACAAAGACGCTAAAATCCTCAACAAAATATTGGCAAACCACATCCAACAGTACATTAAAAAGATCATACACCATGACCAAGTGGTATTCAACCAAGGGATGCAAGGATGGTTCAAAATTCGAAAATCAGTAAATGTTATACATCACATAAACAAAAGCAAAGACAAAAATCACATGATCGTATCAATAGATGCAGAAAAAGCTTTTGATAAGGTACAATACCCATTTATGATAAAAACACTCAACAAAGTGGGAATACAGGGATCATTCCTCAACACAATAAAGGCCATATATGAGAGACCTACAGCCAACATCATACTCAATGGGCAAAAACTGAAATCTTTTCCACTAAGACCAGGAACAAGACAAGGTTGTCCACTTTCACCACTTCTACTCAATATACTATTGAAAGTCTTAACCACAGAGATTAGACAAGAAAAGGAAATAAAAGGCATCCAACTTGGAAAGGAGGAAACAAGACTATCATTGTTTGCAGATGACATGATAGTGTACATGGAAAATGCTATAGACTCGGCCAAAAGCTTCTTGACCTAATGAATGAATTTGGCCAGACAGCTGGATACAAAGTCAATATCCAGAAATCAAAGGCATTTTTGTATACCAACAATGAAACAGCAGAAGCAGAAATCAAGAAAAATATCCCATTCGATATAGCAAAAAGAAAAATGAAATACCTAGGAATAAACCTAACCAAGGAACTAAAAGACCTGTATGCAGAAAACTACACACACTGAAGAAAGAAATCAAGGAAGACACAAACAAATAGAAACACATACCGTGTTCATGGATCAGAGAATTAATATCATCAAAATGTTCATACTTCCCAAAGCAATTTTCAGATTCAATGCAATACCTATTAAAGTACCATGGCATATTTCACAGGCATAGAACAGACACTTCAAAAATTTATATGGAACCATAAATGACCCCAAAGAGCTGCCACAATTTTGAGAAAGAAGAGCAAAGTAGGAGGGATCACAATACCTGATACCAAACTGTATTACAAGGCCACTGTACTCAAAACAGCCTGCTACTGGCATAAAAACAGGCATGTTGACCAGTGGAACAGAACAGAGAGCTCAGAAATAAACCCAGATCTCTATGGTCAATTAATATTCAACAAAGGTGGCAGCAACATAAAATGGAGTAAAAATGTCCTCTTCAACAAGTGGTGTTGGGAGAACTGGACAGCTACATGCAAAAAAATGAAACTTGAGCACCAACTTACACCATACAGAAAAATAAATTCAAGGTGGGTAAAGATGTAAATATAAGCCGTGATACCATTAAAATCCTAGAGGATAACATAGGCAGAAAAATCTCAGATATTTCACGCAGCACCATTTGTACTGATATGTCCCCTAAAGCAAGGGACATAAAGGAAAGAATAAACAAATAAGATCTCATCAAAATAATAAGCTTCTCCATGGCCAAAGAAAACAGTATTAAAATAAAAAGAGAACCAACTGTATGGGAAAACATATTTGCCAATGATACCTCAGACAAGGGTTTAATCTCCAAAATATAGAAAGAACGTACACAACTCCACTCTATGAAGACAAGCAACCAATTAAAAAATGAGCAAAGGACTTGAACAGACACTTCTCCAAGGAGGACATACTGAGGATCCAGAAACACATGAAAAGATGCTCGATATCACTAGCTATCAGAGAGATGCAAATTAAAACCACAATGAGATACCACTTGACACCAGTCAGAATGGCCTTCATAAACAAAGCAACGAACAGCAAGTGTTGGAGAGGTTGTGGAGCAAAGGGGACCCTAGTGCTCTGTTGGTGGGATTGCAGACTGGTACAACCACTGTGGAAAGCAGTATGGAATTTTCTAAGAAACCTAAAAATGGATCTACCTTTCGACCCAGCAATTCCACTGCTAGGAGTCTATCCTAAGAACCCTGAAACAGCAATCCAAAAGAACCCATGCACCCCAATGTTCATAGCAGCACAATTTACAATAGCCAAGTGCTGGAAGCAACCTAGGTGCCCATCAGTTAATGAATGGATCAAAAAACTGTGATACATTTACACAATGGAATTCTATGCAGCAGAAAGAAAGAAGGAGCTCCTACCCTTTGCGACAGCATGGGTGGAACTGGAAAGCATCATGCTAAGCGAAATGAGCCAGGTAGTGAAAGACAAATACCATATGATGATACCTTTAACAGGAACCTAATCAACAAAACAAACAAACAAGCAAAATATAACCAAAGACACTGAAATTGGGAACAGGCTGACAGTGACCAGAAGGGAGAGGGTAGGGAATTTCAGGGGAAAAGGGGAAGAGTTTACAGGAACAAATATAAAAGACACATGGATAAAAACTAGGGGGGTGGAAATGGGAGGGAGGTGGGGAGGGCTAGGGCGGTGGGCTCAGATGGGAGTAAAAGAAAACTGTTCAAGAACAACAATTAAAATAACATTTTTAAAAAATACGTCAAACATATATGAGCTTTTTAAGTGGGAAAAGTCTCTAAAGAGTAGATTAAAAATCAAAATGTACAATCACACTTTTTTATTTATGAACTTTTATCATCTTTGGATGGTACGCTTAAAAGTGTTTGCCTAGCACTTTTGCAGCTTATTTTTCTCAGTAATGAATATGTGTCTTTATAAATAAAAGATTATAAATTTTATCAATTAATGTGGCATCCCTAGAGAAGAAAAAACTTAGAAAGTAATTCAGATAGAATAATTGCCATGCTAGCACCGAAAAAATGTTGAAACTCAGGATGGCATAGTAGAAGAGCACCATAAGAATTAAAGGTCGATCGCTTGCATTTTTATTTCAACTTCACAGTTCTGGGTGGGTTGCTTAACTTCTCCAACTCTCAGTGTCCTCATCTGTAAAATAGGATAATAACAGCACTTGCTTTACAGTTTTAGATGAAATGAGATAGCTGTGTAAAGTGCCTAATATGTGGCAGACACTCAATAAATGTTATTCTCCTCGCTCCCTCACAACCCAGTGTCAGAACCCAGAGGTGTCTGTATGAAAGCACAGAGAGACACCACCACAATAATAATCTCTCATTATTCTCTTCACCTGGTCTTGGGAAACCTAGAAACCCAAACTCTTCAGGGAAGGATGGTACCAACCAGCCTTTCCTATTCTATAAGAAGATGCATCCTTGCTTTCAACAAGTTGCCTGTTCTTCCTCATCTTCAGTCATCTACCATGGAGTTCCCCGCTGCATACAGGCTTGGGAAAAAACATAAAGAGATATATTCTTTGCCCATAAAGTGTCCGTGTCAGTTTCCAAGAGTTGTCATAATAAAGTACTACAAATTTGGTGGGTTAAAAGAACAAATTTTATTCTCTCAATGTTCTGGAGTTCAGAAGTACAAAATCAAGGTGTTCAGAGAGCTGTGTTCACCCCAAAAACGTCATGGGAGAACCCTTCTTTGCCTCTTCCAGCTGCTGGCATTCCTTGGTAATGGTAGCATAATCCTAGTCTATTCTCATGGTGTTTTTCTCTGTGCCTCTGTGTGTCATTTTGTGGGGATTTAGGGCTCTCTAATCCAATCATCCTTAATCCTTATCTTCATTACATTTTTGAACACCCTACTTCCAGACAAGGTCACAGTGTGGGGTTTCTGACCAGTGTACATGAATTTTGAGGGGACACTTTTCAAGTGACCTGCAATGCTTTTTTTTTTTAAGATTTATTTATTTATTTATTTATCTTTATAGGGGAAGGGTAGGAAAGAGGGAGAAGGAGAGAAATATCTATGTACGGTTGCCTCTCGTGTGTCCCCTGCCGGGAACTGGCCTGCAACCCAGGCATGTGCCCTGATTGGGAATCGAACCGCGATTCTCTGGTTCGCAGGCCCGCGCTCAATCCACTGAGCTACACCAGCCAGGGCAATGCTTTAAATAAAATTGGCAGCTGAATGGGCCTAAAGAAAAGTGACATCCCTATTGCAACAAGAATATTTAGTATCCCAGCTATTGGTTTCTAATCTCTAATAAGAGGAACAAGGTCTCTAAAGAGATGACTGATTCTAGGACTGGGGCAGAAACATACAAGATGATCTTGGAACAGCCTAAAGGGCCAAAAAGTTACAAGGAGCTAACACACACACACACACACACACACACACAGATAGTGATATGACAAAGGGGTATAGCACCTCTTATATAAGTGACCCCAGGTGATACCACATGAGCAGAAGAACTGTCCAGCTCAGTCTAACCAACCTACAGAATTATGAGGAAGAATATGAGGAGACTTCCAGTCAAGATGGAGGTGTAGGTAAACACAGCTCACCTTCTTGCATAACCCAGCAAAAATTAAAACTAACCTACAAAACATCTATCATGGAGAAGCATCAGAGAATCGAGCTGTATAGAAGTCTGACAACTAAGGAATTAGAGAAGTCACATTCATCCAGATGGGTAGGAGGGGCAGAGATGGAGAACAGGTGTCCCATAACCATGTGTGATGGATAAAAATTGGGAGGGATACATCAGGACTGAGGGATCCCAGCCTCACACCAGACCACTCAGCCCGGGGCTCGAATGGCAGAAAGTTAAGTCCCCATAACTTCTGGCTGTAAAAACCAGTGCTGGCTGGGGCAGCAGAAGAAACTGTGGGATTATCATGCATCTCTTCTTAAAGGGCCCAAAGAAAACTTAGGACTTACAAAGATTCACTCCCTCTGGGCTCTAGCACCAAGGCAGCAGCTGGAAGATACAAATGGCATACAGGGAGAAATTGAAGTGTCTGGCATCAGGGCAAGTTCTAGGGGATAGCTTCCTCCCAGACAAAACTCCAGAGGCCAGGCAGTGGCCATTGTCCCTTTTCTGAACTCTCCCCCACACAGAGCCACAGAGTGGCGATGCCATACCTGAGACTCCATCAAAACTGATCCAGAGGGGTTGCTCCACCCTGCTAATTAGCTAAGGTTCCATGCCATCCAACTTATGGGTGTGCTTTTTTATAATAGACCGTACTACTAAGACAGTGAATGGCTCTACCTAGTAAATAGAAACAAACACAAGGAGGCTGACAAAATGAAGAGACAAAGAAATATGGCCCAAATGAAAGAACAGAATAAAACTCCAGAAAAGAACAAAACAAAGTGAAGATAAGGAGTCTATCAGATGCAGAGTTCAAAACACTGGTTATAAGCCCACACAAGGAACTTATTGGATACTTCGACATCATTTAAAAAAAAAAAAAAAAAACAAGGCATAAATAAAGGTTACACTGTGAAATAAGAAAAATATTACAGAAAATCAAAGATGTAGTGGATGAAGCTGAGAATCAAATCAATGATTGGTAACATAAAGAAGAAAAACATTCAATTAGAACAAGAGGAGAAAAGAATCTGAAAAAAATATTAGGATAGGGTAAGGAGTCCTTGGGACAACTTCAAATGTACCAACATTCAAATCATAGGGGTTCTAGAAGGAGAAGAGGACGAGCAAGAAATTAAAAGCTTATTAGAAAAAATAATGAAAGAAAACTTCCCTAATTCCATGAAGGAAATAGATATTCAAGTCCAGGAAGCACAGAGAATCCCAAACAAGATGGACCCAAAGAGGCCCACCCCCTCCTAGACACATCATAATTAAAATACCAAAGGTTAAAGATAAGGAGAGAGTCTTAAAAGCAACAAGAGAAAAATAGTTAATTACCTACAGGGGAGTTCCCATAAGGCTGTCAACTGATTTCTCAAAAGAAAATTTGCAGGCTAGAAGGGATTTGCAAGAAGCATTCAAAGTGATTAAAAACAAAGACCTACATCCAAGATTACTGTATCCAGCAAAGCTATCATTTAGAATGAAAGGGCAGATAAAGAGCTTCCCAGACAAGAAAAATCTAAAGGAGTTCATCATCATCAAACAATTATTATATGAAATGTTAAAGGGACTTATTTAAGAGAAAGAAGATTAAAAATATAAATGTTAAATGGCAATAAATTTACAATTATCAACAATTGAATCTAAAAACAAACTAAGTAAACAAGCAGAACAAAAACAGAATCATAGATATGAAGATCATTTGGAGGTTGATCAGTTGGGAGGGGAAAGGGGGAGAATCTGGGAAAAGGTGCAAAGATTAAGAAGCTCACATAGATAGTTACAGAACAGATAGGGTGATGTTAAGAACAGTATAGGAAATGGAGTAGCCAAAGGACTTACATGCATAATCCACAGATATGAATTAAGGTGGTGAATATCAGAGGGAACAGTGGTACCAGATGGAGGGAGGAAAATGGGGAAAAATTGGGACAACTGTAACATAATCAATAAAATATATAAATAAATAGTTATAAGAGACTTGGCTGTTGTGGCTCAGTTGATTGAGTGCCGGACTGTGAAGAAAGAGTCACCAGTTTCATTCCCAGCCAGGTCACATGCCTGGGTTACAGGCCAGGTGCCCAGTAGGGGGCACATGAGGGGAAACCATATATTGATGTTACTCTCCCTCTCTTTCTCCCTTCCCCACTCTTTAAAAATGAATAAATAAAATCTTTTTAAAAAGAATTATAAGAGTAAGTCATAATGTTTGAAGCCAATAAGTTTTGGGGTGCTTTTAGAGCAATAGATAACAAAGACAAGTAACTTTTCTTATTATTAAATTAGTAAAGATATACTTTTTAAAATGTTAATGCTGTTAAAAGTACATCAGCATATGACCAGACAAAATTGAAACTCTACATAATGTCAAATATCTGATGATTCAGTAAAATATTCAGATATTCACCAATCATTAGAAGCATATGATTACAGTTTTTCAATCTTTCCATTATTGGTGGTCTCCTTAATGGGTGACAATATTCTATTTAAAATATCAGTTGCTTTTGATATTTTGGGAGATGAATAAAATCTTATATACTTATTTTAAGCTAATTTTTAAAATATATGATGATAGGGAGGCAGCACTATCGAGGCTTAATTCCTCCAGCTGACTAAATTTATCCTTTGACAAAGACCTTGAGGAAGTTTAAACATAAGTATCTGAAAAAGAAAAAAATGAAGGCAAACAATGTTGAAATGAAGAAAATTTAGGGCACAAGACAAAATGTTTTGATTGTCAGAATGTGAGATGTTTGGGTCATTGGACAGAAATGGGGTAAAAAATTACTTCCCTATGCCAAAGAGGAGGAATGATTATAAAGTATGACCACAGCTGTCTAACATTAGTGATTTCTGCAAGTTAAAAGGAGATCAGGACATCTTAAAATGTCAGTTAGAAAAGATGTATTTTGTTCTTGAACAAAAATGTAGTAAGTCTACACACAAGTAACTCGTCCAATACAATTTGGTAGCAACAAAGCAAGCAGGTACCCCAAAAGACCCAAGGATCCACAAGGTCCTGTTTCCATCTGAAGATGTCACAAGCTACAATCTACTGAAAGTTATTTACTAAACATAAGTTAACATGAGAAGGAGCACATTCTCTTTGTAAATCTGCTTTTATATTTTTTTACTGAATTAATTCATTTTTAAGTTAACTTTGCCATTGTGCTTCATTGAATACTGGACTGAACATGGATATATAGAAGTATGTGTATGGACAGAGTATATATAAATAAGTCAATGAAAAGTCTAGGCATGTTGCTTCTACTCTTCTTACTTTTTCTTTCTACTTAGTTTTACTTTCTACTCTGAGTTTAGCTTCCTCCTCTACCATTCCTCACTCCCTGAAGTCATTACAACCTCCTATCTAACAAAGGGCTTTTCTTCAACACATTTGTTTCTGTTCCTCATATCCTCCTTTTTTTGAAACTCCTTGTTCATAGACATGATGACACTAAACCTTTATAAGCTCTTTTTTACTTGTCTTCACTCTTCCTCATTCTCCATTTTTTAATAATATTTTATTGACTATGTTATTACAGTTGCCCTGATTTTTCCCCCTTTGTCCCTCCACCCAGCACCCCCACTCCCTCAAGCTATGCCCTCACCATTATTTCTGTCCATGGTTGATGCATGTGAGTGCTTTGGTTACTACATTTTCTATATTATAATTTACATCCCTATGACTATTCTATAACTACCTATTTATACTTCTTAATCTCCTCACTTCTTCACTCATTCCCCCACATTCCCCTACCATCTGACAACCATCAAATCATTCTCCATGTCAATGATTCTATATCTGTTCTTGTTTGCTTAGTTTGTTTTTTAGATTCATTTGTTGATAGATATGTATTTATTGCCATTATATTGTTCATAGTTTTGATCTTCTTTTTCTTAAGTCCTTTAACATTTCATATAATAATTGTTTGATGATGATGAACTCCTTTAGATTTTTCTTGTCTGGGAAGCTCTTTATCTGCCCCTCAATTCTAAATGATATCTTTGCTGAGTAGAGTGATTTTGGTAGTAGGTCTGTGTTTTTCATGACTTTGAATATTTCTTGCCAATCTTTTCTAGCCTGCAAAGGTGTTTTGTTTTGTTTTGTTTTGTTTTGTTTTGTTTTGTTTTGTTTTGTGGAAAGAGCTGAGAGAAATATGGGAACCCCTTTGTACATAACTAACTGCTGTTCTCTTTCTGCTTCTAATATTCTCTCTTTATCTTTAACCTTTGGCATTTTAATTATGCTGTATCTAGGAGGGGGTGGGCATCTTTGGGTCCATCTTGTTTGGGACTCTCTACGATTCCTGGACTAGCATGTCTATGTTCTTCACCAAATTAGGGAAGTTTTCTTTCACTATTTTTCCAAATTGATTTCTAATTACTTGCTTTTTCTCTTCTCCTTCTGGCACCCTTATGATGTGAATGTTGGAATACTTGAAATTGTTCCAGAGTCTCTTACACTATTCTCATTTTCTTTTTTATTCTTTTTTCTTCTTGTTGTTCTGATTGGCTGTGTTTTGTTTCCTTATGTTCCAAATCATTGATTTGATTCTTGGCTCTATCCACTCTACTATTTTTTCCCTGTAAATTATTCTTTATTTCAGTCAGTATACCCTTCATTTCTGACTGGATATTTTTTATGCTATTGAAGTCTTCACTGAGTTCTTTCAGCATCCTTATAAACAATGTTTTGAACTCTGCATCTAATAGGTTGCTTATTCCACTTTGTTTTATTCTTTTTCTGGAGTTTTGATCTGTTCTTTCATTTGGGTCATATTTCTATGTCTCCTCATTTTGGCAGGCTCCTTGTGTTTATTTCTATCTATTAGACACAGCTGCTATGACTTTATGTCTTGGTAGTATGGTTTAATATAGTAGGTGTCCTTTAGAGTCCAGTGGCACAGCCTCCCCTATCACCCAAGTTGGGTACCCAAGGTGTGCCCTTCATGTAGGCTGAGTACACCCTCCTCTTTTAGTTGAACTTTGGTTGCTGTTGGCAGGTAAATGGAAGTGATTTACCCAGGCCAGTAAGCTGCAATGACTAGCTGTGACCACTGACCATCAACCTCCACCCTCCATGGAAAATCAGCTGTGCAGAAGCAGAGTAAAGGTGCTCCACATGGTCTGTACCTGTTAAAGATGCTGTGGTTTCCTGGGTGGTGCAAGCCAAATTCAACCCCGACCTGTGTTTTGCCTAGGGTCGCCCTACCTTAGCTATAATGTAATATGAGTGGCTGCTACTTGTGATGGGCTTGGAGATTCCCAGGCAAAGCCAAGTTGTGAATCTAGGGTGGTTGCTGCTAGTATTGGGTCTGGGGCTACTTAGCAAAAAGCATGGATGCTGGGGGCTTACTGAAGCCAGCTGTGGTTTGTTTGAAAGGACTTAGGGAGTTGTGGAGCATGAGACAAGACCAGCTATTCATATAGAAAAGCCACTGATAACAGCTGCCAGTTGGATGGGAAAGAGCCTCAAGGGATCTCCCCAGTGGGCCAAATGATGTTAGCCAGGTTGAAGGAGTCTCACATATGGCACCTGCCTACATGTTGTGTAGCTCTATGGGGAACATTTAAGGAAAAGAACATTGACCTCTATCTGCTTTTCTGTCTGGGAGAATCCTGTCCCCCTGTTCTTGCCTTGATGCCAGATACATCAGTTCCTCCCTCCCGTATGCCACTGGTGCTTTCAAGTTGCCGTTTGATGCTAGAACTCAGAAGTGTGAATCTAAGTTCACGTGTCAGTTCTTTAAGAGGAACTGCTTAGAACTCCAGAAGTTCTTCCCTGGATTCAATCTCTACTAGTTTTTGCAGCTGAAAGTTGTGGGGACTTATCTTCCTGGCACTGGAACCATAGGCTTTGGTCCCTGGTGTGGCTGAACTCCTCACTCCTGAAATACCTCTCCTGAATTTTTATCTACCACATCTGGATGTAGGACCACTCTGTTCCACATATTTACCCCTCCTATCAGTCTGGAAGGATGTTCCTCATTCTCCATTACTGCTCTGCTTCCTCTGTTCTTCACATGTTAGTGTTTCATGCTTAGCCCTCAACAGACTCATCTTCCACAACAATATCTTAACCATTTACTGGACAGTAGCTCCAGTAAGCTTCAAAACATTAGCTCCTTCAAGCTTTCCATTGGCAAGTAGTCCCATTCTTTCTCTCTCCACTAACTAAAACTCTACTTATTTTTCTCAAGACAGTTAAAACATTATGAAACCCATCTCCTTTATTTAAATTACCAACCTTTCTTTGTACTCCAATAGCAAAGCAAAATGTTATTTGCTATCAGGATACAAAAAGGCCATATCTCAAATAGTGGTTGACTGTGGGCTCAAGAGTTAAAATGTCTTGCTTTTAATTCTGCCTCAGCTTCCTCATTTGTAAAATGGAAACAATAACAATACTGATCACCTATAGTTCTG
This sequence comes from Glossophaga mutica, assembly GCA_039655065.1. Taxonomy (NCBI): domain Eukaryota; kingdom Metazoa; phylum Chordata; class Mammalia; order Chiroptera; family Phyllostomidae; genus Glossophaga; species Glossophaga mutica. The sequence goes on along the minus strand of CM077303.1, from coordinate 121,026,797 downwards.
TGAGGGTTAAACGAGTTAAGGTATGTAAAAAATTTAGAACAGTACCAAGAACATAGTTACTTCTCAATAAATATTAACTGTAAGAGTTATTGTAACATGTTACAATACTTAATTGAAATTATTTATTTACTTGTCCAAGTCCATTATTAGATTATAAAACCCTTGAAGATGGGAACAGGTATCATTCAAGATTCTATGCGCAATTCATACCACAGAGCACATAACAGGTATGTAAACTATTGATCAAATAGAGAACTTAGGTGGGAGTAAATGGAGAATGAAATAAAGTGATATTGATCTGGGAAAACACTACAGTTCTTTTTGCCAGGCAAAGGTATGATGCCCCTATAATAAATATTGTGCAACTACTTCAAATAGGAAAGAAAGTAAGAGTAAGGGACTTCAGCTACCTGGAAAGCTGCAGGAGACTACAAATGCTGACAGCAGGGTATCTGATAAATAATTGACTTGCCCGAAACAGAGGATAATGAAAGAAATGAGAACTGTGAATAATAATTTAAACCCATAAGAAAGAATCATTTGGGGATATAAAGATAGAATTTGGAGTGAATTAAATTTAAGAAAGATATATTTTGTAGCTATTGCAAATTCCCATATATTGTATTTTTTTTCTTCTGTCATCTATCCCTTTCTACCTGTCTTTATCATTAATTTACATGAATGTAACATCTTTTAGATTGTTAATCTTAAAGAGGAAACGCTACATTTTCTGCATTTTGCCTCTCTCACAGCATGCAATACAGTCCCTTTCACCTGGGAATCAGTTAATATTTGTTGACTGACTAAATAAAAACAAACCAGAAAAGAAGTATAAATGGAAAAGAAAGGGGAATGTAAATGTTAAATTGCTGGTAAAATTTACAGGATTTAGTGATTTTTACAATATGGTAGTGTGGAGTTCTGACCAAGATGGAAGAATAGCTAGAAACCTTTTGCTTCTTGGCACAACCAAAATGAGGAAAACAACCAATATAAAAATCAATTAACAACCAGAAGTGCCAGGAAATCAAACTGCATGGAACTCTGACAACCAAGGTATTAAAGACAAAGTCAACCAGAACAACCAGACCAGTAAGAACCCAAGGTGAGGCAGTGGACCACACAGGCAAGGCTGGCTGAAGGCGAAACTGAGACTCAGAACTGACTGTAGACCAGCAATTGCTACAGTAGGGGATCTCCCAGTCTCATATGAGAGTTCATTAGAAAGTGGGCTAGAGACAAGTAGGCAAGCTACATTGTTCCCTCTCTGGCCCCTCCCCGACAGGCAGGGCCAAAGCACAGCAAAGAGGGTTGCCCTGCCCTAGTGAATACCTAAGGCCCCACCCCCTTACAACTTAATAGGTGCACTGAGACAAAAAAATATAGCCCAAATGAAAGAACACAGCAAAACTTTAGAAAAAGAGATAAGCAATGAGGAGATAGCCAACCTATCTGAAGGTAAATTTAAAGCCCTGATAATCAAAATGCTCACAGAACTGATTAAGCTTGGTCGAAAATGAAAAAGCAAGTGAAAGATACCCAAAATGAAATAAAGCAAATATTCAGGGTACCAACAGTGACAGGAAAGAAACCAGGACTCAAAGCAATGATTTGGAACAAAAGGGAGAACTAAACATCCGACTGGAACAGAATGAAGAAACAAAATTCAAAAAAGTGAAGAGAGGCTAAGGAACCTCTGAAACCACCTGAAATGTTCCAATATCTGAATTATAGGGGTACCAGAAGGAGAAGAACAACAGCAAGAAATTAACAACTTATTTGAACAAATTATGAAGGAAAACTTCCCCAATCTGGCAAAGGAAATAGATGTCTAGGAAGTACAGGAAGCCCATAGAGTCCCAAAGAAGTTGAACCCAAGGAGAAACACACCAAGGCACATCATCGTTAAGTTACCCAAGATTAAAGATAAAGAGAGAATCCTAAAAACAGCAAGTGAAAAGGAGGGAGTTATGTACAAAGGAGTTCCCATAAGGCTTTCAGCTGATTTCTCAAAAGAAACCTTGCAGGCAAGAAGGAGCTGGAAAGAAGTATTTGAAGTCATGAAAAGTAAGGACCTATATCCAAGATTACTCTATCCAGCAAAGCTTTCATTTAGAATGGAAGGGCAGATAAAGTACTTTCCAGATAAGGTCAAGTTAAAGGAGTTCATGATCACCAAGCCATAATTATATGAAATGTTAAAGGTACTTATCTAAGAAAAAGAAGATAAAAAATATTAATGGTAAAATGACAACAACTGACAACTAAAAGAAAAGAAAAACAATGAACAGAAAAACAAGCAAACATCTAGAATAGGAACAGAATCAGAGAAATGGGCATCACATGGAGGGATTTCAGTGGGGAGGGAGAAGAGAGGAATGGGGGGAAGTACAGGGAAGAAGCAGTATAATTAGTAGGCATAAAATAGATGGGGAGAGATAAAAATGGTATTGAAAACAGAGAATTCAAAGAACTTTTTTAAAATATATTTTATTGATTATACTATTACAGTTGTCCCATTTCTCCCCCATCATTCCCCTCCACCCTACACACCCTCTCCCACCCACATTCCCCCCTTTAGTTCATGTCCATGTGTCATAAGTGCTTTAGATTCTACATTTCCCATACTATTCTTGCCCTCCCCCTGTCTATTTTCTACCCACTATCTACTCATTCTCTGTACCTTTTCCCCCTCTCTCCTCCTCCCACGCCCCTGTTGCTAACCCTCCATGTGATCTCCATTTCTGTGGTTCTGTTCCTGTTCTAGCTGTTTGCTTAGTTTGCTTTTGTTTTAGGTGTGCTTGTTAATAGCTGTGAGTTTGCTGTCTTATCATTGTCATATTTTTATCTTCTTTTTCTTAGATAAGTCCCTTTAACATTTCATATAATAAGGGCTTGGTGATGATGAACTCCTTCAACTTGACCTTATCTGAGAAGCGCTTTATCTGTCCATCCATTCTAAATGACAGCTTTGCTGGATACAGCAATTTTGGATGTAGGTCCCTGCTTTTCAAGATTTCAAAGAACTTGTATGTACAACCCATGGATATGAACTAAGGGGATGGATGCTGGAGGGTTAAAGGGTGCGGGGGGGAGAAAGGATAGAAGGGGGAAAATTGGGAAAACTGTAATAGCATAATTAATAAAAATACTTTAAAAAATAAGATATGCTAGTGTAATAGAGAGGAAACCATTATAGGCCCAAAATTCTGGCCTGGGGGTTAAGAGAAGCTGGCTAGGAATCAGATGTTATTTTCAACAACTAGGTTTCAGAAGCAAGTAAATTAGTATGGTTCAAACTTGCTGATTGGGAATGTTTGGTGAAATATCCAAATGAAAAAACCTAGGCCATAGTTGACTGGATGATTCTAGAGCTCAGGAGAAGATTCTGGACAAGAGTGAGATGTGACAGTCAGCCACATAAAGGGATGTACTAAAAACATTGAAAGAGATGGGACTGCTACAGACAGTGTGAAAAGAAACAAGGGAAAGGCTCCAGAAGAATACTACAGGAATAGAAAGGAGAGGCACTGAATGAGACTGAGGCCAAGAAATAAGAAGGGAAAGAGTTAGCATCATGAGTGTCACAGAGGGAGCCAAAGTGAGAAAGGAATTTCTTGAAGGAACCTGTGGTCGATTATGTCAAATGTACAAGGGGCAGAGGAAGCTGAGAAAAAAATGAGAAAAAGCCACTGACCTTGTCGAGAGCAGGTTCAGGAGCTCCATGGAGGCAGTGTAGCCATTGTGAAAAGCTAACACCTCCAAAAGCCTTAAGAAAGAAGGTTCAAAAGAAGGTCTCCCATTTCCCAGTGGGTGATCCTTCCACTACATTGCTTTACAACATGAACCTTAAACTTGACAAAAAAAAAGAAAGAAAGAAAGAAAGAAAAGCAACAGTTTATACCTTTTCAGTTTATACCCTCCAGTTAGTTCTTCTAGCCTATCATTCCTCATGAAGATACAATGCTCTTCCTTCTTAACTGATCTGTAATAAACTCTTGCTTTCCATGGGGAAAGTGGCAAGTGGATGTTTTCAGGGTTATTGGGCAGCCCATTTTCCCTAGCAAACTGACTGACATTCACTTTCCTGTGCCTATACAAGGCCCCAGGAGGCCAAATTCACATGCGAAGAGAGAAATTAGCAGCAACAGCATTGATGGAGAAACAGCTTTTCCTCTTGTTTTCATACAGGCAGAGTCTACACAGCCTAAGTGGGCTTACAAGGGAGGGCGGAGTAATAAAATGGCAAACTTTGGCAGTGTAAAAACCCAATCTATGCACCCAGGCCTCCAGACAAAGAAGAACATTTTCCCTGACTATGCCAAGTTCTCTCCATACTCCAGGATCTAAGCCTGAGGGATTCAAGGACCCCAAATGGTGGCACTGCCAAGTTGGCATGGGATTATTTGAGGCCTCTGCCCAATAGAACATTGGACTCGATCCTCCCCACTTTCTGAGTCCTCCATGGCACTAAGAGACTATTTGGGAAGGAACACTTCCTCTGTGAAGCCAGTAGGGGACTGTTTAATGCACTACATTGATAATGCAGTGTCTGGGGTCTGGCTAATGTAAATTCACTGGCAAAGGATCCAGACACTGTGGTGATAGGTGATTTAGCAAAGCATAGCCAGTTATAACGCTGCACTTAATTACTTCATCCATTGGCTTTACCTACTAACTGGCTCCAGCCAGTTCTAGAGGAAGAAGATATTCTCATCAATAGGTTGCTTCTCTTGGATTGCCTCTTGTAGGAACCTGAATCCAGACTTTTAAAGTAAAACAGAAGAATGATTTTTAGTATTTTCTCCTATAAAAGGGGCCTGGACTATCAAGCATATAGATTCTTCTCTCCAAGTCCAACTCACTGGTTAGATAACTGGCAACTCTTTCAGGCCAGAAGAAACGGAGTTTCAGAATCTTTTATTTAAAATAACTTACCTCCTTAAGTTGCATTGACCCTTCTATGTTCTACTACTATACCAGTGGGAGAATGTGACAGTTCTGTGAGAAAGGCACCCATTTTTAGAATGACCACATCTATTCATGCAGAAATAAAGTCTTATGGGGCTGCTAACACCCAGCCATAAAAACAGATTATCCCCAGTATTCACTCTTGTTCTTCTTGTTTTTGTCTGCTCCCACCCAGAAAGCTCATAATAATAACAATATTGGAGGCAATCTGAGAAATTTTCCTCTATCAAAGCTGGCACAAACCTTGGCAGGCTACTAATGTATTCAGCAGCTACCTAGTCAGTGATGCAAAATGGTCCCTAGGTTCAAGGCTATGATACATTAGAATATAATTTGGCTGGAACTTCTCTCTCTATTAAGGATAACAAATGCATTTTTGAATGACTTGTAGAAGAGGTAATGCTATTACTTATGATGGGTAAACTCAAAGAAAGTCATAAAGGAGACCCAGTTCAGATAAGCCCCTGGAAAGTATATATGCTCTTTCAAATCTAATCCTATTTTTGAGGTCTCTCTTCACTTCCACAGCAGGAAACTTGGCTGCCATCTGACAAACTGATAGATTTCAGACAACTGCTGAATCTCTTGGTGCCCACCCCAGTAACTCTATCTGTAGAGTATGGAAAATGCTACCTACTTCAGGCTATGAGGGTCACTGAAAAGTTATTTCTGCTGCTATTCTTGTTGTGGTTGTTTGTTTCTCAAAAGGCTGGAATCTAATCAATTTCTGAGAGCTATGAGATAGCTGAGTAACATGAGTTTTCTTCCTAAGCCTGTTACAAAGATGCCTGTTTGCTTAAAACTTTGTCATGTTTTCATTCCTCCCCTTCTCTGTTTTATACACAAGTTTATGTCTACAAAAGAACTAACTTAAGTTCTTTACTAAGGAGCTCAAGTTTCTAATTCTCACAACCAATCAGGCAGTATATTTAGAGAGAAGGCAAATATGCTTTAGATATCCTTAGCCAAATCCTTCCAAAATAGTGCTTAGTATTGCATTCTATTTGGATCCTACCCTTTCCTAATTAAACTGGGTTAGAGCAGGATTGTGAAAATTGTATAATGACATAAAAAAAAAACCAATCTCACTTCTTCTGACAAGCTCTGAGTACATTGTTAGATATCATGACTAAAAGTCCACAATTTTTTCCTGTGTTCACATATTTTTGCACATGTGCTATAGGTTGAGCAAGCTTCCAAGTCTAGGTCATAGCAATCCTTATTGGTGTACATTGGTAGAAACCAATTGCTCAGACGAGAGTCAGGGTTAGCCCACTCTATGAACAGTCTCATAGTCCTCAGAGCAAGTCTTGGCTGTACATCCTTCAGCTGCTGCACCAAGTTTCTTTTGCTTGAGAAAGAGTCACAGTCCATCTGCTGTGAAAATACACAAATACAAAACCACCACCCATTTCATTAGGAATTAGTCCCCGCCAGAATACAGCAGCCTTTTCACCTTTCAGCTGAGGAATGAATGTTGTAATTGTAGATCGAGTTCCTGAGTAAGGCCTTTCCTGGGCAATGAATGAAGTCAACCTTGGCTCCAGGAAGCCACTGGGCCAGAATTGCCCCAGTAAGTTCTGTACCCAACACAAAAACAATATATGCCAATTCTTAGCCTACCTTCTGTTAAGCTCCTTTTCCTCCCCATTAGGTGAGTTTGGGCGGTAAGAAGTAAAGGCTTGAGTATGGTGGGATCACTAACCATTTCCAAATATCCAGCACATCTGTATTAGCCCATGGCCACTAAATTTGTCTTGCTGAATCTTCCTCATAGCCAGTATTTTCATAGTTAGTTTGTGAACCATCCTAAAGAGTCCAACTGACTTAATGAGCTCTTGTATTGTTTGTTTTTTTTTTTTTTCAAATAATGATCAGGTATTATTAATTCTGCAACTAGAAAAAATTTAGATGCTCTGAAATTTTACATGACTTTCTTCCAGGCATGGGTATGACGAAAGAAATTAAAGGAGAGCAAAATTTAAAACTGAGTCTCATTCTGTCTGTGTAAGATTTCTCTGTAAGGGTCTCAAAACCTTCATGACCATGGTTATCTCTGTGAAGAGAATTGGATGCTAGAGAAAGAGATGTCACTAAAGTGCCCATCATCAGTGGAGCAGGAGGAAGAGGAGGAAGGTAGTATAGTTTTCAGAGAGATACAATTTTATTTTACATGGAAAACAAAGGCACTTCTAATTTAAAACAGGCAAAACTCCTCCCATTGCATTTTTTTAAAATCAGTCTACTGAGATGGTTATTGAGAAAGATAAACTCTAGTAATAAATGTAGAATACTGTCTTGTCCATCTATTTTTTAAAATGTCTCATCAACCTATTTTGTTCTCTCCCTTTCCAACATGGTCTTTAACAGTCTCTTCTTTCCCTGATGGACTAATCTGTAGAAAATACACAAGGTCTCCCATTTATAATGTTGGTTATTTAAATGTGATCTTTTCTTTCTTCACTCTAGCCACTTTTTTCTTTAAGTAAGTATTGTTTTGCAACTTTCTCAATCCTTCTTAGGGTTTCATTTAATTAATTTATCTATCTTTTCTTTCATCTGTAATAACATTTATTGAGTTGTGACTGTTTTCTGTTTAATTTTGTTTATTAAGTGCCTAAGTACTTCATGCACAATATCTTGTTTAACCTTCAGAACAACCTTATAAAGTACTATTATTATCTCCATTTTGCAAATTAGAAAGTCAAATATTAGGCAGATCCTTGTCTGTGCTTGAAAACAGTGCTTGTCCCTAAAGTTAGATGGCTTGTTATCAAGTATTTTAATAAGGTAGTAAGAAGAGAGGAATTGTATTTGACTATACATTAGGGTCTAGCTGGTGTTGTAAGTTAACAGAATAGAAACTTTTTCAATGAAATGTAACTTTTATACTTGAGAGAAATGCAAATAAAGTCCTATTATGAATGCTTCTATTTTTAACTCCAAAATATGAAGGTTGGCAAAAATGTTAAGCATAAAATAGCATCACGTTATTGAGTGGCTCTTGTTCTATTCTCATCATTATACTTCTGTGGGGGTTGTTATTATTATTATCCTCATATCACTATTATTATTATTACATAATAGGGGAGAGGAAATTGAAGTAAAAATATTAAGACTCTAAAAATAAAATCTATTTAAGTCTTGTCCCCCACCCTTGCACCTCCTGAATTATGGATTAAGAAAAAAAAAATCATTGGGTCCTGGAACAAGAGAAAAACATTTGCAGCTAAAATTCATGCTCAAAAGGCTAAACCGAAAAAAGAAAAGCTTTTTGTTAAGATAAATAGGCCTGTGAACACAGACATCCCTGCATCAGAAGCCTTGGCCCTGCAGAGCCTATGGCAGAGCTGCTCAGCTGTGTGACATCACTGCTTCACAAGTATAGGTGGAAATGAATTCACTGCATGGGATCTATGACCAGAAATTCATCCCAGCCCCTCCCGCTTGCCCACCCCTTTCATAACATCAAGCCAAGTTTATGTAGCACCACTGTGTTGCTCGGCCTGTGTGTTTAATGCACTCATTAAACAGGAGACTGGAGATGGTTTCCTATGTTTCTCATTATTTAAAAGAACAAGTTAATCTCTTTGGGAGGCAGTAGAAGAACTGAAAACCACATGATCCTCTTAAATAGTTCTTTGCCTGGTCCTCCCTTGTTGACAGATTTGCTTTCATAATTTTATTGTCGTGGCTTTGAAGCAAATTTTAGAGAGGTAGAGTGTGTTGATGAAAGGGTGGGAATGAGGAGAAAGAAGATGAGGCTGGAAAGAACCTAGGAGGTGAAAGAGATAAATCCAGCCATCTGAAAGATGGCCAGTGTTTTATCAAATCTACCTCCTTCCCTCCTCAAGTGCCTATCCTATCTCACAAACTGCTCCTGAAGAGTCCTCCATTTACCCTCTCCCCTAATTAAATGTGCACTTCATTAATGTAAATTGAGGGCTTAATGCTCTTGTTGAAATTCTGAAGAAAGTGCTATGGCCTTGCGAAATGCTTAAGCATCGTTGCAAATTAGATTAGGGACCAAGAAAGGCAGTAAAATTAGAATGATAATGGCGGATGTGGCTTCCTGACAGGCATGACTATTCAGGGATCAATGGAATGGAGAACGGTTTCCCGAGCCGAAAGTGAAAGGCAGGGACAAACGTCAGCCTACAGATGTGGCTTTTGGAAGCACTTTCAATTAGTTTAATTTGGTAAATGGTGGGGATTTAGAGGCTCTCGGCCAGTCATACAAGACAAGAATACATTGAAATGTTTTTCACTTTTTAACATAAAATAGAATTGGCTTTAGATTTGCATTTCTCAAACAAGAAGAAGAGGGGTGGGGTGGGGGGTGGAGGGGGCAGGAAAAGTTTCCAAAGTGTTTCATCAATTCTGCTTTTGAAAATGGAAATGACTTTTATAAGGTTGGACTGATGTCTTCCGAACAGCGGGAAAGGAGAGAGTAAATGTACTCCTTCTGGTTCTCAGGAAGGCCTTAAATCCTGCACAGCCCAATATGCACTGAAACGTGTGATCAAAAGCTGGGGGTGTTGGGAGAGGGGCTTAGACGCTGAAAGACACTCAAACTCATTCATCATTTCTCACTATAAATATGCTCTTTCTTTTTAAAAAATGAATGGTATCTCTCAGTTATAGGACTCCTGCTCTCTCAACCCTCCAAAATTTAACCGCGTATTTAAAGATATCACGAAAGAGGAATATTCATAATCCTGTCCCACAAATAGTCACTCAAGCACACGTGCTTGAGGTTCTGTTCTGAAAGTGTCAGTGCACACCTCAGCAGACAGTCTGTGGACACTCACTTGGCCTCACTTGGTTCGTGCGAAGTGCTCCTCTTCCTTTTTGTTCCCTCCTGCTAATTCCACCCCACCCCCAAACCACCGGTGTCTTCACTGGAAAATAAATTGGCACTAATCTTGGTGATGGGTGGGGGTGGGGGGAACGTTTACAGGCAGGACAGCTTCTGTATACAAAGACCTCCTTCAGATTTGGCGATTTTGACTACAGGTCCCTCCTTATGTTCCCAGAAACTTGTCAAGCTCGAGTTGGACCTCCTCCCTGAAGGCGCCTACATCTTTCATGAATGAAGAGGAAGGAGATGATGCGTCAGAAACTACAGTAAATATTACCAAATCCCCAGTGACTCCCAAAGTCTGTTCAACCTCATGAACCCACGCAGTGATTCACCTCCCAAATCCATATGTTCCTTTTACGGATTCACCAAATGTTTGTTACTAGACTTTACCTCGAACGCTTCGTAAGCTAATATTGTAAGTCAGCAGCAAGCTTGCAACAAACAAACCCACACAGAAAGGAGACAGTCAGTGCCCAAAAGGAAAGACAGTTATCTCCAGATGTAGTGAAAATAAACCAGGGTAGAGGTAAGCTCATGACATAGTTTGCCTTGTACATAATTTGGTATCTAAGATTTCTCAGTTCATCATGAGAATGGTAGCATAGCATTGGTGTTATAAGCAAATCCACAATTTATGGGCTCCATGAGGCCCGTTTCATAAAGGCTGCTTATCCAATGATGAAGTGTAAAAAGAAAAAAAAAAAAGCCAAGTAAATTATTCCAAGGCAGTCAATACAAATAATAGTAATACCTAATATTATTTGTATAGTATAGTACTTTGCTGTTTTCTAAAAACTCAGACAAATCCAATAAATTATTTAATCTATAGCAAAATCTTCTGAGGTAGAAAAGAAATTAATAGCTCTTCCTATTTTATAAATGAGGAAAATAAGGTTCAGAGGTGACCGGTTACTTTCCCAAAGACACAGTAAGTGGCAGAGGAGGAAGTAAACAAAAGTCTTCTTTTTCTAATAACTTCAATGTTGCAAAACCGATAGGTGATTATTAAGGGAAATATTTCAAATAATACAGAAATGTATACAGAAGAAATTAAAACATACCAACGATTACCAGAAATATTTTGCAAACATATTTTAATATATATTTCTTTTTATTGAGAGATAATGATATAATATTATATAATAATGATAATAATAACAGCTAACACATATTAAGTTCTTATGAACCAGGCAGTGTCCTTGGATCCTGAATATTTGTATTTACTCTTTACAACAACTCTCTGAGATTAACTCACAAATGATCTGAGGTAACTTACAAATGAAGAAAATGAGGCTTAGGGAAGTTACATAATTTGTCCAAATTTGCACACAGCTATGAATATTACTTACAAAAATATGATCATATTGACCTAAGTAGGTCCTTGCTTTTTCACACAATATATCATGAACACCTTTCCATGTATCTACCTCATCATGTTTCACAGCTACATGTATTTCACTATATGCAAGTACCATAATGTAATTAATAAATCCCTATTGATGGACTTTAGGTTGTTTTATTATTATTTTTTTTTTGTAAACGCTGCTGTGATGAAAAAGCATGAGCATAGTTTTTTTCACTGTAAGCCAAGAATCTCATTAGGATTAATTTCAGATATAAGATTTAGAGCAAAACTGAGATTTTCAGACTCCTGATTACACATGCTTGCCTTCACTCTACTTCCTCTCATGTAGCCTCCATGATGGGTAGCATACATGGTGGGCAAAAGTAAGTTTACAGTTGTGAGGACATGAAACACAGAGTTTATTCTTGTATTATTATCATTTATTAATTATTGTTGTATTTTCCATATGAACAACTGTAAACCTACTTTTTTCCCACCCTTTATAAACTCAATAGCTGTTGGCTGGAGGTTTTTAGATTTTTCACAGAGTTGGCAAAGTGTGTTCCCAATTTGTGACTATCACTTCAAATAAACACATCTCTAGGATACTTCTGCCTCTCCAGGCACTCAGAGAATTGCCTGTAAGTGCAGTCCAGACCACCAAACAACAACGAATGACAGTGCAATAAGATGAGACAGAACTATCATTTCCTTTCTTCCTGTCAGTTCCCTTTCTTCTTGTCATTCCCCAAACACTTGACTGGATACCAAGGAAACATGTTCAATATGATAGGATCTACACCCTCAAGGAAGGCAGACACACAGGAGACACAGAAAATAAAAAGGTAAGTACAAAGGAGTGTGGTAAATGCCATGCTACAAATATTCACATGATTCTTACATGGCCACCAAGTTGTGCACACAGCCCAGACTGGTGAACTCAGAGAAGGCCTTCCCAGCAGAGGAGATATCTGGGAAATCCTGAAGAATTAACTGCAGTTGCCCAGGCAAGAGAGCATGAATGGACGTTGCAGGCAAAAGTTCTTGTTTGGGAGGCTTCTCCATACAGCAGTCTTCTCTAGACCCCATGACCTCTCTTTCTCCTGACCCCTTCAGGCTAAAGGGTGGGTGATAACGGTTTTCTACCTGCTAACCTCAGGGTAGAGGATTATCCTCTTTTCATTTTTCAAAACCGTGCATAGCCCATTAAACTCTCTTCCAATTACCCAGCTTGAGTGTGAGATCTGTTTCCTGTCAAGACTCTGACCAGTCAATGCATATGTATATATAAAAGATTGAATTCAGCTCAACAGATTTCAGTCTTTCCCACCCTCTGCCTTGACCCTTGCCCCAAAGCCTATCTAAGAAGTCAAGAAAGCAAATCCTAGCTCCAGAAGAAATGCATAACACCCCAGATTGGCACTGTTCCCTTGTTGGCACTAAGATCTCAACAGAACATTTCTCTTCTGGCACCAGTTAGAAATGTTCAATTCCATTTCACTTTAATTTGCAATAAATGTGCCTAATTTTATTCTTAATTTCCTAAATAGATTGATTTGGAATAGTAACTTTGCCAGCTCAAAGGTTAAATTCCTGATTGAAAATGCTAATATGGAATTCATTTTCTCTATGTGAAACTACTCTTGTTTAGATAAGATTCAGAGAACTGCAGAGATAGGAGGTTCAGTAGACAAGAACCCAAATGGCTCAACAAAGTTAAAAGTCTTACCCAACAAGAAACAGATTAATAACATCTTTCCTCTTTTAGAAACTAAATTGCCTGATTCAGGCAACTGCCTTTTGCATTGGAAAAGTATTGACTCCTAAGAATGATTCTTTGTATTTTGTGAGACTCTTCCTCCCTTGGCAGTGGAACTACTTTGAGATACAGTCTCAATTTTACTTACCATGTCCCGGAAGGAGGTTTTAAAAAGGAAAACAAATGAACAGCACTAGAGACAGATAACAGTTGCTTCCTTATCTGGAAAATGAGTGGCACAGAGAAGGGAGAAGGAAAATTACTTTTATGAGTTAATTTGTAACTGGTGACATTTATAGCATTTGAATTTATTATCTAGTGTTTAAAAAATAAATCAGTTTGTTTTACAGATGAGAAAAGAAGTAACAGTTGGATTCCGTTTAGTAAGGAGATATTGCCCATCTACTATAAGTTATAAAACATCCTAGGCATTTCAAAGGATATAAGCTAACTAAGGCATGGTTCCAGACCAGTCAGCTGTTCTGTGGAGGAGACAGAAATGTACAGAAACAATGATAATCCAGCAGGAAATGTGTGAAGTCACAGAACAGAGATGGAAGGAGAAGCATTTCAAGTCAGTGTATCTGAGTTGCATATTAATGGATAAAAATCTGGGAAGAATGCACCAAGTGGGATAACTGTCAGCAAAATCCTGATAGGGGAAGTTAAGGAGGACATGAGCAATTGGCTTCTGCTCACACTATAGCAGGTGAGGATAAGTAATGGCTCCCAGCTATTCCCAATGCCCAGCTAGAAGGACAGCTTACATTTTCCACAAAAGTCCTCTTTGTAGTAATTATGCCTTACATGAGCATGGCATTTTAGTCTTTGAAAAGTCTTCTCAAAAACCTATTTCCTTTAACTTTACAATAATGTATCCTGCTGTATAGTTTAAGAAACCAGCTAAGAGAGGACAGCAGATGTGAATGGGTTTTTAAAGGAAACTATCATTTATACATGATAAAACTGAGGCCGAACAAGGATATGTGACATTTAGCTAGAAACAGAGCAAGAAATTCCAGAAATTATTTGCCTCACAAATCTGTCTTCTAGCAAATACCACCTCAATCTGCATGGAATAATTTAGAAGCACAATAAAGTAGCATTTGATGTGTACCCTTGTGTTCTGCCTACATGCAGAAATAAGTATGTACACTTCAAATGTTCATATCTATCCATCACTTAGAAATATAATAGAAATGATGATCTTATCTTAGCAATTAGAAATGACCACAACTATCTTAGTGTTACCAAGGTTTTTTTGTTTTGTTGTGCTTCTGTTTTGTTTAAGGTTTTCTGTTTTGTTTTGTTTTTGGTCATATATCTACTGTTATTCACCTGGAATTTCCTTACTTTGAGTGTGATTGTGTCTGAGCATAGCTGTAGACTGGATAGGAGAAAGGCAACTCTAACCATGGGGCAACTCAGAGGTTTGCCTAGTTACTGCATTCTCTACCATCATCCAGGAGGGCTATTAAGTGTTTAGAGGTGTTGTTTTTATTTTTATTTTTTTATTTTTCTTCAAGTACAGTTGTCTCCATATTCACCCCACTACTCCTCCCCACTCCAGCCATCCCCACCTCCCACCCTCAATCCTACTGCCCTTTGGCTTTGTACATGGGTCCTTTATACATGTTCCTTGATGAGCCTTCCCCCTTTTCGCCCGCCATTACCCCCTCCCACTTCCCTTCTGGTTACTGTCAGTTTCTTCTTTATTTCAATGTGTCTGGTTATATTTTGCTTGCTTGTTTGTTTTGTTGATTAGGTTCCACTTATAGGTGAGATCATATGGTATTTGTCTTTCACCATCTGGCTTACTTCACTTAGCATAATGCACTCCAGTTCCATCCATGCTGTGGCAAAAGGTAAGAACTCCTTTCTTTCTGCTGCATAGTATTCCATTGTATAAATGTAGCATAGTTTTTTTATTGTTCTTAAAAGAGAAAAATTATATCTTGGCTATTGTAAATAATGCTGCAATGAACATAAGGGTTCATGTATCTTTTTGAATTAATGTTTTCATATTCTATGGATAATTTCCCTTAGTGGTATTGCTGGATCATATAGTAGTTCTGTTCTTAATTTTGTAAGGACTCTCCATACTGTTTTCCATAGTGGCTGAACCAATTTAATAGAAATTTATAGCAACAGTGTACAAGTGTCCCTTTTTCTCTCAAACCTCTCCACTAATTACCTCTTGCCTTTTTGATGATAGCCACTCTAACAGGTGTAAGGTAATATCTCATTATGGTTTTGATTTGCATTTGCAATGAATGAATAAAGATTATGTTATGTGTGTGCACACACAATGAAATACTACTCAGCAATAAAAAGATGAAATCTTGCCATTTGTGACATGGATTGACCTCAAATACATTATGCTAAGTGAAATAAGTTAGATGGGAAACAAAATGCCATCTTATTTCAGTCAGAGGTGGAATATTTCTTAAAAGAACAAACAAAAGAAAGCAAATTCATAAAGGCAGACAACAGACTGGTGGTTACATAGGAAAACAGGGGTGGATGGAGGGCAAAATAGATAAAGGGGTCAATTGTATGGTGATGGATGGTAACTAGACTTTCCATGGATAGTAACTAGACTGAATTTTGGTTGAGCATGATGTACTTTATACAGACATATCAAATTATAATGTTGCACACCTAGAACTTCCATAATTTTATAAATGTTATCACAATTTTAAAAAAGAGAAATATCAAATACATATCAGAAGGTAATTGATGCTAGAAAGCTGCAAAGTTCTATGGTGGGGTAGTTGCTATAGATAAAAAGTAACAGGCAACACAGCTGAAAAGGGACATTTATTCCTGAGTTTCCTGTTTGTGACATGTAAATAGTTTTACCATTCATTCCTCACTACGCCTTCATGAAATGCATGCCCTTCTTACTTGGGCCACACCCCCAAACCCATACCCTCTGCATCTCTTACCTTTTTGAGAAGCTCCCACTGTCCCAGCTGGGCCTGGATGATTAGGTGTGGCTCTATAGCTCACTCTCACTTATTCAGCTGTTAAAGCAGCTTAAACCCTCATAAGAACATTAACATTTGGGTGCCAATAACAGATTGACCTTTATTCATAAAGTGCAAATAGTTGGAAGTCGAACAGATTGGTTGCCAACGATCGCCTTTTATGTGCAGTTTAAGGCTTTGATTTCTCTCCCCTTTCTTCCTTTAATCTGACATTGCGGACTTGAATACGGTTTGCACTCTAAGTAAACAGGGCCAGGGGAGGCCTCTGCCTTTGTAGCACAGTTTGCTGGTGAGGAGGGAAGGAGATGAGACTTTGACTTTAAAAGATTTGCCTTTGGAATTAAACAATTTAAGAATAGATTGGAAATGCTCAAAACTGAATGGAGCTGTTGGAAGAGCTCCGTGAACTCAAGCAAGAATCTTTTGAACTCAAGCAAGAATTTTTTGCATACAGCACTACTTATCTAAAATTGCCTATCTAGATGCCAAATGAGAATGTAAGGATGAACTCTCTTGAAAGTTTACTCCAGGCCATACACAAAAGGGAAACTCAGAAACCCACTGAGCCTATGGATTTGAAATGTGACCACACTGCACTGCTTTGTTACCCCTCCTAGCCAGCTGTCAGTATTTTAATTCTTAAGAGTATGAAGGGTGGCTGAATCCTTTAAACAAGTTGTGTTTCTTTAAAATATTCCACAGAAATATCTCTTATGCATGGGCTTTTAAAGAATCTCTAACATAGCATTCAGTTCTGGATTTTTTTTCTGATTTATCTTGACAATACTTCACTTCCAACAGCACAGACTACACCTTATAACAAATAGAGAGTCTTTATAGCATTTTCATAGCTAGCATGTGTAAGTGCAAAGCCTTCCAGCAATCAACTGTGCCCATTTAGAAACAATAAAGTCCTTTGTGAGTCAACAGAATGAACACAGGAAATGGAGGATACTATGCTCTCATGAATAAGGCTTGACTATATGTATAAGGCAATTTTACGTGAGTGTTGGTTCTGCAAGAGCTTTCGAATTATCTCCCAAAACTTCTAAATGTATTTTAGCAGCAAAGAAGTATTTCTGTTTGATCCAGACATTTTAGCATTGTGTTATATATTAACAATTTTGGCTTTAAAATTAGGTAGAACTAGGTTTGTGCCCAGTCCTTATTTGAAACTCATTAGCTGTGTAACTTAGACAAGAAGCTTGCCTTAAAGCCTCATTTCCTCCTCTGAAATTTATGGACCACTATAGGTACCAGTCTCAGAGGGATGAGCATCCTAATGAGGCACTTAACACAGCTCCTTGACCCTTAGTAAGTATTCAGTGAAACTTAGTTATTGTTATTTTTAATTTTAGATAGGGTCGATGCGATACATAGGTCTGTATGGAGAACATGACAAAAAAAAAAAAAAAAAAAAAAAAAACAAGGTGCTTAACAACAGACCCACCCCTCACTTAACCACAATAAATGGAAATTGCTATTACTATTGTTAAGAATTTACACTGTCTTGTACATGACCTGTTTTACTATCTCAAACTACATTATGGTTGTCTTGAGGCCTAAAACAGGTCTTCCACTTTTTTGCACCTCTTGGTGCTTTGATGCAGTATTCAATGCTGAGTGCATGCTTGATAAATGACTTTTTGGTTAACTGTTTCTTCTCCTTTTTTGGAAAACACCTGCTCCCACACAAAAAAATGTTGGCATTATCTTTCACTCCTTTTTCTTGAATCCATCTGTTAATGTATTACTGAGTCCAATCATTTTTGCTTGAGAAAATGAGCTCTCCCAGTCTCCATTCATATTGTCACCAGGCTAACCCAGATGTGCAACAGTCTTCTAATGGAGAATGTGTCCTTACTACCACTGCCCACCTGCTTCCAAACATCCTGCATACAAAGCAGTGCTGGACAAATATCCCCCAGACTTTTGTCGTATCCCTTCCCAGGAATTCATGCTGTGGCCTCCCTCCTCCTCCAGATGATCCCTAACAGTGATGTGGAAAGTTGCATAGTCATAAAGGGTTTAAGAAAAAAATAAGAATATTATCTACAGTGCTTTGATTCAAAGTTGTTTTTTTTTCCTGAACTTACAGTGTCATAAGGAGGGCAAAGCCTTACCACATTTACTAACTGGTTAGCCATCTTGCCAGCATGTACCTGATTTCAGCCTATAAGAGGGACAGTTTTACAACTCAAATAAGCAAAGATGATGATGATGATGATGATGATGAGGATAACAATATAATTTGATCAAAAATGAGCAAAGGGCCTAAACGGACACTTTTTCAAGTAAGACAAAGAGCTAACAGATAGATACATGGAAAAGTGCTAACATCACCAGTCGTCAGGGAAATGCAAATCGAAACTGTAATGAGACATCACCTCACACCTGTTAGGATGCCTATTATCCAAAACATAAAAGTGTTGGTGAGAATGTGAAGAAAATGCAACCTCTTCACTATTAGTGAGAATCTAAGTTGGTGCAGACATTATGGAAAAGAGTATGAAGATTCCTCAAAAAATTGAAAATGAACTACCATATGATCCAGAAATATCACTTTCAGATATATATCTGAATGAAATGAAATCACTATATTGAAGAGATATCTGCTGAAATGCATTGCAGCACTGATATTTACAATAGCCAAAACATAGAAATAACCTGTATGTCCATCAACTGATGAATCAATAAAGAAAATGTGATATGTACATGTATATTATGTGTGTGTATATATGTATATATAGTGTGTATATATACATACACACACAATGGAACATTATTGAGGCATGAGGAGAAAATCCTACCATTTGCAACAACATGGATGTACCTCTAGGGTATTATACTAAGTGAAAGAAGTCAGGCAGACTTCTGTACAACAAATACTGTACGATCTCACATGTGGAATCTAAAATGCCAAACTCATAGAAATAGAGAGTAAACTGGTAGTTGCCTGGGGCTGGAGGGATGAGAAGAATGAGCAAATATTGGCAAAGGGTACAAATTTCCAGCTATACAGTGAATAAGTTCTGGGAATCTAATATACAGCGTGATGACTATAATTAACAATACTGAATTCTATACTTAAAATTTACTTAGAGAGTAAAACTTAAATGTTCTCACCACATATACAAAAGATATGCATGTATATAATATATTTATTTTATAGATATTTAATATATGTAATTTACATATTATATATATTTATATATGTATATAAAATCATCACATTGTATACCTTAAATCTATGCAATGTTGTATATCAATTATAGCTCAATAAATCTAGTATAAAGGAAGCTGTGGATAGGTCAGAGCTACAAATAGTAGTCTAAGGCCTTTAAACCTCAGTTGCTGTCAATGCTGTCCCTATATATACACACACATATAAATTCAGTCTGTCCAGAAGGTATCCAGCCATGCACTATGCAAAATGGAGACATTTATTGAAGACGATACAATATGCATGAAACATTGTACATAGGACAATGCCACCTCAGTCCCCTTCAAAGTAGACAACTTGGGACCTCACACTGCTCCAATCACCGTCAGCTGTCCTGTCATATTTCCTGAATCTCATCGATGATCTGAAATCTCTTCCCTTTCAAAGGTAATTTTAGTGTTGGGAATAACCAGAAGTCACAGGGTTCTAAATCTGGGCTCTAGGGGGGCTGAGTCACCTGAGTGATTTAATGTTTCACCAAAAAACTCTGCAAAAGATGAAATGCATGAGTGGGCACATTGTTGTGCTGAAACTGCCAATCACTCATTGCCTATGCTGTGACAATTTTTTCATATTGCATCTCTCAACCAACAATGAACATTGAGGTATTTCTAATTAACTGCTTGGCCTGGAGGGGCATATTTGTGATGGACAACACCTTCTCAATCAAAAAACACAGTTAACATGATCTTGATCTTTCTGTGACTTTGCCACTCATTCTTCAGAGGTGGAGAGCCAGGAGACTTCCATTTTATTGTCCCTGAATACCTTCTGAATCATCTGAATAGTTCCCACAGGGAAATGTTCAAGCCTAATGCAAAATATGATTCAGATTCATTACTCTACTCACTCAGTCCTTTTTTTTTTCAGAATGTAACTTTTTGTTTTAATTGTTGTTCTTGTATAGTTTTCTGTCTTTTACTCCCATCCCAGCCCACCACCCCAGCCCTCCCCACCTCCCTCCCATTTTCACCCCCCATAATTTTTGCCCATGTGTCCTTTATACTTGTTCCTGTAAACCCTTCCTCTTTTCCCCTGATATTCCCTCCCCTCTCCCCTCTGGTGACTGTTAGCCTGATCTCAATTTCAGTGGGCTCTGGGCCTGCTGCCAAGAGCATGCTTTCCCCAAGTTTATAGGTGTGAGCTTGGGTCTCCCACAGATTAAGCACTCCCCAGGGTTTACAGATGTGAGCTCTGGGTCTCCTACAGGGCACATGCACTGTCCCTGGTTTACAGGTGCAGGTTCTGGGTTTCCTAGGAGTGTGCACACTGCCAGAGTTTATGAGTGTGGGCTCCGTGGGTTTCCTGCGTTGTGCATGCTCACTCTCGGTTCACAGGGGTGAGCTCCAGGTTTCCCATGGATTGTGTGCACTCCCCAGGTTTACTGGTGTGAGCTCTGGTTCTCTTACATAGCGCACACACTGCCTGAGTTTACGGGTGTGGGTTCCATGTTTCCTGCGGTGTGCGTACTCACCCTAAGTTCACAGGCATGAGCTCCAGGTCTCCCATAGATCTTGCACACTCCCTGGGTTCACATGTGTGGGCTCTGGTTCTCCCATGGATCACTCGCACTCCCCCAGGTTCCCGGCGTGGGCTATGGGTCTTTCACAAATCCTCCTCCTCTGGTTGCAGGCACCTCTGGTTGCACAGGCTCTGGTGTGCACTCCACCCAGGGCTATGCATGGGTGCTCACAGCCCCAGCGTGTTTTCCATTCAGACCTTAACTTCTCTCCCTGCAACTTCAAGCAACCAGGTCTCTCCCATTGCTGCTCAAACCTTGTTCAGCCAGGGAGGGAGTGGTTGACCAGGCTCCCTCCCTAGAGCCCTGTGGCAGATCTGGCAAGTGCCAGGCCTGGAGCTTCAGCCATCCTGGTCTCTGCACTGATCCCTGGGCTCTTATTGTCCTGAAGAACTCTCCTTACCATCTGGTTTTTCAATGTCCGCTAGTTTTTGATCTCTTATTTTTATATATGCTGTGGTGCTGTTGGCTGTTTGCTCTGTTCCTCCATAGGTCGACTAGGTTTTTCTCCCAGGTATAGGGGGAAGTGGAATCTGCCTCCTCCTACCATACCACCATCTTCCAGGAAGTCACTCAGTCATTCTGAATGCAACACAACACAGTGCACATGCTCACTCATCAGCATCCACCACCCTCACTACTACAGTGAAGTCACCATTGTTCACACATGCACATTCCAGTCTACTCTCCTTGGCTGCCAGGTTATATCAGTGTCACATAAACTGTTCTCATTATATTAACAATGGCTGGACTTTTTCCAGATATATATGTATTCTCCAAACTTTCAATGGATTACCAATATCTAACCTGAGAACAATCACGATAACTTTATAACTTTGTTTTGGAATCCCAAAACAAAAGGCAGAAAGTAAGGAAGGTTAAAAACTACAAACAAACATAAAAACACACATAAAAGCAGTGGCACAGGAGGCAAAAAGGAAAAAAATGAAGAATAGATTGAGATGATAAATTTTAGATTTCCAGGACAGGTCTGACTTTTCCAAAACCCTGGTGATAGTCCAAGAGACAAAAGCTGGGGACAATGAAAAACTATCCACTCTTTTGGGTTTCATGCCCACCCATCCCCAGATCCAATACTCACCCAAAGTCAGGGCAAAGTGTTTATCTTCTGTAGAAACTCATTTCTATTTAATTGTTTTTCTCACAGCTTTTCCTTCCATAATAAGAGACTGTAATGCCAACTGGCTCTCAAGCCAAGTCATTTTAATGAGGGAAAGATTTCAAAAATATTATGGATGGAATTTTAAATGTCTACTGAAATACACACAGAAAAGTGTTCATTGTAAAAGAGAAAATGCTTTAAAAAGTACCTTTAAATAAATCCTCAATAACAGAGACTTGGCAGGCCTGGATCTATTACCCAGTCTTTCCTGGGAAAGTGGGCTTTTTATGGATTCCAATCTAAGTTTTCATGCTGACAGGAGCCCCTAATCTACATAGTATTGTTTAGTACTCGTGAGAGTCTCATTAATTAGTAGCTGATGAGGTACAAAAGGAGTAAATTTTGTTTCAATTTAATGATGACCTTCATTTTAATTCCATTTCCTTTGTGAAAACCTGAAAATTATATGACTATCCCCAAACAATAGAGTTTTTAAAAGCTACTCTAGTCAGGCAAATTGCTTTAATTTCCTGCCCCTTTACTCCATGTAGAGCTTCAGGAACCTAATGTACTTATGGGAAAAGAACTGACAAGAAAACGTAGATTTTTAGACTGTTAGGGAAATTTTGGCAGAGGATATACAGGAAAAATTAAAAGATTTTGGTTTGCATTTATGGAAGAACAAATTACATAAAAAGTCTGAGGATGACAAAAATAAATTACTAGCATCATGAAAACAAAAAGCACTTAGTGTACCTAGGAGACCTTATATAACCTGGAGATCGGTACCTGGCACAGAGTATCTTTAAATAAATATCTGTTGAATGAATGAATTAATTAATTAATTCTTTAAATGCCATTTTACTCTCAGTCAATACTAGTATTTTCGGCAGTAACATTTCTAAATTTAGGCAAGCAGTGGATTCAATATACTGCTGGTACTAACAAATGTTGAACAATTCATTGTAAAAATCAGCCCTTGGCTGCTCAGCAGAGAACAAACCAGAAGGTATAAGGCAAATTGAACAGCCATCAGCCTACTTCACCACTGCTATGACTTCTCAGATTGCAGATCAGCCTGCAGAGTTGCTCCTTTAGGCCAGAGAGGAGGCCAACTCACTGTAGAAGCTTGAAAGTAATGCAGGTAAAAAAATATTACCTTTGGCTCTTTGGACACAGACATTTTAATGAAGTAAAAAGAGTAGTGGTGTTTTCTTTTCTTTCTTTCAATTTTTAATATCAAGTAATCTGTACAAAACACTTTTTGGCCTCAGGTCATCCCTGATCTCATCTTTTGGTGTGGAGTAAGCCTTAGAGATGGGTTGAAGGATATCTGCATCACACATTACTTAGAAGTATTTCAAAACTCAAAGTTAAATTATTTGAAAGCTGAGTGAAGTGTTCCATTTCCCATAATGACCCCTCATTGCCCTGTATACACACAAACACACGCAGAGACACTCATGGTATGATTTTTTTTAAAGTATCTTCCTACTGCCTGGCTCAGTTCAAAAGTTAGAGACACATTTGCATTATAACTAAACATCAGCAAAAAAATTTTTATTGAAAACTGGGCAGAGAGGATCTCAATAGACATTTTTCAAAAAGATATAAAGATGGCCAATAGGTACATAAAACGATGCTCAACATCACTAGTGTTCACGAAAATGCAAATCAGAAGTAAAGGAAATATCAGCTCTCACATGTTAGGATGAATATTATCAAAAAGATGAGTTAAGTGTTGGTGAGGATGTGGAAAAAAGAGAACCCTGGTGCACTATTGGTGAGAATGTGGATGGATGCAACCGCTATGGAAAACAATAGAGTATATCCTCAAAATCCTAAAAATAGAACTATCATATGATCCAATTTCTAGCTATTTATCAAAAAAAAACCCAAAAATACTAACTCAAAAACATATATTCACCCCATCTTCACTGCAGCATTATTTACAACAGGAAAGGCATGGAAACAACCTAAACTGTCCATCAAAGAATGGATGAATAAATTACTAAGCCATAAAAAAAGTAAGAACTCTTGCTATTTGTGACAACATGGATAAAATTTGAGGGCATTATGCTAAGTGAAATGAGTCAGCCAGAGAAAGAGAAATACTGTATTACCTCACTTATATGTGGAACTTTTTAAAAATTAAAAAAAAAAACTCATTAATACAGAGAACAGGAAACAGATTGTCAGTTGCCTGAAGTGAAAGGTGGCAGGGGTGGGGAGTGTGAAATTGGTGAAGGTGATCAAAATGTACAAATTTCTAGTTATAAAATACCTAAGTCCTGGGGATATATGGGGACATAATATACAGCATGGTGACTATAGTTAAAATACTGTATTGTATAATTGAAAGTTACTAAAACAATAGATCTTAAAAGTTGCATCTCGGGAGGAAAAGATGGCGGCGTGGTAGGAGGGAACAGACCCTATTTCCCCTCTACACACGGGAGAAAAACCAGACCAATCTATGAAAGATCAGAACAGACAAGGAACAGTAACACAGCATATTGGAGAATAAGATGTCGGAAATTGTAGCAGACACTGAAAAACAAGCGGTAAGGAGAGCTCTTCAGAACAATAAGAGCCCAGAGTTCCAGCACGCGGAGAGCGGGGCGGCTGAGGCCCCGGCCTGGTGCTCCGCCAAGCCTGCCCCAGGGCCCTGGGGAGGGAGCTGGGTCAGCCGCTGAACCGGCTGGGAGATCTCAGGGGCCACCGCGCGACTGCGGGCCCGAGGAAAAGTGGGTGCCCCGCGAGGGAACGAAAGTGGGTGCCCTGCACCAGGTCACTGCGCGACTTTGAACCGAGTTTTTGTGGTTGCCGGGCGACTACAAAAGCACAGGCGCCCGAACAGAGACAGAGGCGCGGGCGAAGTGAGACAGCTGCATGAAAATAGACAGGGGACCGCACAGGGTCGCGGGCTAGTGGACACTCGTGAAAACATAGGCGCCAGCCAGTGGAGACAGCTGTGGAGCCAGAGGTGCCAGTTCACGGGCGAGTGCTCAAAGGCGGACAGCTCAGGCCCAAGGTGCAGGCGCCGGATAGCAGCTGGAACGCAGGCCCCTCTCAGAAGCAAATGCAGGCAGCTGTGCCTGAACACTGAAAGCCTCCCAGGGACAAAGGCAGGTGGCTGTGCACGTCTGGATAACCTAGCACACACCCATAAACTCGGAGAAGTGCGCACACACCAGGAGACTCAGATCACACGCTGAAAACCCTGTGGGGAGAGGTGCCCACTAACGCTGGGATACATAGCACAATGAGGACTGAGTTCTAAATAAGATCACTCCTCGGCCATTGCAGCCAGCAAGACCTGAAAAACCGGCTGGCAAGTTTGAAAACAACAAGAGGGTTTTTTTTTGTTTGTTTTTGTTTTTGTTCTTTTCATTTTATTTTTTTAATATATTTTTATTTTTTTAAAAATATTTTGTTGTGCTTTGCTTGTTTTTTCCCCCCCCTTTGGCTGCTTATATTTGTGTGGGGGTGTCTGTGTGCGTGTCTCTTTTTTGTTTTGCCAGTTTGTTAGTGTCTTCTTGTTTGTAAGCTTGTCTATCTATATGAGTTTTTAACTACTCCTTCTTCATTGTTTATATCTTCTTCTTTACTCCCCAACTCCTTTTGCCTCCCTTGAATTCCTTCTTCTCTTATCCCCTCTTCCTTTCTTTTCAATTTTATCTCTTCTACCTTCCTCTTGTTTCCTCTTTCTTTTTTTCATTTTTCCTCCTCTTCTTTTTGTAAATACCCACGAGTGAGACAAAACAAACAAACAAGCAAGCCTGGAACTGTGCGGGAAAAAAAAACAAAAACAAAAACAAAAACAAAAACCAGAGTTGGCCCACAAAAGAGGGTATTCCAGCTGATGAGACAGTGGGAGCGGTGAACAACAGGATATCCGAAGGAGAATCCACCACTGAATCTCACAGATATTCTACCACAGAAGGTCATACCACAAACCCAGGGAGCCAGAACAGATCAATTTAAGAAGCTGAGGCTAACAACAAGAGTCTTACAAACAATGGGAAGACAAAAGAACAATCCCCAAACAAAAGGAAAGGAGGAAGCTCAAGAAAGAATGCTAAATGAAACAGAGGCAACTCAACTATCAGATATCGAGTTCAAAGCAATGGTTGTCAGGAAGCTCCATGAGCTCTCAATGAGCTACCATAAACTACAGGGAAATTATGATGAACTCACGGCAAACTATATCAACATGAAAAAGGAAATAGAAACTATCAACAAGGGCCAAGAGGAAATGAAGAACACAATCTCTGAACTGAAGAACACAGTAGAAGGAATGAAAAGCAGAATCGATGAAGCAGAAGATCGGATCAGCGAGTTGGAGGACAAAATAGAAAAAAACACTCAGAATGAGCAAGATAAGGAAAAGAGGCTTAGAAAGAATGAAGAGGGTTTAAGAGAAATGCAAGACAACATGAAACTGAATAATATCCGTATAATAGGGATACCAGAAGGAGAAGAACAAGAACAAGGGATAGAAAACCTGTTTGAAAAAGTAATGATGGAAAACTTCCCTAACTTGATGAGAGAAAAAGTCACACAAATCCAGGAAACACAGAGAGTACCTATCAAGAGGAACCCAAACAGGCCCACTTCAAGACACATCATAATTAAAATGGCAAAATTCCAAGACAAAGAGAGAATCTTAAAAGCAGCAAGGGAGAAAAAGGAAGTAACATACAAGGGGGCCCCAATTAGGTTAGCATCTGACTTCTCAATGGAAACGCTCCAAGCCAGAAGAGAATGGCAAGAAATATTCCAAGCAATGAGAACCAAAGGCCTGCAACCCAGACTACTTTACCCAGCAAGGCTTTCAATCAAGATAGAAGGCCAAATAAGGAGCTTCCCAAACAAAAGAAGTCTAAAAGAATACACCTCTACCAAACCAATGCTGCAAGAGATACTAAAGGGACTTCTTTAAGGGAAGAAAGAAAAAAACAGAGAGAGAAAGAGAGAGAGTAACACAGGTACAAAAATGGCAATGAATAAATACCTATCAATAATAACCTTAAATGTAAATGGATTAAATGCTCCAATCGAAAGACATAGAATAGCTGAATGGATAAGAAAGCATGACCCACACATATGCTGCCTACAAGAAATCCACCTCAGGACAAAAGACATACACAGGCTCAAAGTGAAGGGCTGGAAACAAATTTTCCAAGCAAATGGTCAGGAAAAAAAAGCTGGGGTAGCAATACTCATATCAGACAAAATAGACTTCAAAAGAAGGGCCATAAAGAGAGACCCAGAAGGTCACTTCATAATACTCAAGGGAAGAATCCACCAAGAATACATAAATATTGTAAATATATATGCACCCAACGGAGGAGCACCTAAATACATCAAGAAAATTTTAGAGGACTTCAAGAAAGATATAGACAGCAACACAATTATAGTAGGTGATTTTAACACCCCACTGTCAAAAATGGACAGCTCTTCCAAACAAAATATCAACAAAGATATTGTGGCATTGAACAACACTCTAGAGGAAATGGACTTAGCTGATATATATAGAGCCCTTCATCCCAAAGAAGCTAAATACACTTTCTTTTCAAATGCACATGGAACATT
This sequence comes from Glossophaga mutica, assembly GCA_039655065.1. Taxonomy (NCBI): domain Eukaryota; kingdom Metazoa; phylum Chordata; class Mammalia; order Chiroptera; family Phyllostomidae; genus Glossophaga; species Glossophaga mutica. The sequence continues at coordinate 120,999,405 of CM077303.1, read as the reverse complement.
TTCAAAGATAGACCACATGATAGGACACAAATCAAGCCTCAACAAATTCAAGAAAATTGACATCATACCAAGCATTTTCTCTGACCACAAGGGACTGAAACTAGAAATCAACCCCAAGGAGAAAAACCCAAAACCCTCAAAATCATGGAGAGTGAATAGCATGCTATTAAACAATGAATGGGTCAAGAATGAAATTAGGGAGGAAATCAAAAAGTTTCTGGAAACAAACGGTAATGAACTCACATCGACCCAAAACTTATGGGACACAGCAAAGGCAGTCCTCAGAGGGAAGCTTATAGCGATAGAGGCCTATCTAAAAAAGACAGAAACATCTCAAACAAACAACCTAACCCTTCGCCTACAAGAACTCGAGGAACAACAACAAAGACAGCCCAGAGCAAGTAGAGGGAAGGAAATAACCATGATCAGAGCAGAATTAAATGACATAGAGCCTAAAAGCAGAATTCTAAGGATAAATGAATGCAGGAGCTGGTTCTTTGAAACGATAAACAAAATAGACAGACCTTTAAGTAGGCTCATCAAGGAAAAAGAGAGAAGACCCCAAATAAACACAATCAGAAATGAAAGAGGAGATATTACAACTGACACTGCAGAAATACAAAGGATTGTAAGAAATGACTATGAAGAACTGTATGCCAAGAAATTTGAAAACCTAGGTGAGACGGACAGGTTTCTAGAAAAATATAACCTTCCAAAACTCAATGAAAAAGAAACAGAAACCCTGAACAGACCAATAGCAGCCGGTGAAATTGAATCAGTAATCAAAACACTCCCAATACACAATAGTCCTGGACCAGATGGCTTCACAGGAGAATTCTACAAAACATTTAAGGAAGAGCTAACCCCTATTCTCCACAGACTATTCCAAAAAATCCAAAAAGATGGAAGACTCCCAAACTCTTTTTATGAAGCCAGCATCATCCTAATCCCAAAACCAGATAAAGACACAACAAAGAAGGAGAACTTCAGGCCAATATCGCTGATGAACATAGATGCTAAAATCCTCAACAAAATATTGGCAAACTGCATCCAACAACACATTAAAAAGATCATACACCACGACCAAGTGGGATTCATCCCAGGGATGCAAGGATGGTTCAACATTCGCAAATCAGTAAATGTAATTCATCACATAAACAAAAGCAAAGACAAAAATCACATGATCATATCAATAGATACGGAAAAAGCATATGATAAGGTACAGCACCCATTTATGATTAAAACACTCAGCAAAGTGGGAATAGAGGAAACATTCCTCAACATAATAAAGGCTATATATGAGAAACCTACAGCCAGCATCATACTTAACGGGCAAAGACTAAAATCTTTTCCACTAAAATCAGGAACAAGACAAGGCTGTCCACTTTCACCACTTCTATTCAATATAGTATTGGAAGTATTAGCCACAGCGATTAGACAAGAAAAGGAAATAAAACGCATCCAACTTGGAAAGGAAGAAACAAAACTATCATTGTTTGCAGATGACATGTTAGTATACATAGAAAATCCTATAGTCTCGGCCAAAAAACTGCTCGACCTAATTAATGAATTTGGCCAAACAGCCGGATACAAAGTCAATATCCAGAAATCAAAGCCATTTTTGTATACCAACAATGAAACAACAGAAGCAGAAATCAAGAAAAAAATCCCATTCGATATAGCAAAAAGAAAAATAAAGTACCTAGGAATAAACCTAACCAAGGAGGTAAAAGACCTGTATGCAGAAAACTACACAACACTGAAGAAAGAAATCAAGGAAGACACAAATAAATGGAAACACATACCGTGTTCATGGATCGGAAGAATTAACATCATCAAAATGTCCATACTTCCCAAAGCAATCTACAGATTCAGTGCAATACCTATTAACGTACCAATGGCATATTTCACAGATATAGAAAAAACTCTTCAAAAACTTATATGGAACAATAAACGACCCAGAATAGCGGCAGCAATCTTGAGAAAGAAGAGCAAAGCAGGAGGGATCACAATACCTGATACCAAAATGTATTACAAGGCCACTGTAATCAAAACAGCCTGGTACTGGCATAAAAACAGGCACGTGGACCAGTGGAATAGAATAGAGAGCCCAGAAATAAACCCTAGTCTCTATAGTCAATTAATATTCGACAAAGGGGGCAGCAACATAACATGGAGTAAAAATAGCCTCTTCAACAAGTGGTGTTGGGAGAACTGGACAGCTTCGTGCAAGAAAATGAAACTCGAGCACCAACTTACACCATACACAAAAATAAATTCAAGGTGGATAAAAGATTTAAACATAAGCCGTAACACCATTAAAGTCCTAGAGGAGAACATAGGCAGGAAAATCTCAGATATTACATGCAGCAACATTTTTCCTGATATGTCCCCTAATGCAAGGGGCATAAAGAAAAGAATAAACAAATGGGATCTCATCAAAATAAAAAGCTTCTGCATGGCCAAGGAAAACAGTATTAAAATAAAAAGAGAACCGACTGTGTGGAAAAACATATTTGCCAATGATACCTCAGATAAGGGTTTAATCTCCAAAATATACAAAGAACTTACACGACTCCACTCTAAGAACACAAGCAACCCAATTAAAACATGGGCAGAGGGCTTGGTCAGACACTTCTCCAAGGAGGACATACAGAGGATCCAGAGACACATGAAAAGATGCTCGATATCGCTAGCTATCAGAGAGATGCAAATGAAAACCACAATGAGATACCACTTGACACCAGTCAGAATGGCCCTCATAAACAAAGCAACAAACAGCAAGTGTTGGAGAGGTTGTGGAGAAAAGGGGACACTAGTGCACTGCTGGTGGGAGTGCAGGTTGGTACAACCACTATGGAAAACAGTATGGAATTTTCTAAGAAAACTAAAAATGGATTTTCCTCTTGACCCAGCAATTCCACTGCTTGGATTATATCCTAAGAACCCTGAAACACCAATCCAAAAGAACCTATGCACTCCTATGTTCATAGCAGCACAATTTACAATAGCCAAGTGTTGGAAGCAACCTAGATGCCCATCAGTAAATGAATGGATCAAAAAACTGTGGTACATTTATACAATGGAATTCTATGCAGCAGAAAGAAAGAAGGAGCTCATACCCTTTGCAACTTCATGGATGGAACTTGAGAGCCTCATGTTAAGCGAAGTAAGCCAGGCAGTGAAAGACAAATACCATATGATCTCACCTTTAACAGGAAGCTAATCAACAAAACAAACAAACAAGCATAATAAAACCAAAGACACAGAAATTGAGAAAAGGCTGAAAGTCACCAGAGGGGAAAGGGGAGGAGTTTTCAGGGGTAAAGGGGAAGGAACAAGTATAAAGGACACATGGACAAAAACTATGGGGGGGGTGGAAATTGGAGGGAGGAGGGGAGGGCTAGGGTGGTGGGTTCGGGTGAGAATAAAAGACAGAAAACTGTACAAGATCAACAATTAAAATAAAAATTTTAAAAAAAGGAAATGAAAGAGGAGAGATTACAAGGGAGACCAAAGAAATACAAAGGATTGTAAGAAATGACTATGAAGAACTGTATGCCAAGAAATTTGAAAACCTAGGTGAAATGGACAAGTTTCTAGAAAAATATAATCTCCCAAAACTCAATGAAGAAGAAGCAGAAAGCCTGAACAAACCAGCAACAGCTGATGAAATTGAAGCAGTAACCAAAAAACTCCCGACGCACAAAAGCCCTGGACCAGATGGTTTCACAGGAGAATTTTTCTACAAAGCATTTACAGAAGAGATAACCCCTATCCTTCACAGACTGTTTGAAAAAATCCAAAATGATGGAAGACTCCCAAACTCTTTTTCTGAAGCCTGCATCATCCTAATCCCAAAACCAGATAAAGACACAACAAAGAAAGAAAACTTCAGGCCAATATCACTGATGAACATAGATGCTAAAATCCTTAACAAAATATTGGCAAACTGCATCTAACAATACATTAAAAAGATCATACACCATGACCAAGTGGGATTCATCCCAGGGATGCAAAGATGGTTCAACATTTGCAAATCAGTAAATGTAATACATCACATAAACAAAAGCAAAGACAAAAATCACATGATCATATCAATAGATGCAGAAAAAGATTTTGATAATGTTCAACACCAATTTATGATAAAAACACTCAGCAAAGTGGGACAAGATGGCGCATTCCTCAATATCATAAAGGCTATATATGAGAGACCTACAGCCAACATCATACTCAACGGGCAAAAACTAAAATGTTTTCTGCTAAGATCAGGAACAAGACAAGGTTATCCACTATTACCACTTCTGTCCAATACAGTGTTGGAAGTCTTAGCCACAGAGATTAGACAAGAAAAGGAAATAAAAGGCATCCAACTCGGAAAGGAGGACACAAGACTATCATTGTTTGCAGATGACATGATAGTGTACATGAAAAATCCTATAGACTCGGCCAAAAAGCTGCTCGACCTAATGAATGAATTTGGCCAGACAGCTGGATACAAAGTCAATATCCAGAAATCAAAGGCATTTTTGTATCCCAACAATGAAACAGCAGAAGCAGAAATAAAGAAAAAAATCCCATTCGATATAGCAAAAAGAAAAATAAAATACATAGGCATAAACCTAACCACAGAGGTAAAAGACCTGCATGCAGAAAACTACACAATGCTGAAGAAAGAAATCAAGGAAGACACAAACAAATTGAAGCATATACCGTGTTCATGGATCAGAAGAATTAACATCATCAAAATGTCCATACTTCTCAAAGCAATCTTCAGATTCAATGCAATACCTATTACAGTACCAATGGCATATTTCCCAGACATAGAACAAACACTTCAAAAATTTATATGGAACCATAAAGGACCTAGAATAGCTGCAGCAATTTTGAGAAAGAAGAGCAAAGTAGGAGGGATCACAATACCTGATACCAAACTGTATTACAAAGCCACTGTAATCAAAACAGCCTGGTACTGGCACAAAAACAGACACATGGACCAGTGGAACAGAACAGTGAGCCCAGAAATAAACCAAAGTCTCTACAGTCAATTAATATTCAACAAATGGGGCAGCAACATAAAATGGAGCAAAAATAGCCTCTTCAACAAATGGTGCTGGGAGAACTGGACAGCTACATGCAAAAAAAAAAAAAAAAATGAAACTCGAGCACCAACTTACACCATACACAAAAATAAATTCAAGGTGGATAAAAGATGTAAATATAAGCCATGACACCATTAAAATCCTAGAGGAGAACATAGGGAGGAAAATCTCAGATATTTCACCCAGCAACATTTTTACTGATATGTCCCCTAAAGCAAGGGACATAAAGGAAAGAATAAACAAATGGGATCTCATCAAGATAAAAAGCTTCTGCACGGCCAAAGAAAACAGTATTAAAATAAAAAGAGAACCAACTGTATGGGAAAACATATTTGCCAATGATACTTCAGACAAGGGATTAATCTCCAAAATATATAAAGAACTTACAAGACTCAACTCTAAGAAGACAAGCAACCCAATTAAAAAATGAGCAAAGGATTTGAACAGACACTTCTCCAAGGAGGACATACAGAGGATCCAGAGACACATGAAAAGATGCTCGATATCTCTAGCTATCAGACAGATGCAAATTAAAACTACAATGAGATATCACTTGACACCAGTCAGAATGGGCCTCATAAACAAAGCAACAAACAGCAAGTGTTGGAGAGGTTGTGGAGAAAAGGGGACCCTAGTGCACTGTTGGTGGGATTGCAGATTGGTAGAACAACTATGGAAAACAGTATGGAATTTTCTAAGAAAACTAAAAATGGACATACCTTTTGACCCAGCAATTCCACTGCTTGGATTATATCCTAAGAACCCTGAAACACCAATCCAGAAGAACCTATGCACCCCTATGTTCAAAGCAGCACAATTTACAATAGCCAAGTGCTGGAAGCAACCTAGGTGCCCATCAGTAAATGAATGAATAAACAAACTGTGGTACATTTACACAATGGAATTCTATGCAGCAGAAAGAAAGAAGGAGCTCCTACCCTTTGCAACAGCATGGATGGAACTGGAGAGCATTATGCTAAGCAAAATAAGCCAGGCAGTGAAAGACAAATACTATATGATCTAACCTTTCACAGGAACCTAATCAACAAAACAAACAAACAAGCATAATATAAACAAAGACACTGAATTTGAGAACAGCCTGACAATGACCAGAGGGGAGAGCGGAGGGAATTTCAGGGGAAAAGGGGAACGGTTTAGAGCAACAAGTATAAAGGACACATGGACAAAAATATGGGGGGTGGAAATGGAAGAAACGTGGGGAGGGCTGGGGCAGTGGGCTGGTGGTGGGGGGGTAAAAGACAGAAAACTGTGCTATATCAACAATTTAAAAAATATTGATTAAAATATAATAAAAATTTTTTAAATAAAAAATAAAAAGCTTCTGCTCGGCGAAAGAAAACAGTATTAAAATAAAAAGAGAACCAACTGTATGGGAAAACATTTGCCAATGATACCTCAGACAAGAGATTAATCTCGAAAATATGCAAAGAACTTACACCATTCCACTCTAAGAACACAAGCAACCCAATTAAAAAATGGGCAAAAGACTTGAACAGACACTTCTCCAAGGAGGACATACAGAGGATCCAGAGACATATGAAAAGATGCTCGATATCGCTAGCTATCAGAGAGATGCAAATTAAAACTACAATGAGATACCCCTTGACACCAGTCAGAATGGGCCTCATAAACAAAGCAACAAACAGCAAGTGTTGGAGAGGTTGTGGAGCAAAGGGGACCCTAGTGCACTGTTTTTGGGATTGCAGACTGGTACAACCACTATGGAAAACAGTTGGAATTTTCTGAGAAAACTAAAAATGGATCTACCTTTTGACCCAGCAATTCCACTGCTTGGATTATATCCTAAGAACCCTGAAACACCAATCCAAAAGAACCTATGCACCCCAATGTTTATAGCAGCACAATTTACAATAGCCAAGTGCTGAAAGCAACGTAGGTACCCATCAGTAAATGAATGAATAAAAATACTGTGGTACATTTACACAATGGAATTCTATGCAGCAGAAAGAAAGAAGGAGTTCCTACCTGTTACAATAGCATGGATGGAATTGGAGAGCATCATGCTAAGCCAGGCAGTGAAAGACAAATACCGTATGATCTCACCTTTAACAGGAACCTAGTTAACAAAATAAACAAACAAGCATAGTGTAACCAAAGATATTGAAATTGAGAACAGGCTGACAGTCACCAGAGGGGAGAGGGGAGGGAATTTCAGGGGAAAAGGGGAAGGGTTTACAGGAACAAGGATAAAGGACACATTGACAAAAACTATGGGGGGTGGAAATGGGAGGGAGGTGGGGAGGGCTGGGGTGGTGGGCTAGGGTGGGAGTAAAAGACAGAAAACTCTACAAGATCAACAAATAAAAAATACTGATTAAAAAATAAATTAGTAAATTTTAAAAAATTAAAAAATGAAATAAGAGGCACAACTTGGGGGGAAGAAATGAATGTTCAAAAGATATGCGGGAGAAAAAATAACACAAATAATGAAGAAGATCATGATGGAATTAATCTCAGTAGACTCTACTGTTTACCATTGTCTTCTCTTTGTACATCCACCCCTCGTAATGTAAGATGGTGTCCTAGTCTGGCCTTTGACAGCCTGTTCGAGACTACAAGTGATCCGCAGTCTGTGGCTGTCTCCTTCAGCCTTGGCTGTCCCCCACTGTTCTGACCTGCTGGCTTTCCCTCAGCTCCAGGCCCAGGAGCGGTTCATTTAGTGACCCAGAAGGACTGCCAGTACCTTCTCCACCTGTGTCCAGAGGGAGTCTCTGGTGTGTTCAGGAGGATGGGAACCCTGGACACCCCTGGGAGAATGTTGTTCGGTTTTCAGGATAGATGGTGGGAGTGTTCCCCACCTCTTCACCATACAATTTGCTCTATCTAGGATTCTTTCCAATAATGTATGGTTTCTGGTGAATACGCTGTCCATTTCCTGTGAGGGGCCAATTTGTATAAAAGGGGAAACTCATATTTAGCACAGACAGCAGCTCTGTCTAATCGTAGAGGCTGCTTTGAGTGGATCAGGGCTCAAGGAACAGTGTGGCTCATAGTGTCTGGTACAAAGGGCCCTTTCAGAGCGTTTAGCTTTCCCCTGCAGATATACACCCATCAGGGGACTCCTGAGCCTGATATCACTGATCTGCAGAACTTAATACTGCAGGTGGGAGTTGGGCCCACCTGCCTGTGAGAGGACATGCCTGGCTGTAGTGAATCTCAAGCATTCAGTTCCTGGCTGTCCAGTCCCCAGCCTGCCACTCTTGCCAGAGACTCACGCCCAAACTCTCCACCCTGCACAGTCCCCTGCTTACCAGCCATGCTGGGTCAGATCCCACAGTCTCTTTATCTTGACTCTATCTCTCTGAGTTCTTTGTTGGCAGACATGCTGCACACACACACTAGCATACGCAAGCACAGAGTCCCTGCTGAGTCTTGAGTCTCACCTCAGGTCCTCTTTAAAAAGAGTTTCTGTATGCCACAACTCACACAGAGTGGAAGCCCCTGAGTGGGGGGTGACAGGAGACTGAGAAAAACACAACACAGACAGTTTAAAGAAAAGCGGGGTCCAGGTGGGACATTGTTCTCTGATGGAGAGACAATGAGCCCTGAACATGGACTCTGCATTTATTTTATAGAGGTTGGTTAGATAAAGCTCAAGAACATTTTGCGAACTTAGGGAGATGCTGCAGGCACAGGCTGTTCCATTCTCAGTCTATCTAACTGATACATATGTCTTCTACAAAAGTTACAGCACATACAGCTGAAGCTTGCGGTTATCTATCTCCTTCTCAACACCCGCAGGTTCTGGCTGTCATCAGCTGCTGGCTTGATCTGCCTTGCAGATGCAAGCAGTCAAGTGCAGCTTTGTTAAGCACTCAACCTTGGCTATGACGCCAGCCTTCACTGTCCCCCACAGGCCCCTCCACTGCAGCATCAAATCCTGGGGTGCCTGTTTTCCATGCATCCTACCTGCCCAAAAAGCTGAAAGTTTCTCTCAGTCAGGGCTGGTCACAGCCTGCCAGAGCCTCTGACAGTTTTAGACGTAGTTTCTCTGTGGCTCTCTCCCAGGTGGTGCTGGGAAGAGTCCTGCAGCAATACTATATATAATATGGGGTGATGGCAGGATGCTCTTGCTGCTCCCTCCAGTGATTCTCAGCCTCAGGGGGGAATGCTCCCACCATGCTCTTTCTTCAGTCGACACTGTCCCAACCGTCTCTCTCTGACCCCAGAGCTAGCAGCTCCTGAGCTGAACCTCAGGCTCCTCAGTCGGATTCTGTCCCATATGGTTCCATAGTGCCCAAAGTCAGGGAGGCAATATCTCCTTCCCAAGTAAGTATTGCAGCCCCCAGATCCTAACTCTTGGCTGAGGGATGTGCGGCCCTGCCAGGGCACAAAGACATGTCTGGTTACTCCAGAGGTTTCTTTCCAAGGAGGATATTTTATATTCCTTAAAATGGCTCCCTCCCCAAATCTTCACAGCCAGAGGTGCCAGTTGGGCCACAGCAGTGGCAGCTGCTCTGCTAGGGGAGCCTGGGCCACATGCTTCCAAGTGCCCTGTAGGCAGGAAGGCTCTTCCAACTCTTGCCCATGCCCTGCAAACTCATCCACATACACACTCACTCACACATGTTCTCACTCACTCTCTGCTGGGTTTTTGGTGTGAGTGCTCTGTGGTTTACCTGCAAGACTCACCTGGGTCTGGAAGCAAGTGGACAGAGCTTCCACCTACTCTGCAGCAGCTGGAGATAAAATGTGAAATTTCTGGGGATAGTTTTTCATGAATGAGTTCTGAGAAGGCATTCTCAGTAAATAGAATCTGTGTAAGAGACTACGTATAAATGTATTGTGCCAGTGCACAATAAACTTCACAGAAATTCTATTTGCTAAAAGTATAGAAAGTTGAGAATAATAAAAAATATATGTGCATATATGTTGCTCTTAAGCTTCTTCTCTTGCATTTTCTTCCATTTAATCTACATATAGTCTGAAGTAGTATTATCACCACCCACATTTTATAGGTGATAAAAAGAAATTAAACATCTTGTCTAAGAAAAAGGAGATCTGGACTTTGAAATCCAGAATGAGAAAGCCCAAAGCCAGTATCTTTTACAATGCCAAAGTCTCTCTAGGAAAGATAACTCTGAGGTATCTCTGAGAAAGGCATCCTTGTTAATGTGTTTTAAGACTGGAAAGTAGCAAAGGTAGTGGCAATGACAGACGTCCAAATAAAAGAAGAAAAATAAGGATGCTTTTAAATGTAGGAAAGTCCTATCACCTGCTTTTTTTCACTTTCTATTGAGACTTCCAGAGTAAGTGCAGTCAAGCCTTGTGCCTCTTCCTTCACCTAGACCATTTTTTCAGTATATTTTGTTGATTATGTTATTTCAGTTGTCCCACTTTTCCCCCTTTGCCTCCCTCTGCCCAGTCCCCACTTTTCCTCCAGCAATCCACCTCTCTTTGTTTGTGTCCATGGGTCATGTGTATAAGTTCTTTGGCTTCTCCATTTCTTATGCTATCCTTGACATCCCCCTATCTATTTTGTACCTAACAATTATGCTTCTTAATTCCTGCATCTTTTCTCCTGTTCTCCTTCCCCTCCTAGCAGATAACCCTCTAAATGATCCCCTCCACTGAATGACTATTCAGTTCCTGTTCTGGTTGTTTGCTTACTTTCTTTTTTAGATTCAGTTGTTGACAGATATGACTTGATTGGCTTTTTAGTATTCATAGTTTTGATCTTTTTCTTAAATAAGACCCTTTATCACTTCATGTAATAATGACTTGATGATGATGAATTCCTTTAGTTTTATCTTGTCTCAGAAGCACTTTATTTGTCCTTCCATTCTAAATTATAGCTTTGCTGGATAAAGTAATCTGGATTGTAGGTTCTTGCTTTTCATCACTTTGAATACTTCTTACCAGTTTTTTCATACCTGCAAAGTTTCTTTTCAGAGATCAGCTGATAGTCTTATGGGTAATCCTTTGTAGGTAACTCTCTGTTTCTCTCTTGCTGTATTTAAGATTCTCTTTTTATATTTTACCTTTGACATTTCGATTATGATGTGTCTCAGTGTGGTCCTCTTTGGGTCCAACTTGTTTGGAATTCTCTGTAAATCCTGGACTTGAATGTTTATTTGCTTACAAAAATTAAAGTTTTCTTTCTTTCTCCCTTCCTTCCTTCCTTCCTTCCTTCCTTCCTTCCTTCCTTCCTTCCTTCCTTCCTTCCTTCCTTCCTTTTCTATTGTTCAAATACAGTTATCCAAATACCATTATCCTGCCATCACTTTCCCCCGCCCCACCCACCCCCAACTCCCACCCTCAATCCTACCCCACTTCAGCTTTGTTCCTGGGTCCTTTATACATATTCCTTGATTACCATTCCCCTTCTTTCCCCGTTATCTTCCTCCAACCTCCCCTCTGGTTACTGTCAGTTTGTTCTTTATTTCAATATCTCTGGTTATATTTTGCTTGCTTATTTGTTTTGTTGATTAGATTCCACTTAAAGGTGACATCATATGGTATTTCTCTTTCACCACCTGGCTCATTCCACTTAGCACGATGCTCTCCAGTTCCATTCATACTGTCTTGACATGTAAGAGCTCCTTCTTTCTTTTTTCTGCATAGTATTCCGTTGTGTAAATGTACCATAGTTTTTTGATCCCCTTTTTTATGGGTGGACATTTAGGTTGCCTCCAGCACTTGGTTAATGTAAATTGTGCTGCTATGAACATCGGAGTGCATAGGTTCTTTAGAATTGGTGTTTCAGGATTCCAGCAGTCAAATTGCTGGGTCAGAAGGCAGTTTCACCTTTAGATTTTTGAAGAAATCCCATACCGTTTTCCACAGTGGCTGCACCGGTCTGCATTCCCACCACAATGTATTATGGTTCTCTTTTCTCCACAACCTCACTAGCACTTATTGTTTGTTGATTCCTTTATATGTCCATTCTGACTGGTGTGAACTGGTATCTCATACTGATTTTAATTTGCATCTCTCTGATAGCTAGTGATGTTGAGCAAACTTTCATATGCCTGTGGGCCCTCTGTATGTTTTCCTTGAAGAAGTGTCTGTTCAGATCTTTTACCAAATTTTTAATTGGATTGTTTGTATTCCTAGAGTGGAATTATGTGAGTTCTTTATATATTTTAGAGATCAAACCCTTGTCTGAGGTATCATTGGCAAACATATTTTCCCATATAGTTTGTTTCCTTTTCATTTTTTTGACATTTTCTTTAGCCATGCAGAAGCTTTTTATTTTGATGAAGACCCATTTGTTTATTCTTTCCTTTATGACCCTGCCCTAGAGGACATATCAGTGAAAATATTGCTGCATGGAATATCTGAGATTTTTCTGCCTTTGTTCTTCTCTAGGACTTTTATGGTGTCACAACCTACACATAAGTCTTTTATCCATCTTGAGTTTATTTTTGTGTGTAGTGTAAGTTGGTGGTTGAATTTCATTTTTTTCCACATAGCTGTCCAGATTTCCCAACACTACTTGCTTTTTTTATATCCCAACACTATATGTCGAAGAGACTATTTTTACTCTATTTTATGATTCTGCCCCATTTGTCAAATATTAATTGACCATAGATACCTGGGCTTATTTCTGGGCTCTATATTCTGTTGCATTGATCTATGTGTCTGTTCTTATGCCAGTACCAGACTGTTTTGATTGCAGTGGACTTGTAGTATAGGTATTGTAATCCCTCCTACTGTGTTTTTCTTTCTCAAAATTATTGCAGCTATTAGGGGTCATTTATGGTTCCATATAAATTTTTGAAATGTTTGTTCTATATCTGTGAATATGTCATTAGTATTTTAACAAGGATTGTGTTGGATCTATAAATTGCTTTGGGTAGTACAGACATTTTGATTATGTTAATTCTTTCAATCCATAAACACAGTATATGTTTCCATTTATTTGTATCTTCCTTAATTTCTTTCTTCGATGTTGTGTAGTTCTCTGAGTACAGGTCTTTTACCTCCTTGGTTAGGTTTATTCCTAGGTATTTCATTTTTTTTTCCTGCTATATCAAATGGGACTTCTTTCCTGATTGCTCTTTTTGATATGTCATTTTTTGTGTACCATAATGCCTTCAATGTCTGAATATTGACTTTGTATCCTGCTGCTTTGCCAAATTAACTTATTAGGTCAAGTACTTTTTTGGTAGAGCCTATAGGGTTTTCTATGTATACTATCATGTCATCTGCAAAAAATGACAGTTTTACTTTTTCCTTTCCAGTTTAGATGCCTTTTATTTATTTTTCTTGCCTGATCACTGTGGCTAAGACTTCCAATACTATGTTGAATGAAAGTGAAAGCAGACAACCTTGTCTTGCTCCTGACTTTAGGGGGAAGCTTCTAGTTTTTATCTACTGAGTATGATGTTGGCTGTAGGTTTCACATATATGGCTTTTATTATGTTGAGATATGCCCCTCCCACTTTGCTGAGCATTTATATCATAAATGGATGCCGTACCTTATCAAATGTTTTTTTCCATATCTACTGATATGATCATGTGATTTGTGTCATTTATTTTGTTTATGTGATATATTATGTTTATTGATGTGCAAATATTGTACTATCCTTGCATCCCTGGGATGAATCCCACTTGATCATGGTATGATCTTTTTAATGTATTGCTGGATGTGGTTTGCCAGTATTTTGTTGATGTTTTTAACATCTATGTTCATCAGTGATATTGGTGATATGTTCATCAATGAAAGAATAGTTTCTTTCTTTCTTGTGTCTTTATCTGGTTTTGGGATTAGAATGATGCTGGCTTCACAAAAAGAGTTTAGAATCTTCCCTCTCCTTGGATTTTTTGGAATAGTCTGAGAAGGCTAGGGATTAGCTCTTCCTTAAATGTTTTGTAGAATTCTCCTGTGAAACCATCTGGTCCAGGGCTTTTGTGTGCCTTGAGTGTTTTGGTTACTGCTTTAATTTCACCAGCTGTTACGGGTATGTTCAGGCTTTCTGCTTTTTCTTCATTCAGTTTTGGAAGACTATATTTTTCTAGAAATTTCTCCATTTTACCCAGGTTTTCAAATTTATTGTCATACAGTTTCCACAACAATTTCTTATAATCCTTTGTATTTCTGTGGTATCAGCTGTAGTTTCTTCTCTTTCATTTCCAATTTTATTTATTTGGGTCCTCTTCCTTTTTTTCTTGATGAGTCAGGTTAAAAGCTTGTCAGTTTTGTTTATCTTTTCAAAGAACCAGCTCCTGGATTTACTGATCCTTTGCATTGTTCTTTTAGTCTCTTGGACTCAATTTAATTCTGCCCTGATCTTGACTATTTCCTTCCTTTTGCTCTCTCCAGGTTTTGTTTTAATTCCTCCAGTTCTTGTAGATAAAGTGTTATGTTGTTTATTTGAAATGTGTCTATCTTTTTTAGTTAGGACTGTATTGCTATAAAGTGCCCTCTCAGGACTGCCTATACTGTGTCCCATTTCAGACTGTTGCATGTTCACTTTTATCTGTTTCCAAACACTTTATTGATTTCTTCCTCAATCTTATTATTTACCCATTCATGTTTAATAGCATGCTATTCAGTCTTCATGTGTTAGAATGTTTTTGAGTTTTTTCCTTGAAATAAGCTCCTAGTTTCAATTCCTTGTAGTCCAAGAAAATGCTTGATGTGACTTCAGTTTTCTTGAATTTGTTGAGGCTTCTTTTCTGTCCTGTTATGTGCTCTATCTTTGAAAATGTCCTATGTGCATTTGAAAAGAATGTGTATTTTGATTCTTTGGGATGAAAGTTGTGTGTGTGTGTGTGTGTGTGTGTGTGTGTGTGTAATCAGTTACAGCCATTTGATCTAATGTATCATTCAGTTCCATGATAGCCCAGTTGACATATTTTTTTTGGATGATCAATCTAATGTTGATAGTAAGCTACTAAAATCCACTGCTATAATTGTGTTGTTGTCTATAACTTCCTTGAGGCCCTCCAAGATTTTCTTATATATTTGGATGTATCCAAATATATATATATATTTATATATATACATACATATATATTTATATATTTTCCATACATATATATTTATATATATGGAAATATTTTCTTATATATGTTGGGTGCATATATGGTAACAATATTTATGTCTTCTTGATGGATTCTTCACTTGAGTATTAGGAAGTGTCTTTCTGTGTCTCACTTGATGGCCTTTAATTGGAAATCTCTTTTGTCTGATATAGGTATTGCTACCCTGGCTTTTTTTTTATGTCTGTTTGCTTGGAGTTGAAAAAAAAATGAATATTTTTTCCAACTATTCATTTTCAGTCTGTGTAGGTATTTCGTTCTTAGGTGGGTCTGTTATAGGCACCATATGTGTGGGTCATGTGTTCTTATCCATTCAGCTACCCTATGTCTTTTCACTGGAACATTTAGCCCATTTACATTTAAGGTTATTATTAATAGGTCCATATTGGTTGCCATTTTTCCCTTTGTACCTCTGTTCCTCTCTCTCTCACTCTTTTACTTCACTTCTTAAAGCAGTCCCTTCAGCACACCTTGCAATACTAGTTTGGTGGAGGTTTATTCCTTGAGCCTTCTTTTGTCTGGGGAACTCTGTTTCACCTTCTATTTTAACTGAGAGTCTTGCTGGGTAGAGTACTCTTGGTTTCAGGCCTTTGTTCTTCATTGCTTAAGTATTTCTTGCCATTCCCTTCTGAATTGTAGTGTTTCTGTAGAGAAGTCAGCTGCTAGCCTTATCAGGGCTGCCATGTATGTTACTTCCTGTTTCTCCCTTGCTGCCTTTAAGATTCTTTTTCTCTTGAAATTTTGCCACTTTAATTATGATTTTCTTGGAGTGGGCCTCTTTGGGTTCCTCTTGATTGGGACCCTGTGTGCTTCCTGAACTTTTGTGACTTTTTCTTTCATTGAATTAGGGAAATTTTCCATCATTACTTTTTCAAACAGATTTTCTATCCCTTGCTCCTCTATTATGTTTCATGTTGTCCTGCAGTTCCCTTAACCCCTGTTTGTAGGGGCCCCTGTCCTGGGTGCCAGATGTTGGGGGGCTCCGCCCACAGAGAGCCCCATCCCTCCGTCATGGATGAAAATAAAAACTACCAAGACATGGTCTGCTTGGGGAGGAGAGGTGGCCAAACTCTCAGAGGAGAATGACCCAGAGCCCCTTCCTCACTACGCTTTTATTGGGTTCAAATACACAGGAATACAGGTTTAACATTTCAAAGAAATCTGAGGGCTTAATCTGAGTCAGTGTCTGTCCAGAAAAGGGGTTGCCAAACTTTGGGAGACATACTCATTTCCTCCTCGGACCCTTATCATTTAAATCAGTGCACTCTTAGCAAAGCAGGTTTCACAGGACTTTAGGAATTCTTTCTTATGCCTGATCACCCAGGGAACTGTCTCGGCCCGGCACAGGGCTGCACCGCTTGGCCTCACAGTTTCAGGCTTTAAGCCGATTAGGAAGCAGAAGACATCTCTCCCAGACGGAAATGAGGACTCAGGCTATGTCAGAATAGCCGGGGGCAAGGGTCCATCACATCCTCTTTGCTGCAGCCCCCTGAGTCCTTCCATGAGGGGCTCCCAAGTGGTCATGTCTGGCTTAGGTTGCCCCTCCCAGGAGGAGTCTTACCCATCATTGACTACTGACTAAGCATTGGGGCCAGAGATGGATGAGGCAGAAGCAGCACTCCTGCCAGGGAGATAAGCTTTGTCTCCTTAGTAGCTCACGTCCTCTTGACAGAACAGACTCAAATGAAGTGAATCCCTTGGCTCTTACACGCCCACCATGGGGTGAGGGTTACAACTCCTGAAACCAAGCTGAACAGTCCGCAACACCTGTTCATTCTTTTTTAGTCTTTTTTCCCTTTCTTGCTCTTACTGGGAGTTTTTTTCCTACTTTATCCTCCTGCCAGTTGATTCAAACCTCTGCTTCATCTAGCCTGCTTTTGATTCCTTTTACTGTGTTGTTCAATTCAGAAAATGTATTTTTCATTTCCTCTTGTCTCTTTTTTATTGTCTCTATTCCTTTTTCACATTGATACAGTTTGCATATGTTCCTTATAGCTTCTCTATAGTTTTTCATAATTCTCACTGAGCTCATTGAGCTTCCTTATAACCACTGTTTTGAACTCAATATCTAATAGTTTACTTGCCTCTATTTCATTTTGCATTGATTTTGAATATGCCTCTTTTTCTTTTATTGGGGTTGTTTCTTTGTCTTCCCATTGTTTGTAAGACTCTTCTTGTTAGCCTCTGCTTCTTAAACTGATCTGTTCTGACTCCTGAATTTGTGGTGTGAACTTCTATGGTAGGAGACCTGTGAGATTCAGTGATTCAGTCTCCTTGATCTCCTGAGCTTGATTCTCTTGAGATGCCCTTTATGTCATTTATGTTGGCTCTCTGGATGTAATTGGGTTTTGATTGTTGTTGGGTCATTCTTTGGTGGGTCTTTCCCTCCAGCTGGTTGGCTGAGGTTCACTCTACCCATCATGTCTTGTATGCTGTTGTGCAAGTGCTGGCAGAACAAAACCACAAAGCCCAGGAAACAAATCCACACCTGCAAAAATATCCACGCCCCCCCCCCACCGCAATCCCATTATCAACAGTAAATGACTAGTATTAATAAGGGTGTAAGAGATTAAGACTACTATAAGAAAGAAGAGCAAATATGAGATGACAAACTGAAAGAAAAATCATTTTGAGAGGGTACAGGGAAGAGCACTAATAAGAGTTGGTAGTCAAAGCAAGGCAAAGAGAAAAAGTAAAATTCACATCATGAATTAAAAAAGGGAATGAAAAGGTGGAATGGAATATGAGAAGAGACATGCATAGTATTAGTTTAAATAGAAATTAAATTAAAATAAAATAAAATAAATTGAGAGATAGAAAGAAAAAGGAAGGAAAAGAAAATAAATAATAAAAATATAGCCAAATTGGAGAAAAAGATCTACCACAGCACTATGAACAACAAATGAGTTAAAATTAATATAGGTGGGATGGGAATAAGAGGGAAAAAAGAAAGAAAGAAAAGTTTAAGACATGTCTAGAGGAAGGGGAAGAGATTTTGAGGTGATAGAGGAAGAGGGAATACTAAGAGTGAAGAAAGAAAACCAGGCCAAGACAACAAAAAATGAAAATTTGAGAGAAAAAGAAAAATAAAAAGAGGACAATAAAGAAAAATAAAAGGATAAAGTGAAAGAGAAAAAAAGAAAGGAAAAAATAAAAACAACCACTCCCTCCAATTCCCCAGTCAACCTGTCCCTTTCCTTTCCTCGAGGAATGGGGCTGACACTGCATGGGGTCATGCTCCCAGAACTTGCGCATACTCCATCTCATGTCATTACGGACTTCCCGTCTCGAGCAGCCTCACTCTCTCTCTGTCACTGGCACCAAAGACTCCGTTAATCAGTGGTGGTGGTTCCCGTTTCCATTTCTCCCTCTTCCTTCAGTCAAGAGTAGCATCCTCCACCCAGCCACACCTCCCACTCTCACAAGGCAGACAGAGCAGCTGTAGCTAAGGGCTGTAAGGGCAACAACTGGGAAACAGCAGAGACCATCTTTGCTCCCACTTTGGGGAAACAAAATATTACTGCTTTTAAAATGTGAAGCATTATAGAAATATCAGTGTTCCAGCACAGGTAGAAATGCTTTGCTTCTTTCCATAGCCAAAAGAAGGATAACAATCAATTTAAAAACAATAAACAACCAGAAGTGCCAAAAAATCAAACTGCATGGAATTCCAATCACCAAGGAGTTAAAGAAACATTCACCCAGACTGGTAGGAGGAGTGGAGATGAGAAACATGCAGCCAAGCAGAGAGGATGTGCAGCAAAGCAGCAGATTACACTGGCAAGTCGCATGAATTGAATGGGCAAATGAAGACTCAAAACTAGCTGTAAAGTACTGAGGGGGTTGTGACAATGGGAGAAACTCCCAGTCTCACAGGAAAGTTCCTTGGAAAGTGGGCCTAGAGTGCAGCAAGTGAATGGCATTGTTCCATGTCTGACCCTTCCCCCACAGACAGCACCATAACACTGCAAACGGGGTTGTTCCACCCTAGTGAATACCTAAGGCTCCACCCCCTTACAACATAACAGGTGCTCTGAGACAAAGAAATATGGCCCAAATAAAATAACAGATCAAATTCCACAAAAAAAAGGCTAAGTGATGAGGAGATCAACAACCTCTCTTTTGCAGAATACAAAACACTGGTAATCAGGATGCTCACAGAACTGATTGAGCTTGGTTTCAAAATGAAGGAAGAAATGAAGGGTACCCAAAGTGAAATAAAGCCAAATATACAGGGAACCAACAGTGAAGGGAAGGAAACTGAGATTTAAATCAATGATTTCAAACAAAAGGAAGAAATGAACATCTGACTAGAACAGAATGAAGAAACAAGAATTCAAAAACATGAAAAGAGGCTCAGGAGCCTATGGGACAACTTTGAGTGCCCTAACATCCGAATTACAGTGGTGCCAGAAGGAGAACAAAAGCAAGAAATTGAAAACTTCTTTGAAAAAATAATGAAGGAGAACTTCCCCATCTGGCAAAGGAAATAGTCTTCCAGAAGCCCAGAGAGTCCCAAAGAAGTTGAACCCAAAGAGGAACACACCAAGACACATCATTAAGTTACCCAAGATTAAAGACAAAGAGACAATCTTAAAAGCGGCAAGAGGAAAGGAGACCATTACCTACAAAGGAGTTCCCATAAGACTGTCAGCTGATTTCTCGAAAGAAACTTTACAGGCAAGAAGGGGCTGAAAAGAAGTATTCAAAGCCATGAAAGTCCCTTGACTTTCCTACATCCAAGATTAATCTATCCAGCAAAGCTTTCATTTAGAATGGAAGGGCAGAAAAAGTGTTTCGCAGATAAGACCAAGTGAAAGGAGTTCATCATCACCAGGTCCTTAATATATGAAATGTTAAAGGCACTTATCTAAGGAAAAGAAGATTGAAAACTATGAACAGTAAAATGACAACAAACCCATAACTATCAACAACTGAACCTAAAAAAAAAACTAAGCAAACAACTAAAACAGGAACAGAACCAGAGAAATGGAGATCACATGGAGGGTTTTCAGTGGGGATTGGATGGGGAAGAATGGGGGAAAGGTACAGAAAATAAGAAGCATGATTGGTAGTCATAAAATAGATGGGAAGAGGTTAAGAAGCCAAAGAACTTGTATGTACAACCCATGGACATGAATTAAGGGGGGCAGAATGCTGGAGGGCAGGGGGGAGCAGGGCAGAGGGGGTAAAAGGGACAAAATATTGGGAAAACTATAATAGCAGAAATAGTAAAATATACTTAAACAAAGAAAAAAACAGGCTAATAAAGGGAAAAATTAAACATTTGAGATGAGGACTTCTGGCCAAGATGGAGGGGTAGGTGGACACACTGTGCCTCCTCGCACAACCAAAATTAAGGACAACAAAGATTTAGAAACAAGAAAACAATCAGAACTGATAGAAAATTGAACTGTACGGAAGTCCAACAACCATTCATCCAGACGAGTAAGAGGGGTGGAGTCCTGGCAGAACAAAAGTGGAGGTTGGAAGACCCGGGCACACAGGCAGCAGCAGCTGGCAGACCCCAGGGCACAGGTGGTGGCTAGCGGACCCCAGGCACAGGGTGGCAACTGTGCAGAACCAGTGAGGCCGAGCAAGGCAGCTGGCTGACCAGGTGGTCCCACATTCACATGCAGATAATCCAGGTAAAGGGGAAGTGGCAGAAGGGACTGGAATCTGAGAGAGAGGGGAGCAAGCACCATTGTTCCCTATCAAACCCCGCCCCCACACACAGTGTCACTACCCAGTGACTGGGCTACCCCACCCTGGGGAACACCTAAGGCTCCACCCCTCACTATGTAACAGCTACAACCAGACCCCCCCCCCCCAAAAAAATGGCTCAAACAGGAGAACAAATCAAAGCTCCAGAGCTAATTCATCTAAGTGACCAAGAGATAGCCAACCTATCAGATGCACAGTTCAAAGCCCTGGTGATCAGATGCTCACAGAATTGGTTGATTTTGCTCACAAATTAGATGAAAAAAATGAAGGCTACAATAAGTGAAATGAAGGAAAACGCACAAGAAACCAATAGAGATGGGAGGAAAATCGGAACTCAAAACAATAGAGTGGACCAGAAGGAAGAAACTAACAACCAAAGAGAAAACAAGGAAGAAACAAGAATTCAAAAAAATGAGGAGAGGTTTAGGAACATCCAGGACATCTTTAAATGTTCCAACATCTGAATTATAGGGGTACCAGAAGGGGAAGAGGAAGAGCAAGAAGTGGAAAACTTATCTGAACAAATAATAAAGGAGAACTTCCGCAATCTGGCAAAGAAAATAGACTTCCAGGAAGTCCAGGAAGCTCAGACAGTCCCAATGAAGTTGGACCCAAGGAGGAACACACAGAGGCACATCATAGCTAAGATTAAAATGAAGAGAATTCTAGAGGAAGCAAGGGAGAACGGAACAGTCACCTACAAAAGAGTTCCCATCAGACTGTCAACTGATTTCTCAAAAGAGACCTCACAGGCAAGAAGGGGCTGGAAAGAAGTATTGCAAGTCATGAAAGTCAAAGACCTACATCTAAGATTGCTCTATTCAGCACAGCTGTCATTTAGAATGGAAGGGCAGATAAAGTGCTTCTCAAATAAGGTCAAGTTAAAGGGATTCATCATCACCAAGCCCTTATTCTATGAAATGTGAAAGGGACTTATCTAAGAAAAAGAAGATAAAAAATATGAACAGTAAAAAGACAGCAAACTCACAGATATTAACAACCACACCTAAAACAAAAGCAAACTAAGCAAACAGCTAGAACAGGAACAGAAAGACAGAAATGGAGATCACATGGAGGGTTAGCAACAGGGGAGTAGGAGGAGGAGAGAGGGGGAAAAGGTACAGAGAATAAGTAGCATATACAGTGGGTAGAAAATAGGGGGAGGGCAAGAATAGCTTGGGAAATGTAGAAGCTAAAGAACTTACGGCACATGGACATGAACTAAAGGGGGGAATGTGGGTGGGAGGGGGTGTGTAGGGTGGAGGGGAATGATGGGGGAGAAATGGGACAACTGTAATAGCATAATCAATAAAATATATTAAAAATAAATAAATAAATAAAATCTTAAAAAATTGAGATAAAAAAAGGTGTAGTAGAGGGGACCAGTAAAATTTGAGATTTGAAGAAAATTAGTGAAGAACTAGAGATAAAATTGAAAAAAATGCAACAACAAATACCCTATCCACAACAAACTAGCCAAAATTTCAAAAGGTGTAAAGAGAACATGGGTATTTTAAGACTGGGGAAAAGGGATGTGAAATGACCATTGACAAGAGAATTGGTTTTGTGAGGCTGGATGGGGAAGAAATAGTATGAGTGCACAATGGAAAAAAGTTGTAGCAAGAGAGAAAAAAATTTTAAATGAGTATAATGAGGACAAAGGAGAAGATAAAATGGAATAAGTGAAGGGAGGAGCAAGTTATGTGAATTGAAATAAACTATTATAAAATCTAGGGACTTAATAAGCACAAACTTGACCGACAAATAAATGTTAAAAAGCTATGCAGGAAAGAAAATATTGCAAATTATGGAGAAAAGCACAGTGGATTTCATCTCTGTAGCCTCTAGCATTTAACACTGTTTTTTCTTTCTGGATCCACCTCTGGTGAGGTCAGATGTTTACCCTGTCTGACCTTAGGCAGCCTGTTTGAGACTTCCAGAGATCTACTGTCTATGGCTGTCTTCTTCAGCTGTCAATCTAGCCAGTCTGCACTTAGCCGTCAGGCTTAATCACCACAGGTCCAGGACAGTGTCCCTCCTGGGGCTAGGGCTATTGTTTCCCCCTCAGGCTGTGGCCACTTGGAGGGGAGTGGTCTGCCTGAGCACCATGGCTGCTACCATGTGGGGGATGACTCAGTACCAGGGTCCCAGCATCTACTCTTTCAGTTCTCTCCTCAAAGCTTCCATCCCCAGCCTCTCCTCAGGCATCTCTAGCCCACTCTGCCCCCACCTTTGCTGGAGACCAGGGTAAGAGGCTGCAAATTAAAATTTGTGTGTTGGCCTTTTAAATGGCTTTTTGCATCTCCAGCCATCCACCTCTGGCAGAGAGCAACCCTGGCACTTTTCACCACTGATTATTATGTGTGTACTTTTGGGTTTCTGGTGTTCTAGGCTTGGGATCCCACCAGGTTGCTTAATTATCCTTCCAGCACTGCTGCCTGCAGACACCCAGCCAGCCTTCTTGAGTCTCTACCACACTCCTTACCAAGCAGGTTGTGCCAAAGCTGATTCTTCTGTCTTTCCAAGGCATAAGGCTTCTCTCTCACTATTGTTCAATTGTTTATTCTGGTGATTTCTCCACAATTTAATTATAATTCCAGAATGGTTCTGGGAAGAGGTTAATGTGACTTCCATTCACTCCTGTGCCTTCTTGCTGTCAATCTCTTTATTTTTTGAAATAAGATTTCAATTTCTTCCTCTTCCTCTTCCTCTTCTCTTTCTGGAATCCCTACAATTCAGATCTTGGCAAATTCAGAGATGTCCCAGAGTCTTCTCATACTCTCTTCGTCTGTTTTTGAATTCTTGTTTCTTCTTTCTGTTCTGGTTCAATGTTTATTTCTTCCTTATGTTCCAAATCATTGATTTGAATCCCAGCTTCCTTCCCTTCACTGTTGGTTCCCTGTAGATTTTTCTTTATTTCACTTTGCATAACCTTCACTTCTTCCTTTATGTTGTTTCTGTACTCAGTTAGTTCTTTAAGTATCCTGATCACCAGTGTTTTGAACTCAGGAACTGATAGATTGGCTATCTCTATTTTGTTTAGTTCTTTTTCTGGAGTTTTGTCCTATTCTTTCATTTGGGTCACATTTCTTTGTCTCCTTAATTTGGAAGCTTCCCTGTGTTTGTTTCTGTGTATTGGGTAGAGCTTCCATGACTCCCTGTAAAAGGCACCTGTAAATTGTGTGGGGCAGAGGCTTAGGTAATTGCCAGGGTGGGGCAACCTACTTCACTGCTTTGTGGCTCTGTGTGGGAAGAGGGCTCAAAGAGGGGACTGTGCCACTGCCTGGCTTCTGATGGTTTGCCACTTGCTTCATTTCCAGTCAATTCATCCACCCCCAATATGTGACCAGTGCCCTTCCTCCTGTTGCCCTACCATTCCATCCCAGAGTGGGTGGGTTTGCATATGTTTTAAGACCATGTGGGCCCTTTCAGTGATGTTTTCTGAAAACCCAGTTTTCAGAAAGCAATTTCTTCAACCACTCCAACCTCCACTGGCTTTTACTGCCAGAAGTTATTGGGATTTATCTTCCTGGTGATGGAACCCTGGGCTGTGCAGTCTGGCCTGGGGATGGGATCTCCCTCTCCCATGGTATCCCTCCTGATTTTATCCACACACATTAATGTGGGACCACCCATGCCTGTTCCACCACCACCTTTGCCTCTACACACCACACAGCATCTCCTTGCCTCTCCACCCCATCTCCATGTCTCTTCCCCTCCTACCCATCTGGATGAATGTGGCTTCTTTAAATATTTGGTTGTCAGACTTCCATACAGTTCATTTTTCTGGCAGTTCTCATGTTGTTTGTTTTGAGATTTAGTTGTAATTCCTTTTTGTGGTTGTATGAGGAGGTGAAGTGTGTCTACCTATGCCTTTATCTTGAGTATTCTAGACCATTTTAAGATCCCCTTCCATCCAGGGTTAAATTCTTTCTCCAATCTCTCTAGTATTGGCCCACATGGAACAACCTGCCCAACTTTGGTAGCAACACTACACTGCTCAGAGCTGGTGAGTTCACAGATGGAGGATGTTTTGCTCTGTTCCATGCCCCTCTTCATTAGACAGGA
This sequence comes from Glossophaga mutica, assembly GCA_039655065.1. Classification (NCBI taxonomy): domain Eukaryota; kingdom Metazoa; phylum Chordata; class Mammalia; order Chiroptera; family Phyllostomidae; genus Glossophaga; species Glossophaga mutica. The sequence goes on along the minus strand of CM077303.1, from coordinate 120,974,479 downwards.
TCAACCCTGAGCACATTGTGGGGCAGGAGCCCCACATCAAGAGCCAGGGAAGGAAATCGTAGGAGCTAATAATTATTGTTTCATGAGGTTCTCCACAGCCCTATGAAATAGAGCTTTCATTAATATTATTCCTATTTTCAGGTGCAGAAGCTGAGACATGGAGATGTTAAGTAATTTTCTCAAGGTCATACAGATCTTAAATGACAGAGTGTGAATTTAATCCAAGCAGCCTGAATCCAGAGTCTGGGTTCTTAATTAAGCACTATCGAAAACTAACACATGAGATTTTTCAGGAAGCTGGTTGCATTTATCCTAAGTATTCTAAGACTTGGAGGTATATGGCAGTCTTCTATTTAAACTGGATGGAGAAGTGAATGCAGAAGTTTGGCCAATAAATAGACATTATAGGCAGATATCAACTGAATACAGCTTTTAACTTCCTAAACACAGATGTCTGCACTGATTGGAATGCCTTTAGTTTAAGCTATAAAAACCCCACTCAAAATAGTTTAATCAAAAACAAATATTAAAGGAAACTAAGCTTTCTGTAACTAGAAAATAACTGGAAAGTATAAGGGTGAATAGGCATGGCTAGATCCAGGTGTTACAGTGATGTTATAAGCAGGAGGATCCAAGAGCGGGGAGGAGTAGGTGGAAGCTACACTAACCTCTTCCGAGGACCAAACTGGAATTACAACTAAATTATAGAGAAATCATCCTGAATAACCACCTGAACACTGGCTGAGGGACTGGCATCCTCACAGTTGCCAGTCCCTCAAAAAACGCACAGAAATTAGCAGTTAACTCTGGCTATGGGCATGAGGTAGAAAAATCTGGGAGGACTTTACAAAGGAGATAGGCCTTATAATCAAGGACTTATGGAAGAAACCACATTACTCATTGAGACTGGTAGGACGTACAGAGGCACAAGAGGGCTGGCTGGGCTCCCACAGGTCGCAAAAGTGTGTGGTCTAAACTCCAAGCTGGTCTACCCAGCCTAGCACACCAGAACTGAGAAAAAACAAAAAAGAACAGTATACAGCTGTGTAAAGCAGTGTAAAGCAGTAGGGTTTCTGTCAATCAGAGAGATTTGGCCTTTTAAAGCATCAACACACAAAATTACATTTGTAGCAATTTACTCTGGGTCCTGGAGAGGGACGACAGAGCAGACTAGAACCACTTCAGGAGAGTCTGAGGTTGGCGGTTCTGGGGAGAGAGCCAAAGAGTCAGTCACCAGGATACCTGTGCTCAGTAATTCCTTATACTGCAAGAGCCATCTTTCTCAGGCAGAGCACTCCCCTCCATGTAGCTTCAGCTTGGGGTCAGGGGAAGCAATTGCTCCACCCACAGGAATCCTTCTTGCCCAACCCTAGGAAGCTTAGACCAGGATGCTGAGACAAGAGCTGGAGACACTTTCACTAATTAAGCCTAACAAAAAACCTGCAGGCAGAGGCAGATCTCTGGGAGCTTTGAGACATTAGCTGACTCTCCCTCAGGCCCTTTGCTAGTGAAAAGTTCACAGCTTTGTTTTTTCTGCACCCATTCCAGGCCCAACAGAGGGTACCACATACTGTGGGTAGCTGATAGCTCCAAACAAGGTACCCAGGGCCAGGCACTAGCAGCACCTTACAGGACTGCATTAGAGTCTTTGCAGATCTACCTGATACATGGAGACAAACATGAAGAGGCAGCCAAAATGGGAAGAGAAAGAAAAAAGCCCCAAATAGAAAAATGAGAGAATTCTTCAGAACTAAATGAAATGGAGGCAAGCAATTTATTAGATATAGGCTTTAGAGTAATAATTATAAGGATGCTCAACAGCATGAGAAAGGACATAGAAATCATTAAAACAGCCAGTCAGAAAACTTAAAAATGTAATATTTGAAATTAAAAAATACACTGGGAGGAATAAATAGTAGGCTAGATGAAGCAGAAGGTCACATACGCCGATTAATTTACTTTCAAATTACTGATTTGGAAGACAAGGTAGAAAAAAACACCCAAGCAGAGCAGTAAACAGATTTTTTTTAACTTTAACAGATTTTTTTATTTTAATGAGGAGATTTTAAGAAATCTTTGGGACAACATGACACATAACAACATCTACATCATGGGGATGCTAGAAGAAGACAGTGAGCAAGGGATCAAGAAGTTATTTGAATAAATAATAATTGAAAACTTTCTTAACCTGGTGAAAGAAAAAGACACACAAGTCCAGGAAATGCAGATAGTCCCAAACAAGATGGACCCAAAGAAACCTGCACCAAGACACATCATAATTAAATGTCAAGGTTTAAAGACAAGGAGAGAATCTTGAAAGCCACTGGAGAAAAATCAGTTACTTACCTAAAAGGGAGTGCCCATTAGATGGTCATCTGACTTCTCAACAGAAACACTTCAGGCCAGAAAGGATTAATATGAAATATTCAAGGTGATGAAAAGCAAGATCCTACAAGCAAGCCTACTTTACCCAGCAAGGCATCCATTTAAAATTGAAGGTGAAATAAAGAGCTTCACAGTCAAGAAAAAACTAAAGGAGTTTGTTAACACCAAACCAGTACTGAAACAAATGTTAAAGGGTTTGCTTTAAAAAGAAAAATAAACTGAGGAAAATAGTTTAAAAATAAAATGGCAATAAGTACATATCTATCAATAATCCCTTTACTGTATTTTGCAATGTATAATGTTCACCCACAGTTTTGTGCACATTATACATGGGATTATTACACCCATTATTTATACCCATGATATGTAATCACTATACTCACATGTATAATGTGTATCCTTCTTTTCCCTCAGAAATTTGGACAAAAAGTGCACATTATACATGGCAAAATATAGTAAATGTAAATTGCTTAAATGCTTCAATCAAAACACATAGGGTAGCTAAATGGATAAGGAAAGAAGACTCATATATATGCTGTTTCCAAGAGGCCCACTTCTGAACAAAAGATGCATACAACAAAAAAGATGGAAAAGGATATTTCATGCAAACAGGTATGGAAAAAAAGTGAGGTAGCAACCCTTGTATCAACAAAATTGTCTTTAAAGGAAAGGCTATAGTAAGATACAGAGAAGAACATTACAATATGTAAAGGGAAAAATCCAACAAGAGGATATAACCCTAGTAAACACTTATACATACAAAATAAGAGCATATAAATATATAAAGCAAATCGTTATAGACACAAATGGAGAGATTGATAGAAATACAGTCATAGTCAGGGATTTCAACACCCCTTTAACTTCAATGAATACATCTTCCAGACAGAAAATAAACAAGGGGCAGCAGCTGTAAGTGACACACTAGATAAATTAGATTTAATTGATAGCTTGGGAGCATTTTATCCCAAAGAAGTAGAATATGCATACTTTTCAAGTGTACATGGAATGTTTTCTAGGAGAGAGCACATGTTAGGACACAGAACAAGTCTCAATAAATTGAAGAAGATTGAAATCATAACAAGCATCTTCTCTGACCATAATGCTATGAAACTAGAAATCATCACAAGAAAAAAACTGACAAATGCATAAAGACATAGAAGCTAAATAACATGTTATTAAACAATGAATGGGTCAACAACGAGATCAAGGAAGAACTCAAAAATATCTTGAAAAAAAAGAAAATGAGAACACAACAGTCCAAAACCTATGGGACACAAGCAATGTAATCTTAAGAAGTAAACTCATAGCATTACAGGCCTATCTCGCAAAACAAGAAAAAACTCATATAAACAATCCAACTTAGGACATCCGGCCAAGATGGAGGCGTAGGCGGACACACTGTGCCTCCTCTCACAACCAAAATTAAGGACAACAAATATTTAGAAACAAGAAAACAACCAGAACTTATAGAAAATTGAACTGTACAGAAGTCCAACAACCATTCATCCAGACCGGTAAGAGGGGCGGAGTCGCGGTAGGAAAAAGTGGAGGTGCGGACCCAGGAATGCAGGTAGCAGCGGCTCGCAGTTCCCAGGTGCACAGGCGGTGGGGCGCACAGGCGGCAGCTGGCGGACCTCAGGCACGGGGGGGGGGGGCAACTGTGTAGACCCAGTGAGGACGCACAGGGCGGCTGGCTGGCTGACTAGGGGGTCCCACATTTCCGCACGCAGACGGTCCGGGCAGAGGGGAAGTGGCGGAAGGGACTGAATCCAGGAGAGAGCGGAGCAGGCGCCATTGTTCCCTCTCAGACCCCACCCCCACATACAGCGTCACAACCCAGCGACTGGGCTGCCCCACACTGGGGAGCACCTGAGGCTCCACCCCTCACTACGTAATAGCTGCGACCAGACTAAAACCAAAACAAAACAAAACAAAAAACCCCACCAAAAATGGCTCAAACCGGAGAAAAAATGAAAACCCTGGAGTCAATTCCTCTACGCGACAAAGAGATAGCCAACCTATCAGATGCACAGTTCAAAGCACTGGTCATCAAAATGCTCACAGAATTGGTTGATTTTGCTCATAAATTAGATGAGAAAATGCAGGCTACAATACGTGAGATAAAGGAAGACACATGGGGAACTGATAGAGATGGAAGGAACACTGGGACTCAAGTCAATGGAGTGGACCAGAAGGAAGAAATTAACAACCAAACAGAAAATGAGGAAGGAACAAGAATTCAAAAAAATGAGGAGAGGCTTAGGAACCTCCGGGACATCGTTAAACGTCCCAACATCCTAATTATAGGGGTCCCAGAAGGGGAAGAAGAGCAACAAGTAGAAAACTTATTTGAACAAATAATAAAGGAGAACTTCCCCAATATGGCAAAGGAAATAGTCTACCAGGACGTCCAGGAAGCTCAGAGAGTCCCAAAGAAGTTGGACCCAAGGAGGAACACACCAAGGCACATCGTAATTACATTAGCCAAGATTAAAATGAAGCAGAGAATTCTAGAAGCAGCAAGGGATAAGGGGATAGTCACCTACAAAAGAGTTCCCATCAGACTGTCAGCTGATTTCTCAAAAGAGACCTTACAGGCAAGAAGAGCCTGGAAAGAAATATTCGAAGTCTTGAAAGGCAAGGACCTACATCCAAAATTGCTCTTTCCAGCAAAGCTGTCATTTAGAATGGAAGGACAGATAAAGCGCTTCTCAGATAAGGTCAAGTTCAAGGAGTTCATCATCACCAAGCTCTTATTCTATGAAATGTTAAAGGGACTTATCTAAGAAAAAGAAGATCAAAAATATGACAGTGAAAAGACAGCAAACTCACAGCTATTAAGAGCCACACCTAAAACAAAGGCAAACTAAGCAAACAGCTAGAACAGGAACAGAACCACAGAAATGGAGATCATATGGAGGGTTAGCAACAGGTGCGTGGGAGGAGGGGAAGGTACAGAGAATGAGTAGCATAGATAGTGGGTAGAAAATAGACAGGGGCAGGGTAAGAATAGTATGGGAAATGTAGAAGCTAAAGAACTTATGACACAAGGACATGAACTAAAGGGGGGAATGTGGGTGGGAAAGGGTGTGCAGGGTGGGGGGAATGATGGGGGAGAAACGGGACAACTGCAATAGCATAATCAATAAAATATATTTAAAAATAAAAAAAAAACAATCCAACTTAAAGGAACTCAGAAAAGAACAACAAACTAAGATTATGTCTTAAGCAATTTGTCTTCTTTTCTCTAGCTCTCCAATCAGCTTCTCTTTCTCTTTACATTGCTCTTTGACAGATTCTCCCATGTTGGGCAGAAATATAACCAGCAGTTCCAGATTTAATTCATCCTCACAGTTGCTAGTCCCTCAAAACACACACACACACACACACACACACACACACACACACACACACACACAGAGAGAGAAATTAGCAGTTAACTCTGCCTATGGGTATGGGGTAGAAAAATCTGGGAGGACTTTACAAAGGAGGTGGCATTTACTTGCATCTAGATCTGTTGGGGTTTCCCAGGGGAAGAAGGATGAAAGAAGATGGGCTTTCCTATATTTGAGGGACTGTTCCATGCAGCTTGGAGAATGTGGTGGGGGACAAAAAGATGAGGAGAGCTGCCAGATTCAATGAAAGCTGTTTTGCCAAATGGCCAATTTGCAGAATGGCTAATTCACTGAAAAATCAATATGGTAAATATTCAATTCATAATTTAGCAAATTTATTGATTTATTAAAAATAATCTTTTGACTATTTATATAAAGCATAAAATAATTTGTATTGCACCAATGGCCATGCTTAACCAGTGCATATTTTGTCTTTAGAACTGTTTTAAGGACTATTCATTTTATTAAGAACTACGGTCATATGGACAAGGGTAGTCTCCTTAGGACTATATTTAATAGTCAGAAAAATATATTTTAAGCAAAGACCAATGTCAGTGGTTCATAGGGAATTCTTTTCTTTTTTTTTAATTCTTTTTTTAATATATTTTATTGATTATGCTATTACAGTTGTCCCGTTTCTCCCCCATCATTCCCCCCACCCTGCACACCCTCTCCCACCCACATTCCCCCCTTTAGTTCATGTCCATGTGTCATAAGTTCTTTAGCTTCTACATTTCCCATACTATTCTTACCCTGCCCCTGTCTATTTTCTACCCACTATCTATGCTACTCATTCTCTGTACCTTCCCCTCCTCTCCTCCTCCCACGCCCCTGTTGCTAACCCTCCATATGATCTCCATTTCTGTGGTTCTGTTCCTGTTCTAGCAACAAGCAGAAAACTTATTTGAACAAATAATAAAGGAGAACTTCCCCAATATGGCAAAGGAAATAGACTTCCAGGACGTCCAGGAAGCTCAGAGAGTCCCAAAGAAGTTGGGCTCAAGGAGGAACACACCAAGGCACATCGTAATTACATTAGCCAAGATTCAAATGAAGGAGAGAATTCTAGAAGCAGCAAGGGATAAGGGGACAGTCACCTACAAAGGAGTTCCCATCAGACTGTCAGCTGATTTCTCAAAAGAGACCTTACAGGCAAGAAAGGGCTGGAAAGAAATATTTGAAATCTTGAAAAGCAGGGACCTACATCCAAAATTGCTCTTTCCAGCAAAGCTGTCATTTAGAATGGAAGGACAGATAAAGCGCTTCTCAGATAAGGTCAAGTTCAAGGAGTTCATCATCACCAAGCTCTTATTCTATGAAATGTTAAAGGGACTTATCTAAGAAAAAGAAGATCAAAAATATGACAGTGAAAAGACAGCAAACTCACAGCTATTAAGAACCACACCTAAAACAAAAGGGAATTCTTTTCAGTTCCAATAATATCTTTCTTTTTTTAATTTTTAAAATTTAATTGTTGTTATTGTACAGTCTTCTGTCCTTTACTCCCATCCTGGCACACCGCCCCAGCCCTCCCCACCTCCTTCCCATTTCCACCCCCCCTAGATTTTGTCCATGTGTCTTTTATACTTGCTGCTCTAATTCCTTCCCCCTTTCCCCTGAAATCCCCTCCCCTCTCCCCTCTGATGACTATCAGCCTGTTCTCAATTCAATGTCTTTGGTTATAGTTTGTTTATTTGTTTTCTTAATTAGGTTCCTGTTAAAGGTGAGATCATATGGTATTTGTCTTTCACTGCCTGGCTTATTTCACTTAGCATGATGCTCTCCAGTTCCATCCATGCTGTTGCAAAGGGTAGGAGCTCCTTCTTTCTTTCTCAGCACAGAATTCCATTGCATAAATGTACCATAGTTTTTTGATCCATTCATTTACTGATGGGCACCTACGTTGCTTCCAACACTTGGCTATTGTAAATTGTGATGCTATGAACATAGAGGTGCATAGGTTCTTTTGGATTGGTGTTTCAGGGTTCTTAGGATATAATCCAAGCAGTGGAATTGCTGGGTCAAAAGGTAGATCCATTTTCAGTTTTCTTAGAAAATTCCATGGTGCTTTCCACAGTGGTTGTATCAGTCTACAATCCCACCAATAGTGCCCTAGGGTCCCCTTTTCTCCACAGCCTCTCCAACACTTGCTGTTTGTTGCTTTGTTTATGATGGCCATTCTAACTGGTGTCAAGTGGTATCTCACTGTGGTTTTAATTTGCATCTCTCTGATTGATAGCAATTCTGAGCATATTTTCCTGTGTCTCTGGATCATCTGTATGTCCTCCTTGGAGAAGTGTCTGCCCACGTCCTTTGCCCATTTTTTAATTGAGTTGCTTGTCTTCTTAGAGTGGAGTCATGTAAATTCTTTGTATATGTTCAAGATTAAACCTTTGTCTGAGGTATCATTGGTAAATATGTTTTCCCACACAGTCAGTTCTATTTTTATTTTAATACTGCGTTCTTTGGTCATGCAGAAGATTTTTATTTTGATGAGATCCCATTTGTTTATTCTTTCTTTTATGTCCTTTGCTTTAGGGGACATATCAGTAAAAATGTTGCTGCGTGAAATATCTAAGATTTTTCTGCCTATGTTCTCCCTAGGACTTTAATGGTGTCACGTCTTATATTTAAATCTTTTGTCCACCTTGAATTTATTTTTGTGTATGGTGTAAGTTGGAGCTCAAGTTTCATTTTCTTGCACATAGCTGTTCAGTTCTCCCAACACCACTTGTTGAAGAGGCTATTTTTACTCCATTTTAGTTGCTGTCACCTTTGTCGAATATTAATTGACTGTAGAGACTTGGGTTTATTTCTGGGCTCTCTGTTCTATTCCACTGGTCCACGTGCCTGTTTTTACACCAGTACCAGGCTGTTTTGATTACAGTAGCCTTGTAATAAAGTTTGGTATCAGGTATTGTGATCCCTCCTACTTTGCTCTTCTTTCTCAAAATTGCTGCCGCTATCCGGGGTCGTTTATGATTCCATATAAATTTTTGAAGTATTTGTTCTATGTCTGTGAAATATGCCATTGGAACTTTAATAGGTATTGCATTGAATCTGTAAATTGCTTTGGGTGATATGGACATTTTGATGATGTTAATTTTTCTGATGCAGGAACACGGTATGTGCTTCCATTTGTTTGTGTCTTCCTTGATTTCTTTCTTCAGGTTGTGTAGTTTTCTGCATACAAGTCTTTTACCTCCTTGGTTAGGTTTATTCCTAGGTATTTTATTTTTCTTTTTGCTATATCGAATGGGATATTTTTCTTGATTTCTGCTTCTGCTGTTTCATTGTTGGTATACAAAAATGCCTTTGATTTCTGGATATTGACTGTATCCAGCTATTTGGCCAAATTCATTTATTAGTTTGAGCAGTTTTTTGGCCAAGTCTATAGGATTTTCTATGCACGCTATCATGTCATCTGCAAACAATGATAATTTTGTTTCCTCCTTTCCAAGATGGATGCCTTTTATTTTATTTTCTTGTGTAATGGCTGTGGCTAAGACTTCCAATACTATATTGAATGGAAGTGGAGAAAGTGGACATCCTTGCCTTGTTCCTGGTCTTAGTGGAAAAGATTTTAGATTTTGCCCATTGAGTACGATGCTGGCTGTAGGTTTTTCATATATGGCCTTTATTATGTTGAGGAATGCTCCCTCTATTCCCACTTTGCTGAATGTTTTAATCATAAATGGGTGTTGTACCTTATCAAATGCTTTTTCCGCATATATTGTTATGATCATGTGATTTTTATCTTTTCTTTTGTTTATGTGATGAATTACATTTACTGATTTGCCAATGTTGAACCATCCTTGCAGCCCTGGGTTGAATACCACTTGGTCATGGTGGATGATCTCTTTAATGTATTGTTGGACGTGTTTTGCCAATATTTTGTTGAGGATTTTAGCATCTATGTTCATCAGCAATATTAGCCTGAAGTTCTCCTTCTTTGCTGTGTCTTTCTCTGGATTTGGGATTAGGCTGATACTGGCTTCATAAAAAAAGTTTGGGAGTCTTCCATCATTTTGGATATTTTTGAATAGTCTGTTTTGGATAGGGGTTAGCTGTTCCTTATATGCTTTGTAGAATAATTCTCCTGTGAAACCATCTGGTCCAGGGCTTTTGTGTGCCGGAAGTTTTTTGATTACTGCTTCAATTTCGTCTGCTCTTATTGGTCTGTTCAGGCTTTCTGTTTCTTTTTCATTGAGTTTTGGAAGATTATATTTTTCTAGAAACTTATCCATTTCACCTAGGTTTTCAAATTTCTTGGCATACAGTTCTTCATAGTCATTTCTTACAATCCTTTGTATTTCTGTGGTGTCAGTTATATTCTCTCCTCTTTCATTTCTGATTGTGTTTATTCGGGTCCTCTCTCTTTTTTCTTCATGAGCCTGCTTAAAAGCTTGTCAACTTTTTTTTATCTTTTTAAATAACCAGATCCTAGATTCATTGATCTTCAGAATTGTGCTTTTCGGCTTTACATCATTTAATTCTGCTCTGATCTTGGTTATTTCCTTCCTTCTACTTGCTTTGGGCTATCTTCGTTGTTGATCCACAAGTTCTTGTAGGCATAGGGTTAGGTTGTTTGTTTGAAATGTTTCTATCTCTTTTAGGTAGGCCTGTATTGCTATGAACTTCCTTCTGAGGACTGCCTTTGCTGTGTCTGATAAGTTTTGGGTTCTTGTGAGTTCATTTTTGTTTGTTTCCAGAAACTTTTTGATTTCCTCCCTAATTACTTTCTTGACTCATTCATTGTTGAATAGCATGTTATTCAATCTCCATGATTTTGAGGGTTTGGGGTTTTTCCCCTTGGGGTTGGTTTCTAGTTTCAGTCCCTTGTGGTCAGAGAAAATGCTTGGTATCATTTCAATTTTCTTGAATTTGTTGAGGCTTGTTTTGTGTCCTATCATGTGGTCTATCTCTAAAAATCTTCCATGTGCATTTGAAAGGAATGCGTATTTAGTTTCTTTGGGTTGAGGGGCTCTATATATATCAGTTAAGTCAATTTCATCTAGATTGTTGTTCAATGCCACAATATCTTTGTAGATATTTTAGTTGGAAGATCTGTCCATTTTTGACAGTGGGGTATTAAAATCCCCTACTATAATTGTGTTGCTGTCAATGTCTTTCTTGAAGTCGTCTAAGATTTTCTTGATGTATTTAGGTGCTCCTAAGTTGGGTGCATATATATTTACAATGTTTATGATTTCTTGGTGGATTCTTCCCTTGAGTATTATGAAGTGACCTTCTGGGTCTCTCTTTATGGCTCTTCTTTTAACGTCTATTTTCTCCGATATGAGTATTGCTACCCTGGCCTTTTTTTTTCCTGTCCATTTGCTTGGAAAATTTGTTTCCAGCCCTTCAATTTGAGTCTGTGTAGGTCTTTTGTCCTGAGGTGGGTCTCTTGTATGCAGCATAGGTGTGGGTCATGCTTTCTTATCCATTCAGTTATTCTATGTCTTTTGATTGGAGCATTTAATCCGATTACATTTAAGGTTATTATTGATAGGTATTTATTCATTGCCATTTTCATACCTGTTTTCCTCCCTCTCTCTCTCTCTGTCTTTTTCTTTCTTTCCTTAAAGCAGTCCCTTTAGTATCTCTTGCAGAACAGCTTTGGTAGAGGTGTATTCTTTTTGACTTCTTTTGTCTGGGAAGCTCCCTATTTGGCCTTCTCTCTTGATTGAACACCTTGCTGGAAAAAGTAGTCTTGGTTGCAGGCCTTTGGTTCTCATTGATTGGACTATTTCTTGCCATTCTCTTCTGGCTTGGAGTGTTTCCATTGAGAAGTCAGCTGCTAACCTTATCGGGGCTCCCTTGTATGTTACTTGCTTTTTCTCCCTTGCTGCCTTTAAGATTCTCTGTTTGTGTTGGAATTTTGCCATTTTAATTATGATGTGTCTTGAAGTGGGCCTCTTTGTGTTCCTCTTGATTGGGACTCTCTGCATTTCCTGGGTTTGTGTGACTTTTTCTCTCATCAAATTAGAGAAGTTTTCCATCATTACTTTTTCAAATAGGTTTTCTATCCCTTGCTCTTCTTCTCCTTCTGGTATCCCTATTATATGGATGTTATTAAGTTTCATGTTGTCTTGCATTTCTCTTAACCCCTCTTCTTTCTTTCTGAGCCTCTTTTCCTTTTCTTGTTCTTTTGGGGTGCTTTTTTTTCTATTTTGTACTCCAAGTCGCTGATCCAATCTTCTGCTTCATCGATTCTGCTTTTCATTCCTTCTACTGTGTTCTTCAGTTCAGAAATTGTATTCTTCCTTTCCTCTTGGCCCTTGCTGATAGTTTCTATTTTATTTTTCATGTTGATATAGTTTTTAATGAGTTCATCATAGCTTCCCTGTAGTTTCTGGTAGCTCATTGAGAGCTCATGGAGCTTCCTGACAACCATTTCTTTGAACTCCTTATCTGATAGTTGAGTTGCCTCCATTTCATTCAGCATTCTTTCTGGGCTTTCTTCTTTCCTTTCATTTGGGGATTATTTCTTTGTCTTCCCATTGTTTGTGAGAGTCTTCTTGTTAGCCTCAGCTTCTTAAATTGATATGTTCTGGCTTCCTGGGTTTATGGTGTGAACTTCTGTGGTAGAATACCTGTGAGATTCAGTGGTGCAGTCTCCTTCTGGTATCCTGATGTTCACAGCTTCCACTGTCTCAGCTGCTGGGATGCCCTCTTTTTGGGACCAACTCTGGTTTTTTTCACAGTTCCAGGTTTGTTTGGTTTTTTTGTCTCACTTGCAGGTATTTAAAAAGAGAAAAGAGGGAAAAAATGAAAAAAGAAGAGAAAAAAGAGAAAGGAAGAAGTGATAAAACTGAAAAGAAAGGAAGAGGGAATAAAACAAGAAAGAAGAGAGGCAAAAGGAGGTGAGGGGTAAAAAAGAAGATAAAAATAATAAAGAAATAATAATTAAAAACAATTATATAAACAAACAAAAACAAACAAAAAACCACAACAAAACAATACAAGAAAAAGAAACAAAAAAGAAGAAGAAACAAACAAAAAAAAACACGGAACAAAAAACTCCTGATGTTTTCAAACTTGCGGAGCCCATTTTCCTGGTCTTTCTGACTGCAATAGCCGAAGATTGACAGTATTGCTTTTCTCTGTGTTCAGCACTCAGTCATCTTTGCGCTACTGTCCCCAGAGCTAGCCTGGCACCTCTCCGCACAGGTCCTTGGGTGTGTGTTCTGAGCCTCCTGGAGTGCACACAACTTTCCTGACTTTATGGGTGTGAGCTCAGTCTCCGGTCGCACACAGCTTCCTGCGGTGGCACTGGCACAGGCGCCTATGATCCCGCAGCCATCTGCAGTCATGCGCAGGTACCTACTGTCAGGCAGCCATCTCCATTCACATGCACAGCTGTCTGCAGTCGAGCGGCGACCACTATCGCTCAGCTCGTTTCAGCGGTTGACTCGGCTCCCTCCCTAGAGCCCTGGGGCAGGCCTGGCAAGCGCCGGCCTGGTCTCCACACTGATCCCTGGGCTCCTATTGTTCTGAAGTACTCTCCTTACTGACTGATTCTTCAATGTCCACTACGATTTTCGATCTCCTATTCTCAGATATGCTGTGTTACTGTTCCTTGTCTGCTCTGTTCTTCTGTAGATCACCCAGGTTTTTCTCCCATGTGTAGGGGGAAATGGAATCTCCTCCCTCCTACTGTGCCACCATCTTCCTTCTCCAGTTCTACTAATATCTTTCAGACCTTTTCTCACTCTAACATTTCACCATGTCTTGCCTAACCTTGTCAGGACCTTTCTCTTTAGAGGAAGTTTTTGCTTTTCTGTTCAGACGTCATAATTTTAACACTTTAGACCCATGTTATTTACTGTGATAACCACTAGACACATGTGGCTATCTCATTTTAAACTAATTAAAATTAAATCAAGTTAAAATTTCAGGTCATCAGTCATACTAGCCACATTTCAAGAGATTAACAACCACAAGTGGCTAATGGCTGGTATATTAGACAACACAGAGAGAGAAGACTTCCATCATTGCAGAAAGTTCTATTGAATAGCACTGTTCTTTTTTCTCTTTTTTTGGTAACATTTTTTTAAGGTTGTTCAAGTAGTTGTCTCCATTTTCCCACCACCACTTTCCCCCACCCCACCCATCCCACCTCCTACGCTCAATCTCTCCCCACTTTGGCTTTATCCATGGGTCCTTTATACATGTTTTTCATGACTCTTCCCTTTCTCTCCCCCATCATTTCCCTCCCCACTCCTCTCTGGTTACTTTCAGTTGTTCTTTATTTTAACGTCTCTGGCTATATTTTGCTTGCCTGTTTGTTTTGTTGACATTGTTTCAAACCTGCCTAATAAGTTCTGAGTCTACCTATTCTCTAGGATGCCGTGTTTTATTTCCTCAACTCTATGACCCACAGCAGCTCATGAGCCAGACTCCCCTCCTATCCCTGGCCTTGGCTCCCCAGAGCCTGATTTGGCTAGGAAGGGAATTTAGAAAGCAAGTTCATTGTTGATCATTTCCATTTTGTTCATGTTTTAGCCTAGCAATAGGATGACTTCTTCAAATATTTTAGAAGTCCCTGTGTAAGATTTTCTAGGGAATGATTTGCCTCAATTAAATCCAAATAAATTCTGTTCTATTTGACAATCTTCTTCTTTCTCTCACTCTACTATCCTTCAGAGAAGAAGGGAGAGGAGAAGGGAGGGAGGGTGGAAAGGAAGAAGGGAGGGAAATAGGAGTGATGTGAGAGATCTTCTTGTCAGTAAACTCTTTACTGAAAATGCTAATTCCACTAAAAGCATCAAAAGAGCTTTTTCCCCCTTAGAATGAGAAAAAATACAGTACATAGCAAAATGGAAGGCTTGAATGAACATTTCAAATCCTACTTGTCACAAGCCATTAGTTGAATTGCCTAAAGAAATCCCTTGCAAGTATAAGTGCTGTTTTTATGTTAGCAAGCTTCGTAATGTTGGCCACAAGAAGAAATTTCTCCACAAAAGCTCCTTTGTTTAATAAAGTGATTTGTTCCAGTAACAGTGATAATAAAATTGCTGAATTGAAACAGGATCGTTGAATGAAGACCTGAATCCAATTTGCTGGACTAGTGTGATTACACTTTATCTCTGTGTTTACTCATTGATAGAATTGCTACCAGTCTTTTGATATGCGATTAATGGGATTAATGGTTTTCAGCACCAGACGGTAGTAAGAGAAAACAGATCCCATCTTAAGTGTCCTGGCAGCTGCATGTGGCCTCTTTAAGGTTGTGCACTGTGCTGGATCTGTGTTACAGAATGATAAGTCAATTGTCTTGCCTTATCTTTTAAAATAAGATTCCTTTTTCCAATGGAAATTATTTTGGGACTTCCAGCCAAGATGGAGGCATAGGTGGAAGCACTGTGCATCCTCCCACAACCAAAATTAAGGACAACAAGGATTTAGAAACAAGAAAACAGTCAGAACTGAGAGACAATTGAACTGTACAGAGGTCCAACAACTATTCATCCACTCATCCAGACACGTAAGAGGGGCAGAGTCACAGTAGAAAGAGGAGGAGATTGGCAGATCAGGTGTGCAGGCAGCTGTTGGCAGACCTGGGCCTGCAGGCGTGGTGGCTGGCAAGCCCCAGGTGCACAGGCAGCAGTTGGCAGACGCCAGGCACAAGGCAGCAGGCTGACCAGGCAGTCCCACATTCCCATGCAGATAATCCAGGCAAAAATGGGGAACAAGACAGAACTCGAAACCCAGGGCCCCAGGGCCAGGAAATAAAACCTAAAATCACCAAGACCCTGCCCCCACATTACAGCATCACAACCCAGCGACTGGACTGCCCCACCCTGGGGAACACCTAAGGCTCCGCCCTTCACTACATAACAGCCACAACCAGACCAAAAAAACAACAAAAAAAAGGCTCAAGCAGGAGAACAGATTAAAGCCCCAGAACCAATTCATCTAAGTGACCAAGAGATAGCCAACCTATCAGAGGCACAGTTCAAAGCACTGGTGATCAGGGTGCTCACAGAACTGGTTGATTTTGCTCACAAATTAGATGAACAAATGAAGGCTACAATAAGTGAAATGAAGGAAAATGCACAGAGAACCAATAGTGATTGGAGGAAAAATTGGGCTCAAATCAATGGAGAGGACCAGAAGGAAAAAACAAACATCTGATCAGAAAATAATGAAGAGAGGAAGATGGCGGTGTGGTAGGAGAGAGCAGACCCTATTCCCCCTCTACACACGGGAGAAAAACCGGACTAATCTATGAAAGACCAGAACAGACAAGGAACAGTAACACAGCATATTGGAGAATAAGAGGTCGGAAATTGTAGCGGACACTGAAAAACAAGCGGTAAGGAGAGCTCTTCGGAACAATAAGAGCCCAGCGCGGAGAGCAGGGCGGCTGAGGCCCCGGCCTGGCGCTCGCCAAGCCTGCCCCAGGGCCCTGGGGAGGGAGCTGGGTCAGCCGCTGAACCGGCTGGGAGACCTCAGGGGCCACCGCGCGACTGCGGGCCCCAGCAAAGGTGGGTGCCCCGCGAGGGAGCGAAAGTGGGTGCCCCGCACCAGGTCACTGCGCGACTTTGAACTGAGTTTTCGTGGTCGCCGGGCGACTACGAAAGCACAGGCCCCCCAACAGAGACAAAGGCGCGGGCGAAGTGAGACAACTACATGAAAATAGACACCCTCAGGGGACCGCACACGGTCTCGGGCTAGTGGACACTTGTGAAAACATAGGCGCAGGCCGCTGGAGACAGCTGTGGAGCCAGAGGTGCCAGTTCACGGGCGGGTGCTCAAACGCGGACAGCTCAGGCCCAAGGTGCAGGCGCCGATAGCAGCTGGAACGCAGGCCCCTCTCAGAAGCAAAGGCAGGCAGCTGTGCCCGAACACTGAAAGCCTCCCAGGGACAAAGGCAGACGGCTGTGCACGTCTGGAGAACCTAGCACACACCCATAAACTCGGAGAACTGCGCACACACAAGGAAGCTCAGATCACACACTGAAAACCCTGTGGGGAGAGGTGCCCACTAACGCTGGGATACATAACACAATGAGCACTGAGTTCTAAACACAGAGAAAAGCAATAAGATCACCCCTTGGCCATTGCAGCCAGCAAGACCTGAAAAACCGGCTGGCAAGTTTGAAAACAACAAGAGGGTGTTTTTTTTTTGTTTTGTTTTGTTTTGTTTTTTCATTTTTTTAATTTTATTTTTTTAATATATTTTTATTTTTTTTTAAATATTTTGTTGTGTTTTGCTTGCTCCTTCCCCCCCACCTTTGGCTGCTTATATTTGTGTGGGGGTGTCTGTGTGCGTGTCTCTTTTTTGTTTTGCCAGTTTGTTAGTGTCTTCTTGTTTGTAAGCTTGTCTATCTATGAGTTTTTAACTACTCCTTCTTCATTGTTTATATCTTCTTCTTTACTCCCCAACTCCTTTTGCCTCCCTTGAATTCCTTCTTCTCTTATCCCCTCTTCCTTTCTTTTCAATTTTATCTCTTCTACCTTCCTCTTGTTTCCTCTTTCTGCTTTTTTTCATTTTCCCCCCTCTTCTTTTTGTAAATACCCATGAGTGAGACAAAACAAACAAACAAGCAAGCCTGGAACTGTGCGGGAAAACAAAAACAAAAACAAAAACAAAAACGAGAGTTGGCCCCCAAAAGAGGGTATTCCAGCTGAGGAGACAGTGGAAGCGGTGAACAACAGGATATCCGAAGGAGAATCCACCACTGAATCTCACAGATATTCTACCACAGAAGGTCATACCACAAACCCAGGGAGCCAGAACAGATCAATTTAAGAAGCTGAGGCTAACAACAAGAGTCTTACAAACAATGGGAAGACAAAAGAACAATCCCCAAACAAAAGGAAAGGAGGAAGCTCAAGAAAGAATGCTAAATGAAACAGAGGCAACTCAACTATCAGATATCGAGTTCAAAGCAATGGTTGTCAGGAAGCTCAATGAGGTCTCAATGAGCTACCATAAACTACAGGGAAGCTATGATGAACTCACAGCAAACTATATCAAAATGAAAAAGGAAATAGAAACTATCAACAAGGGCCAAGAGGAAATGAAGAACACAATCTCTGAACTGAAGAACACAGTAGAAGGAATGAAAAGCAGAATCGATGAAGCAGAAGATCGGATCAGCGAGTTGGAGGACAAAATAGAAAAAAACACTCAGAATGAGCAAGATAAGGAAAAGAGGCTTAGAAAGAATGAAGAGGGTTTAAGAGAAATGCAAGACAACATGAAACTGAATAATATTCGTATAATAGGGATACCAGAAGGAGAAGAACAAGAACAAGGGATAGAAAACCTGTTTGAAAAAGTAATGATGGAAAACTTCCCTAACTTGATGAGAGAAAAAGTCACACAAATCCAGGAAACACAGAGAGTACCTATCAAGAGGAACCCAAACAGGCCCACTTCAAGACACATCATAATTAAAATGGCAAAATTCCAAGACAAAGAGAGAATCTTAAAAACAGCAAGGGAGAAAAAGGAAGTAACATACAAGGGGGCCCCAATTAGGTTAGCATCTGACTTCTCAATGGAAACGCTCCAAGCCAGAAGAGAATGGCAAGAAATATTCCAAGCAATGAGAACCAAAGGCCTGCAACCCAGACTACTTTACCCAGCAAGGCTTTCAATCAAGATAGAAGGCCAAATAGGGAGCTTCCCAAACAAAAGAAGTCTAAAAGAATACACCGCTACCAAACCAATGCTGCAAGAGATACTAAAGGGACTGCTTTAAGGGAAGAAAGGAAAAGACAGAGAGAGAAAGAGAGAGAGGAACACAGGTACGAAAATGGCAATGAATAAATACCTATCAATAATAACCTTAAATGTAAATGGATTAAATGCTCCAATCAAAAGACATAGAATAGCTGAATGGATAAGAAAGCATGACCCACACATGTGCTGCCTACAAGAAACCCACCTCAGGACAAAAGACATACACAGGCTCAAAGTGAAGGGCTGGAAACAAATTTTCCAAGCAAATGGTCAGGAAAAAAAAGCTGGGGTAGCAATACTCATATCAGACAAAATAGACTTCAAAAGAAGGGCCATAAAGAGAGACCCAGAAGGTCACTTCATAATACTCAAGGGAAGAATCCACCAAGAACACATAAATATTGTAAATATTTATGCACCCAACGGAGGAGCTCCTAAATACATCAAGAAAATTTTAGAGGACTTCAAGAAAGATATAGACAGCAACACAATTATAGTAGGTGATTTTAACACCCCACTGTCAAAAATGGACAGATCTTCCAAACAAAATATCAACAAAGATATTGTGGCATTGAACAACACTCTAGAGGAAATGGACTTAGCTGATATATATAGAGCCCTTCATCCCAAAGAACTTAAATACACTTTCTTTTCAAATGCACATGGAACATTTTCAAAGATAGACCACATGATAGGACACAAATCAAGCCTCAACAAATTCAAGAAAATTGAAATCATACCAAGCATTTTCTCTGACCACAAGGGACTGAAACTAGAAACCAACCCCAAGGAGAAAAACCCAAAACCCTCAAAATCATGGAGATTGAATAGCATGCTATTAAACAATGAATGGGTCAAGAATGAAATTATGGAGGAAATCAAAAAGTTTCTGGAAACAAACGATAATGAGCTCACATCGACCCAAAACTTATGGGACACAGCAAAGGCAGTCCTCAGAGGGAAGCTTATAGCGATAGAGGCCTATCTAAAAAAGACAGAAGCATCTCAAACAAACAACCTAACCCTTCGCCTACAAGAACTCGAGGAACAACAACAAAGACAGCCCAGAGCAAGTAGAAGGAAAGAAATAACCAAGATAAGAGCAGAATTAAATGACATAGAGACTAAAAGCACAATCCTAAGGATCAATGAATCCAGGAGTTGGTTCTTTGAAAAGATCAACAAAATCAACAAGCCTTTAAGCAGGCTCATCAAGAAAAAAAGAGAGAGGACTCAAATAAACACAATCAGAAATGAAAGAGGAGAGATTACAACCGACACTGCAGAAATACAAAGGATTGTAAGAAATGACTATGAAGAACTGTATGCCAAGAAATTTGAAAACCTAGGTGAAATGGATAGGTTTCTAGAAAAATATAATCTTCCAAAACTCAATGAAAAAGAAACAGAAAGCCTGAACAGACCAATAACAGCTGGTGAAATTGAATCAGTAATCAAAACACTCCGGGTGCACAAAAGCCCTGGACCAGATGGCTTCACAGGAGAATTCTACAAAACATTTAAGGAAGAGCTAACCCCTATTCTCCACAGACTATTCCAAAAAATCCAAAAAGATGGAAGACTCCCAAACTCTTTTTATGAAGCCAGCATCATCCTAATCCCAAAACCAGATAAAGACACAACAAAGAAGGAGAACTTCAGGCCAATATCACTGATGAACATAGATGCTAAAATCCTCAACAAAATATTGGCAAACCGCATCCAACAACACATTAAAAAGATCATACACCACGACCAAGTGGGATTCATCCCAGGGATGCAAGGATGGTTCAACATTCGCAAATCAGTAAATGTAATTCATCACATAAACAAAAGCAAAGACAAAAATCACATGATCATATCAATAGATGCGGAAAAAGCATTTGATAAGGTACAGCACCCATTTATGATAAAAACACTCAGCAAAGTGGGAATAGAGGGAGCATTCCTCAACATAATAAAGGCTATATATGAGAAACCTACAGCCAGCATCATACTCAATGGGCAAAGACTAAATTCTTTTCCACTAAAATCAGGAACAAGACAAGGCTGTCCACTCTCTCCACTTCTATTCAACATAGTATTGGAAGTATTGGCCACAGCGATTAGACAAGAAAAGGAAATAAAAGGCATCCAACTTGGAAACGAGGAAACAAAACTATCATTGTTTGCAGATGACATGTTAGTATACATAGAAAATCCTATAGTCTTGGCCAAAAAACTGCTCGACCTAATAAATGAATTTAGCCAAACAGCCGGATACAAAGTCAATATCCAGAAATCAAAGCCATTTTTGTATACCAACAATGAAACAACAGAAGCAGAAATCAAGAAAAAAATACCATTTGATATAGCAAAAAGAAAAATAAAGTACCTAGGAATTAACCTAACCAAGGAGGTAAAAGACCTGTATGCAGAAAACTACACAACACTGAAGAAGGAAATCAAGGAAGACACAAATAAATGGAAACACATACTGTGTTCATGGATCGGAAGAATTAACATCATCAAAATGTCCATACTTCCCAAAGCAATCTACAGATTCAATGCAATACCTATTAAAGTACCAATGGCATATTTCACAGATATAGAACAAACTCTTCAAAAATTTATATGGAACCATAAACGACCCAGAATAGTGGCAGCAATCTTGAGAAAGAAGAGCAAAACAGGAGGGATCACAATACCTGATACCAAAATGTATTACAAGGCCACTGTAATCAAAACAGCCTGCTACTGGCATAAAAACAGGCACGTGGGCCAGTGGAATAGAATAGAGAGGCCAGAAATAAACCCTAGTCTCTACAGTCAATTAATATTCGACAAAGGGGGCAGCAACATAAAATGGAGTAAAAATAGCCTCTTCAACAAGTGGTGTTGGGAGAACTGGACAGCTTCGTGCAAGAAAATGAAACTCGAGCACCAACTTACACCATACACAAAAATAAATTCAAGGTGGATAAAAGACTTAAACATAAGCCGTAACACCATTAAAGTCCTAGAAGAGAACATAGGCAGGAAAATCTCAGATATTCTATGCAGCTACATTTTTACTGATATGTCCCCTAAAGTAAGGGACATAAAGGAAAGAATAACAGTGAAAAGACAGCAAACTCACAGCTATTAAGAACCACACTTAAAACAAAAGGAAACTAAGCAAACAGCTAGAACAGGAACAGAACCACAGAAATGAAGATCACATGGAGGGTTAACAACAAGGGAGTGGGAGGAGGAGAGAGGGGGGAAAGGTACAGAGAATAAGTAGCATAGATGGTAGGTAGAAAATAGTGGGAGGGCAAGAATAGTGTGGGAAATGTAGAAGCTAAAGAACTTATGACACATGGACATGAACTAAAAGGGGGAATGTGGGTAGAAGGAGGTGTGCAGGGTGGAAGGGAATGAAGGGGAAAAATGGGACAACTGTAATAGCATAATCAATAAAATATAATTTAAATAATTATTTTGGATAATTATATCTATGGTAATTTATGTCTCCCCTTCTGTGAGTTCTTCAGGAAACTAATAGTACAACTTCATAGCCTAGGAAAAACAGGTAAACGTTAGAGTAACAGTAACAGTTTTCTAAAATTTAGGTTTTAGGGTGATACATTATCTTCCTCAAATTCCATATGAAAGTTCTTATTACTATAATTTTTTTCTTTCTTTTTTTAATTTTTATTTTAATTGTTGATCTTGTACAGTTTTCTGTCTTTTATTCTCACCCGAACCCACCACCCCAGCCCTCCCCACCTCCCTCCCATTTCCACCCCCCCCCCCATAGTTTTTGTCCATGTGTCCTTTATACTTGTTCCTGTAAATCCTTCCCCTTTTCCCCCGAAATTCCCTCCCCTCTCCCCTCTGGTGATTTTCAGCCTGTTCTCAATTTCCATGTCTTTGGTTATATTATGCTTGTTTGTTTGTTTTGTTGATTAGCTTCCTGTTAAAGGTGAGATCATATGGTATTTTTCTTTCACCTCCTGGCTTATTTCACTTAGCATGATGCTCTCAAGTTCCATCCATGCTGTTGCATAGGGTATGAGCTCCCTCTTTCTTTCTGCTGCATAGAATTCCATTGTATAAATGTACCACAGTTTTTTGATCCATTCATTTACTGATGGGCATCTAGGTTGCTTCCTACACTTGGCTATTGTAAATTGTGCTGCTATAAACAAAGGGGTGCATAGGTTCTTTTGGATTGGTGTTTCAGGGTTCTTAGGATATAGTCCTAGAAGTGGAATTGCTGGGTCAAAAGGTATATCCATTCTTAGTTTTTTTTAGAAAATTCCATACTGTTTTCCATAGTGGTTGTACCAGTCTGCACTCCCACCAACAGTGAACTAGGGTCCCCTTTTCTCCACAACCTCTCCAACACTTGCTGTTTGTTGCTTTGTTTATGAGGGCCATCCTGACTGGTGTCATGTGGTATCTCATTGTGGTTTTAATTTGCATCTCTCTGATAGCTAGCGATATGGAGCATCTTTTCATGTGTCTCTGGATCCTCTGTATGTCCTCCTTGGAGAAGTGTCTGCCCAAATTGATGGCATTAATAACAGAATGAAAATCTTTGACAAACCATTTTATTCATTACCTAGAAATGTTTGATTGCTTAACTGTATACATTTTTAAGTTATTTTTGTTACAGTTTACAAGTACATATAGTTTTTCTTTTTTTATATATTTTATTGATTATGCTATTACAGTTGTCCCATTCCCCCCCCCCTTTATTTCCCTCTGTCTTGCACCCTCTTCCTATCTGCATCCCCCCCTTAGTTCATGTTCATGGGTTGTACATAAAAGTTCTTTGGCTTCTATATTTCCTATACTATTCTTAACCCATCCATCCCCCTGTCTGTTTGTACCTACTATTTATGCTTCTTGTTCCCTGTACCTTTTCTCCCATTCTCCTCCCTCCCCCTCCTCACTGATAACACTCCACATGATCTCCATTTCTTTTTTTAATATATTTTATTGATTATGCTATTACAGTTGTCCCATTCCTCCCCCATCATTCCCTCATTTAGAATAGAAGGGCAGATAAAGTGCTTCTCAGATAAGGTCAAGTTCAAGGAGTTCATCATCACCAAGCCCTTATTATATGAAATATTAAAGGGACTTATCTAAGAAAAAGAAGATCAAAAATAGGACAGTGAAAAGACAGCAAACTCACAGCTATTAAGAACCACACCTAAAACAAAAGCAAACTAAGCAAACAGCTAGAACAGGAACAGAACCACAGAAATGGAGATCACATAGAGGGTTGGCAACAGGAGAGTGGGAGGAGGAAAGAGGGACAAAAGGTACAGTCATCTCCATTTCTGTGATATTTGTTCCTGTTCTAGTTGTTTGCTTAGTTCATTTTTGGTTGGGTTTTTTTTTTAGGTTCAGTTGTTGATAGTTGGGAGCTTATTGTCATTTTACTGTTCATAAGTTTTGATCTTCTCCTAGACAAGTCTCTTTAACATTTCATATAATAAGGGTTTGGTGATAGTGAACTCTTTTAACTTTACCTTAACTGGAAAGCACTTTATCAACTATTTCTGTGTGTATTCTGATTACCAGTGGGGTGTTTTTTTTTTTAGAGTTTTATTTACTTTTTAGAGAGAAAGGAAGGGAAGGAAAAAGAGAGGGAGGGAAACATCAGTGTGTGGTTGCTTCTCATACACCCCCTACTGGGGATGTAGCCTGCAACCCAGGCATGTACCCCAATTGGGAATTGAACTGGCAACCCTTTGGTTCACAGGACCACACTCAATCCAATTAGCTACACCAGCCAGGGCTGATTACCAGTGTTTTGAACTATGCATCTGATAGGCTGGCTATCTCTTTGTCACTTAGTTGTATTTTTTCTGGATCTTTGATCTGTTCTTTCATTTGGGCCATTCATTTTTTGTCTCGGCATGCCCATTACATAGTGAGGGGCAGAGCCTTAGGTATTAACCAGGGTGAGGCAACCCACAACACTGTGTTGTGACGCTGTATGTGGAGGGGGGGTCCAAAAGGGAACAATGCCACTCACTGGGTTCTTGGAGGGCTTTCAGTCCCTTCTCCACTACCTACAAGCAAATTGGGCCGTTCTGGTGCTGATTACTGGATGGGTGGCTTTGCGTATGTTCTAGGACCCTCTGGGTCTCTCCAATGAACTCTCCTGTGAGGCTGGGAGTTTCTCCCACTGCCCAACCCCCACACAGTTCTTCAGTCAGAGGTTTTGAGGCTTTATTTCCCTGTGCTGGAACCCTGAGTTGCAAAGTCTGTCTCACTCCCCAGTCATTCCTCCCAGTTCATCCACATACAAAGATGAGACTGCCCACTCCACCAGCCACCACCTCACCGGGTCCTGGAACTGCTGCCTAGCCATGAGTCTTCTCCACCCCAGCTGCCATCTCTGCCCCTCCTACAGGTCTGGATGAATGTTTCTTCTTTAACTCTTTGGTTGTCAGACTTCCACACAGATTGATTTTCTAGAAGTTCTGGTTGGTTTTTGTTTTTAAACTTGTTGTCCTTCTCTTGGTTGTGGGAGGAGGCACAGTGTGTCCACTTATGCCTCCATGTTGGCTATTAGTCTGCATATAGTTTTTCTAATCTCCATTGTCTTTGGAATGGTGCCAATTTCAACCTTCAAAGGGATTAGTAAAACCATATGGTACACAAAGATTCATTAAATACATACTGCTTTTTTGTTTGTGGAGGTGTTTGTTTTGTTTTGTTGTCTGTTGA
Organism: Glossophaga mutica; assembly: GCA_039655065.1. Taxonomy (NCBI): domain Eukaryota; kingdom Metazoa; phylum Chordata; class Mammalia; order Chiroptera; family Phyllostomidae; genus Glossophaga; species Glossophaga mutica. The sequence continues at coordinate 120,949,285 of CM077303.1, read as the reverse complement.
GTTTGGTTGGGGTTTTCTTTGTCACAGATCAAGAAACTATCAAAAAATATATCTAATGATGATAGAATTCAATGTTTTTATCAGTTACCAAGATATTTTTATTAAAATATATTTGACATATAATATTCTGTAAATTTAAGGTGTACAACATGTTGATTTGATACATTTATATGTTGCAATGAAATTGCCACTGTAGTGTTAGCTAGCACCTTTATCATGTCACATAATTATCATAAGTGCCATCAACAAATGAATAAAGAGGATGTGATGGAATACAATGGAATTTTATTCTGCCATGAAAAAGCTACCAGTATATTTTAAAACCAGACCTTGGTCATTTTTAGCAAACATTGGTATTTTTGCCAGGATTCCTAGTAAACAGAGCATAAAACAGTGCTTTATTGAGAGCAAAATCACAGGGAAGCAAGAGTCAAGTGAAAAAATAAAACTAAGCAGAAAATAGGGGTAAGCATACACAAGGTAGTATATTACCAAGTTGACACAACATCACTGGTAGCTTAGTCATGCTGGATAAATTTTCCATCCAGCAATAGGGAAAATAAAGGAAAGCCCTGTATCTTAGAAGTCTGTCACAGAGAAGAAGGGAGAGTAAATGTCCACTGGCTTGTTGCTGTCACCTGTCTTTCATTGGTCAACATTGTTTCATTGTGGTGTTAATAACCAGATGATTCTGAGTTGTGTTTTCTGATACCTTGGAAGTGATTGGGAAACCCAGTGCCCCATAGGACTTGTTGGGTCCAAATATGGTGTTCTAGCTGCTGCATTTCTTCATGGACTCATTGAATAGCATGCTGAAACCAGCACTCATCCCCAGGGTGGCTAAAACAGTCCCAGGAATTAGAAAATGAAGCTGTGGCAGCTACGATTTTACAGTCACAGTAACAGTGTGAGCTGTCACTAGAGTTGATCTAGCTGGGAGGCAGGGGAAATCACCAAGGGCTAAGGGAAGGTAGGTGAGACAAAGCAGCTCTGGGATGATGCATAAGTGGAGTCTAATATGACTGCTGAATTAAATCTATTCTGAAGAGCTGTTTTCACAATAAACATTTTCCCCAGGTGTTTATCAAATGTAAAGTTATCAAAATGTTTCCTGTATCTTCTAAAATGAGATCTCCTAAACAACCCTCTGTATTAACTGGAATATTTAAATAATTGTAGTTGGGTTTCCTTTCCCTCTTATTATTTCAAATATGGGATCCATGTAGTCAAGACACCCTCCCAAAATAAAAACAGGTGACTGAGTTAATATTAACCTATAACCTCAGGGCCTTGAATGTGGTAGAAAGTGTTGGTGGAAATTATTGCTGGAATGATGAAAGTGTGGTCAATCAGCCCAAGGTGTCGGCCTCTCTGGCCACACCCTTATCCCCAGCTCTGCCTGCATTTACTGATTATGAACAAGACACTAAAATGCAATTTCATCTTAAAAAGAATATTCCAGAGTCTAATAATGGCTTTTCCATTTTCATATTTTAGTGGAGATAGGGTCAAATATTTTCCAATAGCCTTGAGTCCCCTCTCTAGTCCTTTGGCAAGTTTGCTTAATTAGAACATCTTGAATAGTAATTTTAATATCAAAATATGTTCTTATATGCAACATGTATATGTAAATATATGTATATATATACACCTTTGTATAAAAAGACTAAAATGCAATGCATCTGACTTTCATTAACTACCGAAAATTTTCAAAACATTCTTGTTCAAGATATGCTCTCAATATCTTCTTCAATTGGTGAAGTTCTCTATTTTAGCATAGGTAGTGACCACAGTCTTTCACGCTAAGTGACAGTGTCTGGGAATCTTATTTATCTGCATACAGGAAAATGCAATTGAACCAGCAGTTCATTATTTTTTAATACGCAGGCAGTTCTCATTTTGCATGATAGTGTGGAACCATAAAAAATCTTTCTAGCTGAAACTATGCAAGGCAATCTTAATAATCAACAAGAAAAATAATGATGGTACATAACAAAAATTTTTGTCTAAATGTTTAAAACTCTCTTGTTGTAAGTTATAAGTGTATAACTTAAAAGTTATACATTTGTGTATAACTTATACATAAGATAAATGTATAAGTTATAAAATGAAAAATGTATAACTAACATTTATTTAATACACTAATTTAAAATATTAGGTTGCCCTGACTGGGGTGTCTCAGTGGATTGAGTGCCAGCCTGAGAAACAAAGGGTCTCTGGTTCAATTCCATCAGGGCACATGCCTGGGTTTCAGGCCAAGTCTTCATTTTGCGGGGTGCATGAGAGGCAACCACACATTGATGTTTCTCTCCCTCTCTTTCTCCCTCCCTTCCCCTCTCTCTAAAAATAAATAAATATTCTTAAAAGATTAAAATTTTTTAATAAACTAGAACATTAGAAATATCAATATGTTCTATTTCTTTGTTTAAAAAACTCACTAAGAATAGTTTTGCAGTGCCTAACTCCTTTATGTATACTGTACATATTAGGATCTTTTCTATGTCTTGATAAACTGTCATATCCCTTTCTAAGTATACATCATCTTCCAATCTTTTATATTGATGTCAATGTTATAAAACATCTTCAAGAGTTTCATTCATGTGAAATTTTTGCCAATTTCACTTCACCTGGTATGCATCCATCTTTCCATCACAACCACTTTCCTTATTTCTGTTAATAAGTTTGCCTTCTCTAAAGTTTCTCTGGCTACACATTTAGAGTTTTGAATACAGACAGTGTCAACATTCTCTCAGGAAATTATTTCTTCTATAACCCCATTTAAGTTTGATTTGAATTTATAGCATTATGACTTTCAATTCTTTGATACAATTTCCCATTTGTTGGCCAATTTCCTCTTTTGATTTTCCAGTTTTGTAAAATGCCACATAGCTTTGTTAGTCTCTCAAATTCACTATGAATCTGTCCTTCAGAGGGCATGTTGTTCACATCTTGATCTCTGGCACAGAGTATGATGTTTGGTACACAGTGAGTGGGCATTAAATATTTAATGAGCAAAAAAAAAAAAGACAAGGAAACAATGCAACAGCATATTTTGCTGTCTGTGCATGAGATGAATAATGAATGCTCAATGATCACAGAATTTTAAAAAGTGATGTGATTGCTCACTAATCATGAAAACTGTCTCATGTAGTAATTTGAGGACTGAAGAGTTGGTAGTAAAGTTTGCTTACATTTAATATATCATGAAAACTGAAATTTGAACCACACTTTTGGATACTAGTTCTGTTTAACTAATCCACTGTAACTGAAATCTGTTCACATCAAAACCTTGTAAAATGAGGACTGCCTATATTTGATATCCATGCTTTATGGACTTGGTGAAACAGCCTAGCCAACTACTACACAATGAAAGGAATCTTCACCATCTTGGCCAAGAGACACCCAAAGGGACAATAAAAGAACCATATGTGATTTCTTATACATATGTCTACAGGTACCCACTAAGGACTGTACCTAAACTTATGGGGTACAGTAGGTTAAGTGTATATATGTTTTGGAATCTGACAGAAATGAGTAAATATTATTCAATCTCTCAGAAATTCAATTAATTCATATGTAAAATGTATCTCAAAGAATTATGAGAAACAAGTGAGATAATATGTGTATTTTTAGTACAGTGTCTGGTTCATAGTAGAAAATCACTCAGTGGTGTTAATAACAGTAGCAGTGATGATGGTAGTCATAATGCTGGACTTCTGGGTACCTGGAAGAACAATGAAACATAGAACTTTTAAGAATAAGAGAACTAGAGTAATTAATTAGGGACAGTTGAGTTTTCAGAAGGTCATTGTAGCATAATATTTTACTAAATTCATAGAACATGTACTCTGAAAATCTGGAACTTTAAATAGGTTAAAATACCTTCAACATGGGAAAAAATAAGCTTTGACATCCACCCATGCCAAGTTATGGTGCCAGAGAAGCATTTATGTCTGTGTTGTGAGCTTTATCCAACATCCCTTACCAGTTCCTAATTTGTAAATCCAATAGCTGTAGGATTGAGATTTGAACAACAAAATTGGCAATATTTTAAGCTTGATAAACTAGAGCTGCCAGCATGATTGCACAATTGTAGAAAAAAGTTAGGCTTGCCCATTTCAAGAGTTTGCCATGCATTTACCTCAGAGCAAATAGACTCTCATTAACCACCTCAATGCTATACACATTTGGGAAAATTGAAAGGGCTGTATTTTAATTAGGACAGGTTAAATTTAGTTACTTTAAGTTACAAAAACTACTAGCATTATTCAACCAATGAAAAAGGCTTTGACCTTTACAGCTCTTTTTCTTAAACTATGTTCCATGGAACATCAATGTTCATTGTGATATTATATGAATTCCTCACAGAAAGGGGGAGAAGTTTTGTACTCATAAATCTGGAGATTCACAATGCACATTAGCATTTGAAAGACTTTGAGAATCCCTGCAGTAAAAAAATAAAATCTCTTTAGAATATATTAACCCAAATATATTGACCATTTCCCAAATATACTGACCCTGAAACACTTTTTAAAAAAAAAAGCTATTGCTTTCTCATAAAAGATAGTGTTTTGAAAACCTGCACAAAAAAAGTATAAATGAATCATAGATTCACACCATTACATGATTTACATCTTGAAACATTAAAGAGATTTTAATTATATTTTTGTGCTATATCCTTGAACATCCACACATTTTGGAAATTAAGTTCAGGTAGCTTTCAGAAACAAATCACAAAAAATTTCAAAAGTTTACCTAAAACAGTTTATTTCTGATACAAGTTCTTCCTTAACTCCATTCCATTCTGTTGTCCACACCAAACCATGCTATATTCCGTAAGGACCACTTTTTTCATTGGGTAGAGTTTCTTGCTCAGTCATTTTATCTGGTCCTCTAATTCTATTCATTGATGAGAAAACAATTTTCAACTCCTATAATGAACTCTTAGCCCTGTATTGATAGGAACACAACAGATGTATACTTTCTGTACTTGAACACAATGGCCTTACAATTTGGCAGAAGAAGCAAAACCAACATAAGTAAAGCAGTTAAAAAACAACTTCAGAGGTTTTCAAATAGGGTAAAGATCAGCATAGGCTGAGATAACTGGAGAAGACTGTGGAAGAGATGGACCTGAGCATACGAATAGGATGTAGGAAAGTGTGGAGAGAGAAGAGAGAAGATTAAAGACAGGAGGAAAAGCATAACCAAAATCAAATGGCAGGAAGAAGTGCTTGGATTCAGGAGGAAATAGGAAGGAAAAAACAGGTACAGAAGTCTTCCTGTACTGGAACATTCACATTACATGTATACAGAAATAAGGTGTGCTAAAAATACTGTGGGCTCTACACTATGGATAATTCTGACCACTGGATTCAGGAGTTGGACTTGTTTTATTAAGCAGGAGGGAGACATGGTCAATAAAAACAAGGTCATAAATGTGAATATGGTCATGAAATAATCAAATGAATGTTCTAGAAAGCTTAGTCTTACATCTCATTTGGAAAGGTTGAAGAGAGAAAGAGAAAGAAACTAAAGGCCAAGATTGAAGTTATAAGACTGTTGAAGTAATTTATGTGTTGAGGCTTTTGACAGATGGGAATGAAATAGGAATAAAGAAAAAAGTGAATCCATACATTTGAAGGCACAAATAAAACAATATTTGGTGCAAGAAAAAGGTCGAGTCAAAACAACCCAAAGTAGGTAGTCTAGGAAGATGCTGATTTTAAGAACTAAGTTTGGGAAAAGAAGCTAAATATCCATATTTATTAAGTAAGAATAAAAAGACATATTTTCACGGATTTCTAGTTAAGACTTCCACAATTGAATCCCAATCTACATATCTTACATTATTCTCCACTTCTTCATCATTAATTCAACAATTATTTTATGAGCACCTATTGTGTGCCAAGCAATATTCTAGTCACTGAAGGAAAAAATGTGGAGTGTATTGTTCAAGGAAGAGGGTGGAGATGGGTAATGGGTATGTAAATAGATAATTGTAGAATCAATATTTTCCCTATTTTCAGATTAAAGGGAATAGGTACTAATATTGATTGAGCTCCTACTATGCACCAGACCTTTTAGATTCATCTAACTTAATTTCCACTTCAACACAAAGAAGTAGATAATGTTATCCCATTTTTCTTTATCAATCACTACCTGTGAGGTCCCCACTATACTGAACCACTGAAGACAACAATGTGAAAACCACCTGGAAGATATTGCTTCCTCTCTTGACACATCTACAAGGGACTCCTGGATGTACAGCAGAGATCCTTCATTATGAGAACATGATTTGTCAAGCCCCTTCAAGGCTTCAGAGATTCTACCCTACACCAAGACTGACCTGGTAGATTTCAAAAATTTTAAGATGCATATAGTTTTTCAAATTTTAACATCTTGAAGTTGGAACAATCAAAGAGGTATTCTATTCATTTGGTAAAGAAAGATTTCTTTCAGACATCCCAGTGTGCTTGGTATTTGGGCATAAAGGAAACACAATGGTTTGCTTCATGGAAATTATTAATTTTCATTATCATTTTTATAACGTCTTCCCATCATGGAAGTTGCAATATGCATCCAAATGAATTGTCTCCATAATGGTTTTTTATAAAACAATCATAAAATTGCGTTAGAGGATTTAGTTTCCAACCCACACTTTACCATCACCTGAATTTATTAAATACAAGCAAGAAAATGTTTTATTAATAAGAAGAAATTGTACATCAAGTATTAAACATTACTTTTAGAAAATTATTGTAATTATTCTGTTATCAGGGCATTTTTTGTTTTAAAATCTTGCTTTACAACGGTTTGCTCACAAAATTGGAAATGAGGTAATCTTTGGTATCTCAACCTTCTCCTCCTACATCAAACAAAATTAGGATACTCTGGCTAAAATCAATTTAACCCCAAAAGTTTCATTCCAAACATAGTAAGAAATAAATAATAGCAATTGTCCACTCTGGGACATATCTAATTGAATGAGCATAAGAATGGAGTAGCAGCCTGACACATCTACATTTTCCTGTACAGGTAGCCAACTTAGCCTTTTAGGTTTTGTCACAGTGCCAGTGTTTCTGCTTGGCACCACTTCAAGGGCCCTATGTGTCCAATCCAAGGCAGCCCCCTTCAGGATACATGAGCCAAGCTAACTGCATGCAAACCAGGCTGGGTCTTGGAATCAGTTTACATGGGCATGTTGTCAGAAAAAGATGTTTATGTGTGTGAGAATCTTAAAGGACTGAATAGAAAGATCAGAAGCAAGGTTAAGCAGAATGGGACTGGGAAGAATTCCACATATCCTAAGAGGACATTCAGAGGATAAAAGAAGGTACAGTAGGGAGGCAAAAACAGAAGTGAATTCTTCACAGTCTGGCTGGCAAGCCTTGCAACAGTGCCATTCTTCAAACGAAACCTCCCTTGGCCTCAGATCCTACGCTGGTCATGCCAGCTCTATTGATTTACATAAAACCTTCAAGACTTTGATCAGGAACCAAAATGCAAACATTTTAAGTGATAGCCCAAAGAAACTTGTTTAAAAAACAGTTGGTGTAAGGGTTTAAAACAGTCCATTAACAATCTCATGTAGAAATGTGTATACATATATGCCTACCCGTGCATGCATCTATGCAAAAGAACATCTTTCTAGCCTATTAACAATACCATGTACTTATTACACATATTCACTTCAAGTGCAAAGAAATGTTCTTTATTGGCAAATCTAAAGGCAAAAATATAAAATTAAACTCTTCTTTCACTGAACCTCACACTCATTCCCATCCAAAAAGGGGAAAAAGGAAATCACCCCTACCCATTAGAAGTAAAAAAGGGTGAGTTATAGTTGGATTTAATCAGACCATAAATTCTTCCACAGAGTAGAATTTTAGAATATGAATTAATCATATAATTTTAGAGGCTTTAAATATCCAAATAACTCTTTCCAATTCTTCACTTACAAATGTCCCAATGTTTGTCAATCTGATAAGTACCCAGTACATTATTACAATCAAATGGCTGTTACAGATAATGCCCTACTACCCATGTTAAATGCCAGCCTCTGTGGACCTTGAGGTCTTGCTCAACCTGAAGAATTAACTCAGTGAGTTAGCTCGAGAGAGCAACTGGCAAGACTTCTAACCATGAAATAAGCAGCCAGGAGGTTTAATAGTGTGGCTCTGACACTTTTAAAAAATTACTAAATAATATTTGTATGCCTTGAGGCATTTGGACTCTAGTTCTAGACCTAGTGAGTGTAAAGAGCTCTAATAGAATAACAACACCCTGGCTCCAAACTATTCTTTTAAAAAAATGACTAACTGGTACAGTTTTTCCTTACAAAGTCACTATGGATATTTGGGCTTATAACAGCATATGATGGTGACCAAAGGTGGTCAGGTGACTCTCAGCTAAGCTTTCTCCAGCTGGAAAGTCAGACAGCAGGAAAGCAACTTCCTAATTGGAGGGTGATGCACTAGCCTGAGAAGATAGGGCAGGGGGCAGCACAATTTCAGTTCTTTGATCTTCAAAAGAAGAATTCTAAACATTGTTCTATCTCAGGGACTCCTCGTATTCCAATTGGTCCCAAGCCCAGTGTGTTCTGCACTGAGGTTCAGGACTAAGAAGAACTAAAAAATTTTAAAACAGATACCATCTGTGGGCTACAAATAATAAGGGCATTTCCCAGCTCTTTACTGAATGAACTGCTTCCAGAATTACTCAAGCCTTCTCAGAAATTCACACTAACAGGAAGTAACCTCCAGACTACTAAACAATGACAAAGACTCAACCAGGGTGTCCCCTCTGTCATTTTAGATTCCCCTTCCCTTGTTCACCAACATGATTTCCCATTCATCCTCCTCCTTCCAGCTGAGCAAACTTCCTCAAAGCCCCCTTCCTTTTATTCAGTAGCTTCTAACATTATTACACATGCCCAAGAGAGCATGAGTGTTTATAGCACCTCCTTTCATTTCAGCATTTACAAATGTAAATGAAGGGCGTGTGACTCCATTTAATTAACAACTTTTGCAAGCCTCCTTAAAAACACACTGCCTTTTGACCCAGCAATTCCACTGCTGGGATTACCCCCCTAAGAATCCTGACACACTAATTCAAAACAACCTATGCACCCCTATGTTCATAGCAGCACAATTTACCATAGCCAAGTGCTGGAAGCAACCTAGGTGCCCGTCAAACGGGTGGATCAAAAACTGTGGTATGGGGACTTCCGGCCAAGATGGAGGCATAGGTAGACAAACTGTGCCTCCTTGCACAACCAAAAGGATGACAACAATTTAAAAACAAAAACATCCAGAACTGACAGAAAATCTAACTGTATGAAAGTCTGACAACCAAGGAGTTAAAGAAGAAACATTCATTCAGACCAGTAGGAAGGGCAGAGACACACAGGCAGACAGAGAGGACTCACTGCAAGGTGGCAGCTGGCGGACTGGGGCACACAGGGTGGTGACTGGCCGGCAAGTCAGCAGCTAGTGGAGCCGGTGACCCCACATTCCCATGCAGATAAACTGGGAGGAACAATTGGGAAGCAACACAGGCCTCGTAGACCAGAGCTTCAGTTCTGGGAAATAAAGCCTTAAGCCACTCATCAAAAACACCTGTGGGGGTTGAGGCAGCAGCGGGAGAAACTCCCAGCCTCGCAGGAGAGTTCTGGGAGAGACCCACAGGGTCCTAGAAAGTACACAAGTCAACCCACATGGGAATCAGCACCAGAAGAGCCCACTTTGCTTGTGGGTAGCAGGGGAAGTAACTGAAATCTGGCAGAGCTGAGCAAGCGCCATTGTTTCCTCTCAGCCTCCTCCCCCTCATAGAGCATCACAAGACAGCAACGTGGGTTACCCCACCCTGGTGAACACCTAAGGCTCCACCCCTCACTACGTAACAGGTGCATCAAGACAAAAAAAAAAAGGCCCAAATGAAAGAACACATCAAAGCTCCAGAAAAAAATACAACTAACTGACGAAGAGGTAGCCAACCTATCAGATGCACAGTTCCAAGCACTGGTGATCAGGATGCTCACAGAATTGTTTGAATCTGGTCGCAAATGAGATGAAGAAATGAAGGCTATGGTAAGTGAAATAAAGAAAAATGTACAGGGAACCAATAATGATGGGAAGGAATCTGGGATTCAAATCAACAGTGTGGACAAGAAAGAAGAAATAAGCACCCAATCAGAAAAGAATGAAGAAACAAGAATTCAAAAAAATGAGGAGAAGCTTAGGAACCTCCAGGACATCTCTAAACATTCCAACATCCGGATTATAGGGGTACCAGAAGGAGAAGAGGAAGAGCAAGAAATTGAAGACTGATGCAGAAACCAGCCCACAGTGTCCATGTCATTATGGATGAAATGAGACATTCACACAGACTACCGAGTCCGGTGGAGGAAAAGGGACAGCATGGCTTTTCTCTCAAAGGGAGCAAAAGCCCGCGGCCTCTGCCATGACAGGCCTTTATTGGGTTTCTCCCCACATTACATGATGGTCCTCATTTACTATGCATAGGTTCCCTTTAGGGGATTACCTTTTACAGAAAACAAAGGAGATGATGCCACTAATGACATCACAGAAGAATATTTGCAAATGAAAAGGGAAAAGTGGTTGAACTGGTTACACTCCATACTGCAGAGTTTTTAACAAAAGCAAGACTCAAAGTGGCCTAGGCACATTGCAGGCCTGATTCCCCATGGGAGAACCTATCCATGGGCGTGGGTCCTGTGCATCTCTGAGTAGGAGCTGGGCCCACGCCATGCAGAATGGTCTCCTACAGAAGACTTATTTGAACAAATCATGAAGGAGAACTTCCCCAATCTGGCAAAGAAAATAGACTTCCAGGAATCCAGGAAGCTAAGAGAGTCCCAAAGAACTTGGACCCAAAGAGGAATACACCAAGGCACATCATAATTACATTAGCCAAGATTAAAAATAAGGAAAGAATCCTAGAATCAACAAGAGAAAAGGAAACAGTTACTTACAAAGACGTTCCCATCAGACTGTCAACTGATTTCTTAAAAGAGACTTTGCAGGCAAGAAGGGGCTGGAAAAAAGTATTCCAAGTCATGAAAGGCAAGGACCTACATCCAAGATTGCTCTATCCAGCACAGCTGTCATTTAGAATGGATGGGCCGATAAAGTGCTTCTCAGGTAAGGTCAAGTTAAAGGAGTTCGTCATCACCAAGCCATTATTATATGAAATATTAAAAGGATTTATCTAAGAAAAAGAAGATAAAGAATATGAACAGTAAAATGACAGCAAACTCACAGTTATTAACAACCACACCTAAAACAAAAACAAAAGCAAACAAAGCAAACAACTAGAACAAGGACAGAACCACAGAAATGGAGATCACATGGAGGGTTATCAAAAGGGAAGTGGGAGGAGGAAAGGGGGAGAAGATATAGAGAATAAGTAGCATAAGTGGTAGGTAGAAGATAGACAAGGGAGGTTCAGAATAGTGTAGGAAAAGTAGAAGCAAAAGAACTTGTATATATGACCATGGACATGTGTCATATATACAGGGAGGGAATGTGGGTGGGAGGGGGTGTGCAGGGTGGGAAGGTATCAAGGGGGGAAAATGGGACAACTGTAATAGCATAATCAATAAAATATATTTTTAAAAAAAACTGTGGTATATTTACACAATGGAATACTATGCAGCAGAAAGAAAGAAGGAGCTCCTACCCTTCACAACAGCATGGATGGATCTGGAGAGCATTAAGCTAAATGAAGTAAGCTAGGCAGTGAAAGACAAATACAATATTATCTTGCCTATAAGTGTAACCTAATCAACAAAACAAACAAACAAGCAAAATATAACCATAGACATTGAAATAAAGAACAAACTGACAGTAACCAGAGGGAAGGGGAGGGAGATAACAGGGGAAAGGGTCATCAAGAACCCTTTATCATGTATAAAGGACCCATGGATAAAGCCAAAGTGATGAGGGGTGGGTAGGGCAGGGGAAAGTGGTGGCAGGAAAATGGAGACAACTGCATTAGAACAACAATGAAAAAAATACATGGACAGAGAGATACAGAGTAACAGTTCTTTGAGAAAGGAAGTGTGGTAAAGTGATTAAATATGCCACCTCTGGAATCAGGCAAACCTTGGTTTCCAGTCTAGCATAGTTCCTACCAGCTGGGTGGCTCTGGGCAATCACAGATGCTCCTCAACATGTGATGGGATTACATCCCGATAAGCCATCATAGCTGAAATATTGTAAGCAAAAAAGGGATTAATACCCCTAACCTACTGAGCATCATAACTGTTCTCTGACTACTTATATTAGCCCTACAGTTGGGCAGAATCATCCAATAACAAGTATACTACAGGGTATCGGTTGTTTACTCTCATGATCTCCTGGCTGACTGAGAGCTGTGGCTCACTTCCACTGCCCATCATCACAAGAGAGTGTTGTACCATATATCTCTACAGGTACAGTGCCTACTGAATGAATATTGCTTTTGCAGCATTGTAAAGTTGAAAAATAAGCTGAACCAGTGTAAATGGGGGACTGTACTGCATCTATTTGGACTCCTGTGTTTTCATGTACAAAATGTGAAGAAAGGACCTCACAGACTGTGGCAGATTAAATGCTGTGTGTAAAAAGAATCTAGGATGATGCCCACACAAAAACCTGCACATGGATATGTACAGCAGCTTTGCCCATAACTGCCCAAACCTGGGAGCAACCAAGATATCCTTCAGTAGGTGAATGAATAAATAAACCAGTACATCCAAACAATATAATATTATTCAGCCTAAAGAGAAATGAGCTATCAAGTCAAGAAAAGACATGGACAAACCTTAAATGAACATTACTAAGTGAAAGAAGCCAATTTTAAAAGGCTACAAACTATGCGATTACAATTACAGTCTCTGACTGCCCAGGTGTGGCTTGTTCTCTCACTTGCAGGCTAGTAGCTGGAAGTCTGGGAAAGGTGAGTACAGAGGGCACTGGGAAAGACATCTGCATTGTGCTACATACCTCACAAGGTTGGTGTGAGAATTAAATAAACTAGTACACAAATGGGTGCAGAGTCGTATCTAGACAGGGAGCACTATTGTTACTGGAATACATCAGAGGCACTCAGCAAATGTTCACTGTGCTCAAATGAGCATCAGCTATGAGCCAGGCACTTGATATGCTATGTATTTAATTCTCCCAACATTACCCAGAGAAGAAGAAATTGTCATTCCCATTTTGCACAGCAAATGACTCAAAGAGATGTAACTATAGACTCAGGAGGCAGAAAAAACTCATGTTCAATACCTAAATCCATGCTGAAATGCAAAATTGTCTAACACTAATAATACATATTACATTTTCCTATATGATAAACAATACAGAATCAACTATTTTATTTTCATTGTAACTCTAGTAGTGGACATCACTTCAGGAAATTGAAAATAAAGTTTGTTTACTTGTTTTTCTGTGAAGTTAGAAGTCTGTAAGAATATCATCATAAATCTATTCAGAAGAGGAATCTAAGCTCATATGGTCACTTTAATTGTCTCTTATCATCAGAGTCCAATCAACATTATTCTCTTGCAATCAAAGTTTCTACCATTAAAGTAACAGAAATATAAAATTTGCTTAAGAAGGAAGGGGGGAAGGAGAAGAAGGAGGAGGAGAAGGAGATTTATTATTTAAAAAACAAGAGACAGAGAACCTCAGGGAGGGAAGAGAAGGAAGATTTACTATTAAAAAAAAAAAAGGCAGAGAACCTCTGGGAGGGGAGAGAGAGCCAGGTGTCAGGGGCCCAGAACCAGGACCTGACCTGAAAGCTGTCAGGAAGGCAGTAACCACTCTCTGGTCTCTCTCCCTCCCTGTCAGGTGTCACATCGTTTCCTGGCTCTGCTTCTCTCTCCTTCACCCTGCTTTGCTGATCAATTTTCTCTGCTTCTCCAATCTTATCACCACTCATAGCTTCTTACCCAGAGCATTTAAGCAACTAACCCAGACTGAGACCAGGAGTCTCAAGATCACACACGTATACAACAGATAAAATCATGAGCCTCTAGCAAAATGAATTACTACTCCTTTGTCATATCTCTAACCATTATTCCATCAAATAACTCAGGAAATTCTGAGTGTGTTTGAAGGGGAGTCCAGCTCTCAGATACAAAGAATAAAAAGAGAAATGCAGGAAAGAGATTTTGAAATTGGACATATTTGAGCTCCCAGAAAAATGGCCTCTAAGCAGCAACTGAGCAGAAGGCTGAGCATGGGCCTTTATGTGATGCTTAATCAGATGGTGATAAGGAAGGGGCCATGCCAGCTAGCAAACCATCCAGCTCCACCAGAAGCCCCGGGAATAGGGAGTGGTCTGCTGTAGAATTCTCTCACAATGGCCTGGCAGAAATGGATGGTCCACACAGGCAAGGATCAATTGTAAAAAGTGGAATTAGTCATTCTAAATCATGCAGCTGTGGTCGAAGGGAGCTCTTCTAAAAATCATTAAACAATCATGTATTCTTATTGATTTATTCAAAATACCTTGAGGGAAAGCAGATTAAACACAAGGTAAAAGTAAGCTAATGCAGATTAAATGGATGAAGGATGGGCCGAGAGTTCCCTAGGTAGTTTTTGTACTAATGAGAGGAAAATTATATGTACACTATTACCAGGATAAAAGGGTCTATTAGAGGTCTTTTGCTTGACATATTTATGTATTTCAAATACTAAGTAGCATAGTGAATTAGGTTTACTCTGGACATTTGTTATTTTTATTGCATCTCCAAAGTGATAAACAGAGTTCTCTGTTGAGGGCAGCATGCTGCCTCACTCCGGGAAACCCTGCCTGAACAGAAAAACCCCAATGCCACTGTGACTCCCTGGATGTCATTTATTAACATGCTCAGTGCAATTTCACTGCAAGGACAAGGCCTTTAAAATCTTGAAGCAAAATGCATAACACAGAGGTGGAAATGAACTGCAGTACTCCTGATGCCTGTACCTTGGGCCACATTTAAAATGTCCTTTCTTCCTCAAGTGGAATGTATTCAAATACCTTACCACATCAGAAAAACAGAAATTCGATGTATATGTTACACATCTTTTTCATGTGTGAGAGACACAGCAGGGGTTATGATTCTTAGAGGAAGAGACTGACATGGAGAAATGGTAAGTGATGGGTCCAAGAGAACACAACTAGTGAGGATGTTAAATTTTCTCTCCCTGGTTCAAGCTTTTTCTGCTACACTGTATACCAGTGAAGTTTGCACTTGTGGTCCACTATTTAACAAATAGGATTATTATCACTAAATCCCTTAGACATTTAAAATCAAAGTGCTTGTTCTCCATGAACCAGTTCCATCCTTCATGTTTCTCTCTCCCACTATCATCCCAACTTCAGTCAACTAAGAAATTACATCATTCTCCCACCATCCCTCTGGACCAAGCAATAAAATTTTGCTGATGACCTTGCTTCCACTCTTTCCTCCTCCCCAAATTCATTCTGCACCCCACTCCCAGTGTAGTCTTCCTAAAATACAGGTTGTGCTTGATGTAGGTTTACAGTTGTGAGTACATGAAACACACAGTTTATTCTTGGATTATTATTTATTAATTATTACATTATTTTCCATGTGAATGACTGTAAACCTCCTTTTGCCCGCCAGGATGGCTTTCAATATACCACTCCCTACTCAGAAAATCTAGGGAGATAGGGAGGTAGGGTGGCAAGTAACCATGTTTTTCTTCTCCTCAATTTGAAAGTTGTCATAGAAGTCTGAAATTTAGGCTGCTTTTTAAGAGAGATGACTTGTAAAGAATGCATCTCTGCTTGATGGCACTGTGGTGGCATCAGTCATGAATGGTTGGGTCAAAAGAAACATCATAAAGGTTGTATAGTTAGAGCACAAGCTGAAAGCTCAGGAGGTAGAAGGAAAGAAAGATTAACCAGGAGGCATAGAAGGTGAAGACTACACAATAATGAGGACCTAGATATTAATGATAGGTAGTGCAATGTGGGAGGTACCAATGACAAACTCCAAGTAGAACAAATAAAAATATTAACCTCATTGCATTTTATAGTGATGACTTTAAACAGTAAATATAAAGACACAGCATTTGTTCTCAACCCTACAAATGCTCCAGCCCACTCAAACTTCTGGATCAATAATCTTCAGGGGAGAAATTCACAAGTTCATGGTTTAAAAAAACTTTACATATTGTGATATAAACCAGGTTGAAAGCCTCTGCCTATTTCATTAGATTCCTTATATAAATATCTACACTTGTAAACTTGGTTTAATATTTGATTGCACTCCATGTTTCAAATAAATCATATATTTCCTTATAGACTCTGTACATATCTCCAAGTGGTTCTTCTTATCTACAGAACAGATACCATTACAATATGCCTGTGTATGGTCTGGCCCAAAAACTAGAGAAATAGCCTACTCTTGTTATGAGGTTAAACATTGTCATGTTTCTTGCTACCTACTTGTATTTTATACATGTGCTGTGTTGGAGCTAAAATCTGAAGCAATAGTGGCATCTAATGGCATCTTGCCATCTTCATAGCACTTAAATTCCATAGATATGTTAATTCATTTAGTCAATGTTTCAGTCTATAAGAGAGGCAAAGTGTATTATTATTTCTTTTTTTTCCACATGATCATTTCAGTTTTATTTCACCTTGAAAGAGGTATCATACACACATACAGCCACTTTCTCCCTGTGGATGAATTGGCATAAATTCCCCCCCCAAAAAAACTCAGAAAAACTTAAAGGTGGATTTAGTTTGTAATGCTTATAAAAATAAAATTAATCTATTTTTTTCCTTGTAGGAGTCCTCTTAACAATTTTTTTTAGTTTGATTTTTTCCCTTTATTTTAATTGCTGTTCTTGTACAGTTTTCTGTCTTTTACTCTCAACCTAGCCCACCGCCCCAGCCCTCCCCACTTCCCTCCCATTTCCACCCTCCCTAGTTTTTGGCCATGTGTCTTTTATACTTGTTGCTCTAAACCCTTCCCCTTTGCCCCTGAAGTTCCCTCCCCTCTCCCCTCTGGTGTCTGTCAGCCTGTTCTCAATTTCAATGTCTTTGGTTATAGTTTGCTTGTTTGTTTGTTTTGTTGATTAGGTTCCTGTTAAAGGTGAGATCATATGGTGCTTGTCTTTCACTGCCTGGCTTATTTTGCTTAGCATAATGCTCTCCAGTTCCATCCATGCTGTTTCGAAGAGTAGGAGCTCCTTCTTTCTTTCTGCTGCATAGAATTACATTGTGTAAATGTACCATAATTTTTTGATCCATTCATTTACTGATGGGCACCTAGGTTGCTTCCAACACTTGACTATTGTAAATTATGCTGCTATGAATATTGGAGTGCATAGGTTCTTTTGGATTGGTAACTGAGATTCAGTGATACTGAAAGATGCTCATAGTTACATGAGTATATCATAACAGAACTTAGACTACAACCCTTTCTTCAGAAATTAGTAATATGATGGTCTTTTTCATTAAGGCTTTATCATTTTTTAGCATTTATTTTTTAATATATTTTATTGATTATGCTATTACAGTTGTCCCATTTCTCCCCCATCATTCCCCTCCACCCTGCACACCCTCTCCCACCCACATTCCCCCCTCCTTTAGTTCATATCCATGTGTCATAAGTTCTTTAGCTTCTACATTTCCCACACTGTTCTTGGCCTCCCCCTGTCTATTTTCTACCCACCATCTATGCTGCTTAGAATGGAAGGGAAGATAAAGTGCTTCTCAGATAAGGTCAAGTTAAAGGAATTCATCATCACCAAGCCCTTATTATATGAAATGTTAAAGGGACTTATCTAAGAAAAAGAAGATAAAAATACGACAGTGAAAAGACAGCAAACTCACAGCTATTAACAAGCACACTTAAAACAAAAGCAAACTAAGCAAACAACTAGAACTGGAACAGAACCACAGAAATGCAGATCATATGGAGGGTTAGCAACAAGGGAGTGGGAGGAGGAGAGAGGGGTAAAAGGTACAGAGAATAAGTGGCTTTATCATTTTTTAACAAGTTGGACACAACTCTGGAAAATAATCCCATTCTCAACTATGAGAAATATAATACACACAGGGAGAATGCCATGTGAAGATAAAGGCAGAGGTTGGGATGAAGCAGCAGAAGCCAAGAAACACCAAAGATGGTCAGAAAACCACCAAGAAGCCCGGAGATGAATGGAGGAGCTTCTTCATTGCAGCCCTCAGAAGGAAACAACCTTGCAGGGCTTTTGATCTTGGACTTCTCACTTCCAGAACTGTGAGAGAACAAGTTGCTGTTGGTTAAGTCACTTGGTTTTGATACTTTGTTACAGCAGCAGCCCTAGGAAACTAATACAGATTTTAGGACCAGAAAGTGTGGTGTTAACAGATCCCTAAAACTATGGAAATGGCTTTTGAGTTGGGTTATGGGTAGAGGCTGGAACAGTTTGAGGCACATGCTAGAGAAAGTCTAGATTGCCTCAAAGAGACTGTTAGTAAAAAATGTGAATATTACAGGTGATTTTGGTGAGAGCTCAGGAAAAAAAGAAGAGCATTTAACAAAAATATTGCTAGGCATATGAATATTAAAGGCCATTCTATGAGGCCTGACAGAAATGAGGAACATGTCATTTTAACTGGAGGAAAGGTGATCCTTGTAATAAGGGGGAAGAATTGGCTGATTGTATTCTGTTGGGTGAAAAGTAGAACTTGTAAGTGATAAACTTGGATATTTAGCTAATGAGATTTCTAAGAAATACTGAAAGCACAACCTAGTTTCTCCTTGCTGCTTATAGTCAAATGCTAAGAGGACAGAAATAAGTTGAAGAAGGAATTGTTATTCAAAAAAAGAAAATATCAGCCTATCTATATTGGAGAGAGAGAGAGAGAGAGAGAAAGTGTACTCTGGATAGCTATTTGTCAAGCATAGGCCTGGGGGGCCAGGTCACCTCCTTAGTTCCAGAGTCTTGGCCACCACCCTGGGCTCAGGTAGTGGACTGCCATCCTGGTGGGCCTAAAAGGCAGAACATCAAGCTGAATAGGATCATTCCCAAGTCTTAAAAAAGGCTTATTTCACTTCGTATAATACTCTCCAGTTCCATCCACATTGTCACAAAGGGTAGAAGCTCCTTCTTTCTTTCTGCTGCATAGTATTCCATCATGTAAATGTACCATAGTTTTTTGATCCTTTCATTTACTGATGGGCACTTAGGTTGCTTCCAGAACTGGCTATTGTGAATTGTGCTGCTGTAAATATCGCAGGGGAACTGGAGAGCATTAGGCTAAGTGAAATAAACCAGGCGGTAAAAGACAAATACCATAACAAAACAAATAAGCAAACAAAATATAACCAGACACACTGATATTAAGAACAAACTGACAGTAACCAGAGGGGAGATGGAAGGGAATAATGAGGGGAAAAGGGGGAAGGGTTTTCAGGAACATCTGTAAAGGACACATGGACAAAACCAAAGAGGGTAGGATTGAGTGTGGGAGGTGAGGATGGCTGGGGTGGGGGGAAGTGGTGGGGAGAAAATGGAGACAACAGTACTTGAATAACAATAAAAAATAAAAATAAAAGGTAAAAAGAAGAAATAATAAAATAAAATAGGGAAATAATAATATTTTTAAAAAATATTATAGGATTTACCCTAATTGTTTTCTAACTGCCTCGACACACAGTCCCCAACCATCACTGATTACTACCTTTTGTAATGGGAATATCTATCCTATGCCTATTGCTCCATTGTATTTTGGAAGGAGACAATCTGTTGTACAGTTTCATGATTGAAAAGGAATTTGCTGCAGGATGAATCTTAACCCTGGTCTCAGCCATATAGAATTTGGATGTTAGATGATAAGACTTGGGATATTGAGCTAATGATGGTTAGATGCGATTTTGGACTTAGTGTTTGCACTGGAACAATTAAGGCTTGAGGGAGTATAATGATAAGGTCAATGTATTTTGCATGTGAGAAGGACATGAACTTGACTTCCAGCCAAAATGGAAGCATAGGTAGACACACTGTGCCTCCTCAGACTTTCAGCTGATTTCTCAAAAGAGACCTTTCAGGCAAGAAGGGGCTGGAAAGAAATATTCCAAGTCATGAAAGACAAGGACCTGTATCCAAGATTGTTCTATCCAGGAAAGCTTTCATTTAGAATGGAAGGGCAGATAAAGTGCTTCTCAGATAAGGTAAAGTTAAAGGAGTTCATCTTCACCAAGCCCTTATTATATGAAGTGTTAAAGGGATTTATCTAAGAAAAAGACAAAAAATATGAACAGTAAAATGACAGCAAACTCACAGTTACTAACAACCATACCTAAAACAAAAACAAAAGCAAACTAAACAAACAACTAGAACAGGAAAAGAACCACAGAAATAAAGATCACATGTAGGGTTATCAACAGGGGAGTGGGAAGGAGAGAGGGAGGAAAAGATACAGAGAATAAGTAGCATAGATGGTAGGTAGAAAATAGACAGGGGGAGGGTAAGAATAGTATGGGAAGTGTAGAAGCCAAAGAACTTATATGTATGACACATGGCCATGAACTAAAGTGGTGCAGGGGGGGTATGGGGGAGGGGTGTACAGGGTGGAGAGGAATGAAGGGTGAAAAGGGAACAACTGTAATAGCATAATCAATAAAATATATTTTAAAAATGTAAATGCTTCTGGGGGAAAAAAGGACATGAACTTGGGGGAGCCAGAGAATACAGTGTTATGGGTTTTATAGTCTCCCCCAAAAGATGTTGATGTTCTATACTCCTAGTACCTGTGAATATAACCTTATTTGTAAATGGAGTCTGTGCATATTAATTTAAAATGAAGTTATTAGGGTGGTTCTTTATCCAATGACTGTTGTTTTTATAAAGAGGGGAAATTTGGACATGTAAAGACATGTCTATGTAAATTCAAGAACATATAGGGGCTATGCAGCAGAGGCCAGAGAATACAAAGGCTTGCCAGAAAACCACCAGAGGCTGTGCTTCTCCATCACAACCCTCAGTGGAAACCAGCCCTATTGATACCTTGGTCTTGGACTTCTGGCCTCCAGAACTGTGTGAAAGTAAATTTCTGTTGTTCGAGTCATCCATTTTATGGTGCTTTGTTGTGGCAGTACTAGGAGATTAATGCATCACTCTATATTAGTTTCCTGTGGTTGCTGTAGCAGGGTGCCATAGCTTGGAAGCTTAAAATAGCAGAGGCTTGGTCTACATTTCAGGAGGCCAGAAGTCCAAAATCAGGGTGTCAGTGGGTCTGGTTCCTTATGGAAGCTCCAGGAGAGAGTCCAATTGCTTGCATTTTCCAGCTTCTGATGGCTGCTGGCATTTTTCTTGGCTTTTGGCCACATCTCTAGCTGTGCCCCACCCCCACCCCCAGTCACATTGCCTCTCTGTGTGTTTGTCAAATTTCCTTCTACTTTTCTCTTATAAGAATATTTGTTATTATTCTTAGTGTCAATCCAGACAATCCAGGATAATCTCATCTCAAAATTATTAGCTTAATCACCCCTGCAAAGACTCTTTTTCTTAGTAAGGCAACACAGGTTCTAGGGATTAGGAACTAACATTTTTAGGGGCCATTATCGCCTTACTACATGTCCCCTGACATCCAGGCAGAAATGTCCAGTGATCAGTAAGATGTCAGTTCTGGAGTACATAGGACAGGAAATGGTCAGAACATATGTGAGAGTAGAAAACATGAGAATGATATGGTCACCTACAGGGAGCATGTGGAGGCCAAGGACAGAACTCTAGGGAATGTCTCCCTTAAAGAAATGGATAGAAGTTAATCCAGTGAAATGGGCTAAAAAAAGATGTTCTAGAGGTGGGAAGAGAACCAGGACAGTGTGGTATCATGGAAGCCAAGGGAAGAATTTTAAAAAAGAGAAAAATCCTTCATATGCTACAAAATAAGCATTTTGTAGGGCATTATGCTAAATGAAATAAGCCAGTCATAAAAGTACAAAGATACTCAGATTAGCTGGGTGCCCATTTGTAGCCAGGTACTCAAGTGTATAGAACAAATTTATATGAGTTGCTTAGAGTAGCCAAATTGGTAAAGATAATGAGTACTATGGTGATTTTCAGGATCTAAGAGATGGGGATATAAAGAGTTACTGTTTGAAAAATGCAGAGTTTCAGTTTTGCAAAAGGAAAAGAGTTCTGGAAACTGGTTGTGCAATAATGTGAATGTTATACTACTAAAGTATACACTTGAAAGAGATAAGGCTGTACATTTAATATGTATGTTTACCATTAAAATAAAATTGAAAAAAGAGGAAGTTCTTGTATTTTAATCAAGAATTTTGTTTAGTGTAAATGTCCCTTCATGTAACATAAATGCATATTAATGCAAGCCAAGGCAATCTATGCCTAATTTCTTCATTAAATAGTCTATCAATAAATTATTTACCTAGCACATGTTATTGACATGAGAATGAAAGATGAGATTAAATAAATAAATAAATAAACAAACTATGATAAATATTTTTAATAGCCACATCTACATTTCATCAAAAATTTAAATGCAACAATAAAAAATGCTTTAAAAAATTTAAACACACAGTAGCAATAAGATTTGCCCCTCATATAACATTTTGGTAAAATATCTGTACTTTACTAAAGTGTTAAAAAGAGTTAACCACCAAGAAAACAAAGCACATGCTGCCCAGTGGCTTTCAAAATTTCCTGGTCCACAGTGTCAAGGGGCTTGAAGTGCTGCTGACATGCAACAAATCTTACCATGTTGAGATTGCTCACAACGTCTCCTCAAAGAACTGCAAAGCCATTGTAGAAAGAGCAACCCAGCTGGCCATCAGAGTCACCAATTCCAATGCCAGGCTGTGCGGCAAAGAATATGAATAGACCAATTGTGAACACATTGTATTTGTCTTAATAAAACCATAAAATTCTGTCCAAAAAGATAGTTAATAAAAATTAAGGCTGAATGTACATGTTAAGAATTAATGGTGTTATCACTTCGCTCATTTCCAGCTTTGTTCTATGCTTTTTGGATACCAGCAGCACACACACACTATGGTCTTTGTACTATTTAAAATTATCTTGAACAAATCTAGATAGTAGATGCAAAGATCTAAGAAATATCTGTTTGGTTAAAACTGCTTAAATACCAAAGAACTCACAGAGAGAATAGAAACATTGTTCTAATACACATCATCAATGCTGCAAAACACAAGTAGTCCATTCTCTCTCTTTAAAATAACATCTTAATGCCAAAACCATCAAATCTCAATCTGGGCTGCAATACTAATCAAAAGGACAAGAAATATGGCTTCCTTTCCAATTTTGCAATAGAGAACAAGCTCTAAATGGCCCAATTCAAAAAGAACTACTGCATAGTATTCCATCCTATAAATATACTATAGTTTTTTTGATCCATTTATTTACTGATGGACACTTAGTTTGCTTCCAGCACTTGGCTATTGTAAATTGTGCTGCTATGAACATTGGGGTACATGGGTTCTTTTGCATTGGTGTTTCAGGGTTCTTAGGATATAATCCTGGCAGTGGAATTATCAGGTCAAAGGGCAGTTCCATTTCTAGTTTTCTGAGGAAATTCCATATTGTTTTCCACAGTGGCTGCACCAGTCTGCATTGCACCAACCGTGCACTAGGGTTCCTTTTTCTCCACATCTTCTCCAACACTTGCTGTTTGTTGCTGTTTATGATGGCCATTCTCACTGGTGTGAAATAGTAGCTCACTGTGGTTTTAATTTGCATCTCTCTGATGGTTAGTGATGCTGAGCATCTTTTCATATGTCTCTGGGCCCTCTGTATGTCCTCCTTGGAGAAATGTCTGTTCAGGTCTTTTGCTCATTTTTTAATTGGGCTGTTTGTCTTCCTGAAGTGGACTCATATGAGTTCTTTACATATTTTGGAGGTCAAGCCCTTCTCCAAGGTATCATTGTCAAATGTTTTCCCATATGGTTTGTTCTCTTTTCATTTTAATGCTGTGTTCTTTAACTGTGCAGGAGCATTTTATTTTGACGAGATCCCATTTGTTTATCCTTTCCTTTATGTCTCTTGTTCTAGGGGACATATCAGTGAAAATATTGCAGCATGGAATATCTGAGATTTTCCTACCTATGCAGCAGGAAGAAAGCAGGAGCCCTTTGTGACAGCATGGATGGAACTTGAGAGCATATGCTAAGTAAAATAAGCCAGGTGGTGAAAGACAAATACTATATGATCTCACCTTTAAGTGGAACCTAATCAACAAAACAAACAAGCAAACAAAATATAACCAAAGACATTGAAATTAAGAACAAACTAACAGTAACCACAGGGGAGGTTGGAGGGGACAATTCAGGGGGAAAGGTGGAAAGGTTTTCAGGAACAACTATAAAGGACACATGGGAAAAACCAAGGGGGGATAGGATCAGGGATGAGAGGTGGGGATGGCTGGGATTATGGGGAGAGGTGAGGGGGAAATGTAGACAACTGTACTTGAACAACAATAAACAAATAAATAAATAAAATAAAATAATTAGTGTTTGATTGCAGGGGGGGGGAAAGAACTAGAGGAAGAACTTCTTAGCTCAGGAGACCCTCCTCGGTTAACAGTGTCTTTTGTCCTCTTTTAGAGGGGATAACTTCAGAATGGGCATGCAGGTCTGGGACAGGAAAAAGCTTTCTACTCCCTGAAAATGAGTTCTATTCATAACTGTGCTTTTTCAGAGTTTAGCTGTTCACATTTTCTTGGATGCTGTTAGAGTTATAAAATAAACACTTCCAAGATTGTTTTCTTAAAAGTCAGTCCAACATAAAATAAAATGAAAAGAACTTTTCTGGGTCTTCAGTTCAGCATGGGTGCATTTAACTAGGAACATACCTTTTTCTTTCTCTCTTTGAACTTCTTCAAACTGATCTTTGTTTTTCAGAGTCTCAACACTGGCTCATTCCACCACAGACTTCTGTTTGATGACTGGCTCTATCTTAAACTCTGGGACAATGTTTGGATGTCAGCTATTTATTTAAGATCTGAATTCAGGAAAATACTGAGAAAGGTGTTTAGGAACTGAAGCAGTAGTTGAGTAATTAAAGAGTATAAACTAGAAGGAACCTCAAGGGACATAAGATGTAGCCAGTGGCTTCTAAGTAGATGAGGTATAATTATCCCATATTACAGGTGAAGCACCTGTGGTATATAAGTGGGTTCATTTGCTAATGAATGCACAATTACTTAGTTAAGGAAGAGAGAAGAAAGGAGAATGATGGGTGGAGAACTGAATCCAGACTTGCCTGCTTTTTAAAAGCGAACTGCTTCCATTGCATTTAGAACACCAAGCAACACTTGCTTAATACACTTTCAATCCTAAAAGCTTGGCAAAGTTATTGACAGCATGGATTCTGATCTAATCACTTGGGTCTAGGTTTGAAACCTGTTTCTTCTGCTTCTTCCATCAACTGGGCATAAGAATGAGCAGGATACTTTATCAAATGAGAAAAACATAGATTAGACATCCAGTCAAGATGGCAGCATAGGTAAACACGGCTCACCTACTCACACAACCACATCAAAATTACAGCTAAAATATAGAACAATCATCACTTAGGACTGTCAGAAATTGAGCTGAATGGAAGTCCAACAACTATGTAATTAAAGAAACCACATCCATCCAGACTGTTATGAGGGATGGAAACACAGATAGGGCTGGTCCCACATTCACATATGGTGGATAAAAATTTGGAAGGGATATCTTTGGAGTGAGTAATACCAGCCCCAAACAAGGGTACCCAGCCCAGGATTCCAGTGCCAGGAAGATAAGTTCCCATAACTTCTGGCTGCAAAAACCAGCAGGGATTGAGTCATTGGATGAAACTTTTGGAGTCCCAAGCAATTCTCCTTAAAGAACCCACACACAGATTTACTCAGACTCACTCCCTCTGAGCTCCAGCACCAGCATTAACAGCTTGAAAGTCACCAGTGCATACAGAAAAAAACTGAAGTGTCTGGCATCAAGGCAAGAGCTAGGGGACAGCTTTTTCCCAGACAGAAAGACAGGCAGAGGCCAGTGTCCATTTTCTGAACCCTCCCCCAACAGAGCCACAGAGCTGGCAGGTGGGTGCCATATCTGAGACTCTTTCAAGCTGGCTAACACTGTTTCCCCACCCTGGAAATCCCCAGAGACTCTGTCCCATCCAACTTACAGGCCCACCAAGCTGCTTTTACATATGAATGACTGGTCTTGGCTCATGCTTCCCAACATCATAAATCCTCTGAAACAAGCAAGAGTCAGCCTCAGTGAGCCCCTAGCCCTCATACTTTTGCTAAGTGGCCCCAGGCCAGGCACTAGCAGCAGCCAGCCTAGATTCACAGCTTGGCTTAGCCTGGGAATCTCCAAACCCAGCACAAGTAGCAGCCATTTCAGATTGCTTTATAACTCATGCCAGGTGACCCTTGGCAGAACACAGAAGAGGACTGACCTTGGTCTACACCACCTGGGAAACCCCAGAGCCTGTGCACCCAGTGGACAACCAGAGAATATTGGAGCACCACCACCCCACCCCTGCATAGCTGATCCTCCACGGAGGGTGGAGGTTGGGGGTCACTGGTCATAGCCAGTCCTTGCAGCTGACTGGCCTAGGTAAATCCCTCCCACTGACCTGCCAAAAACAATCAAGGCTCAACTATAAGAGGAAGGGGCATACTCAGACCACACAGAGGGCATACCTCAAATACCCAGCTTGGGTGATAGGGGA
This sequence comes from Glossophaga mutica, assembly GCA_039655065.1. Taxonomy (NCBI): domain Eukaryota; kingdom Metazoa; phylum Chordata; class Mammalia; order Chiroptera; family Phyllostomidae; genus Glossophaga; species Glossophaga mutica. The sequence continues at coordinate 120,922,559 of CM077303.1, read as the reverse complement.
GGCTGTGCCACTGGACCCTGTAGGACACCTATTACATTAGGCCATGCTACCAAGACAGGTCATCATAGCAGCTCTACCTATTACACAGAAACAAACACAGGGATCTGCTAAAATGAGGAGACAAAGAAATATGGCCAAAATGAAAGAACAGATCAAAACACCAGAAAAAGAACTAAACAAATGGAGATGAGCAATCTAACAGATGCACAGTTCAAAACACTGCTTATCAACATGCTCAAGGAACTTAGTGAGGACCTCAGTAGCATAAAAAAGATCCAGTCAGAAATAGAGTATACACTAACTGAAATAAAGAACAATTTACAGAGAAACAGCAATAAAGTGGACGAAGCCAACAATCAAGTCAATGATTTGGAACATAAGGTAGGAAAAAAAAACAACCAGTCAGAACAATAAGAAGAAAAAAAGAATCCAAAAATATGAGGATAGTGTAAGGAGCCTCTGAGACAACTTCAAGCATTCCAAGATTTGCGTCATAGGGGTGCCCGAAGTAGAAGAGAAAGAGCAAGAAATTGGAAATCTATATTTGGAAAAACAGTGAAAGAAACTTCCCTGAATGGTGAAGGAAATAGACATTCAAGTCCACGAAGCCTAGGGAGTCCCAAACAAGATAAATGCAAAGAGGCCCACTCCAAGACACATCATAATTAAAATGCCAAAGGTTAAAGATAAAGAGAGAATCTTAAAAGTAGCAAGAGAAAAGTAGTTAATTTCCTACAGGGGAGTTCCCAAAGACTGCCAGCTGATTTCTCAAAAGAAAATGTGCAGGCTAGAAGGTACTGGCAAGAAATATTCAAAGTCATGAAAAGCAGGGACCTACAGCCAAGATTGCTATAGCCAGCAAAGCTATCATTTAGAATTGAAGGGCAGATAAAGAGCTTCCCAAGAAAAAACTAAAGGAGTTCATCCTCACCAAACCATTATTATATAAAATTTTAAAAGGACTTATTTAAGAAAAAGAAGAAGCTCAAAAATGAACAATAAAATGGCAATAAATACAAATCTATCAACAATTGAATCTAAAAAACAAACTAAGCAAATAAGAACAGAGACAGAATCATGGATATAGGAAGCATTTTGATAGTTGCCAGATAGGGGGTTGTTATGGGGGAATGAGTGAAGAGATAAGGGGATTAAGAAGTACAGATAAGTAGTTATAGAATAGCCCATGGAGATATAAAATACGGTATAGGAAATGGAGTAGCCAAAGAATCTACACTCATAACCCATGAACATGAACAAAGGTATGCAGATTGCCTTAGGGAGAGGGGGGTACTGGATGGAGGGGGACAAAGAGGGAAAACTTGGGACAACTGTAGTAGCATAATCAATAAAATATAAAACATAGAGTAGATATCTCATAGAGATAGTGAGTATTAAACAGCAGACTACATATAAAGTGCTTGTTCCAGAGTCTAGCACATGGTAAATGCCTAGAAATATTAGCTATTGTTACAAATGAACAATTATAATCTGCTTGCAAAAACTTCCTTTATAGTGATATTTGGAAGCTCTGGTAATTCCTAGATAGGAAAACTGAGTGCCTTCAGACAGGTAAAAAGGAAAAGGAAAAAAGAACAAGTTTTTCATATAATAAGTTAGTATAAGCTTCTAGTAAAATGGGCTCAGCTGAGGTCCTGGCTGAGGATCCAAACAGGGTTTACTTGATTTAATGAGTCAGTCATATGACCATGAGTGGATTTAACATGAAGCTACTGAAGTTTGTTTAACAAGTCTTTCAAATTGCATAAGCTCCTTCCAGAGACCCTGGCAATATGTTCAAGCATCACTTTGATATTTTCTCTTAAAGAGTACCCCTGAATTATATGAGCTAGAGATCCCAAAATCTTGAATTTGCTCCTGCAATGGTGGCCTGTTTGTAACCCCTTGAAAACCAAACAAAACCAAAGCTGATATAATTGTGGGCAGACATCATCTTGATTTGCCTTTCCTGTTTTTGAGATGCCTTAGTACTAGCCCTAGGAAAAAGGGTCCAGGAGAAAGGGTCAGATTACTGTTCTATGGTCCCAGAAACTAGATGGTTCCTTTCACAAATGTGAGAACCCATAGCCTGGGCACAGCTCCAGGGGACCAATTGTCCTAGATCAGGAAACTCAAACAATGACCTGAAGAAGACAAATTTCAAGATCCATGCAAAGAATTTAAAGATATTGTTTCATTTTAGTGACTCCTGTTGAGGCATTATAATGGGCTATCATGTGGAACCTGTCCTGGAGAGATACTCCTTCCTAAGTAAAAAGTGGTTTTAGACTCTTCAAGAGCAAGAACCATAATGCTATTAAATACAATTGTCCCCATGAAACTATACCTAAATTTGCTTCATCCTTATGTCCCTTCTGTTGCCGTACTTTCTGATTTTAATTAAGTTTGATCATCACTTTCCAAGAAGGGGCATGAGGATGAAAAGGGGAAAAAACTAACTATTGACTGAATTTCCTTGATTTGAGCAAATTGTTACAGCAGCACTGTATATATTATGTCATTTTACCATTTCAACCCTCAGAAGTACTGCATTTCACAGATGAAGGAACAGATGCAAAGAGAATCAGGGAAAGACAGTGAGTAATGGAGCTAGGATTCCAAACTCAAAATAATGATAACAATAAACCTAGACATGAAAAGTTCAGTTGGTTTCTTGAATTTTATTTATTTATGGGACATTCTCTATTAACATATGCAGAAACATAAAAAGGAGTTAAGAAAGGGGGAACTAGAAGGGTAATGGGAATATTTCTTCCTCACTCTGACAATCTAGACCCTACTCCTAAAGTCATCTATCTCATTGGGATAGAGATAGGCAACAAGGTGAGAAAGGAAGAAAAAGAGAAAGAAAAACAAAGCAGGGAAGAAGAAAGGTGAAAGGAGGAGAAAGGATGTGGTGGAATTTCAAGAATGGCTTGCATATCACTGGAATAGTGGAATTCTAAAAGTCTAGAATTAATTTTAATAAATAATTACATTGCACTTAAACAATACAGTGGATTATCTAAATTAGTTAGACACAAGTTTAAACTCTGTTCCAATTGCATTATCTTTGAGGAGTTACTTTACCTCTCCAAGCTTCAATTTCCTCATATGTAAATTGTAATTAAAATAGTGCCTACTACATACATATATAAGATTGTTGAAAGATAAAATGTGTTTATACCTGAAAAGCACTTTCAAAGTGCCTGGATCATGGTAAATACTCAATACGTGTTAGCAATTAAAATGCTATCAAGGAATTCACAACTGGGCCATCATTTCCTTTATCAATGAATTTGCACATAAAAACTGATATAATGCAAGCATAAATATTAATGTGCACATCCTGAGTGCTGGGGATACAAAATGAAAAGCACAAACCCAGTCCCTGCCTTCTTGGAGCTCACAGTCCAAAGCTGTCTTTATTCCATCTAAAACACAGAAAACAATTAACTTTTATTTTTTTAGTGTCATTCCATGTGAACTTCTTTATTAACATGCCTTTAGTTGATGGTGCCAATTGCTTATGAAGCACCCAATAGACCTCTGCCCACTTCAGAATGGCCTTTGATAAGGGTTTATAAGAACACAACAGGATGCAAACTGCAGGCAGTTATTTCTTAGTTAATCCCTTAGAGATAAGTCTACTTGTTAAGTGTCAGGATAGAGTGTCTAACATGGGAGAGAAAAAGCCTCGATTTGTATTGGTTCATGTGTTTCATATTGCCTGGTGAGCCTCAGCCCTTTATTTTCAGGGAAGTGTCATTGAAGAGACATCTTTGTGTCATCTAACATGTGTTTAGTGATTACTTTATCTGTATGTGGTGAAGATCATACTAAACGATTGCTTCCTCTATCTAGTTAAAGCTGACAGCATTGTCACTACTTTAGTGACATATTCAGCACCCCAGCTTCTTTTCACAAATATGTCTCACGCTATATCAGAGAAATAAGGACAGTTTGAGAATGGATTTAGCCAGCAGTAGATAATGGATTCAATATTATATTCTTAGAGTCAATATCAGAAAAAGAAGTTTTATTTAAAGTTTGTTCTTCTTCTCTCCCATAGCCCAGAGCTGTTCTCTTCTTTCAATGGCAACATGGTTAGTCAAATATTTAATGCTAATTTTTCAAAAGTATGTTCATGAAAGATAGTTTTACCTCTTCCTCCCTCAATTCCTCTGCCCCTTCCAAACAATAGATGTGCATTTTAGCAACGGCCTCTAGAGTGAATATTCCTACCTTAATGAGCAAGACTGACTCTAGTGATGGGACTTTCTAGTCAGGATAGATGGGAAATCTAGCCTTTGAGGGTATTATTGGGGTAAATAGAGCCTATATTTAAATAACAAATATACAGCCAGTTACTGCTAACAGGAGCAAAGGAAATGCCTGAAAATATCTGAAAGAACTATTTTAATATATCTATCCTCCTCTTGTTTAGAATTAGTTGGAGTATACCTCCTCAGAGTCTTTTTAATTACCTCTCTTATTTGAAAGTAAGGACAATGCTCACCTTTTCATATAAGCTACCCCATCACATAGCTCCTTTTTGTTAATGAAGGAGTAATTCCAGATATTGGCATTCATTGATTTTGATTTTTCTGGTAGGTTCTAATTTCATCATTTAGTCTTTACCTTGAAAAATGGGCTAGAATAAAACAAACAAGATCTTGGCAAAGGAATATACTGGAAAATATCAGGGCATTGGTAGAATTGTGTACCTGGTGCGAAGAAGGGAAAGAGGCAAGAAAGTTGCTGAAGCAATTGGAATAGAGAGTAGAAGCAGTCAGTCAACCAATCAGCAATGAATAATGAAAAGGTCAGGCTATGTTTGAACATTACCATGTCTTTCACAGGTTAAAGTGAGCATTAAAATTCTGAACTCTTCTATGCTTACCAAAGTTTAGCAAGAACTGAAAATGGCATCACACCAAGACTGTGATTATGTTTACAAATGATCTGAACATCTGGGGGTAAATATGAGGTCGCCCCTGGAGCACTGCCATCAACCTGATCACACTTGCAACTCTGCCCCCACACCCCAACACTTTCCTTTTTACTTCATGCATATCCATGGTACAGCTGCCTGATAAATCAGACAAAATTCTTCAAAAGGCCCCTGAGGGGCTGATAATCACAATAAATACTACAAGTTTGTCCTTGCACAGACTTTCTTCAGAAAGGCTCCTAGGCTAGCCAGTTTGATTGTTATGACTGCTCTTTTTTTCTTTCATATGGGATTGATGAAATACAGTGGCTTTCCTGAGGTCACCCAGCAGGATGGGCTCCCTACCAGACATTTCCATACTGCCTAGAGAACCAGTGATGCTGCAAAATAGGGGTCCATAGGAGCCAACAAATATATGTCATTGGATTTTACAAAGAACTTCTTAATAAAACAGCAAAATCCATTTCTGTATCAAGTCAGGGGGCTGTGCTATGTTACTTCAGTGGGCTCTACTAACACCAACATCAACCAAATGGGGAACTAAGTTTGTGTGTTTGTAGTATGGATAATCCTAAGTGATGCTTAACTACATTTTAAAAACAGAATTTTCAAAAACAGAGAATCCACTTTCCGGCTTATGTCCTCGAGCCAGTGATAATCAATACACCTTCTCCTGACACAGTGGTTCTCAACTAGCTGCAATTTTGCCCAGAAGGGACATTTGGCCATGTCTGTAGACATTTTTGATTATGAAAACTGAGGAGAAGGTATACTAAATCTAGTAAATAGGGGCCAGGGCTGCTGCTAAATATTCTACAAGACAGTTCCACAAAACAAAGAGTTGTCAAGAATGTCAACAGTGCCAAGACTGAGATACCAATAGCCTTGTGACAGAGATGAGAATTGGAACTGAGAGTGGAGAAACTTCTTGTAAGTCACTTTATGGAGTGTTAGCATTTCCAGGGTTTTCCCCCAGATCTGGACAGTGGGCACCTACTCCATTGCCATTCCTCCCTCTGCAATAAACCCTCCAAGTTCTATTACAGTTATCTGTATTTCTAAAGCATAGGTACAAATATTTTAGGTTTTGTTGATTTTGACTTAATGATAAAAAGGGTATAATGCTGTATATAATCTTTGGAAACATATTTTTGCCCCAAATTGTAAAGCTAAGATTCATCTATTTTTGTGGCCAGCTTCAGGTTATTCATTTTGACTGCAATATACTATCCCATTGAATGAAAGAACTACAATTTATTCTAATGAATATTCAGGTTGTCTGTAGGTATTTACTACTAGGAACAGGACTCTTATAAACATCTTATATAAAACTTACAGTATGCAGATATGTTTTTCTTTTTTGTAACAGCAGTTATCTCTATGTTGCAAGATTATCAATAATTTTAACAATATAATAATGGCTTTATTTTTTACTTATATTTTCTATATTTCCTATAATTAGCATGTATCTTTTTGCAGTTAGAAAAAATTTTTCTAAAAAGCTAGGAGGTTGGCATTTTAAATAACGAAAACAGCCAAATATGTACAAGTATCTGTAAAATTGATATAACACTATAATAAAATATCTCTTTAAATTTAGCTTAATCAGAATATTAACATACAGAATATTCATGAGTTTCTTGTTTTGTTGAATTAAAGCTACTTTAACCAAAGTAATGGGTACATCTAGATTAACTCAGTTTCTCAAATTGCGTGCACAATATATAAAGTTGAAAATAGACTTATACTATGCACAAACTAAAACCTAACAAATATCAAGTAATGGCAAGATTGGTGTCAGAAGACAAAGAAGAGCAACTCTCTGCTTGTCAAGGTCCTTAAAGAGTCATCTACATCTCAAAACTGGCATGAGGCTGGGAATCCACCTTCCTAGGAAGAAAAAAATCTGCTTAGACTTCTTGAAAAAAATATAGATAAGTGATAAAATGTGAAATAAAACTTTAAATGATTAAAGAAAGAAAAAACTGATACTAACAACAGCAAAAGTTTATTTGTATTCCCCCCCACACACACATACACACAAAAACACTATAAACACTATATCATCCTCAAGTTTGCAGTTTGACTATTCAAGATGAAACATGATGATTAGAAATCATAACCTATTCCCAGCCTCTGTGCACAGATGATGGCTAAGGGGTGACATGGTCACCACTGTGCAGTTATACTGTGGAGGGGAGTTGCTTGCTCTGCCACAGAAAAGGCAACAACCAACCTCAAGAGAGGAAAACTGGAATGGAGGCTGTGTCCCCAAACATTAACCAAGACAGATAATACAGAAATGATTCCATTTATCCATGTCCCTCTCCTTGCTCCCATTAAAAACAAAACATCGGAATTCTATGCAGCAGAAAGAAAGAAGGAGCTCCTACCCTTTGCGACAGCATGGAAGGAATTGGAGAGTATCATGCTAAGCGAAATAAGCCAGGCAGTGAAAGACAAATACCATATGATCTCACCTTTAACAGGAAGCTAATCAACAAAACAAACAAACAAGCATAATATAAACAAAGACACTGAATTTGAGAACAGTCTGACAGTGTCCAGAGGGGGAGGGGAGGGAATTTCAGGGGAAAAGGAGAACGGTTTAGAGCAACAAGTATAAAGGACTCATGGACAAAAACTATGGGGGGTGGAAATGGGAGGAAGGTGGGGAGGGCTGGGGTGGTGGGCTGGGGCGGGGTAAAAGACAGAAAACTGTACAATATCAACAATTAAGGGGGTTCAAGATGGCGGCATGGTAGGAGGACGCAGATTGTCCTTCCTCCTGCACATGGGAGAAAAATCTAACTGATCTACAGAGGAACAGAGCAGACAGCCAACAATACCACAGTATATATGAAAATAGGAGATCAAAATCTGTAGTAGACATTGGAAAACTAGATGTGGCAGCCGAGCGACCGGAGGCGGCCCTGAGACCGGGACAGAGGCGGCCGGGCAACTGGAGGCGGTTCTGCAATCGACTGGAGGCGGCCCAGCCACCAGAGGGGGCTCTGCAACCGACTGGAGGCGGCCCGGCGACCGGGTTGGAAGCAGCCCTGCAGCCAGAGGCAACCCTGCAACTAGAGAAGGGGACTCTGTAGAAGACCTGGAGCTCACATCTGTGATCCTGGGGTGAGTGCGCGCAACTCGGGAAACTCGAGGAGCCCATGCCCGTAGTCTCAGGCGGGCGCTCTCGCCCTGTAGGAGACCCGCAGCTCACAGCAATAGGCTCGGGGAGGGATGGATCTGTAAGAGATTCCAGCCGAAACCCATAAACTCGGGAAAGCGCGCCCTCTGCAGGAGGCTCAGAAATCACACCCAAGGCCCTGCATGGAGAGTGCGCCATTAGCCCTGGGGTCAGGGCTCCGCTGGCACTGAGGACAGTAGCCCAAAGCTGACTGAGTGAGGAACAGGGAGAAAAGCGGTACGAGTCGCCTCGCAGCCTGCTACAGCCAGCAAGTCCAGAAAATCCAGTTTGGCCTGTGTGAAAATAGCAAGAGATTTTTTTTCTTCTTCTTCTTCTTCTTCTTTTTTTTGGGGGGTGTTTTGTTTCATTTTGTTTTGTGGGGTTTTTTTTTTTTTGATAGTTGTTTTTTGTCTGTTTAGTTGGCTTTTTTGTTTGTTTGTTTGATTGTTTTAGTTTGTTTTTCATTTCTGTGGGGTTCTTTTGGTTTTGTTTTGATTATATATTTTTTATTTTTTTATTACTTCTACCTTTTTTATCCCTCAATTCCTTTTGCTTCTCCTTACTTCTTTCTGGCTTTACTCTTTCTTCCTTTCTTTCCAATTCTATCTCTCCTTCCTTCCTCTTTTTTTTCTCTCTTCTTTTTTTCACTTTATTCTTTTCTCTTTTTAAATACCCACGAGTGAGGCAAAAAAATCCTAGAATTGTGAAAAAACAAGAGTTGGACCAAAAGAAGGTGTATTCCCACAGCTGAGACAGTGGAAGCAGTGAACACCAGGATACCTGAAGAAGACTATAACACTGAATCTCACAGGTATTCCACCACAGAAGTTCACACCATAAACCCAGGTAGCCAGAACAGATCAACTTAAGAAGCTGAGGTTTACAAGAAGAGTCTCACCAACAATGAGAAGACAAAGAAACAATCCTCAAATGAAAGAAAAGGTGGAAGCCCCAGAAAGAATGCTAAATGAAACAGAGGCAACTCAACTATCAGATAAGGAGTTCAAAGAAATGGTTGTCAGGAAGCTCCATGAGCTCTCAATGAGCTACCAGAAACTAAAGGAAAGCTATGATGAACTCACTGCAAACTATATCAACATGAAAAAGGAAATAGAAACTATCAAAAAGGCCCAAGAGGAAATGAAGAACACAATCTCTGAGCTGAAGAACACAGTAGAAGGAATGAAAAGCAGAATCGATGAAGCAGAAGATCGGATCAGTGAGTTGGAGGACAAAGTAGAAAAAAGCAGCCAGATAGAGCAAGAAAAGGAAAGGAGGCTCAGAAAGAATGAAGAGGGGTTAAGAGAAATGCAAGACAACATGAAACGTAATAATATCCGTATAATAGGAATACCAGAAGGAGAAGAAGAAGAGCAAGGGATAGAAAACCTATTTGAAAAAGTAATGATGGAAAACTTCTCTAATTTGATGAGAGAAAAAGTCACACAAATCCAGGAAACACAGAGAGTACCTATCAAGAGGAACCCAAACAGGCCCCCTTCAAGACACATCATCATTAAAATGGCAAACTTCCAAGACAAAGAGAGAATCTTAAAGGCAGCAAGGGAGAAAAAGGAAGTAACATACAAGGGAGCCCTGATAAGGTTAGCAACTGACTTCTCAATGGAAACGCTCCAAGCCAGAAGACAATGGCAAGAAATATTGCAAGTAATGAGAACCAAAGTCCTACAACCAAGACTACTTTATCCAGCAAGGCTTTCAATCAAGATAGAAGGCCAAATAGGGAGCTTCCCAGACAAAAGAAGTCTAAAAGAATACACCTCTACCAAACCAGTACTACAAGAGATACTAAAGGAACTGCTTTAAGGAAAGAAAGGAAAAGAGAGAGTGAGGAACACAGATATGAAAATGGCAATGAATCAGTACCTATCAATAGTAACCTTAAATGTAAATGGATTAAATGCTCCAATCAAAAGACATAGAGTAGCTGACTGGATAAGAAAGCATGACCCACACATATGCTGCCTACAAGAGACCCACCTCAGGAAAAAAGACCTACACAGACTCAAAGTGAAAAGCTGGAAACAAATTTTCCAAGCAAATGGACAGGAAAAAAAGGCCGGGGTAGCAATACTCATATCAGTCAAAATAGACTTCAAAAGAAGAGCTATAAAGAGAGACCCAGAAGGTCACTTCATAATACTCAAGGGAAAAATCCACCAAGAAGACATAAACATTGTAAATATATATGCACCCAACATAGGAGCACCTAAATAAATCAAGAAAATCTTAGAGGACTTCAAGAAAGATATTGACAGCAACACAATTATAGTAGGAGATTTTAACACCCCACTGTCAAAAATGGACAGATCTTCCAAACAAAATATCAACAAACATATTGTGGCATTGAACAGTACTCTAGATGAATTGGACTTAGCTGATATATATTGGGCCCTTCATCCCAAAGAAACTAAATACACATTTTTTTCAAACGCACATGGAACATTTTCAAAGATAGACCACATGATAGGACACAAAACAAGCCTCAACAAATTCAAGAAAATTGACATCATATCAAGCATTTTCACTGACCACAAGGGACTAAAACTAGAAACCCACTTGATGGGGAAAATCCCCAAATCATCAAAATCATGGAGATTGAATATCATGCTATTAAACAATGATGGGTAAAAAATGAAATTAAGGAGGAAATCAAAAAGTTTCTGGAAACAAATGAAAATGAACTCACAACGACCCAAAACTTATGGGACACAATGAAGGCAGTGTTCAGAGGGAAGTTGATAGCAATACAGGCCTACCTAAAGAAGACAGAAACATTTCTAACAAACGATTTAACCCTACGCCTACAAGAACTCGAGGAACAACAACAAAGACAGCCCAGGGCAAGTAGAAGGAAGGAAATAACCAAGATCAGAGCAGAATTAAATGACATAGAGACTAAAAGCACAATCCTAAGGATCAATGAATCCAGGAGCTGGTTCTTTGAAAAGATAAACAAAATCGACAAGCCTTTAAGCAGGCTCATCAAGAAAAAAAGAGAGAGGACTCAAATAAACACAATCAGAAATGAAAGAGGAGAGATTACGACTGACACCACAGAAATACAAAGGATTGTAAGAAATTACTACGAAGAACTGTATGCCAAGAAATTTGAAAACCTAGGTGAAATGGACAAGTTTCTAGAAAAATATAACCTTCCAAAACTCAATGAAAAAGAAACAGAAAGCCTGAACAGACCAATAACAGCTGGTGAAATTGAATCAGTAATCAAAACACTCCCGGCACACAAAAGCCCTGGACCAGATGGTTTCACAGGAGAATTCTACAAAACATTTAAGGAAGAGCTAACCCCTATCCTTCACAGACTATTCCAAAAAATCCAAAATGATGGAAGACTCCCAAACTCTTTTTATGAAGCCAGCATCATCCTAATCCCAAAACCAGATAAAGACACAACAAAGAAAGAAAACTTCAGGCCAATATCACTGATGAACATAGACGCTAAAATCCTCAACAAAATATTGGCAAACCGCATCCAACAATAAATTAAAAAGATCATACACTATGACCAAGTGGGATTTATCCCAGGGATGCAAGGATGGTTCAACATTCGCAAATCAGTAAATGTAATACATCACATAAACAAAAGCAAAGACAAAAATCACATGATCATATCAATAGATGCAGAAAAAGCTTTTGATAAAGTACAACACCCATTTATGATAAAAACACTCAGCAAAGTGGGAATAGAAGGAGCATTCCTCAACATAATAAAGGCCATATATGAGAAACCTACAGCCAACATCATACTCAATGGGCAAAAACTGAAATCTTTCCCACTAAGATCAGGAACAAGACAAGGCTGTCCACTTTCACAATTTCTATTCAATATAGTATTGGAAGTCTTAGCCACAGCAATTAGACAAGAAAAGGAAATAAAAGGCATCCAAATTGGAAAGGAGGAAACAAAACTATCATTGTTTGCAGATGACATGATAGTATACATAGAAAATCCTATAGACTCGGCCAAAAAGCTGCTCGATGTAATAAATGAATTTGGCCAAACAGCTGGATACAAAGTCAATATCCAAAAATCAAAGGCATTTTTGTATACCAACAGTGAAACAGCAGAAGCAGAAATCAAGAAAAAAATCCCATTCGATATAGTGAAAAGAAAAATAAAATACCTAGGAATAAACCTAACCAAGGAGGTAAAAGACCTATATGCAGAACAGTACACAACACTGAAGAAAGAAATCAAGGAAGACACAAACAAATGGAAGCATATACCGTGTTCATGGATCGGAAGAATTAATATCATCAAAATGTCCATACTACCCAAAGCAATTTACAGATTCAATGCAATACCTATTAAAGTTCCAATGGCATATTTCACAGACATAGAACAAACACTTCAAAAATTTATATGGAATCATAAACGACCCCGGATAGCGGCAGCAATTTTGAGAAAGAAGAGCAAAGTAGGAGGGATCACAATACCTGATACCAAACTGTATTACAAAGCCACTGTAATCAAAACAGCCTGGTACTGGCACAAGAACAGACACATGGACCAGTGGAATAGAACAGAGAGCCCAGAAATAAACCCAAGTCTCTACAGTCAATTAATATTCGACAAAGGGGGCAGCAACATAAAATGGAGCAAAAATAGCCTCTTCAACAAGTGGTGCTGGGAGAACTGGACAGCTACATGCAAAAAAATGAAACTCGAGCACCAACTTACACCATACACAAAAATAAATTCAAGGTGGATAAAAGATTTAAATATAAGCCATGACACCATTAAAATCCTAGAGGATAACATAGGCAGGAAAATCTCAGATATTTCACGCAGCAATATTTTCACTGATACGTCCCCTAGAGCAAGAAACATAAAAGAAAGAATATACAAATGGGATCTCATCAAAATAAAAAGCTTCTGCACAGCTAAAGAAAACAGTATTAAAATAAAAAGAGAACCAACTGTATGGGAAAACATATTTGACAATGATACCTCAGACAAGGGATTAATCTCCAAAATATATAAAGAACTTACAAGACTCTACTCTAAGAAGACAAGCAACCCAATTAAAAAATGGGCAAAGGATTTGAACAGACACTTCTCCAAGGAGGACATACAGAGGATCCAGAGACACATGAAAAGATGCTCGATATCTCTAGCTATCAGAGAGATGCAAATTAAAACTACAGTGAGATACCACTTGACACCAGTCAGAATGGCCTTCATAAACAAAGCAACAAATAGCAAGTGTTGGAGAGGTTGTGGAGAAAAGGGGACCCTAGTGCACTGTCGCTGGGATTGCAGATTGGTACAACCACTATGGAAAACAGTATGGAATTTTCTAAGAAAACTAAAAATGGACATACCTTTTGACCCAGCAATTCCACTGCTTGGATTATATCCTAAGAACCCTGAAACACCAATCCGAAAGAATCTATGCACCCCTATGTTCATAGCAGCACAATTTACAATAGCCAAGTGCTGGAAGCAACCTAGGTGCCCATCAGTTAATGAATGGATCAAAAAGCTGTGGTACATTTACACAATGGAATTCTATGCAGCAGAAAGAAAGAAGGAGCTCCTACCCTTTGCGACAGCATGGAAGGAATTGGAGAGTATCATGCTAAGCGAAATAAGCCAGGCAGTGAAAGACAAATACCATATGATCTCACCTTTAACAGGAAGCTAATCAACAAAACAAACAAACAAGCATAATATAAACAAAGACACTGAATTTGAGAACAGTCTGACAGTGTCCAGAGGGGGAGGGGAGGGAATTTCAGGGGAAAAGGAGAACGGTTTAGAGCAACAAGTATAAAGGACTCATGGACAAAAACTATGGGGGGTGGAAATGGGAGGAAGGTGGGGAGGGCTGGGGTGGTGGGCTGGGGCGGGGTAAAAGACAGAAAACTGTACAATATCAACAATTAAAAAATACTGATTAAAAATAAAATAAAAAACAATTAAAAAATACTGATTAAAAATAAAATTAAAAAATGGAAGAAAAAGAAAAAAAACATCACCCTTTCTAAAATTGTCAGAGAAAATACGGGTGAAGTCCTGAATTAACTGCATTTTTTGTTAATGTTCCAGCTTACTTTTCCTGAGGGAAGAAAACCTGAATGCTAAAGAATTTTCTTCCCTTATGAATTACAGAGCCAGCATCCCCTGCTGTGAACAGTGGTTGGAATTGTGTGATCTGAGAATTGAACCAAAATGTCATATAATACAAGATAAAAAGTGTGAGGAGATGCAGAAAGGAAGAGAGGGGAATAGCAGTGTGACCAATATGGCAACAATTCATCCTTTAAATCCCAAAAGTTCCTCCTTCAAAGAAAATGTCAGTCCCCTGGAAGCAAAAAAACTATAAAGAGTGTAAGCTACTGTCAAGTATGCTACCTTTTGTCACTGGAGAGTAAAACAGACAGGTAGTATGGTTCCTACTTATACTTCTCTGCATGATGAGACCCAACTGTGCACACAGGCATATGCAGAAAGACGGATCTGCAAGCCTAAGAGATACTGGACACAAAAGCTCACAGTGTTTGCCAGAGGTCTTAGGGGGATCTTCTATTTCATTCCATAGTAATGCCCTTTTTGTTGACAAAAGTAAATTGATGATAATCAAGAGGGAAGCATTTGTGGAAAAATTCTGTTGACCCTTCTCAGATTGAATTTGACCACAGAACAGGATACCAGCAGTTGCAGAAATGATAGATTATTGTAATGACTGCCAGAACAGCCTTTTGGCATGTTTAAATGGCAATAAATTTCACCAGGAAGAAAACAATTTTACTACTTTAGAGCAGTAAGGAAACACAGTGTTTAAGGTGTAAATAAATTGTGGGTCATTAACAGCAAGCATATTCTGCCTGTGGTGCAATTCTCAATCAGTGGCTATTCATATTTAATTTCATTACATGCATTTACTTAGCCAATTCTGCTTTTTCGTTCCAGGTCATAGACTTCTCAGGCTGACAGTTTTGCTTTCTTCCTGTCTCCCTCATGTCCATAAACACAACCCTAGTTTCTCCCTCATTTTTCCTTCCACAGGTACCTAAATATGATCAGGGTCATTCAATAACCCTAGCTCACTGAGTAACATACTGAGATGATTAAATAGAGACTGATGTGCTCTGTGGTCTTTTCCTTGGCTCCAAAATCCCCACTGTCCTTCTCTCATTAATCTGGCTCCGTTCTTCACTGAACTCTGCCATTAAAGGAGGAGACGAGAGGGAGAGGTGTGCAATGAAGTTTGACATTTCCTCAGAAATGATTGTATTAAAACCCACTTACATTTATAGTTCCATCTCATTTGTGAATGTTAATAAGTTGCAATTTCATCAAGAGAAAGATATTGGGATCTAATCGAGTCAAAGGCTTGCTCACACTGGTATGGATTGTGTTTCTGAAGCATCACTTTAAAAGATCACTTTTAAACACAGCTTTAAGGTGATAATTAACAAAGTTCATTAATAACATCTGCTTATGGCCCATTTAAAACATTTGGGCTCCATCTACAGTATCAGTTTCAGGCCAAATCCAACTCATTTAAGCTTGTGTCAGCTTTGACCAGGGGAACAAAATTCAAGATACATACTCCAAATCAGACAGGTAACTACCATGCTATACAGAACCAAATCAGTGCTGAACTTGGGTTGGTCAAACAAACATGATCCCTCCAAAGGTCTAAATCTCACTTTATACTAACTACAGTGTGAATTGTCCTTTCTTGGTATGACTTAAGGACTGTCCCAATGATGGAAGAGTTTGCTGTTCCTATAACTTGGTAAACTGCCAGGAACATACAACCTTTTGGCCAAAAGCATCATGCTCTTTATCTCAGAGTATCCCCAAGCACTACTGAAACTCTGACCAGCCTGTGTGCAGTATGGAAGAAAAGGGTGCTCACCACATTGACTTACCAACTAGCCCAGAGCTCATGTCATTGGCAACCCAGGTGGAGATGGAGGAGAAAATATAAGGACATATTAAACAGAGCCAGATACCAGTGGAAGTTTCAGAAGGCAAAGTTTGAGGGTTCAGGTTGAAAAGATGCAGAATTACAATGAGAGAAAAGACTCATTAATGTACGAGTTTGAAGATTTAGGGAAATGATCTATCAGTAGTCTTATTTACAGATGATGAAGGAGAGACCCAAAAATCTGAGCGCCTTTCTCAAGGCTAACAGAATTTGGCAATCACCTAGTACTAAAACAAGGAATTCTGACTATTAATTCTACTATTCCAGCAAATGGCATTCTGAGGAGGGCAAGCCCACTAACAGTGTTGTCAAACTGCAGCAGAGATCAGAGGACATAAGGAGCAGCTGAAATCTTGGGCCACTCACAGGAGCTTGAGAAAACCCACAGGTGTGACCTCACTTTGCCCATTGGCATGAGGTTCCGTGTTCACAATTCCTGAACAACAAATGTCTAGTGTGTCTGGGTTGCAGGGGTGGGAATGCACAGTTTTCCAAGTCCACACATCAGATTCCAAGGCTCGGGCTCATTTTTGTCATTATTGCGAGAGAGATAAAAAGAATCTGGGGAGGGCAGAGTATTTTTAGACTTCAGGGCAAGGTTATCTGCCTCTGGCTGAGATATATGTGAAGGAACAGAACCTTGCCAGTTTTCACTGCAGTAAGTCAAGTTGACCACATGTGAGGAAGATGGAATTTTTATAGAAGCTGTCAACATTTAAAAGCATATAGTCACGCAGCGATAAGTCAAGTTTTCCATGTTTTTAATAGACTTACTTGCCTCCCAGACTCACTTGCCCAGCTGATGATAGCCTTATCTCTGAGAGCTTAGTAATCGCTCCAGCTAGATCTATCCCCAGTCAGGCAGACTAAGGAGAAGTCTGCCTGTGTTCCCTTTGTTTACCATCTCTGGCCAAACTAATCATTGGTTAGCAAAAATGTCCCTTCCTGGGGTAATCATGACCACAGGGAAGGTAATGGTGGTGGTGATGATGATGATGATGATGATGATGATGCTGATGGAGGCATATGAGGTGGATGTGGACAGCTTTCTCTACTTACTAATGGGTGCTAAACTACTAAAACAAATAGCCCAAGATAAGATGTAAATGAATAAACTTGAGTCAATAAATGACTGTTTACTTCACATCATGAATAAATACTGTATCCTTATGACCAAAAACATTCTCATTTTCTTTCTGTTTGATTTCTACTTGGTTGGCTTTATGATTTGCTTATTTTGTCAGATTGATCAGGTACAATTAGCATGTCTTTCTAACAAAGATTAATAACTCTTCAGGTCAACAAAGGGCAATTAGATGTGGGGTATATTATACCAATACAGTGTGAAGGATACTTATTTGATCTTGTGCTGTTAGTCATATGCATGATGCCATAGACTCCCATCTATACCACATCAATAAAGGGGGGGGAAAAACAGTTCATCCAAATAAGAGACACTTTAGTTTGAAGCTAATTGTCCTCATACAAAGCTTCCAAAAGTGGTTGTTTTGAATTGGCTTTATGAAGATAACATCCACTGAGTAATTAACATATGCCAGACACAATGCCACACATTTTATGTACGTTTTTAATTTAATTTTTACATTAAGCCTATGAGAGAGGTGTAGGAAAAAACTGCTTCTTGCTCACCCAATATCTATTTTCTCTTTTGTCCTCAGCAATAGAACTCTAATTTTATTCACAGTGACAATATTGTCAGCTAAAAAGACATTTCTCAGCTTTCTCTATAACTAAGAATGGCCATAGGAATAATTTCTAACCAATGAAATTTATGCAGAAGAGTTGTTTGGAACTTTCTTGTTAAAGAAAGCGATCACTGTTTTTGCACTTCGCCCACTTCCTTCTTTCTTGCCTGAAAAACATATGCAATACCTCTATCAGCCATCTTGAATCATGCATTAAGATGTTAGAAGATAGGAGCCTAAGTCATTCTGATGATATCTCTTACACAGAGAGAAATAAAGTTCCATCTTTCTTAAACTAATGACCTTTTATATTTTCCATTCTATGTGATCCAACCTAACCTAGTAAAATAGGTAAATATTATCATTCTCATTACAGAGATTAGGAAACAGATTAGTAAGTGGCAGAGCTGAAATTTGAACACAATTGTGTGACTCTAGAGCCTTTATTGTTAATAATATGTTGCTTATTAAGAGCAATTAAAATGTCAGCTTCCTCCCTTTGCCCACCACTACCTAATCCCTAACCCCTTTCCTTCTGGCTGTCGCCACACTGTTGTCTGTGCCTGTGTTATATACACATCAAAGTCTGTCCAGAGAGTATCTGGCTGTGTACTATGAAAAATAGAGGCATTTATTGAAAAAGATATAAATTTCAAGACACATTGTACACAAGACAATGATGCCTCAGTCCCCATCAAAGTAGGCACCCTGGGACCTCACACAGTTCTCCCAATCACCCTCAGCTGCTCCCTCATATTTTCCTGAATCTCACTGATGGTCTCAAATCTCAGCCCTGTCAGAAGTGATTTTAGTTTGGGGAAAAGCCAGGAGTTGCAGGGCACCAAATCTAGGCTGTAGTGGGGCTGAGTCACCTGGGTGATTTGATGTTTCACCAAAAAACTCTGCACCAGTCATGATGTATGAGCGGGTATGTTGTGGTTATGAAGCTGCCAGTCACCAGTGGCCCATAGCTGCAGCCTTCTGAATCATCTGAATAGTTTCCATGGAGGAATATTTAAGCTTAAGGCAAAATATGATGCAGATTCATTGCTCTACTTGCTCAGCCATTTTGAATGCAATGGCCACACAGTACACATGCCCACTCAACGGGGTGTCTACTGCCTCCACTGACTGGTACAGTGAAGTCATCATTATTTATACATGCACATTCCAGTCCACTCTCCTTGGCTGCCACGTTACATCTATGTTGTGCAAACCATTCTTGTTATAGTAACAATGGCTGGACTTTATACAAACACACACACATCTATACATATATATGTATGTATATATAATGACTTTGGTGATGTATGATGGAGAAAAACTGCATATATTTAAATTTTATAATTTCACAGGTTTTGACATATATGTGCACCCATGAAATCATCACAATAATTAAACTCATGAACAAATCTACCACACTCAGAGGGTTTTTTGTGCCCTTTCAAATCCCTCCATTCCTGTCCCCATCTTTGAAAATGTTTTATGAGTACTTGAAAAAAATGAGTATATGGCTATTGTTGAGGGTATGGTTTTATAACTCTCAGGTTGTCCATTAGGTCCAGTTGGCTGATACTATTAATCAGGTGTTCTATAACCTCACTGTTTTCCTGTCTACTTGTTTCATCAATGATTTAAATAGGAGTATTACATCTCCAAATATAATTATGGATTTGTCTGTTGTTCCTTACAGTTTTAACAGTTTTTGTTTCATGTACTTTGAAGCTATGTTATTAGGTACATAAACATTTAGGATGGTTATGTCCTCTTGATGACTTGATCCCTCTATCATTATAAAACAACCTTCTTTATCCCTGCTAATATTCTTTGCTCTGAAATCTACCTTGTTATTAGTGTACCTACTCATCTACTCTAGTTTTTATTAATATATTTTATTGATTATTCTATTACAGTTGTCCCATTTTCTCCCTTCATTCCCCTCCACCTTGCACACCCTCTCCTACCCACATCCCCCCTGCTTTAGTTCATGTCCATGTGTCATAAGTTCTTTAGCTTCTACATTTCCCACACTATTCTTGCCCTCCCCCTGTCTATTTTCTACCTACCATCTATGCTATTTATTCCCTGTACCTTTTCCCCATCTCTCCTCCTCCCACTCCCCTGTTGCTAACCCTCCATGTGATCTCCATTTCTCAAAAGGTCTCTTTTGAGAAATCAGCTGACAGTCTGATGGGAACTCCTTTGTAAGTGACTGTCTCCTTATTTCTTGCTGTTTCCAGAATTCTCTCCTTCATTTTAACCTTGGTTAATGTACTTATGATGAGCCTTGGTGTTTTCCTCCTTGGGTCCAACTTCTTTGGGACTCTCTGAGCTTCCTGGACTTCCTGGAAGTCTATTCCCTTTGCCAGATTGGGGAAGTTCTCCTTTATTATTTGTTCAAATAACTTTTCCACTTGTTGCTCTTCCTCTTCCCCTTCTGGTACCCCTATTATTCGGATGTTGGAACATTTAAAGATGTCCTGGAGGTTCCTAAGCCTCTCCTCATTTTTTTAGAATTCTTGTTTCTTCATTCTTTTCTGTTTGGTTGTTAATTTCTTCCTTCTGGTCCACTCCATTGATCTGAGTCCCAGTTTTCTTCCCTTCCCTGTTGGTTCCCTGTAGATTTTCCTTTATTTCACTTATTGTAGCCTTCATTTGTTCATCTAATTTGTGACCAAAATCAACCAATTCTGTGAGCATCCTGGTGTGCTTTGAACTGTGCATCTGATAGGTTGGCTATCTCTTCATCACTTAGTTGTATTGTTTCTGGAGCTTTGAGCTGTTCTTCCATTTGGGCCATTTTTTTTTGTCTTGTCTCGAGTGTTACATATAAGCCATGGAGCCTTAGATGATCACCAGGGTGGGGCAATCCATTGGCTGGGTTATGACGCCGTTTCTGGGTCAGGGGTCCAAAAGGGAACAATGGCGCTTGCTCCATTCTCTGTCTGATTTCAGTCCTTTCCTTCCCCCAAGCAAAGCGGGCCCTTCTGGTGCTGATTTCCATGTAGGCGGGCTTGTGTACATTCTGGGACCCCATGGGTCTCTCCAACAAACTCTCCTGTGAGGCAGGGAGTCTCTCCCCGCACCTCAACCCCCCACAGGTGTTTTCAATCTGTGTTTTGAGGCTTTATTTCCCCAAGCTGGGACCCTGGGTTGCGTGGTCCGTCTAGCTCCCCAGTTTCACCTGGTTTATCTGTGCACAAATGTGTGACCGTGCACCCAGCCACCTTGTGCACAGCACCCCTGAACGAATTGCCGCCTTGCTGGGTCAGCCTGCTGCCACCCCACACCCAGGGTCCACCTGCTGCCATCTTGTGCACCTGGTCCGTCAGCTTCTGCCTTGTGCCCCCGGGGTCTGCAGGCCAATGCTTTTTTATGTTGTGACCCCTCTCCACCCAGTGGCCTGACTCTGCCTTGCCTACTGGTCTGGATGAATGTGTCTATTTTAACTCCTTGGTTGTCGGACTTCCATACAGTTCAATTTTCTGTCAGTTCTGGTTGTTTCTTTATTTCTAAATTTTTGTTGGCCTTATTTTGGTTGTGTGAGGAGGCATAGTGTGTCTACCTACGCCTCCATCTTGGCCGGTAGGTTTGTTTTTTACTTAGTGTAGTTATGATATATCTGTTTTTGTCTTTGTTGTTTAATCTATTTACATATTTCTATTTAAAGTATGTTTCTTGCAGCAGTATGTAATTAGGTATTTTCATTTTAAATCCAATTGATAATCTTTGCAGTGTTTTAGACCATTTGTATTTTGATATTATTGATGAGATTATGTTTAAGCCTCATAATTTTTTTACTGTGCTTTGTTCTCCTTTCTACCTCTTTTTCTGATATTTTTTGGTTTAAGTATTTTTTAAAGATTTTATTTTATCTTTCTTGAGTTATTAGGTATAACTCTTTGTTTGATTATTAGAATGCTTGTTTTCACATTTAAAACATTTATATTTAACTTGTCACAGGCCATCTTCAAGTAATATATTTCCGGTTCAGATAATGTTAAGAAACTTACAATATTATGTTTGTTTCTTTGTTTTGTTGATAAACAAAGACACTGAATTTGAGAACATTCTGACAGTGACCAGAGGGGGAGGGGAGGGAATTTCAGGGGAAAAGGGGAACGGTTTAGAGCAACAAGTATAAAGGACTCATGGACAAAAACTATGGGGGGTGGAAATGGGAGGAAGGTGGGGAGGGCTGGGGTGGTGGGCTGGGGTGGGGTAAAAGACAGAAAACTGTACAATATCAACAATTAAAAAATACTGATTAAAAATAAAAAAATAAAATAAAATAAAAAATTAAAAGAGAAAAAAAAGAAACTTACAATAGTACTTCCATTTCTTACCTTATCTATTGTCACAGGTTTACTTTTTACATATGCTATAAAACCCATGATGCATTATTTTTACATTTTGTTTAAGCAGTCAGTTAACTTTTAAAGAGTTTTAGATTATAAGAAAGGCCATATATTTACATGTTCTTATCATTCCTTATGCTCTTTATTCCTTTATGCAGACCCATATTTCCAATTGTTACTGTTTTCCTTATCCTTGAAGGAATTCCTTTAATATCTTTTGTAGTGTGAATATGCTAATGATGAATTATTTCAGCTTTTGTATATATGAAAAAGTATTTGTTTGATGTTCATTTTTGAAACATACTTTTGCTAGTATAGAATTCTATGTTGACAGCTTTTTTTCCTTTCACTACTGTAAAGATACTGCTGTCTTCCTCCTTGTGTTGTTTCTTATAAGAAATCACCATTATCTTTATCTTTTTTCCTCTGAATGAAAGGTGACCTTTTCTCCTCTGGGTATCTTGAAGTTTATCTTTTTATGACTGGATTTGAGCAATTTGATTATGATGTGCCTTGGTGTAGCTTTCTTCTTGTTTCTTGGTCTTGTGTTTCATTGAACATTTGGGATCTGTGGATTTATAGATTTCATCAAATGTGGGTTTTTGCCACTATTCAAATATTTTTTTAAATTCTCCTCTTTTGTGATCTCTAATTACACATATATTAGGCTGCTTAAAATTATTCAAGTTCACTGATGGTATTTTTCAGTATATTTTATTGATTATGCCATTGCAGTTATTCCAATTTTCTCTCCCCTTTAGCCTCCTTCTGCCCTGCACCCCCACCCACCCACCCTCCAGCATTCCCCTCCACCCTTAGTTCATGTCCATGGGTTGTATTTGAAGTCATGAAAGGCAAGGACCTACATCCAAGATTACTCTACCCAGCAAAGCTATCATTTAGAATAGAAAAGTAGATAAAGTGCTTCCCAGACACAGTAAAGCTAAAGGAGTTTATCATCACCAAGCCCTTATTATATGAA
Source organism: Glossophaga mutica (assembly GCA_039655065.1). NCBI lineage: Eukaryota > Metazoa > Chordata > Mammalia > Chiroptera > Phyllostomidae > Glossophaga > Glossophaga mutica. Next base: position 120,899,381 of record CM077303.1, on the reverse strand, counting down.
ATGTTAAAGGGACTTATCTAAGAAATAGAAGAAAATCAAAAACTGCAAACACTGATGGTCTTTTCATTTTAAAAATTCTTTTTCTTTCTGTATTTCCTTTTGGAAAGTTAATATTTCATTCTTTGGCTTCACTGATATATTCTTTTTTAATATTAATCATCCATTACTTCCATCTAGTATATTTTTTAAATCTTAGACACCATAGTTTTCATCTATAGAGGCTGAATTTGAATCAAAAATTTCTGTGTCTTAAGTATATTTTGGGTAATTATAAAAAGTGTTTTAATGCTCTTGCTTGTTAATTCTAACATTTGGGTCACTTTCAATTAGTTGATTTTTCTCTTTTTATTACAGGGTACAATTTTGTGCTTTTTTACATGTTTGGTACTCTTTTGATTTGATGCCAGATATAAAAAAAATTGTTGAACTTCGTTCTGGGACAGAATTAATTTAAAATTAGGTCTTGCTTTCAAGATTTGTTAGGAGGGCCAGAACCATATCCAGTCTGTGACTAATTATACCTGGCTACTAAGGCAAGACACTTCTGAGTACTCTGCCCAATTCGCTGGGCCCATAAATTATGAGGTTTTCTAGACTGGCTAGTAGGAACGAGAACTATTCCTGGCCCTGTGTGGGCACCAGGCACTGTTCTATCTAATAGTGCACAAGATAACAAGGAGAGACATAGTGTCTTCCTTCATGTCTATTGGGACTAAATGTTGAGTGATACATGCTGAGTGATGAGAGAACTATGATGGTATATTTGAGGGAAACTTAACTAGGCTAGAGAGATCAGGGGAGTTTTTATTTCCAGAGAAAGTAATGTATAAATCAAGTTTTAAAAGCTGAAGTAGGTATTATTCAGGCAAAGAACAGGGAGAAGTGCTTTCCAGTCAAAGGAAGTGACATATGTGAATGTCTGAAACAAGACAGAGCAGGGACAGCTTAGTTTGAAGAATTAAAATAAATCTCAAATGGCTCTAGTGAAGAATGTGAGGCATAAAGGCAGGAAGCTTCCATTTCTTTTAAATTAATTAATTAATTATTCTTAATTGAATTTATTAGGGTGATAGTGGTTCATAAAACCACAAAGTTTCAAGTGTGCAATTCAACAAAACATCATCTGCACACTGCATCATGTGCCATTTGCCCTAAGCAAAGTCTCTTTCCATCCCCATACAAACATATGTTATATGAGGACTGTCCAGAAAAAGCCCAGCCATTGTTAACATAATGAGAACAGTTTACACAACATAGATGTAACATGGCAGCCAAGGAGAGTGGACTGGAATGTGCATGTATAAATAATGATGACTTCACTGTACCAGTCAGTGGAGGCAGTAGACACCCCGTTGAGTGGGCATGTGTACTGTGTGGCCATTGCATTCAAAATGGCTGAGCAAGTAGAGCAATGAATCTGCATCATATTTTGCCTTAAGCTTAAATATTCCTCCATGGAAACTATTCAGATGATTCAGAAGGCTGAAGCTATGGGCCACTGGTGACTGGCAGCTTCATAACTACAACATACCCGCTCATACATCATGACTGGTGCAGAGTTTTTTGGTGAAACATCAAATCACCCAGGTGACTCAGCCCCACTACAGCCTAGATTTGGTGCCCTGCAACTCCTGGCTTTTCCCCAAACTAAAATCACTTCTGACAGGGCTGAGATTTGAGACCATCAGTGAGATTCAGGAAAATATGAGGGGGCAGCTGAGGGTGATTGGGAGAACTGTGTGAGGTCCCAGGGTACCTACTTTGAAAGGGACTGAGGCATCATTGTCCTGTGTACAATGTGTCTTGTATCTTGTATCTTTTTCAATAAATGCCTCTATTTTCCATAGTACATAGCTAGATACGTTTTGGACAGGCCTCATATATATATACAGACCTATTTATACATACACACATACATACCAAGGTCTGATTGGGAGATGCCTTTCATTCATTCATGATATAAGTATTTATTTAGCATCTTCCATGTACCAGAATCCAGGCCAGGATCCAGATATAAAGGTAGTGAGTACTAGACAGAAGACAAAGTGCACCCTGAAAAGCATGCGAAAGAAGCCAAAGAGGGAGGTAGTTGGGAAGTATGGGAGATGAAGAAATACAGTTCTATCTTTGCTTATCCCACAGGTTTACTACTGATGGTAAAACTTGGAATTCTCCATAAAGTTGGCTTCTGCTTTTGCTATGTGTTCTGCCTCTTTCAGTGTAACCTCTGGAAGCTGTTTGCCCAACTAAAGGCTGGTTCCATCACTTACAAACTGGCCAAGTGTCTGTTAACCTCTCTGAGTTTCACCTCTAAAACAAAGATGTGAACTCTTACAGACTGCCTTACTGAATTTGTTGAGAAAATTAAATGAATGAGTTCATGCAGATACAGCCCTAAATCTTTTCTTTTTTTCCCCCCTGAACAATTTCTAGAAAATTTGGTTCTGACAATTCATTTGGTTAATGATCTGAAAGGCATTTCCCAATCAGGCTCCCAAGACTAAGGAAAAGAATTTCTTCCTACTGCTTTCTCCCTGAGAAAAGGGGATAATGTACAGTTCCCAAAAGACTTCTTAAAAGACAGATAAAAATATTTGCAAAGGGGATCATCCTTTTAAAAGTGAAAATCTCTGGTCCCTGTGGTCTAAACTCATCCACAAACCAAATACTTTCCCCAGGCCACTCTTTGGAGTTACAGTAATAGTTATCTTTGGTTGACTGACCTAAGGATCTAGGAGCTATGAGCACATTCATTTAAAATTAAAAGGAAAAAAATCCTGAAATCCTTACTGAACTACTTCTCCAACAGACTTCTTAAACTCAAAATCAAGCTCAATTAAATTTCACATCTAGTTCCATTCCATCTCAGCCCTAAACTTATGCTGTATTCATTTATTATTTATATCAACAATTATTTTTATATTCACTATTTTTATTTCTATTTATTGTTTATTTATAGCTCACTCATCATGCAATATTAACCAGGCTATAACATCAGCTTTGATGGAAGAGTGGACTCCTTTTTCATTTACCTTTATAAATATTTCAAACTGGTTGCCAAAATGCACAATTCTTTCATTTTTATATAAGCTCCTTGATGTGCTAAGTTATGAAGTACTACAAACTCTTTGCTATGTGCCCCAAATGAAGTGCATAACTGCCCCAAAACTTCTCTGTATTTAGGAAGACACTCATACATAGAAATGACATGTCACTGATTAAACTGTAACTAAGAACAGGCCTTCCCAAGAAAGCTAGAGGGCTTATGACTGTTGTGTTAGAGAAAACCACTGAGTCACTAATCAAGTAGAAGAAACTGCCATGCTAGTTTAGAAATGTTGGTTTGTATTTATCTTTGTGTTGACTCTAAATCTCATTTAACAGTATACTCAATCCAAGCATTATGCAGTGCTACTATAGAGATGGCAAATTCTAGTCACTTCAGAAACAAATGATTATTAAACATTATATTATATTCCATGTGACACATTTATGAAAATTATATGTGCATTAGTCTCTACTTGTAAAATTTTAATTTCTCCAACACATAGAATATGTATAATTATTTTTAATGAATGAGTCTGGTAGCTAAGCAAAGATTCAGTCACTAATAATAGGGTTGTGTATATTGGGATAAATCTGAACAATACAAAGTTGTTCTATTCAAAACTATTGAAGAAGAGCCAATCCATCCTTCAATTACAAGTACCCTAAGGTGATATACTTGGTCATTCTGTAGTAACAATATTAGTGCTCAAACTATACTACAAAACTACAGTAATCGAAACAGTATGGTACTAACATAAAAACAGATATACAGATCAATAGAATGGAATAGAGAACCCAGAAATAAATCCTTGCTTATATGTTCAATTAATCTATGACAAGGGAATCAAAATACACAATGGGGAAAAATTTCTTCTATAAGAGGTACTGGGAAAACTGGACAAATATATGTAAAAAAAATGAGATCAGACCACTTTCTTGTGACACACACAAGAATAAACTAAAAATGGATTAAAGACTTAAATGTCAGACCTGAAACCATAAAACTCCAAGAAGAAATCATAGGTAGTAAACTCTCTGACATTGTTCTCAGTAATATTTTTTTCTGATATATCTCCTGAGGCAAGGAAAACAAAATAAAAATAAACAAATAGGACTACATCAAACTAAAAAGGTTTTGCACAGCAAAGAAAACCATCAACAAAAATGAAATCTTACCATTTCTACAACATGGCTGGACCTAGAGGGTATTATGCTAAGTGAAAGTAGTTTAACAGAGAAAGACAAATACCATATGATTTCACTTACCTATGGAATCTAAAGAACAAAATAAATGAACAAATAAAACAGAAACAGACTCATAGATACAAAGAACAAGCAAGCATCAAGCTTGCTGCATACAAGGGGGTTAGGGGGTAAGTGATAAAAGTGAAGGTATTAAGTAGTATGAATTGGTAGTTACAAAATAGTCACAGGGATATAAAGTGCAGCATAGGGAACATAGGCAATAGTATCATAATAATGTTGTACGTTGCTAGATGGGTACTAGACTTATTGGGAAAATCAGTTTATAAATTATATAAATGTCTAACCACTGTTAGACATTATTAGTTTCAGCTGTACCCCTGAAACTAATGCAAAATAACACTGAATGTCAACACAAGCACACACACTATTACTCAGCAATAGAGAAGAATGAAATCTTGTCGTTTGCAACAACATGGATGAACCTACAGCATATTGTGCTAAGTAAAAAAGTCAGAGAAAAACAAATGCCTTATGACTTCACTTATATGTGGAATCTAAAAGCTCAAATAAACAAATAAAACAAAGTAGAAACAGACCCACAGATACAGAGAACAAGCTGATGATTGTCAAAGGGGAGGGGATTGGGGAAAGAGGTGAAGAGAAAAAAAAAATAAAATAGGCTAAATAATTGAAAATGTAACTAATAAACTAGGCACTTTAAAAAACAATTATCAGGACTCATTTAATGAGAACTTACTTTGTGTGTAAGACTTATTGCCAAATACATTGCACTTTCATAAATACGTTGCCATTTAAATTTCACAGTGTCCCAATGAAGTTGATTCTCTTGTTTTTATACAAGGAAATGACACGTCAAGATTTCAAACAATTTGTGTAACTCATGTGTCACCTTTCCTGGAGAAATTACAAAGTAGTGTTCTTATTTCAGGAAGCAGGGTCTGTTTGAGGCAAACATTTCTTCATTGTATTATGTTTTTGATTGCTGGACAGTGGGATCTTATTCTTACTACAAACCCTCTCTATTTCTCTTTATTAGGTCTCTTATTTATCTTTTTTTTTTGCCCAACTTTTTTTTTTAATATTTATTTATTTATTTATTTATCTTTAGAGGGGAAGGGTAGGAGAGAGGGAGAAGGAGAGAAATATCAATGTATGGTTGCCTCTTATGTGTCCCATGCTGGGAACTGGCCTGCAACCCAGGCATGTGCCCTGACTGGGAATCGAACCTCGATCCTTTGGTTCACAGGCCCGAGCTCAATCCACTGAGCTACACCAGCCAGGGCTTTTTGCCCAACTTTTGATCATCTGACTTTTTATTAGGGAACAAACAGGTAAATGGGGAAAAGTTGAACCTACATCCGTCCTTTTCAGATATTTTTTACTAAGTTTCACATTAGCCACACACCTTGGTCAAAGTCTTTGCAACATACTTGGTTCACTTGATACCAAAAATGTTCATCCTAGCTGGCATACTCAATAATTAATATTGTAAAGTGTGCTGTTTTAAAAATAATTTTGTTTACTTAAAACTGCCTGTAAGATATTTAACCAGGAGTTTAGGACAAAAGCTTTAATAATGACTATGCACTGATGCTTATCCTGGAAAATCAGTACTTTGTATAGTACAGTGCCTGACAGAGGTAGGCACTCAGTAGATATTTTTTTAATGAATGAGTATGTTGTCAACTGTGATTCTAAATATTTCCTGCCAAGGCTGTCTTCCCATATACCACTAATCAGGACAAATTCCAATCACTGTCCTATTATATGGCCCTTAAATTAGCAAGTGTGTACAACAACCAGAAAGAACATCATTATTTGAGAGAATAAAAGAGGCCTGGCCACCAGGCATGCCACAGGAGTATTCTCAGAATCACAAATGGATTGCCCTTTGGAATACAAATAGGGAAAAACCATACACACACACACACACACACACACACACACACACACACATACACAGAGTCACACATAAACACAGATGACAGTGTGGTGATAGCCAAAGGGAAAGGGTGGTAGGGGATAGGTGGAGTTTGACAAAGCTGAGAAAGTGGGGATGGAAAGAGACTTTGCTTAGGGCCATGGGTACAGGATGCAGTGCACAGATGATGTTTTGTTGAGTTATACCCTTGAAGCCTGAAGAGTTTTGTAAACCAATGATGCCAAAAAAATTCAATTAAAAAAGGAAATGAGAAAATGAATTCCCTACTTCATGGATAGTGATCTAGTACATTTTTTGGCCACAAATCCCAAAGGGCAAGTATTAATTTAAAAAGTCACTGCCAAAAGCTTTCAGGAGAGGATATTAAAACTAGCTAGAGGAAATATTTCCAACTCTTGTATTATATCACCCAAAATGATTTTTCCTCCTACCTAACAATTGTGTGTAAACTTACTAAGAAACCAAGGGATAATGTAAAGGACAAGAGAGAATGTAAAATTTTATTCTGTATTTATCCTCACCATGGCCTCTTCAAATTAGTACTTGAAATGACTGGTATTTAAATAAATTCTGGAGTGATGGCTTTTCTTCATGCTGTCACTTCTTAGTAATTGGCCTTACCTATTGGTAACTAAATATGAAGTAAAATAAAATGCATTATTGTAGTTGCAAGGTACCCAGTAACTATAGCATGCTGATTTCACTTCCAATTTTTCCCATTTTTCATTTTTTTTTCATTCTTTTACATTTTATTGTTGTTCAGGTACAGTTGTCTGCCTTTTCCCCTCACCACTCCCCCCAACCCCAGCCATCCCCCGCTCCCTCCCCTGATTCCACCCCTCCCTGGTTTTGTCCATGTGTCCTTTATAGTTGTTCCTGAAAACCCTCCCCAGCTTTCCCCCCATTATCCCTTCCCACCTCCCCTCTGATTACTGTCCATTTGTTCTTAATTTCAATGTCTCTTGGTATATTTTGATTGTTTCTTTCTTTTGTTGATTATGTTTCAGTTAAAGGTGAGATCATATGGTATTTGTCCCTTACCACCTGGCTTCTTTCACTTAGCATAATGCTCTCCAGTCCCATCCATGCTGTCGCAAAGGGTAGGAGCTCCTTCTTTCTCTCTGCTGTGTAATATTCCATTGTGTAAATGTACCACAGTTTTTTGGTTCACTCATTTACTGATAGGCACTTAGGTTGTTTCCAGCACTTTGCTATTATAAATTGTGCTGCTATGAACATTGGAGTGCATAGGTTCTTTTGGATTGATGTTTCAGGGTTCTAAGGATATAATCCTAGCAGTGGAACTGGTGGGTCAAAAGGCAATTTCATTTTTAGATTTCTGAGGAAATTATATACTGTTTTCCACAGTGGCTGTACCAGTCTGCAATCCCACCAACAGTGCACTAGGGTTCCCTTTTCTCCACATCTTCTCCAACATTTGTTGTTTGTTGCTTTGTTTATGAAGGCCATTCTCACTGGTGTGAAGTGGTATCTCATTGCGGTTTTAATTTGCATCTCTCTGATGGTTAGTGATGCTGAGCATCTTTTCATATGTCTCTGGATCCTTTGTATGTCCTCCTTGGAGAAGTGTCTGTTCAAGTCCTTTGTCCACTTTTAAATTGGGTTTTTTTGTCTTCCTGGAGTGGAGTCATATGAGTTCTTTATGTATTTTGGAGATCAAGCTCTTCTCCAAGGTATCATTGTCAAATATGTTTTCCCATATGGTTGGTTCTCTTTTCATTTTAATGCTGTTTTCTTTAGCCATGCAGAAGCTTTTTATTTTGATGAGATTCCATTTGTTTATTCTTTCCTTTATGTCCCTTGGGGGACATGTCAGTGAAAATATTGCTGCATGGAACATCTGAGATTTTCCTGCCTATATTCTCCTGTAGGACTTTTATGGTGTCATGACTTATATTTAAGTCTTTTATCCACCTTGAATTTATTTTTGTGTATGGTGTAAGTTGTTGATCAAGTTTCATCTTTTTGCATGTAGCTGTCCAGCTCTCCCAAAACCATTTGCTGAAGAGGCTATTTTTACTCCATTTTATGCTGCTGCCCCCTTTGTCAAATATTAATTGAATATAGAGGCTTGGGTTTATTTCCAGGCTCTCTATTATGTTCCATTGGTCCATGTGTCTGTTCTTATGACAGTATCAGGTTGTTTTGATTACAGTGGCCTTGTAATACAGTTTGATATCAGGTATTGTGATACCTCATTTCCAAATTTTAAAAAATTCACCTTGGTTTATGTGGTTCAGTGGTTTGGGTTCCAACCTGTGAACCAGGTATCACTGGTTTGATTCCCAGTCAAGGCACATGCCTGGCTTGCTGTCCAGGTCCCCAGTAGGGGGCACTTGAGGGGCAACCACACTTTGATGTTTCTCTCCCTCTCTTCCCCCTTCCCTTCCCCTCTCTAAAAATAAATAAATAAATAAAATATTTTAAAAAATAAATAAAAATCCCATGTACAACTATAAACACTGATTTATTCTCATCTCTCTGATGACAAAAGCTAAATTAGTCTACAAATTATGAGTATTGCATCTGTAGAGTACCCCAGTGTTATAACTATCCCACCTCTATAATCAGTTTGCTATTCCAAAGTGGAATATGATTTAGGAAAAACTATCATACAGGAAAGAAAGACAATCTAATCTGGATAAGTGATTAAGAAAACTGCTTCTTTGAGTCTTTAACATTTCAAGTGTTCAGAGAGATTTAGAAATGAAGGTGATGGGAAGGCAGTGGTTGGAGCAAGGAGCAGGGGATAGAAAGGAGGACTAGATGCCACCAGGGACACCCTTAACCCCACAACAATTGGAAAGGAAGAAGAATGGGGAAGTTACATGTTGAAGGATAAAGAGAGAAAGCAACAGACAGGTGGCAAAAAGAATAGCTATAAGACATGGGCCCGGGTAAGGTAAAAGACAAAAAGGAATGTGAAAAGTGGAAGAATGGGAAAAGAGAAGTAGAGAAGGGGTCATGAAAAGAGAGGGAGCACAGAGGGCACCAGCAGAGAAGAATGAAAAGAAAAACTGAGAGAAACAGAATAGCCTCTCCATCACCGGCGATGCCTTCTTCATCTTCGTCTCTTTTTTTTTTTTTCAGATGGCACACTGACAGAAGATTAATTCAAGTCAGCTGCTGAAAATAATTATTGCATTATGGGAGCAGTAATCATTATTTAGAACATGATTAAATATGTCTGCACCTATTGACTCTGCCTATGATTTATGTATTTGTTTAGTCAATAGTCTAATGTAAATGATGTAATTAATTATAGATGGTGGTGTCAGGTCATTGGTGAAAACAATCTGAGGAGAACAAGGGCTCTGTTTTTTTCATGACAGATGCAGAGAGCGGGGGTGGGCTGAGTTGAGGGAATTCCAGGGGAACTTTTTCACGTGTGAATGGCGGCTTGGATCTCAATTTGCATGTTGTCTTTCTCTTGTTCAGCCTTCATTTAGAAATTGAAATAACTTGTTAAGCAAAGGGGAAGGGAGCACATGATTGTCAAGAGGACTCCTGGGACATGGGCGGGTGAGGAGGTAAAGAGCCAGCTGCTCCCGAACACAGGGGACCGTGGCACCATCATTTACCGCTTCATAAAATTAAATGTTTTCCAAATTAAATCAGTAGGCAGTGTGCAGGAGGCCCACTATCTCTAATAACAATTTTTCAATCAATGTTAGGGGACTTGCTGGTATAAAATCTTAGCAGACAGAGTTAGCACAGGTTTGGGAGGACATGCTGGGGGGTAGCAGAGGTGTAAACAAAGTGTGATGTGAGTATGAAAGCTTTCCATCAAACCAATAGTTTAGAAAATATAGATATATATTCATGGTGGATTCACCACCACAGTGAGTCTATTCCCCGTAGATTTTTCTCTTATCTGATAATTCGGTCAGTCACATTCCTCAGAGGGAGGTCATAGTTCACCCGAGCCCCTGTCAGGCCTCAGAGAAACCATTTCCATTTTAATGCCACAGCTATAATCTATCAAAGATGTGATGTACAAGATACAATGAATTTAAGTGGTCTTCATATATCACTGAGCTTTCATGCCTTCACCTGGGTAATAGTCTGAATTACTCTCCCTACCTCACAATCTGTCACCCCCAGTAAAATAACTGCCAGATTTGTGTTAATGGAAGATTTGTCCAAATTGGGGCCACAGTAGCCAAAGTCATTCTATATCATAAACTTTAGCATTCAGTGCCTAGCTTGGAAAGGGCCCATAGCTTAAAATTCTTCTGTAAATAATTCTGTAGAGAGGCTCTGCTCATGTTTTTATTTATAAGCACTAAAATAAATCTAGCTGGAGCTATACACAGTCTTCCTTCTCCACTTCTCTGAATCTAGTCTTTCACTCCTCTTCCATCCAAGCCTATCTAATATGACCTGTCACTTTTCTCTGAAATGTATCTAATAGACACAGATCTCTTCCTTAGACAATAAACACAGCAGAGTTCAGAAGACTCAGCTCATAGTTAGTGACCTTCTCAGTAACTCAACTATTAACCCTTGTTATTTTACCACTATGTAGTAAAAGTCCTCTAATTTTACTACTAAGAAGTAAAAGTTGCTAACACACCTATTTCCTGCCTAAATTAACCCTTTCTGTGAGACTAGTGCTCTGCAAAAACCTCCAGAGGCAAAGCTCTCACATGTCCTCCTTATTCAAGGTTCATGCATCCCTCTCTGTTCGCATTCTTTTTAAAAATTTTTTTAAGTTTATTTTTCAATTACAGTTGACATATATTATATTAGTTGCAGGTATACAACATAGTGACTATAAGTTTATATACCTTACAAAGTGATAACCCTGATAAGTCTAGCACCCACCTGACACCACACATAGCTATTACAATATTATTGACTCTATTCCCTATGCTGTACTTTACATCCCCCTGATTGTATTCTTTTCACTAGTTTCATATTCTAGCATCACCAACATCTAACCTTATATTTTATTTGCAAAGTAGATCAAGAGATAAAGAGACCTGGGTTTGGACCCAATGTCCAAGATTCAGCAGACACATTATAAAGAGATGATATCTGTCCTAACCCAGACAATATTTGCCATCCCACCAATTAATCCAATATGATAGAAAGACTATAAAATGGTTGATCATTTAGGCACTAAAAGCCCTTGGATCAGACCAAGAAAGACAGGTTAAGTCAGTTGGCTACGAGCGCTAGTCTCACCAAAGCTTTTACATAAACATCTTATAATAATGTAACATCTATGTTTAAGAAACTAAAAGTATTCAGGCAATATTGAGAGTGGACTTCAGTTTCTGTGCATCAGTCTAACATGATAAGAATATACACTCTAACTGAAATTTCATAACATATTACAAATCTTCCAGGAAAGAGGCAGTTTCATCTTATTCCTAAGTCACTCAGTACTAGAACCACTCAATGCTTATAATTAATAATCACAGATAATGTATGTAAACTGTTAGAGGACTCTGCTTCTAAGCCATTTACAGCCTTTCTGACCTTGTTCTATATCATATATGAAAATTGGGGCCATTAGGACTTATAGATGTTTACTTCTCAAGGCTATGATAAGGATTAATAAAGTAAGGTTTATAAAATATCTTGGGCCGCTCACTCTTTCCACAGGCTATGGATTTCTAGAAATGGAGGCAAAGCTTTCTAGAGAGCTGATGGCTTGGTTAAAAGGCAAAAAAATCAATAGCTTTGAAATTATTTAGGAAAGGTTCAGACAGAACATGGGGCAGCAGTTGTTCCTTCAGGTTTCAGACTGCTTGTATTTAGCAATAATAAAAATGTCTGGCCCTCCCATTCTTGATAGTGCTTTCATTAAGATAAACATGCTGAGGATTTCTCCAGCAGGCTCTGTTTGCTTCTCATTTTATCTGGGCTTCTTTGCAGTGAATTGTATACTCAGGAGATGTAAATTAGAAATATGCTCCCAGCAAGTCAAAATCAATAAAGCCCTTACCTTCAGCTGCGAAAAGATATAGTAAAATTAGGTCAAAACTAGAAATGTTTTATCGACATTCTTGAACCAACCATGGAGCAGATATTATTGGACCCTCCAGTCTGTTTGTGAGGCATTTTATAAGCATATATGACACAAACATGTACAGTGAGAAGACGACCTCACTCTTACTGAGTCACATCTCAGCAGGGCCCTGAGGAGAGGGAGAGCACATCTCATGGGTATAGATATCCCAAGCAATCACTTTTTCATAAATCCTGCATACCTTTTAGCTGGAAAGATTCTTTGAATTATTATAGATAAAAAATCATTTAACTCAATTCTCCTCTAAAAGAAAGTACAACTTGCACAAAGACTTTCAAAAAGTATTCCTTTAAAGGTACAGACTGATTTTACCAAGTAATTACTTCACTTGCCTAAACTGTATAGAGCTGAACAAACAGCAAATTATGTGGCCCAAATTTTAGAAAATCACCATAGATTCCTAAAGAAAGGAATGAAAATGTCCATATCTAGAAAGCATTTCTCCATCCCCCTTCCTCACCCCCACCATGGAAAAGGCTTAAAAAGATAATGGGGTGTGTGCTGACAATACTTACGTTTCCTAAAATTGTCACTTTTCCTATGAGAAAACACCTTTGTAAAATGCTATGGAAGCAAGGCTTTGCTGACCTTTTGTTTGCACACTGGTAGTTTACAAAGCTCTTCCTAGGCAAGTAGAGTCAGATCAGCAAAAATCCTGCTACCCTTCATCTCCCAGAAAACTTCTAGCAGGAACTAGAGCCTTACACTAGTTCAGAACACTTGGCTATCCCTCAGATTAGTGTTGCTCAGAATTTATACACATAAAACAGGACTACCTCACAAAACACGGGATGTTCAGTTCAATTTGAATTTCAGTTTAATAATATATAGCTTTTTAATAGAATTATTTTTCAAAATAACATGAGATATACTTATACTCCAAAAATTTGGCCCTGGTCATTGTGGCTCAGTTGGTTAGAGTGTCATCCCATAGACCAAAAGGTCATGGGTTTGATTATCAGTCAGGGCACATACCCAGGTTGCTGGTTCATTCCCTAGTCACTCCTGGTTGGGGAGCACACAAGAAGGCAACCAATTGATGTTTCTCTCTCCCTCTAGTTTTCTCTCTCTGAAAAAGAAAAAGCAATGAAAAAATCTCCTGGGCTAAAGATAAAAAAATTGCATGTTGTTCACCTGAAATTCTAAGTTAACTGGGTGTCCTGGGTTTTTGTATTTGCTTGGTTTGTGTGTGTGTGTGTTTGTGTATTTTTATTTTGTTTACTAAATCCAGCAACCCTAGAATAAGAATTGCCTGGGAAGTTTACTTTACAGTATAGATTCTCGGTCCCCAAACCCCATAATTTGGACCTGATAGTTCCACTGTGGGGTCAGGAAATCTAATTTTTTAAGTAAGCATTCTGGGTGATTCCAGTGCAGGCAGACTTAAAACTACTTTTAAGAAACACTTCCTAGATGGTAGAATGTCACCTGATGTTCCTCCATCTATCAGCAGCAAAATGTTTTGAATTTAAAGCTGCTAGTTATTATAACTTTACCATGGTAAGTCTAATATTTTTACCCACCATTATACAATCCCAAAGATAGATAGAGTCCTTGATCCCCCAAAGGGGATAAGCACAAGCAATATGAATTTCTGTCAAGGGATAAATGGAGCCTATTACCTTTTACTGGTAATTTTCCTTTTTTCACATATAGAATAAACTGATTTCTGTTGCTGTATTTCTTTTGCAACGTGGGCATTATTTACAATAAATTGAATCCTTTCCAGGCTTGACATATTACACTGATCTATGACTTTGCTTTCATTTTGTCCTGTTAACTAGAAACCCACTTCATCATGAAATATGTTCCTCACACTTTCCCCCCATAGTAAGTAAAAACATTGATAAAGCATCATAAATTGTAGGTCATTTCTCAAATGCTTCCTGTTACAGTGAGGATTGGGAGAAGGAAAAGTAAGTACTGATCAATGACCACTTGATAAAATGTATGCTGAATGTATGAACAGAAAAGCAATGGATGTATTAGAAGCTGCATTATAAGGTGTTTGTCTCACACCAAAGCTTCATTTTTTTTTTAATTATTGTTGTTCAGTTACAGTTGTCTGCATTTCCCCCCCACCCCAGCCAAACCCACCTCCCTCCCTTGCTTCCACCATCCCCCTTGGTTTTGTCCATGTGTCCTTTATAGTAGTTCCTGAAAACCCTTCCTCTCATTATCCCTTCCCACCTCCCCTCTGGTTATTGTCAGATCGTTCTTAATTTCAATGTTTCTGGTAATATTTTGCTTGCTTTTTTCTTTTGTTGATTATGTTCCAGTTAAAGGTGAGATCATATGGTATTTGTCCCTCACCACCTGACTTACTTCACTTAGCATAATGCTCTCCAGGCCCACCTATGCTGTCGCAAAGGGTAGGAGCTCCTTCTTTCTTTCTGCTGCATAGAATTCCATTGTGTAAATGTACCATAGTTTTTTGATCCATTCATTTACTGATAGGCACCTAGGTTGCTTCCAACACTTGGCTATTGTAAATTGTGCTGCTATGAACATTGGGATGCATAGATTATTTTGGATTGGTGTTTTGGGGTTCTTAGGATAAAATACCATCAGTGGAATTGCTGGGTCAAAATGCAGTTCCATTTTCAGTTTTCTGAGGAAATTCCATACTGTTTTCTACAGTGGCTACACCAGTCTGCATTTCCACCAACAGTCCAAGGCTTCATTCTTTACTCCATAATTCCAAAGGTAATTTGGCTTTCCCCTCTCTAGCAAACTACTTCCACTCCCAAAATAAATTAACTAATGTGAACTTTTAACAATGACTTTTGCCTAAGTCACCTAAACAATTGAAAAGGAAATAATATACCTAAGCTATCATTCCTCCCCTACATTCTGTGTAAATTTTGTGTATTGTTGCTTAATGCCTAATTTGGACCAAAGATATGAAAATAAGTCTGATCCCAGAATACACAGTATGGCCAATATAGTGACATGAAAATTTACTGAGAGAGAGCGACGAGAGACAGAAAAAGAGAGAAGGAGGAGGGGCAGGGGAGAAAGAAAAGGGGGATAAGAGGGATTGAGTCTTTTAAAACCTATTTCAGCTACACTGTTTTTCATACTCTTTCTCTAAAACACCTTAGTATCAAATAAGATCCTTGAATATTCCAAGGAATCAATGTTTTTCTTTGCCATAGCATAATATCCACTTTATCAACTTCTCCTTCCCTGGAAGCTGTGGCTTTATAAAAGTTAAATGTTCTTTATGAGTAGATTGCACTCGCCAATAAGTCCTAGTAATACATTGGCTTTGAGTCTTCAGCCCTAGGTGCTGCAGTGTTTAGTGTTACATGTGTCTTAATGGAAGAAGCTGAGTACCCTCTGCCAACATACAGGATTGGTATGAAGAATAGCTTGTAAAGACAACTGTGAAACCTTTGCAAATACCAATGCTGTATGAATGCTAAGTAATAATAAAGACCCATATGAAACAGTCCAACTTCTAGGTGCTTTTTCAAACTGGACACCAACCATTTAAGATTCATCCATCACTCACCTTTGGGCATCCCTTTCTGTATATGAAAAAATAAAATGGGCTGTCTGCATTGTGAAGAAATGGAAAAACTAAATTTCAAAGCATATAAAGCCCACATACCTTGACCATTTGAAGTAATGGGTTATGTTAGTTAATAAAAATAATGCTCATGAAGTAATGAAGGGGAAAAATACAAATTACCATTATGACTTTGTTTTCTGCTCAGAGGGCACAAGATTCCAGCTGCAAGTACATTTTGGAGACATCATAAAGATAGGTGGCACACAGCCAGTATCACAAGGTATGTATGGTCATGCCTGTTCTTATCTCCTGCAAGAAGTCATTTGTCAGTAATCCCCAAATGTTGTCTATGTGTTGGAAGAGAGGAGAGGAGGAAAAATACAGTGTTCATAAGCAACATAAGACAATGACTGTAATCCTGTGGCTTCTTCTAGCAAGAAGAACAGAAAGAGAGAAAAAAGAAGGAAGAAAAGGAAAGAAGGAAGGAAGGAAGGAAGGAAGGAAGGAAAGAAGGAAGGAAGGAAGAAAAGAAGGAAGGAAAGAAGGAAGGAAAGAAGGAAGGAAAGAAGGAAGGAAGTTCTCCCAACAAACTATTTCCTTCAAAGACATGATTCACTAACATTTTATCTGACAAGTTATAGGCACTTGCAACATTATTTTTTCCCCTTTGCTATTCATTTGGGGAGCAAAGATTTATTGATCCCCAATGTCCTGAAAAGGACAAGGGATACACTAGAAATAAGAATTAATAGGGTTTTCTCCCACTACCCATCCTTATAGAAAAGAATTACTTCTTCACTAGATTCTTAATTCTTTTTGGTTCCAAAATGCAGTGAATCTTTCTCTACAATATTAAATAAAATTTGGAGACAGAAGCAAACAGTAGGTTGTAGGGCAACGGCAGGCAATCCATTTAAAAGTCGAGTCCTCTTCCCATGTGAAGTTTCCTTTCCACAGTCAGTCAATAGCCCCATCATTGAATTGCCCTCCTCTTTAAATGTAGTGTGCATAAATCTGCCACACATGAGTCTTATTGTATGTAGGTTTACACTGAATGTACACTAAAACAATTATGTAAGATTTCACTCATAAAATACCTAGTAACTATTGTTCAATAAAACAAAGGAAAAAAGAGGCTAGCACTTAGATATTGTTAGTTATATAATGAAGTGCTCTATGAAACAAAAATTGTCCAGGGGAGCTAGGGGCTCAGTTGCATCAAGTTTTCCTCCTGGATGCAAAAGGACATAGTGTCTTGTTTCTGCCCTGAGGGTAGGTAGGTAAGTGGGCCTATAAAGAAAGCCAAAGAGAAATAGGTAAAGTTTGTTCAATATACAGTATATAAAACTAACTTTTATGAGTATCATCATGTTTTATCACTGGCAACATAGGTATAACCTCTGCTATAAGCATATCATATTCATATACATCCCTTTAAAGCTATCCTCACTCTGGCTGTTAAAATGGCAAAAAGCCTCTCAGAATTTCCATTATAAAACATAGTTTTCAGGGATTTATAACAAAACTGAAGATTTCCTTTGGGGTGAAACCAGATTCACCAAGTCTCAGCTCAAAACATGGTTTTGCTTTCAGTTTTCTGGGAAGTTTGGTTTGGTCATTATCAAGTTATAGAAACACAAAACTAAATATGTCAAAGCTTACAGAGATCTGGCTTCTTTTCCCTTTTTAAAAAACCCTCATGGAGCATTCCATAGCTTGGTTACTAGCAATGACATTTTGTCCAAATACGAATTTCTTTCTTAAAATGACTGCAACTTTAACATGTAAAGATTGGTTACTACACCTGCATAGGAGCTGCCTCTCCAAAAGATACTTGGCAGTACTACTGTGCAACATTGTATGTACCATGCATACTTAATACCCACTTTCCAAATGACCCTTTCCTATTGGTAGGAGGAGGAAATAGCTCTTAACAGAAATGACAAATATATCACCAATGCAATTATTGCTTTATTATATTGCACTCACTAAAGATATCTTGGAGAGTAGCATAGATTGTATAAAAATTACTTAATATCATGCATCATTTTAACAGTAATTATAAGGAGGATAAATGGTAATTGAAAAAGGCAAATAAATAAATAAATAAATAAACAAACAAACATCAAAAAGTAATTATTTACTTAGAAATTAATATTGGCTGAAAGACCTTAAATACCTTGCCACAGAAGATTCCTGGAAAACCACAATGGTGATTCCTTACAAGATCCGGAAGTGTAAAAGAAAATAATCAAGATCAGGATAATGCCTATAAGAATTCACAGAAGGAGCCATCATTTCACCCAGAGGGAAATAACATTCCACATGCTCCACAATGTTTCAAAATACACAAATTTTAATTAAGTATAAATAGGTTCATTTTAAAAAATAAATTTTAATTCATTCTGACTCACCTATGTGACATTTCTTTCACTTAATGAAAATGCTTATGTAACACATTGGTAAAAATACATCTTTACAAGCTGTGTTTTAGAACATGCTATCAAAAAGTTTTTTCAGAGTCATTTGAACATCATCACTGACAAATCCAAATAACTTTAGAAGCAGACAAACTTTGAAAATAGACAAAGACATCACAAGTCAAGACTTGTGAATGACGCTAGCCTAGCCTAAGAGTTTTGGTGAAGCCAGAGTAATAAAACTAGTTTGGTTTGTGGTTTGGTTTGTTTTTCCTGTGATCCTTAAGCCCAAGCTGAAAGTAACATAAAAGAAAGAGTATGGGAAAATGTTTTGTGCAATGGAAGCATGATTAAAATGTCTGACATCTTTTCAATTCATGAAGCAAATATTACCTGCTGATTGCAGGGCAAATACTGTGCTATACACTGAGATCACAAAGACACCAGTCATGTTCCCAAAGTTTTTATGGCCTACAACATAGCATTTGATTTTTTTAGTTTTCAAACTTAATCATATCTATGTCTAGCCAACTGACATATACTCATGAAACTACAAAAGTTGGACAAAAGGCATTAGAGTTATTGTTTCCATTCAGAAAACAAGCTGAATGAGCAAGTCTGCAGGGAAGGCACAGACAAAGGAAGCCAGGTATCTGTAGCGTCAGTCAGTAATCTGTCAAGTGACTCTGTTTTCTCAACCAGCTGAACTCCTTAGGAACAAATACACCTTATAGAAGTGTTAGACTGCTTGACCACAGCATAATAGATAAAAATAATATATAATTCTGAAGAATTTTCAAGTTACAATGTATTTTTACATACTTTTCCCCTTTTGATCATCATATTAAGTCTAAGATAAGGAGGGTAAGTATTTTATTTATTTTCTAAATAAGAAACTAAAGTTGCAGAGGTTAATCACACAAAGTGATAATTCTGGGACAAGTTAGGAACAATAAGAAGTAATAATAAGGAGCTTAAGTGCAAATGTTTCTTAAGTTTGTATTGTCAATAAATCTTTTTAAAATTCCAACAAATTTATATTTTTGTTTCTTTCACTTAGTAGCTGAGGCTGTTATTCACTTGCCATAATTAAATTAACCAAAATATGCTGCAGTCAGTATTTCTGATGGTCTTAGATACTGGTCAAGTAGTAATCAGTTTAACTTCACAGTAAGAGTGCCTAGGTGTTACACCAATGAAAAATACAACTCAGCTTTGCCTCCATCTGACTTTTTCTGCCATCGAAGTTATAACAGTTAAAACCAAGACATTTGCTATTGAGGTAAAGAGGATGTTTGAGTGCTTGAATCACCTATTAGATTGAAGGCTATCTATATAGGAGTAAAAAAATGTTGTTGATAATATGTCTAATCTCCATTTTACTCTGGCTGCATACATCATCACTGAATTGTACAGCAGGATATAATTAAAGCAATGAATGAATGCAGTGAATTAAAATTTTAAAAAATGACCATTTACCTCTGACTTTTCTTGATTTTGCTCCATAATAGAATAAAGGTAGACCACTTACCTCTCTATGCACACTTGGCTGCATTATATATTTAACATATTGAAAGAGTGATCATAGATATACAAAGAGTGTAGTTCACAGTATAGATCATAGAGTATTGAAGAGAACGTGAGACTTACAGTCAAATCCTGGAATCTAAACCTCCTTCCTCCATTTGCTGTGTGACTTTCATCAAATCACCTCTCAACCTTAGTTTGCCTATGGGGAAAACTAAAATGTAAATAATAATAGCATCCTGCTAGCTCGGGGCAAAACAAAGTGAAAGCACTTAGTAAACTATGCAAAGAACTATATACCCGTGAGGTATCAATTTTAAGGTATTGTTATTATTTTCATGATCACAGAGGATTTTTTGCTTTAAATGAAGGTTTTTAAATGCCTGAGGAAATGGGGCAATCACAGAACCATGACTTTAAACAAACTTTATTTGGGCGCATGACTGACTGGCAATTGTGTGCAATCATTTTAGCTGTCACAGGCTCAGAGAAATGTGGGAGAGCTCTTCCATGAAATGTTTATATTTCATAAACAAAATGATGTGCTTAACAGTCAGAGCGATGGGAGGGTTCCAGCTAATGCATTTTCCAATGTGTGAGGCAGATTATTAATGCGCTCCAGTAGCTGTTAATTTCAGTTTGCCGGAATGATTTATGGGGAGGTAAAGGAGAGAGACATAATCTAATTGAGATCAGAATCACTGTTCTAGCAGCAAAGCACCAGCATTGGCCCTCGGCATGGCAGAATGATTAATATCTAATAAGCAAATAATCTGTTAACTTATTATAAACATTACTTTTGACAACTCTTTTGTTGGCAAATGAAAGAAAAAAGAAACAAAAGCTCTAAAAATCACCAATTTCTCTAATAATACTGTAGAGAGAGATTTGTTAGAACAAGGGTGATGGACATTGTGATAGACATGCCTGTTAGGACCAATTTTAAGTATACTGGGAAGGTGTTTTTTTATCATAACCTGGAGCAAGGTCACTCTTCAGAAACAAAAATAAACACCAGTTCTCAAAGTGTGGCTCCTCTTACTACCCTTATCATTATGCCCCTTGTAAGCATGCCAGTTCCTCACCACTCCATAGGTAATCAAATGTAGAGCCTAAAAAGGAGAGGTAGAGAGCCCCTCTTCTCATAAAATGCACAAAACATAAAATTTACCATTTCAACCATTTTTAAGTGTACATTTTAGTAGCGTTAAGTACATTCACATTGTTGTGCAACCACCACCACTATCCGACTTCAGAACTTTTCCATCCTCCAAAACTGAAGCCCCATATGAATAACTCCCCCTTCTTCCTCTCTCCCCAGCCCCTGGCAACAATCATTTTACTTACTGTCTCTATGAATTTCACTCATCTAAGTGGAATCATACAATATTTTACTTATCATAATGTCTTCAAGGTTCATGTATGTTATGGCATGTGTCAGAAATGTCCTTCCTTTTTTTAGGGTGAATAACAGTTTATTGTATGCATGTACCTCCTTTCGTTTATCTGTGCATCTGTTGATGGACAGTCATTGTTTCTGCATCTTGGCTAATGTGAATAACACTGTAATATATGTAGAAGTACAGATATCTCTTCAAGATAATGATTTTATTTGTTTAGGAAATATATCCAGAAGTGGGTTTGCTGGATGATATGGTAGTTCTATTTTTAATTTTTTGAGGAACCTCTATACTGTTTTTTATAGTGGCTGTATCAGTTAAAATATTCACCAACAGTGCACCAGGGTTCTCTTTACAGGGTTCTCTCTTCATTCTAATAAGTGTGAGGTGGTATCTCATTGTGTTTTTGATTTGTATTTCCCTGACAATTAGCAATGCTGAGCACCTTTGCATGTCCCTATTTTTCCATGTAGATAAAAAGTCTATTCAAGTTTTTTTGCTCATTTTTAATTGGGTAACTTTGTGTTTGTTTTTTCTTTTTAATATTAATTTCTATGAGTTCCTTGCATATGTTAGATAGTTACCCTTTATCAGATATGTAGTTTGCAAACATTTTTTCCCTTGCCATAGGTTGCCTTTTCAGGTTGATGAGTTTCTTTGCTGTACTGAAGCTTTTTTCATTTGATATAGTTCCTCTTGTTTGTTTTTGCCCTTGTTACCTTTGCTTTTGGTGTCAAATTTAAAAATTCATTGCCAAGACCAATGTCAAAAAATGTATTTTCTGTACTTTTTAAAGATCTTATTTATTTATCTTTAGAGAGAGGGGAAGGAAGGGAGAAAGAGAGGGAGAGAAATATCTGTCTATTGGTTGCCTCTCGCTCAGCCCCAGCAGGGGTGGAACCTACAACCCAGGTATGTGCCCTGTCCAGGAATAAAACCGGAGACCTTTCCCTTTGTGTGATGACATTAAACCAAGCCACATTGCCATATCATTCAAGGCTTGTATGCTTTTCTTTTGTTAATTTGTCATTCGTTATGGAGCCCCAGCTAAGAACTTTGAATAGAAGAAAAAAGATATTTTTTCCTCCCCTATAACATCATCTATTATTAGGTGATACTAGATAATAATTACGAATTACTATTAAATTTGTTGGCAATGATAATGGTGCTGTTACATATATTTTTAAGTTCTTACAGTTTTTCTGGAAAAGGAAATGGAATGCTTACTACATGAAAATTTCTATACCTCACTATCTATATCTGTATCTCACTATAGTTTTTTATGGAAAGGCAAGCTTTATTTCAAAGCAACCAGAAAGAGCAGTAAGGGGGTCCACAACTACAAACTGGTACAAAGAACACAGTTACATGCTCAACTGTCAGGGTCTCAGTCAGGAGTCTAACCACCTCCTGCTGATCACCAAGCACATGCTCAGTTTCCTCTTCAGGTTGAAACTAAAAAATTAGACTTGAAGATGTCCATGATATCTTTGTTGTCCAAACACACCAAGCTCAGGAGAGTAAACACTTGGAGGCAATTTAATTGGAGGAAACTGCTTAATTATTGAAAATAAATATTTACATTGAAATACAGTTAATTTAGTAGATTTCTATATATTTTCACACCTTGAAAAGAGTCACAAGGATTGTCTGCATGTTTTCAGCAACTGAGTTAGTAAAGATCTTGTCTCCATATTATAGAAAATGGGCTACATTCCATTATTCCTCACAGTAGCCAGCTGGAAGTTTATTCCACCACTCTTTTTAAAATATATTTTATTTACACCGCACCAAGGGAGGTGGGAAAATGCAGACAACTGTACTGGGAAAACAATAAAAATGATACCTCAGACAAGGCTTTAATCTCCAAAATATATAAAGAACTTACACGACTCCACTCTAAGAAGACAAGCAACCCAATTAAAAAATGGGCAAAGGACTTGAACAGACACTTCTCCAAGGAGGACATACAAAGGATCCAGAGACACATGAAAAGATGCTCGATCTCACTAGCTATCAGAGAGATGCAAATTAAAACTACAATGAGATACCACTTGTCACCAGTCAGAATGGTCTTCATAAACAAACAGCAAGTGTTGGAGAGGTTGTGGAGAAAAGGGGACCCTAGTGCACTGTTGGTGGGAGTGCAGACTGGTACAACCACTATGGAAAACAGTATGAAATTTTCTAAGAAAACTAAAAATGGATATACCTTTTGACTCAGCAATTACACTGCTTGGATTATATCCTAAGAACCCTGAAACACCAATCCAAAAGAACCTATGCACCCCTATGTTCATAGCAGCACAATTTATAATAGCCAAGTGCTGGAAGCAACCTAGGTGCCCATCAGTTAATGAATGGATCAAAAAACTGTGGTACATTTACACAATGGAATTCTATGCAGTAGAAAGAAAAAAGGAGCTCCTACCCTTTGCAACAGCATGGATGGAACTGGAGAGCATCATGCTAAGCAAAATAAGCCAGGCAGTGAAAGAAAAATACCATATGATCTCACCTTTAACAGGAACCTCATCAATAAAACAAACAAGCAAGCAAAATATAAACAAAGATACTGAAATTGAGAACAGGCTGACAGTCACCAGAGGGGAGAGGGGAGGGAATTTCAGGGGAAAAGGGGAAGGATTTACAGGAACAAGTATAAAGGACACATGGACAAAAACTATGGGGGGGGGTGGAAATGGGAGGGAGGTGGGGAGGGCTGGGGTGGCGGGTTCGGGTGAGAATAAAAGACAGAAAACTGTAAAAAAAAAAATAAAGCTACACTTAAACATTGAAAAAAATAAAAAAGAAAAAAGAAAATTAAAAAACATATTTTTACATCGGGAAGTTAGGAGAATGGATTCCAACTTCCGTTTCAGGCTCATACATTTTTTCTACATTTTGGTAATGATTTGTCACAATAGAAAGATAACTCTTAAGATATATATATAAAATTTTACTGGTTATGCTATTACAATTGTCCCATTTTTTTCCTCCCCTTTATTCCCCTCAGTGCTATACCACCCCTCCCACCATTATTCCCCTCCTTAGTTCATGTCCATGGGTCATACATATAAGTTCTTTGGCTTCTACATTTCCTACACTATCCTTAACCTCCCCCTGTCTATTTGGTACCTACCATTTATGCTACTTATGCCCTGTCCTTTACTCCCATTATCCTCCCACCCTCTCCCCATTGATAACCCTCCATATGATATCCATTTCTGTGATTCTGTTCCTGTTCTAGTTTTTTGCTTAGTTCAGTTTTGTTTTTTTTCAGTTGGGTTGTTGAGAGTTGTGAGTTTGTTTTTATTTTACTGTTCATATTTTTTATCTTCTTCTTTTTCTTAGATAAGTCTCTTTAATATTTCATATAACAGGGGCTTGGTAATGATGAACTCCTTAACTTGACCTTATCTGAGAAGCACTTTATCTGCCCTTCCCTTCTAAATGATAGCTTCGCTGGATAGAGTGATCTTGGATATAGGTCCTTGTCCTTCATTACTTTGAATACTTCTTTCCAGGCTCTTTTTGCCTGTAAGGTTTCTTTTGAGAAATCATCTCACAGTCTTATGGGAACTCTTTTGTAGGTAATTGTCTCCTTTTCTCTTACAGCATTTAAGATTCTCCTATCTTTAATCTCAGGTAATGTAATTATGATATGCCTTGCTGTATGCTTCCTTGGGTCCAACTTCTTTAGGACTCTCTGAGCTTCCTGATCTTCCTAGAAGTCTATTTCCCTTGCCAGATTAGAGGAGTTCCCCTGCATTAATTTTTCAAATAAGTTTTCCATTTCTTCCTCTTCCTCTTCTCCTTTTGGCACCTCTATGATTCAGATTTTGGAACATTTAAAGTTGTCCCAGAGGTTTCTGAGCCTCTCCTCATTTTTTAGAATTCTTGTTTCTTCATTCTGTTCTGGTTGAATGTTTATTTTTTCCTTCTGCTCTAAACTGTTGATGTGAGTCCCGGTTTCCTTCCTATCACTATTGGTTCCCTGTACATTTTCCTTTATTTCACTTTTCATAGCCTTCACTTTTTCCTCTATTTTGCAACCATACTCAACCATTTCTGTGAGCATACTGATTACCAGTGTTTTGAACTGTGCATCTGATAGGCTGGCTATCTCTTTGTCACTTAGTTATATTTTTTCTGGAACTTTGATCTGTTCTTTCATTTGAGCCATATTTTTTGTCTCATGGGCCTCTTATGTATTAAGGGGTGAAGACTTAGTTGTTTGCCAGAGCAGGACAAGCCATGACTCTGCATTGTGGCACTGAGTGTGGGGGAGGGATCTGAGAGGGAACAATGCCACTTGCTCAGCTCTCAGCCATCTTTCAGTCACTTCCTCCGCTACCCTCAAGCAATTTGAGCCCCTTCTGGTGAGAGAATCTTAAAAGCTTCCAGGTGGGTGGTTTTGTGTACATTCTTGGACCCTTCAGGTCTCTCTAACAAACTCACCTGTGAGGCTAGGAATTTCTCCCCCTGCCTTAACCTGTAGAAGTTTTTCCAGTCAAAGGTTTTAAGGCTTAAATTCACTGTATTGGAACCCTGGGTTGCAGAGTCTGTCTCACTTCCCAGTTTTTCCTCCCAGTTTATCAGCACACAAATGTGAGACTGCCCACTCCGCCAATTGCCACCTCACCTGGTCCTCCAGCTGCTGCCTTGCCACAAGTGCTCTCTACCCTGGCTGCCCATCTCTGTCCTTCCTACCAGTCTGGATGAATGTTTCTTCTTTAACTCCTTGGTTGTCAGACTTCCATACAGTTCGATTTTCTGACAGTTCTAGTTGTGTTTTGTTTTTTAATGTGTTGTTGTCCTTCTTTTGGTTGTGCGAGGAGGCAAAGTGTATCTACCTAAGCCACCATCTTGACTGGAAGTCCTATTCTATTACCTTTTAAGGATGGGTTGGGTTTGCATCTGCAATAGTAGCCAAGTAAATGAGATTTCTATGTAACACATGCTGGCACTGGATGCTCTTATTCACCTGGCATTTGTTCTAATACTCCATGATACAGCGTATCAGCTGGTCATTCTTCTCCATGAGCCTCTGGATGGTCCCCTGATTGACTTGCACTTTGCCTCTCAGCCAGTCTGGTATGAAAGCCACCAAGATTGTAGGAAGACAGGTTGGAACTTGGTCTCAGGCCCCATGAACCCCTGTGCAGCTGGACCACAGCCAACCAGCAGTTAAGAAACACTACAACTACAGCAGGGACCCACAATGTCTACCCTCTATGTTTTCTTCAAGAAAATTTACACAATTTCGGGTTTTACAGTAAAACCTTTAATCCAATTTAAATTGATTTTTTTGTATCACATAAAGATGTGATATATCCAATTTCGTTCTTTTGCATGAGTCTCTCCAGTTTTCCTAATACCATTTATTGAAGGTTGTCTTTTCCCCATTGTATATTCTAGGCTGCTTTGTCTTAAATTAATTGACTATATATGCATGAGTTTTTTACCATTACCATTTTAAATATGCATTTTTATTTTATTTCTGAGTTCTCCATACTGTTCTATTCTGCTCCATTGATCTGCATTTGTTTTTATGCCAATACCAAACTGTTTTAATTACTATAGTTTTGTAATGTAGTTTCCAATTCAAAGGTGTGATGCCTCCATCTTTGCTCTACTCTCAAGATAGCTCAGGCTACTCCTGATGTTTTGTGATTCCTCACAAATTTAGGATTTTTCTATTTCTATTAAATAATGATTTTGAAATTTGTATAGGAGTTGTATTGAAAATATAGATCACTTTGAGTAGTATTTTAACAATAATTTGACAATATTAATTCTTCTAATTAATGAGCATGGAATATTTTTCCATTTACTTGTATCTTTTTTAAGTTCTTTCATCAATGTCTTACAGTTTTTAATATACAGATTTTTTACCTCATTGGTTAAATGTTCTGCTTTCATTATTTGTGTATATACCCAGAAGTAGAATTGCTACATTATATGGAAATTCCATTTTCAGTTTTTGAAGGAACTGCGATACTGTTTTCCAAAGCATCTGCACCATTTTACACTCCCACCGGCAGTGCTCAAGGGTTTTAATTTCTCCACAACCTCGCCAACACTTGTTCTTTTAAGGTTTTGGGTGGTTTTGTTTTGTTTTGTTTTATTGTTGTTCAAGTACAATTGTCTCTATTTCTGCCCCCACCATTCCTCCTGATCCCAGCCACCACCACCTCCCACCCTGATCCCACCCCTTTCATTTTTGTGTTTTTATAATAGCTTTCCTAATGTATTTGAAGTAGTTTCTTCATAAACAGATCAAGTTGTTTAATCTGTCTGTGTTATCTCCAAAGCATCCAATAAAGTTATTTTATTCTTGGGCCTGCTTGGGGACTTTTATTTTGTTTGTAGTACAACATGTATTTGGCATCTACCTAATAATAAGCATAGACTCCATTGGGTATCATCAACTAGCTGAGGTGGCAAAAACATACTGAAATGAGCAAAGAAGAAAAGAGGCCCCTGGAAGTTTTGGAAGGGAGTATGTGCATTTGAGTGGGGACATGCACTGAAAGCTTCTTTCACTGTAATCCAGAAATCCCAAACCTATTATTAAGAATTCTCATGTACCCCTGAAGCTTTATTTCACTTTCCTTTACTTCTTCTTTAACCATTCCCTCTGGACCTCTATATCTTTAAGGTTAATCATGACTGTTTGAAGCAACATACCATTGAGCCCTCCACCTCTTGTTCCTGACCACAAATCTAAGTTGATAATCTTCCAGGGTGAAATAATTATTTTTTCATTGCATGAGTATAAAATGTCTAAAGTCTTGTAAGAGCAACTCAGCCACCAAGGTGGCTCTAACTTCTTGTCCCCACTCTATTATTCTCTGGGGCATGGACTAATTCATATCCTTTCTCTTTGTCTCAATCTCTTTTTCTTTTCACAAAGTGAGAGCAACAGAATCAAGTCCCTGATGACAAAACATAATCTGGAGACTAAAAATAACTAAAAAAGCAGCCTGCTCTTATATTTTAAGATGTCTCTAATTAATGTTATAAGTAGCATTTAAGCTAATGTTTGTAATCTAAGAATATACTAGCCCAGGGAAAACACTGATAGATATGGAATAATGAAAGACCTAGCAAAGAAAGTGCAACTAAATATTTGGGACTTGGTTTTATATATAGTGTACCAATCTCTTCTCTAGCATCATAAAATCATCATAAAATGTCTAGTTAAACAATAGTACCAAAGAGCTGTATAAATTATTTGCCACCAATTTGGCTTATCTTCAAACATTTTATTAAATTTAAACTAGAATTTTAGGGAAATTATATCCACATTTCTAATGAGAGAGCAGTATTGACAATGCAAGAACTTCTAAGCATTTCTAAAATCTTACTCTGGTATAACCTTTAGAGATATTTCCAGAAATTATAATAGTGTATTTCAACTTTTTTCTTAAAAAATATCATACTAGATGACTCTCTATCAAGAATGTCAGAAAAAGGCAAAAGATTTATAAGATTTGAAGAGAAACCAGAATTTAAAAAATGGGCAAAGGATTTGAAAAGACACTTCTCCAAGGAGGACATACAGAGGATCCACAGACACATGAAAAGATGTTTGATATCGCTACCTATCAGAGAGGTGCAAATTAAAACTACAATGAGATACCACTTCACACCAGTCAGAATGGTCTTCATAAACAAAGCAACAAACAGCAAGTGTTGGAGAGGTTGTGGAGAAAAGGGGACCCTAGTGCACTGTTAGTGGGAGTGCAGACTGGTACAACCACTATGGAAGACAGTATGGAATTTTCTAAAAAAACTAAAAATGGATATACCTTTTGACTCAGCAATTACACTGCTTGGATTATATCCTAAGCACCCTGAAACACCAATCCAAAAGAACCTATGCACCCCTATGTTCATAGCAGCACAATTTACAATAGCCAAGTGCAGGGAGCAACCTAGGTGCCCATCGGTTAATGAATGGATCAAAAAGCTGTGGTACATTTACACAATGGAATTGTATGCAGTAGAAAGAAAGAAGGAGCTCCTACCCTTTGCGACAGCATGGATGGAACTGGAGAGCATCATGCTAAGCAAAATAAGCCAGGCAGTGAAAGAAAAATACCATATGATCTCACCTTTAGCAGGAACCTCATCAATAAAACAAATAAACAAGCAGAATATAAACAAAGACACTGAATTTGAGAACAGTCTGACAGTGACCAGAGGGGAGAGGAGAGGGAATTTCAGGGGAAAAGGGGAACGGTTTAGAGCAACAAGTATAAAGGACACATGGACAAAAACTATGGGGGGTGGAAATGGGAGGAAGGTGGGGAGGGCTGGGGTGGTGGGCTGGGAGGGAGTAAAAGACAGAAAACTGTACAATATCAACAATTAAAAAAATACTGATTAAACATCAAAAAAATAAAAAAAACAAAATAAATTACTCATTCATATATTCTAATCATACAAGACAGTTAATATTTTAAAAGTTATGTACCTTGAAAACTACTGTCTAGATGTACAACCAAAATGTAGTAACTTTGTTTTATGAGAAAATGTCTTCAGATTATTTGGCATAAATGATACATTTCAACATTAATTTTCATCTTTTAAATAAACTACATTGACTTAAGTCTAAAAAAAAAAGGAATGTCAGAAAAGAGATGTCTCTCCTTTCTGCAAATTACACACTATACAAATGAAAATGATTCTAAAGTCTTTCAAAGAGCAGTTCTCTTAAAAACTTTGTTCAAAACTCTTTAGGTGTACACTGAGAAAGCCAGCCAAAAAGATAACCAAAATTCCAGGTAACCCCTCCATTCCCACTTAGCATGTGTAACTCCCATTCCTCAGGATCCTTGAATTATCCAGGGAGACATTTGTTCCTCACAGTCACTAAAAAGTTGTAGTTAGAAATAACATACAGAGGTCCTCAGACCCAGCCTTGATTATACATCTTGATTTTTGGAAAGGATACCCTATCTAAAGGTCACAGAATGGCTGCCACAAAATTCTAAGGGTATCTACTTTGCAAATCTTAGGAGCTTCTTACATCAGATAAGTCTCTCCCAAGGGGAGCCCATAAGAATAATACGACTTCACTGGGCATCCTGGATAGGAGATTCTTACTCTTAATTGCAGATTTTTCATATAAGAGGGTAAAAACTGAATCCTACTTGTGATGGTAAAGATAACCCTATAAATATAGGAGGACACTATAAATATCAGAGCTTGAAGGCACCTTTGAAAACATTCTCCAGATATAGAAAGTAGAACTTATATAAGCAGCAGATTCAGGACTATACAGGAGAGCTCCTGAATCTTTATCTACACTCCTCTCCACTCCTCCATGTTGCTTCCTCACCAATTCTAGTTCACTTAGCATTGTTTTTACCTAGCCATTCAACAAATTTAACTGATGAAATAAAACTCATTGGAACTTACTCATTCATTCAATCAGTAAACACTTTGCTGACCATTGGGGGTCAGCACTATGAGTATAAAACCTGCCCTTGTGTGCTTAATACTTCACTAGGGAAGAAATAAATTAAGCAAGTAAACAAAGTTTTAATATAAGATTACACATTGTGATAAGTGCTATAATGGAAATAAAATTTTGGGACAGTCACCAGGAAAGACCAACTTACATTGCATGATCAGAGAAAAACCTCTCTTAGGTAACATTTGAGCTGAAAGTGAAGTATGAGGATAAGCTAACATATAAAGAGGTGGAGAAGAGTATTACAGGCTAAGGGAGCAGCATGCAGGAAAGCTTCATGCCACAAAAGGGCCTTGTGGATCAGAGGACCAGAAAACAGGCCAATGTGGCAGTGAGAAAGGCAGGGAAATATGAACTGCGGTCACAGAGGGAGGCAGGAGCCAAAGCATCCAGGATCGTATAAGCCATTTTACCAGGCTTGTTTTCATTTCAAGAGAATTGAGAAACTACTCAAGGTTTTAAACAGGAAAATGATATAATATACTTTATGTTTTTAAACATAAAATCACTCACATTTTAAATCACTCACAACAATGGATAAATAGAGAGAATGAATTGTAAGGAATCAGGAAGACAAAAACAAGGCTAAAGTAATGCCCAGAGAAATCACATTTTGACTAAGATGATGGCATCACAGTAAAATGAGGTAGATGGATTCCAGATATGTTTTGTAGAACTAATAAGAGTTAAGAGTTATTCTGGCCAAGATGGAGGCATAGGCAGAAATACTGTACCTCCTCACACAATGAAAAGAAGGACAACAACAAGTTTAAAAACAAAAAACAATCAGAACTGACAGAAAAATTGAACTTTATGGAAGTCTGACAACCAAGAAGTTAAAGAAGAAACATCCAGACCAGTAGGAGGGGCAGAGATGGGCAACCGGGTGGAGAGAACTCACGGCAAGGTGGTGGCTGGTGGACCCAGTGAGACAGCAGGTTGCAGACCCACCAGTCCCACATTCACATGCAGATAAACCAGGAGGAATAACCCAGGAGTGAGACAGACTGCACAACCCAGGGTCCCAGTGTGCAGAAATAAAGCCTTATAACCTCTGATTGAAAACACCTGTGCGGGTTGCGGTGGCAGCAGGAGAAACTCCTAGCCTCACAGGAAAGTTCACTGGAGAGAACCATAGAGTCCTTGAATGTATGCAAAACCCACCTACCTGGGAATCAGCACCAGAAGGGCCCAATTTGATTGTGGGTAGTGGAGGAAGTGACTGAAAACTGGCAGAGGGAGGAGCAAGCGCCATTGTTCCCTCTCAGACCCCTACCCCATATACAGTGTCACAACTCAGCTGATGTGGGTTGCCCCACCCTGGTGAACACCTAAGGCCCCACCCCTCACTATGTAACAGGTGCACTGAGACAAAAAAAAATGGCCCAAATGAAAGAACAGATCAAAGCTCCAGAACAAATACAACTAAGCAATGAAGAGATAGCCAACCTATCGGATGCACAGTTCAAAACACTGGTGATCGGGATGCTCACAGAATTAGTTGAATATGGTTGCAAATTAGATGAAAAAATTAAGGTTATGCTAAATGAAATAAAGGAAAATGTACAGGGTACCAACAGTGAAGGGAAGGAAACTGGAACTCAGATCAATGGTGTGGACCAGAAGGAAGAAATAAACATTCAACCAGAGAATGAAAAAACAAGAATTCTAAAAAAATGAGGAGAGGCTTAGGAACCTCCAGGACCTCTTTAAATGTTCCAACATCCGAATCATAGGGGTAAAAGAAAAAGAAGAGGAAGAGCAAGAAATTGAAAACTTATTTGAACAAATCATGGAGAACTTCCCCAATCTGGCAAAGGAAATAAACTTCCAGCAAGTCCAGGAAACTCAGAGAGTCCCAAATAAGTTGGACCCAAGGAGAAACACAGCAAAGCACATCATAATTACATTAGCCAAAATGAAAGATAAGGAGAAAATCTTAAAAGCTGCAAGAGAAAAGGAGACAGTAACCTAAAAAGGAGTGCCCATAAGACTGTCAGCTGATTTCTCAAAAGAGACCTTACAGGCAAGAAGGGGCTGGAGAGAAGTATTCCAAGTCATGAAAGGCAAGGACCTACATCCAAGATTACTCTATACAGAAAAGCTATCATTTAGAATGGAAGGGCAGATAAAGTGCTTCTCAGATAAGGTCAAGTTAAAGGAGTTCATCATCACCAAGCCCTTATTATATGAAATATTAAAGGGACTTATCTAAGAAAAAGAAGATAAAGAATATGAACAGTAAAATGACAACAAACTTACAGTTATTAACAACTGAACCTAAAACAAAAACAAACTAAGCAAAAAAACTAGAACAGGAACAGAATCACAGAAATGGAGATCACATGGAGAGTTATTAGTGGGGGAGTGGGAGGGGGAGAGAGAGGGGGAAGGTACAGAGAATAAGTAGCATAAATGGTAGGTAGAAGACAGACAGGAGGAGGTTAAGAATAGTATAGGACATGTAGAAGACAAAGAACTTACATGTACGACCCATGGACATGAACTAAAAGAAGGGATTGTGGGTGGGAGGGGGTGAGCAGGGCAGAGGGGAGTAAAGAGGGGAAAATGGGACAACTGTAATAGCATAATCAATAAAATATATTAAAAAATAAATATCCACTAAAAATAGAGTTGGTGTATATAATAAGAGTGCAGGAAATAGTCTGAGGGTGAGTTAATGTTATAAGATAGTGGTGGTGCAATCTGGCAAGATGCAGTGTTGCTGTCACTTTGCTAAGTCACCCCATGGTGAGGCCGGCAGAGATGTATTGCTTTGTAAACCAGATGCAAAACTAGAAATTATAAATATCTATGATACCTCCAAGAGAACCACCTAAAGAGGTCCTTCCATTTCTCCCTTTGCTAAGTATGATCCCCCATCAATTCTAAAGAGAATGTAGGAGCATGTCCCTGCATTAATTACAGAGCATTGATTACAATTAGCTCACTTTGGCAATACAACACCCCTTCATCCCAGGGTTCTTCAAATGCCTGCAATCTGGCTAGTCATTCACTTGCTAAGAACTTCAGGGAGCCTAGAATCTGGTATAGATGCACTAGAAAGAACAAGTGGGAGAACGAATTCTGGACCAGGTGTGAGCTTTTGAACATCATCATAGAACTTACTACTAACCTTTTAACACTTTGAACAAAATATCCCTACTTTCCTATTTTACAGTTGCACACCTAAATGAAAATTTGCTCTTTTCCTTCACATAATGAAAATAAGCCTAGACCCCAAAAAATGTTTTATGTACTTCTGAGGACAGGACCTATATACATTACAACAAAAAATTATATTTGGTATTTGCACAGCACCTGTTTTACAAAGCACTTCTACATACATTAGTTTAAAACATCTGGCAACATTGGTTAGGTCAAAAGGACAGATATTCAGATATTATCATTTTTTTTATTTTTTGCTGAAGAAATTATTGCAAAAAACATTTGATTAAATTGTAAATGTTCATTTCCTTTGATTTAGTAATTCCATAGTCTATCTCAAGGAAATAATTAGAAACAACAAAGAGATTTATGTAAAGGCTGTCCACTGATGTATTCCTGATAAAGCAAAAATAATGAAAACTTAATGCCTAAAAATAGAGGACTGGCTAAATAAATTATATGTTTGTAGAATATTATGACATTAGATATTATGATTGTAGATATGGTAGAATATTATGTATGCATTAAAAAATATTTATTAAAAGGATATTTAAGAACATCCAGAAGTGGAAATGATATAATACTCCTAAAAGCAATAAGGATAAAAATCTATGGAGGTAGTTATTGGTTCACAAATTGAACCCTGTACATGGAGGGCAAGGAGAGACCAAATATAGAGAGAGACCACTCCAGACTGGTAGGTAGCAGGTTTAATAAGTGAGGAAATTTACCAGGCTTGTCTACAGTGTCCACAAGACAAGATCTTCACATCCACCTGCCAGAATCTTAAAAGTTTAGATAGAGGATAGAAGACTTAGATAATCTCACCTACACAACTCTCTCAAGGCTGTGTTTTTTGGGCAGCTTCTAAGATGAGGCAGGCACAGGGGAGGAGGGTGGGGCCTCTGATGACCCAGGCCCAACTCATGGACCAACCAGAAGTTATATCTTCTAGATTACCTCTTCCAACAGTAATAATAATCTTTAAAAGGTGTTAAATCTGTTAAAAAGTAGGTACATGTATGTGTGCAGAAAAAATATCGAAAAATAAATAAACCAAAATTAAGAGTAGAGTTGACCCTTGAACACCTCAGAGGTTAAGAACACCATCCCTCTTCCCCCATCAAAAATCCGAGTACAATTTTTTAACATTAATTTACTTATTTTTATTGTTGTTCAAGTACAAGTTGCCTCCATTTTCCTGCCACCATTCCTCCCAACCCCACTCACCCCTCCCCCCTTTGGTTTTGTCTATGTGTCCTTTATACATGTTCCCCTTTGGTTTTGTCTATGTGTCCTTTATACATGTTCCCCTATTATCCTCTATTATCCCAGTCCCTAATCCTCTCTGGTTACTGTCAGTTTTTCTTTATTTTAATGCCTCTGGCTGTATTTTGCTTGCTTGTTTGTTTTGTTGATTAGGTTCCACTTATAGGTGAGATCATATGGTATTTGTCTTTCACCACCTGGCTTATTTCACTTAGCATAATGCTCTTCAGTTCCATCCATGTTGTGTCCCAGGGTTTCATATCCACAGATTCAACAGAACTCAAATTGAAAAAAAGTATTTTCAATTTGTGACTAGGAATCTATAGTTGGAAAATCATAAGTGAGAATGCAAAAATGCTGTTTTCGATCCATATTTGGTTGAATCAGTCAAATTCAAAACCCTTGGGAGCTAAGGGCCAACTGTATTTACTAAAAAAAATGTGGATCTATACAGTTCAAACCCATGTTGTTCTAGGGTCAACTGTAATTATCTTTCGGTGGCAGAATTGTGGTTGATTTTACTTTTTCTCTTACACATTTCTATAATTTCAAATTTTCTATAGCCAACACATACTACTTTTATCAAAACCAGAAAATAAATAAGAAATACAATTTTTTGAAGAACAAAAAGAAAGCAGAACGGCTGTGGGGTCAGAGAGGTAAAATAATGACCCAGTTCTCATAACTGATAAATAATAATTGTGTTTATTGAATGCTAAGAATTTTACAATAATTAGCTCATTTAGTCTTCACCATCACATGAGAAAGGAATTATTTTACTCATATTTTATGAAAGAAAAACCTGAGGACCAATAGGTTAAGCAATTTGCTCAAAATTACAAAGCTGCCAAAAAGTAAAATTGGAACTAAAACTTCCATATTCTGAATCTAGTAAGTGTCTTTACCAGAAGAGTAATAAGCTGCTTTTCTATCATATTACTCAGTAGGGCTCGGGTGTTACCAAAGGTATCTATAGTGATGCTCAAAAAATTACTACAATCCTCTCACAGAAAATTAGTACTTCTAATTTGTCAGCTGGCTCAAGAGCCTTTCATGTACTGTCCTATTTGCAGGTTACCCTCAAGATCTTATGGACCTACTCATGTAAGACTTTTTCAGTTGCTTCAAAAGA
Organism: Glossophaga mutica; assembly: GCA_039655065.1. Lineage (NCBI taxonomy): Eukaryota > Metazoa > Chordata > Mammalia > Chiroptera > Phyllostomidae > Glossophaga > Glossophaga mutica. The sequence continues at coordinate 120,863,183 of CM077303.1, read as the reverse complement.
TACTTCTTTAGTTTAGCTGTTTAATCATTCCCAGATAACTCGAAAGGCTTCCACAGAATGAAGGACTCTAAAGGTTGTATCAACCATTCTCATCTTTTTGCCAATCTATAACCAAGACTTCCTGCCAAGATAGAGGCATAGTTGGACACACTGTGCCTCCTCTCACAACCAAAATTAAGGACAATGAATATTTAGAAACAAGAAAACAACCCGAACTGATAGAAAATTGAACGGTACGGTAGTCCAACAACCTTTCATCCAGACCGGTAAGTGGGGCGGAGTCGAGGCAGGAAAAAGTAGACATGCGGACCCCGGAACACAGGCAGCAGCTGCTAGCAGTTCCCAGGTGCACAGGCGGCAGCTGGCAGACTCTGGGCCCACAGGCAGCCCCTGGCAGACCTCGGGCATGGGGTGGCAACTGTGCAGACCCAGTGAGGCCACACAAGGTGGCTGGCTGACCAGGTGGTCCCACATTCCCAAGCACAGACAACCCAGATGGAGGGGAAGCGGAGGAAGGGACTTGAATCCAGGAGAGAGCAGAGCGAGCGCCATTGTTCCCTCTCAGACCCTGCCTCCACAAACAGCGTCACAACTCAGCGGATGGGCAGCCCCCCACTGGGGAACACCTAAGGCTCCACCCCTCGCTGAGTAACAACGCGCACACGAATAGTCCAGGCGAAGGGGAGGCAGCGTAAGGGACTGGAGTCCAGGGGAGAGTGGAGCAGGCGCCATTGTTCCCTCTCGGACCCCGCCCCCGCCTATAGCATCACAACCCAGTGACTGGGCTGCCCCGCCTTGAGGAACACCTAAGGCTCCACCCCTCGCTACGTAACAGCTGCAACCAGACCAAAACCAAAACAAAATAAAAAAAAAACACCAAAAATGGCTCAAACCAGAGAAAAAAATCAAAGCCCCAGAGTCAACCCCTCTAAGCTGTGAAGAGATAGCCAACCTATCAGATGCACAGTTCAAAGTACTGGTGATCAGGATGCTCACAGAATTGGTTGATTTTTCTCACAAATTAGATGAAAAAATGCAGGCTACAATACGTGAAATGAAGGAAGATGCATGGGGAACTGATAGAGATGGAAGGAAAACTGGGACTCAAATCAATGGAGTGGACCAGAAGAAAGAAACAAACTACCAAACAGAAAAACGAGGAAGAAACAAGAATTCAAAAAAATGAGGAGAGGCTTAGGAACCTCCAAGACATCTTTAAACGTCCCAACATCCGAATTATAGGGGTCCCAGAAGGGGAAGAAGAAGAGCAACAAGTGGAAAACTTATTTGAACAAATAATAAAAGAGAACTTCCCCAATCTGGCAAAGGAAATAGACTTCCAGGAAGTCCAGGAAGATCAGAGAGTCCGAAAGAAGTTGAACCCAAGGAGGAACACACAAAGGCACATCATAATTACATTAGCCAAGATTCAAATGAAGGAGAGAATTCTAGAAGCAGCAAGGGATAAGGGGACAGTCACCTACAAAGGAGTTCCCATCAGACTGTCAGCTGATTTCTCAAAAGAGACCTTCCAGGCAAGAAGGGGCTGGAAAGAAATATTTGAAGTCTTGAAAGGCAGGGACCTACATCCAAAATTGCTCTATCCAGCAAAGCTGTCATTTAGAATGGAAGGACAGATAAAGTGCTTCTCAGATAAAGTCAAGTTCAAGGAGTTCATCATCACCAAGGCCTTATTATATGAAATGTTAAAGGGACTTACCTAAGAAAAAGAAGATCAAAAATATGACAGTGAAAAGACAGCAAACTCACAGCTATTAAGAACCACACCTAAAACAAAAGCAAACTAAGTCAACAGCTAGAACAGGAACAGAACCACAGAAATGAAGATCATGTGGAGGGTTAGCAACAGGGGAGTGGGAGGAGGAGACAGGGGGAAAAGGTACAGAGAATAAGTAGCATAAACAGTGGGTAGAAAATAGGGGGAGGGCAAGAATAGTGTGGGAAATGTAGAAGCTAAAGAACTTATGACACATGGACATGAACTAAAGGGGGGGAATGTGGGTGGGAGAGGGTATGCAGGGTGGAGGGAAATGATGGGGGAGAAATGGGACAACTGTAATAGCATAATCAATAAAATATATTTAAAAAAGATAAAAACAAAAGAAAAAATCTATAACCAACAAAAAGAATAGTTATGTTGAGTATAAAAAGCTGTTGTCCATTAAGCCTACTTTAAAAAATAGACTGCTTTACTGCAAAGGTGATATATGGTAATTGATTATCACAGATTAGACAAGTTCCTTTATAAGAAGGCAAACAGGGTTATGTTTCATTCACTCCCTCATACACTCATTCATTCACACGTGGAGTGAATGCTCATCCAATGTCTACTCTTAGGCAGGCCCCATTGTTTGTGCTGTTGCTACAGCAGTGAACAAAACAAAGTCAGTTGTTACCTTTGTGTATCTTATATTTAATTGGAGAATGAATAAGTAAATCAATTAATTAAATAATTTCTGATAGTGATCAACAATAATAAGAACAATGAAGCAGAATAAAAGGATTCAGAGTGATGGGAAATGACAAGTGCTAGTTTACATTAAGCAGTGGTCAGGAAGGTCTCCCAACAGAAACCTAAATAGTGTGAAAAAATGGGCCCCTGGAAGATTTGAGGGAAAAGACTAACATCACTACTTTTGAAACTCTGATCTGGACTCTGAAACCTACAAATCTATAATGGCCTTTCTAAATTAGTTGATTTTCACTAACTGAATCTCATACTGTCTACACCTGCTCACTTACATAATCCATTCTAGTTCTGTTTGCCCCTTTGGGATCAATTGTCTGCCCTTCAGTTTATGACAGCCAGGAGGCCCTCCTGCCTAACTCATCCTCTTGCCACTCATGTCCAAGCAAGGATGCAATTTTTCCTGCCTTTCCACTAAAAAATGAGCATAAGGACAACAAAAAGTATATAAGGAGGTAGCTAGAGAAAAAACTTTGGGGTTTTTTTGGAGGGGAAGAGCGAGACGATACAAGGAATATTATGAAGAAGTTTACTTTTGTGAAAAATTGTGAGGAATAAAAATATGTGATCTACAACAAAAAAGAGAGAGAGAGCGAGATATCATTGGCAAAATAGACCATTGTGTCTCTGGCTGGTGCTGCTCACTGGATTGAGCATGGGCCTGTGAACCAAAGGGGTGCCAGTTCAATTGCCAGTCAGGGCACATGCCTGGGTTGCAGGCCAGATCCCCAGTAGGGAGTGCGTGAGAGCCAACCACACATTGATGTTTTTTGCCCTCTCTCCCTCCCTCCTTTACCTACTCTCTAAAATAAATAAATAAAATCTTTTTTTAAAAAAAGAAGACAACCATTGTGCAACTCCAGGAATGCCAACAAAAGGAGAGAAAATAAGAACCGCATACCCGACCTTGACTTATGCTGTGCACCCAGAGGATGAGTGGCTGATTTGAGCCTGGCAGCTCATGGAGAACCTGGGCTGGAGGCTGGGCAACTATGAATATTGTGGCCCAGACCTGGTCCCCATCCTCTCAAAACCATAGGAAGGGAGAAAAACAAAACCCAGCCACCCTGTTCCTGTGGCATCTAGGAAGACCAGCAGAAATCACTGAACAGGTTTAAAGTCAGCAGGAGGCTTATTTTTCTTCCATTCCTCTCTTTTTTTCCCCTTTTTTCCATCCCCCAAGTGCAACAATAAGATGTGGAGTTACAAAGGGTCCAGAGACAGATCCAAAGGGGGAATAGAAGGCTAACCCCAAAAATTGAGAAACTGAAACAAATGTCACTTTGCTATCCCACAGAGCTGGCATTTTATTGTTTATGTATATTATTATTATTATTATTTCATTATTTTACCTCTTTAATTTTATTAGTATTTTTTAAATTTATCTTCCTTATGTTTAATTTTCCTCATTTTATTTCTCTGTTTAATTGCATTGTTTGGCTGGTTTTCCTTATTCTCTCTTTATTGTATTTTAATTTTCCTTCTTTCACTTCATTCGTGTACCAATAACACACTATTCTTGATCAGGCACTTTCTGTTCTGGTTATCCAAATCATATATTTTTTGTCATATTATTGTTGTTCAGTACTATTGTAAATCATTGCTTTTCCATACAATTGCACATACTACACAGCAACCCTCCAGGATCTTAGCCCACTTTATTCCTGAGCATTATTATTGTTGTGGTTAACTCTGTTCTCTCTCACACTATGCCTACTTTCTATCCTTTACTCTCACTATATCTCATCATCTAACCTTGCATAAGCACTCTGTTTTGTAGATTCAGCTGGCAATCCTCCTCCCCTCTAACAGGACTCTTATCTCACTTTCAGCTGTGATACAAGTGGCTAGGTAAGTGAAATATCACAGTTAATGCTATCCTTATCCGAAGAAGCTCCTATCTCTTCTCCACTTGCTGGTACTTTAAATCCCATAAAATAATTTCCTGATGTATTAATCTATTTTGCCTACCCCTTGCCACTGATCACATACAAGAATAGGTGGGAGCTGCAAACATCAGTATATCTGCTGGAGGAGAGAAACAATGAACAAAGGAACCACCAAAAGGTAAAAACCTAAGTACAACAAGAGAGCCCACACAAAGAGAATAAAGGTCAAACCTAGAGCATTCAGACAGTGAAAACAAAGAGACCACACCAATGAACCCTATAGAATTCCTACCATAGAAGTTCACCCTACAAAGACAGCTAGCAACGCAAAACATCAGGAAGTAGAGAAACAAACAAACAAAAAAAAAGTCACCTAAAATGGGGAGACAAAAAAAGAACATGAAATCAAAAGGAACGTAAGACTCCCCACTAAAAGAGCTAAATGAAATGGAAGTAACCAAAGTGTCAGATATAGAATTCAAAGTAATGGTTATAATGATGCTCAAGGAACTCACAACTACAAGGAACTGAGTAAGAACTACAAAAGTATGAAAAAGGAAATAGAAACTATAAACAAAAAAACAGGAATAAATGAACAATAAAATCTCAGAAATAAAGAAACACACTATAAGGAATTAAAAGCAAGCTGGATGAAGCAGAGAATTGAATCAGTGAGCTGGAGTACAAGGTAAAAAAAATACCCAGATAGAGCAAGAAAGGGAAAAGAGGCTTAGAAAGAACGAAGAGGTGGTAAGGGAGCTGCACAACAACATGAAGCATAATAATAGCCATATAGTAGGGATACCAGAAGGAAAAGAAGAGGAACAAGGGATAGAAAACCTGTTTGAAAAAGTAATGATGGAAAACTTCCCTAATTTGATGAAAGAAAAAAATCATACAAATCCAGGAAACACACAGTCCCAATCAAGAGGAACCCAAAGAGGCCCACTTCAAGACATATCATAATTAAAATGACAAAATTCCAAAACAAAGAGAGAATCTTAAAGGCAGCAAGGGAGAAACAGGAAGTAACATACAAGAAAGCCCGAAAATATTACCAGCTGACTTAACAATGCAAATGCTCCAAGCCAGAAGAGAATGACAAGGAATATTCCAAGTAATGAAAAACAAAGGCCTGCAAACAAGGCTACTCTACCCAGCAAGGCTCTCAATTAAAATGGAAGGCCAAATAAGGAGTTTCCCAGGCAAAAGAACTCTAAAAGAAAACACCTCCACCAAACCAGCTCTGCAAGAGATGCCAAAGGGACTGCTTTAAGAAAAGGAAGAGAAAGAGTGAAAGAGAGCGGAATGCAGGTATGAAAAAATGTCAATGAATAAGTTCCTATAAATAATAACATTAAATGTAAATGGATTAAATGCACCAATCAGAAGATATAAAAGAACCGAAAGGAAAAGAAAGCATGACTGACACATGTGCTGCCTACAAGAGACCCACCTCAGAGCAAATGACCCACACAGACTCAAAGTGAAGGGCTGGAAACAAATTTTCCAAGAAAATGGAAAGGGGAAAAAAGCAGGGGTAGCAATACTCATATCAGACAAAATAGACTTCAAAAGAGGGCCATAAAAAGAGTCCCAAAAGGTCACTTCATAATACTCAAAGGAAGCATCCATCAAGAAGACATAAACATTGTAAATATATATGCACCCAACATAGAAGCATGCAAATACATGAAGAAAATCCTGGAGGATTTCAAGAAAGATATTGACAGCAACACAATTATAGTAGGGGATTTCAATACCTGTGTCAAAAGTGGATAGATCTTCCAAACAAAATACCAACAAAGATATTGTGGCATGGACCATTGTACTAAATCAAATGAACTTAACTGATGTATATAGAACCTTTTGTCCCAAAGAGCAAAATACACATTCTTTTCAAATGTAAATGGAACATTTTCAAAGATAAATCACATGATGGGACACAAAACAAGCCTCAACAAATTCAAGACAATTGAAATCCTATGAAACATTTTCTCTGACCACAGAGACTGAATCTAGAAACCAGCCTCAAGGAACAAATTCAAAAACACTCAAACTCATGGGGATTAAATAGCATGCTATTAAACAATGAATGGGTCAGGAATGAGATCAACAAAAAAATCAAAAAGTTTCTGGAAACAAATGAAAATGAACTCATAAAAATTCCAAACTTATGGGACACAGCAAAGGCAGTCCTGAGAGGGAAGTTCATAATAATACAGGCCTACCTAAAAAAGATAGAAATATTTGAAATAAACAACATAACCCTATACCTACAAGAACTGGAGGAACAACAATAAAGACAACCCAGAGAGAGTGGAATGAAGGAAATAACCAAGATCAGAGCAGAATTAAATGACATAGAGACTAAAAGCACAATCCTAAGGATTAATAAATTCAGGAACTGGGTCTTTGAAAAGATAAACAAAATTGACAAGCCTTTAAGCAGACTCACCAAGATAAAAAGGGAGAGGACCAAAATTAACACAATCAGAAATGAAAGAGGAGAGATTACAACTGATACCATAGAAATATAAAGGATTGTAAGAAAATGCAACTAACACCTATATGCCAAGAAATTTGAAAACCTAGGTGAAGTGGACAAATTTGTAGAAAAATATAATCTTCCCAAACTGAATAAAGAAGAATCAGAAAGCCTGAAGAGGCCAATAACAGCTAACAAAACGGAAGCAGTAACCAAAAAACTACCAACACACAAAAGCCCTGGACCAGATGGTTTCACAGGAGAATTCTACAAAGCACTTAAAGAAGAGCTAACCCCTATTTTTCACAAACTATTCCAAAAAATGATGAAAGACTCCAAAAGTCTTTGTATGAGGCCAGCATCATCCTAATCCCAAAACCAGATAAAGACATGGCAAAGAAGGAAAATATCAGGCCAATATCGCTGATGAACATAGATGCTAAAATCCTCAACAAAATATTGGCAAACTGCATCCAACAATACATTAAAAAGATCATACACTATGACCAAGTGGGATTCATCCCAGGGATGCAAAGATGGTACAATATTCACAAATCAATAAACATAATACATCACATAAACAAAATCAAAGACAAAAATTAAATGATCATATCAATAGATGCGGAAAAAGCATTTCATAAAGTACAACACCCATTTATGATAAAAACACTCAGCAAAGTGGGAATAGAGGGAGTATTCCTCAACATAATAAAGGCCATATATGAAAAACCTACAGCCAGCATCATACTCAATGGGCAAAAACTAAAATCTTTTCCACTAAGACCAGGAACAAGACAAGGTTGTCCACTTTCTCCACTTCTATTTAATATAGTATTGGAAGACTTAGCCACAGCCATTACACAAGAAAATGAAATAAAAGGCATCCAACTTGGAAAGGAGGAAACAAAATTATCATTGTTTGCAGATGACATGATAGTGTGCAAAGAAAATCCTATAGACTTGGCCAAAAAACTGCTCGAACTAATAAATGAATCTGGCCAAACAAACAGCCAGATACAAAGTCAATATCCAGAAATCAAAGGCATTTTTGTATACCAACAATGAAACAGCACAAGCAGAAATCAAGAAAAAAATCCCATTCAATATAGCAAAAAGAAAAATAAAATACCTAGGAATAAACCTAACCAAGGAGGTAAAAGACCTGTATGCAGAAAACTACACAACACTGAAGAAAGAAATCAAGGAAGACACAGACAAATGGAAACTTATACCGTGTTCATCGATTGGAAGAATTAACATCATCAAAATGTCCATACTACCCAAAGCAATTTACAAATTCAATGCAATACCTATGAAAGTACCAATGGCATATTTCACAGACATAGAACAAACACTTCAAAAGTTTACATGGGACTTCTGGCCAAGATGGAGGCGTAGGCGGACGCACTGTGCCTCCTCTCGCAACCAAAATTAAGGACAACAAATATTTAGAAACAAGAAAACAACCAGAACTGATAGAAAATTGAACTGTATGGAAGTCCAACAACCATTCATCCGGACTGGTAAGAGGGGCGGAGTCGTGGCAGCAAAAAGTGGAGGTGCGGACCCAGGAACCCAAGCAGCAGTGGCTGGCAGTTCCCAGGTGCACAGGCGGCGGCCGGTGGACCCCGGGCACAGGGGGGCAACTGTGCAGACCCAGTGAGGCCGCACAAGGCAGCTGCCTGACCAGGTGGTCCCACATTCATGCGCGCAGACGGTCCAGGCAGAGGGGAAGTGGCAGAAAGGACTGAATCCAGGAGAAAGCAGAGCAGGCACCATTGTTCCCTGTCGGACCCCGTGCCCACAAACAGCGTCACAACCCAGCTTCCCCACACTGGGGAGCGCCTGAGGCTCCACCCCTCATACGTAATAGCTGCGACCAGACTAAAACCAAAACAAAACCAAAAAAAAAAAAAAAAAAACCCACCAAAAATGGCTCAAACCAGAGAACAAATGAAAGTCCCAGAGCCAATTCCTCTAAGCTGTGAAGAGGTAGCCAACCTATCAGATGCACAGTTCAAAGTACTGGTCATCAAGATGCTCACAGAATTGGTTGATTTTGCTCACAAATTAGATGAACAAATGCAGACTACAATATGTAAAATGAAGGAAGACGCATGGGGAACTGATAGAGATGGAAGGAAAACTGGGACTCAAATCAATGGAGTGGACCAGAAGAAAGAAACAAACTACCAAACAGAAAACGAGGAAGAAACAAGAATTCAAAAAAATGAGGAGAGGCTTAGGAACCTCCGGGACATCGTTAAACATCCCAACATCCGAATTATAGGGGTCCCAGAAGGGGAAGAAGAAGAGCAACAAGTGGAAAACTTATTTGAACAAATAATAAAGGAGAACTTCCCCAATCTGGCAAAGGAAATAGACTACCAGGATGTCCAGGAAGCTCAGAGAGTCCCAAAGAAGTTGGACCCAAGGAGGAACACACCAAGGCACATCAGAATTACATTAGCCAAGATTCAAATGAAGCAGAGAATCCTAGAAGCAGCAAGGGATAAGGGGACAGTCACCTACAAAGGAGTTCCCATCAGACTGTCAGCTGATTTCTCAAAAGAGACCTTCCAGGCAAGAAGGGGCTGGAAAGAAATATTTGAAATCTTGAAAAGCAGGGACCTCCATCCAAGATTGCTCTATCCAGTGAAGCTGTCATTTAGAATGGAAGGACAGATAAAGTGCTTCTCAGATAATGTCAAGTTCAAGGAGTTCATCATCACCAAGCCCTTATTATATGAAATGGTAAAGGGACTTATCTAAGAAAAAGAAGATAAAAATAGGACAGTGAAAAGACAGCAAACTCACAGCTATTAAGAGCCACACCTAAAACAAAAGTAAACTAAGCAAACAGCTAGAACAGGAACAGAACCACAGAAATGGAGATCGTATGGAGGGTTAGCAACAGGAGCGTGGGAGGAGGAGACAGGGGGAAAAGGTATAGAGAATAAGTAGCATAGACAGTGCGTAGAAAATAGACAGGGGGAGGGCAAGAATAGTGTAGGAAATGTAGAAGCTAAAGAACTTATGACACATGGACATGAACTAAAGGAGGGAATGTGGGTGGGAGAGGGTGTGTAGGGTCGAGGGGAATGATGGGGGAGAAATGGGACAACTGTAATAGCATAATCAATAAAATATATTTTTAAAAAGAAAAATAAATAAAAAAATAAAAAGCTTCTGCACGGCTAAAGAAAACAGAAAGAGAACCAACTGCATGGGAAGACATATTTGCCAATGATACCTCAGACAAGGGTTTAATCTCGAAAATATATAAAGAACTTACATGATTCCACTCTAAGAAGTCAAGCAAACCAATTAAAAAATGGGCAAAGGACTTGGGCAGACACTTCTCCAAGGAGGACATACAGAGGATCCAGAGACACATGAAAAGATGCTCAATATTGCTAGCTATCAGAGAGATGCAAATTAAAGCCACAGTGACATACCACTTGACACCAGTCAGAATGGCCTTCATAAACAAAGCAACAAACAGCAAGTGTTGGAGAGATTGTGGAGAAAAGGGAACCCTAGTGCACTGTTTCTGGGATTGCAAACTGGTACAACCACTATGGAAAACAGTATGGAATTTTCTAAGAAAACTAAAAATGGATCTACCCTTTGACACAGAAGTTCCACTGCTTGGATTATATCCTAAGCACCCTGAAACACCAATCCAAAAGAACCTATGCACCCCTACATTCATAGCAGCACAATTTACAATAGCCAAGTGCTGGAAGCAACCTAGGTGCCCATCCGTTAATGAATAAATCAAAAACCTGTGGTACATTTACACAATGGAATTCTATGCAGCAGAAAGAAAGAAGGAGCTCCTACCCTTTGCGACAGCATGGAAGGAATTGGAGAGTATTATGCTACACGAAATAAGCCAGGTAATGAAAGACAAATACCATATGATCTCACTTTTAACAGGAACCTACTCAACAAAACAAACAAATAAGCAAAATATAACCAAAGACACTGAAATTGAAAACAGACTGATAGTCACCAGAGGGGAGAGGGAGGGAATTTCAGGGGAAAAGGGGAAGGGTTTACAGGAACAAGTATAAAGGACACATGGAGAAAAACTATGGGGGGGGTGGAAATGGGAGGGAGGTGGGGAGGGCTGGGGTGGTGGGCTGGGGTTGGTGTAAAAGACAGAAAACTGTACAAGATCAACAATTAAAATAAAAATTTTTTTAAAAGAGGGAGGGAGAGAGAGAAAAAAAAAAAACAAGGAGGAAAATAAAGTGCACTCTTCTTGTCCAGGCCATCTATAGCTTTATCAAGTCAACCGTCCTGGAGTCCTTCCCAATTTCATTGCAGATGGTATGAAAATACAAATACCCACACATTTAATAGGGCTAAGAGAAAAGTTCAAAGAGAGGTCCAAGGAGAGTGTACCACCTACATTCAATTTTATTTATAATACTTTTATCCTTCCTAGTAAAAATTACAATTAAGTTTCTTTTGACGTGTGTGTATGTGTGTAAAAATGTTGGGAATATGGAGCTCCTCCTACTGGTTTCAATACATGGCTATGACCCTTAAAAATAAAGTCATAATTTTTCTGTTTTCACCTGTTAATTTAGAAATATTTGAAGAGCAATAAAATTGAGGAGCTAAGAAGGTGATATTTAAAGGGAAATGAGAAAACTACTAAGGAGGCAATGGTTATCCTCTATTTTTGCTGGAAGAACTGGAAATATCAGCCAGGCCAATGGAAACTTTGGATGACAAGTAGATAATTTTGTAAAATCAGCATATAAGACTAAAATAAATGTTTCCTTTCAAATTATAAAACATAATAATGCTAGCACTAAGTCAAAATTATATCCTCATTTTGCCCTAGAAATTGATAAGGATACTAACATTTATAGGCATGCAATAAATATTTACTTGTTAAATTTGTTGAATGATGGGCCCAGAGAGCCAAACCTTCTCTAAGGATTGGAACTGATTCATAAGGTCTTTATTTTCTATTGTATTTAGAGTTCTCTTAACCTAATTAGTATTGGAAGTTACCCATGGGCAAAATTCCCATGGAGAAAACAACTGAATTTTGAGCTACTTTAAAAATCAATAATTTTATTTTTTATTAAATATACTTGGGTAACATTGATTAAGATTATATAAGCTTCAACTGTACAATTCTGTAATACATCATTTGTGCATTGCATTATCTGCTTACCACCCAAAATTTAGTCCTTTCCTCACCATATCTTTAACCTCTTTTATGCTCCTCAACCTTCCCCATCCACCTTTCCCTGCGGTAACCACCATACTATCTGTTGTCTGTGTCTGTGAGTTTTTGTTTGTTTTATTTGTTCATTATTTGTTTTCTGTTTTCTATCCCACATATGAGTGAAGTCATAGAGTTCTTGTCCTTTTCTGTCTAACTTATTTCACTTAGAATTGACACACTCAAGATTCATTGAAGTTGTTATAAATGGCAAAATTTCATTCCTTCTTATGGCTGAGGAGTACTCTATTTTATTTATATGTATATATATCTCACATCTTCTTTATCCAAACATCCATCGAAGAACACTTAGGTTGTTTCCGTATCTTGACTAGCATGAATACTGTTGCAATGAACATATAAGTACATATATCTTTACAAATAAATGTTTACAAATTTTTCAAGTACATACCCAAAAAAGAAATTGCTGGGTCATATGATAGCTCAATTACTAATTTTTTTTTTAATTTTATTTTTTTAGAGAGAGGAAAGGGAGGGAGAAAGAGAAGAAGAGAAACACCGATGTGAGAGAGAAACATCAGTTGGTTGCCTCTCATAGGGACCGAACCCTAAACCCAGGCATGTGCCCTGAGCAAGAATCAAATGGGTGACCTTTTGGTTCACAGGCTGATGCTCAACCAACTGGGTCACACCAGCTAGAACCCATTATTAAAATTTTCGAATAACGTCTATACTGTTTTTCACAGTGGTGTCACCAATTTACATTCCCACCAACAGTATATGAGGGTTGTTTTTTCTCCACATTCTCTCCAAAACTTTTACTTCTTACCTTGTTGATAATAGCCATTCTAACAAGTGTGAGATGATATCTTATTGTGGCTTTAATTTATTTTCCTTATAGCTGGTAAAGTTGAGCCTCTTTTCATACATCTGTTGGTCATTTGTATATCTCCTTATGTAAAGTGTCTGTTCAGGTTTTCTGCCTATTTTTAATTGGATTGCCTTTATTTTTTGTTGTTGAGTGTACGAGGTCTTTACATTTTGAATATTAGCCCTTATCAGAAGTACTGTTTGCAAATATTTTCCCCAATCTGGTTGGTTGTCTTTTTGTTCTGTTGATGGTTTCTTTTTGTGCAGAAAGTTTTTAGTTTAACACAGTCCCATGCATTTATTTTTGTTTATATGTCCCTTGACTTGGAGCCAAATTCATAAAATCCTCTCTGAGATCAAAGTCCATAAGTTTAGGACTCATTTACTTCTATGTACTTTATTGTTTTAGGTATTATATTTAAGTCTTCAATACATTTTGAGTTACCCATATATTGCCATGTATAATATGCACATTTTTTTGCCTGGAGTTTTGAGGGAAAAACAAAGCTGCACATTATACATGGGCAGTACTAATTTTATATCTATATAAATGTTTTAAATTCTGTTATTTATGCTTATGCTTTAAAAGTATAACTCTAGAAACCAATAATGATTTCCACATACAAAATAATACCCTAGAATACAATAATTGGTTTTGTTGTACTAAATTTCTTGTGCCTTGTATCTGTTCCTGTGTTTTGTAATTATTTGTTACATAAAATTTCTTGTACCATAATATGTTAAAATATAAATGCTAAAATACTGATTAAAAATAAATAAAAAAAGGAAAAAATAATTAACAGTAATACTAATTACTTCTTGATAAGTTGTTTTGAGAATTAAATGTAATTTTTTTCTCATTAAACTTTGTTTAAATGGGTCTCAAAAAAAATTCCTTTATAATTTGAAAAACAAGAATCTAAATATAAATAAATTAAAAAATTAAAACAAAAGATATTTTCCTGAAAGTGTGGAAGAAAAACATGGGTGCACATTGTACACGGCAAGATATAGTAATTTTTGTGTAAGGTGTCAAATAGCATTCTGGTTTCATTCTTTTGTAGGTGGCTCTCCAATTTTCCCAGCACCATTTATTGAGGCTTTCTTTTCTCCATTGTATGTTTTGTCTCCTTTGTCAAAAATTAGTTGCCCAAATACCTGGGTTTATTTCTGGGCTCTCAACTCTATTCCATTGCTCTGTGTGTCTGTTTTTCCATCAATACCATACTGTTTTGATTAGTATAGCTTTGTAGTAAAAAAAATAGTTTAGACATAGAAATATATACAGTATATGGCCTGAAGACCCCAAAGCAGCAAAACCCATAGAGCCCATAACAACATAACATGATTTATAGAATGTTAAAAAGCTAAATATAAATATTCTCTTCATGGGACTCTTCTAACCTTTCATTGGACTAATTGTTAACAACCTTTCAAAATCATTTGCATTTTTCCTATATATTAACTTCTGACCAATTGGCTACTCACATTAAGATAAAATATAGGATTATTTGGGTAAGAGTTTATTCATTAAAATTATCTACTATTCTAACACTGCAAACTACACTATTGTAACAAATGGTATACTCACTGTCTTCTAGAGAGGACTTAACAAATTCAGATCAAGTGGTTTTCTAATACAAAGTTAGTAAAAAGTTGACCTACAAAAAAATTCACCTTAACATTAATGAATTTGATATTTGTGGTTTTAACTATATTTTTAGAACTGATAAAAGTCTAAGATGTGTAATAGTTTAAAATTTTCTGGGGTGGGACTAAAAGACAGAAAACTGTACAAGATCAACAATTAAAAAAAAAATGTTAAAAAAAGCAAGCATTTGAATCAAATTTTGTTGAGGCAATAATGTGGTAGCAACTCACTGAGCCTGTGCAAACTGTGAAACTCTTGGTGAAGTTTTATTCTCTACTTCTTTTCACGTGTACAGAGATTCTTACAAAAGTAATTAAACATGGAGGCAATTATACAGGGGTGGCTCTCATGCCATGGTAGCCTGTGCAAGCAAACCAAAACCCAAGCCAGAGTCAATGCACTCTAGTTCAAGAAAATAAAACTTAAGAACAAGTAATCACAAGCAGCCAGTTAGGCTTTCCCCCACAAAAAAGGTGACCCTTAAGATATAGCCAGTCAAATCATTTCCTTATTTAGTTAGCTTCCCCATGCTCCTGTCAGTGGAGCGCTCCTAAATTTGGGTTTGGCGCTGCCTGATTTGAATTGATGTATTCTCAAATAAACTCTTGAAAAAAATTAATATGCTTTGGTTTACCTTTCAATACTCTCAATACAGAACTGAAATTCCTTAAGGAATCACTTAAGATTTCCTGTTCAAATAAAACTGAGACATGCTAAAATCTCTAGATGTATCACTTAAGAAAATCAAATTCCATAGCATAACTTCAGTTTTCATGTAGATATTGCCATAAGTTGTCTTCAAAAAGATTTTATCTTTTTTTTTTTCCCCTGCAAAAAGCTTTATTGTTTCCACTTGGTCCAATGCATGGAAGAGGCTCCAGGGTGGTTTAAAGGATGCCTACTGGTTTCAGAAAGAGAAAGGCTCAGGCAGAAGTCAGATACCAGAGAAATGCAGAGGGGACCCTCAAAGGCCTCTGGACTCCAAAAGCTCCTAGTCTTGCTTGAGGGTGAGCCTTTCAAAGAGATACTCACCAAGCCCAGCCCAGAGACCAGCCAGCCTGCAGATGTTAGTCAGGTGGTTGGTCGCCCATCTTTTTGATGAGTTTCATCTCCTCCTTCAGGAAGTCACAGAAATGAGGGTCTGTGCAGATAGAACCCATGGCCTGTAGACCCAAAGAGACTGGTTCAGGTTCTTCACAGTCATGAAGGCTTCCATGGCATCCTGAGTTTTACCCCACTCACCCTGGGAAGGCTTCATTCAGCATGTCCTGGAAGAGAATATGGCCACTGTGCTGGTTTTGCAGCTTTTAGTGATGCTTGGCACCCTTGTGTTTCTTCTCAGCCAACTCTAGGAAGAAGTGGCCCACTCCCTGAAGAGACACATTGTCACAGTCAATATAGAGGTAGGGTAGGAGGTCCACAGATGCAGGTTGGCCAGGTGGTTGATGGCAGCCTCCACCTCAGTAGAATAATTCTAATGAATTTGGGAGTTCATGATTGTTGGGGAATGGGGAGTTAAGGTCAAAAAAATGGTGTTGGCTGATGCCAGAGGCCGAAGATGGCTGAGGTGATTCTGAAGATAGTAACTGGGAAGAGGTTGGAGAATGGCCAGAGTCTGGAAGAAGGGGAATCCCTGGGTCTGTTCTGTCCAAACCCTGTTGAAGCAAGAGACAGACCCCAGGCAGTGCTGAAGGCACTGTGAGATTTTACCTTTAAACTCACAATCAACCAATAATTAAACAACAAATATTGGTTGAGTGAATGTTGTATATAAGGGAACATTAAATAGGTTAATCTCTGCAGTCATAGAATTATAGCTGAAACTCCAAAGCTAAAAACAATAGGCAATAAGTACCCTCATAATCTAAAAAAATAAAAAAATAAAATAAAATAAATTAAAAAAACAGGAAATAATCACATCAAGGACAGCCTTACAAAAGGGCTGCTATCCCCCAGCACTCTCAACCCCTATCACTAGAACAACCTACCCTCACTCAGAGATGTTTACCAGGCTACAAAACTTTTAACCCTAGCTCTGCCCCAGGATCAAGATAAATCAGCATGTTTGAGGAATTTTGAATTTAGAGACTGGTATCTGCTTATCTAGTTGACTTTGGAAAGTGGAAAACAATCTGCATATGATAACTATCACAAAGAACAAAAGGAAAGCCGCAATTGGGCAAACTACATTTTTAGGGTTTTACCTGGCAAAAGTTGATAGGATGGCATTGAAGGAACTTGGGAACTTCTCTTGAAGTGAGCAGATCCCAGAAGTAAGAGGATATTGCAGGAGTTGAATCTGCAAACAGAAATTGAAGGGAAAGTCAGAAGAAATATGCCTGAAAGAATATGGTTCCTATCATCCTATCACAGAAAATGACATATCCCCACAAAAGGGTTCCAAAGGGTCCACAAAGCACACACCCCTTGAGAGGCCAGCATATTGGTGCCTAGCATTCCAGGACACTATGGCAGAATTATACCTCCAGATTATACCCCCAGAATTATACCTATCCCTACCTCTGCTCCTTTTATCTTTCTTCCCTTCTCCCCCATTCAAACTTGGAATCAGGAGCAGCAGCACTGAAATCAGAGATGGAAGAGTGAGAGGACCAGAAGGAACCTTGAAATAATATGCCCGTCTCCCTTTCTAGTCAGGCCTGGGCTACAAAAAAATAAGCAACATTTACAGTGAATGTGAAATGAAAGTTTCAGTGTATACTGGACTTATTTAATGTAGACCAGACTTACTCATAGCTAAAAAAACCTAATTACTAAAAAAATCAGTATTCTTAAATTGAAAGATTTTTTGTTTTTTTAAATACTTAATAAAATTTTACCATGCATATAAGAACAGTTTGTGAACTGGAAACTTCAAATTCAAAGACTGATATGAAGCTCAGGAGTATGACATTACAGGATAGCTTTTTTTTTATTGAATTTATTGGGATGACCTTGATTAACAAAATTATATACGTTTCAGGTGCACAATTTCACAAGACATCATCTGTACACTGTATTGTGTGTTCACCACCCCTAGTCTCAGTCCATCACTATTTATTCCCACATGCCCCCCTCCACCTCTCCTACACTCCTGAAGATGTTTTTTAAGCAGTAAGATTACCAAAGATGTCATGGGGCAGGAAAGGAAAAACATGGTAAATAGAAGCAGTTGCCTTCAGTAAACCCATTACATTAGTGCCAAACACTCCGCTAGACATAGCAAGAAATACAAGATAAACTTTATATGGACCCAGTCTTTGAAAACCTTATAGTCTAGTAGGAAAATGAAGACATATTCATGAATAGCTCTAAAAGAACAAAGAAAATATATAGGTTATAAGAAAGAGAGAAGTACAGTGTTGTTGCACTGCTGATTCTGTTTCTCTCCAAATGAATTTGATCACAACTCTCTATTGCTTCTGTCCAAACATACAAAGAAAAAAAAAAAACCTATCCTAGGCTGAGAAAGAGAATTGAAGTGAAACAGGCAAAAAAAATTATTTGTTTATTTGTTATAAAAGATTTTGGTAGAAGAGCTTTACGTATTAGATTAGAATCAGTTTTAGGTTTTAATTATATGTTCTATTTAGCCATAGAAATATTATCCCTTGGTGTTGGCTGGTATAGCTCAATAGATTGAATGCTGGCCTATGAACTGAAGGGTCGCCCATTTGATTCCCTGTCAGGGCACATGCATGGGTTGTGGGCTGGCCAGGTCCCCTGTTGGGATCATGTGAAAGGCAACTGATTGATGTTTCTCTCACACATCAACGTTTCTGTCCTTCCCTTTCTCCATCCCTTCCTCTCTCTCTCTGAAAATAAATGAATGAAATCTTTAGAAAAAAAAAACATTCCATCCCTTGTTACGACAAATAATTGACTTGTGTATAAAAGAGAAATAAGCGCTATAACTATTTGAAAGTCATGTTAGGAAGCAAAATTATTGCTATTTACAAATAATAATAGTGCAAATACTTATAAAACTGAAGAAAATCAATTGGAAAAATGATACATTAGTATGAAGGCTCAGTAAAGTAGCTACATATTGATAGATTTTAAAATTTAGTATTGTCTACATACTAATGATAAACAGCTATTAAATGTAATGGAAAAAAGGTAACAAATTGTTAATTAAAGTCATTGAGAGGATGTTACCACTGGTTGACTTTCTAACTGGACCTGGGCAACAGAAGGCTCATCACTCCCTCCCCTGTCCTTGGAATGTACACTCTACCCACCATTCCCATAGTGGGATCCATTTTCAAGGACACAGTCTTAAGAGAGCAATGTGTTGTTGAGACCATCTGGATGGTACATGTGACTCAGTTAAGGCCACTACATAAACTTTTATGATTCTAGCAAGCAGGTGTAGAGATCTACTCATCTTGTGATCACCTAAGATAAGCCTCATATGTAGGTTCCCTGGCTTATTAAAACTGCCACCCACCAACCTGGAGTTGCTACCTCTTTCTTTGGCCTTCCAAGTATGGGGGCCAGTTTATAAGCCAACATATACAGAGTACCCCAAAATATCAATAAATAAGAATCACACTAATGAAATCTGTTAGGTCCCTATTTTTAAAAAACTACTTATTTTTATTGAGACAATATCTAGAAAGTATCAAGCTATTATGCTGGTGGCAATTTTGTGTGCAATTTAATCTGGAACCAATAGATTTTGTCAGAGCAAGATGTATGACCCATGCTAAGACATGATCCAATCAATAAGGATGCATAAAACATGCTACTTCACACATAGAGGTACCTACTGTTTATAGCTCTGCTATAATTTATGTCTTTGTAACAAGAATCCTGAGTAAACCACTTTTTCAAAATTCTCATGATGGCGGGTTTATCATTGCGAGCACTATATTTATGAATATATTTCTGCCAGGAGAGTTTCCACTTTGATTAGGCATTGATGAGAATAAAATTCCCCACCTAGACTTGTACATGACTGATGATGGGAAGAATTTCCTTGACTGGCTTCTGGCTCTGCATATTCTCTCCTCTACTAGCCACATATCTCCAGAGGTAGGGCTGTAGGATGTATTCATAAGGAAATATGATCTCTAGCCTTGCATCTTTCCATTACAAAGTGTATCCAAGCTGTAGTCTTCAAGAGAATCCCTGGAAGACTTACCTATCCTGGTACTGCTAGAAATAACTATACGTGTAAGTTACTCTGAACTTACATGTATCTTAACATATGTACATGTAACATATATACATATATACATGTACTTAACATATATACATGTACTTAACATATAGTACATATATACATATATACTCTCAACATATATCTTACTAAACTCAAACTAAAAGGTTTCCCAATTTGCAGTGGACCCTGTCCTGGGTGCCAGATGTGGGGAGCGGGGGGCTCTGCCCGCAGAGCCCCATCCCTCCGTCACGGATGAAAATAAAAACTACCAAGACATCTTCTGCTTGGGGAGGAAAGGGGTCAAACTCTCAGAAGAGAATGACCCAGAGCCCCTTCCTCACTAGGCTTTTATTAGGTTCCAATACACCGGAATACGAGTTTAACATGTCAAAGCAATCCGAGGGCTTAATCGGAGCCAGTGTTTGTCAGGAGTGGGGGTTGCCAGACTTTGGGAGACATGCTCATTTCCTCCTGGGACACTTGTCACCTCAGGAAGAGCACTCTTAGCAAAGCAGGTTTCACAGGACTTTAGGAATTCTTTCTTATGTCCGGATCACCCAGGGAGCCGTCCTGGCCAGGACAGGGCTGCACCGCTCACCCCCACAGTTTCAGGCTTTAAGGCAATTAGGAAGCAGGAGACATCTCCCAGATGGAAATGAGGACTCAGGCTATGTCAGAATAGCCAGGGGGGAGGGGGGGCGAGGGTCCATCACATCCTCTTTGCTGCAACCCCCCCACCCCACCCCCCGAGTCCTTCCATGAGGCCTCCCAAGTGGTTGCGTCTGGCTTAGGTTGCCCCTCCCATGAGGAGTCTTACCTGTCATTGACTGTCAACCAAGCTATGGGGCCAGAGATGGGTAAGGCAGAAGCAGTGCTCCTGCCAGGAAAATAAGCTTTGTCTCCTTAGTAGGTCACATCCTTGTGACAGAACAGACCCAGATGAAATGGGTCCCTTGGGCTCTTACACAGCCCACCATGGGGTGAGGGTTACAACTCCTGAAACCAGGCTGAATGGTCCGCAACACCAATTCAACTTCCCCTTAGCTAGGTATCAAAAATACCTGAGGAGCAGTGTAATGGAAAGTAGTCACATGGGAATGTGGAAGGGGACATGGAATTTTGAACTGATGGAAGTTTAAACATACTTTTTCTTGGTATCATAACTATTTCTGAATGAATAAAAACAGAATTTTCCTTTCTGCCCATGCTCATCTTTTTTCCCCAATTCCTCCTACATTTGAAAGAGAAGGCAAGGGAATGATGGTATTTGTCTTGCTCCATTCTGTGCATACTGAGCCAGGCTGTTGTTATGCTCTTGGTTACAGTGATTTTTATACTGAGCATGGGTCATTCTATTTTCTTATGTGATTTTCCCACCTACTCAATAAAAATAGCTTGTCTCTCCTAGATACAGTAAAATTTTAAAAGCTCTGATATTTTTTTATCTAATCTTGGCACCCTTCAATCTGAAAACAAGAAACAGAATACCAATCTTGTTGTCTTCACAGTAACTACTACATTTTTTAAAACCAAAATTAGAGCAGACACACAACACTAGTTTGGAAGGCTGGGCCTGCAGTCCAAAAACCAGTTTCTTTTGTAAATTATCCTCAGAGCCTAAAATGCAGAAAAGGAACCTTAGAAGCACAAAAATGTAATCTAGTTGGCAGCTCTTTGGGGCAATGATATCTTCAATTTTATTTTCTTTACACACTCTTCTTGCTATACAGGGAGTCTTATCCACTTCCATAGCTATGAACAAATTCTATGATGGAACTTCATCCTAAGCTCAAAAGCTATTTGTCCAATTCCCATGGAACATTGTAACGTAGATACAGCATGTCTTAAATATAACTTATTGTCATTCCTTTCAAATTTGCTCCTCAAAATAGTGTCACCCATTCAGCAAATGGCATTATCATTCAGTCTTTTGTTCAAACCAGAAACCTAGACACTATCATATGATTCTCCATTTCAGTGATGAGCTAGAGCCAGTTCCTATTAGCTTGCAAAAGTGCACATCTCCCTCCAATTCCTCATTCTGTGATGTCATATTGGTAGCTTGAAATTGGCCATGTTGGTTGTCATCCAAGAGATAAGAGATAGATTGTAGGGATTTCTGGCCAAGATGGAGGCATAGGTAGATACACTGTGCCTCCTCACACAACCAAAATTAAAGACAACAAATATTTAGAAACAAGAAAACAACCAGAACTTATAGAAAATTGAACTGCACGGAAGTCCAACAACCATTCATCCAGACCGGTAAGAGGGGCGGAGTCGCAGCAGGAAAAAGTGGAGGTGCGAACCTGGGAACGCAAGCAGCAGCGGTCCCCTGGCACGGTGGAGGGCAACTGTGCAGACCCAGTAAGGCTGCACAGGGAGTTGGCTGACCAGGTGGTCCCACATTCGCGCTCGCAAACGGTCCAGGCAGAGGGGAAGTGGTGGAAGGGACTGAATCCGGGAGAGAGCGGAGCAGGCGCCATTGTTCCCTCTCAGACCCCACCCCCACCTATAGCATCACAACCCAGCGACTGGGCTGCCCGCACTGAGGAACACCTAAGGCTCCACTAGTCACTACATAACAGCACTCGCGCGTGCGCAGATAATCCAGGCGAAGGGGAAGCGGCGGAAAGGACCGGGGTCCAGGAGAGAGCGGAGCAGGCGCCATTGTTCCCTCTCGAACCCCACCCCCACCTATAGCATCACAACCCAGCCACTGGGCTGCCCCGCCCTGAGGAACACCTAAGGCTCCACCCCTCACTACGTAATACCCACGACGAGACTAAAACCAAAACAAAACAAAAACCGACCAAAAATGGCTCAAACCGAAGAACAAATAAAAGCCCCAGAGCCAATTCCTCTAAGCAGTGAAGAGATAGCCAACCTATCAGATGCACAGTTCAAAGCACTGGTGATCAGGATGCTCACAGAATTGGTTGATTTTGCTCACAAATTAGACGAAAAAATGCAGGTTACAATACGTGAAATGAAGGAAGATGCATGGGGAACTGATAGAGATGGAAGGAAAACTGGGTCTCAAATCAATGGAGTGGACCAGAAGGAAGAAACTAACAACCAAACAGAAAACGAGGAAGAAACAAGAATTCAAAAAAATGAGGAGAGGCTTAGGAACCTCTGGGACATCGTTAAACGTCCCAACATCCGAATTATAGGGGTCCCAGAAGGGGAAGAAGAGCAACAAGTGGAAAACTTATTTGAACAAATAATAAAGGAGAACTTCCCCAATATGGCAAAGGAAATAGACTACCAGGATGTCCAAGAAGCTCAGAGAGTCCCAAAGAAGTTGGGCCCAAGGAGGAACATATCAAGGCACATCAGAATTACATTAGCCAAGATTAAAATGAAGGAGAGAATTCTAGAAGCAGCAAGGGATAAGGGGACAGTCACCTACAAAGGAGTTCCCATCAGACTGTCAGCTGATTTCTCAAAAGAGACCTTACAGGCAAGAAGGGGCTGGAAAGAAATATTTGAAATCTTGAAAAGCAGGGACCTACATCCAAAATTGCTGTATCCAGCAAAGCTGTCATTTAGAATGGATGGACAGATAAAGCGCTTCTCAGATAAGGTCAAGTTCAAGGAGTTCATCATCACCAAGCCCTTATTATATGAAATGGTAAAGGGACTTATCTAAGAAAAAGAAGATAAAAATAAGACAGTGAAAAGACAGCAAACTCACAGCTATTAAGAACCACACCTAAAAAAAAAAGCAAACTAAGCAAACAGCTAGAACAGGAACAGAACCACAGAAATGGAGATCACGTGGAGGGTTAGCAACAGGGGTGTGGGAGGAGGAGAGAGGGGGGAAAGGTACAGAGAATGAGTAGCATAGATAGTGGGTAGAAAATAGACAGGGAGAGGGCAAGAATAGTATGAGAAATGTAGAAGCTAAAGAACTTATGACACATGGACATGAACTAAAAGGGGGAATGTGGGTGGGAGAGGGTGTGCAGGATGGAGGGGAATGATGGGGGAGAAATGGGACAACTGTAATAGCATAATCAATAAAATGTATTTTTAAAAAATCCACAGCCAATTGGTTACTAAGTCATCATGTCACTTACTCTATTCAACATATTTGTAGAATTCCACAACTCTTTAAGCCTGCTGGCACCATCCATATTCAGGTCATTATCATCTGCTCTGTGGATTGCCAGTCTCCCCATTTCCAATCCATTTGCCATGCAACATCAGAGAATAAATAGCATAGACGGTGAGTAGAAAATAGACAGGGGGAGGGCAAGAATAGTATGGGAAATGTAGAAGCTAAAGAACTTATGACACATGGACATGAACTAAAAGGGGGAATGTGGGTGGGAGAGGGTGTGTAGGGTGGAGGGGAATGATGGGGGGAGAAATGGGACAACTGTAATAGCATAATCAATAAAATATATTTAAAAAAAAAAGAGTGACCCTTCTAAAATGCAGAACTGAATGCATCACTCCCTTGTTTAAAGTTCCCAAATGGCTCTTTATTGCCCTTAGGATTAAGTCCAAATTCCTTAACACAATGTATAAGCATTTTTGTTTATTTATTCATCCACTCTTGTTGTAAATATTTGTCAGGCAACTACTATGTGCCAGGCACTATTCTAGCTGTAATGATAGAGCAGAGAGCAAGAGCTATCAAGGCCTTGTCCTCTTAGTATTTATATTCCAGTGGGGTAGTAAAAAGCATAAAAGAAATAAATACATGCATGTATTTTAGTAAATGTCTTCAAGAAATAGATCAGAAAATAGAGAGGATTTTTTAGATAACCCTGTCTCAAAAGTAGACCTGTATGATAAGCAGAGGTTTGTATGATAAGAAGGTAATCACGTAGGCAAAGGTCTGGGAGAAGAACAGTTTAAGGATAGCCAATAGCAAGCATATAGGTTCTGAAGTGAAATGCAACTTTATGATCTGGGCTGTGAATAAGGTACATCTCCAACCTTATTCATGTCTTGCCACTCTGCCCTTTCCTCTTCTCATTTTGAATTGGAATTGTGTGCATCTCCCATGGTTTCTGCTGTTCATGAACATTCTTCATAGTACTCACCACCCTATAATCACTGATTTACTTCTCTGTTCACTATATGTCCTAGCATGGTGCTTGGTGCATAATAAAATACCCAGTAAATATTTATTAAATGACTATGTGAAATTATTTGGACCTTTTAAGTAGAAATTGTGTGTTTCCTTCTTTAAACTGAAACATTAATGCCTCAGGAAAGAAAATGTGTTTCTTCAAATTTGGCAAAAATAGAATGCAGTTCATTCAAAGAATTAAGTTTCTCATCTTAGGAAACTTATTTACCTTTCTTTTTAAATTATATTTTATTGAATATTCTATCAGAGTTGTCCCAATTTTTCCACCTTTGGATGCACCACTCAGCACTCCACTCTCCCTCTGGAAATCCCCACACCTTTGTTCATGTCCATGGGTCATCTGTATAAGTTCTTTGGCTACTCCATTTCCTATGCTGTACTTTACATCCCCATCACTATTCTGTAACTACCTATTTGTGCTGCTTAATACCATCGCCTCTTCCCTCATTCCTCCATGACACCCTCCCATCTGGCAACTATCAAAATGTTTTCCATATCCATGATTCTGTCTCTCTTCTTGTCGTTTGCTTAGTTTGTTTTTTAGATTGAATTGTTGATATGTATTTATTGCCATCTTACTGTTCATAGTTTTGATCTTTTTTTTCTTAAATAAGTCCCTTAAACATTTCATTTAATAATAGTTTGGCAATAATTAACTCATTTAGTTTTTTATCATCTAGGAAGTTCTTTATCTGCCCTTCAATTCTAAATGATAACTTTGGTAGCTAGAGCAATTTTAGCTGTAGGTCCATGCTTTTCATGAATTTGAATATTTCTTGCCAATTGGCCTTCTGGCCTGTAAAGTTTCTTTTGAGAAAACAGCTGACAGTCTTATGTGAACTCCCCTGTAGGTAATTAACTGCTTTTCTCTGGCTGCTTTTAAGATTTTCTCTTTATCTTTAACTTTTAGCATTTTAATTATGATGTGTCTTCAAGTGGGCTGTTTGCGTTCATCTTGTTTGGGATTCTCTGTGCTTCGTGGACTTGCATGTCTATTTTCTTCACCATTCAGGGAAGTTTCTTTCATTATTTTTTTCAAACAGATTTCCAATTTCTTGCTCATTCTCTATCCTTCGGGAACCCCTACGAGGCAAATGTTAGTGTATCTTAAGTTGTCCCAGAGGCTCCTTACACTATCCTTGTTTGGGGGGATTCTTTTTTCTTCTTATGGTTCTGATTGGTTGTTTCTTGTTTCCTTATATTCCATATCATTGATTTGATTCTTGGCTTCATCTACTTTACTGTTGATTCCCTGTAAATTGTTCTTTATTTCCATTAGTGTATCCTTTATCTCTGCCTGGATCTTTTTATGCCATTGAAGTACTCACTAAGTTCCTTGAACATCCTTATTACCAGTGGTTTGAACTCTGCATCAGGTAGTTTGCTTATCTCCTTTTCATTTAGCTCTTTTTCAGGAGGTTTTTTTAAAATTATTTTATTGTTGTTCAATTACAGTTGTCTGCGTTTTTCCCCACCACTCCACCCCACCCCACCCCAGCCAAACCCACCTCCCTTCCTTGCTTCCACCCTCCCCCTTGGTTTTGTCCATGTGTCCTTTGTAGTAGTTCCTGAAAACACTTTTCCCCATTGTCTTCTCCCCCTCCTCCTCCCGCCAAAGTAGCTAATATTAGACTGTTCTTAATTTCAATGTCTCTGGGTATATTTTGTTTGGTTTTTTTGTGTGTTATTGCTTATGTTCCAGTTAAAGATAAGATTATATGGTATTTGTCCCTCACACTTGGCTTATTTCACTTAGCATAATGCTCTCCAGTTCCATCCATGCTGTTGCAAAAGGTAGGAGCTCCTTCTCTCTGCTGTGTAGTATTCCATTGTGTAAATGTACCATAGTTTATTGATCCACTCACTTATTGATGGGCACTTGGGTTTCTTCCAGCACTTGGCTATTGTAAATTGTGCGGCTATGAACATTGGAGTGCACAGACTCTTTTGGTCTGGTGTTTCAGGGCTCCTGGGATATTGTCCCAGCAGTGGAATTGCTGGGTCAAAAGGCAGTTCCATTTTCAGTTTTCTGAGGAAATTTCATACTGTTTTCCACAGTGGCTGCACCAATCTGCATTCCCACCGACAGTGTACTAGGGTTCCCTTTTCTCCACATTCTCTCCAACACTTGTTTGTTGATTTGTTTATGATTTTTCAGGAGTTTTGATCTGTTCTTTTATTTGGGTCATGTTTCTTTGTCTCCTCATCTTGGCAGCTTCATTGTGTTCATTTTTATATATTAAGTAGAGCTATGACTCTCTGTCTTGGTAGCATGGCCTAATGCAGTACTTGTGCTATAGGGTCCAGTGGCATAGCCTCTCCTATCACACAAGCTGGGTACTCAAGATGCACTCTCTGTGTTGGCTGAGTACACCCTCCTCTTGTAGTTGAGTCTTGATTGCTTTTTGGCATGGCAATGAAGGGTTTTACACAGGCCAGTAAACTGCAAGGACCGGCTATGACCACTGACTCCCAACCGCCACCCTCCATGGAGGATCAGCTGTGCAGGGGCAGGGTGGTGGTGTTCCAATGTGATCTGTAGCTTTCCACTGGGTTTGCAGGCTCTGGGGTATTTTGGGTGTTGCAGATAAGGGTCATCTACCAACTGTGTCCTGTCCAAGGCCATCCAGCATGAGCTACCTAGCAATCTGCAGATGGCTGCTACTTGTGCTGGACTTGAAGACTCCCAAGTGAAGCTAAACTGTGATCCAAAACTGGCTGCTGCTAGTTCTGGGCCTGGGGCCACTTAGGCAGTGGTACAAGGGCTGAAGTCAGCTGTTGCTTGTTTGAGAGAATTTAGAAACATATGAAGGCTGAGCCAAGAGCATCCATTTATGAGGAAAAGCCACTTTTGACAGCTTGGGTGGGCCTGAAAGTTAGGTGGGTGGAGCCTCAGAGAATCCCCAGGGTGGGGCGGTGTTAGCCAGGTTGATGGAGTCTCATGTATGGCCCCCACCTGCCAGCTCTATGGCCCTGTGACTCTGAGAGAGGAGGGCTCAAAAAAAGGACAATGGCCTCTGCCCACTGTTCTCTTTGGGAGAAAACTGACCCCAGCTCTCATACTGTTGCCAGACACTTCATTTCTTACTCATATGCCACAGGTACCCTTTAAGCTGCCACCCCAGTGCTGGAGCCCAGAGGAAGTGAATCTGTGTAAGTCTGTACATGGCTTTTTCAAGAGGAATTGCTTGGGATTCTAGTAGTTACTTCCATTGACTCCAACCCCACTGGTTTTTATGGCCAGAAGTTATGGAGTCATATCTTTTTGGCACTAGAACCCTAGGTTGGGGGGCTTGGCATGGGGCTGGGACTTCTCACTCCTGAGATAGCCCTCCCAAATTTTTATTCACAACACATGAGCGTGGGAACCAGCCCATTCTGCATCTCTGTATCTCCGTGTCTCCACATCTCCTACCTGGATGCATGTAGTTTCTTTACTTCCATAGTTGTCAGACTTCCATTCAAAGAGATTTCTAATGGTTCTGAGTCATGGCTGCTCTATGACTTAGATGTAATTTTGATGTGGTCATGTAAGAAGGTAAACCATGTTTGTGTTTGCCTCTATCTTGACTGAAAGTCATTTATCTTTCTTAAAGGCATTTTGAAAAGATTCAAGGGGAGACACCTTCAGAAAAATTTTGACCATAGAATAAAGCCCATCTGTAGAAGCAGATTCATTATGGAAAAGCACATGGACCTCTAAATCAAGGCAACTGCTCTCAAAAAATCTTTGACCTTAAAAGGTACTGAGACATTTCAAGTCTGTGTTTACATAATATCTGCTAATATCCTATTGGCCAAAAGCAAATCACATGATCAAGACCAATGCCAAGAGACAGGAAATACACTTAATCTCTGCTGGGAAGAGCTCCAAAGTCACATGGCAAAGAGTGTGGATACACAAAGAATTGAAGAAATGGGAACAATTCAATCTACCACAAGTGTACAATTTTTTTAAAGTTCCAAAACAACCACAGCTGCTGTCATGGCTTCATATAGAAATTGAATCTGAGCACTTGAAAATTACTAACATAATCCACAGCAAAATGTTCACAGAAAAAGAAATGTGCTAAATTGGACTTCTGGCCAAGATGGAGGCGTAGGCGGACACACTGTGCCTCCTCTCACAACCAAAATTAAGGACAACAAATATTTAGAAACAAGAAAACAACCAGAACTCATAGAAAATTGAACTGTACAGAAGTCCAACAACCATTCATCCAGACTGGTAAGAGGGGCGGAGTCGCGGTAGGAAAAAGTGGAGGTGCGGACCCAGGAACGCAAGTAGCAGCGGCTGGCAGTTCCCAGGTGCACGGGCGGTGGCTGGCGGACCCCGGGCACAGGGGGGCAACTGTGCAGAACCAGTGAGGCTGCACAAGGCGGCTGGCTGACCAGGGGGTCCCACATTCACGCACGCAGATGGTCCAGGCAGAGGGGAAGTGGCGGAAGGGACTGAATCCAGGAGAGAGTGGAGCAGGCGCCATTGTTCCCTCTCAGACCCCGCCCCCACATACAGCGTCACAACCCAGCGACTGGGCTGCGCCACACTGGGGAGCGCCTGAGGCTCCACCCCTCACTACGTAACAGCACACGCGCGTGCGCAGATAACCCGGGTGAAGGGGAAGCAGCGGAAGGGACCGGAGTCCAGAAGAGAGCAGAACAGGTGCCATTCTTCCCTCTCGGACCCCACTCCCACCTACAGCGTCACGACCCAGCTACTGGGATGCCCCGCCCTGAGGAACACCTAAGGCTCCACCCCTCATACGTAATAGCTTCGACCAGACTAAAACCAAACCAAAACAAAACAAAAAACCCCACCAAAAATGGCTCAAACCGGAGAAAAAATGAAAACCCCGGAGTCAATTCCTCTAAGCAACGAAGAGATAGCCAACCTATCAGATGCACAGTTCAAAGCACGGTCATCAAGATGCTCACAGAATTGGTTGATTTTGCTCATGAATTAGATGAGAAAATGCAGGCTACAATACGTGAAATGAAGGAAGATGCATGGGGAACCGATAGAGATGGAAGGAAAACTGGGACTCAAATCAATGGAGTGGACCAGAAGGAAGAAATTAACAACCAAACAGAAAACGAGGAAGAAACAAGAATTCAAAAAAATGAGGAGAGGCTTAGGAACCTCCGGGACATTGTTAAACGTCCCAACATCCGAATTATAGGGGTCCCAGAAGGGGAAGAAGAGCAACAAGTGGAAAACTTATTTGAACAAATAATAAAGGAGAACTTCCCCAATATGGCAAAGGAAATAGACTACCAGGACGTCCAGGAAGCTCAGAGAGTCCCAAAGAAGTTGGGCCCAAGGAGGAACATATCAAGGCACATCAGAATTACATTAGCCAAGATTAAAATGAAGGAGAGAATTCTAGAAGCAGCAAGGGATAAGGGGACAGTCACCTACAAAGGAGTTCCCATCAGACTGTCAGCTGATTTCTCAAAAGAGACCTTCCAGGCAAGAAGGGGCTGGAAAGAAATATTTGAAATCTTGAAAAGCAGGGACCTACATCCAAAATTGCTCTTTCCAGCAAAGCTGTCATTTAGAATGGATGGACAGATAAAGCGCTTCTCAGATAAGGTCAAGTCCAAGGAGTTCATCATTATCAAGCTCTTATTATATGAAATGTTAAAGGGACTTATCTAAGAAAAAGAAGATCAAAAATATGACAATGAAAAGACAGCAAACTCACAGCTATTAAGAGCCACACCTAAAACAAAAGTAAACTAAGCAAACAGCTAGAACAGGAACAGAACCACAGAAATGGAGATCATATGGAGGGTTAGCAACAGGGGATGGGAGCGGGGGGGGGAGGTACAGAGAATGAGTAGCATAGATAGTGGGTAGAAAATAGACAGGGGCAGGGTAAGAATAGTATGGGAAATGTAGAAGCTAAAGAACTTATGACACAAGGACATGAACTAAAGGGGGGAATGTGGGTGGGAGAGGGTGTGCGGGGGGGGAATGATGGGGGAGAAATGGGACAACTGTAATAGCATAATCAATAAAATATATTAAAAAAAGAAATGTGCTAAATTGGAGCACACTAAAGTGGAAAGTGAATTCCTGTGAACTCCTGTTTTATCTGATGGGTAAAAAGCCACTACAAACATGTAGATACTCTGACTGTCCCAGGAAGAGCCATACAATATTTTTATACAATAATGAATCCCACAGAAAATGGTATAATGAGTTGAAAACATCATTAAATGTCCTATCCAATCATAGCTTTGAAAGAACATATTGTGGGACTGTATCTTTGGTATTCTTATGTTTGTCATTCATATATATTCACCAAAATTCATAATAAATCACAGACTAAATTTATTAAGAATTCACTGTATGATAGGTATATTGCTAAGCACTTTTAATACATTACCTCATTTAATCTTTAACACGCAAATCCATAAGACAGATATTATCTTTATAATACCTACTTTACCACTGAGAAAAACTAAGTCATATAACACCCAGGAAATGGGAAAACTGGAGTTTGAACCTAGATTATCTGCCTCCAGAGATTTTATCATCTGAACTATGCTTATATCTTAGAGTCCTAAAGGATAGAGACAGACCATACTTAATAAAACCCAAATCCCTACTTCCTCAGACTTCCTTCTGCATTCTGAAGATAAGCATAGAACACAAATTGTACACATATGTATATGAGAACACAAATACTGGAGTGAGGCTTCCTAGATCCTAATTCACGCTCTTCCATTCATAAGCTCATAAGCAAGATTACTTTACCTTCAATGAGCTTAAGGTTTTTTTTTCTGTCTAAAGCACATAAGAACAGAATTGTTTTAGAAGTTGAAAGCGATCTTGCCAGTAGAACACTTGGCATGGTGACTTGACACATAGTAGGCCAACAATATTTTTTCTTAAATATCAACATGGTCAGAGAAAATTTCTACTTATAATTTTAAATTTAAGCCACACTTATACTATGATCTTTTCTTTGGGGTAGCTTTAAGTATTTCTTCCAAAAAGCAAAAAGTACTTACTGCTGCCAAATGACTGCTATTTTCTAACTTCAGACTCTCTGAGATTCTGAAAGGGTCTTCAAGAGTATCTTCAGATAATTTGTACCCAGTCCAAATCTGGCTTTCATTAGCCATTGAAATCAAAGGCAACTTTAAATAACAGAATAAAAGAGACCTTTCCTAAATTTAGACTTACATTAGCATGTAAGGGATTCTGAATCAGCAAAAAAACTTTTTTTAAATCAACCTAAACCTCTGACTAAATTAATAAGAGACAAGTTTGACCTTTAAAATACTTAAAAATATAGTACCCAGTATAATTCTTATTCATCCCCAGACCAAACCATTCTCATAGTAAATTATGGCACTAACATCTGGCTGCCAATGAAGTCAACTATTAATTGTATGTTCACTGCACTGCCTGATATAAATCAATATAAGTAATGAGTAATTGTCTTCAACCTATAGGTACATAGATCCTACATAGCAGAATAATTTATGGATGTCTGTCAGCCTTCTCAGACTACATGTCATTTGGTCTTTACTAAAGATACAGAAAAAACAAATGCACATTGAAAACCATCTATCTAGTGTCTATGCCACAAACTTCTAGTCATCTCTATGAAAATGACAGTAGGAATAACTTTTACTGTGTATTCCAAATAAACACCTTTATTTTTTAGAAATCCCAGGGGAATCTGTAAAATAGGCTTCAGTGTCTCACTACTCTATGATCTCAAACTCACAAAATTCCTTCTCTGTCAATCACCTTCTACTTTTCCTACTCTCTCCTTTCTACCAGACTTGCTCTCCATTAAAGCCAACAGGCTTCTTGTTTTCTTTTTAATGAAGTATATTTTATTGATTTTGCTATTATTGTTGTCCCATTTTTCCACTTTTCTCCCTTCCACCTGGTACCCAGATTCCCTCCAGCAACCCCTCCCCCCAGTTTACATCCATGGATTGTGCATATAAGTTCTTTGGTTTTTCCATTTCCTACACTATTCTTAACCTCTCCCCTGTCTGTTTCGTACCTACCAATTATGTCTCTTAATCCATGTACCTTTCCCCCACTTTCCCCCTTTCCTCTTCCTACTGGAATTGTGTTGAATCTATAGATTGCTTTGGGTAGCATGGGCATTTTAATAATATTAATTCTTCTTATCCATGAACATGGTATGTGATTCCATCTATTTGTATCTTCTTCAATTTCCTTCTTCAGTATCTTATAATTTTCCAAGTACAGGTCTTTTACATC
Source organism: Glossophaga mutica (assembly GCA_039655065.1). Taxonomy (NCBI): domain Eukaryota; kingdom Metazoa; phylum Chordata; class Mammalia; order Chiroptera; family Phyllostomidae; genus Glossophaga; species Glossophaga mutica. The sequence goes on along the minus strand of CM077303.1, from coordinate 120,830,051 downwards.
CTTGGTTAGATGTATTCCTAAATATTTTGTTATTTTTGGAGTGATTGTGAATGGGCTTGTTTTCTTAATTTCCTTTTCTGATAGTTCATTATTGGCATATAAAAATGCATCTGATTTCTGGATATTAATTTTGCATCCTGCTACTTTACCAAACTCACTTGTTCATTATAGTAGTTTTTTGGTGGAATCTTTACTGTACATAAAGAACTCTATGTACAGTATCATGTCATTTGAAAATAAAGACAGTTTTACTTCTTCCTTTCTAATTTGGATGCCTTTTATTTCTTCTTCTTCTCTGATTGCTATGGCTGGGATTTCCACTACTACGTTGAATAAGACAAGTGAAAGCAGACATCCCTGTCTTGTTCCCAATCTTAAGGGGAACACTATAGGGAACCAGTCCACCTGGGAATGGCAAATGTAGCCTAGCCCTATCGGAATACCGGCAGGTGCAAGTCGGCACACAGGAGCCAAACCCACAGATCAGCTTTCTCATGGGAAACCAGGCCTGCATTATACCTAGGCTGCTTTAAGGCTTGCTTTTGTTAAAACTCACTCACCCTGAATTGAAGCTGCAATTGGTTACTGCATATCTTTAAAGTAGCTTCCTAAAGTCTGTGCTAATTCTCCCAAGGACAGAGTGTAACCAGACCAATCACTCTTATTGTTCCCTTGCATTTGCAACATTTTTTCCTTGTTAATCTGTAAGAAGTAATCAGTAACATCCTTTCCTTTGTTAATCTGTAAAAAGTAATCACCTAAAGCACACCTGAGCATAATGAATGAGAACCTTCTTTGATGAATGCTATTAGAAAGCAATAAAAGCCTGTCTAGGCAAGGGTCAGGGCACTCTCTCGCTCACAGAGGGGTTGTGCCATCCCTTTTTCTCCACAGGACTTCTGCAGTCCATGTGAATTTGTTCATCTCATCCACAATGTACAGAATCCGCTGGACAGAGTCCACATCAGAACACTTACATTTTTTCCCTTTTGAGTATGATGCTAGCAGTGGGTTTGTCATATTTGACCTTTATTATGTTTAGGTATGTTCCCTCTTTTCCCATTTTGATGAGAGTTTTAATCATAAATAGGTGTTGGATTTTATCAAATGCTTTTTCTGCATCTATTAATATGATCATATGGCTTTTATTCTTCATTTTGTTTATGTGGTGAATCACATAAATATTCTCCACATAAATATTATGTGGTATTGATTTGCAAATGTTGTGCCAACCTCACATTTCCAGAAAAAATACTACTTGATCATGGTGTATGATCTTTTTGATGTATTGCTGGATCTGGTTTGCTAATATTCTGTTGAGGCTTTTATCATCTAAGTTTATCAGTGATATTGGCCTATAATTTTCTCTTTTTTTATAGTTTCTTTATCTGCTTCTGGAATTAGGATAATGCTGGCCTTGTAAAATGAGTTTGGGAGTCTTCTCTTGAATTTTAGGGAATAGTTTGAGGAGAGGTATTAATTTTTCTCAGAATGATAAAATTTATCTGTGAAGTCATCTGGTCCAAGGCTTTTGTTTGTTGGGAGTTTTTTTTTTTTTTAATTACTCCTTCAGTTTCATTAAGTGTGACCTGTCAAGTCAGATTCTCTGTTTCTTCCTAATTTACTTCTAGAAGATTGTGTTTTTAGGAATTTATCAATTTCATTCATGTTGTCCAATTTGTTTCTATATATTTCTTCATAATATTTTCTTACAATCCTCTGTATTTCTTAGGTGTCAGTTGGTATTTTTCCTCTTTCATTTCTGATTTTATTTATTTGGGTCCTCTCTTTTTTTCTTAATGAGTCTGGTTAAAGTTTCTCAATCTCGTTTACCTTTTCAAAGAACAAAGCTCTTGGTTTCACTGATCTTTTGTATTTTTTTAGACTTTGTTTATTTCTGCTCTAATCTTTGTTATTTCCTTTCTTCTACTCACTTTGGGCCTTGTTTGTTGTTCATTTTCAAGTTCTTTTAAGTGTACAGTTAGATTCTTTATTTGAGCTTCTTCTTGTTTCTTACAGTAGGCCTATAATGCTACAAATTTCCCTCTTTATCGTTCTTTTCTTCTTGTTCCACAGATTTTGGGTTGTTGTGTTCTCATTTTTACTGTTTCATGGTGTCTTCTGATTTCTTCCTCGATCTTGTTATTGACCCATTGGTTGTTTAAAAACATGGTATTTAGCTTCCTTATTTTATATTTTTGAGTATAGTGATGTAACCAAGCAAAGTGGGGCCCATGCACATGGTGTCTTGATGCATGACCCAACAATTAGTATTGGAGGAAACAGGTTTTTATTTACAAGGGTGAAACCTTGGTGGGTGGGGGATACTAGGAGCACTTTTTCCTCAGAGCCCCGTTCTCGCATGAGACCCAGCACTTCCCTTGCTTCCCACCAAGATATAAGGCAAAACCAAACCCAATAGTTACCCATATCCTTATCTGTTCTTAAACAAGCTGTGCAAACAGGTCCCCATGCCCTCTGGAAATGCACTTGTGGATTTCAAAGTCACCATCCCCTCACAGCAGCTCTCTCCTTCAGGATCTGGGGTATGTTGTCCTTACCCCAGATCCTGGGGAATAGTCCAAGAAGACATGAACCATGTTTCACTGGGTCATGGTGAAGTCCAGGAAGTCACAATTCCCAAGAAAGTAGCTTCTCTGTATGTCCTTCAGAGAAGCAAATGTCCACAGTCTCAGCATTCCCAGTCACAGTTCACCATTCCAGGCATCTGCCACTAATCTGTGTTTGGTTAAGCAGGGCTTCCCAATTCCCAGCACAATAAGCCATGCCACCATGTTCTCCAGGCAGGTTTCCCAGCAGATCACCTCTTTTTTACTCTAGCTCTCTCCTTACTACATCAGGCCACATGGCAGAAACCTGACTACAAACTGCATAGCTGACTGCTGTTTTCTCTCTCAGACCTCATGACTGAATCCCTCATAGCTGCCTGTTCAGAGGAGCAGATGTAGCTCCTCCCTCACTACCGGCAGCATGGATGAAACTCTCTCACATGGCTGCCCTCTTCACTACACACCAACACAGGTGCTACCTACTCTCTCAGCTCTCATGGCAGACCAGCCTTCCAAACCACCTAGCTGCATTTTTATTTCTCCCATGATGAGCCTTCTCTCCTATCCCTGCCTACCTTTATTTTAAATCCTGACCTAGAGCTTCCTACATGAACAGCTCCTCCCACAATGTGCTACATTTACCAGTTTCCCAGAACTTCTACCTTCTCTCAGCTGCCATCTTTAGTCAGGGCAAGAGTTCCTGTGACACAGGGACTTCCAGGGAGGACATTCACCTCCCCTGGCTGTCATGAGACCCTGAATGCTCTGAGTCATGTAGACACCTTTCGCCTTTTAATATGCGAAGTTTCTTAAACCATATCATCTGCTCCCCCATTCCCCACACCTCAACCATGGGCTGTGGCAAATTTTAGGGCACCCTCACTCTGTACCCCATTTCAGTGATATAACTGCTTTAAAATCTCTGTTGAAATTTTGACATCTGAGATGTCTTATGATTGGTCTCCTTTAATTATCTTTTTTCTTGAGAGTTCATCATATTTTCTTAATTTAGGGGATATATTGAGTAATTTTGGATTGTCTTCTAAACATTGTAGATGATACATTGTAGAAACCCTGAATTTTATGTTCTTCTGAAGAGTATTCACATTTTATCAGGTATTTTACCTGGATGAACTCAAACTTCAGCTTCTTTTTCTTTCTGTTGTGGTTGCAGATTAAATTGCTGTTAAATTTTCTTAAATGGGCTACATGGTGTCTGTCTCAAATAGATATAGGTTCAGGCATCAGTCAAAGATTTTTCAATGTTTACACCAGATTTTGGGATTAGGGGTCCCTATTCATTGGCTCTTGCCTCTCTGAAATTTCCCCTACCATTTTCCAGAAGGTATGGTTATGCTGATCCTCATCTTCTGTTTCTTGAATCCAGCATGTCTTGGGTTTCCCATGAGTTTTAGCAGTTCTGTCTAGTGTAGACTGTGTTTGCTCTCAAGTTAAACACAATTAAAAAATGGGACACTTAGTGCTATTACTTTCCACTAATCAATTAAATATTCCCATTTTCTGCTTGTTTTTGTTCACTATTTCTTTCAGGTATTTTCTTTTAATTATTTAGTTCATATTTATAGGCGTTATTTGTAAAGGGTTTTTTATGATAGTTGTTCACTCATACCAGAAGTAAAAATCATTAATAATTGCTTATCTAAAGCAAAATAGCAATCATATATTGTGAAATTCATAACATCAAATTAAAATCTCAACTGTAGACTAGAGAATGAGATAGGGGAATTTTAAGAGTCCCTAATTATATATGAAGTATAATAGTATTTGAAAGGTAACTGTGGTAACTTAAAAATTCATGTTATAAGTCATATAGCAACAATTAAAATGATAAAACAAACAACTATAACTAATAAGCCAATGCTGGAGATAAGATGAAATCTTATAAAATACTCAATTTATCTAAAAAGAAAACAAGAAAAGAGTAAATATGGAGAGAAAGATATGACAAATAGAATAAAAATTGCAAGTGGGTTGACTTAAGTTTAACCATATTGATAATCGACTTAAATGTAAATGTCAAAAGGCTGAGATTAGAACAGTGGAAAAATAAAACCCAATTATATGCTATCTTCAGGAAACACACTTTATTAAATATAAAGACAGATAGGAAAGGAATAAGTAAAAGGATACAGTGCAAACAGTTAATTGTAAGAAACTAAGGTGACTATGTTAATGTCAGATAAAAAAAAAAAAGAAATCAGAACAAGGAATATTACCTAAGATAAAGAGGGATATTTCATTACAAAATGTCAATTCATCAAGAACATTTAGCAAATGTGCATCTAACTGCAGAACCAAAAAAAGAAATAGGCTATCCATAATTATATTTGATAGAAGAAGCAGATGGAAAAATCAGTGACAATAGAGAGGACTTGAGTAATACTTTAACTGTCAACAGAAGAAACATTTAAACTTGTAGAAAATTTTTATGAGTTTATTTGAGCCAAACTGCCAGAATTTCTTGGAAACAAAATCTCAATGGATTGAGAAAATGCTCTGAAGAATGGCAGTTTTACCACTTATTTTATACATTACAATCAAAGGAAAGAGGCATAAGGGTTACATGAAATCCATTGGGGATAGATTAGGAAGGCAGGAAAAAACAAAGGAGAGGATCTTTGAGACTGGATAAAAAGTAAAATGAATATACATATACTCTTATATTTGTAGATATAAGACTGTCAGCAGCTAACAATTAACACATTAATAATAACAATAGGAATTTCTGTGGTCTTGTGCTCTGGTGAGAGTTTGTGCCCTGAGGCGTCTGTACAAAGAAAATTACCCTGACTTTTCAAAGGTATGTTATCAGATGCAAAAAGACAATAGACAGGTTCAATTGAGGTAAAGACTTTTGCAAGGGAAGAAACTGACCTAGGACATTACTACCCATCACGATTCACTTTTAGTTAGGAAGTTTTAATTTCAGACCATCCCCCATGATTACTTTAGGACACTGAATTTGAAAGACCCACCATGCAGGCTTCTGCTGAGTGTGTCAGATTTAGTATGTGGCCTTTCTATTGTCCCCATAACCAACAGTATTCTCAATCAATTGAATTGATACCTGTTGATTATTATGCCCACTTAAGGAATAGATGAACATTAATTCCATTTAGTGGAAAAAGTCATATAATTGATTGCCTAACTGGGTAGACCAACTGCCAAGGGTCATGACAGGACCCTTGCATGGTAAAGTCATGCATGGTTATATATCTAGATTATGGTGATGATTGAATGAATGTATATATTTGTCAAAACTCAGTGAAGTGATTTGTAAATTACTACTCAATAAAGATAATTTTAAAATTTCAATTGAGACTTTCCGCCAAGACGGAGGCATAGGTAGATACCCTTCACTTCCTCATACAACCAAAAGAAGGACAACAACCAATTTAAGACTAAAAACAACCAGAACTTCCAGAAAATCAAACCATATGGAAGTCCAACAACCAAGGAGTTAAAGAAGAAACATTTGTCTGACTGGTAGGAGAGGCAAAGACTGGCAGCTGGGGCATAGAGGACATGCAGCAAGGTGGCAGTTGGTGGACCGGTTAGCCCCACATTTGTGTGCAGATAAACTCAGGGTGGGGGTGAGGGGAATGAGGAGCTAGACAGACCGCCCAACCCAGAGATCCAGTATGGTGAAATCAAACCTCAAAACCTCTGACTGTAAAAATTTCTGGGGGCTGCGGCAGTGAGAGAAACTGCCAGGCTCACAGGAGAGTATGTTGGAGGGGCAAATGGTATCCTAGAATACACACAAACCCACCCATTCGAGAATCAGCACCAGAAGGGCCCAATTTACTTGTGGGTAGCAGGGGAAGCGACTGAAAGCTGGGCAGGAGCTGAGCAAGTGACACTGTTCCCTCTCTGACTCCTCCCCAACAAACAGCACCATAAGGCAGCAAAGTGAGTTGCCCCACTCTGGAGAATACCTAAGGCTCCACTCCTTACAACATAACATGTACACCAAGACAAAACAATATGGTTCAAGTGAAAGAAAAGATCGAGACCCCAGAAAATGAATTAAGCGACAAGGAGATAACCAACCTATCAGATGCACAGTTCAAAACCCTGGTATGCTCACAGAAATGATTGAGTATGGACACAAAATAAAGGAAGAAGTAAAGGTTATACAAAGTGAAATAGAGAAAAATATGCAAGGAATCAACAGTGAAGGGAGGTGGAACTCAAATCAATGATTTGGAACAGAAGGAAGAAATAAATATTCAACCAGAACAGAATGAAGAAACAAGAATTCAAAAAAAATGAGGAGAGGCTTAGAAACCTCCAGGATAACTTTAATTATTCCAATATCTGAATCATAGGGTGCCTGAAGGAGAAGAAGAGAGCAAGAAATTGAAGATTTATTTGAAAAAATAATGAAGGAAAACTTCCTCAATTGGGTGAAACCCAAGCAAGTCCAGGAAGCTCCAGGAAGCTCAATTCCAGGAAGCTCAGAGTCCCAAAGAAGTTGGACCCAAGGAAGAACACAACAAGATACATCATAATTACATTACCCAAAATTAAAAACAAGGTGAGAATCTTAAAAGCTGCAAGAGAAAAGGAGACAGTTACCCACAAAGGAGTTTCCATTAGACTATCAGTTTACTTCTCAAAAGAAACCTTACAGTCAAGAAGAGGCTGGAAAGGAGTATTCAAAGTCATGAAAAGCAAGGACCTACAACCTAGGCTACTCTACCCAGAAAAGTTATCATTTAGAATGGAAAGGCAGAGAAAATGCTTCCCAGACAAGATCAAGTTAAAGGAGATCATCATCACTACCCCACTAAGCTCACAGCTATCAACAACTGAATCTGAAACAACTAGAACAGGAAGAGAATCACAGAAATGGAGATCACATGGAGGGTTATCAGCAAGGGGCGGGGGGAATGGGAGAAAAAGTACAGGGAATAAGAAGCATAAATGGTAGGTACAAAATAGATAGGGGAAAGTTAAGAATAGTATAGGAAATGGAGAAGCCACAAAACTTATATGTGTGAGCCATGGACATGAACTAAGGGAGGGGAATGCTCAAGGGAGGGAATATGCAGGGCAGAGGGGGATAAAGAGGAGAAAAAAAATAGGACAACTATAATAGCATAATCAATAAAATATACTTTAAAAAATTCAATTGAGCCTCTAAAATATAAAACAAAATAGAACATGGTGGATATTAAAGAAATAGAAGCAAAAGAGGTCCTATTTGTTTGTCTTGGTTATAGAATGTTCGGGGTTAAATGGATTTGAGATGAGAAGACAATAATCACAGCTACACTTAGTAGTATAAACAAAGCCCTGGAGATAAGAAAGTACTGAGCACATTCAGGAAATAGTTTTGTCATGCCTAGAGCATATGAAGGAAAACTGTGAAAGGTCACAGGCAGTTAGATAGCTGGTTGAAAGGGTTTTCATGCTGGATAAATGCTGACATGTTTGTACATACAGGGAGTGTAGGGGAACTCACTTTAGATGCAATATGGCTCCAACAACAAAGGCATCTGGGAAATGTTGGACTCTGTTTAACTCTCTGATAAGTGCCTGATGTTATCTGTTAACTTAGGAATGCATTGTTCTTTCTGGTCGTCCACGTGACTACCCACCATATGGTTTTACTATTAACCCCCTATAAAAAGGGATGCTGTCCTGAGAGAGATGTGGATTCTTCCTCTCTGACCACCACTGGGAGTAGCTGCTACACCAATATACATAAGTTTATCCTATTAAAGCTCTTATGAATTTGAAGAAGATGACACATCAGTTCTTCAGAATTCATCCTGAATTTAGACTTCTTGGGCTTTCCCCCAACAGGAAGGAAAGCATGAGAAGGGTTTCAAGCATAAGGAAGTGAGGGTGGCTGATGGAGGAGGTTTCTGTAGATCAGGTGATGGAACAGGGTCTTGATATATGAGAGAGTGACTTGTCAGTGTGTACCTCCACCACTTCCTCACTTCAGGAGAGGAGAAATAAAGAAATGAAAAGAGAAAAGCAGGGGAGCTGAGGAGTTCAGATGAAAAGGTTATCAGCCTCCATGTAAATTAAGTCGCTTGCTATAGCTGAAGAGGCAAGATTGGGTCAAGAGTTTTTAGGGTACATGTCTCTGATATTGTGATTTATAAAAGAAATATATGTATTTGACCTTGGACCCTATTTCTGTTACAGAGCTCCTAAAACCCCTGAAATTTTCTAAGTATTGAGAGAAATAAAGCTATCTTTTGTTATGTCAAGGAGGTGACTTTTGGAAAATGCCTAGTGTTGGCAGCTTGTTGCTAATGGAGCTAATCATGTAATTAGAGGGTTGGAATTTTCAGTCCCCCAACCTCTGGGAAAAGGAGAGGGGTTGGAGGTTGAATTAATCACCAATGATCAATGAGCTAATCAGTTATGACTATGTACTGAAGCCTTTGTAAAAAAAAAAAAAAAAAGGAGATGGTTTGGAGAGCTTATAGGTTGGTGAACATGTAGAGGTGCTAGGAGTGTGGCACATCTGGAGAGGGCACAGCTCTGCACTCTTTCTGCACACCTTGCCCTATGCATCTCTTCCATTTGGCTGTTCCCAAGTTATACCTTTTTATAGCAAACTGGTAATATAGTAAGTAAATCATTTCCCTGAGTTCTGTGAGCCACTCTAGCAACTTAATAGAATTTGAAAAGGAGGTCATGGGAACCTCTGATTTATAACCAATCACTCAGAAGTACAGGTAACAACCTGGGCTTGTGACTGGCATCTGATGTGTGTGTGATGGAGGCCATCCCATAGGACTAAACCCTCAACTGTGGAATCTGACACTGTCTCCAAGTAGATAGCGTCAGAATTGAATTGTATTGTGGAACACCCAGCTGATGTCCAAGAATTGCTTGTTGGTATGAGTACCCCCACTTTGGAATTAGTACCAGAACCTATTTAACATAGTTCGGAACAGCTGTGTTAATAGTTAAGAAGAAATGAGCTAATGTAGTTTACCTCCAACTTGTTTCACAGTTTACTACAGTTGTGGTTGTACTGTGAAAAAGTGGCTCACTAGGCAAAAATTAATCCCTGTCTGGAAATCCAAAATGTACACCAGGCTCTACTATGTTCTAAAGAAAAGGGCTTGTTTAATCTTATTTAAGCCAGTGTTTTCCAAGCTTACCCATATTTTTGTGGGAAAGGAATGTTCATTAAAGTTACCTTACATTAAATTTCTAAAAAGTGTTTATAATACTCGCATGAATATTGTTGTTAAAATTGTGTCACTGTGATTAATGGGAAAAGATAAGAAATTAACTCAGGAGAAACAGGAAAACTGGGTGGGAATTGGTAAGTATGCCTTCAGTGAAATAGTTAGAAAAACATTAGGGGCATAGAATTCCTACAATATGAAATACCCAAGTTGTTGTAGGTACTAAGAATTTTAAAATAGTGAAATAAATAACTATAGAACATGTGAAAACTTTAGAATGATATCAGTGCATGAGTCAAAAGTGTGAGAGTGAAAGATAAGCTTCACTGCAGTGAAACATCTGCTGTCATCACTTCACATGTTCAGGTGCACAAATCCAGCATTCAACAGGCTGCTTGTTTTCCCTGAATACTCTCCAATTAGAGTAAGCCTGATCCAGAAGAGAAGCAGTACTTTCATATGTGGAAGTCGAACTTTCAATTATCTAGGCAACCAGAGCAACATTATAACATTTTCATCTCCATTTAAATGTAAAAGTAACTATCAAATTATTGTATAACAATGTTAAAGAATATTTTAAAGCATATATAATGCCCCAAATTCACATATATTAAATATCTAAATATAATTTAGTAATTACATATTAATTTGTAACTGTAATCAACTACTTGAGTTTATGCATGAATTGAAAAGAAAGATCCTGTCTAATTCCAGGTCTTTAACTAGGACTCATGTCCTTTCCAGGGGGCCAAGTCCATGGGCTCCAAGACCTTAATCCACTTTGATAACAAATGTTTGTGAGTTTTTTTCTTTGATTGTTGTTGTTTTTCTCTATCACTAGAGAAAACAGAGTTGTTTACATGTGATTTTTAAAGATAAAATAGTAGTTCTTTGGCTCCTAGTTACCCTACTTTATAAGGAAAAAATAAAAATAAAAAACTCATAGCAGTGTAATATGAGCTCCTATATTTAACCCAATAATCTCTTCTTTCATTCAGTGGATTTATGTTTCCTTACCCAATTTTCACTGCTCAGGTAGCTAGATAGCCTGCCTGAATCTTGTCACTTGCCCTTTTGAGGCCTCAGTTTCATCTCTAAAAGGAGGAATTGGAATCAAATTATCTTTAAGATTCTACCTTAAAGTTAATTAAAGTCTATAAAATACCAACCTAACATAAAACCTGATTTGGATCTCTAAAAATATCAGTTTTACTAGAAATTGTCCTCTAAAAGAGCTGTTACCTCTTTTAGAAAAAGATTGCTTGCAAATAACATTCATATATAATATTGAACATGGCTTTAAAACATATCAAATCCTATCATCACATTAGTATGTTAGGAAAAATTTTAAATATACACAGAAGATACAGGACAAAGGATCACCATCCAGTAAGTAAAACTACAAATCATTATGAGCTTTTCCCATGGTCTTGCTGCTGTCAAAATCAGGGTAAATGAAATTAAGAAGCAGTATCTTAATTTTATATAAATTATAAATTATGTACAAAGTTCTGGTTCCTGAAGTTAAAAAAAAAAAGAGAGACAGCCTTGGAGAAAGACTATTTCAATAATAATAAATGGGATGGCTGAAGCTGTAGTCTTTAAAGTTAAACTTTTAAAAGACTCTTTAGCTCTAGTGACAAAGGGTGAAAGGGACACAATCAAAGTTATTATTGTTTTAAATGGAATGGACAGCTTAAAGATGAACTCATTAATCGAGTCCTAAAACACCAGGGTAGCAACTACAATTGGAAATATGTTTTTATAAAGCAAAGGAAGGAAGATAACTAACACAGAAATTCCCACTTTTAAGAAATGAGGAACTGCCACCCAAGATGTAGGTACAGGTAGGTACACTTTGCCTCATTGTGCAACCAAAAAAAAAGGACAATAAAAAATTTAAAAACAAAAAACAACCAGAACTGTCAGAAAATCAAAGTCTGGCAACCAAGGAGTTAAAAAAGAAACATTCATTCAGACTAGTAGGAGGGGCAGAGATGGGCACCCCAGGTAGAGAGGACTTGTGGCAAGGTGGTGGCTGGCACACCAGGTAGTCCCACATTTGCATGCAGATAAATCAGGAGGAACAACTAGTGAGCAAGACAGACCACACAGCCCAAGGTTCCAGAGCATGAAAAGAAAGCCTCAAAAACCTTTGGTTGTAAAAACCTTTGGGGGTTGCAGCAGGGTAGCGGGGAGCTCCCAACCTCACAGAAGAGTTTGTTGGAGAGACCCACAGGGTCCTAGAACATACAAAAACCCACCCACCTGGGAATCAGTGCCAGAAGGGCCCAATTTGCTTGTGGGTAGTGAGGGAAGTGACTGAAAGCCAACCGAAGGCTGTGCAAGCAGCATTGTTCCCTCTCTGACCCCTCCTCCACATACTTTGTGGCACTGTAACGCAGCAAGGTAGGTTGTCCTGCCCTGGTGAAACCCTAAGGCTCTGCACCTTACAATGTAACAGGCATGCCAAGACAAAAAATATATATATATATGGCCCAAATGAAAGAACAGATCAAAGCTCCACAAAATAAACAACTAAGCAATGAAGAGATAGCCAACCTATCAGATGCACAGTTCAAAACACTGGTGATCAGGATACTCACAGAATTGGTTGAGTATGGTTGCAAAATAGAGGGAAAAAATGAAGGCTATAAAAAGTGAAATAAAGAAAAATAGACAGGGAACCAACAGTGAAGGGAAGAAAAAAGGGTCTCAGATCAACAGTTTGGAGGAGAAGGAAGAAATGAACATTCAACCAGAACAGAATAAAGGAACAAGAATTTAAAAAAATGAGGAAAGGCTTACAAACTCCCAGGACTTTAAATGTTTCAACATCCAAATCATAGAGGTTCCAGAAGGAGCAGAAAAAGAGCAAGAAACTGAAAATTTATAAAAATCATGAAGGAGAGCTTCCCCAATTTGGCAAAAGAAATAGACTTTTAGGAAGTCCAGGAAGCTCAGAGAGTCCCAAAGAAGTTGAACCCAAGGAAGCACACCAAGGCACATCATAATTATATTACCCAAGATGAAAGATAAGAAGAGAATCTTAAAAGCAGCAAGAGAAAAGGAGACAGTTACCTACAAAGGAGTTCCAATTAGACTGTCAGCTGATTTCTCAAAGGAATCCTTGCAGGCAACATGGGGCTGGAAAAAAGTATTCGAATTCGAAGTCATGAAAGGCAAAGACCTCCATCCAAGATTACTCCGTACAGCAAAGCTATCATTTAGAATGGAAGGGCAAATAAAGTCCTTCCCAGATAAGATCAAGTTAAAGGATTTCATCATCACCAAGCCTTTATTATATGAAATGTTAAAGGGACTTCTCTAAGAAAAAGATGAAAAATGTGAACAGTAAAATGACAAACTCAAACTATCAAAAACTGAACCTGAAAAAAAACAAAAACAAATAAACAAACAACTAGAACAGGAACAGAATCACAGAAATGGAGATCACAGGGAGGGTTATCAGTGGGGAGTTGCGGGGGGAATAGGGTAAAAGGTACAGGGACTAAGATGCATAAATGGTAGATACGAAATACACAGAAGGAGGTTAAGAATAATATAGGAAATGGAAAAGCCAGATTATATGTACGATCCATGGACATGAACTAATGACAAGGAATGCCGACGGGAGGGGGGTGCATGCAGGGTGGAGGAGAATAAAGTGGAGAAAAAATAGGACAACTGTAATAGCATAATCAATAAAACATATTTTAAAGAAAAAATAAAAGCACCCTTAGTTTTCTTAAAAAAGAAATGAAACAGGCTATGTGTGTTTCTGTGTGTGTGATTTCAATACAGTTTGAGATAAATACAACTATAATTTAATAAAGATGTACCTGTTGTTTTGTATAGGACAGTACTAGATATGAGAGAAATGTTACAAAAATATAGACTTTCTCTTCAAGAATGATAATCTAGCTGAAAAAACTGTACATTCATGGATTGACAATTGAGTGTAAGCTGCTAAAAGAAGTTATTCTGGGGACATAAATCTAACCTAAACTTTTTAGGTGGTATTATTAGAGATAAAAGTCTAATAAATAGATGATGCTTGGCCTTATGATACTGTTCTTTATGTTACCATATTCTCAATGAAACTATAAAGAATATAAACTATAATTTCCTGTTTACCAATGACTTTACAGTTCATGAGTCCAAAAAGTAACCTACATGGGAAAACAAGAAACATTAGCAAAAATGTAATTTAATATCATAAAATCTGAGGACATACATAAATTATAAAGTGACATGAAGCAGAGCATAAATGTGTACTTACAGCCCGTCTTTCCAGAAAGCCAGCACAGCATGGGGAACAGCTTAATGATGAGGAATATGGAATTTGGAATTGAGCTGCCACTAGTAGAATATTAGCTTTGCCATGGAAAAGTTGTTTAACCTTGATAACTCTCTGTAAAATGAAGATAGACATAATATCAGCCTTAGAGGGTTATGAAGATTAAATCAGACAATCCATGTAAAACACTCAACACGCTCCCAGGTACATAGTGAACACTCCTTAAAAGACTAGCTATTACAGAACAGATTCCAGAGGCTAACTGGTATAATATAAAGAGCAGAGTCCCAACTTTTCCATGACTAGCTGTCTGAGCTTGTGGAGTCCCTTCATCTTTAGGATAGGAGCATCAGTTTGCATATCTACAAAGAGAGAATAACAATATCTGCCTCATAGTAAAAACTTGAGTGACAAAGAGAGTAAGAACATGTATGAAAATTGCTTTGTAAGATATAAACACATTCGGATTATTGTAACACTTTCTTTTTACTCCCTTAAGAGATTGGCTGTCCATATTTTTGTCTGCTTTGCTCATGGATGTATCTCCAGCACTTAGAACTGTGACTGGCACATAGTGGTCAATTAATATCATTGAGTGAATAAATAAATATCACATTTCTTGTAGAAGCTAAAGAACTTATGACACATGGACATGAACTAAAGGGGGGAATGTGGGTGGGAGAGGGTGTGTAGGGTGGAGGGGAATGATGGGGCAGAAATGGGACAACTGTAATAGCATAATCAATAAAATATATTAAAAAAAGGAAAAAATGAAAAAATATCACATTTCTATAATTCTGAAGTTCATTTGGTTTGACCTTTTATCTCCCCAAAGTCAGTATAAATGAGGAATCTGAAAGCATAACAGTAGTCACCTACACTGTATTAGTTTTCTATTGCCGTATAACAAATTACCACAAACTTAGTAGCTTAAAAATAACACCCATTTATGAGCTCATGGTTCCTCAGAGCAGAAGTCTTCAGTGACATGGCCGGGTCCTCTGCTCTGCATCTCACAGAAATGAAACTAAGGCATTAGGCAGGCTGCATTCTTCTCTGGAGGCTGGGGTGGGGAAGAATCTACTTTCAAGTTCATTCAGGATGTTGGCAAACTTCGGTTCTTTATGATTGCAGAGCTAAGGTTCCCATGACTTTGCTAGCTGTCAGCTGACTACTCTCAACACCTGGAGGCTGCCTACACAACTTTTTCATGGGGCCGTGGCCCCTCCATAAGCAGTTCACAACATGGCAGTCACTGAATCCTTCGAGGCCAGTAGCAGTTCTCTTGCACAGTGAAGCCTTCTCATGCTTCAAATATGACTTCTCAAGCTCATCCACTAAACAAAAACTTTCAACTAGAAAGGAAAACCTGCATAATCTCTCTTCTGCTATATAATGTAACATGATCAAAGGTGTGAGAGCTTATCATATTCAGAGATTCCACCCACACTTAAAGGGGAGGGATCTATACAAGGGTAAGTATCATTGAGGGTGATTCTTGAAATTTTGCCCACTACACACACTATGTTGTATGAACAGGCATAGATTGGCATAATATAATGGTGAATTTTTAAAAAGCTGATGATAGAGCATGTATCTAGGGTGATTCTTTATTTTTTAATTAGTGTGTTTAAATATACAGAAGAGCATCTAACAGCCTATACACTAAGCAATTTATAGTGATTATCCCTGGAGAGAGAGAATACCACAATAAGCACACACTGTCCTTAAAATTAAAAATAACAGAAAAAAAAGAACAAGAAACTGACGTTTCCATTTTATGTTTTTCATCTTTTTTTAAAAAAATATTTATTTATTTATTTTTAGAGGGGAAGGGTAGGAGAGAGGGAGAAGGAGAGAAATATCAATGTATGGTTGCCTCTTTTGTGTCCCATGCTGGGAACTGGCCTGCAACCCAGGCATGTGCCCTGACTGGGAATCGAACCACGATCCTTTGTTTCACAGGCCCGCGCTCAATCCACTGAGCTACACCAGCCAGGGCTGTTTTTCATCTTTTTAAAAGCAACTTTAAACTTTTGTTTCTCCTCCATTTTAATTCAGCTCACCAATAATGCAAGAGTCAAGTAAAATCACTTCTTCCCTGTTCAGGCATCTTTCTTCAAGAGTTTGTCATTTCCTTACTAATCATCCCCAAGCTCTTACACCATACTTCTTCAGATTCTTTCCTTGAGGTTCACAAGGCCCTGTCTTGTTGGTCCCAAAGGCAAGAGGAGCTTCTCAGCCCTCTGAAAACCACACTATTCTACACTATGGACTCAAAACCATCATTTTTATTAAGTAAGATAGGTCTCTTACTTTTTTCTTCCCAAGGAAGGAAAATAAAACCTCAGAAAACCTCCCAGTTTAAAGAAAAACATTGTGCTGCAGCCAGGTATAATTGCACAAACCATGTTTGCAGCAGTAAAATGAATTAGCTATATATTGTAGAGTAAATAAGTTAAAAATCCAAGCAGTAGATGCACTGATATTTGGTTGTAAAATGCATGTGTCAAGAAGTCTTTGACAAGCAGCATTTCCACACTTAAATTGAACAATAGATTGAAGCCTGAGAAAAAGCAAAGGATTAGAATGTATTTTGTTGTTGTCTCTTAAATCATGTTACCTACTGATAGTTCATTTTTTCCTATGGAAAAAGCAATCCCTTGAATATAGAGATTGTAAGCCAAGAAAACAAGCTCTAATTAAATCAGTTATGTTGCATTATACTGTGTGAACAATGTGCATCCACAGAAATCTTTCTGTGAAAAAAATTAAATGAAATACATTTATAATTCAAATATATATAAACACAGGCTACCTCATACATTGTCTGCATTTGTTCAAGAAAGTTCTGAACTCTAAATATAATGGATTCTTGGCTGGAGTGAGAGATTTCAAAGAGATTTTATAACATATTTAAACTTGATCCTGATTTCTAACAGCCTCTCAAATGAGCTAGAAAAACTCCAGAATTACTGGTGTTTTGTGCATCAGTACCGACTCTTACCCTGATTATCTACTCTTATAGCTCAATAATAATTTTCTTATTGTGCCCTAGTATCACAACTTTTTCATGTGGCCGTGGCCCCTCCCTAAGCAGTTCTTTAACTGCACATAGAAAACCTGATAGCTTCACATTTCTTGAAAACACCACAGCAACATCACATATAAATCGAAAGCAGCGATAGCAAAGAAGAGCTGGCCACCTTGACTAACCTCCCTAGCTCCTTGCTAAGGTTAGGAATAAGAAACATTTTTCAATGTGTCAGCAGTATGTGATTTTTGTTGCTCTTATTACTGTGATGCAAATTTTTTTTATTTAAAAATGAATGTTTCAACTTTCAGTCAAGATTGAGGCATAGGTAAACACACCTCCCCTCACACACAGCCATAGCAAAAAAAAAAAAAAAAAGTAGACTACAAAACAAATATATCAGAATTATCAGAAAAAAATGAGCTGTCTGGAAGTCCAACAACCAAGGATTTAAAGCCACATTCAGCCAAGATGGAGGCATAGGTGGACATACTGTGCCTCCTCACACAACCAAAATAACGGACAACAAAGTATTAGAAACAAGAAAACAATCAGAACTTATAGAAAATTGAACCACAGGGAAGTCCAACAACTATTCATCCAGACCAGTAAGAGGAGCAGAGTCGTGGCAGGAAAAAGTGGAGGTTGGTGGAACCAGGCACAAAGGCAGCAGTTGGCAGATCAAAGGCATACAGGTGGCGGCTAGAGAACCCCAGGCGCCAGGTGGCAACAGGCAGACCTAGTGAGGCCATGCAAGGCAGCTGGCTGACCAGGTGGTTCCACATTCCCACGCAAATAATCCAGGCGAAAATGTGGAGCAAAACAGGCCTTGCAACACAGGGCCCCAGTGCCAGGAAATAAAACCTAAAAACACCAATTGAAAACACTTGTGGGGGTTGAGGTGTTAGGGGAGACTCCCAGCCTCACAGGAGAGTTCATTGGAGAGACCCACAGGGTTCTGGAATGTACACAAGCCCACCCACATGGAAATCAGCACCAGAAGGGCCCAATTTGCTTGGGGGAAGTGGCGGAGGGGACTGGAATCTGAGAGAGAGTAGAGCAAGCACCATTGTTACCTCTCAGACCCCATGCCCACATACAGTGTCACTACCCAGTGACTGGGTTGCCTTGGCCTGGTGAACACCTAAGGCTCCACCCTTCACTATGCAACAGCCTGGACCAGACCAAAAAAAAAAAAAAAGAAATGGCTCAAACTCGAGAACAGATCAAAGCCCTGGAGCTAATTCATCTAAGCACCCAAGAGATAGCCAACCTATCAGATGCACAGTTCAAAGTACTGGTGATTAGGAAGCTAACAGAATTGGTTGATTTCGCCCACAAATTAGATGAACAAATGAAGGCTACAATAAGTGAAATGAAGAAAAACGCACAAGGAACCAGTAGTGATGGGAGGAAAACTGGGACTCAAATCAATGGAGTGGACCAGAAGGAAGAAAGAAACATCCAATCAGAAGAGAATGAAGAAACAAGAATTCAAAAAAATGAGGAAAGAAAGAAAATGAGGAGAGCCTTAGGAAGCTCCAGGACATCTTTAAACGTCCCAACATCTGAATTATAGGGGTACCAGAAGGGGGAAAGGAAGAGCAACAAGTGGAAAACTTATTTGAACAAATAATAAAGGAGAACTTTTCCAATCTGGCAAAGTCCACTTCCAGAAAATCTAGGTAGCTCAGAGAGTGCCAAAGAAGTTGGACCCAAGGAGGAACACACCAAGGCACATCGTAATTACATTAGCCAAGATTAAAATGAAGGAGAGAATTCTAGAAGCAGCAAGGGATAAGGGGACAGTCACCTACAAAGGAGTTGCCATCAGACTGTCAGCTGATTTCTCAAAACAGACCTTCCAGGCAAGAAGGAGCTGGAAAGAAGTATTCCAAGTCATGAAAGTCAAGGACCTCCATCCAAGATTGCTCTATCCAGTGAAGCTGTCATTTAGAATGGAAGGGCAGATAAAGTGCTTCTTAGATAAGGTCAAGTTCAAGGAGTTCATCATCACCAAGCCCTTATTATATGAAATGTTAAAGGAACTTATCTAAGAAAAAGAAGATTAAAAAAAGGACAGTAAAAAGACAGCAAACTCACAGCTATTAACAACCATACCTAAAACCAAAGCAAACTAAGCAAACAACTAGAACAGGAGCAGAAACACAGAAATAGAGATCATGTGGAGGATTAGCAACAGGGGAGTGGAAGGAGGAGAGAGGGGGAAAAGGTACCGAGAAGAAGTAGCATAGATGGTGGGTAGAAAATAGACAGGGGAGGGCAGGAATAGTGTGGGAAAAGTAGAGCTAAAGAACTTATGACACATGGACATGAACTAAAGGGGGGAATGTGAGTAGGAGGGGGTATGCAGGGTGGAGGGGAATGATGGGGGAGAAATGGGACAACTGTAATAGCATAATCAATAAAATACATATTTTTTTAAAAAGCCACATTTATCCAAATGGGTGGGAGGGGTGGAGACAAGAAAGAGTGGTCCCACATTCACAAAGGTGGATACAAAATAACAGGATGGAGCTACTTTGGGTCAAGATAGTGGCATAGGCAGACGTAAGGTGGCATAGGTTTGCCCCTTCACACAACAACATAAAAATTGCAACTAAAATATAGAACAACCATCACTGAGAACCATCAGAAATCCAGTTGAATAAAAATTTGACAACTACAGAATTAAAGAAACCACATCCATCCAGACAGGTAAAAGGGGCTCAGATATGGAACAGGCTGGTCCTTCACCCACATGTGCTGGATAAAAATTCGGGAGGGATATGTCAGGAGCAAGGAGTCCCAGCCCAACACCAGGCCCTCCAGACCAGGATTCCAGTGCCAGGAAGATAGGTCCCAACAAAATCTGTCTTCAAAGACAAGTAGGGATTGAGTTGGTGGAAGAAACTTCTGGAGCCCCAAGCAGTTCCTCTTAAAGAATCCGCACATGGACTCACCTACTCAGACTCACTCCTCTGAGCTCCAGCACTGGGGTAGCAGCTTGAAAAGCACCAGTGGTATAGAAGGAGAAACTGAAGTGTCTGAATTCAAGGCAAGCAGAGACTACTGTCCCTTTTCTAAACACTCCCCCAACAGAGCCAGTAAGCTGATGCCATATGAGACTCCATCAAGATGACTAACATGGTTTGATGTAACTTTGAGATCTCCAGAGACACTTGCCCCCCCCAACTTATAGGCCCACCCAAGCTGCCTTTCCATGTGAATGGCTGGTCTTGTCTTATGCTTCAAGACTTTCTAAATCCTATCAAACAGGCAACAGCTGGCTTCTGTTAGCCCCAGGCATGGCACTAGCAGCAACCTGCCTAGATTCACAGCTTGGTTTCACCTGGGAATCTCCAAGCCCAGCACAGGTAGCTGTCATCTCAGATTGCTTATAGTTCAGGATGCCCTGGATAAAACATAAGTGAAGGCTGACCTTGGCCTGCACCACCTGGAAAACCCCAGGGCCAGCACACCCAGTGGACAGCTACAGACTATGTAGGAGCACCACCAATCTGCCCCTTCACAGCTGATCCTTCACTGAGGGCAGAGATTAGTGGTCAGTTGTCCCAGCCAGTCTTTGCAGCAGACTGGCCTAGGTAAATCCCTCCCACTGATCTGTCAACAGCAACCAAGGCTCAACTACAAGAGGAGGGTGTACTCAGCCCACATAAAGGGTGCACCTAGAATACCCAGCTTGGGTGATAGGGGAGGCTGTGCCCCTGGACCCTATAGGACACCTACTACATTAGGTCATACTACCAAAACACAGTGTCAAAGCAGCTCTACCTGATTAATAGAAAAAACACAGGAGCCTGCAAAACGAAGAGACAAAGAAACATGACCCAAATGAAAGAACAGATCAAAACTCCACAAAAAGATGTGAATGAAATGGAGATAGGCAATCTATAGATGTAGAGTTCAAACTGCTGGTTATAAGGATGCTCAGGGAACTTATTGAGAACTTCAACAGCCCAAAAAAGATTCAGTCAGAAATGAAGTATACACTAATTAAAATAAAGAACAACTTGTAGTGTGGATGAAGCTGAGAATCAGCTCAATGATTTGAAACATAAAGAACAAAAAAAAAACAATCAGAACAACTAGAAGAAAAAAGAATATACTGTCCAAAAAAACGAGGACAGTATAAACAGCCTCAGGGACAACTTTTGTACCACATGGGTGTCAGAAGGAGAAGAGAAAGGGCAAGAAATTGAAAATGTATCTGAAAAAATAGTGAAAGAAAACTTCCCTAATTTGGTGAAGTAAGTCCAGTAAGTACAGAGAGTCCCAAACAATATGGGAGCAAAGAGGTCTACTCCAAGACACATCATAATTTTAAAATCTCAAAGGTTAAAGATAAAGAGAGAATTTTAAAAGCAGAAAGAGAAAAGCAGATAGTTACCTAGAAAGGAATTCCCATAAGACTGTCAGCTCATTTCTCAAAAGAAACTTTGCAGGTAAGTAGGGACTGGCAAGAAATATTCAAAAAGCGATGAAAAGCAAGGACTTACAACCTAGATTACTCTATCCGGCAAAGCTACAATATAGAATTGAAGGGTAGATGAAGTGCTTCCTAGACAAGGTAAAACTAAAGGAGTTCATCTTCACCAAGCCGTTATTACATGAAATGCTAAAGGGAATTATATAAGAGAAAGAGGAAGACCAAAACAATGAACATTAAAATCACAATAAATTCACAACTATCAATAATTGAATCCAAATAACAAAGTAAGCAAACAAGCAAAAGAATAGAATGATAGATATGGAGATCATTTGGAGGGTTAGGAGAATGGGGAAAATGAGGGGAAAGGCACAGGAATTAAGAAGCACAAATTGGACTTCCAGCCAAGAGGGAGGTGTAGGTGGACACACTGTGACTCCTCTCACAACCAAAATTAAGGACAACAAAAATTTAGAACCAAAAACAAAAACAACCAGAACATATAGAAAATTAAATTGTAGGGGAAGTCCAACAACAATTCACCCAGTAAGAGGGGCAGAGAGGGATCATGGCAGGAAAAAGCAGTGGCTAGTGGTCCCAGATGCACAGGCAGTGGTTGGCACACCCCAGGCACACAGGCAGCACTTACTGGGCACAGGAAGCAACGAGCAGACCAAGCGAGGCGCACAAAGTGGCTGACAGCGGTCACACATTCGCACGCAGATAAACCAGGCGAAAACAGGCAGCGAGACAGATTGTGCAACCCCAGTGCAGGGAAATAAAGCCTAAAAGCACCAATTGAAAACACTTGTGGGGGTTGAGGTGCCGGGAGAGACTCCCAGCCTCACAGGAGAGTTCGTTGAAGAGACCCACAGGGTCCTAGAACGTACACAAGCCCACCCACATGGAAATCAGCACCAGAAAGGCCCAATTTTCTTGGAGAAAGCGGCGGAGGGGACTAGAAACAGAGCGCAGAACAAGCACCATTGTTCCCTCTCGGACTCTGCCCCCACATACAGCGTCACAACTCAGATTCTGGGCTGCCCCTCCCTGGGGAACACATAAGGCTCTGCCCCTCACTACGTAACAGCCACGACCAGACCAAAAAAAAAAACCCATAAAACCCAAAAATGGCTCCAACAGGAGAACAGATCAAAGCCCCAGAGCCAATTCATCTAAGCGACTAAGAGATAGCCAACCTATCAGATGCACAGTTCAAAGCACTGGTGATCAGGATGCTCACAGAATTGGTTGATTTTGGTCGCAAATTAGATGAACAAATGAAAGCTACAGTAAGTGAAATGAAGGAAAATGAACAGGGAACCAATAGTGATGGGAAGAAAACTGGAACTCAGATCAATGAAGTAGACCAGAAGGAAGAAAGAAACAACCAAACAGAAAAGAAGAAAGAAAGAACCAAACAGAAAAGAAGAAAGAAACAAGGATTCAAAAAAATGAAGAGAGGCTTAGGAACCTCCAGGATATCTTTAAACATCCCAACATCCAAATTATAGGGGTCCTAGAAGGGAAAGAGGAAGAGCAACAAGTGGAAAACTTATTCGACCAAATAATAAAGGAGAACTTTTCCAATCTGGCAAAGTCCACTTCCAGAAAATCTAGGTAGCTCAGAGAGTGCCAAAGAAGTTGGACCCAAGGAGGAACACACCAAGGCACATCGTAATTACATTAGCCAAGATTAAAATGAAGGAGAGAATTCTAGAAGCAGCAAGGGATAAAGGGACAGTCACCTACAAAGGAGTTGCCATCAGACTGTCAGCTGATTTCTCAAAACAGACCTTCCAGGCAAGAAGGAGCTGGAAAGAAGTATTCCAAGTCATGAAAGTCGAGGACCTATATCCAAGATTGTTCTACCCAACAAAGCTATCATTTAGAATGGAAGGGCAGATAAAGTGCTTCTCAGATAAGGTCAAGTTAAAGGAGTTCATTATCACCAAGCCCTTATTATATGAAATGTTAAAGGGACTTATCTAAGAAAAAGAAGATAAAAAATAGGACAGGAAAAGACAACAAGCTCACAGATATTAACAACCACACCTAAAACAAAAGCAAACAACTAGAACAGGAACACAACCACAGAAATGGAGATTATATGGAGGATTAGGAACAGAGGAGTAGGAGGAGGAGAGAGGGGGAAAAGGTACAGAGACTAAGTAGCATAGACAGTGGGTAGAAAGTAGACAGGGGGAGGGCAAGAATAGCATGGGAAATGTAGAAGCTAAAGAACTTATGACACATGGACATGAACTAAAGGGGGGAATGTGGGTGGGAGGGGGTGTGCAGGGTGGAGGGGAATGATGGGGGAGAAATGGGACAACTGTAATAGCATAATCAATAAAAATTTTTTTTTTAAAAAAAGAAGCACAAATTGGTAGGTACAAAATAGACAGGTATGTGTTAAGAACAGTATAGGTAATGGAGTAGCCAAAGAACCTATAGACCTGATCCATGGATATGAACTAAAGGGGAGATTGCTGAAAGGAATGGGGGTACTGGTTGGAGGGGAGCAAAGGGGAAAAAATTGGGACTACTATCATATTGACTATGATAGCATAATCAATAAAGTATATTTTTAAAATAAATAAAATAAAAGTGATTTCTATAAAAAATTAATAAAAATGCATGTTTCATCTTCAGAAAAATCTCTTATCTAAAATTTTCAGAGAACCAAGAAAACATATATTATACTGTACATTATCATGTGGAAGTGTTTTGAAAAGCCAAAAGTGCTATATAAGCTTTTTTTTTTTTTTAAATCTTTTGTTGTCGTGACTTTTTTTTTTTATTTATTTATCTTTAGAGAGGAAGGGAAGGAGAGAGGGAGAGAAACATCAATGTGCGGTTGCCTCTTGTATGTCCCCTGCCGGGAACTGGCCTGGCAACCCAGGCATGTGCCCTGACTGGGAATCGAACCGCGATCTTTCGGTTCGCAGGCCCGCGCTCAATCCACTGAGCTACACCAGCCAGGGCCTTATATAAGGCTTTTTAAATTATCAATATTCCTAGTGTTTACTTCTGAAATAGGTTGGGTGCTGAGCAAAGTTGACTTTTCTTGTTGTCTAGCTAACTAATAGGTTAGGTCCAGTCTTCCGTCTAGTATGAATATGCTCACAAATATTTCCTTCAATGCTTAATTTATTATGAGGGATCAAAGAACTGGTTTGGATAATTGCATAATGTCCCTTCAGGGAATGTAATTATATAGTAGAAGTAGGTCACAAAGAAGTCAAAAGATATAACCATAAAAAGAAAATAAAGCAAACAGCAGAATGAACTGTATGTTTCAATTGTTAAAGTCCCATTTCTCATGTTAAATAAAAACTTAAATAATAGCAGCTGAGCTTCTTAAACAGCACAAAATCTGGATGATAAATGCCATTGAATTAGTTAAAATAATAGCTAATTATTATCTAGCTGCTTTGACCCTAAAAATCTGAAATATCAGTGGGTTATCACAAAAGACATTTATTTCTCAGTTAAGGTTCAGAGAGAAATGGAGAGCAAGAACTCCATGCAGTCATTCAGGGACCCAGGTTCAGTCTGGATCTGGGCTTTGTCATCAATTACTAGCTGTCAAAGTTGCCCCAAGGGTACACATCCTGCCAGGAGATGGAGCAAGACGGGATTAGAATATCACATTCCACCTGCCTGAACTCAGTACTATAGTCACACCTAAATACAAGGGAAGCTAGAAAACATGGTCTAACTACGTGCCAAAGATGGAAGAAAACTAGCTTGGTGGACTGCAAGCCAGTTTCAAACTACAAATGCCCTCTTAACTCCCATCCAAAGGAAAAAAGAAACATAAAAAAATAATATTCTCTTTTGGCAGGGCAATTTAGTATGGCTTTTCCAAAAGTTCCCATTTTCCAAGCCACTCAAACCCCAATTCTTATCCTTCTATTGTAAGGCATATGTCCATTCATATAGCAATCAATAAAAGAGGTATCATAAAATAGCCCCGGCTGGTGTGGCTCAGTGAATTGAGTGCCAGCCTGGGAAGCAAAGGGTCACCGGTTGGATTCCCACTGATGAGGGCACATGCCTGGGTTCTGGGCCAGGTCCCCAGTTGGGGGCATGCAAGAGGCAACCACACATCATGTTTCTCTCCCTCTCTTTCTCCCTTCCTACCCATCTCTCTAAAAATAAATAAATAAAATCTTTTTTAAAAAGAGAATCATAAAATATGGAAATAAAAGGCAGAGCAGAAAACTTATGCAATTTAGTTCTCAGAAGTTTGTGAGCCAACTTAATTTGCAAATCCAGTCTGTGCTTCTGGAACGGAGAAGAAGGGGTAGTTCACAATCCACAAACCAATTTGTGTTGTTTCTGCAACACTGCAAAAGTACAACTCATGAATATGCTAATAAAATTGCAATGAGAGTTTTGGCACTATTTCATCACCTCAACTAGATTAGAGAATAATAACACTATGAGTTTACATGACTTCAGAAATGCTGTGGTAGTAGAAAAAAATTAAACTTGCAATGTTTATAATGTAATGAAAATTACAACCATGCTACAGTCAAATAATGATAATTATTTCACATGTAAGTAGTAGTTTGCTGCACACACACAGTAATTCACTATTAAGGTTATTCACTGCTTTTGATGTTTCTGTTTTCTGGTGTCAATGTAAGTAAAGTAGGCACATGCCTACTTTCAAAGATAGAAGAGATAAAAATAGCAATATTGGAAGGAATATATAGTAAAGCAAAAATCTCCTTTAGAATCCTTTAGCACTTTTTTGATCATTAATTAGGGATCTAAGAACAGAAAAGAACACAGAAAAATCTATTTTTACCTTTATATGCCAATTACCAATATAATAGTCAAGTTATATCCTGGGATTGTCCCATAAATTCAAGCCTATTTAAGAGTTCATAAATGCATTGTTTTCAGGTAGTGACTTTATTCAACAGGTAGGAAATCATATAAAGGCCAAAAGATTGGAGATTAACTGAAAAGTCTTCAATGACTTCATTAAGTAGCCTAAGCCACAAAGATGTGTCTGAGCATTTTTTCCAAATGGCATCCGGAGTTCCTAACTTGATAGTTCAGCCGAGCTGACTCCTCTGAAATATCAAAAATATACTTGACTCCCAACTTTCCACTGGATGTTCTCATTAGGACCTACAAGAAGTAAAGGAAGATATGGGAAATAAAATCCATAGGCTTCAGGATTTAGAATCCTCTCTGATCCCTAAGGGACGAGGATGCTGCTGGGCCTATAAACTCAGACAAAGCTGCTGGTTTTCCTCATTGTGTTCACGGCCTCATTATAAGAAAAGAAAATTGGGATTTTTCTTACATTTGTCTAATCAAGAAAAAAGAAATATTTTTCCAGATTAGTGAGTAGTGACCTTCTTTGTTAAGAGATATGTAAAGGCTGAATACTTTCATACACATTATCTCAAATAATGTCATCTGTCCCTCAGTAAAAGGCTAGGCATCCACAAATTATATGGAAGATAATTATCCCAAAATGATGAAATCATAAGGCTATTAATATAAATCCGCCATCCTTCTGGTGTGTCCATTCATTTTATAATTTTTTTTAATTGTGGCCAACTCTTCTTAAACTTTCAGAGTATCCCTGACCTAGAATACCTTCACTTTAAGGGCAATTAGATACTGTTAAATAAAGTAAATGATTTTTCTTATAAATTTCATTGAAATCCAAGAAAAGGAAATAATTCACTCTAACTTTACATAAATAGCACTTTACACATTTTGGCTTCTATGTACTTTGTGTGTGTGTGTGTGCGCGCTCACGCAGAGACACACACAATCATAGGAGAAAAAGGAAACAGCCAAATTGAACATTATCATTGAGTTAGTATGCACTGTGAATTCTGTGCTTACTTTGGTCCCAAACACATATCTGATTGCCTTTGGTGATGTGGTGTAATAAATAAGCTCCAGGTTGGGACTTGAGTTCTTGCTGTCTTTTTTTTTTAATGTGGTAAAGAATAACTCAGTAATGTCAAAAATCCCCTCCAGCTCTAAAATCCTGACTCTCTGCCTTTGCTTTGAAAACCTGGCCTCTGTGGCCATTACACATCTCCTCGGATTTATTTTGCATAGCTGTAAAACTATCTTATGTGTGTCTATCACATAGGGATAATCTAGGAACATACGTGTTCCTGTTACATTTGTCTATCTGAAATATTTGGGTAAATATTAGATTAATTCAAGAAGCCTATAATCTAGATAAAAAGACATTAGGAAGAAATAAAAAACATAGTACCAAAAAGGATGACTTCTATATAGATTTATTTTTCTTTATTCCTTTTTAGTCCTTTCCAGAATCATTTTATTGGACCAAAGCTTTCTGTGGCTTGATAACAAAAGTGACTTCAAGCATCATCCTGTACACCAAAAGGTTGAGGGTTCAATCCCCAGTTGGGGCACATATAGGAGGCAGCCAATTATTGTTTCTCTCTCACATCAATGTTTCTCTCTCTCTCTCTCTCTCTCTCTCTCTCTCTCTCTCTCTCTCTCCCCCCCTTCCCTTCTCTCTAAAATTAATAAACATCCTCAGATGAGGATAAAAAATCATTTGAAGAAATAAAGATAGAAAATTTAAACTTCAAAATCTACTGAAGGTAAAAGAGTAGTCTGAAATGGAAAGCAATGGAGAAAAGTTCAGGCATATAAAAGAGTAGGATTTTTTTAAATTGACATACCTACAAAGCAAACTAAAGGATTCATTAAAACATCAAGAACTTTTAGTTCTCACTGGATCATAAATAAGTAGAAGATTTTTATTCCAATTAAGTAACACCTTCTGAAAAGCAGAAACTGTAAATGCAATTCGATATAGTATGCCCATCTAGAATATTTATACTATGGTATGGTGGTTAGACACTTTTGGTGTGAACCCTTTTGAGAATATAATGAAAACTATGGAGCGTCTCTCTAGAAAAATACACAGGCATACAATTTTGCATATAAATTCAGGACCCTACTAGGCCATGGACCACAGGTTAATAACTCCTGATTTATAATGTTAGTACTGTTTATAAAGTACCATGCATGACTCTTGGATCAGAAGAGTCTGAATTTGTAAGGTTATTTACATACATTTGCATTCTTTACTTAATCTGTTCTACCTCTATGTCTGTAAGATAAATTATTTAGTCTAACCTACTATGAAATCAGTATCAGTGACATGATGTAGATAAGATCTTTTAGCAGATTTTTAAGCCAATCAATTTAATCACATCTAATAACCAAGGCATAGCCAGGAATACCCTGGCTGCAATGAAAACTATTGCCCAATGAGCTTACACATGGTGAAGCCAAGCACAGCCTAACTAGGTATTACCACAAAAATGACACAGCTCCTTCCTAATGTTGCCTGTACCCCATGCAGCCCTAGAACGTTATCAAAGTGCAGTTGGTAGTTTACTAACCATCAAAGCTATTCTTTCATTATCTTCAGAATGTAATGATTATTTTATGAAGACTCATTAAATTTACTGAGATACAACCACATTTATGGCTGCTCCATAACAGGAGTGGGATGTGGGGAACCTGTCTTCAAATGTCTCCTGCTTCTGCGGAGTGCCAAAATCAAGTGTCAGCCATTGTACTGCACTCAGAGCAAGGTGCTTCAGAATTCAGAAGTCATTCCCAAGAGTCAAAATGGATTAGGATCGTTATGCCTATTGTTCTTGTTACAACCTGGCCTTATTTTCAATAACAGCAAACTCACTGAAGGGGAACAAGGTTGTGAAAAAAGAACTTTGCGTGATATCGCCATTTCATCTGCTTTTGGTTTCTCTGCCTTTCCCAGGGCTTCCAACAACAAAACACTGAGACAGTGCATTCAGAGATTCACAACCTCTGTGGTCCGAAAAATCCACTATGAGGAGGGCCCAGGAAAGAATTTGCCATTTTCATTGGAAAAGAAGTAGTTGTTACTAACTATGAAGACTTTGTACTTTGATTTGGATTTGCCATACCTTTCTTTATAGTATGACATCAGATGCTTAAAACATAGAGATATTTTCGTTAATCTGTAAAACAGACATGGAGAGGAGCATTTTAAGAGGTGCAATCTCTTTAAAAAGTGGATCAAACTGTTGAATTCAACAAATGAGATGTGTTTGTACATAAATTTATGGCATAAAAAAGCAATAACAGCAGACTCATAGAATGTAATATTATATAGCCATAAAAAAGAAGGAAATCCAACATTTTGAACAATGTGGGTAGAACTTAAGGTCATTATGCTAAGTGAGATAAGTGAGATAGACAAAGATAAATAGTATATGATCTTATTTATATGTAGAATCTAAAAAAGCCAAACTCTGAAGCAAAGAATAGATTGGTGGTTTAGGGTCTGGGAAGTGGGGGAAATAGAGAGATATTGGTTAAAGGGTACAAACTTTCAGTTATAAGATGAATAAATTCTGGGATCTAATGTACAGGATGGTGACTATAATTAACAATACTGCATTGTTTACTTGGAAGTAGCTGAGAGAGTAAATTTTAAAGGTTCTCACTGTAACAACAACAAAAAATGGAAATTATGTGAGGTGAAGGATGTGTTAACTAATCCTATTGTGGCAATCATTTCAGAATACATACATGTATAAAATCATCATAATGTATACCTAAAACGTACACAATGTTGTATGTCAATTATATCTCAACAAAGTTGGAAAAAACAAAACAGTGATAGTCATAGCAATAATAACATCAATAACAATAGGTTCCAATTGCTGTGTCCTAACTTCCTGTCAAACATTATTGTGGCCACATCACATATTATCTCAATTTATTTATGCCATGTCATAGAGCCAGTAGATGCTACATTTCCATGTGCAATCTGGACCCTGGGTACAGTTTAAAGATTGTAAAATAAGACATGGTACATGGCTACAGTACAAAGCTCCATAGGAAAGGCAGAAATGTAGGGCTATATCCTAAATTAGACCAACAGAAAAATCTAAGAAGGGAAACCACACCCATTCTTAGGGGCGAGTTCTACCTTGTAATTTTATAGTCAGATCTCACAGTTGAAGCATGTTGTCTTAGAAGCATTCAGCCTGTCAAGTGTAACCAAGAGCTGAAAAGTAGTGGCCAAGAACCACGTAAATAGCATCTGAATACATGGAGGTAGGATTTGCTGCCTCTGTGGTCCATCAGGTTGGAGCTGAAATCTTTAGCTGTCAGCAAGAGTGGGAGATCATAAATTTTATATGGCAGCTTTTATATTGAATTTTTCATTTTATCATATTCAATTTATAAGAATTGGATTCCATGTTAGAAACCATGATAACTTCAGGTACACTAATTACATTATCTTAATTTTGTCATTAATAAAGAAAAAAAGAAAATTCCCTGGGCCCTGAAATTGTTATTTGTCTGACTGACCTTGCTTGTCTTCTCTTAAATATTCTTTTTTTTTTAATGCTGTCTCAGAGGGTGTCCAACTTTTCAGGCATTCAAAGAAGGGCAAAGCTATTTGGAAGGCAGAACAGGGAAATTCCATTACTCTTTGAGCCCAGATTCATTCCACTGAAAAATCTTCCACTGTGTATAATAAATATTGAGCATCTTGAAAATAGACATGTATCTATTTTTATTTCTAAATATAATTCTAATTAATTCTAAATATAAGTTTGTAAGAAGACTATCTCTATAATCTGTGGCCTGCAAGTATCCCAGCAATCTGAATTTCAGAGGCCAGGCAGCAAAATAACCTGGATGAAGAAAGGCTAGAGGAGAATATGTACTTTCCCTTCAAAAGATTTAGTCTAGCTTAAATGGGGAAAGCAGGTTAATAACCAAATGAAACAAATAGAAAACAATACAATGCTGAGGTATAGAATCTGAATAACAAATTGTCCCAGTTGCTAGAAAAAGGAAAAGTACTTCTAAATAGGGTATTTATTTGAAAATCTCTAACTATTCCTAAATCACATTGAAAGTTACCTCTTGTCAGGGTTTTTCTCTGGGGATCCCTTATGAGCTAATGTGATGTAATTTACAGTCTGCCAGTCAATTTACTAGGAAAGAGGCTTCTATCTAGGAACTAGAGTGCCATAAGAAACTTTCTCACATACCTTTTTCTTCAGGAGCCATAAGGAATTCTTCAGTAAAGTCCTTTTCCAGAGCATGAATAGGCATGCTGTAATCTGCTCTTACATCTCACTTAGTTGCCAGAAAGTAGTTCCTAACTGCAGGGACCAGGCAGGCCATTTACACTTGGTAGTGTTTACTCTTATACACACTATGGGGCACTTTTAATTAGACACCACTGGTTTATCATTATAAATAAGTATTGAGACACTTGTTAAAGTGTTATGTGAGGTAAACACAAAAGTTCATTGTTTTTAGGCCCTCTCCTATCATGTCAAGCTATGGGAAACACAATAGCTACAAATTAAAGTAAGAAAGTGTCTGTAGTTTTAATATGTGTAATATGTTTCATGAAGGCAGCATGGCACAGCAGTTAAGTTTAGAGGCTGAGTTTGAATCCAGACTAACACCTCTGTTAATCTTAGTCAAGTAAGTAACCTCTCTGAGCTTCAGTGTCTTATCTGCAAAATGGGGATCATAATAATAATACCTACTTCACAGGGTCATTGAGAGAATTATAGCAGATGATTTAAAGTATGTGAAGCTGTGTAAAATATGTTACATAATGCCTGGTACATAGTAAGCACCCAACAAATGACAAATATTATTAAAATTTGGGAGAAAAACTTAAAAAATATAATTCCAAAAGTTACTTTTACTATTCCAAGAAATGAACTAGAATCTCTAAGGAAACTGTAAAAGGTAAGGTAAGCTTTCTATGCTTATTTAGATGAAAGTGAGTATAAGTTTATTTCTGTTTTAATGCAGTAATCTGATTAACTTTTGCCAATATGAAAATGACCTTGAATTGGTCTTGTGACCTCAAATGCTTCATGTTGTTGACTTCCAATAGGCTTTTTGGGATGGTCAGAAATAGTATCTGGTGAAATGGGCAAAAGGTCAAATTCATTTACTTTGTAATAAATAGCAAATATATTTTGCATTAGCTGCTTACAAATAAGAAGAAAATCATAAATTCATTTGTCAAAGCAAGAAGGTAAGGTATTACATAAAGAATTTAGAATAAATTTTAAAAACCAAAAAAAGATTCAATATTGATTTTTTGGTCTCATGCCACTTATTTTATACCAAGAAGTGATTAAATTATTCATTTTTATAAACTAAAGAAATACATTGCCAACTAACATTAAAATGAAGTAAAGATGAATGTAATTAAACAACACTGATTTATCATCATAAACATTCCTGTCTCAGGCGGAGAAATCACTGAGCTAGAGTGAAAGGGAAAGATAAATGTAGCTTGTGAAATGTCAGAACTGTATAACTGTATGATTTCTAAAACTCTTTCTTATTTTAAAAATTTTTATGCTTCAAAAACCAAAACTCTAATGACATATTCCACTTTATCCATGTACTTTAAGATTAATAACTCAAAAATAGCCTATTCTACCAACAGAACTACATTGAGAAGATTAGTTTCCAAAGAGAATCCCAACCATGAGTAATATTATATTATATTTAACCAAAATCAACAAATAATGCAATCACAAATGTATTTTAACAAAATATTTGTGGGTCTTTATGAGACTGTCCTTATAGCAGGTTTCTTTCCATTCCTGTAACTCTAAGTTGAATTTCATTGGTATATAGCAATCATTATTACTCTTGTTACAGCAGAAGTAGCTATATATTTTTTATTTACATTCATCAATTTAATATCCATTTCCATTTCAAAAGGTCACTAAACGGAGGGCATGAAGCCATTCAAATATATATGTGCAGTCCAGAGTCTTTTTTGAAATGAAATCAAGTTCAAACAGCTGCCTGTCCAGCATCATTAAGAAAGACTTGTAAAGCATCTCCTTTTTGAAAATATACCCAGCTTCTCCCTCTTCCTTGTACTAATTGTTAAGCTATTTAGTCAATATTTGGCTTCTATGCATAGTTACCCGCATTATGCAGACGCACTTTATGCCTGGAGTGATCATTTAGGGCCATCACTCCACCTTATATTCCTCTAAGTTCGAATGTTTACCTCTGCAGCAGTCTCAGTCAGTTATTATTTATATCAGTTATCAGTTACAAACTGATCATTCCAACCCCTGTTATTAATTTTTTATTGCACCTCAGATCATGCCCCATTTTTCAAGTGCTGTGTCAGAGCCTAAATCGTTTCTTTCTGCAAAATCTCAAGCCATAAAAGCCAACTATTTGTAGTACATTATCATTTGTAATGTCCTAATTATTTTTACATAATCAATAACATCAAGTCCCTTTTCTTGGGCACTTTCTGTTTAGTTACATTTTATTCTACACACGTCAGTTCCCATCAAGAGCAAAACCAATTTCCTTGTCCTGCATCTGTTCTCAAGACAACCTTAATTCACCATGAATCTATTTGTGTTCACTACCTAGTTAGACCCAGTTGGTTATGTTGCTATAATCTTGGGGCTAAATACGTCTTGCTCTGCAAAACAAGACCTAAGATAACTCAGAATACTACCCAGATGATGACTGCGGTGATTGGAAGTAGCATTTTATTCCATTGTTGTTATTTTTTCAGAGGTCTCTGTTTATGATGTGATGCATTTGGGCCTGAGCACATTAGCTGCATTATTCATTGGGTACATTTGTCAGAACATGCATGTGTATAAAGAACTAATGATCCATATTAAATTAATGGCGCTATAAAAAAGAAAAATACTCCATACAAGCAGCTATGTCAGAAACTACAGACTTTGATAAACCATAGAAAGGACCTAATCAGATGAAGCATTGGACTGTTCTATCTCTAAAATTACATTTCTAGAAATATACTTGTACACAATGTTGGTTTTATTAAAACAAATTAATTCAGTCATTAAGGAATCATAAGGCAAGTGTCTCATAAGTCAGGACCTCCAGTGTAACAAATTGATTAAATGACTGTGTAATAGTCTCTTTAAACAAATCTAGTGTAACAAGTTAATAGATCTGCTCAATTACCATGCTGGGGTGATGAGGATGTGGGCGACTCTCTCATTAAATCCGAGAGATTGTTCTTAGTTTTTTTCCCCCTTTTCTCTCTATTTTTCTGAAAGGGCTGTGTTTTGTTTTGGATTTGAGATTTATTTTCGGGCCTCCGGAAGTTGATTCTTTTAATGGCAATTAAAAATAAAAACTAAATTTGATGCTGCTGACTTCTCCAGTGGATTTGTCAGCTGCGGTTTGGGATGGCACTCTCCCCACCCATCACCTCAAAACGAAGGCATCGGCTGAAGGAATGGCCGAAGGGATACCGACACCACCACCCGCACTCAATCCTGTTAACGCAAAATAGAAAAGTCCCTGTGAGATTAAACTAGAGCTTTTTTCCCCTAGTTAAGCCAAAGTTATAGTAAAGCATTATAACCAGAGAAACGGGCTGCCCCAGGGAGGGGAGGAGGAAGGGCACCTACTGTTTCTTCTGACTGGAGGGCGAAAGGAGACGTCTTAACTATTTAGCGGTGGACTGATTTCAACAGAAAGTCTCCCCCCGCAACCACCGCCATCCTCACCCCCCAGGCTTCAACATTTGAAACGTAAATTTGCCAGCAAGTCCCCGGCCTTCCTGGGCCTCCTTCATCCTTCTCAATCTTCCGACAGAGAGAAGAGGATCTTACAAAATACTCCAGGTGGGCCAGGGCTCCGGGTGCGCCTAGTAAGGACTGAGAAGTGACCTCGATTGAGGTAGAGCGGGGAAGAGGGAAGGAGTAAGCGTGAGAGGGAGAGGGGGAGAGAGAGAGAGAGAGAGGGAGA
This sequence comes from Glossophaga mutica, assembly GCA_039655065.1. Classification (NCBI taxonomy): domain Eukaryota; kingdom Metazoa; phylum Chordata; class Mammalia; order Chiroptera; family Phyllostomidae; genus Glossophaga; species Glossophaga mutica. The sequence goes on along the minus strand of CM077303.1, from coordinate 120,794,659 downwards.
GAGGGAGAGAGGGAGAGAGGGAGAGAGAATTGTTTCAACCATAAACCTTTCATTGACATATCGCTGTGAAAGCTGAAATATTGGAACCGAAAGACGGAGGCCAGACACAGAGGAGCTCCGAAGCTTTCCCTCTCCCGACTCCGAAGCTGGCTCTGGGGTTAAGACAGAGCGGAGTAACTTCGAGCCTCTAGCCTTTTCGGAACTGTTGATGCCCATGACACCTTCTAGCCAAAGGCCCTGGGAGAAAAATCTATTACCCTACTGCCATTTTGTTAAGTGTTTGCTCCTGCGATGTGACCCTGCCACTTTATCTGTTGATTTTTATTTTCTGAGTGCATGTTGCCCAATATGTTACTCTAATAGTTGCTATAATTCTTGAGCAATGGGGCTCATATTTTACAGAGCTGAATTAAAAAGAATGCACTTTAATAAAAACCTGAGCAATACGCCAATGGCCTGACATTGATGTATTTGCATAGAGATGAATTATACAAGCCTGCTTGACACGACTTTTAATAAATGATTGAGGAGGTTATTATAGGGATGCACTTCGGTGTGTGTTAACAGGTTATTTTAGTGCATCTGTAGCCAAAACTGGGAACAATACAATCCTGCATACAGTTGCAGGGTACTTTTTTTGTCTCATATCTTGTGACACTTATTGGGACTGCTTCATCCCCATACTAAGGTTGCAAACTACATTTTATTAACCATTAGTAACATTCACTGAGAATGGAATCGGGGAAATAAAAAAGAAATATGAAACCTCCCTCTCCCCCGCAAAGCTCCTACCCCCATTAGTCATGAAGGTAGTCAATAATGAGCGTCTGGTACAAGGAGTTCTCACTTCGGAAGTCAGGCAGGAAAGAGGGCCGCTTTCCCGGGAACTGCTGGTGAGCAGAAACGCCGAGAAACCACCCAGTGAGAAATTGTCAGCGGATGTGGATGACTCAGGAAACAGTCCTCCCAAGTCTGCGAGCACATGCCCCTTGCTCACATGTGCCCAGAGATCCAAGAGCTCGCTCTTTCGGCATCCAAGAGGATATATTCAAATACCTGTTTGCATGTGCATCCTTTTGTCCTGTTCGACTTTCTTTACACCAGATGCAGTAATTAATACCTGGTAAAATATAAATAAAACGCAAAAAGTTTATTTGTAACTGAAGGTGGCCTAATCTTCCCCCACCCGCCCCCCTCCTTAGAAACGCAGCCAAAAGCGCTGTTTTCTGGATTCCTGAGCGTGGGACGCGGACAGTGTGCAGCTGGCAGCCCCCAAGCTCTGCGCTCAGTGCGCAGCCACAGCACCAGCCCTTCCATCCGCACCCAGCAGCCTCCTCCGGGGTCGGGGGCCAGGGTGCCAACCTTTTCCTCAGGCGCTCAAAGAGAGTGGAGGCGGAAAGGTCCCCACCCTGAGTCTAGTGGGGGTGGGGAAAGAACAAAGGTCGGGTGGGGGGCGCGTAGGACACGAGGGACTGCGGCATTCCCTCGCCGCCTTCCTTTCGGGCAGCCTCACCTCACCCTTCAGCTAGGGGTACTTGCTATCCCGAGCACCGTTTGCGCCGAGCCGGGGTCCTGTCCCCTGGAGCCTCGCCAGAGTGCGCGGCGTCCCCACAGAGAGACACCCGCAGCGCGACACACGCCGCCTCGGCTTCTCAGCCTCTGCCCGAACAGATGTTTTTGTCCCTAGTGGAGATCTGTAACCGATGTTCAGAACAGCTGGTGGACGGCGCTGGCAACCTGTATCTGTTCTGGAACATACCTGAAGGGCGCTTCGGAGGAAGGGGGAGAGGTGGGACCGGGAGATAGAATAAGGTGTGTGAGGCTGCGTGTGAATACAAGTACACACGTGAGCACACACTTCTCTAAACATATCATTTAATACCTTTTTTTAATAGTGACGTTCGGCATTTGCCTTTACGGTTCATCGTAATAACCAAGCAAGGGAGAGAGTAGACGGAAAACTACTCCGCGGAAGTGAGCACAGTGGCTCGGCGGACAGGTGCCAAGGAGCTCAGAGAAGAGGACTCATCCTTGTCTACGAATTAGGAGACCGCGAGCTGGCCTCCGCTGTCACTGTAATGCAGCTCTGTGACCAGAGAGACCCAACAGAAAATACACCCTTCCCAGCGGCGGGCAGAGGCGAAGGCTCAGCACTCTGGCCACGTCAGAGTCGCAAAGTATCCCCCAGCCAAAGGACGAAATGGTGATGCCCTGTGCTAGCCAACCTGAGCGCGCGTGGGCGTCGCAAGCCCCGCCCGGCCTCCAGGGGGCGCACTGGACCTCGGTGAGCGCAGCCGGGGCCTGGAGCCCCAGCGCCAGAGCAGCCTAGCACGGCTTCAGGTGGTTGGGCCCGAGCTGCAGTGGGCCGCACGGTCAACCGCGGGCCTCCGAGGCTCAGTCTGTGACCTGGAAGCTCAGGCTACAACTCGGGGAGGTGGTGAGGGAACGCGGAGCGGGCTATGCTCGACTCTGCCCTGGACACTCGGGTTTCATTCATTCCTCAGCGAAAATGCGCCGTCACTTCCCATCAGGGTTGGCAGACAGCTTTGGAGGCCTCCCTTCCAGGGGTGATGGGAGGGGCTTCTCGCGCCCTCAGCTTTCTAGGAAGGATGCAGTCCTAAGGGTTGGGGAGCCCGCCTGACCCGGCCCCAGCGGCAGCGGCGAGTGGAGCCCGGCAGAGGCCGCGGCACCCGCCATAGGCCTGGAGTCTGGGGACGGAACCAGTCTCGAGAGAGAGAGAAGTGGGGCCAGATGTGGTGACCATCGTCCTGAATTCCAAACAGACTTCGTTGGCTGGACTCAGTAAGGAAATTTGCCAAAAAGCAGAACCAGGACCAGAGAAGGAAATAGGGTGCTCGTCACTTCCAAACTCTCGAATTTCCTTGTCATCCCTTAAACAAAATGGAGAACGCGGTAGGGAAAGTATGATAGTGTGTGGAGATGAGTTTCTTGAGCCTCGCTGTCCAGTGACAGGATTTTAGCTCAATCCAAACCGTGGAAGAGTCGCACAGGAGAGAACAGGAAACGAGGGGTCTATAAAGCAAGGGGCAGCTGAACAGCCCTTTCCCCTCTCTAGAGGAACCTTCTGTTCCTCTGTGGGAGGGCGGGCTCCCTGGGCAGGTGCCACGTTCGAGACAGGTGTCCGCAGAGGCGCCGCCCTGTGGGCTTAAAGCTAAGCTGTCAATAAGCTAGAAAAGCAAACCCATTCTATGGGTTCTAACGACTTCAGTCCCGGCCTCATTCACGCAGCGAGTATCACCTTGAAACTCACCCTATCAAAAAACGCTCTTGCGCATTTCCCGTCCACATGTGCAGCCCTAGAGCCGAGGACTGAGACTTTGCCCACTGGAGAGAGGAGAGAGGACCCAGCCTGAGCCTGTACGTGGGATTCTTCTGTGACGAGCCCCTTTCGGAGCAAATGATTTGACTTCGGCAGTTTTTGACTCTTCTTCCCATTTAATCAAGATGAATTCCAGTTTGCCTCATTGACCTTTGTGATTCAAAAAGACCTTCAGTCCCCCAAAATCCACGTCTTTTCTTTCCAGGCCTTTTTTAAACCAGGAGGACCTCTGAGAGTGACCCCACCTTCAGGATCTGCAGGGAGTCCCCTCTCTCCTCATCTGGGCCGAAATTTCTGGAAGGCCGAAGTCGGGCGCAGCCTCTCCAGACATTGAGGAGAGCATTTCAGCATAGCTTGTACATGGAACCGCAGTGTACAATCCGAACTTCGCCCCTAGGAACAGTTGTTCCGGTTCAGGAAATCTCTCCACATCACATGCGTGCCATCTCGCCCAGAGCAGGCCGAGTTTCCTCATTCTCCGCTCTTATGCAGGCTCCGCTCTTTAAAGAGATCCGCCTTTGTGCCAGTATTACAAGAGACACCGCCTCTGGGAAACAGCCCCTTGAAAGGGAAGCGAGTTTTCTGCCGGACTGAATAAGACCAGGTAAAATAAGAGAGCTCGGACTTTGGCTGTTGATCTGAGACCCGCGTAGACCACCACAACACTCCCGGGTGAAGGACACCCCGATTTTGAGGGAGCGAAGGCACAACACACGGCTGCCCTGGCGGCTAAGGGACAGTGGGGTAGCTGTTGCTGTAGGGAAGAAAAGGAGTTGAAAAATGAAGCCTTGACAAGTGGAAGACCGTGTACTCTCTGGGGAAAGGGGAGGTATTGCTAGTTTTATCATCTCATTTAAGAGGACTGAGGTCCCTTATTCATTCCTCTTGCCTTCTTGGACCCTAGATTTGTTTATAACCCTCTCTTCGGGGGTGGGGGCGGGGTGATATGTTTTTGAAACCTTGTTGGAAATAGAAGAGGTCATTAACAGTTGCCTTTTACAGAGACTAATTGGGAAGAGAAAATAAAGACCAGGAACTTTTTCCTGTTGTTCTAGGGGCAAGGAAAGGGAGTGGACTAAAGAACATAGATTAAACCTTGGCCAACAGGTAAAGGGAAAGTTGACTCCAGCCCCACCACTACCTACCTGCTACAATTTCTGTGGCAGGCTTCTCAGACCTCACACAGACTCCAACAACTGGTTCCCCGCCAAGGGTCTCTGAAAATGTGCAGGTCTCTCCGTAATGCATCCAGATTTTTTAGGTACTGAGAGTAGAATGAGACAGACATGGAGGGTCAGCAAGGGAAATGCTTCCAATTCTTAGAGATAGAATCCTATAACAGCAGGAAACCCCAGTTAAAACATGTAGCAGTTAATTGTATTGATTTATATCATCCCAAATTTTTGTCCCAAAGAAAAACATTGCTGGAAACCTAAGTTCCATATTGAAGACTCTCTAATGGGATCAGTGAAAGAGACATGAATCTCAGCTGCAATGAGTATTTTAAATAGCCAATAAGTCCTCTTCTTACTTATTTATTGCTTTATGCATAATTATAACTCATGTGCCTTGGAGAGGCATTACTACAAATGATGATTACTACACATTACTACAAATGATTATACTGAAGATTTTATTTCAAAGTAACTATGTTGTGAGGTGATATATGAATATATTATAAACCTTTACTTGATCTTCCATTTTACCCAGAGAAAATCTTTACATTGAATTCACCCATTTGCTACTTAAGCTGTGCATAGTTATTTTTACAGGAATTTATCAGATGTTTACATATATACTCAGAATTAGAAGAGACTCCTTATAGCTTTGAGATCACTTCTCTGCTTCCAAGCTTGGAAAAGGGAACTGGTTGCACTAAAGGTTTGTCTTTCTTTAAAACCTTCATGAGAATGCAGTTCATTGTACAGTGTGTGTGTGTGTGTGTGTGTGTGTGTGTGCACTTTAAAGAAATATTCATTGAATGACTTCCACGTGCCAGACACTGCAATGTCCTGAGGATGAAACAGTAAACAAAGAACATATAGTCCTGTGCCCTTGCAATTTGACCCTTTTGGGTTTCAGATGCAGCTCTGTCCAAACTGTCACCCACCCTGGCCTTTCAACTCTCTCTGGGCCACTGTACCAAAAGGAGAAGAGAAGAGAAGGGAGGGGGGAGAGAGGGAAGGAGGCAGGCAGGCAAGCAGACTGTCCACCTGGAAACCATCATTATCCTTCCAAGTAGAGCATGGATCCCTGGCTGACAGAGTCACCTTAAGTATGCTGAAAGTGAGGTCCCTTGAAGTCATCAACCTCTGCCTTCCTCTCTCTCTCATGGAGATTAATGACAGTGCGCTAATTTCATGTTTCCATTTGAAGCCTCTTTTCTCTTCTTAATCACCTTTATCAGAATACCTACGCAGGCAGTGGTATTGCTTCTTACACTGGAGGTAATGAAGCCCAAATCTTCAAATATATTTGCTGTTTTTACTGATTCCATGGTGCACTGGCTTCTCTTTGCTTATGCTGTATGGTGAGGAGTGTGCAAAAGTTAAGTAGACAAACCGGGTACAGAAGCCTTCTGCCCATCAACTTCAATTGGCAAGTATGTAATGCCCAAGCTCACACTAGAAGGAGCAAGGTCTACAGGAGCTTTCCTCTTAATCAAGAATGAGCTGTCCTGACTTTGCTGCCTCCCTTTCTTCCTTCATCCCAAATAGTCAATAGCAGCTCCATCACATATCACTTGCTGCTTCTCTCTCCTGCCTACTTGCTGCTTGACTATTTGGAAACAGACTCATGTTCCCATTTATCAAAGGAAAAGTAAAGGGGGTAATTCCAAACCCCAGTCCTAACTCTAAATCCAGGATTTCTTCACTCCTTTGTACCTTTTTTCTTTCTCTGGGCTTCCTCCCACCCCAGCTTTCCCAGCATCCATCCAACTAATGATGGAAGTGTGTCTGTGGCCATGTTCTATGGGGACATAAATAATACTGTCCTGGGAAGCCAGATCCAGGTTCCTTCCATTTCTGAAATTTCTCATGGGAGAAAAACAGTATGACATGCTTAGCCAAACTATACATCCATAGTACAGGATACAATAATCACCTCACACATTGGTGTGCCACTTTATATTTTATAAAGTCCTTTTGCTTTTGAGTCTCACAACCACTTTGTGAGGCAGGAATTATTATTAAGATAATTTTATAGATAAGGAAATGAAAGATTATACAAGTTAAGTTCCCTGCCCAAGTTACCAGCAAGGAATGGAAACCAGCTCTAGAATGCAAGTTTTCTGACCCTATGTTTTCTGGATGCAAGTTAACCAGTGCTCCTTTCATACTACATGGGATCATCCTGTTATCATTTTCAAGTGACTAAGTAATCATGAAAAATGCCTTCCTCAAGAGTCTTTACCCTCAATGCACTGCTCTTTATCCAGAGAACAAAAGTAAGATGTTAGATACTGTATCAGTTGTCTATGCTATGTAACAAATTACCCCAAATGTAATGGCTTAAAATGAACACTGATTATCTCACATATTTGCTATGGATCAGGAAGCCTGGAGAGTTGGAAACCTGAGTGATTCTGCCTCAGGGCCTCTCAAGGTTTTAGTCAAGATGTTGTCCAGGCCTGCAGCCATGTGAAGGGTTGCAGAGTTGACTTACTGCTCCTTGCAAATTAGGACTGATTGTTGACAGAGGCCTTGATTTCTCACCAAACTGACATACATCTCTATAAGACTGCTTCAGTGTCCTCACAACACAGCAGCTGACTTCTCCCACACTGAGCGATCCAAGAGAGCTAGCAAGGAGAAAGCCACAATGCCTTTTATGACCCAATCACACACCATCCCCTCTAATGAATACATGTAATAAAGTCATAGCCACATTCAAGAAGAGGGGTATTAAGCTCCATCTTTTAAAGGAATATTAAAGCCTTTTGGAAACATTTGAAAATTACCACAAGTAGTTAAGCATTAAGTTTCATATAAAAGAAAGCACTCTCAAGGAATTTAATTATCCCAACAACCCTATGAAATAGGTACAATTATCATCTTTATTTTGCAGATGAGAAGATGAGGCACAAAGTGGTGGAGTCATTTGTCCAAAATCACATAACCAGTCAGTGATAGATCAAATAATCTGGCTCCACAGTCCTGCTCTCCAATGCTGCAAGATGTCCTGATTGTAGCAAAGACAAAAGATTTCTCAAATCTACTCATTCACTTGGAACTTTTCAGTTTTGGAAGAAAATTAGACCAGTCATTACAGACCAAGGAAATAGCACAGAGAGGGAAGAAGAGAAACCCAGGGAGGAGAAAAGTTTACAAAATTCTTTTCAAGAGCTGAGCCACTGCTTCATGCACAAGGGTCAAAGCTGTTGATGATGACTAGTAGAATTACTAAACACCATGGACCCACATATGGGGCTCAGATTGGAGGCATGAAAACTTATTGGATGCCCTTGAAGGTGATTAGACCATCGGATAATAACTAAGTTAATGAATTTTCAGCAACCTTGCCTTTCCATGGTCTGTACAGATTGGTCCCAAATAACTTATTGATAACTGATAACTTTTCATAACTTATGTATCTCCCAAAATAAAACTATATTATAGAACCGTGCTGGTTTTCCTCCTCAATTTGATATATTTATCTCCATTGTAATAACTAAATATGTAGCATAATTATAACTTGACATTTCTTTTTGGCTTTGCCAAAGTAGGCACAGGCAATAGCATTAGAGAGGGGGTAGGCTCCTCTATAACAATAATGTGCACCTATATAAATCATGTGGTAAAAACTCTTTCTTTCCCTAGAACAAGGGAGGGCATCTTTGAATATATCTTCCTCCCAACTAGCCATGATCATGGAAAGTGTACTAAAATAGAACTTCTGGATGAGGCTTGTACTTCAGAATTCTGGTCAGGCTCCAGAAGATATTAAATCCACAGAAATACAATTTCACTTATATGTCAAACATAAAAAGAACAAAATAAACAAATAAGCAAAACAGAAACAAACTCACAGGTACAGAGAACAAATTGATTGTTGCCAGACTGATGGGGAGGGTGAGAGTTGAAGAGATGGATGAAAAGGTAAAATGTATTAAGAAGTACAAATTGCTGTAATAAAAATAGCCACGGAGAGGTGAAGTACAGCACAGAGACTATAGTCAATAATATTGTAAAAACTATGTTATGGTGTCACATGGGTACTGGATTTATCAGGTGTATCACTTTGTAAGGTATATAATATCTAACCACTATGTTGTACAGCTGAAACTAATCTAATATTGTATGTTAACTCAATTTAAAAATAACTTTTAGAATAAATAACACTACAAAGACAGTGTCATCTACTTTTAAAATCTTTAAGTATGATATTCCATGGAAATGTCTGGTTGAGGCGGAGAACACATGATGCATATCTAGACATTTCATCTTGGGGTTATGAATCTATTGGACCAACATGGAAGACAAGAGTGAACTGAGGCTCTCAGTTAAACTTGCAGTCAATCCATGGAATGCTGAAGGCTAAAATTCAGGAAAATACGCCATCTCTTTGGTCATCTCGCTCACACCATCACTCCACTTCCCAGTCAAGCTTTACATTTATATGGGGGGGTGCTATATTATTGTTTTCTGAAGATCTTAAGAAGGGCTACAGGGAGAATGTATTTCTATGTTAAGATTGCAGTGTAAATACTAGAGAAAAAGATGCACAATTTCTTGTCAAAAAAGGAAATGTACTGAGAAACTGGCCTTTCAAAAAGAGTCACACTGTGGAGGGGAGGAGTACTTTTTTGGAGTATTTGTGTGTGCATTAAGAAGGATGAAATCTAGTGAAGAGAAAGCTATTCAGGTTAGCCAGAAAAGAGTTTATAGATGAAATCTACAACTTTTGTTGTTATTATACGATCCTATTGTCAGTGACTACAAAATAAGGCACAGTGTTTTTAAGTTATTGGTTCTAGGAGCTCCCAAGCAGAATTTCACCTCTCTTGTGTGTGTGCATGTCCCTCCCAGATGATGGCCACCTTAAAGGACAGGCCAGCGTGAATCTACTCAAGTTGGTGCTGGTCTAATAACATTCTCCTATACATGATATCACACTCTAAATGGTTTCAAATGCACCTTCAAACTCCATTGCCTAGTATAGTATTTCCCAGAAAAATTAGCCTTCAGTCCAAACTGTCTACACACTGAGCAATGAAGAAATGCACATTTCTTCTCTTTCCAGGGAAAAATGAGTAATTTTCAGTTGCTCCTCTTCCCATTGTCTCCCCATAAAAGGAACATAGATTATAGAGTTTACAAGCTTGGAAAAATGTTCAATAACCCACAGCTTCTGGTAAAGAAGTATAGCTTTAAGTTTCAGGATCCTCTGAATGTCAACCAAAGAAAAGGTTAGCCACCAATTAGAACTGAGCTTTGACTGTGGGGTCTGGGGAGATAACAGAGTAGGAAGCTGCACATTGTGAATGCTGCTGGGCCACCCAAGACATACACACACACACACACACACACACACAGACACACACACACACATACACAGCCCTTTCCTTTTACTCTATAGCCCTCACCCAACCTCCTCTTAAGGAAAGATACACACACACAGTAAAACAAAAATTAAAAATTAAAAAACAAGCAGTTTTACCCTTCCTTTACCATACACACACACACACACAAATCTTGTTTTTCCCCTTTTGTTTTCCATGTTGACATTTTGCTGCCTGTAAGTATTTTTTAAAGTAATGGTTGAGTGGGTGGGGGGGGTGTGGTTGGAATGGGTAAAGGTGGTCAAAAGGTACAAAATATCTGGGGATGTCTTGTATAGGATTGTCACTATAATTAACAGTACTGAACATATATTAGCAAGTTTCTAAAAGAGTAGATCTTTAAGTTCTCATTACAAAGAAGAAGTTATAGCTGTTAACTAAACTTATTGTGATAATCATTTTACAATATATACACATAATGTATCAAATCATTATGCTGTACATCTTGAACTCATACAACATTATATCAATTATATTTAAAACTGGAAAAAATAAAAAATGAAAGCAGTGGTCCATCAGGTCATTTGCTGTTATTTTTTGTTTTAAAATTATGACCCCTTTAGCTGTAAATACTGGCTAACAGCCTTAATCAGATGCTTATGGCTGGTTAATGCCATAAAAATTTTGAGCCAAAATGAAAAATTATTCTTACTTTCCCTTGCTTGAGCTACATAGAATGTTTCCTCAGCTTCCCCACCATGCTAACTCTTGTGAAAAACATCCTACAGAACTAAACCAAACCAACCAGGATAAAGGAACACCTAAGAAAAGTATCCCCCACCCACTTTTCCCTCACTCCCAGTTTTATGGGGCCAGCTGCAACTGGTGGCCAGCTGGAATCCTGGGTGGAAGTAAATTAATTGGAAACCCCAAGTCACTGCTGTAGTCAACTGGGAAAAAGGAGTGAATGCCATGGCAGTATACTCCCAGAGCCCATCTTAGGCTGCTGCCCACACAACTCAGAGCACTTCAGTGCCCAGACTGGCAATCATGCAGACTCCGTCTGCTCTCTGCATACTGGCCTGTAGGGTGGAGGACAGGCTACCAGCGTTTACATTTCTCAGATATGTATCTAAATGTAAAGGTGAACAGTTCAGAGGGAATGTTTACTAAAGGAATCAGAAGAGGTGTTTTTGCACATTTCTAACTTGAAATAAATATTCTAACTTTATTTACTTGAGAAAAAGCTTTAATCTCAGTTCCAAGTTTTCTATGAATGACACTACTATATTACTGCTAACAACAACAATAATTATAGTAATAATAATTATTATTCCAAAGGTAGCATTCCTAACTACATTGTGAATTTTTCACAATTACATTGTGAAATTAAAAAAAGTTGTTTGGCTTTTCAAAGCAGAAGAAAAGTGGGTGCAAGTTAATAAAGTAGATGAAAGACTTCCATTTCTTGCAAATTAATAAAATTAAAGTGAAGTATTAGGCTGGTAAGCTTGCTCTTTCCCAGATTCTTTCATAGAGAGAGGAGGACAGAGAGAGAGGAGAAGAAAGGAGGACTAAAGGAAGGAAGAAAGGAAGGAAAGAAGGAAGGGAGGAAGTTAGCTCTTAATGTTCACAACTAAGATTTAAATTACATCACCGCAGCAGAGCAAAGCCCCTTTTGAAATAGCCTCTCTATAGGACACAGACCTTAGTCTTGCTAAGAACACAGAAATTTCAAAGTTTGGCGTTTATTGGGAACTTTACAGGTAAACTAGAGAACAGAAATAAGGAAGATTTGCATCCTTTTCACAAAATAATGCCATCAGGAATATATTTTACAATAATTTCCTTCAGGCAGTTTCATTCTCAGTTTTCATTATTTTATTCCCAGTTTTTACAATGTTTTTAAAAATTATTTTCAAGATGAACAAAACAGGTCCACACTTTACTGAACACTAGCCTGAAGAATCTACTTAATTCTATTGATTTTTCTGTCTTTGAACACAAGCTCACTAACCTGAAACACTAAGGAAGTAACTATATTTCACTGAGCTTAAAATTGAGGATCTAAAAACTAAAGGATCCCAAGACAGTGATACTTCCCTCTCCCTGGGATTCTTAGTTCGCGCTCGCGCGCGCTCTCTCTCTCTCTCTCTCTCTCTCTCTCTCTCTCTCTCAAATTTATCTGTAGAAGCCTTTGCATTTCTTCCTTAATCCTACAGCTTTCATATTAGTTAGAAGAAGCTTTCTTTAAATTAATCATTTTTAATTGTAATGGTTAGCAAAATCAGAGTTCCTGTCTTTCCAACTTCTGCACTCTTGCAAGCTATAGTGCAGGCAAAATGTTAACATCAAACAGCAGTTGCTGCTGGGTCATCAAGCTTCGTCGCCGCCTCTAAGCTAAGAGATCTAGGCTTTGCCTGAGGAGCTACCTTGGATATATGGAAATGAGGTCTTCCCAAAACTCCCTAGGGACTTCCTTGCAAAAGAAAAAGCCATTAGGAAAAAATTAGACAACACAGACATCAGATCAGCCTTTGGGACAAATTTCTCCAAGAAGCCGTAAGAGTCTCTGCATTTCCTATATCTTCCCAATCCAGGAGAATGAGAGATATGATGCCACTCTTTAATAATAATAAAATAATAATAATAATGTAACTATTTTTACCCAAGAAACCAGTATAAGATTTTTGTTGTCTTGACTTTTGAGATCTCTGATGAGATCAGATGATCTGTACCCTTTCATTCAAGGCAACAGACGTCTTCGAACTTTTTTTTTAATTTGATTTATCCTTTGAAACAAAGTGCATTACATTTAACTGGTCTTGCAAGGGCGGGGGTGGGGGTCTTTTCTCTTTACAAACCGAATTCCTTATATAAATTAATAAAAGCTAAAGATGCTAATATACCACCGGTATTAGCTTAAAAAAGAAAACAATTTACATAGTCTGTAGTGTTCTTATCATACAAAACACTTCAAATTCAATTATAGCAACTAAATGGATTTTTATATTTCTGACCCAGAGCAGTTGTAACGATTCCCACCATCTACTTTAACACGCATTTTTATCAGAAAGGAGTTAAATTAAATACAAGCTATGTAGCCCCTCCCTTCCCAATACTTTCTTTAAATCACTAATAAATAGCTACAAACTACTGTGCAATTGCAGAGACGAACCAAGAAGCAGGTCTGGGGCCTTTCCTAGTATCACGTCTTCTACTTCAAGTCCTGGAGGCAAGAAGCTGGAGGCGGGCGGGGGACCAGGGATGGGCGGGAAGATCAAGAAGGGACCAGGGGGAATTGAGATACTACAAAACCAAACCCGGCAGAGTGGCTGGAGAGGGAAGCCGAGGATATTCTTTTCTATGCTTCTCCAATGACGTTCAAAATAAAAGGGGAACGTGTGGTGTGAACAGCTCTTAAAAGGGATAGAGAGAAGGAAGGATGTCCATCTTTTTATAACAAATTTAAAAAAAGCGTTTTACATTTTAAATATTAACAATAAAGTAATTTCTAGTCAGTGTGACTCACGATTTATTTACAAAGGGCCTTCAACAGGTTACTCTAGTCCACACAGCAGTTTGTAGGGGAGAGAGAAACGTCCCTCTTCCCAGCTGAGGCGGTTGCCTGCGCACTTAGCCCCAAGGTCCCCAGCACAGTGGGTGTCCGTCCTTCAAAAAGCCTTCCCTGAGCCGCCCCCCCCAACCCCGCCCCTGCCAAGCGCTGGGGCCTGGATGCGTGAATGGGCAGGGACCGAAGCTACTCCCACCGCGGGGTTCGGGGTTAGGGTACCCAGTGGCCTGGGAGGGTGGTCCAGATGCTAGTTTCAGTTGTGTTCTGTACGCATCGCATTTCATTGTCTTTACTGCCTTCTTACCAACCCGGAGTCTCTTCTCCCCTCCTCCCTCAACTTCTATGTTAAAAAAATAGATATGTACATCTCAAAATAGCAAAGGGCCCCGCAGGCGGGGCCGGAAGGCAGGGCTCACGGCCCCGCGGCCCCGGCGGCGGAGGCGGCGGCGGGGCAGTGGCTCTCAGGACCCGCCGTCTGTCTCCGACCCGTGCAGCAGGAGGCCGCCGCCACCGGACTTGTGCTTCTTCAGCAGCTGCGTGATTTTCTCGTCGTCCGAGTTGGGGTCCAAGGGCTTGTTGTAATCGTCGTCCTCCTCCTCGTTCTCCGAAGCCCCCTTGAGCCGCTCAGTCTCCGAGTCCTGCTTCTTCTTGGCGGTGGCCATCTCCGCCGCGTGCTTCTTCCTCCACTTGGTCCGGCGGTTCTGGAACCAGACCTGCGGGCCGACCCAGTGGAGGAGAGGGGAAACAAAGGCGGCAAGAATTTAATGCGAGCAGATCCGAGCAATGCTACTTCTCCCACATCCCGCGGGCGCTCCTGCGGGCCCCTGATGGCTTGCCACCCTCGATCAGAGATCTCTCAGGTCTGAGCCGTCACCGTCGGTCTCAAAAGCCCCAGGTTCCTCTGAGTCACGCGCACCAACCAATGGACTGCCGTTGTCATAGCGATACTAACACAACTCTATTGAGGTTCTCTGTGAGCCATTTCTCAGAAGAGAAAAAACTTGGAAATGTAAAATGAATGTCCCTAAAAATAAGTGCACTTTCTTACTTTCTAGTCTAAAGTAGAAAAGTTTTCTGCTTTCAAAGCTGCCCCATAACGACTGTGATTTTATTCGTTATTTACTTTCTTAGATTAAGGTATTCCAAATAACCAAAGTATACTGGCACTTTAGTGTGATTTGTGGGACAAGGCAGAGCATTTATCCCTCCAATTACCTCCGTTCTCCCCTTCACTTTTGGATCTGTGTTTGTTTCACTTGTCTCAGGTCTGAATATACACAAACACGGTAGTTAAAAAAACCCTCCCCATTTACACTTGCAATCATGTAGGTTTTTTTTTAATTTGCTAAAACTGAAACCTCAAATCACTAATAATAACAAACATAAATGCATGAAAATATTTAATAGTTCAGTCAAAATCATCACAGTAGAGTGTGTGGGTGTCTGGTTTAATGTTTTGCATAAAATGAAAGTCAAGGTTAGAGTTTTCATCAGTTTTTTTAAAGTGAAATGTTGCCAGTTACATTACTTCCCACTATTAATATGCCTAGTCTTTCAAATATTATTTTAACATTGCTCTTCCCTAATGCATTCATTTTATATAAAAATATTTAAACCTATTCATGTTTGACACCATACTTAATATACATATTTAAAGCATCAGCAATGAACAACCAATTTCCCAAACATATTGTATAATCCTCTCTTTATGCTTCTCAGCCATTTTCTCATTCATTATGTATTTAACTAGAGAATCAGATTGTTCTAAAAATGATTTTGATTTTCTTTATACAGCTATAATAATTCACTCCAAGCCACGCAGACATATTCACAGTGACAAATGAAGACCTCCAGAACATGGTGGCAGGCTCTGTTCTGTACCAGTTGTTGCAAAAATAATTCTATCTGTGATGGTGTTCTAATGGTCACACACAAAATCACTCCTAAAGTGTATTTTATGATGCTTATCCAAGGGGAAACACACTCTAACCAGCAGACACAGCTAACAGTTATTCCTACTTAAAGAGGAACAATATGACTAATGAAAACAGACTTATACACAAACACACACCCCCCAAAACCCAAATATAATGAGTGAAAAGGAGGATCAAAAGAAAATATTGGAAATATAAGAAGACACTAGATTTAATTAACCTAGCTGAATCTTTTTATTTTTCAAAAAGGATTTCTAACATTTGAATCCCTGGAAATATGCTGTACAACTCAATTATAACCTAAGTGACATTTTAAATTTAAGTTGTCATATACAGTAAAATATCTTACATGTACTGATAAACTTATTTAAAACAATTCAATTTCATAGTAAGTAATAATCCTATCAATTCCTTTGAAAAATTACTATGCGAAAGTGATTGCCTTCAGCTAAACTAAAAGTAGATTCATGCATGCTAAGTGGTTACATCCTGTGGATTTACGTTTTTAAACCTGCAAATTACTACACAGTAGCATTATAATGCTAAACTACATCAGGAAATTATATAATTAGTGACGCCTGAATTAAGAAACAAAAGACTGGATAAACAGAATAAATAGAAGCTATCTAACTGGTCTTATCTATTGTCGGGGCTGATATTTCGGTAATGCTTTTTACTCTGTAATAATCCTGAGTTTCCCCAGCACTTGCTGCTATCTAGATTAACCTAATTTCAAAGGAGGGGGCCTTATTCCTTTTGTTCAGCAACAGTTTGCCCATCACGGAGATCCCAGAGCCTTTACCGCTCCCCCTTCACTGACCTCATCTCCTCCCCAGACCCCTCAGACTCGCACCTCAAGAGGTTGTTTGTTAGACGAGGGGAGGTGGACTATCCCTTGAGCTTCGAGGTCCACTCACCTTGACCTGACTCTCCGTCATCCCCAAAGAATAGGCCAAGCGAGCCCTCTCGGGCCCCGCCAAGTACTTCGTTTGCTCGAAAGTCTTCTCCAGGGCGAAGATCTGCTGGCCGGAGAATGTAGGTCTCGTGTGTTTTCTCTTCCCGTCTTTGTCCAACAAAATGGATCCTTGATCTGCGAGGACAAATAAACAAGGGCAGGGGAAAAACAATCGGTTGCAAGCGGCTCCACCAAAACGAAACGAACTCACAAAACAAATCTTTTGGTGGAAAAGAAAAGCTTTTTCGGCGGCGGGCTCCAAAAGTGTCGTGGCGCTTCCAGTCTCACCGCGCCTTGCTGCCTTTTGGTCTGACCTGTGCTTTAAAAGCCGGGTGTGTTTGGAGCAACGGTAAATAACCTTCTGCTTAACACCTATGTCAGGTAGCCGAGCACCACGTCGCTGAAGTCTGCCAAAGCCCAGCAGTCAGGCCCCAGGGAGCAGAGGGGCGCGGGGAAAGGCCGCTGGGCCCGGACCCTTTGCGTGAGGATGACTAGTTTCTTTCCTTGAACGCTTTCCTAACCTGTGTCCGCACAACAATGGGCGCCTTGTTTGGTTTTTTTTTTTTTTTTTTTTTTTTTTTTTTTTTGCATATAAGGGAGCGAAATCGCCTGCAAGTCCAACGCCGCTGGGCCGAGGGGGAGGAGGCGCCGCCTTTGTTGGCAGCCCCAACGCGGCCATCAAAACGCGCACAATAGCGTCCCTCGCACCCTCACTCTCGCGGGCTGCCCTCCTCTCCCCGGCTTCCCACGGGAGCCACCGCTGGCTCCCGAAACTTCCCTCGGTTAGCGCCACTAGCCACACTAAAGTAGTCGGAAGATGTAGAGGAAACTTAGAGGACTCAGTCAAAAGCAAAGAACTGAGCGAGAAAAGGATCCAGGGCTCGCCCCGGACGCCACCTGAGAGGCTGGGAAACTCCAGGCGCGGTTGCCAGCTACACAGACTGGAGGAATCCCGGGGAACCGAGTTGGTTTTAAGCAAGGTCCCTGCGAGATGTTGCATTCCCCTGGTCCTTGTCCCGTCACCTCTTTTCTCCTCGGGTTCTTTCTTGTGTTAGCAGGATGAGGGACACGACTCCCTTCACTATGCGTGGGCCCAAGGAGTCGAAACCCTCTGGGGCCAAGGCGGGTGGGAAAGCGAGGGACAAGCGGTGAAGAGCGGCCCGAAGTGAGGGGGCGTTCACCCTCCTCCGCTGGCGGTGGGCCTGCCTTCAACGGGTTCATGCCGGCCGAGCTTACGGGGTGGAGGGGGGGCAGCGCGGGGGCGAAGAAGTGAGGTGGGGACACCCTGGGCCGAGATGTACGTGCAAATACACGCACCTCCGCCCAGGGCTAGGGAGGGCTCACCCCTGCCGGTCCCCACCGGCCGCCATAGAAGAATGCCAGTTAGACTGGCGAAGGCGGAGTGGAGGCCTGGACAACAGGCAGGAGCCGGGAAAGTAGGCATCCGGGCGGAGCTCAGTGGCCTCTCCTTCCCTCCCACCTCTTTAGCCCAGGGCCAGTCTGAGGTTCCGGCCGGGCTGTTCCCGGAGCAACCGGGGCCTCAGATGATACACAGGCCCGGCACCGCGGTGCGCTCCACGCGGACGCGTGCTCGCCCTCTCCTCGAGGCGTGCCCAAGGCTACGAGAGAGGCGGGCACTTGGACACAAGCGCGGGAGCTCAGGAAGGACAAAAATCCCTCGCTGGATACCCTGGCCTAAATTGTGCGGTCCCGGCGTTGCCAAACTACTGGGGAGGCGAGAGCGAGGACCGACTCTCAAACACCCGGGGTCCTGACCCGAGAGCCGGCAGAACGCGCACAACTGGGCGCGGGTGATCGTACTCACGAGGGGTGCAGGCCAGGCGCGCGTCCCTCCAGGGCGGACTCTGCATCACTCCCGGCCAGAAGATGGGCGTCCGGCCAGGCAGCTCGGCTAGTGGCTTGGGGTACCGACCCACAGCGGCTACGGCTGCGGCACTGGGGCTGAAGTAGAGCCCAGGCGGAGGGGGCGGCGGGCTCAGGTTGCTGAAGCGGGGCAGGCCCGCCAGCAGCCCCGCTGGGGACGAGGCGGCGGCCGCAGCGGCTGCGGCCGCGGCCGCAGCGGCGGAAGCTGAAGAAGCGGAGGTGGAGGAGGAAGAAGAGGAGGAGGAACCCGAGGGCGAGGCGGAGGGCAAGGCGGCCCCTGAGCCCACGGGCATGGAGGGCCGGCTCAGGATGTCGTTGATGCCGTGTGGGGTGGCGGCCGAGAGCTGCTGCGGGGGGCTGCCCAGGGAAGAGAGCCCCCCCGTGGCCGGGGGCTTCAGGCCGCCTGGGTTGTGGGCGCCCAAAGGCGGGGAGGGCGAGGACGAGGAGGACGAGGAGGAAGAGGAAGGCGGACCGGAGGGCAGCGGTGGGTACGCGGCGGGGTAGAGCGGGGTCTTCATTTCGGCCATGCTGTGCAGGGCGGCCAGGGGCGGGCTGCTGAGCAGGAAAGCGCTCTGCCTGGTGCCCTCCATCGCCCCCACCGCTAACATCCCACGGCCAGGCCGCAGCCCGCAGCCACGAAGCGAGGGCGCCGGCTGGTGCCCCCCGGCGGGGCTCAGGGTAGACAGAAGCGCAGAGGGTTCGAGCAAGGAGCCGCTCCACGCACCCGGAGGCGACCTGCCAACCGGGCCGAGAACGCTGCTGCCGAGAGTTGCTCTCGGAGCTGCGCAAAAGAAATGAACAAACTCGCCACTCGAGAGGTGGCGGCTCTCCGAGACCTGCGGGCGTCTGGGCGGGTTTGGCTGTCCTTCCGCTCCTAGACTCAATCGCAGTCTCTTCTCTCTTCCTCACTTTGGCCCGCCGCTCAAAGTGCGCTACTTCTCATCTTCTCCCCCCGCGAAATAAGCAAAACAAACCCCACGCCGGCCCCAAAGAGTTTGTAACAAAGTTAAGAGTCACCAAATCTGCACTTTGATGTTGGGGGCTGGCTGGCTTTCTTTAGAGAGGTTCAAAGGACGCCGGGTTCCGCCCGAGGAGCTCCTCTAATCTTACTCGGAAGCCCTGCTCCCTCGATCGCGAGGCAGCTTCGCACTCGGCGCTCGCAGCGCGCGGGGCCCGAGCGCGGCCAGCCCGCGGGCGGATCTAGCCTCCGGGAGCGCTTCCTCCGCCAGCCAGAAACCGCAGCGCCACCAGTCTCCACGGCTCCCGGATTCGGCGCGCCGAACCGCCTTTCCCTCGCGCGACGGGGCACTACAGTTGCAATATTGAAAAGAAAAAAGGGGGGAGAAAAATACAGAAAAGCAAAGACTAAGTGTGACAAGTCTGACGACTTTGGTTACGGCTCCGCTGGACAGTCCACTTCAGCAAACCGGCCTGGCGACCCCGCCCCACCCCCCGGCGTCCTCTCACTCGCCGCTTCTGCTTGTCCTCTCTCGCATTTTCTTCGCGGCTTTAGAGCAGGCTCCGCTCTTCTAAGCCCTGTCCCCTGGCCTAGCCGACACTCTCCGCCGTCCTCCGCTCTCTCTCCTCTCCTCTCTCCCTCCGGGCCTGACAGTTCCGATGAAGCTCTCAAAGGTAATAAAACATTTGCATCACTCCCTACCGCTCTTTAGAGGGGGGAACAAAAGGGCGGGGGTAGTGGGGTCCAAAATAAGAACTTTGGGGGACGTCACTCCGAGGCACCCAGGAGGGGCGGGGCCGACGAGTGGGTGCAGGCCGTAGGCGTAACCGCCGGCTCCAATAGCGCTCAGCCTCAGGCCTCGCGTCCCTTCTGGGGCGCGTCCGCTCCCGAAGCGCCGCGCCTTCTGATTGGCTGAAGCGGGCGAGCCGCGAAGCCGCGCCCGCCGGGTCTCCGCCCCCTCCCACTTCCATCCCCCCCCCTCGCGGGTGGTTCCAGGGGGCGGGGCCTGGCTACTGGAGCGGTTCGGTAGGGGTGCCAGTGGACTCCTGGATTAATCGTGCTAAATAAAATGGAAAAGGGGGGTGGGGGAGCAGAGATGATGAGGGTATTACTTTTTAAAGAGAAGAATAATGAAAACCCAACCCTTTTATGGAAAAACAGTTCATAGTGCTCCCGCGCCTCCCCCTTCTCCCGTTCGCGTCGCCCTACCCCCTTCCCCCACGAGCTCGCGGCGCCTAACCTCGAACAGAGTCTGGTCCCTTGTAAAACGGATCCAATGGTGCTCCGTGCAGCCCTGGCCTACCTCCTTCTTTTGAAGGGATTAATTAAAGGCCATCTGGGCTCTCCCAGAATTGTGCAAATTAATTTGTTGCTCCTTAAACCTATAGATGTCCTTAATCCCCTTGTAGGCCGAAGGAGTGTCCTCTTCCATCTTTGCCACCTTCCACTTTCTCTTTTCCTTTTCTTTTCATTTCTGAGTCCCCTCTCGATTATCAACATTTATAGTTTTACATAATTTGCTGGGAACAGAATCAGCTTAATGGAATGGAAATATTTCTCTCTCGTGTTATGTTTAGACATGAGAACGGTGAGCTTAAAAAAAAAAAAAAAAAAACTTTTCTCCCCTTTGACTATTATTTGTTTTGAGTTTACACGGGGGCAGAATCACCAAAATTGAAGAGCCGTTTTTAGATACCGAAGTATTTGGGTAGGCGTCTCTGAAACTCTAGTCCATGCCCTCAACTGCAGGGTTGTTCTGGAAGATGAAGATGTCCTCCCTTGGGGGCGGTGGTGATGGGATGGACGCCCAGGGGTAGGAGCTGGAGATGGTTTCCTCATTTCCTCTCAATCTCTCCCATCCCTGGTGGGCCTTGAAATTTCTGCAGTGTTGAGCTTTGCAAGGAGGAAGACCCTTGAACATATTTTGCATTTCAAGATGTTAAAGAGGCGCACCGTAGTGGGGTTGTCACTACAGCAATTTGGATGAGATTATTAAATCCAAACTTAATTCACAAAAACAGAACAAAACAGAAACAAATGGCTCCAGAATAAAACTTGAGCAGCACCACCCATGGATGGAGTTTGTCTCTAAGTGCCAAAGCACTCAGATGAGTCCAAGCAGGAAAAGCTGGGAGGGCTTTTTAAAATTTTCTTTGTTTATATTTTGCCACTTTTATTATTCACTTCTGAAATTTAAAAAATGTTACTCTTATTTGGTCTCCCTCTTCCCTCTCCACCTTTCTTTATTAACTTCCAGACTGGACTAAATTCATCACTTCAGTAATACCTTTCATCTGACGTGAGAGAAGGTGAAATCCTCCATCTGTGGGAATTATGCTGAGTCCGGCAAGAAGAGCTTCCTGTAGGGACCGTCTGCATTTTCCCGCAGGGATGCCTTGCTGGGCTGTGGGTCTAAAACCCAGCGTCCTGACACTTCGGCTGGAGGCTGCAGTAGGAGGGTGGTGCGTGGCAGACCGGCCCTAGCCTCTGTGCTGGGATCCCTCTGCCTCTCACTTCGTTGCAAACGAAACCTGTTCTCACCTCGCCCCGGGAGACTCTCGCACGGCGGTGGCGCAGAGTCTCCCGCCTGGACACCGCACAAGGGCCACAAGCGACTTCCTCACAAGACCCGGGCACCGCATTCTCGAGTTCTAGGTAGGAATGGAAAGCGAAGGAGGCTAGTGATCCCCAAAGATTCCAGTTTCAAAAAGCGACCCCTGCTTTATTTCATGTAAGTATTATGACCCAGGGAAGAATTGAACATTTTCTTATTGTAAATTTAGTATCTGATATGCGGTTGGGCGAGGTCAAGAAACAGGGACTGGCTGTTTGCTTAATACTTGGCAACCCTGGGTGTAAGAAGTCTCTGTCCTTTGCTTTTATTCACATTGTGAAATTAAAATAACAGCATTGTTCTCAAATTGTGACAATAAAAAAATGCTGGACTCTGTGTTCCTCAGTCTCCGGAAGTGAGCTTCAGGTGCCTGAATCCCGAGTGGGTCGGCGTGTGTTCCTGACACAGTGGACGGCGCTGAAGGAAAGCCAGTGCCTCCGGCCTGGTGCTGCAGGTCCTCGATCCGCTCGGTCTGTCCACAGCTGCTGGCAGCTGGGAGAGCGACGCGTATCCTCTGAGGGGTGAGGAAGGGCTGCCCCCGTCACTACCCGGGTGAGGTGGGCCTGGCCCTGAGAGGCTTAAACCACCCTCGAGACCAGAGCCCTGGAAATACAGATCTGTGTGCTGAAGCGGGAAGCGGGTTTCTGGTCGAGGTCTTACACCTCGCTTACAAACACCCTGGAGAGTCAGGCTTACTCTTCCTTCAGAAGCCTTTAGCTCTCAGGCTTTTCTGTCGATGACCTAATAAAGTCGGACATTTCTAAGCCACCCGCCAGGAGTGGAAAGTGTAACAGCACGTGGTCGCGATGGCGCCCAGGTCCCACCTCTGCACAGTATACATATTTTGGGGGAAGGGACTGTGTTTGAAAGCGAATAATTTGCATTTTAACCAAAAAAGTGATTTGGCAAATTGTGAGACTGCATAAGAGACTAAAAGGTAGGGGTAGGAAAAGCAACGCGCCCCTCAACTTTCTTTGAGCCTACGAAAAACTGCACTTGTTTGCATGTTCCTGCTTTTGCCCAAGCTGTCCGTGGGACCACCCTGCCCTTGAGCTCACCCTTGAGTCAGAACAGCCCAATGCGTTTATTTTAAATGGAAGGGTCAGCCACTGAATTTGGGATCACTCACGGAAGAAATGCAAATGAAATCTCAGCTAAATATACTAAAATTCAGAGGTCTGGTATGAATGATATTGTTTCCCCTCGAATGTATTAACGTCAAGTGTCAGGATACTCAGATGTAACTACAGGAAGCTAGTTCCATGCTTGTGCTCACACACACACAAAATGAGTGAGGGGTAACGAGAATTACGCGTGTGTTTCAGGCTAAAAACCTCTCCAGAATGTGTTTGCTTGAATTGTCTAGATGACTTGTTGATTACTTCGGTTGATTACTGGGGCCCAATTGACAGAACCCAGAGGCCGGCTAGGTTTACATTAATGTTATAAAAGAGGGGTCCAGCGGGCGGCTAAGTAGAAACTCAAGGAAGAAAAGGAATGTCCAGAAGCGTGGAAGAGCCCAGTCTCAGAGGAGAGCCAGGGAAGGGAGTGTGTCTGTCTCTTTGCCTCCTGTGAACGCTGGGAGGTGGGAACTGGACCCTTGACCGCTGCTTCTACTGATCAGAAATTAGTAAGACGATTTGGGGAGGGCTGAGGTAGAACGGGGACAACAAGTGCTTCCTGGCGAAGAGACTGTAGGGTCCTGTGGCCGGCGCTCTCCCACTAAAGGCCAACCAACACAAAACCTGGGCGGGAAGCGACAGCCTCTGTGGTTCTACTACGGAAAATATCTCCAACCTAAAGTGGGAATATCCCTCAGTAGTGCTCCGAGCGGCAGCAGGGCGCCCCTGCCGCACAGCCGCAGAGCTCCTGTTGAGCTTCTCTTGGGGAACGCCTGCCCTCGGAAGGGAGGGATCTGAGAAGTCCAAGAGGATGGAAAATACTAAAGTCCAGAAATGCCTCCCATATCAAAACCCTCCCATATCAAAACCCGGATTCAGGAATGAGAGAGCAAATACCAGAAAGCACCAATAACCTACTAGAGAGAAAACTGGTCTTGAATTTCAGCAAAACACACTTCAGCAAGGGATCCCCGCCCTTCCTCCACGCCGCCTAAGCATTTTCTGCAGAGATCCATTCACTTCCAGAAAACCGACTTGCTTTAAAGTATGTTCTGGAAAACGGAATCTGGCGTCGAATCAGGCGCTTGAAGGAGTGTCTGTGAGTTGCTACAACTTCTTTACAGAATAAAATTCCAATCCAGTTTCATTCACCGGAATAAGCAGTATCTGATGGGAATGGCCATGAAAAACTTATGCCTGGACGAATACATAGGTCCATGGAACATAATATAGGTAATTTTTAACGAATCTGTGAACTAGTTCCTCTATATACCCTGCTAAATGTTACTGCTTCTGACTTGAGTGTGCATGAGTGTGTCAGTATCGGTTCTTTTGGACGCCGCAGGTGTGCGCCTCCTACTTCTTTGGTGAGAAGTTATTTTATTTGCCTCGAGGATTGGCTTTCCTTCCACGCCCGGTTCCTTTGTGGACCATTTTAAAGAAAGCCCGAGCAGTTACCGCCCTCTTGTGGAAAAAGCTTTTCAGCGGTTCACTTGGTTTAGGGAAGACAACCCTGTTGAGTTAAAAGTTATAAATTCTGTATTTATTCTCTTAATGAGGTGGTCAGCCTTTGTGTAACTGCCCTGCTCTTTCATTAACATTTGTTTAATTTTAATCTGAAATGCCAGTTTCAGACAGTTAATTGTGGGCCTGACAGTTCTTGCTTTAATTCAGACAACGAAAGCTCTATAAAATGAACATTTGGATTTTAAATCTTTCTTCCTCGCCTATCCCTCTTTATACTCTACCATTTGACTCAATTGTGATAAAGCAAATTTCAGTTCTTACTGAAATTATTTTGGTTTTCTACTTTTTTGCTGATTATTAAAACAATACTCAGTACAAAACATTTTGAAAGTACAGAGAATTATAAAAACAGTCACCAAAATCCTACCTTCAGTGGCAAAGCTTCTGATATTTTGAAACATTTCTTTGCTATCATTTCCCCAATCTTTATGTTCGTTTTAACCATTGACCTGATGTTGAGTATATAATAATGTATCTTTAAGCACATTTTTCAGCCTGTTTTTATACCCTGTTTTATTCACTTATCGAAGCAATTACAGACCTGGCATTGAAATCTCCCAGACTTAGCCTCTTATAACATGAAAGGGGCCCTGCACATGTGTCTGAATACCTGTGTTCAACTTACTCCAATGAAAGGTAACTTGCAGAGAGGTGCTATGCTCCAGTGCCAAGGTCCCTGCCTTGATTCTTCCACTTACAATTAACCCCTTCATGTCCTCACATACTTTATCACTAGTTCTCAGAATTTTATGATACAATAATAATAGCTAACACTGAGTGTTTACTGTTCTGAGTACTATACAGTATTAATTCAACAACAATTCTGAATTAAGTAGTATAATTGTCCCCTCTATGAGGGTGACAAAATTAAAATAAATTGCTCAAGGTCATACAGCTACTAGCTGGACAGGCTGATATTTAAACCTAGGGTAGTCTGGCTCCAGAGGTCTTACTTTTGACCACTATATTAAACTGCCCTTCTAATAATGGGGAAAAAAATCAAATGAATATGAAAGCAATCTGAATAAACACAAAGTGAATCTTTGCATATTCCATTATAGAAGAATGCAGTTCACATTTTCTTAAGAAAAAATATTGAAAAGGATCTTTAAGGTTACTGAATCCTTTTTTAAATTATTCAGCTAAAAATTTAATTTCTAAAGATAATATTAGGCCTCTTTTGGTTGAAATTAGTAGCCTGGATTAGGATTTAGGAGTCCTGAAAGAGTATGGGGTTAGGTCAACTGGTTAACCTGCTAGGCATAATTTTTCTCATCTTCAAAATATTCATGGGTGAAGGAGAGGGTTGATTTAGGTCATTTCTGTCGTGCTTTTCAATGTTCATATTCTATGGGTCTAATAATTGACCAATCAGCAGTGGTATTCAAAAGGGCAACCTAAAGGCAGTTAGTTATGAACCAGACTGTGGGACTAGAATTTGGAAATCAGTGAGGAAACCTAGCAGACTCTGAAGAAGGGCACAAATGAAAATATTATTAACCAGCTGCTGTGGGTTGGCTTCCAGAGGACTGGCTTTCTGGGATGTTGATACCTGCTGGCTGTATACAGTTTCTGTACTCAGAGCAATGCAGCACACTTGTGATCACAGCTCATTTAGGCACTCAATTTTAATTTGACATAGTTTGCACTATGTTCATTTATTATCACTAAATCATTTTGCACAGCATCCATTTCCTCAACATTTTAAGACCCATAACAAGGGGTGGTTTGTTCCAGAAGAAGTCTCAACAGATTTTCTTTATAATTATTTATTATTTAAAAGGATTATATTACAGGCAACATATCACAAAGATTTACTAGAAGAATGGAATCATTGCCTATCTGCAATTTGGATTATAAAGAGATATACTAGCAAATACAAAGATATTGAAACTATTTTAAGAAAAAATAAAAATATATTTCTATATTTTGGATGCAAACTGAGTCCAGAAGCAGAAGCAATATGTGATACTGGAATTTTTAAAATAACTTGTATTTCTAAAATTTCTGTAGAAAGAGTGCTTTATTAGAAATCAGTGCCTAAGTGCTAGTATTCTAATTTTCCTCATTCTTAAAAAAAATAGATTAAAACATATGTCTATTTAAAAGTTTTACACTAGTGTTCTCAGCAGCATTATTCAAAATAGCCCCAAAATGGAAGCAACTGAAGTGTAGATCAACTGATGAATGGACCAATAAAATGTAGTATAATCATATAATAGACTATTATTTGGTGATAAAAAAGGAAGTACTGATTCATGCTACACTGTAGATGAACTTTGAAAACATTATGCTAATTAAAGAAGCCAGTCACAAAAGACCACATATTGTATGATTTTTATTATGTGAAATGTGCAGAATAGGTAAATCTATAGAACAGAAGACAGATTAGTGAATCCTTGGAAATGGGGTGGGGATGAGGGGAGAAGGAACAGGGAATGATGTAATTAGTACCAGAGGTTCTTTTGGGAATATTTAAAATGTTCTTAAATTATCTTATGATGATGGATGCACAACTCTGCAAATATACTAAACTTTACATTTTACTTATTTATTTTAAAAAAGATTTTAGTTATTTATTTTTAGAGAGAGGGGAAGAGAGAAACATTGATCAGTTGCCTCTCGCATGTTCCCATCTGGGGACCTGGCCCACAACCTAGGCATCTGCCCCTACCAGACAACCTTTTGGTTTGCTGGCTGGCATCCAAACTACTGAGCCACACCAGCCAGGGCTAAACTTTACATTTTAAAACAGGGAAATTTATGGTATATGAAACATATCTCAATAAAACTATTTTTACAAAACAGAGTACGAAAAAGCATTGAGAGCAAAATGCTATACTGAGTAGGAAAAGTCACTGTGATCTTCACCTAAGGAAATTTGTTGGCAAGGAAATGACAAACTGCCAAGGCATTACAGGAATAAGATACCAGAGGCAAAGTCATAGTAATAAAAGGATGATTAACCTTCGGCCAAGATGGAGGCATAGGTGGACATACTGTGCCTCCTCGCACAACCAAAATTAAGGAACATAAAGATTTAGAAATAAGGAAACAAGCAGAACTGGTAGAAAATTGAACTGTACAGAAGTCCAACAATCATTCATCCAGACCAGCAAGAGGGGTGGAGTCCTGGCAGGAAAAAAGAGGATACACAAGGTCTAAAAAGTGCTGTTTGGTGACCCAGGTGCGTACACAGCAGCAGCTGGCAGATCCCACGTGTGCAGGCCACGGCTAGCAGACCCTGGGCATGGGGTGGCAACAGTGCAGACCCAGTGAGGCCGCACAAGGCAGCTGGCTGACCAGGTGGTCCCACATTCGCAAGCAGATAATCCAGGCAAGGGGAACTGGTGGAAGGGACTGGAATCCGAGAGAGAGTAGAGCAACGGCCATTGTTCCCTCTTGGACCCCGCCCCCATATACAGCATCACAACCCAGTAACTGGGCTACCCCGCCCTGGGGAACACCTAAGGCTCCGCCCCTCACTACATAACAGCCATGACCAGACCAAAAAAAGGGAAAAAAAAAAAAACCTAAAAATGGCTCAAACGGCAGAACAAATCAAATCCTCAGAGCCAATTCATCTAAGCGACGAAAAGATAGCTAACCTATCAGATGCACAGTTCAAAGCCCTGGTGATCAGGATGCTCACAGAATTGGTTGATTTTGCTCATAAATTAGATGAACAAAAGAAGGCTACAATACATGAAATGAAGAAAAACACACAGGAAACCAATAGAGATGGGTGGAAAACTGGGACTCAAATGAATGGAGTGGACCAGAAGGAAGAAACAAATTACCAAACAGAAAACAAGGAAGAAACAAGAATTCAAAAAAATGAGGAGAGGCTTAGGAACCTCCAGGACATCTTTAAATGTCCCAACATCCGGATTATAGGGGTACCAGAAGGGGGACAAGAAGAGCAACATGTGGAAAACTTATTTGAACAAATAATAAAGGAGAACTTCCCCAATCTGGCAAAGGAAATAGACTACCAGGAAGTCCAGGAAGCTCAGAGAGTCCCAATGAAGTTGGACCCAAGGAGGAACATGCCAAGGCACATCGTAATTACATTAGCCAAGATTCAAATGAAGGAGAGAATTCTAGAAGCAGCAAGGGATAAGGGGACAGTCACCTACAAAGGAGTTCCCATCAGGTTGTCAGCTGATTTCTCAAAAGAGACCTTACAGGCAAGAAGGGGCTGGAAAGAAGTATTTGAAGTCTTGAAAGGCAAGGACCTACATCCAAGATTGCTCTATCCAGCAAAGCTGTCATTTAGAATGGAAGGGCAGATAAAGTGCTTCTCAGATAAGGTCAATTTCAAGTAGTTCATCATCTCCAAGCCCTTATTATATGAAATGTTAAAGGAACTTATCTAAGAAAAAGAAGATTAAAAATATGAACAGTAAAAAGACAGCAAACTCACAGATATTAACAAGCACACCTAAAACAAAAGCAAACTAAGCAAACAGCTAGAACAGGAACAGAAACACAGAAATGGAGATCTCATGGAGGGTTAGCAACAGGGGAGTGGGGGAGGAGAGAAGGGGAAAAGGTACAGAGAATAAGTAGCATAGATGGTGGGTAGAAAATAGTGGGAGGGCAAGAATAGTGTGGGAAAAGTAGAAGCTAAAGAACTTATGGCACATGGACATGAACTAAAGGGGGGAATGTGGGTGGGAGAGGGTGTGCAGGGTGGAGGGGAATGATGGGGGAGAAATGGGACAACTGTAATAGCATGATCAATAAAATATATTTTAAAAAGGATGATTAAATTAAAGCATAATAGGTCAATGCGAAAACGATGACACTGACTTACTTATTTTTCCTTCCAAGTTTACCTTATGTTTCTTATGTCAGCACAATGTAATTGGCTTGTAGAAAACAAAAAATATGCATTTCAGATACTTTTTATTGTTTCAGAATTGTAGAGCCCATAAACTATTTCTTATCTGTCCAAGAGAGGAAGAATAGATATGTAGAGGATTCAAACCAAAAAATTTTGATGTCCTACTGGGTGTTAATTCTACCTCTTAATCAAGATTTGATTACCAAAAAAGAAGACAGAACATAAAAATGCTATAAAGATTTTGAATTTTTCACCGTTTTCTGTAACTCATGCTGTAAATGTGTTCATTATGATATTCACTAGAGCAAGAAAATTGAGATGTTCCAAGACTCTGTTCACAGAATCTGCCAATTATGATGAATAATCCAAGTCCATATGCTTGTTCTATAACGCTCTTTAATATCAAGATACTCCAATCCTGCTCTGCTTCCTCAAAATGCTATATCTAAAGAACAGTAAAAGGTAATTAAAAATTCTTAATAGCTTAATCACACTTAGTCTTATAGATGTTCAATGCAGACACTGGTTTGCTGGTGATATAGCTATAAGGCATTATTTCAAGCCAAGAAAATGAATCAGATATTTAATGGATATGTGGAAACGGAAATTTTCTTGTAAAATTACAAAAATGCAAGCCAATGATACACTAAACTATAATAAAGTTTGTCATTAAAATTCTGAGCAGGAATATTAGGCACTGTATCCTTTTTCCCTGAAGGATTAGGTATTGGGCCAGAATGCCTGAATACCATGTTCATTCTTTTATAAATAAATATACCACATAGGCTGCTCTGCAAGCAAGCAAGCAAATTTCCTCCGTTTCATTATTTCTATACATTAAGGACATGGAGCAAAAAATGAAACTCTAGTTGCCAACTAACCAGTTCTGTCTAGATCTCTAGATCAAAATTAAAAATGCCCCATAGCAGAATATATCAGGTCAGAAACTTAAATCCCTATACAGTCAAAAGGAGTAGTTTACATTCTATATAGCACTGCACTGCTTTGTCAATTATTTCCCTTTAAAAGTACATCTTGTCTTTGGTTAAAATTATAAGTCCTTGGAAAGTCTGCCTTAGCAATCACAGAAGTCCAGATGCAAAGAGAGAACTTTGATGATGGGAGCAGGGTCTAGGACTCTGTGCCTACATTGAACATTGAAGGGTCAGGGAAAAGGACCATGGTAGAGCAAGAGTATATAGCAAAAGATGGAGAAAGAATAAAGGAGTGGCTTTCATAAGCTTAGACTCCAGAATAATAGAGTGAAGAATGTAGTAACAGAGCCTCCAGGTGCCACATCAGCCCAGGGAGTAAAAAGTATACACGGGAATTAAGAATATAAAACCTGGAGGTGTAGGTAAATGCACTTTGCCTCCTCGCACAACTACAGTAAAAATTACAACTAGATTACAAAACAAATATCACCCGGATTCATCAGAAAATCAAGCTGTATAGTAGTTCAACAACCAAGGATTTAAAGAAGCCACATTCATCCCGATAAGTAGGAGGGGCGGAGATGAGAGGAGAGGCATCGGGAAGTGGAGAGGTGGTAGAACAGTTGGTCCCACATTCACGTGGTGGATAAAACTTGGGAGGGATACCTCGGGAGTGAGGGATCCCAGCCACAGACCAGACCACCCAGCCCAGGGTTCCAGCACTAGGAAGATAAGTCCCCATAACTTCTGGCTATAAAAACCAATGGGTGCTGGGGCAGCAGAAGAAACTGCTGGACTCTCAGGAGACTCTTCTTAAAGGGCCTGCAAAGTTCTCAGGACTTAACGTAGACCCACTCCTTCTGGGATTCAGCACCAGGACAATAGCTAGAAGGGCATAAGTGGTATATGGGGAGAAAGTGAAGTGACTGGTAACAGGGAGAGTGCCAGGAGACAGCTTCTGTCCACCCGAGCAAATCTCCAGAGGCTAAGCAGCAGCATTTTCTCCTCTCCAAGCACTCCCCAACACAGAGCCACAAAGTGGTGAAACAGGTTGCTCCACCCTGGCAATCACCTAAGGCTCTGCACCACATGATTTACAGGTGCATGTTTCTATAATATGCCACATTACTATGACAGGAAGTAAAAAAAGCCCTACCTAACACACAGAAACAAATACAGGGAGGCTGCCAAATTGAGGAGACAAAGAAGTATGGCTCAAATGAAAGAACACAACAAAATTCCAGAAAAATAACTAAACAAAGTGGAGATGAGCAATCTATCAGATGTAGAGTTCAAAACACTGGTTATTAAGATGCTCAAAGAACTCACTGGGTACTGCAACAGCACAAAAAAGACCCAGGCAGAAATGAAGGTTACATTAAGTGAAATAAAGAAAAATCAACAAGGAGCCAACAGTGGAGAAGATGAAGCCAAGAATCAAATCAACAATTTGGAGCATAAGGAAGAAAAAAGCATTCGATCAGAACAACAAGAAGAAAAAAAGAATTTTAAAAAACAAGGATAGTCTAAGAAGCCTCTGGGACATCTCCAAACATACCAACATACAAATCATAGGGGAGCTGGAAGGACAAGAGGAAGGGCAAGAAATTGAAAGCTTATTTGAAAGAATAATGAAAGAAAATTTCCCTAATTTGGTGAAGGAAATAGATATGCAAGTCCAGGAAGCACAGAGAGTCCCAAACAAGATGGACTCAAAGAGGACTGCATCAAAACACATCATAAGTAAAATGACAAAGGTTAAAGATAAAGAGAGAATCATTTTAAAATATATTATATTGATATTGCTATTACAGTTGTCCCATTTCCCCTCCTTCACTCCCCTCCACCCTGCACACCCCTTCCCACCCACATTCCCCCGCTTTAGTTCATGTCCATGGGTCATACATATAAGTTCTTTGGCTTCTACATTTCCTATACTATTCTTACCCTGCCCCTGTCTATTTTCTAACTACCATCAATGCTACTTATTCTCTGTATCTTTTCCCCCTCTTTCTTCCTCTCACTCCCCTGTTGCTAACCCTCCATGTGATCACCATTTCTGTGGTTCTGTTCCTGTTCTAGTTGTTTGCTTATTTGTTTTTGTTTCTGTTCTAGGTGTGGTTGTTGATAATTGTGAGTTACCTGTCATTTTAGTGTTCAAATTTTTTACCTTCTTTTTGTTAGATAAATCCCTTTAACATTTCATTTAATAAGAGCTTGATGATGATGAACTCCTTTAACTTGACCTTATCTGAGAAGCACTTTATCTGCCCTTCCATTCTAAATGACAGCTTCACTGGATACAGCAATCTTGGATATAGGTCCTTGCCTTTCATGACTTGGAATACTTCTTCCCAGCTCCTTCTTGCCTTTGAGGTCTTTTTTGAAAAATCAGCTGACAGTCTGATGGGCACTCCTTTGTAGGTAACTGTCTTCTTTTCTCTTGCTGCTTCTAGGATTCTCTTGGGTAATTTAATCTTGGGCAACGTACTTACGATGTGCCTTGGTGTGTCCCTCTTTGGGTCTAACTTCTTTGGGACTCTGTGAGCTTCCTGGACTCCCTGGAAGTCTATTTCCTTTGCCAGATTGGGGAAGTTTTGTTGCTCTTCCTCTTCTCCTTCTGGTACCCCTATAATTCGAATGTTGGAATGTTTAAAGATGTCCTGGAGGTTCCTAAGCCTCTCCTCATTTTTTTGAATTCTTGTTTCTTCATTTTTTTCTGCTTGGATGTTTCTTTCTTCCTTCTGCTCTAAACTGTTGATTTGAGTCCCAGTTTCCTTCCCATCACTATTGGTTCCCTGCACATATCCCTTTATTTCACTTAGTGTAGCCTTCATTTGTTTATCTAATTTATGACCAAATTCAACCAATTCTGTGAGCATCCTGATCACCAATATTTTGAACTGTGTATCTGATAGGTTGGCTATCTGTCCATCACTTAGTTGTATTTTTTCTGGAGCTTTGATTAGTTCTCTCGTTTGGGCCATTTTTTTTCTTTTTTGTCTTGATGCACCTGTTATGTAGTGAGGGGTGGAGCCTCAGGCGTTTTCCAGGGCAGGATAACCCACATTGCTGTGTGTGACGCTGATGTGGGGAGGGGGTCCAAGAGGGAACAATGGCACTTGCTCCGATCTCTGCTGGATTTCAGTTACTTCCCCTGTTGCCCAGAAGCAAAGTGGGCCCTTCTGGTGCTGATTCCTGGGTGTGTGGGGTTGTGTGTGTTCTAAGACCCTATGGGGCTCTGGAACGAACTCTCCTGTGAGGCTGGGAGTTTCTCCTGCTGCAACCTCAAACCTCGCAAGTGTTTTCAGTCAGAGGTTTGAGGCTTTTTTCCCTGCACTGGGGCCCTGGGTTAGGCAGTCTGTCCCGCTCCCCAGTTGTTTCTCCCTGTTTATCTGCGTGCAAATATGGGACCGCCCACTCCACCAGCTGCCTCCTTGCCAGCCAGCTGCAGCCTTGCACAGCCTGCTCCACAATCTACAGCCTTGCTGGGTCTGCCAGTTGCCACCTTGCCCACCCCAGTCCTTCAGCCACCAACTTGCCATGAGTCCTCTTTGCCAGGATGAGCATCTCTGTCCCTCTTACCCATCTGGATGAGTGTGTCTTCTTTAACTCCTTGGTTGTCAGACTTTCATACAGTTCGATTTTTTTGTCAGTTCTGGTGTTTTTTTGTCTTTAAATTGTCCTTCTTTTGGTTGTGCGAGGAGGCTCAGTTTGTCTACCTATGCCTTCATCTTGGCCAGAAGCCAAAGAGAGAATCTAAAAAGCAGCAAGAGAAAAGCAGATAGTTTCCTACAGGAGACTTCCCATAAAACTGTCAGCTGATTTCTCAAAAGAAATTTTGCAAGCTAAAAGGGACTGGCAAGAAGTACTTGAAGTGATGAAAA
This sequence comes from Glossophaga mutica, assembly GCA_039655065.1. Lineage (NCBI taxonomy): Eukaryota > Metazoa > Chordata > Mammalia > Chiroptera > Phyllostomidae > Glossophaga > Glossophaga mutica. Next base: position 120,760,579 of record CM077303.1, on the reverse strand, counting down.
GTAAGGACTTACAATCTAGATTGCTTTATCCAGAAAAGCTATAAGTTAGAATCGAAGGGCAGAAAAAGTATTTCCCACACAAGGTAAAACTAAAGGAATTCATCACCACCAAGTCATTATTATATGAAATGTTAAAGGGAATTATATAAGAAAAAGAAAATCAAAACTATGAACATTAAAATGGCAACCAATTCACAACTATCAACAAATGGATCTAAAAAACAAACTAAGCAAATTAGCAGAATAGAAACAGGATAATAGATATGGAGATCATTTGGAGGGTTATCAGCTGGGAGGGAGGAGAGAGAGAATAGGGGAAAAGGTGCAGGGATTAAGAAGTACAAACTGGTAGGTACAAAATAGACAGAGGGATGTTAAGAACAATACAGGAAATGGAGAAGCCAAGGAACTTATACACATGACCCATGGATGTGAACTATGGCAGAGAGGATTGCTGGAGGGAATGGGGGTATGGGATGTGGGGGAAGTCAAAAGAGGGAAAATTGAGACAATTATAATAGTGTAGTCAATAAAATATATTTAAAAATACAAAACCTTTGTAAAACTTCCCAAAGTTAATAATTTAAGCATAGTGTTTTTTGTTTCCCCTCAAAACCTAGTGGTCCTGAGTGCTTATATTCAGGGAAAGCAAGAAAGGGTGATATGTGGGAAATTTTCTACCACTCTTGATCAGGTCTTGGGAGGATATCTCCAACAGGGCATGTCACCTGGCATGTGTGTCATCGTGTCTGTGTGTCTATGTGCGCTGGAGGAAAAGGTGTGCAGTACCAGGAGGCTATTTGGCTGAAAGCTTCCATACACAAAGGGCCTCAAGTTTAGGCTTCAAAAGTTACTTCCAGGAAAGGATATACACACAATCACAAACAATCACATACACTGGTCAATAGGAAGACAAAAACAACTAACTTTCAATTTTAATCCCATATCTCATTACACAACCACATAGCCTTTATAGGATATATATTAATATTGTAATAAATACTATAATTACCCTATGAATAATAACAATGCATATGTTAAAAGTGATAAATTGTTAAAGGCAAATAGATCAGAATTTTCATAATCATACTTTTGAATTCATTTATCTTTTAATATACCAGGAACTCCAAAAAATGGAAGTAGCTTAGGACCTTCTCAACTTTTCATAGGCTCTGATTCTAAGCAATTGCATGGGTAGTGGTTAATAAGAGAGGCAAATAAACTTAATTCCAAGTGCCTGCAGTAATAAAAAGGGGGCAAAAGGACTGCCCTGGTCCAAGAAGGGACCCTGGAACTCTTCAGGAAGAGGTTCTTATGAAAGTCCCTGGTGTTACTGTTTAGACACTCCACCACAAATCTACTTCTGCTTAAATTATCCTAATATTTTCAATAGAACTACTCTTTTTCTTTGTCATCAAGTCCCTCTTGACTTTAAAAACATAGAATATAGCCTTGATCTCTAATTGGTTAAGTGCTGAGAGGTACAACCAAAAACTACTAAGTTCCTTCTTAAAGGATCCTACTGATAACTTGGTTCTTCCATGTAAAAGGATGATTAGCAGGGTAAGGCAGAGAGACTAACTGGTAAATACCATGCCAGTGACTGGGTAGACTAGAACTATGGCTGGAAGTTCATCAAGAAGTGAACCTCTGGTCAGAGAGAAAGCTGTAGGTAAGCCAGCATCTAATCTAAACTTTGCCTTTTCGCTTTTGAGTATGTGTCCTTGTCTTTTCCCCTAGACCAGATATTCTTATGCCTGTTTGTACTAAGCCAGGGGAAAGAAAATGCAATGGAAGAAGAGCCTGGAGAATCTAAAGAAGGAGAGGATGACTGAATAAGAAATATCTAAGAGAATGAGAATAGGTGGAAAAGTAAGCCTTTCTTTATGGTCCATGCAGACAAAGTTAGGTATAAAGAAACACAAGTATTTAGGGTAGGAGAGTAGAGGAGGTAAAAAAATTTCTATCAGGTAACCTGGGAATATCCATTCAATAGAAAGATTCAGGGAAGAGTTGGTAATGTGAAAAAGAAGAAAGTTGACACAATAAATACATTTGTGATTGTATCAAGAAGAGGATTGATTACTTAGTAGCGGGGTGGAGCTACCCAATTGATTATATGAACTTCTCAGGATTGAATGGCTATGACTCCAGCAGTTTCCCCAGCATCACTCATCCTGCATTGGAAGCTGACTGTTGAGTGATTCATAAACGGTGACACTCTGAAAGCAAAGAGGCTGGTTTTTTAATTCTTTTCCTTATTGGTCCACTACTTGATTCCTATCTTCTTAGGGTGGACACATGGACTTGCTAAAATTAAAAAACAAAAACAAAAAACAGCCTTTTCTGTGTCAGCTTGGCCATACCTCAGGCTTTACAGAGACTAGAGATGGCCCAATAAATGTGATTACTGTTATCTGTGCTTCTTATAAGAGATGTTCTGTTAGCAGCTTTATGATTATGACTACCTTTTCCACCAGTTAAAATACAGTTCTTAGAAAATAGACTTCAAGGAAGTCCAGGAAACTCAGAGGGTCCCAAAGAAGTTGGATCCGAGGAGGAACGCACCAAGGCACATCATAATTACATTAGCCAAGATTCAAATGAAGGAGAGAATTCTAGAAGCAGCAAGGGATAAGGGGACAGTCACCCACAAAGGAGTTCCCATCAGACTGTCAGCTGATTTTTCAAAAAACAACTAACAGGCAAGAAGGGGCTGGAGGGAAGTATTCCAAGTCATGAAAGGCAAGGACCTATATCCAAGATTGCTCTACCCAGCAAAGCTTTCATTTAGAATGGAAGGGCAGATAAAGTGCTTCTCAGATAAGGTCAAGTTAAAGGAGTTCATTATCACCAAGCCCTTATTCTATGAAATGTTAAAGGGACTTATCTAAGAAAAAGAAGATAAAAAATATGAACAGTAAAAAGACAACAAACTCACAGTTATTAACAACCACACTTAAAACAAAAGCAAACTAAGCAAACAGCTAGAACAGGAACAGAAGCACAGAAATGGAGATCACATGGAAGGTTAGCAACAGGGGAGTGGGAGGAGGAAAGAGGGGGGAAAGGTACAGAGAATAAGTAGCATAGACAGTAGAGAGAAAATAGACAGGGGAGGGCAAGAATAGTGTGGAAAATGTAGAAGCTAAAGAACTTGTGACACATGGACATGAACTAAAGGGGGGAATGTGGGTGGGAGGGGGTGTGCAGCATGGAGGGGAATGAAGGGGGGAATGGGACAACTGTAATTGCATAATCAATAAAATATATTAAAAAATGAAAAAAATATAGATCTTATTTCTTACTTTTATTATATCAGCCTAGTTGAAAAGTAAAGCTGTGCTCCAAATTCAGAATTCCTGATAAGGGAGTTACATTTAAGCATTACTCAGGGGGCAAACCTATTGGTTTCTTTTAAAGAGCCTTTTATAATGGTGAACCAAGGTAGAAATTCCTAATATCCTCTCTGACTCTTCACCAAGAGTCAATTGACAGGAAGGAAGATGAAACATAAAATAACAGCTCTATAACAGTCGTGCATTATCTTAATCTCTATACTTAATTGACGTGTCACATAATTTACCTCTTTCAGGCCCTGAATAGTTTACCTGCAAAAGAACACCCCAGGGTGCTATGTTTGCTACACTGATCAGGATGCACAGAATTTTTTTAAACTAAAAAGAAACAGATTTATCCATTCTGTGTGACTGAAGCAGCCTCCTCTAAGATGTCCATTTACATCATTTCATCTTGAACTTTGCTTCCAAGACCTGACTAGGAAAGCAGCACCCACCAATGGGTATTCCTTTCTACAGTTTAGGAGAAACAGCAATTATATGAAAAGACATATTTTCCTGTCAATTTATTCAAATGCCTTAAAAATACAGTCACCCAGATGACTACAGATGCCAAGTCACAAATGTGATTAAATTCTGAGTAAAGTGAAGTATTATTCAGGCATAAAATACACAGAGCCAAGGCCAGTCCTACTTCCTCCATCAATAAGTAGAGAACTATCACTGGAAATTTTACCTGGAGCCCTTTCTAGAGTCTCCAAGGAGAGGGTGATGTGATTTATAGTTTTAGCCCTGACTAAATGCCACAAGTACTTGAAATATGGTATGCTTCCACACAGCATATAACTAATATTTTCCCTTAACAAAGATAAGATATAGTTCATATCATGTAACTCAGTTTAATGTTAGGCTTAGAATAAATTAGTTTTACAAATGGAATTTTAAGTAAGGGTAAAAGCATTGTAGGGGGAAAAATCACAAAGAGACTCCTGCACCAACAGAATAAAATTTAATAAAGGGAAGTGTGCACAACACACAGGAGGAGAAAAACAGATGATATACACATATAGTGGTCCACCCTTCTCCACTGGGGATTTGTTTCAAGACTCCCAGTGGATGCCTGAAACCATGTATCCTATACCATGTATAAGTACCAAACCCTATATACACCGTTTTTTTATATACATTCCTAAAATAAAGTTTAATTTATGAATTGGGCACAGTAAGAAATTAACAGCAATAATAATAATAATAATAATAATAATAATAAAGTGGAGAAATTACTGTAATACAAGCTATGTGAATGTGGTTTTTCTTTCTACAAATACCTTGTTGTACTGTACCCACATTTTCACTTATTTTTTTTTTTAATTTTTTTTATTATTTATTTATCTTTTAGAGGGGAAGGGTAGGAGAGAAGGAGAGGGAGAGAAATATCAATGTACGGTTGCCTCTCGTGTGTCCCCTGCCGGGAACTGGCCTGCAACCCAGGCATGTGCCCTGACTGGGAATCGAACCGCGATCCTCTGGTTCACAGGCCCGCGCTCAATCCACTGAGCTACACCAGCCAGGCCCCCACATTTTCACTTATAAAGGGAGCAGTTTACAGATTATCTTTGGCATATCTGAATTGTCAGCATCACTACTCTTACACTTTGCAGCCATTATCAAGTAAAATAAGGATTACTTGAACACAAGCACTGGGATAACTGTGTAGTTGATCTGAAAATGAAAGTGGCTACCAAATGACTAAACAGGGAGCCTACATAGAGTGAATACACTGGACAAACAGACGATTCACATCCTGGGGGGATGGAGTGTGTAATGAGATTTCACCATACTACTCAGAATACCACATAATATAAAACATTGTTTATTTCTGAATTTTCCATTTAATATTTTTGGACCTCAGTTGACTGCAGATAACTGAAAACCAAAATTGGGGATAAATGGGGACCACTATATAGGCTAGTATGGATCAGAGAGGCACAGACACAACCAAGTCAGACCTGCAGACATGAACTACCAAGATAACTCTGGTGCCTGCCATATACACACAAAGGCCCTTGAGTAGCAGGAAGCATGACAAAGTCACTCAGATTCATTTTCCCCACTTTTTTATTTTTTATTTTTAGAGAAAAGGGAAAGGAGGAAGAAAGAGAGGAAAAGAAACATCAGTGTGAAAGAGATACATTGGTTGGCTGCCTTCCATGCACACCCCATCTGGGGAACGGATTTGCAACCCAGGCGTGTGCCCTGACCAGGAACCTTTTGGTTTGTGGGATGATGCCCAACCAACTGAGCCACACCAGCTGGAATCATTTTTCCCATTTTTAAGTAGAAGGGGAAACAAACTGCTCTGAAATTCTCCTTTGAACTTTTCCTCAGTCCAAAGTCCAAATTCTCAGCTTTAGAAATTTTAACTGTTGACATTTTACATTGCAACCCAGGACACACCTATATACCCATAGAAATGATGTCTTCTGTTTTCTATTTTATTTTATCCTATTTTATTTTCAAAATTATGATGAAGACACATGTTATGGTTAAATTGTGTCTCCCCCAAAATTCATATATTGAAGTCCTAACCCCAAGTACCTCAGAAGTGACTTATTTGGATATGGTGTCTTTACAGAAGTCAAATTAAAGTGAGGTCATTAGAATGACCTAATCCAATATGACTGATGTCCATATAAAAAGAGAAAATGTGGGCTGCTTGAACATGAGTTTCAGTGTCTTGCCTTTCTCCCTGAACAACATGAGCTTCAGCACCTGCTCCAGCTTCATCACAAACTACTGCCCCTGGCAGGCCAACAGTGTGACCAGAGTCTATGCTGGTGCTGGGTTTTCAGGCTCCAGGAATTCTGTGTCCCATTTCACCAGCATGTGGGGTATCTGGGGGTCTGAGGTCTGGCTGTGGGGTTGACCCAGGGTCTAGAGGGCACAGGGGACATCCAGAGCAAGAAGGAAACTATACAATGCCTACACGATCACATAGCCTCTTACCTGCAGAGGATGAGAAGCCTGGAGGCTGATAATTGGAGACTGGAGAACAATATTTATGAACACCTGGAGAAGAGATCCCAGGTCAGAGACTAGGGGAATTATTTCAAGACCATCGAGAACCTGAGGGCTCAGGTCTTTGCAAGTTTCGTGGACAATGTTCACATCAATCTGCAGATTGACAATGCCTGTCTTGCTGCTGATGACTTCAGAGTCAAATATGAGATAGAGCTGGCCATGCACCTGTCTTTGGAGAGTGGCATCAATGGGCTCTGAAGGGTCATTGATGACACCAATATCGCTCAGCTGCAGTTGGAGACAGAGATTGAGGCTCTCCAGGAGGAGCTGCTCTTCATGATAAAGAACCACAAAAGGGAAGTAAATGGTCTACAAAACCAGATTGCCCATTCTGGGTTGCCAGTGGAGTTGAATGCCCCCAGATCTCAGGACCTCAGCAAGATCATCACGGACATCCAGGCCAGTATGATGAGCTAGTTCAGAATAACCGATAGGAGCTAGACTGGTCCCAGCAGATTGAGGAGAACACCACAGTGGTCACCTCACAGACTGCTGAGATAGGAGCTACTGAGTTGACAATCACAGAGCTGAGACTACAGTCCTGTCCTTGGAGATCTACCTGTACCAAATTAGAAATCTGAAGCCCAGTTTAGGGAACAGCCTGAGGGAGGTGGAGACCTGCTATGCCATGCAGATGGAGCAGCTCAACAAGATGCTGCTGCACCTGGAGTCAGAGCTGGCCCAGACCCCAGGCAGAGGCAGGGCACCAGGCCCAGGAGTATGAGATCATCAAGGTCAATGTGGAGGCTGAGATCAGCACCTACTGGAGGATTTAGAACCTTAGTGATGCCCTGGAGAATAGCCACTCCATACAATCCATGAAAAAACAAACAAACAAACAAACAAACAAACAAACCACAAAACACTACCTGCAGGTTTCTGAACAGCAAAGTGGTGTCTGAGATCAATAACACCAAAGTTCTGAGGCAGCAAAGGCAGTCCCTTGGGAGTAGGAAAAAGTTCAGAGACCAGTGAACATTTAAGAAAGAGAGAGAGAAAATGTAGATGCAGGACACGCACAGAGGGAAGACAATGTGAAGACACAGGAAGAAGACAGCCATCTACAAACCAGAGAGAAGCCTGGAACGGTTTCTTCCCTCACACCCCTTAGAAAGAACCAACCCTGCCAACACCTTGATTACAGACTCCTGGCCTCCAGAACTGTGAGACAATACATTTCTGTTGCTTATGCCACCCAGTCTGTGGTGCTTTGTTATACAGCAGCCCAAGGAAAATTAATACAATACATGAAATTGATTTCATGACCCATAAATGGGCTTTGAAGAGCACTTTGGAAAAAATGAATCTGGTCCCATTGCCGTCTCCAGCACCATCTTTCCACCTTGAACAAGGCAGTAATAGGGTTACATGGCAGTAACACTGAGTTCCCTGCAAGGCAGTAACAGGAAACTAACTACCTCCCAAGGCAGGACATTCCACCTCTGGTTATCACTGGTAGAGCTAAAACCTGATGAGTGTAACTTCGTCCCAGTTTTACTGCCATATATAGAGACTCCTATATAGAGAGAAATCAAATTCCTCCTCATTATGACAATCTTTCAACTTGACATTTATATTCTGCAGCTACCATATTTGCCCAAACTCTCTTCTATAAACTCTGTTTTCTTCCATATTGTCTTCCCTCAGTCCCTTGAACAGATACAGATTTCTTTCTTTGCCATTTTGCTGACCTCTTTCTCTTGAAAAATGAAATTGTCTTCCCTTCCTCTGCTGCTGGCTAAACCCCAGCCTGCCCTAATTCCCCTGCTCAGCCTATCTTCATCTTTACAAATCGTTTTCTGATCCTGACAAATTGGAGCATTCTCTTCCTTTGCAAAATACCTAACACGCTGTGCTGAATAGTAATTAAAGATTGGCCCAAACTTATTAGTACTTAGGAAAACTGAGTTTTGACAATATTTACTGAACTTCTCATTTAACACAGGGATCTTGATGAAGCACTAGTTTCAAGTGTCAGATGTCTGGTTAACATGCCTGAGTTGGTATCTTTGAAACTAACTTCTAAGTTTTTTCTTTTGTTCAAACTAGTTTTTTCCCAAAGTCTCTTCTAACCGGCCTCCTCTTGAGGTCACAGGACCTCTGGATAAAAAGGCCAGGATGAAAACTGTGGATTCTCATCAATTTGAAAGTAGGTTGCTGACAGAATTTTGTAGTCACCCCAAAAGCCACTCTTCCCAGCTATATTTTCTTCTCTATCACCTCCTCTATCTTTATTCTACACACCACCTTGGAGGATCTCTGACATTTGTATGGTTGTAAATACCAAGAGCATCACTTTGATGATGCTCTTTCAGACTTCTTCAGCCCAAATCTCTTTCTTGAGCTCTACAATCACTTATCCAATAGCTGCAGTGAGAAGTCTCACAGACTTCTCAAAATCCATAGGGCAGAAATTGAAACCATGATCTTCCTACCTTCTCCAGTATTTCCCACCTCAAGGAATGGCCTCACCATCCATTCACTTGTCCAGTCTAGAAGCAGGGATATCACTATAACTCCTTCCCCACAGTCAGCCAGACACAGTCCATTGTGGATTCCACCTTCCTAATACTTCTCAAATTCATATCCATTGCCTACCTTCAACTGCTTAGCATGTCTCACCTGGGTTAAATGCATCATCCACAGTTGGTGTCTCTGCTTCTCTTTTTCCATGCAATTCATTTCCCCCCTGCAACTTGAGTGATCTTTTCCAAATGTTAGTCAATTATGTATCATTTTTGTACTACTCAGGGTCCAGCCAGGAAACAAACTACTCTGAAAGGCAGATATAATTTCATAGTGAAAATTAGTTACATAAGTGATGTAAGAACTAAGAAGTAAAAGAAAGGGTTGAAAGGCAATCCAGAGATTAGCAACAACAGAAGAAAGAACCACTACCCCCCAAGCAGAGAGGGACAAAAGGAAACATAGCTATTATCAGAGCCAAGAGTCTGGGGTCAGCCAGCAGAGGTGGAAACTATCCAGCCAGAGGCACAGGGAAACAAGGCCACAGAGCAGATAGAGTTGCAGCCAGCAATGCTGCTTGAGGTGGAAAGAGTCAAGGAGAAACACCCTGATTTCAGCCTTACCATCACCATCCAGCTTCCCAGCAGTACTTCAATTTGGCCAAAACCAGCCTGAAGCCAAGGCATATTAGAGTCCAGGCAATGTAGCCTCCATGGATCAGATAGGGCAGTACAAGGGAAGGACTATGAAAGGAACTGGAGGCAATCAGGCCCAACATTGGATGACCTTCCTCCTAGAAAATTGATAGCATTCCTGCCCTGAAGCACAAAGTACAACGGTACCTTAGTACTCATCATTAATTTGTTCCGACAAGTGGTGAGCAAATGACAATTGAAGAATTTTCTCTTGAGGGGTGGCATAGTGACTCATATAAATTCTAACAAGTGCAATGAGTGGTGAGCAAGCACCAAGTGCTGAAACATTTTTTTCTTGTCAAAAGATGATGAGTTAAATGAGTACTAGGTTTGAGGAGTTCTGAAGCTGACAAGTACCGAGGTACCACTGTGCTATGAAAGATAAGATCATGTGCTCTTGCTCTGAATCCTGCTTGTCTCTCTAGGGCCACTTTTTACCAGGCTCACCAACCCTTCCTACCCTCACACTTAACTCAGTGTTCCCACTCAACTCAGTACTCCTAGCTGCAACAAATCAAATGCAGAAGCAGACACAAGAATCTAGCTGTCTAGCCAGACTTTAAAGTGGTTTACAAAAATGTAGAATGATGCCATTCTTCTCACTCATAGTTTTAAAAACATGGTTATTCTTCATAAAAAATATATTACTCAGCCCTGGCTGGTGTAGCTCAGTGGATTGAGTGCGGGCCTGCGAACCAAAGGATCGCGGTTCAATTCCCAGTCAGGGCACATGCCTGGGTTGCAGGCCAGTTCCCAGCATGGGACACACAAGAGGCAACCATACATTGATATTTCTCTCCCTCTCTCCTACCCTTCCCCTCTAAAGATAAATAAATAAAAATATTTAAAAATATATATATATTACTCATGTTAACATGTAATGGATTTATTATTCTTACATTTATTTTAAGTATATTTTATTGATTATGCTATTTACAGTTGTCCCAATTGTTTTCTCCCCTTTATCCTCCTCTGCCCCGCACCTCCTCACCCTCCAGCATTCCACCCCTCTTAGTTCATGTCCGTGAGTTATACATATAAGTTCTTTGGTTTCTCCATTTCCTACACTATTCTTAACCTCCCCCTGTTTATTTTGTGCCTACCAATTATACTTCTTATTCTCTGTACATTTTCCCCCCATTCTTCCCCTCTGCCTCCCCACTGATAACCCTCCATGTGACCTCCATTTCTGTGATTCTGTTCCTGTTGAAGTTGCCTTAGTTTTGGGGCTTTTTTTAGGATCGGTTGTTGATGTGAGTTTGTTGTCATTTTACTGTTCATAGTTTTTGATCTTTTTCTTAGATCAGTCCCTTTAACACTTCATATAAAAAGGGCTTCATGGTGATAAACTCCTTTAACTTGACCTTATCTGGAAAGCACTTTATCTGCCCTTCCATTCTAAATGATAGCTTTGCTGGATAGAGTAATCTTGGATGTAGGTCCTTGCTTTTCATGGCTTTGAATACTTTTTTCCAGCCCCTTCTTGCCTGTAAAATCTCTTTTGAGAGCTCAGCTGATAGCCTTATGGGAACTCCTTTGTAGGTAACTCTCAGCTTTTCTCTTGCTGCTTTCAAGATTCTCCCCTTATCTTTAATCTTGTTTTCTTGTTTAATCTTTAATTCTTGTTTCTTCATTCTGTTCTAGTTGGATGTTTATTTCTCTTTTGTTCCAAATCATTGATTTGAGTCCTTGTTTCCTTCCCTTCACTGTTCACTCCCTTTATTTCACTTTGTATTTGCAACTGAACTCAATCATTTCTGTGAGCATCCTGATTACCAGTGTTTTGAACTCTGATAGGTTGGCTATCTCTTCGTTGCTTAGTTCTTTTTCTGCAGTTTTGACTGTTCTTTCATTTGTGCCATATTTCTTTATCTAGGAGCATGTGTTACATTGTAAAGGGTGGAACCTTAGGTATTTATCAGGGTGGGGCAACCCACTTTGCTGCATTGTGGTGCTGTATGTAGGGGAGGGATCGGGGAGAGAACAATGTTGCTCCCTAGCTTGCTGGGCTCTCACCACACTTTCTGTTACTTCCTTCACTTGCCACAAGCAGATTATGCCCTTTCAAGTGCTGATTCCCAAGTGAGTGGGCTTGAGTTTGTTCTAGGATCCCAGGGGTCTCTCCAATGGACTCTCCTGTAAGACTGGGAGTTTCTCCTGTAGAGGTTTTGAGGCTTTATTTCCCCACACTGAAACCCTGGGTTGCATGGATTGTTTCACTCCTCAGTTTCCTCCCAGTTTATCTGTACGCGAATGTGGGAAATCTAGCCTCTGCCTCACCTGCCCCAGTCCACTGCTGCCTTGCTGCACATCCTCTCCACCTTGGCTCCCCATTTCCTATGAGTCTGAATGAATGTTTCTTCTTTAACTCCTTGGTTGTCAGACTTCCATGCATTTTGATTTTCTGGATGTTCTGGTTGTTTTTGTTTATAAATTGGTTGTTATCTTTGTTTTGGTTGTGCGAAGAAAGGAAGCATTCCTACCTATGCCTTCATCTTGGCCAGAACTCTCGCTAAAAGTATTACTGTTACCTTTTTATTGTTACTATTGTTACTTGTAAAATGATAATTATTATCTTTTAAATGGACTAATAAATTTTTTAAATTTATGTACCATTTTAATATCTAATATGATATATTTTGATAGCTATAATTCACATAAACAAAAGCTTTTTAAGGTCCTCAATAAGGTCCTGATACCAAAATGTTTAAGAACTGCTAAAGTGGAGTAACTAGTGTTCCAGTGAAACAGATTAATATGTGATCTTTAAATTTGCACTCTGTTTGTTGAAGAGCTTGCCCCACCCCTCTACTTACACTGGTCTTTGTTATGATTGTGCCATTCTTGTGAGGGTCACTGGGTTGGTCACATTACCAAGAGGCAAGTTTACCAGCTAAAGAGGAAGCCCTGCCCCTTCATCAAAGCAGCAGAAGTGCAAAATAGAGCAATTTTGTTCACAAAGTATACTAAGGGCATAAGAAGGTGGAGGGAGTAGCCTGGGTTACCGCTTGTGTCCCCAGAACAGTATGTGCAGGAAGAGGGCTACACCTACTGCCTTGCCTCCTTCCAGATTCTTTTGGAGATTAAGATACAGCATGAATGGTGAACTGACAGCATGACTGAACCTCTGCAGAATGGGCATCTCCTGAAATTAAAGCCCCATTTTAAAAAGGTGATCATGTATGACATGTGTCATGCCCATAAACCAAATGGTTCAGATAAATACTTATTGTTGAATACTTGTTATGTGATAGGTTCTTCCACATTTCTCACTCATTAAGTAGAACATCAACCACAGTGAGCATTGTTAAACATGAAAGCAGATCATTCAGGAAGAATCTGTGGAATTTTCTCTCATTCTGGAGGCTGTCAAATATATACATACTAGTTTCTCACTCCTCTGTGGTGGCCCCAGTGTGCTCCATATAATAAAGGGTGCTTAATGAGTTTAACTGTTATTGTTGTTGCAGGCCTGTCAGAAAAATATCTGAGATAAACTAAATGATATCTTGAGTGCCCTTGTAAAAATGTGATTGAAAATTCTATGGCTTCCTCCCCATCGTAAGAACAGAATGGATAAGTAGAATAAAACTACCTAGCCATAATACAGACAATATTTTGGCATGATATTTCATTTTCAATAGGTTTTGTTAATGTCAGATATGCAAACCACATCTTTACCAATGTCTTATGGTATTTTAATAATGTATCTTCATAGATAAGGACATAGAACTCAATCCCATGTCTTCTGCGGCAAATGCTGGGCTCCTTTCTTAGTGTCTCTCACACCAAATATCTATGAAGTCTTGGGTCAATTCCTTAAACTCTCACAGCCCCAATTCCTCATCTATCACTTAGGTACAGGAATACTTATCCATAAAGGTTGTTGTGAGGCTTAAAAGTAGCAACAAAGTATATGGAAGGGCTCATGGTAAACTGTCATACACTTGACAGAGCCAAGGAGGAACTTGATAAAGTGACTTTATTTCTCTCTCCCATCTTCCTTATTCTTACCCTCAATTCAACCCAAATACAACCAAAGTAAAATCATAGATTTTGTTATAAAAATTCAGATTTATATGAAGCCCTGACCAGTGTGGCTCAGTTGGTTGGGTGTCATCCTGCAAAGCAAAAGGTCGCTGGTTCGATATGCCTGGGTTGAAGGTTTGGTCCTGGATAAGGTGTGTGTGAGAGGGGGTCTGTTCTATATTTTAATTATTAATATTTTGCAACATGATATTTACACAAGGAGAACTTGAAATCCTCAGTGACCGACTTGTGTAATCAGTTATTCATTCGATCCAGATTTAAGTATTCACTAAATGTCAGGTTCTGAACTAGGCCAGGAGGATATAGCAGTGAAGAACAAACACAAATATCCTTGCCTACATAGAGCTTATATTCTAATGGAGGGTGGGGTGGGGCATGAGATGATAAAAAATAAATAGGTAAAAATTAACACTGTGCCACAGGTGACATGAGCTATAGAAAAAAAGAAGAGAAGGAAGGAGATAGAGAGTGCAGGCCATTGGTGAGAGAGTAGAACATGCAATTTTATATAGCCAGGGCAAGGCTTCACTACTATGATGTTATTCAAGTGAACATCTGATGAAGTTATTATGGAGAAAGAAGATGGTTCAAGGTAGCAAAGACAACAAGCACAAAGGCCTGAGGCCCGGTGTATTTAAAGGACATCAAGGCATCCAGGGTACCTGGAGAGTAAAGGAGTAGGAGAATAACAGAAAATGAGTAAGAGATAGTGGTGAGGAGGAAATAGGCAAAATCCAGTGGCTTCCCTTATCACTTCAGAAGGGCTTTGAGCAGAGGACTGCATGGCTGGATATAAATATTTAAAAGAACCACTTTGACTACTGATTGGAGGCTAGACTCTTGAGTAGCAAAGATGAGTAAAGAAAGATCAGCTAGGAGGCTTTGAAAATAATATGAGGGAGAGAGATCAAAGTGGTAATCATGGAGATGGTGAGAGGTGAGAGGTAGACAGAGTTTAGATATATTTTGATGGTAGAAACAACAGGATTTACAGAAGGGTTGGATATGGGTTATAATAGGAAGAGAGGATGACTTTAGGATTTTGTCTGAATTACTGGAATAATGCAGTGGCCTTTCACTTAGATGAAGTGGACTGCAGATGGACGAGGTTGGGGATGGATGGAAAGATTAGCAGTTGTTTTAGATACATTAATTTAGAGATGACTTTTTACAGCCAAGATGTCAAGGAGGTAATTGAAATTCATAGGGAGAGGTCTGAGCTGGATACAAATTTTGGAACATCTCTCTTTATCTGACATTTAGAGCTAAGTCGAGGCTGAATAATATTATGAAGATAATGAGTATGGAGACAGAGGGGAGGATTTCATAAACTGAGACCTGAGCCTTTAAAATCAAGAATCTGAGAATAAAACCAGTAAGAAAAACTGAGAAGGAATGACCAGAAATATAAGGAAAACCTGTAGACTATTATGACCTGAAAGTGAAGTGAAAAAGTTTATCAGGGAGCACTGAATGATCAACATGTCAAATGCTGCTCATAGGTGAAGTCAGATGAGGGCTAACCATTGACGGCTGGATTTAGCAAAGGGAAAGTCATTAATGACCTTGACAGGAATGGGGTGGTGGTGACAAAAGCCCAAATGAGGAGAATTCAAAAAAGAATACAAGGAAAGGAACTGGAGACAGCAATCATAGGCAGCAATCATTTTTGAGAAGTTATGTCGTAAAGACAAACAAAAATAAAGGGGGAAAGGAGAATATGAGGTTGAGAATTTTTGTTTTCTAGTTTTTTAATGGAAATGTTTATGAAGTATTTGTAAACATTCAGTATATTTATAATTCTTTATATGCAAATATACAAAGAACCCAGGCTGAGCATACATGGGTTTTGCTCTTGATTGCTCTTTTCATGAATATATACAACAAAAAAAGAGAAAAAATCCAAGCCTTATAAAGAGATGGATGTCCTATTCTCTGACATGCAGTTAAAAAGCAGATCTTAATTGGCTTCAGACTTTTGAGCACAAATGAACCCAAATGGATTCAACTTCACTGAACTATGTATCGTTTATTTTGTAACTGAAATAAGAGTATCAGGCAACTGGAAATCAATGAATTGATTTAAATATTATGCAAAAGATGGAGCTATTACTATGGGCACATTTTTATGATTTAAAAATCACATTTCAGCATTTTCCTTATGTCAGGGGCTATGACAGGGCAGCATTGATTAACACGTTCAGACCCAATCATCAAGAAAAAGACTTGGAACTGCAAATTTCTCTTGTAAAAGATGTCTTCTTAGGTCCACACTAAGTTCAAAGTTATTAAATAATGACAGTTGGGTTTGGCAGTTTTTTTGGCATGTGACTTGTTTTTAACTTTTTACTATGAAAAGTTTTGTATTATGCAAAAGTAGAGAGAATAGATCATGATTCTCCCTCCCCCCTCATATACCCAAGACTCAGCTTCAACAATTAATAACTCACAGCTCAGCTTATCTCATCTTTATCCTCATCTATGTACTGGATTATTTTGAAGCAAATCCTAGACATCATGTCATTACATCTATAATTATTTCATTGTGCATGCCTAAAAGAAGAGAAGGATTCTTAAAAACACTCATATAACTTCATTGTCATTTTCACACCTAGAAATCAGAGTACTTTCTTAATTCCATTAAATATTCTTCGTGGGTCCCATGTGTCTTTTTATATGTAGTTTGTTTGAATCAGGATCCTAAAAAGGTCCACAAATGTACATATCATTTTTGAAAGAAGAAAATGGGGAAATTTAAGATAGTTTTAGTTTACAAGCAAATTACCAGAAGCTGTTTAGTATTATGGTATATTTTGATTGAAATGGAAACAGTGTTATTCTTAAAATGTAATTCAGTAGGATCTAAGATATCTCCCAAATACTGAAAAACATTTTCTCAAACAAAATACAGAGTAGAAATATGGCTCTGGCTGGGTGACTAAGTTAGTTGGAGCATTGTCCAATACACCAAAATGTTGCAGGTTCAATCCCTGGTCAGGGCACCTACCTAGGTTGTGGGTTCAATTCCTGACACAGGGCCATGTACAGAAGGCCACCCATTGATATTTCCCTGTCACACTGATGTTTCTCTCTCTTTCTTCCTTCTCCCTTCCTCTCTCTCTAAAGTCAATAAACATATCCTTGGTGAGGACTTTTTAAAAAAAAAAGCAAGGATATTATTTGCAGCTGCCAATTACAAAGGCATTCACAATTGATATGAGAGATGCAGTTGAAAATACCAAATCTTATTTAAATAAATATGTATTTTTCCTATTGGGTGACTTGGCTTTGTGTTGTAAATAAACCCCATTCATTCTTCCAGCCGTACTAACATAGCCACCTTAAACATTCTTCGGCTCGGTCCATCCTAGGAAACTATACTCTTACTCTCCAGAAAGAACCAGAACAAAACAAAAAATAATAATTACATGTTAGATATTTTGCATAAATAATGACTCTGATTCTGGTGTTATGGGAGATTTGGCTAGAGCAAAACAAAGTCTATGTGACTGTAACACTTAAGTAATGTTAAGGAAATAACTACCTTAAACATAATTACACTAATTTCCTGCTTTTTATTGTCAGCATCATAGCGTATCAGGACTCAAAGGAATCTTGGAACTCCAGGTCCTTCCCTGTAGAGGTGAAGCAACTGAGGCTGAGTGACTTCCCTGGAGACAAAGAGCAGGAAAACTGGTCCCTACAGCCAAATCCCCCATTACCAGACTGATCCTTTCCCCTGCTGTTACGTCACACTGACTCCCAACCTACCAGATTATTTCTGATTCAAAGCCACTCCTTTTCTGTTAAAAGTCTCCCCTCCTCCTATCATTTGTCTGTATTTTACTTTCTACAGTCATTTCAGAGAATGTTGTCAGCTATTTTAAATGGTTTCTTTTGTTGTACTATTCAATGGGAACTTAAATAATTATATAGCCCTACTGATTATTTAGCTCTTACAATTTCTAACTTTTGGCCAAGATACAACGAGATCTTAGCACAGTTTTCAACGTTTAATGAATATTTATTCTCTCCAGATTATATTAATGTTTACCTTTTAAAACAGTCAGTTGTCATATTTATAGTCTGCACAAAAGTACAGTGCAATTTATCACTTTTCATTTCACATCGAAGGTAGATTATCAATAAAATATGAAAAATATTTTTCAAAGGAACACTACATAATTTGTTATAATAGCTCCCCCTAGCGAACATTTTTACTATTGTTTTCTGAACATGCTTTAGGGTTATTCATTTTAATATTTATTATAGTTTCTTGGAAATTTTCCGTCTATCTTAAATGTAAACAAAAGTCATGCCACCAAAGGGTCTTTTCAGTTCCAGATACACTCAGAAGAATTAACTCCATCAACAGAATGGTTTTCAACTAGAGAAGAATAGTTGTTTTTTTTTTAAATCAACTTAAAACAGGAAAAATAAAAAAGAACAAGGAATCTAGCAAATATTGCCAATAAAAACAACTGTGATTTCTTGAGCATTTGCTGTGTGCTATAGATTCTATTTAGTATTTACATGGATTATTCAATTCTTATATCACTTTATGCTGTTAACATTATTACTAATCTCATTTCACAAATAAAGAAACTAGCCCTGGCTGGTGTGGCTCAGTGGATTGAGTGCCCATCTGTGAACCGAATAGTTGCAGGTTTGATTCCCATTCAGGGCACATGCCTGAGTTGTGGGCCAGGTCCCCAGTCAGGGGTTTGTGTGAGCCAACCATTGGATGTTTCTTCACACATCGATGTTTCCCACCTCTCAATCTCCCTCCCTTTCCCTCTCTCTAAAAATTAATAAATAAATAAAATCTTAAAAAACTTATTTTAAAAAGGAAGCTAAGTCTGACTTCCGGCCAAGATGGAGGCATAGGTGGACACACTATGCCTCCTCACACAACCAATATTAAGGACAACAAAGATTTAGAAATAAGAAAACAATCAGAACTGACAGAAAACTGAACTGTACGGAAGTCCAACAACCATTCATCCAGACTAGTAAGAGGGGCAGAGTCCTGGCAAGAAAAAGTGGAAGTTGGCAGACCCGGTCACACAGGCAGCAGCAGCTGGCAGATCCCAAGCATGCAGGTGGCAGCTAGCAGACCCCGGGCATGGGGTGGCAAAAGTATAGACCCAGTGAGGCCATGCAAGGTGGCTGGCTGACCAGGTGGTCCCACATTCACACGCAGATAACCCAGGCAAAGGGGAAGGGTGGAAGGGACTGGAATCTGAAAGAGAGCAGAGCAAGCACCATTATTCCCTCTTGGACCGCGCCCTGCCCTGGGGAACACCTAGGGCTCTACCCCTCACTACGTAACAGCTGCGACCAGACACCCCCTCCCCCTAAAAATGGCTCAAACAGGAGAACAAATCAAAACTCCAGAGCCAATTCATCTAAGCAACGAAGAGATAGCCAACCTATCAGATGCACAGTTCAAAGTCCTAGTGATCAGGATGCTCACAGAATTGGTTGATTTTTCTCACAAATTAAATGAACAAATGAAGGCTACAATAAGTGAAATGAAGGAAAACACACAGGGAGCCAATAGACATGGGAGGAAAACTGGGACTCAAATCAATGGAGTGGACTAGGAGGAAGAAACAAATTACCAAACAGAAAACAAGGAAGAAACAAGAATTCAAAAAAATGAGGAGAGGCTTAGAAACCTCCAGGACATCTTTAAACGTACCAACATGCGAATTATAGGGGTCCCAGAAGGGGAAGAAGAAGGGCAACAAGTGGAAAACTTATTTGAACAAATAATAAAGGAGAACTTCCCCAATCTGGCAAAGGAAATAGACTACCAGGAAGTCCAGGAAGCTCCGAGAGTCCCAAAGAAGTTGGACCCAAGGAGGAACACACCAAGGCACATTGTAATTACATTAGCCAAGATTAAAATGAAGCAGAGAATTCTAGAAGCAGCAAGGGATAAGGGGACAGTCACCTACAAGGGAGTTCCCATCAGACTGTCAGCTGATTTCTCAAAAGAGACCTCACAGGCAAGAAGGGGCTGGAAAGAAGTATTTGAAGTCTTGAAAGGCAAGGACCTACATCCAAGATTGCTCTATCCAGTGAAGTTGTCATTTAGAACGGAAGGGCAGATAAAGTGCTTCTCAGATAAGGTCAAGTTCAAGGAGTTCATCATCACCAAGCCCTTATTCTATGAAATGTTAAAGGGACTTATCTAAGAAAAAGAAGATAAAAATATGACAGCAAAAAGACAGCAAACTCACAGATATTAACAACCACACCTGAAACAAAAACTAAAGCAAACTAAGCAAACATCTAGAACAGGAACAGAACCACAGAAATGAAGATCACATGGAGGGTTAGCCACAGGGGAGTGGGAGGAGGAGAGAGGGGGGAAAGGTACAGAGAATAAGTAGCATAGATGGTAGGTAGAAAACAGACAGGGAGAGGGCAAGAATAGTGTGGGAAATGTAGAAGCTAAAGAACTTATGACACATGGACATGAACTAAAGGGAGAAATGTGGGTGAGAGGGGGTGTGCAGGGTGGAGGGAAGGGAATGTTGGGGGAGAAACAGGACAACTATAATAGCATAATCAATAAAATATATTTTTAAAAAAGAAGCTAAGTCTTTGATCTAAGGACATATAGCTAGCATGGGACAGCTGAAATCTGAAACCAGGTAGTCTGACTCCAGAGTCCATGCTCTAAGCTGCTATTGTATTATTGACATGGCCAAGGGATAACCTAAGTGCCAGATCTGTTTTTTCTCCTAATAAGAAAGCTGTTTGCCAGGTTATTGCATTATCTGCTCTACTTTGCTTATGTCACAAAGAGGCCCAAATTCTTCAATGCCCCAGAGTTGTAATTCCCTCTTTCTACATAGCCACCTGAGTCTATAGCTGCCACCTACTAAAGAAGTCATTGTTATCAATTTCAGGGCTGGAGCAGGAGTGATACAAGATAAGCCTGAAACAGCTTGTTATGTCAGAAAGTAAAGAGGTATCTCTCCCCACCAAAAAAGAAAAAAGGAAAAAAAAAGGATAACAGCAAGTCACAGGGGCACAGGTGCTGACTTGAGACTTATCCTGGCCAAACCTGAGTTAATTTGAGCACCAAAATGATTCATTATAAACCCCTGAAAAATTAAGAATTCATGAGTTCATGCTAATGTTAGATCAATATATAGATAGACAAGCAGATAGACAAGAAAAAAGAGGTCTCCTGCTGACAGAAGAATGTTGAAAGAAGACCAGGAAATGTGGAAGACAAGGAAATCCTTTTTAAAAAAGAGCCCCTTTGAGAGTACCAATGGCATATTTCACAGATATAGAACAAACACTTCAAAAATTTATATGGAACCATAAACGACCCAGAATAGCGGCAGCAATCTTGAGAAAGAAGAGCAAAGCAGGAGGGATCACAATACCTGATACCAAAATGTATTACAAGGCCACTGTAATCAAAACAGCCTGGTACTGGCATAAAAACAGGCACGTGGACCAGTGGAATAGAATAGAGAGCCCAGAAATAAACCCTAGTCTCTATAGTCAATTAATATTCGACAAAGGGGGCAGCAACATAAAATGGAGTAAAAACAGCCTCTTCAACAAGTGGTGTTGGGAGAACTGGACAGCTTCGTGCAAGAAAATGAAACTCGAGCACCAACTTACACCATACACAAAAATAAATTCAAGGTGGATAAAAGACTTAAACATAAGCCGTAACACCATTAAAGTCCTAGAAGAGAACATAGGCAGGAAAATCTCAGATATTACACGCAGCAACATTTTTACTGATATGTCTCCTAAAGCAAGGGACATAAAGGAAAGAATAAACAAATGGGATCTCATCAAAATAAAAAGCTTCTGCATGGCCAAGGAAAACAGTATTAAAATAAAAAGAGTACTGACTGTGTGGGAAAACATATTTGACAATGATACCTCAGATAAGGGTTTAATCTCCAAAATATACAAAGAACTTACACGACTCCACTCTAAGAAGACAAGCAAGCCAATTAAAAAATGGGCAAAGGACTTGGGCAGACACCTCTCCAAGGAGGACATACAGAGGATCCAGAGACACATGAAAAGATGCTCGATGTCGCTAGCTATCAGAGAGATGCAAATTAAAACCACAATGAGATACCACTTGACACCAGGCAGAATGGCCCTCATAAACAAAGCAACAAACAGCAAGTGTTGGAGAGGTTGTGGAGAAAAGGGGACACTAGTGCACTGCTGGTGGGAGTGCAGACTGGTACAACCACTATGGAAAACAGTATGGAATTTTCTAAAAAAACTAAAAATGGATATACCTTTTGACCCAGCAATTCCATTGCTAGGACTATATCCTAAGAACCCTGAAACACCAATCCAAAAGAAACTATGCATCCCTATGTTTATAGCAGCACAATTTACAATAGCCAAGTGTTGGAAGCAACCTAGATGCCCATCAGTAAATGAATGGATCAAAAAACTGTGGTACATTTATACAATGGAATTCTATGCAGCAGAAAGAAAGAAGGAGCTCATACCCTATGCAACAGCATGGATGGAACTTGAGAGCATCATGCTAAGCGAAGTAAGCCAGGCAGTGAAAGATAAATACCATATGATCTCACCTTTAACAGGAACCTAATCAAGAAAATAAACAAACAAGCATAATATAACCAAAGACATGGAAATTGGGAACAGGCTGAAAGTCACCAGAGGGGAGAGGGGAGGGAATTTCAGGAGAAAAGGGGAAGGATTTACAGGAACAAGTATAAAGGACACATGGACAAAAACTATGGGGGGGGGGCGTGGAAATGGGAGGGAGGTGGGGAGGGCTGGGGTGGCGGGTTCGGGTGAGAATAAAAGACAGAAAACTGTACAAGATCAACAATGAAAATAAAAATTAAAAAAAAAAAAGAGCCCCTTTGAAAAGCACTCATTGGGCCTTTCGCTAATGACCCGCTGAACCGTCAAGAAAGGGCAAAGTGAAAACACTGCTTTTGGGTGAAGTGGCAGCATGTTGTGTTGTTTTGCTTCAATCAGTGGTGTGGCAAGGGAAAAAAGAAAAAAGAGAAAAAATAGTTTTAAAAAAGAGGGAATTTCAGGGGAAAAGGGGGAGGGGTTTAGAACAACAAGTATAAAAGACACATGGACAAAAACTAAGGGGTGTGGAAATGGGAGAAAGGTGGGGAGGGCTGGGGCAGTGGGCTGGGATGGGAGTAAAAGATAGAAAACTGTACAAGAACAACAATTAAAATTTTAAAAAGGCATGCCAAGCACGAATAAATAAATAAGAGTTAAAAAAAAAGATTGTTTTGCAACCATAATACTGAGATTGAATCAGACAAGAAATATCAACAGGTGTTAAAACTAGAGACAAATCTGATGAGGAATAGGATATTTACATGATCTCTAAGTGTCTTCTCACTTACTATTTGTTAGTTGCAAAGGAGAAAAATGGCAATTATACAGTGAGGAAATAAGACACTTTGATCTGGTGATCAAATGTAACATCACCAATGAGGAACAGCTGGATGTGAGGTGTCTCCAGATGTGAAACCCTCAGAAGAACATATCACGTATGCAGTATTCCAGTTGAGAATGTATAATCTGACAGCATCCATAAGAAAATATCAGGAGAAAACCAAAATAATAAATTTTCTGTTCTTAAAAAGGGTAGGGGTATATACATTCTTAAAATAGCAAAATCATAGAAGACAAAGAAAGGCTGACAATTCAGATAAAGGGGCTAAAGAGACATGATGACTAGATGCAATATCTGTTTCTAGACTTGATTCTGATGAAGAAAAATGTTACAAAGGGCAGTAGTGGGTCCACTAATACAACTAAAATACAAAGAGTAGACTAAAAGTATTGCATTATTGCAAACTCACTGAACTTGAGTTCTATATTGGGATTATGTCAGATGATATCCCTTTTTGGGAGACGTACACACGGAAATACCTAGGGGTAAAGGATGATTATATAATTTGCCCTCTCAAATGATTCAGGTACTTGATAGGTGAATAGTTTCAATGTTGTGAGATAAGAAGATTTCTGTGGATAGACAGTGGTGGTAGCACAACAACATGAACGTACTTAATGCCACTGAACAGTAAACTTTAAAATGGTTAACATGAAAAGTCTTAAGTATTCTGTATTTTATCTCAATTTTCAAAAATTATACATGATAAATTGTTAACAAAAGGTGAATTTGGATAAATGGCATTCAGGTGTCCTTTGTACTATTTTCATAGTTTTGCAATTTTTCTGCAACATTAAAACTTTTCCCAATAAAGTTTTATATGTAAATGAAGTAATGATGACCAGTTATGGCCACTGTGTGGCTCTACCTTCTCCTCCAGTACAGCCTTCTCTTTGAGCAGCAGCAACTGGTCTCTGGGGGTTGCCATCTGCACCCAGTCACTCTTGAACTTCATTCAAAGTCTCAGATGTGAAGAGCTGGGAGGGGATAATCAAGGGGGGAAGGGGGAAAGGTTGTCAGGAACATGTACAAAGGACACATGTACAAAACCAAAGGGGGACAGGATCAAGAGTGGCAAGTGGGGATGGCTAGGGTGCATGGTGGAAGAAAAATGGAGACAACTGTATTAACAGCAATAAAAAAGGTGGAAAAAGAATAAATTAAACTTGTATTATAACAGAAAGAAAAAAGTCTCAGATGTGAGACACAAGATCTAATAGACTACATTCTTTAATGAACTGCCTGGGGCCTGAAAAAATTCAGGAAGTGGGTGTGTGTGTACAGAGTCCTGGACAAGCAGCAGTGGAACCTGCATATCTGGTTCTGGCTCTGTGGCTTAGCTATGTGGCCTGAGCAAGTCACACCACCTCTGGGAGATGAACATTCTGACCTGGAATTTATGGCAGGTCCCTTCCAGTGTTACGACTTTATGTGTTACATCTACCATTTCTCAGAACAAGGCCACTGATTAAGAAAGTAGACAATATACCTCTAATGATACAGCCACAGCAGACCTGAAACCTTCCACGTTACTTTTTCCTCTTGCTATTTAACTTTGGGTATTATGCTATGTCACATTCTAGGGAAATTAGAGGTAAAAGTGTGTGTGTGTGTGTGTGTGTGTGTGTGTGTGTGGAGAGAGAGTGAGACAATAAGTAAGAAAGGCAGGGGGAAGGGAGAAGAAGAGGGGAGAGAAAGGAGGGAAGGGAAGACAGAGTTATTATTCTTTCTGTCAGAAAGAACACATATAAATGGTGATATTTATTTATTTATTTATTTATTTATTGTTGTTTTATTACAGTTGTTCCAATTTTTCCACCTGTTGCTCTCCCCTGCCCCACCCACTGCAGTCAATCCCCACCCCATTGTTCATGTCCATGGGTCCTTCATACATGTTCCTTGACCCTTCTCCTTATTTCCCCCATTACCCCCCTCTCCCTAGCCCTCTGGTTACTGTCAGTTTGTTCTTTATTTTTATGTCCCCAGTTCTATTTTGCCTGCTTGTTTGTTTTATTCATTGGTTTCCTCTTATAGGTTAGATTTGTGTTTCACCTCCTGGGTTATTTCACTTAATATAATACTCTCCAGTTTCATCCATGCCATCCCAAAGGGTAGGAGTTCTTTCTTTCTGCTGCATAGTATTCCACTGTGTAAATGTACCACAGTTTTTTTATCCACTCATTTACTTAGGCTGTTTCCAGCAATTGCCTATTGTAAATTGTGCTGCTATGAACATTGGGGTACATAGGTTCTTTTGAACTGGTGTTTCAGGATTCTTACAGTATAATCACAGTAGTGGAATCACTGGTTCAAAAGGCAGTTCCATCTTTAGTTTTTTTTTTTTTTGAGGAAATTCCATGCTCTTTTCCACAGTGACTGTACCAGTCTGCATTCCCACCAACAGTGCACTAGGGTTCCCTTTTCTCCACATCCTTGCCAGCACTTATTTTTGTTGATTTGCTTATGATGGCCATTCTCACTGGTGCGAAGTGGTATCTCATTGTGTTTTGAATTTACATCTCTCTAATGGCCAGTGAGCTGAACATCCTTACATACGTTTTTGGGCGCTCTCTATGTTCTCCTTGGAAAATGTGTGTTCAGGTCCTTCGCCCATTTTTTAATTGGGTTGTTTGTCTTCCTGGAGTGAAGTCATGTGAGTTCTTTATGTATTTTGGAGATCAAACCCTTGTCCAAGGTATCATTGGCAAATATAGTTTGCCATACAGTTGTTTCCCTTTTCATTTTGCTGATGTTTTCTTTAGCCATACAGAAGCTTTTTCATTTGATGAGGTCCCCTTTATTCATTCTTTCCTTTATATCCCTTGCTCTAGGGGTCATATTGGTGAAAATACTGTTGCATGGAATATCTGAGATTTTCCTGCCTGTGTTCTCCTCCAGGTCTTTCATGTGTTGCAACTTATATTTAAGTTTTTTATCCATTTCAAGTTTATTTTTGTGTATGGTGTAAGTTGGTGGTCGAGTTTCATTTTTTTGCATGTCAGTAGCATCAACTCACAACTTAAAGCAATGCCTTCATTTTGTGTAATGACTTGCAGTTTTGAAGTGTTGACCCAGAAAAGAAATATACCTGTCAAAAAGAACTTTTTGTGATTAACTGTGTCCAAATTCTGCATATAACATAACTATTTAGGGAGAACTCTCACACACACTGCATATCTGGGAGAAGTTGCAGATGAAGCAGCCAAGACACCTGCACTGCTGCCCACTCTGAGCCCTTTCTCCCTTCACTGCACCCCAGACTGGTGGCTCCTGTTGGCATTGGATTCATAACAGTGAATTTTCATTGGCAGAAGTAATTCTATACCCATTTTCTCATTTTACTTTGCAAAAAATTGTGTGAGACAACCTGGCCAAGCAACATTATACCCTATTTAAAAATGAGGACTTCCGGCCAAGATGGAGGTGTAGGTCGACACACTGTGCCTCCTCTCACAACCAAAATTAAGGACAACAAATATTTAGAAACAAGAAAACAATCAGAACTGATAGAAAATTGAACTGTACAGAAGTCCAACAACCATTCATCCAGATTGGTAAGAGGGGCGGAGTCGAGGCAGGGAAAAGTGGAGGTGAGGACCCGGGAATGCAGGCAGCAGCGGCTGGCAGTTCCCAGGTGCACAGGTGGCAGCTGGCGGACTCTGGGCCCACAGGCGGCAGCTGATAGACCCTGGACATGGGGTGGCAACTGTGCACACCCAGTGAGGCCACACAAGGTGGCTGGCTGACCAGGTGGTACCACATTCCCTCACGCAGACAATCCAGATGAAGGGGAAGTGGTGGAAGGGACTAGAATCCAGGAGAGAGTGGAGCAGGTGCCATTGTTTCCTCTCGGACCCTGCCCCCACAAACAGTGTCACAACTCAGCAACTGGGCTGCCTCACACAGGGGAACACCTAAGGCTCCACCCCTCACTACGTAACAGCCGCAACCAGACCAAAATCAAAACAAAACAAACAAACAAAAAAACACCAAAAATGGCTCAAACTGGAGGAAAAAAATCAAAGCCCCAGAGCAAATCCCTCTAAGCCGTGAAAAGATAGCCAACCTATCAGATGCACAGTTCAAAGCCCTGGTGATCAAGATACTCACAAAATTGGTTGATTTTGCTCACAAATTAGATGAAAAAATGCAGGCTACAATAAGTGAAATGAAGGAAGACGCATGGGGCACCAACAGAGATGGGAGGAAAACTGGGACTCAAATCAATGGAGTGGACCAGAAGGAAGAAACAAACAACCAAACAGAAAACAAGAAAGAAACAAGAATTCAAAAAAATGAGGAGAGGCTTAGGAACCTCCAAGACATCTTTAAACATTCCAACATCCGGATTATAGGGGTACCAGAAGGGGGACAAGAAGAGCAACATGTGGAAAACTTATTTGACCAAATAATAAAGAACTTCCCCAATCTGGCAAAGGAAATAGACTTCCAGGAAGCTCCGAGAGTCCCAAAGAAGTTGGACCCAAGGAGGAACACACCAAGGCACATCAGAATTACATTAGCCAAGATTAAAATGAAGGAGAGAATTCTAGAAGCAGCAAGGGATAAGGGGACAGTCACCTACAAAGGAGTTCCCATCAGACTGTCAGCTGATTTCTCAAAAGAGACCTCACAGGCAAGAAGGGGCTGGAAAGAAGTATTTGAAGTCTTGAAAAGCAGGGACCTACATCCAAAATTGCTCTATCCAGCAAAGCTGTCATTTAGAATGGAAGGGCAGATAAAGTGTTTCTCAGATAAGGTCAAGTTCAAGGAGTTCATCATCACCAAGCCCTTATTCTATGAAATGTTAAAGGGACTTATCTAAGAAAAAGAAGATAAAACTATGACAGTGAAAAGACAGCAAACTCACAGCTATTAAGAACCACACTTAAAACAAAAGCAAACTAAGCAAACAGCTAGAACAGGAACAGAACCACAGAAATGGAGATCACATGGAGGGTTAACAACAAGGGAGTGGGAGGAGGAGAGAGGGGGGAAAGGTACAGAGAATAAGTAGCATAGATGCTAGGTAGAAAATAGTGGGAGGGCAAGAATAGTGTGGGAAATGTAGAAGCTAAAGAACTTATGACACATGGACATGAACTAAAAGGGGGAATGTGGGTGGGAGAGGGTGTGCAGGGTGGAAGGGAATGATGGGGAGAAATGGGACAACTGTAATAGCATAATCAATAAAATATATTAAAAAAGATAACACTTGTATAGTAAAAAAATTAAAAAGAAAAAATGAGTAAACTGGTTCAAAGATGTCAAATTACACACAGCTAATTTCTGATGGGTTATTAATCAGAATACCACTTTTTTGACCTTCTAGTAATGTTCTTCCTAATCAAAAATTTCAAAACCTATGAGACTTCTACAAAACAACAGTCTTGTGTACTTCAAAAAGTCACGGTCATAAAAGGCCAAGAAAGGAGACTTCCAGCCAGGATGGAGGTATAGGTAGACACACTGCCTCCTCACACAACTGAAAGAAGGACAACAAGAATTTAGAAACAAAAAACAACCAGTACTGACAGAAAATTGAACTATATGGAAGTCCAACAACCAAGGAATTAAAGTACACACATTAATCCAGACTGGTAGGTGGGATGGAGATGGGCAGCTGGACAGAGAGAGGTCACTGCAAAGCGGTAGCTGGCAGACCTCGGGAGCACAAAGCAGCAGCTGGTGAACCCAGGGAGGCAGCAGATTGTGGAGGGGCACAGTGCACAAGGCACACTGGGAGGTCCCACCTTCCGACACAAATCAACCAGGGGAAACTGGGGACCAAGACAGACTGCACAACTTAGGGTCCCAGAGAAGGGAAATAAAGCCTCAAAACACCAATTGAAAACACCTGTGGGGGTTGAGGTGCCAGGAGAAACTCCAAGCCTCACAGAAGAGTTTGTGGGAGAGACCCACAGTCCTAGAACATACAAAAGCCCACCCACATGGGAATCAGCACCAGAAGGGCCCAATTTGTTTGGGGGAAGCAGGGGAAGTGACTGATATCCAGCAGAGAGCAGAGCAAGTGCCATTGTTCCCTCTTTGACCCCTTCCCCTACATACAGTGTCACAACCCAGCAACTGGGTTGACCCACCCAGGTGAATACCTAAGGCTCCACCCCTCACTACATAAGAGGCTCATCAAGACAAAAAAACAAAACAAACAAAAAAAAAACTAGATCAAAGCTCCAGAAACAATACAACTAAGCGACAAAAAGATAGCCAACCTATCAAATGCACAGTTCAAAACACTGGTGATCAGGATGCTCACAGAATTGGTTGAATTTGGTTGCAAATTAGATGAAAAAATGAAGACTACACTAAGTGAAATAAAGCAAAATGTACAGGGAACCAATAGTGATGGGAAGGAAACTGGGACTCAAATCAATGGAGTGGACCAGAAGGAAGAAACAAACAACCAAACAGAAAACAAGGAAGAAACAAGAATTCAAAAAAAATGAGGAGAGGCTTAGGAACCTCCAAGACATCTTTAAACATTCCAGCATTTGAATTATAGGAGTACCAGAAGGGGAAGAGGAAGAGCAATAAGTGGAAAAGTTATTTGAACAAATAATAAAGGAGAACTTCCCCAATCTGGCAAAGGAAATAGACTTCCAGGAAGCTCCGAGAGTCCCAAAGAAGTTGGACCCAAGGAGGAACACACCAAGGCACATCAGAATTACATTAGCCAAGATTCAAATGAAGGAGAGAATCCTAGAAGCAGCAAGAGAAAAGGAGGCAGTCACCTAAAAAGGAGTTCCCATCAGACTGTCAGCTGATTTCTCAAAAGAGACCTCACAGGCAAGAAGGGGCTGGAAAGAAGTATTTCAAGTCATGAAAGGCAAGGACCTACATCCAAAATTGCTCTATCCAGCAAAGCTTTCCTTTATAATGGAAGGGCAGATAAAGTGTTTCTCAGATAAGGTCAAGTTCAAGGAGTTCATCATCTCCAAGCCCTTATTCTATGAAATGTTAAAGGGACTTATCTAAGAAAAAGAAGATAAAAATATGACAGTGAAAAGACAACAAACTCACAGTTATTTACAAGCACACCTAAAACAAAAACAAAAGCAAACTAAGCAAACAGCTAGAACAGGAACAGAACCACAGAAATGGAGATCACATGGAGGGTTAGCAACAGGAGGAGTGGGAGGAGGAGAGAGGGGGAAAAGGTAGAGAGAATAAGTAGCATAAATGGTAGGTAGAAAATAGATAGGGGGAGGTTAAGAATAGTGTGGGAAATGTAGAAGCCAAAGAACTTATAAGTATGACACATGGACATGAACTAAAAGTGAGAATCTGGTGGGAGAGGGTGTGCAGGGTGGAGGGGAGTGAATGGAAAATGGTACAACTGTAATAGCATAATCAATAAAATATATATTTTTTTAAAAAGGCCAAGAAAGCCCTGGCTGGTGTAGCTCAGTGGATTGAGCGTGGGCCTGCGAACCTAAGGATCGCGGTTCGATTCCCAGTCAGGGCACATGCCTGGGTTGCCAGGCCAGTTCCCGGCAGGGAACATACAAGAGGCAACTGCACATTGATGTTTCTCTCCCTCTCTCCTTCCCTTCCCCTCTAAAGATAAATAAATAAAATCTAAAAGGAAAAAAAAAAAAGTACTTAAAAAGGCCAAGAAAGTGTCTTCCAGCAATCCAAGTGCTTGTCTACACTTCTCCTTTGTGCCCTGAGGCCTGTGGAAATTCAGTCTGCATTCAATAGCCAGTGAGGCAACCCTTAACTGATGAGGTGTTGGTACTGGGGGATAAATACTCCCTCTTCCAACCTAAGCAGATACGACTGAGACTTCTCCACTGAAATCCTCAGAAGCTTCCAGAGGCATCAAGCCCTGATCCAGTCATCTATCTCAAAACGCAACTTAGTATCCGCTTTTCTTCAGTTTCATTCTGACAGTGGCCCATATCAAGGGTCTGTACTCAAGCCCTTGTTTCAGGCTCTGAATCTGGGAGGTACCAGGCTGAGATTACTGCTGACACTGGATGTTACATAGAAGACTGAAACCAGCCTGATATTTTCATTACTTTGCGCATAACTACTTTTTCTGGATGCTCACAGGATTTCTTCATCATTTATGTTTTAAAATTCTGTCAGAATGCATTCAGATATTTTGCTTTTTTTTCCAGTAATTTGCCTGGTATGCAGTACTTGCTCTTAATTTTCAGATTGGGGTCTCTTTGGATCAAGAAATCCATCTTCTTTGATTATTGCTTCTGCTGTGTTTCCTTTGTTCCTTTTTGAAATTCCTCTTGCTAACAGATTTTATCTTTTCCATGCATCCCACTTGCAACTTTCATAACTTTCATTATTTTGTCCTTTTCCTCTGAATTCTGGATAATCTCTCAAGTTTGTTTTCTGCTTAACTAACCAGATTTTCAGTAGTTTTTAATCTCATGTCTAATAAGCCCTTCGGGGTGCAGCTACATTGGTTCGGGTTTCCTGTTCACTCTCAAAAGCAGGAGCCCAACCTTATAGATAACACACCACACTCTTGTACTTAGTGATTTTTCTCTGCCCAGATAGAATTCTCTTCAGTGCCCAGGTGTTTGCTTGGAGGGGCCAAGTACCTTGGGAGCCCCATGGTGCTCCGCTCCCACTGGTAGAATTGAGATGCTATAGATGAGAAAGAGCTAGAGGTAAGCACACTCTCCACAGTCCCACAGATTATTCTCACTTCCAGGCCTCAGGGTGATGACATTGGCCTGGAAGTGTTGTGAAGATTACAAAAATAACATACATAAGAGTGTTTTGTAAACGTAAAAAAATGCCCTTTAATTTAGAATCACCCAGTGGTTAAACCATGAAAACACTCCAGTTATGTAACAGCTCTGTTATCTATCTCCTCAATACAATTTGGGAATGGGCAGATTGTCTGAATGGCTGAAAAAATCTGGGGCATCAGCCCCCTCCCAATATATTTTTCTGAATTTCCCAATTCTTTGTAAAGACTGTGTTGAGGATACCTGCTGCCTTTAATCTATCCAGCCTTATTTCCCCATTTTCACTAGTACCGGCCCCCCAATTTCTCTTTCTAGATGAATGTCCTCCTCATTACAAAGTGATCACAGTACAGAGGGGGCTAACCCCATACTCACTCGAAGAGTCGATATTTGACCCAGTTGGGGCCCATCAGTGTGAATCTCTTTCTGCTAGGGCTGGTAACTGGTAGAATATAACCCTGGAGTTATTGGTGGCCATATTTTCCACCAGTGAGAAGAACCTGTCAGAGAATCAGATCAAAAGAAGAGTGCAGAAGCAAGATATAAATCAAGAGAAAGATTTCTGCCGGCTAAGCACCTGGGTCCTGCAGTGTCTGGGCATGACCTACCCCTGCACCTTTCTATTTCTTAAACCTACAAATTCCCCTTTTCCCTTAAGTTTATTTGAGTTGATATTCTGACGTTAAATAAAAGATCACTAATAAAGGTTACATATAAATTTGGTACTTCTTTGAGACTGTACTTGCAGTGTGCAGTGGAAAGAAAAGAGGTACTTGAAATTAAGACCAGTTTAAGCTTTAAGCTTTGCCACTTATCAGTTGGTTGACATTGTGCTATGGTCTGAATGTTTTTGTTCCCTCTCACATTCATGTATTGAAGTCCCCCCGCCAAGCTGATGGTATGAGAAGGTGTGGCCTTTGGGAGGTGATTTGGTCATGAGGGTGGAGTCCACCTAAATGGGACTAGTGCCATTACAAAAGAGGTCCTAGAGCTTATTAGGCCTTTCTGCCAGGTGAGGGTACAATGAGAAGTCTGCAATCCTGAAGAAGGCTCTTACTTTACCAGGGTGGGACACTGATCTCAGGCTTCCAACTTCTAGAACTGTGAAAAATAAATTTCTGTTGTTTATAAGCTACTCAGTGGTATTTTCTTGTAACAGCCTAAATGGACTAAGACACATTAAATAACTCGCTTCTGAACCTTATTGGTTATCTTTAAAACAGAGTTAAGTTCCTACTTACTTCATAGATCCATTTGAGCATTAATTGTGAAATCTATTTCAAAGTGCTTTGTCATGTAAAGCACTCTGGAAAGGTAATTAACTATTCAATTATGTTATTTTGCTTCATTCCAAAGAGAGATACATTGCCTGTTTCTTTTGTTGTGGAAATGGGTGGCAATTGACTATTCTTCAAAAATCAATTTGTTTTCGCCTTCTGGCTAAAATTTAGGTATAGGTATATTTTTAATTTTTCCTCATTTGTCTCCCACTGATGTTTCTAACCAAAATAACATAAAGCATCATTATCAAAATATGTCCTGAAACAAATGGTATAAAGTCTGGAGTTTGCAAGATATGGGAGTGAGTGGCAGGTACTGAGTAGGAGTGTAGATGCAAGGAAATTGGCTGTGAGCTGATAACCGTTAAAGCTGGACAATAA
This sequence comes from Glossophaga mutica, assembly GCA_039655065.1. Taxonomy (NCBI): domain Eukaryota; kingdom Metazoa; phylum Chordata; class Mammalia; order Chiroptera; family Phyllostomidae; genus Glossophaga; species Glossophaga mutica. The sequence goes on along the minus strand of CM077303.1, from coordinate 120,727,126 downwards.
CCCCATGGATGCCCACTACACTGTCTCCTCTACCTCTTTGGAGTAATCAAGACATCCGAGCCGTGCATTATTGTTTGTCAGACTGTGACAGACAAGTTCTTCCAGACGTTCGTAAATGTTTTACATAAAAGGGTTCGAGAGCTAAATTTGTAAAATATCAGATAATTTGATGTTAATCAGGATTGTTTACCAAGAGACTTCTCAGACCATTGCACCATTATGCTATTATGTTAGAAATTTAAGAGAAAGTAAAATGTTCTCAAAATATTTGACCATAAAACCCTATTTTAGTACACATACTCCACAGTCAGATGGCCTTTGTTCAAGTGCTCTCTGTAACTGTGTCATCTTAAACAACTTACTTAATTATCTTATGCCTTCGTTTCTGTATCTGAAAGTTGAAAAATTAAAGTACCTACTTATTTGGTCGTTAGGAAGATTCAATGAGTTAATAGCATATGTGAAGCTGGCTCATAGAAAACACTAGAAAAAGTTTTGCTGTTATTATGTTGTTGTTGTTGTTGTTGTTGTTCCAGGTGTTATGTTAGAAGACTACAAATTAAACTTTCAGTGACCTAGATCAGATTGTAGCAACCTGAGAAAGTGTTGAAGTTAACCACCCTGGTGGATCTTTAAAGGACAGATCACCAGCCCCACCCCACTGAGATTCTGATGTCGTCAATCTGCAGTAGGGCCCAGGAATTGGCATTAATTTTAAAAGCACCTCAGATGATTCTGATCATTACTCAGTTTTGGGATCCACTAATCATATCAGTGCCATTTCTTTACACGTTTGACTTAGGGCCTGTACTTCAAAACTCTAGAAAAGATCCCCCCTCAATATGTACAAAACTTTGGAGATTTAATGGGATTCAAGAGAGACAGACTAGAAACCCAGCATATCTAATGGACTTGTCTCTGGGACCATTGAAACAAACAGCCTTTTAACAACCCACTTAGGTATTTTAGTGGAGTAAGGCCTCATAAGGAAACCTGGGCGAGGCCTCCCAAAAGGCTCTGCCTCTATACAGAGCAGTACAGAGAAGGGCAAAAAAATGAGTTAGGGTGAGGGAAAGAGGCAAAAGGAAAATGATTTGCAAAAAAGATAAGTGCATTGTACTCCTTGAAGACATGTGCAGTTTCCCTGCCACACGTGTCAATTTTGCAGCCCCAGCAGCAATGACTGGTGATAACAGTTTCATTAAAGTCTCTTCATAGGATGAATTATCAAACCTTTGGATTTTTGTCTATCAAGGTGAAATATGGTATGTCAGTACAGTTTTAATTTGCATGGTCCTATTTTGCATGTCTTCTTCATATGTTTAGGGACATTTGTATTTTGTTGTTGTTAACTACCCAGCTTTGCATTATTTCTTTTGTCATGAGGGTAAGCTGCTCCACCTTACATTCACAAACCAATGAAAAAGTTACAGGATCAAGAACAAAGTGCACCCATTTCCATGATCACCTGCCCTTCCTGCACCTAAAGCAAGCACAGGGCACCAAAGAGACCTTACAGGTGTTCCAACTGCAGCAGACCAGAATGTTCCTGGTTTACTCCAGGAACAACAGCAAACGTTTCTTCAACAACTGAGCCAAAACGTTATGTTAAATCCCCTTGTTTGGAGAAATACACTTGGTCTTCATCTCTAAGGAATCTATATTACCTTCACTGTCATTCCACTAATCTTTGATGGGACTGATATGAAAATGTTATTTTTGTTCCAACACATTAACAAAAAGAAATGTCATTATGCTTCAAAAGACTGGCTTCACACCATTATGCTGTTTGGTAAACCGAATATGGCTGCTTCACCTATTGTGAAAATTAAATTGATTGCAGTATATAGACATTGAATTAATTGAAATTACTCTAATTCAAAAAATATTCATCAGCAAAGCATATCATGTTTATTCAATATTTGAAAAGAATTGGCTTTGTTTTTAATTCTATTTTGTCATTATTGTGCTAATTACATTGCCCAACAAAATTAGCACTCAATTGTCAAACTTTATGGAGGAGCGTGTATTATTTAAAGCATCACTGGAATCGAACCTAACATGGGAGTTGTCACTGGCTTCTGCTAATACGGAATTACTTTATCCTCTGCAAAGCTTACTAACTAGAAGGTGCTTGAAAATTATTATATTGATTATGATATCATAAATAACTGTAAAATAATGGATTTTTTTCCCTGAGCACACACATATTTTCTCTCCCTTTTATCCCTAATACTAGGGCAAGTAGAAAGGACACTTCCATCCAGCCACTCCATGTGGGCTCTCATCCAATAGAAGGGACACAGACACTAAAGAATGACCATACAAAACACTAAATATATCATTTCCCATTAGCACAGCACATATTCTATTCCTGGTAGTGGAAATTAGGCCATGCTAATGTAAGAGCTCAATAATGAGAGCATAAAAATTAATACTCATCTCTAAGATGAGCCACAAGTTTCCAAGAATTAACCTAATTCTCTTTTTACTATGCTAACTGGTAGAAGAAGTCAGGCAGCTTTTTGTGAAAGAAGAAAAAAGAGTGTGATAGTTAATTGTACATGTCTACTTGGTTAGTTCATGGTACCCAGATATTTAGTCAAATATTATACTAGAGGTTTCTACAAAAGTATTGTTTAGATGAGATTAACATTTAAATCAGCAGACTTTGTGCAAAGCAGATTATTCTCCATAATATAGGTGGGCCACATTTAATCAGTTGAAGGCCTTAATTCAGAAAAAAGATTGCATTCCTCCAAAGTAAAAGCAATTCTGCCAGCAGACTACTTTTGTTCTTGAACTGCAGCATCAATTCTTCCCTGAATCTTCAGTCTGCAGATTTCAGACTTGCCAGCCCCACAAGCCCATGAGTCAATTCCTTAAAATAAAACTCTCTCCATTTATGTATCTAATCTGTAGCTGTAGCTGTAGCTGATATATATCTACAACTATCTATCCTACTGATTCTGATGATAGATTTTGTTTCTTCAGCTTAGTCCTTGGCAATCTTCCAAGAATATAATTTGATACATGTCCTCTAGCTTTATCAACTCTTGATATTTCTCCGAACAGATTCCAATTTCCAGCCCCATCCCTAGGATGCTGACCATCAATTAAGGAGAGATATAACTGCTCACTTAATCTTAGCAGCAGGTCGTTCTTTATAATAGGCTGGTGAGGCCCTCTCAGTTCAGGGTTCTTATCTTTAATAATACCTGTAGAGACTTTATAAAAGAAACAAAGATATTACTTCTAAAGATGTAAACCTACAAGAGGGTATTCATAAAATATAATTTACTGGACAGCTAACTAAAGTGTGTGTATGTGTATAATATATATGTGTGTGTGTGTATACACACACACACACACACACACTGTCATTACCTTCCCAGTCATTCCATGGAATGATCTTTGATGGGACTGATTACACACACACACACACACACACACACACACACAAACACACACACACATCTAATAAGATTCCCAAGCTGATATTCTGAACCACTATAGAAAACTGTCTCCTCAGCCTCTTTGCAAGAATGTGATTGAAAAAAACAAATGAAAACACTCCAGTTATAGTAGAGAGTTGAAGGGAATTTGGTATTCTTATAAGTTCTTTTGAATGACTCATGGAGATACATTTCGTTATTCAGAATATACAAGGCATTTGTTAGTAACTCATAAAACCAGAAAAGCAAAAGCAGTCACTTTTTCATAAGGAACTGTCACTGCTGATGTGTTTAATTGTATTGAGAGTCACGTGATGATGAGGTGGATCACATGATTTAGTGCAATTTGTTCCCAGTATGGGTTCTGAGAAAGAGCAATCCTGAGAGATTCTCCTTTCCAAAAGAATTCTAGGGTTAAATACAACTGGAAAAGATTTCATGGTTTGTTTGTTTTTAATTAGAAAAGCACTTCAGTATGCAAATGATCTTGAGAAGTTCCACAATAAGGACAGGTATTTAACTGTTAATCCAATATGTCCCAAATTTATCTGACTGTGGAATTTTTTAATAGCATTTTTTCCTTTTTAATATATTTTATTGATTATACTGTTACAGTTGTTCCATTCCCCCCCCCCTTTATTCCTCTCTGCATAGCCCAGCACACAGCCTCCTACCCACATTCCCTACCTTTAGTTCATGTCCATGGGTTGGTCATACTTATAAGTTCTTTGGCTTCAACATTTCCTATATATTTTTATCCTTCCCTGTCTATTTTCTACCTACCATTTATGCTACTTATTCCCTGTACCTTTTCCCTCATTCTTCTCCCTCCCCTCCCCTCTGATAACCCTCCATGTGGTCTCCATTTCTGTGATTCTCTTCCTGTTCTAGTTGTTTACTTAGTTTGCTTTTGTTTTGTTTTGTTTTTCAGGTTTGGTTGTTAATACTTGTGAGGTTGTTTTGTCATTTTAACTGTTCATATTTTTTATCTTCTTTTTCTTAGATAAGTCCCTTTAACATTTTATATAATAAGGGCTTGGTGGTGATGAACTCCTTTAACTTGATATTATCTGGAAAACACCTTATCTGCCCTTCCATTCTAAATGATGGCTTTACTGGATAGAATAATCTTGGATGTAGGTCCTTGCCTTTCATGATTTTGATTATTTCTCTCCAGCGCCTTCTTGATTGCAAGGATTCTTTTGAGAAATTAGCTGATGGTCTTATGGGAACTCCTTTATAGGTAACTGTCTCCTTTCCTCTTGCTGCTTTTAAGATTGTCTCCTTATCTCTAATCTTTGGTAATGTACTTATGATGTGCCTTGGTGTGTTCCTCCTTGAGCTGAACTTCTTTGGGACTCCCTGAGCTTCCTGGACTTCCTGGAAGTCTATTTCCTTTGCCAGGTTGGGGAAGTTCTCCTTCATTATGTTTTCAAATAAGTTTTTTTATTTTTTGCTGTTGCTCTTCTCCTGGCATCCCTATAATTTGGATGTTGGAATGTTTAAAGATGTCCTGGAGGTTCCTAAGCTTCTCATTTTTTTAAATTCTTGTTTCTTCCTTCTTTTCTGTTTGGTTGTTTCTTTCTTCCTTCTGGTCCACTCCATTGATTTGAGTCCCAGTTTTCTTCCCATCACTATTGGTTCCCTGTGCATTTTCCTCATTTCACTTAGTGTAGCTTTCATTTTTTCATCTAATTTGCAACCAAATTCAACCAATTCTGTGAGCATCCTGATCACTAGTGTTTTGAATCGTGCATCTGATAGGTTGGCTATCTCTTCGTTGCTTAGAAGTATTTGCTCTGGAGCTTTGATTTGTTTTTCCGTTTGGGCCTTTTCTTCTTTTCTTTTTTTTTTTTTTTTTTGTCTTGATGTGCCTGTTATGTATGAGGGGCAGAGCCTTAGGTGTTCACCAGGGTGGGGCAACCCAGTGGCTGGGAGAGGGGTCAAAGTGGGAATAAAGGCACTTGCTCTGCTCTCTCTTGGATTTCAGTCCCTTCTGCTGCTTCCCATAAGCAAATTGGGCCTGTCTGGTGCTGATTCCTGGGTGGGTGGGCTTGTGTAAGTTCTAGGCTCCTGTGGGTCTCTCCAACGAACTCTCCTGTGAGGCTGGAAGTCTCCCCTGCTGCCTCAACCCCCACAGGTGTTTTCAATCAGTGTTTTTTAGGCTTTTATTTCCCCACTCTGGGGCCCTGGGTTGCGAGATCTGTCTCGCTCCCCAGTTTCGCCTGGTTTATCTGCGTGCGAATGTGGGACCGCTTGGTCAACCAGCCATCTTGGGCACCTCACTGGGTCTGCTGGCTGCCACCCCACGCCCGAGGTCCACAAGCCACCACTTTTTTTTTGTTACGACTCCTCTCCGCCCAGCCACCTGACTCTGCCCTTCATACCTGTCTGGATGAATGTGTCTATTTTAACTACTTGGTTGCTGGACTTCCATACAGTTCAATTTTCTGTCCGTTCTGGATGTTTTTTTGTTTCTAAATTTTTGTTGTCCTTATTTTGGTTGTGCAAGGAGGCACAGTGTGTCTACCTACACCTCCATGTTGGCTGGAAGTCTCTGCTTTTTGTTTTTAAATCTGTTGTTGTCCTTCTTTTGGTTGTGGGAGGAGGCACAGTGTGTCTACCTTTGCCTCCATCTTGGCTGGAAGTAAATAGGCCCTCTTTTATAACATTCGTTATTGTCTTTTTTCCCTTTTTTAATTTATTTTTTATTTTACCTTAATTGTTGTTCAGGAACAGTTTTCTGCCCTTTACCCAATCTCAGCATACTCTGTTATTGTCTTTTGGGATTCATGTCCATTAGGCACATTTTGGAAAACATGAAATGAAGGAAACAAAAGCAGCAATGAGTACAGTTATTCATGTTACTCAATCCTCATAACAATACCATGGCTGGAATTACTGGATTTGGGCCAGTCATTTCTGCTTGAGATTTTGTTAAACAACCCTTAAATTTTCTACTCAGGTAGCGCCTTCACCACTTGAGCATTATACATATCGCTATAACTTATTGCTTATGCAAGGATTTGTTTCAACTGCAGTTATAGTAATTGAATTATTATCAAAAGTTTGGAGACTCTTAAGGCAATTCAAAGATATTTTGCAATGTCTTCAAACAAAACTAAAGAACAGCAACTAGAAGCCTCACAGCCTTGGGGTTGATGTTGATGGCTATTATGGGTTATAATAACTGGATTCTTATCTTTATTTTTTGTCATGTCTTTATAGACAGCCTTTGGATATCTCTGTCATAACAACTCCATGTTAACCTTTTTTCCCCTTGAAGCTTTTGTTCTCTCTCCTTTCCTTCAAAATCAAACTTCTGAAAGGAATAATCTCCACTACTTGTGCTCATTTCTTATCTTTTCTCCTCAACCCACTGCACTCTGGTTTCTGCTCTAAACATCTAAAAAATTTACTCTGACAAGTCACCCATACTCTCCTAAAGCAATTTTATGATGGCCATTTTGAAGTTTTTAACATGAGATATTTCAAACATGCACAAAATAGACCAACTAATATAATTTACTATTTGTCCCATGCACCCACCCCCCAGTATCAACAGTCAACCACTCATGGTCATGCATGTCTCAGCTATACCACATTTCTTTCCCCCTTATAGTATTTTGAAGCAAATCTCAGACATTGTGTCACCTCATCCCTAAATATTTCAGTATCTACCTCTGCAATTAAAGGACACTTTTTAAAAAAACATCCCACACCATTAATGGCCATTTTCTATGTCTTCGTTCACTCAGACTCTCAGCAAAATTTGATAATAAGACATTTCCTGTGGGGGCCCCTGTCCTGGGTGCCAGATGTGGGGGGGCTCCGCCCACAGAGCCCCATTGCTCCGTCATAGATGAAAATAAAACTACCAAGACATGATCTGCTTGGGGAGGAAAGGTGGTCAAACTCTCAGAGGAGGATAACCCAAGGCACCTTCCTCACTAGGCTGTTATTGGGTTCAAATACACAGAAATACAGGTTTAACGTGTCAAAGAAATCTGAGGGCTTAATCTGAGTCAGTGTCTGTCTGGAAAGGGGGTTGCCAAACTTTGGGAGACATACTCATTTTCTCCTTGGACCCTTATCATTTAAATGAGAGCACTCTTAGCAAAGCAGGTTTCACAGGACTTTAGGAATTCTTTCTTATGCCCGTTCACCCAGGGAACCATCCTGGCTGGCACAGGGCTGCACTGCTTGCCCTCATAGTTTTAGGCTTTAAGCTGATTAGGAAGCAGAAGACATCTCCCAGACAGAAATGAGGACTCAGGCTATGTCAGAATAGCCGGGGGGCAAGGGTCCATCACATCCTCTTTGCTGCAGCCCCCCGAGTCCTTCCACGAGGGCCTCCCAAGTGGTCATGTCTGGCTTAGGTTGCCCCTCCCATGAGGAGTCTTACCCATCATTGACTACCGACCAAGCATTGGGGCCAGAGATGGATGAGGCAGAAGCAGCACTCCTGCCAGGGAGATAAGCGTTGTCTCCTTAGTAGGTCACGTCCTCTTGACAGAACAGACCCAGATGAAGTGGGTCTCTAGGCTCTTACACAGCCCACCGTGGGGTGAGGGTTGTAACTTCTGAAACCAGGCTGAACGGTCCGCAACAATTTCCGTTCTTCTTGATGATTCTATTAGTTATCTACAGCTGCACACAAATTACTCAAAAATGTAGCACCTTAACAGAGAATGTATTATTTCCCATAGTCTCTGAAAGGTCAGAAAACCTGGGAGCTGGATAGTTCTGGCTCAGGTCTCGAATGAAGTTGTAGGTAAGTTCTTGTCCTCTCAGGATGAGATACAGTGTCACTATTTACACAGGTATTCAAGTAACAAATCTGGGTCAATGACTCCTTCTGCATCACCTTTATTTAACTGATTGGTTCCCAAGTCCTGCATCTTTTGCCTTCTATTTCCCATCCTCACCAATCTCATTGTTAGGTCCTTAGAAATAAACTGATTAGCCTTAAAAAGAAATTTTCTTAATCTAACTCAACTGATGCTCAAGTGATTTGCATAGTCACCTAAAATTCATTTAAAGCATTCTGTATATAGTAGGAAAGTGTCAGCTCCTTTTAAGAATTTTTGCATACTTTCTGTTTTTTCTATTTCACCTACGATTTAGTATTAAGTATTTTTTAAAAACACATTTGTCTTTGGTCACTTCTAATGAATATCATTCTTCTCTTATAACTGTACCATATTAATGCATTTTATACACACTGTGATGTTAACTTCATTCCCAATATTTATAGTTTTTTGTTCTATTTTGAAAATTTCAGCCCTGGCTGGTGTAGCTCAGTGGATTGGGCGCGGGCCTGCGAACCGAAGGATCGCGGTTCGATTCCCAGTCGGGGCACATGCCTGGGTTGCCAGGCCAGTTCCCGGCAGGGAACATACAAGAGGCAACCGCACATTGATGTTCCTCTCCCTCTCTCCTTCCCTTCCCCTCTAAAGATAAATAAATAAAATCTAAAAGAAAAAAAAAGTACTTAAAAAATTTAAAAAAAAAGATTAAAAAAAAAAAAAAGAAAATTTCAGACTTGTAGCCATCCAATAATACTTCTACTTTATTTTCAAATTTTTCATGTATTTTTCAAATCTATGGTGCTCACATCTGGTATCTTAAATAATATTAATCTTCTTGCCTTTTTTAACTGTTTTTCTTTCTGATTGTGTATTTCTTTTTTAAATTTTTATTTTAATTGTTGCTCTCGTACAGTTTTCTATCTTTTATACCCACCCAAGCCCACTACCCCAGCCCTCACCACCTCCCTCCCGTTTCCACCCCCCATAGTTTTTGTCCATGTGTCCTTTATACTTGTTGCTCTAACCCCTTCCCCTTCCCCTTTTCCCCTGAGATTCCCTCCCCTCTCCCCTCTGGTGACTGTCAGCCTGTTCTCATTTTCAATGTCTTTGGTTACATTATGCTTGTTTGTTTGTTTTGTTAATTAGGTTTCTCTTAAAGGTGAGATCATATGGTATTTGTCTTTCACTGCTTGGCTTATTTCGCTTGGCATGATGCTCTCCAATTCCATCCATGCTGTTGCAAAGGGTAGGAGCTCCTTCTTTCTTTCTGCTGCATAGAATTCCATTGTGTAAATGTACCACAGTTTTTTGGTCCATTCATTTCCTGATGGGCACCTAGGTTGCTTCCAACACTTGGCTATTGTAAATTGTGCTGCTATGAGCAAAAGGGTGCATAGGTTCTTTTGGACTGGTGCTCCAAGGTTCTTAGGATATATTCCAAGCAGTGGAATTGCTGGGTCAAAAGGTAGACACATTTTGAGTTTTCTTAGAAAATTCCAAGCTGTTTTCTGTAGTGGCTGTACCAGTCTGCACTCCCACCAACAATGCACTAGGGTCCCCTTTTCTCCACAACCTCTCCAACACATGCTGTTTGTTGCTTTGTTTATGATGGCCATCCGACTGGTGTGAAGTGGTATCTCATTGTGGTTTTAATTTGCATCTCTCTGATAGCTACCAATATCGAGCATCTTTTCCTGTGTCTCTGGATCCTCTGCATGCCCTCCTTGGAGAAGTGTCTGTTCAAGTCCTTTGCCCATTTTTTAATTGGGTTGCTTTTCTTCTTAGAGTGGAGTCATGTAAGTTCTTTGTATATTTTGGAGATTAAACCCTTGTCTGAGGTATCATTGGCAAATATGTTTTCCCATAGAGTTAGTTCTCTTTTTATTTTAATACTGTTTTCTTTAGCTGTACAGAAGCTTTTTATTTGGATGAGATCCCATTTGTTTATTCTTTCCTTTATGACCCTTGCTTTAGGGGACATATCAGTAAAAATGTTGCTGCGTGAAATATCTGAGATTTTCCTGCCCACGTTCCCCTCTAGGACTTTAGTGGTGTCACAGCTTATATTTAAATTTCTTTTTTTTTTTAAGAATTTATTTATTTATCTTTATAGGGGAAGGGTAGGAGAGAGGGAGAGGGAGAGGGAGAGAAACATCAATGTACGGTTGCCTCTCGTGTGTCCCCTGCCGGGAACTGGCCTGCAACCCAGGCATGTGCCCTGACTGGGAATCGAACCGCGATCCTCTGGTTCGCAGGCCCGCGCTCAATCCACTGAGCTACACCAGCCAGGGCGATATTTAAATCTTTTATCCACCTTGAATTTATTTTTGTGTATGGTGTAAGTTGGTGCTCGAGTTTCACTGTTTTGCACGTAGCTGTCCAGTCCTCCCAACACCACTTGTTGAAGAGGCTATTTTTACTCCATTTTATGTTGCTGCCCCCTTTGTCGAATATTGATTGACCATAGAGACTTGGGTTTATTTCTGGGCTCTCTGTTCTATTCCACTGGTCCACGTGCCTGTTTTGATGCCAGTACCAGGATGTTTTGATTACAGTGGCCTTGTAATACAGTTTGGTATCAGGTATTGTGATCCCTCCTACTTTTGCTCTTCTTTCTCAAGATTGCTGCAGCTATTCTAGGTCATTTATGGTTCCGTATAAATTTTTGAAGTGTTTGTTCTACGTCTGTGAAGTATGGCATTGGTACTTTAATAGGTATTGCATTGAATCTGTAAATTGCTTTGGGACGTATGGACATTTTGATGATGTTAATTCTTCCGATCCATGAACACAGTATGTGTTTCCATTTGTTTGTGTCTTCCTTGATTTCCTTCTTCAGTGTTGTGTAGTTTTCTGCATGCAGGTCTTTTACCTCCTTGGTTAGGTTTATTCCTAGATATTTTATTTTTCTTTTTGCTATATCAAATGGGATTTTTTTCTTGATTTCTGCTTCTGCTGTTTCATTGTTGGTATACAAAAATGCCTTTGATTTCTGGATATTGACTTTGTATCTGGCTGTTTGGCCAAATTCATTTATTGGGTTGAGCAGATTTTGGCTGAGTCTATAGGATTTTCTATGTACACTATCATGTCATCTGCAAACAATGATAGTTTTGTTTCCTCCTTTCCAAGTTGGATGCCTTTTATTTCCTTTCCTTGTCCAATCGCTGTGGCTAAGACTTCCAATACTATATTGAATAGAAGTGGTGAAAGTGGACAACTGTCCACTTTGTCTTGTTCCTGATTTTAGTGGAAAAGATTTTAGATTTTGCCCATTGAGTATGATGCTGCCTGTAGGTTTCTCATATATGGCCTTTATTATGTTGAGGAATGCTCCCTCTATGCCCACTTTGCTGAGTGTTTTTATCGTAAATGGGTGTTGTGCCTTATCAAAAGCTTTTTCCGCATCTATTGATATGATCATGTGATTTTTGTCTTTGCTTTTGTTTATGTGATGTATTGCATTTACCGATTTGCAAATGTTGAACCATCCTTGCATCCCTGGGATGAATCCCACTTGGTCATGGTGTATGATCTTTTTAATGTATTGTTGGATGCAGTTTGCCAATATTTTGTTGAGGATTTTAGCATCTATGTTCATCGGTGATATTGGCCTGAAGTTTTCTTTCTTTGTTGTGTCTTTATCTGGTTTTTGGGATTAGGATGATGCTGGCTTCATAAAAAGAGTTAGGGAGTCTTCTGTCATTTTGGATTTTTTCAAATAATCTGTGAAGGATAGGGGTTAGCTCTTCCTGAAACGCTTTGTAGAATTCCCCTGTGAAGCCATCTGGTCCAGCGCTTTTGTGTGTCGGGAGTTTTTTGATTACCGCTTCAATTTCATTGGCGGTTATTGGTCTGTTCAAGGTTTCTGCTTTCTCTTCATTGAGTTTTGGGAGATTATATTTTTCTAGAAACTTGTCCATTTCACCTAGGTTTTCAAATTTCTTGGCATACAGTTCTCATAGTAATTTCTTACAATCCTTTGTATTTTTGTGGTGTCAGTTGTAATCTCTCCTCTTTCGTTTCTGATTGTGTTTATTTGGGTCCTCTCTCTTTTTTTCTTGATGAGCCTGCTTAAAGGTTTCTCTGTTTTGTTTATCTTTTCAAAGAACCAGCTCCTGGATTCATTGATCCTTAGAATTGTGCTTTTAGTCTCTATGTCATTTAATTCTGCTCTGATCTTGGTTATTTCCTTCCTTCTACTTGCTCTGGGCTGTCTTTGTTGTTGATCCTCAAGTTCGTGTACGCGGAGGGTTAAGCTTTTGTTTGAAATGTTTCTATCTTCTTTGGGTAGGCCTGTATCGCTATGAACTTCCCTCTGAGGACTGCCTTTGTTGTGTCCCATAAGTTGGGTCATTGTGAGTTCATTTTTGTTTGTTTCCAGAAACTTTTTGATTTCCTCCCTAATTTCATTCTTTATCCATTCATTGTTTAATAGTATGCTATTCAATCTCCATGATTTTTAGGGTTTGGGGTTTTTCCCCTTGGGGTTGGTTTCTAGCTTCAGTCCTGAGTGGTTAGAGAAAATGCTTGGTATCATTTCAATTTTCTTGAATTTGTTGAGGCTTGTTTTGTGTCCTATCATGCGGTCTATCTTTGAAAATCTTCCATGTGCATTTGAAAAAAAAATGTGTATTTAGTTTCTTTGGGATGAAGGGCTCTATATATATATCAGTTAAATCCATTTCCTCTAGAGTGTTGTTCAATGCCACAATATCTTTGTTTATATTCTGTTTGGAAGATCTGTCCATTTTTGACGGTGGGTTGTTAAAATCGCTTACTATAATTGTGTTGCTGTCAATATCTTTCTTGAAGTCCTCTAAGATTTTCCTGGTGTATTTAGGTGCTCCTATGTTGGGCGCATATATATTTACAATGTTTATGTTTTCTTGGTGGATTCTTCCCTTGAGTATTATGAAGTGTCCTTCTGGGTCTCTCTTTATGGCTCTTCTTTTGAAGTCTATTTGTCTGATATGAGTATTGCTACCGCAGCTTTTTTTCCTGTTCGTTTGCTTGGAAAATTTGTTTCCAGTCCTTCACTTTGAGTCTGTGTATGTCTTTTGTCCCGAGGTGGGTTTCTTGTAGGCAGCATATGTGTGGGTCATGCTTTCTTATCCATTCAGCTATTCTATGTCTTTTGATTGGAGCATTTAATCCATTTACATTTAAGGTTATTATTAATAGGTATTTATTCAATGCCATTTTCGTACCTGTGTTCCTCTTTCTCTTTCTCTCTCTATCTTTTCCTTTCTTCCCTTAAAGCAGCCCCTTTAGTATCTCTTGCAGAATTGGTTTAGTAGAGGTGTACTCATTTAGATTTCTTTTGTCTGGAAAATTCCTCATTTGGCTTTCTATCTTGATTGAAAGCCATGCTGAATAAAGTAGTCTTGGTTGCAGGCCTTCGGTTCTCATTACTTGCAATACTTCTTGCCATTCTCTTCTGGCTTGGAGCGTTTCATTGAGAAGTCAGCTGCTAACCTTATCGAGGCTCCCTTGTATGTTACTTCCTTTTTCTCTCTTGCTGCCTTTAAGATTCTCTCTTTGTCTTGGACTTTTTCCATTTTAATTATGATGTGTCTTGAAGTGGGCCTCTTTGGGTTCCTCTTGATTGGGACTCTCTGTGTTTCCTGGATTTGTCTGACTTTTTCTCTCATCAAATTAGGGAAGTTTTCCATCATTACTTTTTCAAATAGGTTTTCTAACCCTTTCTCTTCTCCTTCTCCTTCTGGTATCCCTATTATACGGATATTATTACACTTCATATTGTCTTGTATTTCTCTTAATCACTCCTCATTCTTTCTGAGCCTCTTTTCCTTTTCTTGCTCTTTCTGGGTGCTTTTTTCTACTTTGTCCTCCAACTCACTGATCCGATCCTCTGCTTCATCAAGTCTGCTTTTCATTCCTTCTACTGTGTTCTTCAGTTCAGAAATTGTATTCTTCGTTTCCTCTTGACCCTTGTTGATAGTTACTATTTTTTTTCATGTTGATATAGTTTGCAGTGAGTTCATCGTAGCTTCCCTGTAGTTTCTGGTAGCTCATTGAGAGCTCATGGAGCTTTGTGACAACCATTTCTCTGAACTCAGTATCTGATAGTTGAGTTGCCTCTATTTCATTTAGCATTGTTTCTGGGGGTTCCTCCTTTCTTTTCATTTGGGGATTGTTTCTTTGTCTTCCCATTGTTTGTGAGACTCTTCTTGTAAGCCTCAACTTCTTAAATTGATCTGTTCCAGCTCCCTGGGTTTATGGTGTGAACTTCTGTGGTAGAATACCTGTGAGATTCAGTGGTGCAGTCTCCTTCAGGTATCCTGGTGTTCACAGCTTCCACTGTCTCAGCTGTTGGGATACCCCCTCTTTTGGTCCAACTCTGGTTTTTTCACAGTTCTAGGATTTTTTTGGTCTCACTTGTGGGTATTTAAAAAGAGAAAGGAAAAAGTGAAAAAAGAAGAGAAAAAAAGAGGATGGAAGAAGAGATAAAATTGGAAAGAAAAGGAAGAAGGAATAAAACAAGAAAGAAGTAAAGAGAAGCAAAAGGAATTGAGGGATAAAAAAGATAAAAAAATAAAAATATAAAGATTCAAGATGGTTGCGTGGTAGGAGGAGGGAGATTCCACTTCCCTCTGCACATGGGAGAAAAACCTACTTGATCTACAGAGGAACAGAGCAGACAGCCAACAGTACCATAGCATATATGAAAATAGGAGATAAAAATCTCTAGCGCAGATTGGAAAACCAGTCGAGGTGGCTGAGTAACTGGAGGCAGCCGAGGTACTGGGACACAGGCAGACCTGTGACTGCAGGTGGCTCTGCAACCAACCAGAGGTGGTCCTGCGACTGGAGGAGGGGACTTTGTGGAAGACCTGGAGCTCACACCCTTGATCCTAGGATGAGTGCGCGCAACTTGGGAAACTCACGGAGCCCACGCCCATAGACTCAGGTAGGCCATGTGCCCTGTAGGAGATCCGAAGCCCACGGTAACAAACGAGGGGAGTTGTCCATCCATAAGAGATCCCAGCTCAAACCCATAAACTCGGGAATGCGCGCCCTCTACAGGAATCTCAGAAATCACACCCAAGGACCTGCATGGAGAGTGCACTGCTAGCCCTGGGAAGAGTGCACAGCTGGCACTGAGGAGAGTAGCCCAAAGCTGACTGAGTGCAGAATAGGGAGAAAAGTGGTATGAGTAGCCCCTCAGCCTGTTGCAGCAAGCAAGACCAGAAAAACTAGTTTGGCCTGTCTGAAAATAGCAAGCGGGATTTTTTGTAGGTTTTTTTGTTGTTTGGTTGTTTTGTTTGTTTGTTTGTTTGTTTTTGGTTTGTTTTTGGTTTTTGTAGGATTCTTTTTGTTTTGCCTTGTTTTAATTGTATATTTTTATTTTTTATTTTTATCTTTTTTATCCCTCAATTCCTTTTGCTTCTCTTTACTTCTTTCTTGTTTTATTCCTTCTTCCTTTTCTTTCCAATTTTATCTCTTCTTCCATCCTCTTTTTTTCTCTTCTTTTTTCACTTTTTCCTTTCTCTTTTTAAATACCCACAAGTGAGACCAAAAAAATCCTAGAACTGTGAAAAAACCAGAGTTGGACCAAAAGAGGGGGTATCCCAACAGCTGAGACAGTGGAAGCTGTGAACACCAGGATACCTGAAGGAGACTGCACCACTGAATCTCACAGGTATTCTACCACAGAAGTTCACACCATAAACCCAGGGAGCTGGAACAGATCAATTTAAGAAGTTGAGGCTTACAAGAAGAGTCTCACAAACAATGGGAAGACAAAGAAACAATCCCCAAATGAAAAGAAAGGAGGAACCCCCAGAAACAATGCTAAATGAAATAGAGGCAACTCAACTATCAGATACTGAGTTCAGAGAAATGGTTGTCACAAAGCTCCATGAGCTCTCAATGAGCTACCAGAAACTACAGGGAAGCTACGATGAACTCACTGCAAACTATATCAACATGAAAAAAAATAGTAACTATCAACAAGGGTCAAGAGGAAACGAAGAATACAATTTCTGAACTGAAGAACACAGTAGAAGGAATGAAAAGCAGACTTGATGAAGCAGAGGATCGGATCAGTGAGTTGGAGGACAAAGTAGAAAAAAGCACCCAGAAAGAGCAAGAAAAGGAAAAGAGGCTCAGAAAGAATGAGGAGTGATTAAGAGAAATACAAGACAATATGAAGTGTAATAATATCCGTATAATAGGGATACCAGAAGGAGAAGGAGAAGAGAAAGGGTTAGAAAACCTATTTGAAAAAGTAATGATGGAAAACTTCCCTAATTTGATGAGAGAAAAAGTCAGACAAATCCAGGAAACACAGAGAGTCCCAATCAAGAGGAACCCAAAGAGGCCCACTTCAAGACACATCATAATTAAAATGGAAAAAGTCCAAGACAAAGAGAGAATCTTAAAGGCAGCAAGAGAGAAAAAGGAAGTAACATACAAGGGAGCCTCGATAAGGTTAGCAGCTGACTTCTCAATGAAACGCTCCAAGCCAGAAGAGAATGGCAAGAAGTATTGCAAGTAATGAGAACCGAAGGCCTGCAACCAAGACTACTTTATTCAGCATGGCTTTCAATCAAGATAGAAAGCCAAATGAGGAATTTTCCAGACAAAAGAAATCTAAATGAGTACACCTCTACTAAACCAATTCTGCAAGAGATACTAAAGGGGCTGCTTTAAGGGAAGAAAGGAAAAGATAGAGAGAGAAAGAGAAAGAGGAACACAGGTACGAAAATGGCATTGAATAAATACCTATTAATAATAACCTTAAATGTAAATGGATTAAATGCTCCAATCAAAAGACATAGAATAGCTGAATGGATAAGAAAGCATGACCCACACATATGCTGCCTACAAGAAACCCACCTCGGGACAAAAGACATACACAGACTCAAAGTGAAGGACTGGAAACAAATTTTCCAAGCAAACGAACAGGAAAAAAAGCTGCGGTAGCAATACTCATATCAGACAAATAGACTTCAAAAGAAGAGCCATAAAGAGAGACCCAGAAGGACACTTCATAATACTCAAGGGAAGAATCCACCAAGAAAACATAAACATTGTAAATATATATGCGCCCAACATAGGAGCACCTAAATACACCAGGAAAATCTTAGAGGACTTCAAGAAAGATATTGACAGCAACACAATTATAGTAAGCGATTTTAACAACCCACCGTCAAAAATGGACAGATCTTCCAAACAGAATATAAACAAAGATATTGTGGCATTGAACAACACTCTAGAGGAAATGGATTTAACTGATATATATATAGAGCCCTTCATCCCAAAGAAACTAAATACACATTTTTTTTTCAAATGCACATGGAAGATTTTCAAAGATAGACCGCATGATAGGACACAAAACAAGCCTCAACAAATTCAAGAAAATTGAAATGATACCAAGCATTTTCTCTAACCACTCAGGACTGAAGCTAGAAACCAACCCCAAGGGGAAAAACCCCAAACCCTAAAAATCATGGAGATTGAATAGCATACTATTAAACAATGAATGGATAAAGAATGAAATTAGGGAGGAAATCAAAAAGTTTCTGGAAACAAACAAAAATGAACTCACAATGACCCAACTTATGGGACACAACAAAGGCAGTCCTCAGAGGGAAGTTCATAGCGATACAGGCCTACCCAAAGAAGATAGAAACATTTCAAACAAAAGCTTAACCCTCCGCGTACACGAACTTGAGGATCAACAACAAAGACAGCCCAGAGCAAGTAGAAGGAAGGAAATAACCAAGATCAGAGCAGAATTAAATGACATAGAGACTAAAAGCACAATTCTAAGGATCAATGAATCCAGGAGCTGGTTCTTTGAAAAGATAAACAAAACAGAGAAACCTTTAAGCAGGCTCATCAAGAAAAAAAGAGAGAGGACCCAAATAAACACAATCAGAAACGAAAGAGGAGAGATTACAACTGACACCACAAAAATACAAAGGATTGTAAGAAATTACTATGAGAACTGTATGCCAAGAAATTTGAAAACCTAGGTGAAATGGACAAGTTTCTAGAAAAATATAATCTCCCAAAACTCAATGAAGAGAAAGCAGAAACCTTGAACAGACCAATAACCGCCAATGAAATTGAAGCGGTAATCAAAAAACTCCCGACACACAAAAGCGCTGGACCAGATGGCTTCACAGGGGAATTCTACAAAGCGTTTCAGGAAGAGCTAACCCCTATCCTTCACAGATTATTTGAAAAAATCCAAAATGACAGAAGACTCCCTAACTCTTTTTATGAAGCCAGCATCATCCTAATCCCAAAAACCAGATAAAGACACAACAAAGAAAGAAAACTTCAGGCCAATATCACCGATGAACATAGATGCTAAAATCCTCAACAAAATATTGGCAAACTGCATCCAACAATACATTAAAAAGATCATACACCATGACCAAGTGGGATTCATCCCAGGGATGCAAGGATGGTTCAACATTTGCAAATCGGTAAATGCAATACATCACATAAACAAAAGCAAAGACAAAAATCACATGATCATATCAATAGATGCGGAAAAAGCTTTTGATAAGGCACAACACCCATTTACGATAAAAACACTCAGCAAAGTGGGCATAGAGGGAGCATTCCTCAACATAATAAAGGCCATATATGAGAAACCTACAGGCAGCATCATACTCAATGGGCAAAATCTAAAATCTTTTCCACTAAAATCAGGAACAAGACAAAGTGGACAGTTGTCCACTTTCACCACTTCTATTCAATATAGTATTGGAAGTCTTAGCCACAGCGATTGGACAAGGAAAGGAAATAAAAGGCATCCAACTTGGAAAGGAGGAAACAAAACTATCATTGTTTGCAGATGACATGATAGTGTACATAGAAAATCCTATAGACTCAGCCAAAATCTGCTCAACCCAATAAATGAATTTGGCCAAACAGCCAGATACAAAGTCAATATCCAGAAATCAAAGGCATTTTTGTATACCAACAATGAAACAGCAGAAGCAGAAATCAAGAAAAAAATCCCATTTGATATAGCAAAAAGAAAAATAAAATATCTAGGAATAAACCTAACCAAGGAGGTAAAAGACCTGCATGCAGAAAACTACACAACACTGAAGAAGGAAATCAAGGAAGACACAAACAAATGGAAACACATACTGTGTTCATGGATCGGAAGAATTAACATCATCAAAATGTCCATACGTCCCAAAGCAATTTACAGATTCAATGCAATACCTATTAAAGTACCAATGCCATACTTCACAGACGTAGAACAAACACTTCAAAAATTTATATGGAACCATAAATGACCTAGAATAGCTGCAGCAATCTTGAGAAAGAAGAGCAAAAGTAGGAGGGATCACAATACCTGATACCAAACTGTATTACAAGGCCACTGTAATCAAAACATCCTGGTACTGGCATCAAAACAGGCACGTGGACCAGTGGAATAGAACAGAGAGCCCAGAAATAAACCCAAGTCTCTATGGTCAATCAATATTCGACAAAGGGGGCAGCAACATAAAATGGAGTAAAAATAGCCTCTTCAACAAGTGGTGTTGGGAGGACTGGACAGCTACGTGCAAAACAGTGAAACTCGAGCACCAACTTACACCATACACAAAAATAAATTCAAGGTGGATAAAAGATTTAAATATCGCCCTGGCTGGTGTAGCTCAGTGGATTGAGCGCGGGCCTGCGAACCAGAGGATCGCGGTTCGATTCCCAGTCAGGGCACATGCCTGGGTTGCAGGCCAGTTCCCGGCAGGGGACACACGAGAGGCAACCGTACATTGATGTTTCTCTCCCTCTCCCTCTCCCTCTCTCCTACCCTTCCCCTATAAAGATAAATAAATAAATTCTTAAAAAAAAAAAAGAAATTTAAATATAAGCTGTGACACCACTAAAGTCCTAGAGGGGAACGTGGGCAGGAAAATCTCAGATATTTCACGCAGCAACATTTTTACTGATATGTCCCCTAAAGCAAGGATCATAAAGGAAAGAATAAACAAATGGGATCTCATCCAAATAAAAAGCTTCTGTACAGCTAAAGAAAACAGTATTAAAATAAAAAGAGAACTAACTCTATGGGAAAACATATTTGCCAATGATACCTCAGACAAGGGTTTAATCTCCAAAATATACAAAGAACTTACATGACTCCACTCTAAGAAGAAAAGCAACCCAATTAAAAAATGGGCAAAGGACTTGAACAGACACTTCTCCAAGGAGGGCATGCAGAGGATCCAGAGACACAGGAAAAGATGCTCGATATTGGTAGCTATCAGAGAGATGCAAATTAAAACCACAATGAGATACCACTTCACACCAGTCGGATGGCCATCATAAACAAAGCAACAAACAGCATGTGTTGGAGAGGTTGTGGAGAAAAGGGGACCCTAGTGCATTGTTGGTGGGAGTGCAGACTGGTACAGCCACTACAGAAAACAGTTTGGAATTTTCTAAGAAAACTCAAAATGTGTCTACCTTTTGACCCAGCAATTCCACTGCTTGGAATATATCCTAAGAACCTTGGAGCACCAGTCCAAAAGAACCTATGCACCCTTTTGCTCATAGCAGCACAATTTACAATAGCCAAGTGTTGGAAGCAACCTAGGTGCCCATCAGGAAATGAATGGACCAAAAAACTGTGGTACATTTACACAATGGAATTCTATGCAGCAGAAAGAAAGAAGGAGCTCCTACCCTTTGCAACAGCATGGATGGAATTGGAGAGCATCATGCCAAGCGAAATAAGCCAAGCAGTGAAAGACAAATACCATATGATCTCACCTTTAAGAGAAACCTAATTAACAAAACAAACAAACAAGCATAATGTAACCAAAGACATTGAAAATGAGAACAGGCTGACAGTCACCAGAGGGGAGAGGGGAGGGAATCTCAGGGGAAAAGGGGAAGGGGAAGGGGTTAGAGCAACAAGTATAAAGGACACATGGACAAAAACTATGGGGGGTGGAAATGGGAGGGAGGTGGTGAGGGCTGGGGTAGTGGGCTTGGGTGGGATTGAAAACAGAAAACTGTACAAGATCAAGAATTAAAATAAAAATTAAAAAATAAAATAAAAACATATAATTAAAACAAAACAAAACAGAACAGAACAAAGCCAGAAAAACAAAAAACAAACTGAAAAGAAAAACAACCCCCCAAAAAAGAACAAAAACAAAAAAAAACAAAAAACACCTCTTGCTGTTTTCAAGGCGGCCAAACTGGTTTTTCTGGTCTTGCTGGCTGCAACATGCTGAGGGGTGACTGGTACCGCTTTTCTCCCTGTTCCTCACTCAGTCAGCTTTGGGCTACTGTCCTCAGTGCCAGCCATGCACTCTTCCTAGGGCTAGCGGTGCACTCTCCATGAAGGGCCTTGGGTGTGATTTCTGAGATTCCTGTAGAGGGCGCGCTTTCCCGAGTTTATGGGTTTGAGCTGGGATCTCTTAGGGATGGACCTCCCTGCACTTATTGCTGTGAGCTCCGAGTTTCCTACAGGGCACATGCGCCTACCTGAGTCTATGGGCATGGGCTCCGTGAATTTTCCGAGTTGCACGCACTCACCCTAGGATTATAGGTGTGAGCTCCAGGTCTTCCACAAAGCCCCCTCCTCTGGTCCCAGGGCTGCCTCTGGTCTCAGAGCCTCCTCAGTCCCGGTCCCAGGGCTGCCGCTGGTCGCTTGGCCGCCACATCTGTTTTTCCAATGCCTGCTACAGATTTTGATCTCCTATTTTCATATATGCTGTGGTACTGTTGGCTGTCTGCTCTGTTCCTCTGTAGATCAAATAGGTTTTTCTCCTGTGTGCAGAGGGAAGTGGAATCTGTCTCCTCCTACCATGCCACCATCTTGAATCTCTTTCTTCTTTTAATCAGATTGCTCTCTGACTAGCTCACTTTCTGCAGATGACCTAATGACCTCTATCTTTGAGAAAACGGAGAGCATGACTTCTGACCTCTGTAAGTTTGCTTCATGTCCTCCAACGAAATACCTTTCTCCTTTTTTATTCCCGTGCTTCTCCTCTTCCCTTGGGCATCCATCAGCTTGTTCTCTACATCTATGTATCTGTTTTTATTTTGTTTTCTTTATTCTTTTGTTTTATTTTTTTAGATCCCACATATAGGTGAAATTATATGTTATTTGTCTTTCTCTGCCTGACTTATTTCACTTAGCATAATAACCTCTAGATCCATCCATGTTGTCAAAAGTGCAAGATCTTATTTTTTGTTATTGCTGAATAACATCGCCTTCTAAATAAACACCACTTCTCCTTTTTTAATGAATACTTATTGATTCTTAGAGAGAAAAGGGAAGGAGAGAGAGAAATATAAATTTGTTGTTCCACTTATTTATCCATTCATTGGTTGATTCTTTTTTTTTTTTTTTTAGGGTCATGTAAATAACACATTTAATGAAAAGTAGCTATTATAATAATATAATTAATAACAAGCATGGTGATTAGCCAAATTCTTTTTTTTTCCTTAATTTATTGAATTTTTTTTATTTTTTTACTGTGGTTAAATGAAATTAAACATTTTTTTTTGATTTGGTACAGATTTAATGTTTTTACCAAAAAAATTACTTTGTTAAATTTTTAAGTGGTTCAATTTTGAAAAATTCTGCCAAGTTCATAAAACAATGACAAATAAGCATGATGTTACAATGAAACCAAATGCCATAAAAATAATGAGCTAATAAATATCTGGTATTCTTGTATGTGCCCTGACTGGGGATTGAACCCACAACCTTGGAGTATCAGGATGATGCTCTAACCAACTGATCTACCCAGCCAGGGCCCCACAGCTTCTTTATTTATTCATCTA
Organism: Glossophaga mutica; assembly: GCA_039655065.1. Lineage (NCBI taxonomy): Eukaryota > Metazoa > Chordata > Mammalia > Chiroptera > Phyllostomidae > Glossophaga > Glossophaga mutica. The sequence goes on along the minus strand of CM077303.1, from coordinate 120,704,052 downwards.
TTGATGGACATCTAGATTGCTTCCATTTCTTGACTACTGTAAATGATGCTGCAGTGATCATAGTGGTACACATACCTTTTTGAATCTGTATTTTTGTTTTTGTAGGATAAATACCCAGAAGTGTAATTGCTGGATCATATGGCAGCTCTACTTTTAATTTTTTTTTAAAGATTTTATTTATTTATCTTTAGAGGGGAAGGGAAGGAGAGAGGGAGAGAAACATCAATGTGCGGTTGCCTCTTGTATGTCCCCTGCCGGGAACTGGCCTGGCAACCCAGGCATGTGCCCTGACTGGGAATCGAACCTCGATCCTTCGGTTCGCAGGCCCGTGCTCAATCCACTGAGCTACACCAGCCAGGGCTCTACTTTTAATTTTTTTTAAGAACCTCCATACTGTTTTCCATAGAGGCTGCACTAATTTACAATCCTACCAACACTTTTCAAGGGTTCCCTTTGCTCCACACTCTCCTCAGCATTTGTTATTTGTTGATTTATTGATAATAGTCATTCTGACAAATAGAAGGTGATATCTCATTGTGGTTTTAATTATTTCTGTTTTTAAGAGAGGAAACCAAGGCTCAAAGATTTTTTCTGCTGTTTAGTATAGTAGTTACTAGCCACATACGGTTATTTATTTTTAGATTAAATATAACTAAAAATCAAGTTCTTCATTCAGCCTAGTCCCACTATAAGTACTCAATAGCCATATGAAATTAGTAGATATTTTTTTGGACAGTGACAAATTATAGAACATTTCCAGTATTGCAGAAGTGCTATTGGAAAGCCTGCTCTAAGTAACTCCACCTGATCCCATAACTGGTAACTTATGGAGCGATGGTTGGAAAGCAGATCTGTTTGACTGCAAAGCCTGCTCTTTTTGCCAACATGAGAATGGGCACCAAGAGTACTGCCTGATTCTGAGCTAACAGTGTCTCAGACAAGGACTCAGTGAGGACGGCCTGATCAGGCCATAACCAACCTGAGAATGCAGATGGATTTAAGACTTAAGGGGCCAAGTAGGTAGCTGTGGTTGAACTGGAAACTGATGTAGGACATAGGCAGTTACTACTCTGTTGTCTTGGTCTACCCACAGTGGACATATAATTCATAGTCTACTTTTGAGAGTAAAAAAGAGCACTATTAATAATTATGCCACACAACAGGCAAAAAGCAGGACTGCACTGAGCACACCTGGTCATCCTGCTATCCAGGCACCATGTGTAATATACACAAAAGTCATTCTAAATTTACTTTATTTTTTAGCCCTAGCTGGTGTGGCTCTGTGGATTGAGCACTGTCCTGCGAACCAAAGGGTCATCAGTTCGATTCCCATTCAGGGCACATGCCTGGGTTGCAGGCCAGGTCCCCAGCAGGGTGGGGGTGGGGCGCTCAAGGGGCAACCACACATTGATGTTTCTCTCCCTCTCTTTCTCTCTCCTTTCCCTTCTCTAAAAATAAATACAATCTTCAAAAAATAAATAAATTTACCTTCTTCTTAAAAAACATCTTATGTAATTATTCTCTTAGAATAATTAAAACTGTAAGAAAACTAAAAACACATCTGTCTTTCATTGTTTAAGGAATAATGAATAACTTTAAAAATTAAAGGTATAACAAGAGTCTTTTTATGTCATTAATCCAAACAAAAAATGCCATCATAAAGCAACTAAGAATATGTGCCACTGATAAACAATGTAAAAATGAGAAGAAAATATACTACGATATTTACTTAATAATACCACTTGTTTGCTGAGTGTTAGTGGATGACTCACTTGACTTGTCAGTACCTCAGTTTCCTCATCCGTAAAAGTAATTTCCTACTGCCACTCAACAAATTACCCCAAACCTTAGGTGCAGTTTAGCTGTGTAGATCTAACCTTGGGTCACTTATGAGGTGGCACTCAAGGTGTCAGCTGGGGCTACAGTAATCTCAAAATGGCTGGGCTGAAGGATCTGCCTCTAAGCAGGAGGTGTTAGTTTCTCACTCCATGGTGGGCCTCTCTCCACAGGGTTGCTCTGACATGAAAGCTGACTCCCCCAGAGCAGATGATCCAAGAAAAAAATAGATCAGCAAAGATGGAAGCCAGAGTGCCTTTTTAACCCAATCTTGGAAGTGATATAATATGACTTCTGCCATGTACTGTTGGCTACACAAACCAACTGGCACAGTGAGGGAGGGAACTACAGAAGAGTGCAAATACCAAGAGGCAAGGATTGGGTACTATCTTGGCAGCTGGCTATCAAGTGCAAATTTGTTTTGTCCAGCCTTTTGTTTGGCCTCAAAAGTATAAAAAAAAAAAAAAAAAGCAGAGTGGAGAATTACCAAATGATTGATGAGTGGATTCCAGATAGATGTTTGCAGTAAGAGGAAAGGATCCTGATGAATTATACATTGTGTTCTGTCTTAGAGAAAGAAGTCATTGCGTGAGAACAAAATGCCACTGCCATTCAGTTATAAATCATACTTTGAGCAATCATTTGGAGATGCAAGAAGGAAAGAAAAGAAGTAAAGCAATATATAGTACTTGGACACATTTCATTTGGCTAAAAAGTTAACTCAAAATAATTTCTCAAAAGAGCCTCACAGAAGGCTCGCCTGTCTCCTTTTGAGTGAACATCACACAGAAAATCACAGACATAACCAGGATCCAGAAGATAATCTAGTGCTAGTCCAACCTCATGATCATCAGATCCAAAGAGCTTATGAGGCTTATTCAAATTATATAACTGGTTCACAGCAGAAGCAAGAGGAGAACACAGACTCCTAATTCCCAGTGCAGAGTTTATGCACCTGTTACCAGAAGGTAAACTTGACACATTTCCTTCACTTCTGCTGCCCTAGTGTCTTCATCTACAAAATGGAGATAATATTAAAGCTTACCTTCTTAAGGTTGTTGTGAGGATGACATTAGTCAAGGAAAATAAATTTATATTCAAAAATATTTCTCCTCACTATTATTATATTATACACCATTGCAAATGTGAAAAAAGCAGACAGAATTCTTCCTTAGCAAGGAAGTATATGGCCTGGCTTATTTCCAAGCCTGGTGTCTGATCCTTTGTAGGGACAGCTAAGCAAGGACCTTACCTGGGTCAGTCAGGTGAAATGGAGGCTTAAAGGAGAAGGTTAAGGTCAAGCTAGAAAAGCATGTCCAATGAAGGACTCCAAATCAAAGGAATCTAAGAATATCAGGAGGCATATAGGAAGATGAAGAGAAGTGGATGAAAGTGGGCAAACAGGAGGTAGGTTTGTAATCATTGCTGAGATGGGGTATAACTTTCTACAACAGATGTTGCATATTTCCCATTCATGCTTTTGAGGGAATGATGGGTTTTTTCTCATTTAAAAAATTTTATTATATTTGCACTCCTTTTATTTTTTCATAAATAAATGTTATGTGGAAGATACCGGTTTTTAATTTTGAGTAGCGATATTAAAAGTGATTTCTAATTTCAACTATATGATGTTCTGGAAAAAGCAAAAGTCTGGTAAAGCAAGAGATGGTAAAAAGATTAGTGATTGTCAGGGGTTAGTGGGTTAGAGAGAGACATAAGTTGGCAGAGCACAGAGGATTTTTAGGATTGTGAAATTATTCCGTATGATATTATAATGGTGGATCATGTCATTAAACATTTGTCCAAACCCATACAATACAATGTACACCAAGAGTGAACCCTAGTGTAAACTATAAACTTTGAGTTGTAAGAATCTGTTGATGTAAAAAATGTACTACTCTGTTGTGGGATGTTGGTAGTGGGTGAGGCTGTCTGAGGATGGAACAGGGGAGGCGAGGGGTATATGGAAACTCTCTGTATTTTCCACTCAATTCACACCCTCAACTAGGGAAATGACCCAAAACCCAGGCATGTACCCTGACTGGGAATCGAACCTGTGACATTTTAGTTTGCAGGCTAGTGCTCAATCCATTGAGCCATACAAGCCAGGACAACACATACCCAATCTTGTCACTCAAATCCCTCCACCCCGCTCCACAGGCTTTTTAAAAAAATCAATCACTATTTTTAAAAATTTATTGATGAGAGAGAAGCATCGATTTATTGTTCATTTATTTATGCATTCATTGGTAGCTTCTTGTATGTGCTCTGACTGGAGATCAAACCTGCAACCCTTGGCATATCAGGATGATGCTGTAACCAAGTGAGATACCAGGCTAGAGCCCCAGTGGGCTATTTTGAAATGAATACCAGATATCAAACCATTTTATCAATTCAGGTTAATTTCAAGGAGCTGAGAAAGACTGAGCTAAGCAGAGCTAAGCAGAGCAATGCAACAAAGGATCTCAAAAAGCTTCATTATTTTCCTAATTATATAATAGCTAAAAATAGAAATTGCATGTATTCAGTTTATATTCAGTCACCTAGACTAATTGTGTGAATCAGTTGGACTTGAGTTATTGCATAGTTTTTGCCTTTAGATTTCTTTCTTTTATGTCTAAATATTTCTGGGTAGTTTTCCCCTAAATCCACAATATCTCCTTCTTTCCCAACCTTTAAATTTAATTTTTTTCTATGCCCTCTAAATAAAATCTGTTGATAAAAATTGGGAAATATCATGACCACTATAACAACAAACTGAATAATTTATAAAAGTTCTAAAAGAGAAAAAATAGAACACTACAAAATAGCATCTAAGTTTCCTTATGACTCCCTAATAAATTTTAAGAAGTAAAGTCCATGCTTTCATCACCATACTTTCTTTGACACCAGACATCTCTTTACAGACAGGGTTCTTGTTTACCACTCAAGCAAGCTATTATAAGGCATGGCTTGGCCAACAGTCCTGGAATGAAGTCAATGGCCTTAGCTTCCTTAGGGACTAGCTAAGTAACTTCCAATGATATGCTTAGGAACATTAACAACCTCACTTGCTAAAGGAAGGCAGAGCTGGGAATCTTTTTGATAAATCTTTTTGATAAAAATTATTTTTGATAAATATTATTGTAGGTCATATTGCAATAGGGATCTCCCTTTAAACATGGTATTTTAATACATGTTTATCACCAACCTACCAAGATGCCACTAAAACTACAGTAAGGGAATCAAAAAGATACATAGCCAAAAGAATAAAGAAAACAGGAGATAAAAAAACAAAAAGAAAGAAAGAAAGAAAATTGAGATGAAAAGACAGTAGATGAAATGCCAACAAAATTTTGGAAGCTAGAAAGGAAATAGATGAATAATAATTGTTGTAACAGACCAGAGAAAGCGGAAATTGAATTCATGCCAGGGAGAAAAGACAATAAAAATAAGGTATTTATCATTACAAGGCACCTAGGCAACTTCCAGCTCTTACCCTTGCCACTGAAAAAGCATGGAAGCACCACAACCATCTGCGGGGGAAGATGTTAGAAGTGGGGCTAGAAACTGGAGGATTAATTGAGATTCCATATGAAAAGAAACATAATTATAAACATCAAGACCTACATGACCTGTGAAGCCAGGCTAGTACCATTCCCCATTCTGGCAGAAGGCAGGTTGTGTCTCTTTGGACCATAGAGTCCATGGGCTTAGAGACATTAGACACAGCTGTAGCAAGGGACTGAGCTGATAACAAATATGGAAATCTTCATCCTCAAAAGTGAGACTTCCAAATCTGCTCCCCTCCACCACCAACCTCCACATGGCTTCCAGAACAGGAGAGGCAGACTTAAATCAATGATTGAAGAATTTCTATCTGGAGAAAACTGATCAAACTGAGGGGGAAAAAGAAAGGATATTGATATTCTGGAGCCTCCCCTTGATCATGCAGAGATGGAGTCCACTGGCTTGCAAGCCTAATATGCACAGGGATTCTGAACAGCTTTTTTAGAGGTGCTGTTGCTGGCTGCAGAGCTTCAAAGACTGGCTCTTGGGCTGTCCTGGTGATTTCGCTTTTTTATTTTTCTAAACTATATTTTATTGATTATGCTATAACAGTTGTCCCAATTTTTCCCCTTTGGCCCCCTCCATTTGGTACCTCTTTTCCTTCCAGCCATCCCCACGTTAGTTCATGTCTTTGGGTTGTACATATAAGTTCTTTCACTTCTCCATTTCCTATACTACTCTTAACATCCCCCTGTCTATTTTGAACCTACTAGTCTTACTTCTTAACCCATTTACCCCTTTCCCCTCACCCCTGCTGATAGCCCCCTATGTGATCGCCATTTCTGAGATTCTGTCCCTGTTGTAGTTGTTTGCTTAGCTTGTTTTTGGTTTTTTTTTTAGATTCAGTTGATAGTTGTGAGTTTTTTTGTCATTTTACTGTTCATATTTTTGATCTTCTTTTTCTTAGAGAAGTCCCTTTAATATTTCATATAAAAAAGTCTTGGTGATGATGAACTCCTGTAGCTTTACCTTGTCTGGGAAGCTTTATCTGCCCTTCCATTCTAAATGATAGCTTTGCTGGATAGAGTAATCTTGGATGTAGGTCCTTGCCTTTCATGACTTTGAATACTTCTTTCCAGCCCCTTCTTGCCTGTAAGGTTTTGTTTGAGAAATCAGTTGATAGTCTTATGGGAACCCCCTTGTATGTAACTGTCTCCTTTTTTCTTGCTGCTTTTAAGATTCTCTCTTTATCTTTTACCTTCAGCATTTTAATTATGATGTGTCTTGGTGTGGTCCTCTTTGAGTCCAACTTGTTTGGGACTCTCTGTGCTTCCTGGACTTGTATGTCTATTTCTTTCACCAAATTAGGGAAGTTTTCTTTCATTATCTTTTCAAAGAAGTTTTTGATTTCTTGCTCTTCCTCTTCTCCTTCTGGCGTACCTACAATATAGATATTGGTGCATTTGGAGATATCCCAGAGTCTTCTTATTCTCCCCCTCATTTTGTTTTTGAATTCTTGTTTCTTCGTTCTGTACTGGTTGACTGTTTATTTCTTCCTTATGTTCCAAATCATTGATTTGAACCCTAGCTTCCTTCCCTTCACTGTTGGTTCTCTCTGGATTTTTCTTTATTTCACTTAATGTAACCTTCATTTCTTTTCTTATACATTTGCTGTACTCAACAAGTCTCTGAGTATCCTTATCACCAGTGTTTTGAACTCTGCATCTGATAGGTTGGCTATCTCCATTTTGCTTAGTTCTTTTTCTGGGGTTCTTTTCTGTTCTTTCATTTGGGCTATACTTCTTAGTCTCTTCAATTTTTCAGCCTCCTTGTGTTTGTTTCTGTGTACTAGGTAGAGCTGATTTAACTCCCTCTCTTGGCACACCTGTTGCATTGTAAGGGGTAGAGCCTTAGGTATTTGCCAGGGTGAGGCAACCCACTTTGCCATGTTGTGGCACTGGATGCAGATAAAAGGTCAGAGAGGAGACTATGCCACTTGCTCGGCTCTCACCCCATTTCCAGTCACTTCCCCACTCCTGTATGAGACTGGCACCCTTCTAGGTGCTGCCATGGTACTGAATCTCAGTGGGTGGGTTTGCATACATTCTAGGACTGTGTGGGTCCTTTAAACGGACTCTCCTGAGAGACTGGCAGTTTCTTCCTATGTCCCAACCCCAGTGGTTTTTACAGCCAGAAGTTATAAGGCTTTATTTTTCTGGCACTGGAACCCTGGGCTGTGTGGTTTGGCCTGGGGCTGGGATCACTCCCTCTCCAGGTGCCCCTCCCAGTGTTTATGAGCCTTGTGTGAATGTGGGACTACCTGTTCCACTGACAGCCACTGCCTTGCCACTGCCATACTTTGTCCTCTCCACCTTCGCTCCCTGGCTCTGTCCCTCCTACCTGTCTGGATGAATGTTTCTTCTTTAATTCCTTGGTTTTTAGACTTCCATACAGTTCAATTTTGGGGCAGTTCCAGTTGTTTTAGTTTTGGAGTTAGTTGTGATCATTTTTATAGTTGTGCAAAGAGGTGAAGTATGTCTACCTACACCTCCATCTTCGCCAGAAGTTCTATCCTGGTGATTTATTAAGCAGCTCAGTAAACTTCCACAGATTCTCTTCTGTTTAAATTAACCAGAGGAAGTTTTGTTGTTCACAACTAAGGATCTAGACAAATACTATACAATGAAAAATAAAATGCTACCCAGATATTGAAATTATGAAGTTCATTGATGTGTCTTCATATACAAAGAGCTCCAAGGTATATTATTAAACAAAAGAGAAAGATGCATAACAGTGTGTGGTATTCAAAATAAATAAAACATATAAGAAGGCCTCCTGATTTTAAAGACATAAACTAACTTGATAGGCCTCCAAAATATCACCACATGTTGGGAGTCATATTGTCATAGCAGAAAGAACAAAACCTTAACATGAAATAGACCTATATTCAAACCCTAGTTTTGATGATGACTAGCTATTAGGTCTTTGGCAAATCTCTTATCCTTACCTTCTCTGAAGCTCAGTTTAAGTATATTCACATGATGAAAATATCTGGACCCGTCACCATAATAACTAAAAGAGAATGTAGGTAAAGCTCTGAGTGTAGTGCCTGGCCCCAAGTAGGCTCTCAGTAAGTGGCACTCCACTTAGCTACTGATGTTCCCTCCTCTCTTATGTGGATGGAACACCCTAAACCCTTCTTTGGTTTGAATTGTAGTGTGTGTGAGAGAAGTAGAGGAAGCCTGGAATAAGCAATGGGAATGGTCGTCCATCCTGCATCAAAGCAGTGTGTGGATAATTGGCAGTTATGTTCTGGGCTGTGGGACCTTAATATTATGGAGGAAAAAAGAAACTTGGCTGGGATACTTTTCCTTCATTTTCTTCAGCCCTAAGAAGGTCTGGCAAAAACAACATAAAAATGGACACCCCCCCCCCCAATAAAGTGGGTAGGCATGGATGACTGGTCCAATGAGGATGGAATAGCCAAGCCAACCAGGATTGAGGCTGTGTGAGTCTAGTGCCCATTTAGGATGTCAATGTGCTTCTGGATAAGCTGGGAAACCAGTAATGAGTGAGTAGGTCCCACAGATACTAACAGACTCCCTACAGCCCAGCCACAGATTTGACACTGCCACATCAATCCAGCTGCTTCAGAGTCTGCTTCACAGGCAGGTGGACTTAGGAGAAAAAATTCTGTGTACTCCAATTCTTAAGATTGTGCTTGGGAACATGCTTATGAAATACTATGAAATGAAAGGGAAGATTAAAATGCAGTGAATAGAGATGTATGCGTGTATCCTATATAATCTCCATAAAAGTCTCAAAGGAAATATGCCAAAAAATCAGCAATAATTTGAAGTTGAAAGCAATATCTCAGAGAAGTCCAAATTCTGGGGAAAAATAACCATTATGAAGGGTAAGAGGTAATAAATAAACTAACCAAAATGCCACACAATTCACTTCAGTTTTGCCCAGAAAAAAAATCAAAGTAACCACCCTAACAACACTGAACTAAATGACCCTTAGTCTGCTGATTGATAGAGTTTGATTCTTGGTTTAGATAAGGATCTTTAGGATTGTTTCTGTGTGTGTCTAAAAGAAACCAACAGGGTAGTGATAGTTTGAACTCCAGAACCCTACAACTCTTATTTTTGTTTCTCCTTTACACAGAAAGCTGATACTCTGGCTTCAGTCTTTCCCTTTGAATTGTAATGCTCAAGAAGAAGAAAACAAAGAAAAGTTTTGCCAGTGAACATATGGAAATGAGCTGGGAGAAGTTAGCCTATCACTACCTGCTTTTAGCTTGCTCTGGAAAGAGAGGCTGTTTGTGCTTAAGGATTTTTCAGAGCAGCAAGTTACTTGTAGCATTGTAGGCAGCCAATGAAAACAGGATTTACACATTTAAGTGGTAATATCTTACTACCTGTAATTAAAATGACACATTCTTTTTCTGCCCAGAGGAGCCAGTGATATTCATAACTGGAGTGCCTGAATAAAATTGCTAGTGAGAATAGTAACAAGTCTTAAATACTAGAGGAAATATTAATAGGAAGTATTATTTTATAAATTTCACACCAACTCTATGAGATTTATAGCATTATTCATTCCATTTTACAGAGGAGGAAATGGAATTATGGGGATTAAATAGCTTGCTGAAAGCCACACAAACCAAGGCAGCCAGACAGGAAAGCCCAGGGTCCTAACCACTGGATGATGTGGACTCTCCACAGCCAGCTGTAAGACCTCAAACACCCCAAATGGCTGAAATTGTCAGGTCACCTCTTCTTCCAACCTCAGTCTCCCAACCTCCATCCTCCACCAACTCTACAATTGTCTGCTACACACTGACCATGATGGCCAGACAGGGCAAGTCTAGAACTACTGAAAAGTTTGACTCTGCTGAGGTTAGACAGACTGAGGTAAGAAAATAGATATTTTCTTTAAATAATTCATATTTAGAACAAGATTTTAAGTAAGCCAGAAAGAAGTTAGTTTTTAAAGTAATATTATTACTTAAAAATGGACAGATATTTCTCCAGAGAGGACACACAGATGGCCAATGGTCATGAAAAGATGCTCAACATTATTAATCATCAAAGTAATGCAAATTAGAACAACGATGAAACATCATCTCACACCTGTTAGAATGATTATCATCAATAAATGAACAAGCAACAAATGTTGCAATGATGTGGAGAAACAGGAATTCTAGCGCACTGTTGACAGGAGCAAAGATCGGAGCGGCCACTGTGGAAAACAGTATGGATGGTCCTCAAAACACTAAAAATGGAACTGCCTAATGATCCAGTGATTCTACTTCTGGGCATACACCTGAAGAAATCCAAAACATTAATTTGAAAAGATATATGCACCCCTATGTTCATTGCAGTGTTTTTTGCAATAGCCAAGATATGGAAGCAACCCAAGTGTCCATTAATAGATAAGTAGATGAAGAAGATGTGGTACATACATATAATGGATATTACTCAGCCATAATTAGGAATAAAATCTTACTATTTGTGACAATGTGGATGGACCTAAAGAGTATCATACTAAGTGAATAAATGAGACATAGAAAGACAAATACCATATGATTGCACTTATGTATGCCATCTAAAGAACAAAAGAAATGAACAAACAAGGTTGAAACAGACTCATAGACACAGAGAACAAAGATGGTTTCCAGATGGGAGGAGGAGTGGACAACTGGATGAAAAAGGTGAAGAGATTAAGAAGCACAAATTGGTAGTTACAAAACAGTCACAGGGATAGAAAGTACAGCACAGGGAATATAGTCAATAATATTGTAATAACTATATATGGTGTCAGGTAGGTGATAGAATTATCAGGTGATACAATTATCTTGTAAATTATATAATTGTCTAACCACTGTGCTGTAAACCTGAAACTAATATGATATTGAATGTCAAATAAGTAAATAAGAGTAAAATAGTAATAAAGTAATGCCATAAATAATTCACTTATAAGGCAATAATTGTGAGTGTGTGCATGTGGGTGTACTCATATGCATGTCTATTTGGACAAATTTTGATTTCCTGACATTCAGTTTGGATTGGTACATAGAATACATACAAAGTACATTTTAGAATTAGGCAGTCAGAAAATATAGAATAAAAAACAAAGTTAAAGAACTCTGTTGAATTTATTATGAAATAGAGAATATTTTATTTAAAAAGAGTAAATGGAATGGGACAAAGCCTAAATATTACCTATAAATAAAAAACAGGAAAGCTACTTTAAAAGGTCTTCATACAAAATGTACAGGGGAATCTGACTAAGATGGTTATTCTGAAAAGGATAAAGTGAATTCTTCTGTGTAGACAAAAGCCAAGTAGTTATGCTGTATGGCACATCCAGACAGGCATCCAGTCCACCAGTTCAGTTGCTTTGGGATAAGTAGGTTTCTGAAAAGTAGAGATCTGAATTCTAAGAATTCTTAGCATGGAAAACAAGTGGATAGGTGGTAAGTTATGATTTAGTAAATTACCCTAAGCTTTTAACTCATAGATATTTGTAAAATGTTTTTTTGTAAAGGTTCTGCAACTGTAAGAACAGTTTCATAAAAGCTCAAATTGATTTTTATTCCAATATCTTTTTAGATTTTTGTTCATATTTTACAAATAGGCATAATCAAGTGTAAGCATGTTACACTAGACTATATTTGCTGAGTATTTTTATGAATATCTGTTTTTTAAAATATTACTTCCCCATAATGAGATGAAAAATAAATGCTTGCAAATATATAGTCATGTGCTTTGAAAGTTAGTGGGTATATTTGCCTTTTGTTAATGTTAGGTTTGGCACATAGCATATATGTTAAAGGAAATAGCATTGGAGAATACTGTAAGCTCCATAAGAGCAGGGACCATGCCTGTTTTGTTCACTGTTAAGAGAAGTGGGCTTTAACACCAACTGCCTGAGTTTCATCCCACCACTGGCACTTTTTACAAATGTGACCATGGGTGAGTTATTCAACCTTTCTTTGCCTATTCAGATGTGTGATTTTCAGATTACCCATTTGTAAAATGGGTGATGATTACTGAAGTATCTATTCATAAGAATGCTGCGAGAGTTAAATGACTGACATGTAAAGCACTTGGAACAGTGGATGATGCAAATAAAGATTAGCTAACATTCTTCACAGTGTTATTTCTAGTCAGACTCAAAGTAAATATCTGTGGGCTGAACAAATGAATGACCAAGAATTTATTTCTCTATTGGATTTGTTAATGAGTATAAACTCTACAGCAATTCCAAGGTGCTAACATACAGTAGGTACTCTCTACTGTCAAAATATATTAGATCTGCCAGAGTAAAAGATGCCTAAATTAGAAAAATCACACATGAGCACATAATATTCTATCTAACTCAATTGCAATCACATTTGTTTCTGATTAGATATCTTTAATAATTTTACAGATAAGAAAAATAGCCTGAAGTTAGTACAGTACTACCGAAAGTGAGAGAGTGGGTAACCCAGTAGACAACTAGGTTACCTCAAAACATAAACCAGACATTTAATACTAAACAAGAGAGGATTGGGGGGTACTGTTCATAGTTATTTATTTGATTTAAATACACTTTAAAAGCACAGAATTGGCACTAATTTTCAACTGGATAGAGGTTTAGCCAGTGATTGCTCAAATTCAGTGTGATACTAGGCTCAAATTACAGTATAAACAAAATTTCCTTCAGTGTTAGTACAGCTTCATGCTCCATTTCCTGGGGAGTGTGGACATCCTGTCTCCTGTTGACCATAGTATCAAAGTACTCAGGAAGTCTGATTTATAAACATCTTCAGGTGAGTTCAAATGGGACAGATTCAAAGAACCTTCATCCACTGCTGGTAGGGATGTAAACTGCTACAGCCACTATGGAAGAAACAGCATGGCGGAACCTCAAAACAAGAGTCGAGTTACCATATGACCCACTGATCCCTCTTCTGGGCATATACCCAAATAGTACAGATTCTCAGTAGAAACATTTGGTACCATTTTTCATCTTGTGTCATTGAACTCACTTGAATTGTCAAGTCAGAAAAAAGATGGTGTGAACTCAGTCTGGTACAGTCAGGTACATATATAGTTATATATTTAATAGAAAGGTCACTAATCACTTTATGAAAGGGAAGAAAAATACATATAATTGGGACCATCTGAAAAAATCCAAGACATGTGATCTTAGGAAGCTAACCAACAACAGACAATCCTTAAAATGCTAGACTACACTGACTCAGTTAAGCCATCGTTTTAAAAATGCACCATAATTACATGTACTGCTAAGAAAAATAAAATGGCCAGGTAAAATATGACAATGTTTCTTTTTTAATTCTTATTTATTTATTTTTAGAGAGGGGAAGGCAGGGAGAAAGAGAGGGAGAGAAACATCGATGTGAGAGATAAACAATTGGTTGCCTCTTGAACATGCCCTGATGGGAGACTGAACCTATAACCCAGGCATGTGCCCTGACCAGGAATCAAACCAGTGACCTTTCAGTTCACAGGCTGAGCCACATTGGTCAGGGCTAACAATGTTTCTTATTACATAGTAAGATACACTATGATTTCAGAGAGGTTAAACTGTGAATAAAAATGGGGTCTATGAGAGAAGAAATATGGTATTTATTGTATCTTCCAACAGACATGAACTATAGGTTTTATTTTTCTAATCAGTAAGAATTCTTTCAAAAGAGGTTTTTATGGCTGTATTGCATCTTATAAGGAAACCATTCCCATTGTTAGAGTATCAGCAAACAAGAATTCTTGAAGAAAAACTTCAGTGGAGAAGGGTCTGCAATGGCAAATGTGGCATGCAGTGGATAGTATCCCCACAGTGATGGTGCAGGCTGTGGTGGCCTATCCCAGTGGGTCTGGCAATGGTGGCCTCATTTGGCTGGTTTGGGTAAAGACTTTGACCATGGTTATGGGTTTCTATCAGTTTTCCATGCTGGGTACTACAGCTTTCCCAAGAGTTCTGTAAGCTTCTTATAAGCCTTTGAATAAATTCCTTGTCTGCCTAAGTCAGATAGATTTGTATCTAAGAACTTTGACTGATATCTCTGGATTTCAGCTATTTGTCGATCAGAGATAACTGATATAATTTGAAGCAAATAGTGGTTCAGTGCTTCTAAGGACAGTCACCAATCTCTTCCACTTCCCTAAATGACCACCTCCAAACAGATCGAAGTCCAGCCATGTTTAACATTTACAAAATAGTTGAATCATTCAGTACCGAAAGCACACATAGACCTATTTTTAGAACATAATTTATAAAGTTATAGAAGGACTAAACTGCCTATTTTACAAAGGAACTAAATCACCAAAATATAATTTGTTAAGAGTTACTATGATTTTAAGTATATTTTGTTGATTATGGTATTACAGCTTTCCCAATTTCTCCCCCTTTCTCCCCCCTCTGCCCTGTACCCGCAACCCTCCAGAATCCCCCTCTTAGTTCATGTCCATGGGTTGTACATGTAAGTTCTTTGAGTTCTCTGTTTTCTATACCATTTTTGATCTCTCCCCATCTATTTTATACCTACCAATTATGCTTCTTCTTCCCTGTACATTTTCCCATCTATCCCTTCTCCCTCACCACTAAAGTCTCTCCATGTGATATCTATTTCTCTGATTCTGTTCCTGTTCTAGTTGTTTGCTTATTTTTTTTTGTTTTTGTTGTATGTCTTTTATTTTAGGTTCATTTGTTGATAGTTGTGAGTTTGTTGTCACTTTACTGTTCATATTTTTGATCTTCTTTTTCTTAGATAAATCCCTTTAACATTTCATATAGTAAGGGCTTGGTGATGATGAACTCCTTTCACTTGACCTTATCTGGGAAGCATTTTATCTGCTCTTCCATTCTAAATGACAGCTTTGCTGGATAGAGTAATCTTGGATGTAGGTCCTTGCCTTTTGACTTTGAATACTTTTTTCCAGCCCCCTGTAACCTCTAAGGTTTCTTTTGAGAAATCAGCTGACAGCCTTATGGGCACTCCTTTGTAGGTAACTCTCTCCTTTCCTCTCGCTGCATTTAAGATTCTCTCCTTATCTTTAATCTTGGGTAGCTTAATGATGATGTGCCTTGGTGTATTCCTCTTTGGGTCTAACTTCTTTGGGACTCTCTGGGCTTCCTGGACTTTCTGGAAGTATGTTTCTTTCACCAGATTGGGGAACTTTTTCTTCATTATTTGTTCAAATGAGTTTTCAATCTCTCGTTGTTGTCATTCTCCTTCTGGCATCCTATAATTCGGATTTTGGAATGTTTCAGGTTGCCCCAGAGATTCCTCAGCATCTTTTCATTTTTTTGAATTCTTGTTTCTTCATTCTGTTCCAGTTGGGTGTTTATTTCTTCCTTTTGATCCAAATCATTGCTCTGAGTCTTGGTTTCCTTCCTGTCACTGTTGGTTCCCTGAATGTTTTGCTTTATTTCATTTTGGGTGTCTCATTTGCTTCTTCATTTTTTGACCAAGCTCAACCAGTTCTGTGAGCATTTGGATTACCAGGGTTTTAAATTCTCCATCAGATAGGTTGGCTATCTCCTCATCGCCTAGCTCTCTTTCTGAAACTTGGCTCTGTTCTCTCATTTGGGCCATATTTCTTCATTTTGGGGCACCTGTTAAGTTGTAAGGGGGTGGGGCCTTAGGTATTCACCGGGGCAGAGCAACCCTCCTTGCTTCGCTGCAGTGCTGCCTGTGGGAGAGGAGCCAGAGAGGGAACAATGAAGCTCACCTGCTCATCTGTAGCCCACTTTCCAGTGAACTCTCTCGTGTGAGATTGGGAGTTTCTCCAACCATGGCAACGTAGTCCACAGCCTGTTCTGCATCTCAGTTTCCCATTCAGCCAGCCCTGCCCACGTGGTCCACTGCCTCACTGCGGTCTCTTACTGGTCCATTTGTTCTGGTTAACTTTTTTTAATTCCTTGGTTGTCGGAGCTCCATGCAGTTTGATTTTCTGGCACTTCTGGTTTTTATTGATTTTAGATTGGTTGTTATCCTCCTTTTGGTTGTGCAAGGAAGTGAAGGGTTTCTACCTATGTCTCCATCTTGGCCAGAACTCCAAGAGTTACTACGATTTAGTGGAGGAATTCTGTATTCATCATATCATATACAAGATGTATGGTAGTAATTGATTCTAGTTAATAATAGGGAATGCCAATTTCTCTCATCTTACTACTGTTAGCAAAAATTAATTTGATTGGCTGATGATTTCATTGTACTGATTTGCAAAGTTGCCCTACTCTATTTCATAATTTCAGAGCAATGTCAGCATATTTTTTTCTTCAAAATTTTGTGGGGTGTTGCAGCTTCAGTGAGTTTAGAAGTTGAATATCATTCTCTAAAGAAATATGGATTTCAATAATATAAATGGTGGCATAGGTAAACACAGCTTGTCTCTTCCCACAACCACATCAAAATTACAACTACACTATAGAACAACTGTCACTCAGAACCATCAGAAATAGAGTTGAATGCAAGTTCAACAACCAAGGAATTAAAGAAACTATATACAGCCAAAATGGTAGGCGGGAAGAAGATGCTGAGGCATTGAAAGGGATGGTCCTACACCCACATGTGGTGGATAAAATTTCAGGAGGGATATCTTGGGAGCGAGAAGTTCCAGTCCCACATCAGTCTCCCCGCCCAGGGTTCCAGTGCCAAGAAAACAAATTCCCAGTGGGGATTGAGTCAAGGAAGAAACTGCGGAATTCCCAAGCAGTTCCTCTTAAAAGACCTACACACAGACTTACTCAGATTCATTCCCTCTGAGCTCCAGCACTGGGGTAGCAGCTTGAACGGCACCAGTAGTATTTAGAAGCAACTGAAATTTCTGGCATCAGGGCAAGAACTGGGGGACACCTTTCTCCCAGACAAAAAGGTGGGCAGAGGCCATTGTCCCTTTTCTGAACCCACCCCTCACAGAGCCACAGAACCAACACAAGAGTGCCATATCTGAGACTCCATCAACCTGTCTCACACTGTTGGCCCGACCCTGGTGTTTCCCTGAGGAGGCCCTGCCCCACCCAACTTATGGACCCACATAGGGTGTTAACAGTGGCTTTTCCATATGAATGGCTTGTCTTTTGTATCTTGCTTCACAGCTTCCTAAATTCTCTCAAACAAGCAAGAGCCAGCCACAGAGAGCCCCTAGAACCTGGACTTCTAGCTAAGTGACAACAAGCCTAGATTCATAGCTTGGCTTTTCCTGAAAACCTCTAAGCCTAACAAAAGTAGCAGCTATTTCAGATTGCTTCGTAGTTCATGCAGGGCGGCCCCAGTCCTGACCCAGAACACAGGTAGTGGCTGACCTTGGCCTCCACCACCTGGGAAAGCCCAGAGCCTGCACACCCAGTGGACAGCTACGGACCATGTTGGACCACAACCAGCCTGCCCCCACACAGTGGATCCACCATGGAGTGAGGAGGTTGGTGGCAAGTGGTCACAGCCAATCCTTGCAGCTGACTAGCCTGGGTAAATCCCTCCCACAACAGCAACTAAGGCTCACCTACAAGAGGAGGGTACTCAGCCCACACAAAGATGCACCCCGAATACCCAGCTTGGGTGATAGGGGAGGCTGTGCCATGGACCCGCAGGGCACCTACTGCATTAGGCCATGATACCAAGACAAGGAGTCATAGCAGCTCTATCTAATATATAGAAACAAACACAGGGAGGGTGCCAAAATGAGGAGACAAAGAAATATGGCCCCAATGAAAAAACAGATCAAAACTCCAGAAAAAGAGGTAAATGAAATGGAGATAAGCAGTCTATCAGATGCAGAGTTCAAAACACTGGTTATCAAGATGCTCAAGGAATTAGTGATGACCTCAACTGCATAAAAAAGATTCAGTCGGAAACAAAGGATACTCTAATTGAAATAAAGAGCAATTTACAGGGAATCAACAGTAGAGTGGATGAAGCCAAGTATCAAATCAATGATTTGAAACATAAGGAAGCAAAAAACAAACAATCAGAACAACAAGAAGAAAAAAGAATCCAAAAAATAAGGATAGTATAAGGAGCACCTGGCATATCTTCAAGTGTTCCAAAGATTCACATCATAGGGGTACCAGAAAGAGAAGAGAAAGAAGAAGAAATTGGAAATCTGCTTGAAAAAATGATGAAAAATGTCTCCCCTAATTGGTAAAGGAAATAGACATGCAAGTCCAGGAAGAGTCTCAAACAAGATGGACACAAAGAGGCCCATTCTAAGACACATGATAATTAAAATGCCAAAGGTTAAAGATAAAGAGAGACTCTTAAAAGAAGTGAGAGAAAAGCAGTTACCTACAGGGGAGTTCCCATAAAACTGTCAGCTGATTTGTCAAAAGAAACTTTGCAGGCAGGAGAGCACTGGCAAGAAATATTCAAAGTTATGAAAAGCAAGGACCTACAACAAAGATTACTCTAACCAGAAAAGCTATCATTCAGAACGAAAGGGCAGATAAAGTGCTTCCCAGATAAGGTCAAGTTAAAGGAGTACATCATCACCAAGCCCTTATTATATGGAATGTTAAAGGGACTTATCTAAGAAAAAGAACAAGATAGAAACTATGAACAATAAAATGACAACAAATTCACAAATATCAACAACTGAACCTAAAAAAAAAAACAAAAACAAAAATGAACAAATGAAACAACTAGAACAGGAACAGATTCACAGAAATGGAGATCATATGGAGGGTTATCAGCAGGGTGGGGGAGGGAGAAGAATGAGGAAAAGGTACAGGGAATAAGAAGCATAAATGGTAGGTTCAAAATAGACACGGGATGTTAAGAATAGTATGGGAAATGTAGAGGCCAAAGAACTTGTATGTACGACCCATGGACATAAACTAAGCTTGGGGAATGATGATGGGAGGGGAATAAAAGGGAGAAAAAATGGCACAACTATAATAGCATAATCAATAAAATCTATTTAAGAAAAAGAAATACAAATAGGTAGTTACAGAATAGCCATGGGGATGTAAAGTACAAATAGGAAAAGGAGTAGCCAAAGAACTTATAGCCATGGCCCATGGACATTAACTTATATGTATGACCCTTGTGGGGATTGCCTGAGGGAGTGGGTGTGCTGGATGGAGTGGGGTAAAGTGGGAAAAATTGGGACAACTATAATAGCATAATTAAAAATATATAATGGTAATAATCACAATGTTTGCATGGTGCATAACCATGACCAGGCACTGTTCTAAGTATTTTATATATATTAACCTTAATATTCATAAGAATTGTAGGAGGAAAATATCATTACCCCTTTTCCTCATTTTTTACGCAAGAACACTGAGGTACTGAGGGGTTAAGTTACTTGATAGAGGCACAGCCAGTAGGTGGCAGAGCTGAGTATTGCACACGGACAAGTTGGCCCCAGAATTCCTGCGTAGTTGTTATCATAAGTTGCCCCCTCTTAGAAGTTATGTGTTTTGCTAGCACCTATTTGCAGAACATAATAGACTGGCAGAATTTGAGGTAGAAAAATGTAGGTTTCAATCCTAAATTTCCTCTGCTAACTTGGGCAGTTTACATACTGATATTTAGATTTTTTCCTTGTAAAACAGAAATAATATTTGCCTTGCCTACCTCATAGGTTGTTGAGTAGAATGAATAAAACAATGTATGTGAAAGTGCTTTGTACAGTGTTATGTAAAGAGTCACTACATAAACTTCTAACGGGTGTGTCGGCTGGGCTGTAGCTTCAGCTGTGTGTGACAAAGTGCTCCATAAAGTGAACTGGGTCATAGCTAGAAGATGGCAAAGCTCTGACTTGAACCCAGGGTTGCCTGTATATAAAAGCTGTGCTTCTAACTACACCAATGCACTCATTCCTCTGAGAGTTGGTTACTATGATATCTGATAGTGCACCATCCTGTGCAATTTCATTAAATATAATGTAAACATAATTTGTCCTTCAAGAATTTCCCACAAAGTGTTTTTCTGGTAGGACTAAATCAGGAATTCCTACCTCTGACTTACAAACTGAACTAACTGCGAGCAGCAGAGAAAGATAGGTCAAGTAATTAAAGCTATAAAGTGGGTGTCCAAGCAACCAGAAATGCTTGTCGGAGGAAGATTTCTTCTTACCCTGGCAAGGTAGGGACATTCCAGACAGGCGCCTTTGAGATTCTGATTTGGAAAGCCGCTCAAATTCCCCCACAAGAGGGGAATGTTTATCAGTTTGGAAACATTCAGAGAGCACTCAGGGAAGAGAATGATAACGGGTCTCTCCATCTCATATTTACTACTTCAAGCAAGGTTTCTCCATCTTGGGGCAAGAGAGGGTAAAAAAAATCAAACGAAAAGAAAAACTATTATAACAATAATGTTAGCACTGTCCCTCTTTGTCCTCCAACAAATCCCTCACTTAGAGTTATAAATCACTGCAATATCGCTAAAGTAGAAAATCTACTAATCAACCAAGAAGTATTGGCCAGGTGTGTGCTACGTGACTAGCCTACGCATGAGCCTGGGGTTAGCAGATTAAATGCTTGTAGAATCTGCAATGTAGATCTAACAGATGAGGTTTTAGAAACAACTATGTGCCAGATTTTGTGTCACCGAACATAAATGTAACAAACTTCAAGAATGCAAGTTCCCTGAAAAAATAATAAACAAAGATGAAAATGAAAAAGAAAGAATAAAAAGACATTGAGAAAGTCTGAGAACACAGAGCTCGGTAAGGCCAGTATGGTTGACTATATCATAATATAGGCAAAGTAATGTGCAAGTGATTGCTAGAACCTCCTTTTAATACATATGAAAATCAATCTTTATTTCACATAAAGTAAAAATGAAGACAGTGGATACCGAAGTCTAATACAGACCTTTTAATTTAAAAAAATCACAAATATTATATATCTTTCCCTGGTTATGCTGTACCTCTGCCATTCTCCCATTTCTTCCTTCACTTCCTCATGAGTTGACTGTGGGGGGTGGGGTCCAGCACTGTGACAAGGGTTTGGGCTATGAAGATGAATAAACTGTGGTTCCTGCTGTTAGGGCTCAGTGTAATCACTCAACAAGCAGCAATGACTATAATATAATGAAGACAGAAAGAAATTACTATCTCAGCTGAAACATAGGAAGTAGGCAGAGCTTAAGGTAGGGTGAGGAAAGTAGTAAACCACTCTGTTTTGGCAGTCTCTGCTTTGGTCCCACTTTTCTTGGGTCAGGAAATATATCTTCTGTCATGCATTCGTGTCCTCTCTTGTTCCCTTCTTCCACTTCTCTCGCTATCTTTTGTCTCCTACAGCAAAGAAAAAAAAAGTCAAAGGAACTATGGGGTTGACTAGGGGAAGGAAACAGAGGAAACCATTCTATCACCTTGCTATGCTACATCCCCTTTTCTTGAGGCATGGGGGAAAGGAAGGGCTGGCTTCTGATAAAGTGAGGTTTTTGTTGCAGTCATTTGTGAGCTGTAAGGGGCCAGAGAGGTCATCCTCCTTCCTTTCCATTTTACAGTTGGGGACATTGAGGTTTAATGACTAACCTAAGGCCACACAGCCAGTTAGTGGCATTGGTAGGACTAGAACTCAGACTTAAGTTCTACGAAGGTTTGAATGGACCAGTGGAAAAGTGCCCCTTTTATGCTGAGTATGTGAGGCAGCCAGAGATGGAAATTCCACTACCTTCAGCAGTCTCTTTAAACATGTTTTCGACAATGAGGCAGTCCTTAATTTCCGATCCTCCAAAGACATGGAGAACAGTTGATTAACCTAGTCATCCCACAGCCTTCTGTTCCTTAAGGAAAACCACACCATGACCATCACTCAAAAGACCTATATTCATATCTTTTAACATCTTTGTTACTCTTGCCCTAAGCTTGACCTGTTTCTCTATATCCTTTTCAAAATAGGGGGACTCAGTCTGAACCTAGAGCTCTAAAGATTTGTTGGGTGGAGTAGAATGATGTCCTCATGCTGTTTTCAATGCATCCTACTTCGATTTTTTGTTTTTGCTTGTTATTAAATTTCCAAAAAAAAATACTGATTTTCCATGTGTTAATAATGACTCGAATAAATTTATATTATTGGTTTAGTTTTTCTTTTCCTTCTTTTTCTCCTTTTTCTTCTACCATTTGTCAGCTTCTCACTAGTGACCAGATGGCAGATACGTGTCAAGAAAACTAATCGCCTTCTAACAGGATTTGGAATAGAATTAATGCGAATCTTGGGCCCTTCCTGTTCCAGCTTTAGCAGCCCAAGGTCCACGACTCTTTAGAAAGATTAACTGGCTGGGAAACTGAACCCCACGGTATCTGAGGGCCTGGGTTCTGTCTTTGAACTCTAGGAAGTGAGTTTTGTGAGATTTGGTACTCTAGTTTATCAGAGATAGTGCCTGAGTTTGTAATTGACGCTGGCCAACCCACCCCGG
Organism: Glossophaga mutica; assembly: GCA_039655065.1. Lineage (NCBI taxonomy): Eukaryota > Metazoa > Chordata > Mammalia > Chiroptera > Phyllostomidae > Glossophaga > Glossophaga mutica. The sequence goes on along the minus strand of CM077303.1, from coordinate 120,681,341 downwards.
GACGTCTAGTGAGGCGAACGCATCTCTTATTTTCAAGGTGATGCCTCGAAGTCAGCGAGTGAATCCTGCCAGACAAGTTCCTGCTTCTGGACGCCTCTGAAGTTCTGACACTCCGCAGTGAGTCGAGCTGGTGCGGCGGTGGAGTCATTTGAAGGGGTACGGCTAACTGCTGTCACTACCTGCCAGGCGTCTTCCAGTCTTACCAGCTGTTCGGTGACAAGTCTGATTCTCTCTCCGCACTTCCAAACTCGGAGCTCGTCCCTCGTCTACCTCCCTCCGTGTCTCCAGCACACCCAGGTCGCACCTTAGCTCTACTTCCCCACCTGTGTGCTGGCAGAGATGGGGCGGAGCCGTGGGAAGGCTCGTGACGTCACTCCTCGGCTGGGGAGGCGGGGCTGTGGGAACCGCAGTGCAGCGCCGAGGGGCGGGGCGAGGCGGGGTCTGCGGCGCGCGACCTGGCTGCCGAAGGCAGGGGCTGCGAGAAAGGTGTTGCGGCGCCTGGACCAGCGGCGCCCGGAGGCGGGGCGGGGAGTGGCCGGGCCCTGGCGGCGGGCGCCCGGCGGAGCTCTAAATCGGGTCACGCTTCCTTCTTCTCTCCCCTCCCTTTCTTCTCTTCCTACCTGGGCCTCTGCGTGGGGACGCGCACCTGGCAACCAGTGGCCGCACTCCGCCGGGTCTCCGCTTTCTCCGCTCGGGCCGGGCGCCCGGAGTCTGCCCCGCAAGACCCGGAGCCGGTCCTTAGCCCCCGGAGCCCGCCCCTGGCCCCTCTTCCCTCTGCCGGCGCCGGGCTCGCCGGAGGCGGCCTCGAGCGCTCGCTCGTTGATGCCGTTTTGGGGGTGACCCGCCGCGGCGGCCGCGCCTCCAGGGTACGCGAGTGTTAGTGGTCGCGGCTCTGCTAGACGTTGCGCTTCTGCGGGGTGAAGGGGGGCCAGCCAGTGAGACCTCGCGCGCAGTTCGGGTTTTGAGCGCTGGAGGCCGCCACGGCCGCGCTTGAGCGGGAGATGTTGGAGCTGAGGCACCGGGGAGGCTGCCCCGGCCCCGGGGGAGCAGTGGCGCCGCCACCCCGCGAGGGCGTGGCGGCCGGCGGCGACCACGAAAACGAGAGCACCAGTGACAAAGTAAGTAGACACGCGAGAGTCGCACACCCACGCCGCGGCTGGGTCCTGGTTTGGGCGCGACACCTGGGAGCAAGGGTGGGGCCCTCGGAATGCAGGTGAAGCTGTGGGCTGCCCGCTGCGCCTTCCTCCCGGCCTGGCATTATTTCCTCCTTGCCAGAGTGGGGTGGAGAAACCGGACCCAGTGATGGTGCGTTTCACAGGATGGCCGCGGCCGTTGCCCGGGACCGCTGAGTGATTCAAGTTGGCTAAAATGTAGATTCTTCCCATTCCAGCCCCTCGTCCTCCCTGGGGTCTGGGGTCGACGCTGGAATGTGGATGGAACCTGCAGGCACCCTAGCAGCTGCAGTTTTCTAGTAGCCGCCACCTCACACCTCTTCTCGGCAGAGAAACAAAGTTACCAGGGACTAAACTTAAGACGAACGCCTTCGGTTCTAACATGTCATTGGATCCTGACGCGGGAGGCTTGGCTTCTCGCGCTGCCCCATCAGCACTTTCGTTTCCTTGTCCTTTTTCAGTGTGATAGATTTTGAAGGTTGAGTGTCGTACATGTGACACGTGACACAAAGTTGAATCCTCCTGCTTCTTTTGAGTCCACGGAAGACAGTGCAGGTCTTCTGTCTACCAGTAGATTTTATTTGACCTGACAGGCGACTCCTTGGGGACTTTTAACACCCATTTCTGTGGATTACTCTTCCTTCACATTTAAGAATAAGAACATGTAATACCCCTATTCTATTTAATGATAGGAAACGTCAACGTTTAGCTTATTCATTAATACAGTGGTGCAGGTAGGGATTTTTGAAAAACAAAAAACAAACGCAGTGTTATGACCTTTTAGACTGGATGATTTAAGTAATTGGGCCAGAGACTAAATTGTTTTATAAAACGTTCTGTTAATAATTTTTTATTTTATTTTAGAAGCTCAAAGCACTTAAACTGTTCCTAGAAGCATTCTTTTTGAAAGTAGGTATTGCAGTTTGAATTACAGAAGCGAAGTGTATTCCCCAAGGTCAAGTCAGTGGCCTTTTGGAACAAGAATCTGTTTCTTGATTCCCTTTCTTCTGGTTTCTACTGTTGCTGAGACTCACTGGCAGTTCTGATTTGGGGAGGGCTCCACCTGGAACTTGATGTTGATGTAATCCAAATTACAAAGCCCTGGTAAGAACATATCACATAATATCATGAAATAATGAACAGTGATTTCAGGGATGAAACTTTAGAATCAATGGAGTCTCCTTTTTTTTTTTTTTTTTTTTTTTTTTACTACCTTTTATAGCTGGTGGAATAAGATGAGAGTCTATGATAGAACAAACCTACATGTCAAGGAATTACACAAAATATAACAGTTTCCAGCTTCTGAAGGTTGTTGTTACAAAGCTAGAAACAGTAGGCTAAGAATAGTCTTTGTGAAAACTGCTTTGGAAACTAGACCAAAAATAGAATTAATTAGGTTGGAATTTTTGTTTTAGCACTGGTATAGTTTAGAATCAAGGAAATACCAGCTCCCCTTGTGTGTGCTTGCTTAACAAGAAGAAGCTAACAAGCTTTTAATAAGAGAAAACATGTTCAGGAAGCTGTGGATAAAATGACTTTTGCGTCAACTTAGTTTCTTATCACCCCAATATATTTAATGTGGAAACTATTTCTAAGATTTGATTTGACTCATTAGCACTGTTGTCTCAGTGACTAGGTCACCTCACTGCTTGCTTGCTTGCTTGCTTGCTTATTTATTTATTTATTTATTTATTTATTTATTTATTTATAAATGGTGCACTGTTGGTTTTCATGAACACAAAGCCAGCTGCATTTTATTTTCTGAGAGTAGATGTTGCCATATGTAATCTCATAAGATTTCTTAGACAAGGATGAGCCTTTTCAAATTGTGTCTAAAATATTGCTGTATTTTTAGGCTTTATCATAAGGAACTCTTGTCTTGGAAAGCTTTGTTTGAGACATTGAACTTTATCTTCTGTCTCTCCTCTCTTATCAGGGTGTATATTTGAATGCACCTGTATTTCCAAGTCAAGGGCTATTTTAAAATCATTTTGCACATCAGAAGCTGGTTAATATTTGGTTTGTTTAATCTCTTCTCTGTTCAAGTTGTGGTAAAGGCAAAAACACTTAGAGAATTAATGAAAGAAGTGGAGAAGGTGCCTTGTATTCTATTATAGTACACTCCCATGCCTTTTGTAGTCTTTTAATAATGGTGTTATTAATGTGACATTCTCATTGTTCAGGACCTGGTGACTTATGCTGAGAGAAAGCTCTGTGCTCAGGAGAATTAGCAGGTGAAAAGTGCTTCTTACCTGCAAGGGGATGTTCCCTATGTTAAGTGCTGGAGAAATACTTGAGAGATGACAAGACCACCCCTTCAAGGACTCCTCTTCCCCTAGGAGACATGTATGAGTTAGATTTATTAGAAGTCTGAACAAGGTCCATTGTTCACATCAAGGGACTTGATAGTTGGACTCTACATAGAGACAGCAGGAAAAGCTTCAAAGAGGAGGTGAAGTTGAGTTTGGAATTGAAAGATGCCTGGGGGCTCACCAGGTGGACAAGTGTTGGGGAAGGACATTCTAGGCAAAGAGCATGTAGAGCTGTTTATTTTGAGTCAGCATTGTAGGCACAGGGACCTGTAATTAGTTTGGTAATCCTGGATTATATGCTGCACATTCTTGGGAGGTGGCGTTTGGGGGTTGAGAGCTTGAGAGGCTGGTAAAGGTTAGTTTATTCCATGGACTTTGGGAAGCTACTGAAAAGTGTTTGCAAAGGCAGTGGCACATCGCTCAGCAGTCTGGAGAAAGTGTTGGTAGGGGAAGAGAGCTTCCACAATGAAACCAGATAGTAGAGTAGTGCAAGTGTTACAGATATGAAATGATGAGGACTTGGAGTGAGTCTAGTAGGGGCAGGGGAAGGGGGGTTGGGAGAGAGGATGTATGTTTTTGATAATGTTGATAGGACCTAGACTAGGATGATCAAAGTAAGACTAATAAAAGAAGAGTCTGCCAGGAGACACATTTTAATCCACAGCCTCTAAAGAAGCAAAAATTATTGGGGAGTTTTGCAGGGAAGAAGTGAGCATGGGTGAGCTGGGTTGGACAGGTTATGTCATTCTCTAAAATAGAGAGGTAGTTCAAGGAGGTGGTGGAAACTGAAATGAAAAGCTAGGTGTGGAGATGTCAACTTTTGACTATGATGGTGCGGCTGTGGGGAGAACTAAAGACAGAGCCTTGGAAGGTGCCTATGTTTAGAGCAGTTTTGGAGATGTAGGGAAAGAATCAACATTGTGAGGTCCTGGGGGCTGGGGAGAGGGAGTGCTTAGAGGTGTCATCAGGAGTATTTAGGAAAGAGGGTGAGGCATAGAACACTGAGTTTGGCAAAGATCTTAGTAGAAGCCAGGTTTTAGGGGGAGGAATGTGAGAGGTGAAATACTGGTAGTTATTGTGAAGAAGTTCCAGCAAAAAAAAATTCAGGATAGAAGCTAGACAGGACTGTAGGAATGTGAACATTTCCTTTGTCATGGGAGGGAAGATGAGCATTTGTGTGAAAGAAGTTAAGAGGGAGTGAAGATGCTGATGAGGATAGGCAGGACCTAGAAAAAAGAAAGCAGACATGGTGTGAAGAATTTAGAAGACTGGGGAATTTAAGGAAAGGAATGAGGAATAGAGGGTGGATGCAGAAACATTTTGAAAAGCAGAAGAGGGAAGATCAAAGTGTTTGACTGATGCTTTCAATTTTCTCAGTGAAGTGGGATCTCAGAACCATAGAGCTGCCAGGGATCTTGGAAACAGTGTATTAATCATTCAATCCTATATACATTTAAAAATAATAAACTTGTTGTAGAGTGTGGCTGTTATTGCCCAAGATGATCTAGAGCAAGTGGCAGTACTGAAACTAGATCACATGTCTGCCAGGACACTTTTGGAATGTTGTGTTAGGGAGTGTGATATGAAATGACCAAGAGGCAGGTAGTCCTTAACTCAGTAGCAGAAACAGTCATAATAGTTGATGTTTGTAATGATTTAGAGTTCAGAGAGTACTATTACATCTCACTTTATTTGCTCCTCATAACAAGTATGTGTGTTAGGAATATTCCCCATTTAATAGATGAAAATAAGAAAAGCCATAGGAGTAATTTCAATCTGGGAATAGGAGTAATTTCAGTCTGGGAATTCCAGGGCAAGGATGCCAAAGGAATGAGGGAGTCAATGAGGCTGGGTTTGAAGTGGTGGACCACGAGTTAGGGTGGGAAGGGAAGTACTGAAGCTTAGAGTGGGTTGTTGAAGCTCTAGGTGGACTGAGAGGGCCTGAGCAATTGCAGATGAAGCTAAAAACTGATTCACTGGACCAGAGTGAGAGAACAGAAGGTACACATGGAAGTTGTGGTCAGTAAAGGGTAGCACACCTCAGCACAGTATCCCTGCTGTGCTTGTATGTGGTGTCGCTGCTTTGATACAGAGTTTGGTTTGTGAAGTTGAGGGTGAAAGAATTCAGAAGTCAATTTCTGTCCTTTCCCATTTGAGATGTGTGTAGTTTCTTCATAAATACTCTAATATTTTTAAAATAAACTTTTAATTTTTGAACTTGTGTTTCTTCATTTTGGAACACTTCACTGTGTTCACATACTTGTTATGAGGAGCAAATAAAGTGAGATGTAATAGTACTCTCTGAACTCTAAATCATTACAAACATCAACTATTATGACTGTTACTGCTACTGAGTTAAGGACTACCTGCCTCTTGGTCATTTCATATCACACTCCCTAACACAACATTCCAAAAGTGTCCTGGCAGACATGTGATCTAGTTTCAGTACTGCCACTTGCTCTAGATCATCTTGGGCAATAACAGCCACACTCTACAACAAGTTTATTATTTTTAAATGTATATAGGATTGAATGATTAATACACTGTTTCCAAGATCCCTTGCAGCTCTATGGTTCTGAGATCCCACTTCACTGAGAAAATTGAAAGCATCAGTCAAACACTTTGATCTTCCCTCTTCTGCTTTTCAAATTGTTTGTCTTGGTGCCACCTGCATGAGTAATAAACATTTTCTATAATTTTTATATAAACCTAGGCCATTAATAAAACACTAATATTTAAATCCAGACTTCTAGGATATCATTTTGGCTGATACTTCTGAATTGTTGATCGATTTCCAGTCAGTATTAACACCTAAACAGTTGTCCATGATTCTTTGTCATTTGCAGCATATTCATTTTGTTATTTAACAACATGTTTTGAATGCTGCCTCTCCAAATACCACCAACCGTCCAAATTATAAGACAAAATTCAGTTTATGGCTTCATGTGGTGAGAGAGAACACCCTGACAATTTTGGCAGAGTCTTGGAGGGAGAAAGGCAATGTTGGATTTTTTGAGAATTGGAAATAAAACTCTGGGGTCTTTCAATGCAGGGGCTTGATTGGGATTGGTTAAGGATCACAATATAACAGTTCTGGATTGGTGGCAATAGCCAGGCAAGGATTTTTAGTCTTTGGAGGAAACTTGTTGATGCTCCCTATAAAGTGGTAATGTGTCTTTGACAAGTTTTTATGATAAACCATGCACTCTAAAACAAGACTCCAGGAATAGTAAAGTTATGCTGACAAGTCAGTCAAATTCTAAAGTCATATTGATTTAGGCTGTCAGCTATGTGGGGGTAAGGGTGGATAGTTTTTTTCTTCTGTCTTTAAAGTATGTTTTATATTATACTTGAAACTTATAAAAATATTCAGGTGTCATAAGTGAGTTTTTACTTACTGTTTATGATCTTGACTTTAAACAGTTTGTTTTCTTAAAATTTTGAGAAATTTTACAATTGGATGCCATCAGCTAGCTCAAGCTTTGGTCTTTTGGAGTTTTTGCAATGGACTTTTTGATGCAAACAATATTTTGTCTTCATAAATGTACTAGGGACAAGTGAGACAATTTAAAATGGTTCTACTATGGAAAATGATATCATAAAGGGAAATTATAAAATATATATGTGTAGTGTGATGATCCTTTGTATTTATGTTTATACTTATATATTTTTATGCATTTTTGTAAAACAGACTTTCACATTTTTTTTCAGGTTAGCACAGCTAAACACTGAGGTTTTGTGTTTCTTTTCCTTTAACTATTGTGTTTGAGTATGTCTTTTTTGATGCAAGTTTTAATTCCGTATAGGGAAAATAGGTCATTTAAGAATTTATATACCCTGGCTGGTGTAGCTCAGTGGATTGAGCGCGGGCTGCGAACCAAAGTATCGCAGGTTCGATTCCCAGTCAGGGCACATGCCTGGGTTGTGGGCCAGGTCCCTAGTGGGGGCCATGCAAGAAGCAACCACACATTGATGTTTCTCTCTCTTTCTCCCTCCCTTCCCCTCTCTAAAAATAAATAAATAAAATCTAAAAAAAAAAAAAATTATAGACATTTTGCAGGAAGGCTTGACTTGGTTCTGTGCATTCAGTAAATGCTTGTTGGGTGCCTATTATATTTGAAGTTCTGATTGAATGTCACTTTTCTTGTGGCTGTTTTACAGCACTAGAGAAAAGGGTTGAGGCCAGGATATGTTTGTTGCTCAACAACTAATAGAAGAATGTACTGATCATCATGGATTGTGCACCTTAACTGCATGGTGTTCAATAAAAATTTTTAACTTTCATGGCCGAAACTCTTTTTAAAAGAAAGGTTTATTAGGCAGGCCACTGCTAGCAAAAAGAAGGAAGACTGGTCTTCGGGCATGGAGTCTAAACCACCAGCAAGCAGCATGACTAAGTAGGAAAGACAATATGTGCATCCATGTCCATCACCTGGGAGTTTGCTAGTGGTTTTTATACATTAAGTAGGGGGAAGGAGGAAGAAAGAAGTAAACTATTTGAAAGAATTAACATTAGCTGTAGGCAAAGGGGTGGGAGAAGGTGAAGCAGGCTGGGCCAGCTCTGGAATAGGCACAGGGTGTGCACAAAGAAATGGCCACTCCTTGGTTGGCTGCCGAGCAGTCTGCCAGGCTCATGTGTAAACAAGTGGAGGACCCTAGTTTGATAGAGCCTGGCTAAAAACAATCTTTGGAAATAGCCACCTGGGGTTAATCTGAAGTTCTGATAGATTTACAGGAATTTGAGCAGTCTTTTGTTAGAGCTGGTCTATGACTATTAACAGGCTGCTGTTTCTCTCTCCATCCCCCTCCCTCTCCTTCTAGTCAATGTAATTTTAGTTTTGAACATCTAAGAATTTTCTCCTTGTCAATAGAATAAAGATAATAAACTAGCTTATGGTTTGCAAAATGCATGTACATAATACCAATTTGAATCTCTTTAATAATTGTGTAGACAAGGGAAAAAGCCAGTTTACACTTGAGAAAAAGGTTTAAAAACTGTCTATGTAAGAAACATCCACACCTGTAAGAATATTTATGAGTTTATTTGAGCCAGAGAATGGCAGTTTTGTACCTTATTTTATACATTAGACATTAGAGTAAAAGGAGAAAACATAAGGGCGGGGGGTGTCCCATGAAATCCATTAGTGACAGATTAGGGAAGCAAAAGAAAGCAAAGTGGGGGGAGGGTGCGAGAATCTCCAGGACTGGATAAAAAGTGAAAGGAATAGACACATACTCTTTGTACCATGGTAGGTATAGAATAGTTAACAATCAACAAATTAACACGTTAACAATAATGAGGGATTTCTGTGGTGTTGTGCTCTGGGGTGCCCTAAGGGGTCTGGAAAAAGGAAATTAACCTGACATTCCAAAGGTGTGTTATCCTAGATGCAAAGAGAAAATAGTTTCAGTTAAGATAAAGATTGAACTTTGTCAAGGAAGATACCAGCATAGGCCATGATTACCCGCTATGAGCTGCTTTTGATGAGAAGGTTTTAATTTCAGACCATCTGAGTTTGTGGGGTCACCATGCAGGCCTCCCCTGAGCTTGTCAGGGTTAGTATGTAGCCCCTTTTTCCTCCACAAAACCTAAATTCCTTTCCCAATTTTCTGACTAAAATAGTGTAAAGGAGAAGTTAGATATGTGGTTCAAAATTTATAAAGTTAATTAACTATTTACTTAGAAACTTTAAAAAAAATCTTACTACTTAGTGTGATTTTTGAACTATTTTGGCTTCTCTGAACTTGGCTAAAAACTTTTAGCTGGAAACTTATAATTCTGTGATTTCAGGCACTTCAGATTTAAATCAAACAAAATTGTTTCTAGTATTCCCTTGATTATTTTACGATTGATTAGGATGAGATAGCATTAGTTTTTATTTTACAGCTGTTCACATTTTAATTAATTTAGTTGGGAGGTGTTTCAAAACCTGTTTAATGAGAATGGCGTTACATTTAGAAGTGATTCCAGAAAAGCAGAGGAACTAATTTCCTTAATGACCCATTGGGTTGTTGATTGTTCCTGAGGTATGCCAAGTTTAGTTACATTTCTAAATGTTTACTCTCTTATCTACAAGGAGAAGTCAAAGTTATTTTTCATGTCATGTCTTTGAATGCTTGCTTAAGACTTTGTGAGAACTATCAAGATTTTTAAGCTTTCTTTTAAACAGAAAATTGCAGTGCACAGGAAAGGAGAAGCAAGAAGCTGGCATAGTGAGAGAAGGTCACCACTGTGGAAGTTGAAAGCTGATGTTTGCAAACTCCGTGGCTAGAAAAGCAGTGCCACTCTTCTGCTTCCTGGCTATACTTGCAATTCCTTTTCATCTGCCAGGACCCATGTCCATCTATTTAAGAGCTTTATGTGGCATCTGGCTGGCTCAGGTGGGGCCAAACACTTTGGCAGTTAAGATCAGGCTTACTGCCTTTTCCAAGCATGTGATCGGAAAACTATGTGGTGGTGTGGGTGGGGCAGAAAATGTTTAATAAGACCATCTGAGGCTTAGCATTTCATCTTGAAATACAAAAATTGAGATGTGGAAAACAAAATTAGACTCATGTCTCTCTTGGGGTTTTGGTTTTTATTTTATTTTCACCCCACCCCCCGCTGCCACTGTGTTTGTACATGAATTGTTTCTGAGTTGAGGCTTTAAATGACTTTGGGACACCACTCATGTAGAATTCAGTGTAACTGGTACCCCTGGAATTCTGCATGTGGTAGTACTACTTATAATAATTTATATTGCTATTAATAAATATGGCATCAGTACAAAAGGATCATGATACAATGAACCCCTCAGGCACCTAGGTAATCACAGCTTGAATTTTATTCTCAATATTTCCTTCCCTCTCTTGATAGGTTTATAACATATTTGTATTCCCAAACAATGTATTTGTAAGCTTTGAATTTTTCCTGAGTATCTTATTATAAAAGTTTTTTAAAAAAGAAATATCAGAAGATTAGTACATCCTGCACTTAGATTTGACAACTGTGAAGAATTTGCCAAATTTGCTTTATCTTGCCATATATGTATATGCAAATATTTTGTTGGTGAACCATTTAAAGATAAATTGCAGACCTCAGCAGTAACTTATAGGCCCTTCACTCTTAATATTAAAGTATGCATCTTAAAGACATTCTCCTAGGGAGCCACACTGACATTTTCATATCTAAAAAAAAAATAACTATAATTCTCTTATCTACAATCTAGATTTTAATTTTCCCTATTGCTGCCAAAATGTCTGTTGGAGATCTCTTTGTCTCCCTCAAACTAAGATCCAGTCAGAGTTCACACATTGCAGGTTTAATCATTCTTAGTTCATAAACTTGTTTTTCCCTCCAAACAGGGGCACGGCAGAAGAGCAGTAAGCATTATTTCTCTTTGCTGTGGAAAACTGATGCACCTGTGGAGAACCCAGCTCTCATAAAATCTCAGATAAAACAAATTTGTGATGACAGTAATATTTCACAAATGACTATAACTTCAAATTTCTACGTTTTTTGTATTCCTTGGATTTTGCCTTCAGGGTTCTTTCTTTCTAATTTGGAATTTAACACTTATATACATGAAACCATAAGATGTAGTGCAATTTTAATATATTATAGAATTGTGTGTCACTGGGGAAAGATCGAAAGGAGCCCCCAATTTAGGAAAGTTTTAAAACAGGCTTCGAAATCAGAGAGGATTTGAATATTGTAGTCAGCATTAAGGATTGGCAAAACAACAACAACAACAACAAACAGTAAAAGAAATGGTGTCGCAGATTGGGACAGTTAGCCTGATTCCATTTGGGGATCGAGGGATGGCTGGTCATCACTCAATATATCCTCACTGAGCTCCGTGGAGAAAGAGTGTTACTAACTCTAAACTGTAGAGACCTTAAGACTGTATTCACTGTGGGTAGTCCAGGAAGTTTACTTCTGCAAAAGACCAAGTGTCAGGGTGGGTATGCCAAGAGCTCTGGCTGTAGAGTAAGAGGGGGTTGGATTTGAGCAGTGGGAAGCTCCCGGAAGATTTTAAATGGATGATTAACTAATCAGGTTTGCCTTTTACTAAGGCATTTTATGTACCACTGATGCACATTGGGTTTCTTGGATCTCTGCATTGGACTTCACTACGTAGTGTGATGCTTACTGTGGTGGACTGTACCAGAAGTCACTCTTCACTCAGTGGGGATTAGAAGAGGGCTACAAAGAAAAATTTATTTTTTTCCATTTCAATTTAAATTTGGAAAAGATAAAAAGGCTTTATCAATCATAATCAATAAGCAAAGGATAGGATCTGATTATCCCTGAGATAATCAGATTTCTATTTATACAAGTTAATTATGAATTCCATCATCACAAAGGTCTTGAAGACTCCTGCTCCCCACTCTTAGTGCACTACATGGTTGACTCACTAGTTTGTAAACCAGCTTAGTCTTCTGCCCCAGCTCAGACAGAGTTCTGCCCTCTGTTCACTTCCTATTCTGGAAGAATGATGAGGAATCTGTGTCTATATGAAAATAAAGAAGGAATGGAGAGAAAATGGAATCTGGAATATAACCTAGTATGCAAGTAAGAACTGTTTAGCTTGAGGTTTTTTAAAGGCCTCCTTTTTTTAGGTACAGAACTATGTGTCAGTTGAGGGTTTTCTTTTGCTTCATTGCAGTTTTAATGTTGAATGAGGTACAGGGATCAGCGTGAACCAAAAGGGACACACAGTGGGGAACATGACCCTACTTGTCTGACTCAGGTTTGCTGAATTCTAAATCACTGCTTACCTTCATCAGTTTAGGAACTTTTCTTTGGAGCCATCATCTTGAGTGGAGTAGAGCCCCATGCCCACGTTCCTATCTTTTCGGTATCCAATATTGGGAAGCACCTCCATCCTCTTACCCTGACCGCTGGCTCCAGTCACTCTTCAGGAGTCACCATGAGCTATAAGTGACTTACACGGCTCTACACTGTGCAATTTGATAAATTGTGACATGTGTGCATCCATGAGTTCATCCATGAAATCAAGGTAATGAACATATCCATCACCCCTAAAAGTTTGCCCATTTGTAATTCCCTCCTCACTCCCAGATCTGCTTTCTGGCACTATAGATGAGTTTGTATTTTCTAGAATTTTATGTAAGTGGAATACTATGCATACATGTATGCATACACACATGTATGTATATGTATCTATATTATATGTACACTTTTCCTGTCTCTTTACTCAGCAAAACTATTTTGAACTTTAATATTGTTGTCTGCATTAATAGTTCGCTCATCTTTTTTGGCGAGTAGTATTCCATTGTATGAGTGTAGCCCATTTCATCCTGTTCCCTGCTGAACATTTTATTTCCATTTTATTCCCTGTTGAACCTGTTATTTCCGGTTTGGAGCTATTATAAATAAAGCTGCCACAAACATTTATGTAAGTCTTTTTATGGATATATACTTTTATTTCTCTTGGACAAATACATAGGAATGGAATGACTGGGTCATGTGGTAGATGTATCTTTAACTTTTTGAGAAAGTTGAGTAAAGGTGGTTGTACCATTGTACATTCCCACCAGCAGTGTAAAAGAGTTCCAGTTTCTCTACATCTTCTACAACACTTTGTATGTTCAGTTTTTAAATTTTAGTCATGCTAATAGATATGTGGTAGTATCTTATTGTGATTTTGTTTTGCATTTCCTTAATAACTAATGATTTTGAACATTTTTTCATATGCTTATTTGCCAGATTTGTATTGCCTTTGGTGAAAAGTGTGTTCAAATATTTTGCCCTTGTATTTTTTAAATCCTCACCCAAGGACATGTTTCTATTGATTTTTTTTTTTTTTTAGAAAGATAGGGAGGAAAAAAGGGAGGGAGGGGGAGTGAGAGAGAGAGAAAGATCAGTTGGTTGCCTCCTGTACACACGCCCTACTGGAGATCAAACCTGCAACGGTTCAGTGCTCCAACCAACTGAGCCACATGGCCAGGACTGCCCTTGTATTTTAATTTAGTTGTTTTTTAATTCAATTTTAGAGTTCTTTATATTTTCTGGATGCAAGACATTTATTTGATATGTGACTTGCAAATATCTTTTTCCAGTCTATGGCTCATTTTCCCATTCTCTTACAGTGTCTTTTGAAAAGCAGAGATTTTGATGTTCCAGTTACCATGTTTTTGTTTTATGGGTCATTCTTTTGTTGTTATATTTAAGAAATCTTTGTCTAATACAAGGTCACAGAGATTTTATGGAAGTTTTGTCATTTTACATAAATGCCTATGATCTATTTTAAATTAATTTTTGTAACCAATGTGAGGTATGGATCAAATATTTTTTACTTCTTTTTTTTTTTTTGCACACAGATATCCATTGTTTCAACATTGTCTGCTGAATTGCCTTTTCAACTTTATTGAAAATCAGTCAACCATATTTGCGTGGGTTCATTTCTGGACTCTACTCAGTCTGTTTTCCACTGATCATTTTTCCTTTTACGTCAATACTGCAGCTTCACTGTAGATAGTGTAAATTCCTCAATTCTGATCTTTTTTTCCAGACTGTTTCAGCTCTTCTGGGTCCTTTGCATTTTCATGTAAATTTTAGAGTCAACCTGTACATTTCTACAAAAAAAAAAAAAGAAAAAAAAAAGCCTGTTTATTTGTTGGGATTGCACTAAATCTAGAGATCAATTTGGGAGAGAATTGTCATTTTAATCACTCTTCTGTATGGTTTCAAATCTCAGCTACATTGCTTAGAGCTGTGTAATCCTGGGCACTTAATCTTTCTGAGGCTTAATTTTTTTTTTTACCTACAAAATGGAGGTGATTATTTAACTACCTATACAGTAAAATGAGAAATAAATAAGTCAATATTTATCAAGTGCTTTTGGTCTTATTTTCTAATCACTTTCCCTTAGGAATTTGATTTGTAGGGTAATACAGAAACTTATTTTTTCACTTCCAGCCATTATCAGACATATTTTAATTTTATATTTGGACAGGAGTCAGTAAGCCCTCGCTTTACGTAAGTGGAACTAAGGTCCCAAGCCAAAAGTGACTTCATAGAGACTACTCAGGAGCAAGAACAAATGAGAACTTCTAGTTTTAATCTTAAATGTTATCATGAGTTGACAGACTCAATTCATTTGTCACATTTATGTGTTGCCTCATAAATGCCAGCCACTGTACAAGGTCCTCTGCTGATTTCTTGGGATTCAAGAGTGAGGCCAATGGACTATATTTCCTCTTCTCACAAAGCTTGTAGACTACTGGAAAATACAGATAGCAATAAAGCAAACAGATACCTTTAATATATACTAATAGGTTAAAAATTGGGGAAATTATGGAAACACATTTGAAGAGCAGCTAACCTGGAGCTGGGGTTCAGGGAAGACGTTTGTAGAGGAAGTGACATCGAAACCAGGGCCTGAGGATGAGTGGGCAGTAGCCAGGTTTTAGCAATGAGGAAGGGAGGATTGGAATTAGAATGTGGGCAACAGAGAAAATGTACAGTATGTATTTTATAGAGAACAAACATCTGGATGCAAGAGCAAGAATGTTGTGTAAAAACAAGGGTTGGAAGGACAGATCTCATCATGAACAACAGTAAAAGCAGTGTTGAGTAGTTTGGCTCTGTCTTCTGGTTTTAGGCTGGGGAGTGTTAAGGTCAGACTTACAGTTTAGAAAGATTCCTTCTATGTTGAAAATAAAATAGAAAAGGCAGGAGGATGAGGTACTGAGGTACCAGAGAGATGATGATGCTCAGGAAGGGTAGAAGCTGTGGGTGAGGATGGACATGGGGAAAAGATGAATGACAGCTGGTGCTAACTGGATGTGTTTTGGTGGAAGGAGATGAAGTGTTAAGTTGACAGCCAGTTTCCTGACCTGAGTTAATTCATTAACTGTTTTGGTGGTGGTATCTCACCTGAGTAGGAAATACAGTAGGGGCAGCAAGTTTGGTGTGGGAAAAGAGAGGTCAGTTTTCATATGTGAGTTTCAAGTGATTCTAGTGGAAAATCCACCTTGAGATATGGTGTATTGGGAGCTAGAGACCCAGGTTTATGGGGAGTCATGAGTGTATAGAGAGATGGGAAGGAAGCTATGAGGGTGCTTATCACCTGGTGGGTGTGGAAGAACATGGGTTTATAATGGAAAGTGGAGGATTATTGTAGTTAAATTATGGGCTGGAGAAGAAGCTCCTAATTTGATTTTCTTAAACATTTTAAGTACCTTCATTCAGCATGGACAATGCTGCATGCCTCTACTTGCTCATTAAAGTACTGCTTCCTTCTTTCCATTATCTCCAATCAAAATCCCATCTACTTGTCAGATCTGGCATCTTTGTAACAGGATCCATATGAGAAATGCAGGAACACAAGTTTCTGCTTCTAATTCCAGCAGTTGAGTAAAATTGCTCTCAAATGGCACTTTTTAAGAATTATCCTTTATTCCATAGTTATTAGCATAAAATGAAGAGGCCTAGTTAAATCTTATCTTTTTCATTTTGTTTTCCCAGGTGTATAAAATAGAAAACAGAAGCCTGAGTAATAACAATAAAAGCAGGACAGCCTTCTTTGGGGTGTGGAGAGAGGGGTCTTTATACATCACCATTATTGCCAAGTGGACTTTGAAGAGGCTTGCTGAAAGCTTTAGCATTTTGAGGAGCACAATTTGAATTCTGGTCCAATGCTTTTATTTTATGAGAAAACCAAAGGCTGAGTTTTTTTAGGGTTAAGTGATTTACCCTTTGTTACTCTGCTGGGAAGAGTAGAAATGGCACTCTGGGTTATTGAGGTAGAAAAAAAAGTGGTAGGGAAAAGGAAAAAAAGTGGCATGCTTCATTGTTCTAGATGTCAAAGACCTGGTGGCATGTCACACTGACAGTGGGTGCCCCAACATTCTCAGGGCATATTTTGTTTGGTGCTTTATTAAGTCAACATCTCTTTCTGTTTCAGCTGTTTTGGGGCGAACTGACTCTCAGTGTCATAGTGTCATTAGACATGTCTGTTTCATTTCATGGTATCATGTCATTTAAATTCATAATTGTAGAGTTAGAAAGTTACAGTTAGTAAACGAAAGTTTATTATTACTTTATGAAAACTGAAAATATTTCCCCAAGGCTAAAATTTTATTTGGTAAGCTACTTAATGAGGAACTAGAAGACTTGCTTCAATCATGTAATAGCTCACTTCTTTGATTGCACTAAGTCCTTGGCATTATATTGATATTATATATTAATATTAAAAACTCCCATTTTATGGATAAAGAAACAGTCAAAAAGGGTGATGAAATCTGCCAATACTTTGGCGCTAATATGGACTGTTTGGTTTGAGATTTCCTAAGCACTTTCATTTCTAGGGTCACTCCCAGCCAATGTTCTGCTCAATGCTCTGTCTGTCTGTACTCACCTCCTCTGAACATTCTCATTCCTCTCCTCCAGTTGAGCACCCTTGCCCCAAATTCCCCCTCTGTAAACCACTTTCCCAAAGTACTCGAGTTGGCCAAAAGTCTGTTTAGTTTTTTTCTGCAAAATAAAAGACACCTTTTTCATTTTCACCAATAACTTTATTGATTTGTATATTCTGAGTATGTCAGCTATCTCCTGCTATTGGCTTCTGGTGGGTAAAGGCCAGTGGTGCTGCTAAACATCTTCCAATGCATAATACAGTCCCATAGCACAGAAGTATTTCATCAAAATGTCAATAGTGCCAGGATACTTTGCAAACCACTTTTGACATGTTTAATCACTCACAGCACCTTCTTCATACACTGCACAAATATTTTTGTGCATTTCAGTTGTGTTTTTACCTTTCTTAAAATAATAAAGCATCGAGACTTCCTGCCAAGATGGAGGCGTAGGTAGACACACTGTGCCTCCTTGCACAACCAAAATAAGGACAATAAAAATTTAGAAACAAAAAAACAGCCAGTACTGACAGAAAATTGAACTATATGGAACTCTGACAACCAAGGAGTTAAAGAAACATTGATCCTGACCCATAGGAGGGGCGGAGTCGGGCGGCCAGGTGGAGAGGACTCCCAGCAAAGCGGCAGCGGGCAGAGCCAGCGAGGCAGCGGATTGTGGAGGGGTGTGGGGTACAGGGTGGTTGGCAGACCAGGTGGTCCCACATTCACTCACGGAAAAACCAGGCAAAACTAGGGAGAGAGACAGACCGCGCAAACCAGTGCCCCAGTGCGGGGAAATAAAGCCTCAAAACACTGATTGAAAACACCTGTGGGGGTTGAAGTTCAGGAGAGACTCCCAGTCACACAGGAGAGTTTGTTGGAGAGACCCACAGGGTCCTAGAATGTACACAAATCCACTCACCCAGGAATCAGCACCAGAGGGGGGCCCAGTTTCCTTGGGGGGCCCAGTGTCCTTGGTGGAAGGGACTGAAATCCAGCAGAAAGTACAGCAAGCTCCATTGTTCCCTCTCGGACCCCACCCCCACATACTGAGTCACAACCCAGCAATGTGGTTGCCCTGCCCTGGTGAACACCTAAGGCTCCACTCCTCACTACATAATAGGTGCATCAAGACAAAAACAAACAAACAAATGAACAAAAATGGCCCAAAAGAGAGAACAGATCAAAGCTCCAGAAATAATACAATTAAGTGACGAAGAGATAGCCAACCTATCAGATGCACAGTTCAAAACACTGGTGATCAGGGTACTCACAAAATTGGTTGAATTTGGTCACAAATTAGATGAACAAATGAAGGCTACACTAAATGAAAATAAAGGAAAATGTACAGGGAACCAATAGTAATGGGAAGGAAAGTGGGACTCAAATCAATGGAGTGGACCAGAAGGAAGAAACAAACAACCAAACAGAAAAGAAGGAAGAAACGAGAATTCAAAAGAATGAGGAGAGGCTTAGGATCCTCCAGGACATCTTTAAATGTTCCAACATCCAAATTATAGGGGAACCAGAAAGTGAAGAGGAAGAACAAGTGGAAAAGTTATTTGAACAAATAATAAAGGAGAACTTCCCAGTCCGGCAAAGGAAATAGACTTCCAGGAAGTCCAGGAAGCTCAGACAGTCCCAAAGACATTAGACCCAGGGAGGAACACACCAAAGTACATCATTATTATATTACCCAAGACTAAAATGAAGGAGAGAATCTTAGAAGCAGCAAGAGATAAGGAGTCACCTACAAAGGAGTTCCCATCAGACTGTCAGCTGATTTCTCAAAAGAGACCTTCCAGGCAAGAAGGGGCTGGAAAGAAGCATTCCAGGTCATGAAAGGCAAGGACCTACATCCAAGATTGCTCTATCCAGCAAAGCTTTCATTTAGAATGGAAGGGCAGATAAAGTGCTTCTCAGATAAGGTCAAGTTAAAGGAGTTCATCATCACCAAGCCCTTATTACATGAAATGTTAAAGGGGCTTATCTAAGAAAAAGAAGATAAAAAACATGAACAGTAAAATGACAGCAAACTCACAGTTATTAACAACCGCACCTAAAATAAAAGCAAAAGCAAACTAAGCAAAGAACTAGAACAGGAACAGAACCACAGAAATGGAGATCACATGGAGGGTTAGCCACAGGGGAGTGGGAGGAGGAGAGAGGGGGAAAAGGTACAGAGAATAAATAGCATAGACAATGGGTAGAAAATAGACAGGGGGAGGGTAAGAATAATATGGGAAATGTAGAAGTTAGGGAACATAAGTATGACACATGGACATGAACTAAAGGGGAATGTGCGTGGGAGAGGGTGTGCAGGGTGAAGGGGAGTGAAGGGGGTAAAGTGGGACAACTGTAACAGCATAATCAATAAAAAATATTCTAAAAAAGAAATAATAAAGCATAATATATTGAAAATGTTGTATACTTTCTTCCATCTTCAATATTACAATGGCTGCACAAAAATTCACCAATTTTTTTAAAATATATTTTATTGATTATGCTATTACAGTTGTCCCATTTTTCACCCATCATTCCCCTCCACCTTGAACACCCCCTCCCACCCACATTTCCCCCTTTAGTTCATGTCCATGTGTCATAAGTTCTTTAGCTTCTACATTTCCCATACTATTCTTGCCCTCCCCCTGTCTATTTTCTACCCACTATCTATGCTACTCATTCTCTGTACCTTTTCCCCCTCTCTCCTCCTCCCACACCCCTGTTGCTAACCCTCCATATGATCTCCATTTCTGTGGTTCTGTTCCTGTTGTAGCTGTTTGCTTAGTTTGCTTTTATTTTAGGTGCAGTTCTTAATAGCTGTGAGTTTGATGTCTTTTCACTGTCCTATTTTTTATCTTCTTTTTCTTAGATAAGTCCCTTCAGCATTTCATATAATAAAGGCTTGGTGATAATGAACTCCTTGAACTTGACCT
The DNA here is from genome assembly GCA_039655065.1 of Glossophaga mutica. Lineage (NCBI taxonomy): Eukaryota > Metazoa > Chordata > Mammalia > Chiroptera > Phyllostomidae > Glossophaga > Glossophaga mutica. Next base: position 120,661,556 of record CM077303.1, on the reverse strand, counting down.
TATCTGAGAAGCGCTTTATCTGTCCTTCCATTCTAAATGACAGCTTTGCTGGATAGAGCAATCTTGGATGTAGGCCCTTGACTTTCATGACTTGGAATATTTCTTTCCAGCCCCTTCTTGCCTGGAAGGTCTCTTTTGAGAAATCAGCTGACAGTCTGATGGGAACTCCTTTGTAGGTGACTCCTTATCTCTTGCTGCTTCTAGAATTCTCTTCTTCATTTGAATCTTGGCTAATGTAATTACAATGTGCCTTGGTGTTTTCCTCCTTGGGCCCAACTTCTTTGGGACTCTCTGAGCTTCCTGGACATCCTGGTAGTCTATTTCCTTTGCCAGATTGGGGAAGTTCTCCTTTATTATTTGTTCCAATAAGTTTTCCACTTGTTGCTCTTCTTCTTCCCCTTCTGGGACCCCTATAATTCGGATGTTGGGATGTTTAACCATGTCCCGGAGGTTCTTAAGCCTCTCCTCATTTTTTTGAATTCTTGTTTCCTCCTCGTTTTCTGTTTGGTCGTTAGTTTCTTCCTTCTGGTCCACTCCATTGATTTGAGTCCCAGTTTTCCTTCCATCTCTATCAGTTCCCCATGCATCTTCCTTCATTTCACGTATTGTAGCCTGCATTTTTTCATCTAATTTATGAGCAAAATCAACCAATTCTGTGAGCATTTTGATGACCAGTGCTTTGAACTGTGCATCTGATAGGTTGGCTATCTCTTGGTCGCTTAGAAGAATTGGCTCTGGGGCTTTTATTTGTTCTCTGGTTTGAGCCATTTTTGGTGGGGTTCTTTTTTGGTTTTGGTTTTAGTCTGGTCGCGGCTATTACGTAGTGAGGGGTGGAGCCTTAGGTGTTCCTTGGGGCGGGGCAGCCCAGTCGCTGGGTTGTGATGCTATAGGTGGAGGCAGGGTCCGAGAGGGAAGAATGGTGCCTGTTCCACTCTCTCCTGGACTCCGGTCTCTTCCGCCACTTCCTTTTTCCCTGGACCATCTGCACGCGCAAATGTGGGACCACCTGGTCAGCCAGCCGCCTTGCGCGGCCTCACTGGGTCTGCACAGTTGCCCCGCTATGCCCGGGGACCACCAGCTGCTGCTGCTTGCGTTCCCGGGTCCGCACCTCCACTTTTTCCTGTCGCGACTCCGCCCCTCTTACCGGTCTGGATGAATGGTTGTTGGACTTCCGTACAGTTCAATTTTCTATTAAGTTCTGGTTGTATTCTTGTTTCTAAATATTTCTTGTCCTTAATTTTGGTTGTGAGAGGAGGCACAGTGTGTCCGCCTATGCCTCCATCTTGGCCGGAAGTCCAAATTCACCAATTTTGGTAGGTTTTTGTTAATGCACGCTGATATGACAGTTGCCACAATACAATCTAACAAAATTGTTTCCAATGAAGGTAAAGTCAACTAAGCACTACTAAAGCCATCCTGTGGAAAAAAACTAAATGACCTTTTTGGCTGATCCAGTACATGTATGTGTAGCACTCTTTACTGAAGGTTGCTTCTGTGGTGGGTTACGGAGGGGAGGGCATGGGAGTGGAGACTGTTACATAACAGCATAGTGAACAACTTCAAAACTGAGTTATATGTACTTTATTTATATAAAATTCTGTGCCAGTGTAAGATATTACTCTTGCTGATGTTTGATGGTAATCAAATAAAAAGGGACTATACATAGCTGATCAGAATCTACATGGAATTAATACCATGTTCTCTCAGTTAAGTAGCAAAAGAATAAATATTTGATTCTTGTGGTAAATTTATGATTTAGAGAATATAGGAATTTTGTATCTCTTCTAAAATGAATTCCTTATATTGATAGATTTTAGCAAAGATAATCAAACTTTCCTAATAAGGAAGTACAACAGAACTTGGACAGTCAAGGTAAGCTAATAGTTGTTTCTTTGTTTCAAGTTATGTAACTGAGATTTCACACACAGCAATAAATAAATGCATTGACAAGTGTGTGCTTTTTTTTCTATTTTACAAAGTGATATTCCTTGCTCTTTAATTTTAGGAAACAGATATTGATGACAGATATGGAGATTTGGATTCCAGAACAGATTCCGATATTCTGGAAATTCCACCGTCCTCAGATAGAACCCCAGAAATCCTCAAGAAAGCTCTGTCTGGTTTATCTTCAAGGTATGATTATGTGAAGATGAATGGGGGCACAAGATAAGGTGTGACACTATCTGAGTCCATGTAATAAGTTTTACTAGTTCTAAGTTTTGGGGCTCTGAAAGAGAAGTCTTATACTTTTTCATTGTGTTTTAGACATACATAGTATTAGATGCTTAATGTGTATCCTTTTATTTAATCCTTAAAATTTTATGAAGTATGAGAAAACCAAATCAGAGAGGTTAACTGGGTAAAAGTTACAGAGCTAGTAAGAAGGGGGCTTGGGATTCTTGTTCCAGTATATCTAATTTCTGAAGCCAGTGGTCCATTTACCAAAACTGATTTCCTTTCCTGGTGTTGGAACATTCTATATCCTGTTTCCTTTTTTTAAAAAAATGCCAGATATAAATAGGTCTTTTTTTCTTTTAACTGAATTTAAAATTATTGTCCAAAACTCTACAACCCTTTACCATTTTATATTTGTTCTATATTTTAAAATATGAAATCACCAACAATTTGTACCTAGTTTTATATTGCCCTCCACTGTATGTTTTAATAATGTAAACTGTAACATTTATAGAAGCAATATAAATGCAAGCTTTTATTTATATTAATATGAAATCAAATATTGGTATAGAACAGTTTTTTCATCTTTTTTGATGGTGCCATTCAGTAAAAGATACATTTTACATCATTTCCCAAGAGATGCATGAATGTATATTTTATTGTTTTTAATTATATTTTATTGATTATGCTACTACAGTTGCCCCAGTTTTTCCTCCTTTACACCCCTCCACCCAGCACTCCCCATTCTGTCAGGCAATCCCCCACCATTGTTCGTGTCCATGGGTCATTCATAGGTTCTTTGGCTTCTCCATTTCCTATACTGTACTTTATATCCCATGGCTGTTCTGCAACTACCTATTGTACAGCTTAATCCCCTCACCTCTTCATCCATTCTCCCTTTCCCTCCTCCTATTTGGCAGCCATCAAAACATTCTCTGTATCCATGATTCTCTCTCTGTTCTTCTTGTTTGCTTAATTTGTTTTTTTTTTAGATTCAATTGTTGATAGATATGTATTTATTGCCAGTTTCTTGTTCATAGTTTTGATCTTCTTTTTCTTAATTATTCACTTTAACATTTCACATAATAATGGTTTGGTGATGATGAACTCCTTTAGTTTTTTCTTGTCTGGGAAGCTCTTTATCTGCCCTTTGATTCTACATGATAGCTTTATTGGGTAGAGCATCCTTGGCCATAGGTCCCTGGTCTCCATGACTTTGACTATTTCTTGCCAATATCTTCTAGCCTGCAAAGTTTATTTTCAAAATCAACTGACAGTCTTATGGGGATGCCCCTGTAGGTAACTAACTACTTTTCTCTTGCTTCTTTTAAGATTGTCTCTTAATCTTTAACCTTCGGCATTTTAATTATGATGTATCTTAGAGTGGGCCTCTTTGCATCCATCTTGTTTGGGACTCTCTGTGCTTCCCGGACTGGCATGTTTATTTCCCTCATCAATTAGGGAAGTTTTCTTTCATTATTTTTTCAAATAGATTTCCAGTTTCTTACTCAGTCTGTTTCCCTTCTGGTACCCATATGATGTGAATGTTGAACACTTGAAGTTGTCTCAGAAGCTGCTTACACTGTTCTCATGTTTTTGGATATTTTTTTCTTCTTTTGTTCTGATTGGCTGCGGGGGACCCTGTCCTGGGCGCCAGATGTGGGGGGGCTCCGCCTGCAGAGCCCCATCCCTCTGTCACGGATGAAGATAAAACCTACCAAGACATGACTGCTTGGGGAGGAAAGGGGTCAAACTCTCAGAGGATAATGACCCAGAGCCCCATCCTCACTAGGCTTTTATTGGGCTCAAATACACTGGAATACAGGTTTAACATGTCAAAGAAATCTGTGGGCTTAATCCGAGCCAGTGTTTGTCAGGAAAGGGGGTTGCCAAACTTTGGGAGACATACTCATTTCCTCCTGGGACACTTATCATTTAAATGAGAGCACTCTTAGCAAAGCAGGTTTCACGGGACTTTACAAATTCTTTCTTATGCCAAATCACCCAGGAAACTGTCCAGGCCGGCACAGGGCTGCACCGCTCACCCCCACAGTTTCAGGCTTTAAGGCAATTAGGAAGCAGGAGACCTCTCCCAGATGTAAATGAGGACTCGGGCTATGTCAGAATAGCTGGGGGGCGAGGGTCCATCACATCCTCTTTGCTGCAACCCCCCCCCCCGAGTCCTTCCATGAGGCCTCCCAAGTGGTTGTGTCTGGCTTAGGCTGCCCCTCCCATGAGGAGTCTTACCTGTCATTGACTGCCAACCAAGCAATGGGGCCAGAGATGGATGAGGCAAAAGCAGTGCTCCTGCCAGGGAAATAAGCTTTGTCTCCTTAGTAGGTCACGTCCTCTTGACAGAACAGACCCAGATGAAGTGGGTCCCTTGGCTCTTACACAGCCCACCATGGGGTGAGGGTTACAACTCCTGAAACCAGGCTGAACGGTCCACAACAATTGGCTGTTTTTTTTTGTTTGTTTGTTTCCTTATGTTCCAAATCATTGATTTGATTCTTGGCTTCATCCACTCTACTGTTGATTCCCTGTAAATTGTTCTTTATTTATTAGTGTATCTTTCATTTCTGACTGAATCTTTTTTATGCGATTGAATTCTTCACTAAGTTCCTTGAGCATCCCAATAACTAGTGTTTTGAACTCTGCATCTGATAGATCACTTATCTCCATTTTGTTTAGTTCTTTTTCTGGAGTTTTGTTCTGTTCTTTCATTTGAGCCATATTCCTTTGTTTCCTCATTTTGGCAGCGTTCCTGTGTTTGTTTCTATGTATTCTATAGAACTTCTATGACTCCCTTGTCTTGGTAGCCTAATGTCGTAGGTGTCCTGTAGGGTCCATAGCACAGCTCCTGTATCACCCAAGTGGGCTGAGTATACCCTCATTTTGTAGTTGAGGCTTGATTACTGTTGGCAGGTCAATGGGAGGGATTTACCCAGGCCAGTCAGCGGCAGTGACTGGCTGTAACCATTGATCTCCAATCTCTGTGGTGGATCAGCTATGCAGGGTCAGGGTGGTGGTGCTCTGACGTTGTCTGTAGCTGTCCACTGGTGCAGAGGATCTGGGGTTTCCTGGATGGTGCAGGCCAGTGTTGACCCCAACCTCTGTCTGCTCAGGGCTACCCTGCCTGAGCTATAAAACAATCTGCAGCTAGCTGCTACTTGTGCTGAGCTTGGAGGTTCCCAGCTGAATCCAAGATGTGAGCGTAGGTTAGCTGCTGCTAGTGTCAGGCCTAGGGTCACTTAGCAAGGGATATGGGCACTGAGTGCTCACTGAGACCAGCTGTTGCTTGTTTGAGGGGTTTTAGGAAGGTATGAAGCATAAGCCAAAACCAGCCTTGCATATGGAAAAGCCACTATTAACAGCTTTGGTGGGCACATAAGTTGGATGGGTTTCCACCCCCACACTGTTGTCTGTTTCCATGGTTTCTTCATGTAAGTTTTTTGATTAATCCCTTCTCCTACATTCAAACAGTCCCTATTTCCCTCCTTCCCTCTTATCATTGTCAGTCTATTACATGATTCTATGCCTTTGGTTATATTTTGCACACTAGATTTCTCTTATAAGTGAGATCATATGGTATTTGTCTTTCACCAACTGGCTTATTTCACTTAGCATAATGTTCTCCAGGTCCATCCATGCTGTCACAAAAAGGAATTCCTTTTTTCTGTTTTATAGTATTCTACTGGGTAAACGTACTACAGTTTTTCAATCCACTCATCTGCTTATGGGCATTTCTGAAGCCCTCCTTTCCGCATGTAAAGTAACAATAGCAAATAATACCAACTGATATTTATTGAGCATATGCTCTGTGCTGTGCACTGCTCCAGGCCCTGTTTATGTATAGGCTAACTTATTCTCACAGCAACCCTGTAACACAGATACAGTTACATATATATTTTAAAAATGAGAAAAGCAGGGCACAGAAAATTTGTATATCCAGGGTCCTGTAGCTATTCAGCAATAGAACCACATTCTGAACCTAGGCATTGTGCTCTATTTATAAAAAAATTCATTTTTAAAATTTAACAATAGATGGTATGTGACCACTTTCAATCTTCTCATGAAAATTCACTATAAAGACTACATGAATGTTTCAAAATGTATATCTTATTCATGTTAGGCTCTTTATTACCTCAAATAATCTGCCTTGCAGTGATGTAGGAGTTGTAGATGCATAAGATTAAAAGTACTAATTACATAAGAAATGTTGGTAAATTGCAGGAAAAAACCCCTATAATCCTCTCACCAAAATGCTTATATTTAAAATATTATGGTGTTCACTCTAAAACATTTTTTGTATGCATTATGCATTGTGTGTGTGCGCGCGTGTAAAATAGCATTGTGCCGTTTCCCTGCCTTCGTATTTTTATTATCATTCTATCATATTAGGAATAAATACCTTTAAATATATTTAAATATTTTGAATGGCCGAATGATATATTCCTTTGTATAACTGTAGTTCAATTTACTCAACCAACCAGCTATTGCTGGATATTTAGCTGATTTCTAAATTCTCACAATCAAAAACAACTCTGTGTTAAACATTTTTCTTTATAGATGGCTTTTATTTAGCATCTATAATTATTTCCTTAAAATAAAATCTTAAAAGTGGAATTCTTGTTGAAGATTTAAGCTCACTTTTGAGCTTTTAATATATAATGTCAAAAAATCTTAAGTTATGGAAATTGGAATGGGTCTGAAAGGTCTTCAGTCACTTGGCAAGTTTTCCCAATCTGTTTCTTGACCTGTGTGTATGAATATTCATTAGCCATTTAAGTCTGGCTTTATCCTTTAGTGCACCTCTTTAGCCACAGTCTAGTTTAGAAGTTTTTTTTTTTAACTCAGATCTTTTTTTTTTTTAAGATTTTATTTATTTATCTTCAGAGGGGAATGGAAGGAGAGAGGGAGAGAAATATCAACGTATGGTTGCCTCTTGTGCGTCCCCATGCTGGGAACTGTCCTGCAACCCAGGCATGTGCCCTGATTGGCAATCGAACCAAGATCCTTTGGTTCGCAGGCCCGTGCTCAATCCACTGAGCTACACCAGCCAGGGCTAGTTTAGAAGTTTTCATCCAGGGGCAGTGCCCTGGATTTTGTCTCACCTCCCCAGTAGACACCTGGCAATGTCTGGAAACCATTTTTGGTTGTCACAACAAGAGACGTTACTACTAGTATCTAGTGGATGGAGGTCAGGGAGGATGCTAAACACCCTGCAGTACACAGAACAGTTCCTCACAACAAAGAATTATCTGGCACAAAATAATACTAGTTCTGAGGCTGAGACACCAAGGAAATATCCAGATATATAGCCTTACTGGTGCTCTTATACTGCATGAGCCATCTTCCTACTTTTCTGGGAACCTGCAGACTTCCTGGCCACCTTCTCCAAGGCTGGTAAATAGACATTCTCAAATCTCCCTCTATTTTCCGGATGGCCCACTGAGCTCTTGTTTATTTTTGATGCATGCCTCTGTGTCACAGTTCTGGGCTCAGGTGAACTGCTTGCCAGCCCAGGTTCTTGATGCCTCTTGATGTTTTTGGCACTAGTTTTGTTTTTGTTTGTTTTAACTTGTTGTTACTTTTGAAATGGAAACTCATTAATAGTGGTAGTAACAGTACGTCATTGTACATATCCAGATTGATTTGAACAATGTGTGTAACCACTTTGATAATCACTTTTAAGGATATTGCTTAATTATATACTTTTTGGAAATGTCATTTCTGGCTCAGGTAGCTCCTGGAGACATGAAACTTGAATGAAATTCTCCTCTACTAATTCTAAGTTCCTTTTTCTAGAAACAGTCTGTGAGGCGCTTTCAGAATCAGACTCTGATTTTTAGTAACAATGATTTTATTTTATTTTATTTTTATTTATTTTCTATCATGTTGTGTTAAATTCATTGCTTCTCTCCTGAAAGATGACTTTTGGTTAGTATATCAGTGGATACATATGTTTAAGTATGTGTTTAACTTTGTAGTAGGTATTTGGGGGGAATTTGGGGAGTCAGTTAAATTAAAATAAATAAGGGAAGTAAGTCTTTGATCTTATTGGGGGAAGGGAATTTTTCTCAGAAGGCAAATATCCATATAAAAGACAACCAGACACAATATGTTCCTCTAGGATCCCCGTTTTCAGTTATTATGGAATTTTGGGTGATATGAAGAGAGTAGGTTCCCTGTTTAAAATCTCTGGTTCTCAGTGGCTACCATTCTCTGAAGGGCAAAGCCAGGCATCTAAGAGAGGTAGATATAGACATTGGCAACATCTACCTAGGGGCTGATTTCTAACATGCAGTGTCCTCTTGACTAGAAGAGGTTCTCGATAATCCTGAGTCAGAGGATCAGTTATAAAGGGCTAAGACATGTCTGGATTGTGTGCAGGCAGGTCAGAATTATTATCAGGGGACTGGCTTATGGTCCTTTATTTACCTCTGATCAGCTCTGTGACTAGCCTAGTTTCCTAATCCATTCATTAATCCATGGAGGGTTATATCTATAAAACTAAATAGAACCTTTCAGCTAGAGAATTTTTGACTCTACATTCATTTCAGTTCATCCCAGTTCAGTTCAGCCCCAAAGCTTATGTTCTGTGAGAAATTTATGAGTCTACATAGTTTAACAATAAAGGGAAATAAAATTGGGTAAGTACAATTTGACCACCTCTTGAAAAATCTTGGAAGCTAGATAAAAGAGTTTAGACTTAATGTTGGCATTTTAGATCTTGAGTGCAGAAATGACATGATAAAAGGGATATTTAAAAAGTATCTGGACTATGTTGATATTTGATAAATAGATGAAATTGTCAAATATTTATTTCATGGGAAGGAGAATAACAGCCTTGCTTAAATATTGTGCATATATGTTATATTTAAAAAGTTGAATACAGATCTTTTGTAACTAATTTAAATGCTATCATTAGAATTAATAGAAATCAGAAAAGTCTTAAAGAGTTCATTGTGAGTGTAATATAAAATGCATTTAGAATGAATAAAAGCAGAGGGGCAGCTATCTTACATTTGGAAATCATCATCCATATAGAGGTGTTATTAGAATCATTTTAAATGTTTCATACAGCAGCTGCTGGTGACATTTTTCATGACATGGCCTCATAAAGAGTGACACTATTTGTAAGGTACACTGGGGATTGATGTGAAAGGCTCTTGGGGATGGAGAAGCAGTTGGGCATTCTAGACCCTGCCCAGGGATTGTAGGAGATCTGTTCTCAGCTGGCTAGGAACTAGTTGGGTATACCAACAGAGTTGCTCTGCTCTAAGGAACAAGAAAGGACCCAAGGATAAACCTAATCAACAAAACAAACAAGCAAGCAAAATATAACCAGAGACATTGAAATTAAGAACAAAACTGATAGTGACCAGAGGGGAGGTGGGAGGGGACAATGGAGGGAAAAGGGGAAGGGTTGTCAGGAACATGTATAAAGGACACATGGACAAAGCCAGAGTAGGGTAGAATTGAGGGTAGGAGGAAGCAGTGAGGGGAAAATGGAGACAATTGTACTTGAACAACAATAAAAAAGAAGAAAATACTTTTCTACTGCTGTCTCTAATCAAGGAAAGCAGGCAGTACACTGAGCAATAGAAGGAAGTGACTTTCAATCTGGCCTTGTCTTCTGGGGCTGACCTCTTTGCGCCTTCTTCATTTCACTGAAATTACTCTGTTCTGTATCAGCCTTTCTTTACTTTTTCTCATTGGAAGGTCATGTTTTTTGTCTGTACCTCCTTAAAATCATCTGGTACCCCAAATGATTGGCCATCTTTGTGGCTTTCGCACCCTGCTCTTTCTTCCCTTCTGAATGACCATGGCAGGATACATATCCACACTGACCACCTCACTGCCTACTCTCATGATTCGTCCTTATTCAGAATAAACAAAAATCAGTTTTTTTTCTTTGACTAACATAATTTTTACATATAATTTAGCTCTCAGGGAGTGAACAAATGCTCTTCGGTTGATTGGATTTTGCTTTTTGTTATAAGATGAAGTAAGGGTCTTAAAGTATAACTGGGGAAAATCCTTAGGTCTAGCAACTCAATACTGAAACCACACACAAAAAATACTGTAAGAACACTAAGTGCTGACTTTATAAACATTTTCTTTGCAGGTGGAAAAACTGGTGGATTCGTGGCATTCTTACTCTAACTATGATTTCATTGTTTTTCCTGATCATCTATATGGGATCTTTTATGCTGATGCTTCTTGTAAGTGTTTTACATTTCCCTAAGTATCTCTTGCTTTGTTTTTCAGCATTGATATTGAAGTAATTTGATCATGTCATGAAAAAGAAGGTAGTTTAAGACTTGGTAACAGCAAATTTAGTTCCTTTAAGCATCTTCTAGTTCATGAAATAAACTAGGCTAATTTTGTCTGTTTGAAAAATGTCTGTTGAATGTGTTCATTCAGCAGAGATCAAGTTAATGTCTCTGTCAGACATTGTACTAAGCATGAGATTAACACATACATGGCTTCAACATATGTGACTATTAGCTAGGTCCCTAACTTCAAGGAACTCAACCAAATGGCAGAGGCATACAACCAACCTTATAAATCAATAGGATAACAAATAAATGAGGTAAGTCTCATGATAGAACTTGTTGGGAGAGCACAGTAAAAAGTGCCTAAAACAACCTGAGACAGAGATGAAGGAAGACTTTCAGAAGAGGTGATGCCAAAGCTGAGTGCTGAAGGGGGGACTGGGTGGGGGAAGGCCGTCCAGGGTGGGGCATCCTGTGCAAGGCAGAGGAGGAATGAAAACATGTGGTCTGTTTGGGGATCTGCTAGTTGTACATGCGAAGGGCATCTAGGGATGAACCACAGAGGTGAGCAGAGGCTATTCTGAGAGTTAGGGATTTTGTCGTGTATGGGAAGCCCAACAAATCTTAAAGCCAAACAAGTATTTTAAGCTTTTAATTTATTCATTTTGCAGATGCTTCTAGGATGCCTGCTATGTGCCAGGCATTGTGCTTGTTCTGGGGTGTGGTACATACAATGTTGCTGAAAAAAATGCAGCTGTCTGTGCCATCTGGAGCTCATTATCTACATTATAAACAGTTGATCAGACATATAATTACAAATTGCTTTGAGCATTTAATTTTAAATAATAGGATTCAATGAGAGCAAAGGGTGAGCTGGGAGACTTCTCAGAGACATGAGCCCAGCATGTGCACTGTGCTCTGAAAACAAACAGCATGGTGACAGAGGGAGCTTGGGGGAAGGAGGGTCACAGTGGAGGTCTCCTTTGTATAAAAGTCTTGATATCTGAAGCAGCATGAAGCATCTTAAACCCAAAATGGTAGGAGTGAAAGGAGAAATGCATCTGTTCAACAGATTCATTACCAGGTGCTCAGTGTGTTTAGTGGTGAGCAGTGAGAGCCTGCTCTCAGGAATATGCAGAGTGTATCCTTTCCTTATTATTTCTTTTTCTTCATCCCACATCCATTAGTTTAGCTTCCTCTTATGTACTCACCTTCCTGTTTCCTGGCTGCTCTTGCCCACTTAGAAGTCTGTTCACCTGGCTAACCCCCTCCCCCACCATGCTCAGTCCTATTCCTAGCACTAAGCTGTGCACAGTATGATATGGTTTTCCTTTTAGTCTACGAAAGAATACATTCTGAACTGAAAATAGACACGATTAGATAAAAATTCTATCAAACCCTGAAACCACTTAAAGTAACTCTTCTAAGCACCACAAAGCCCTTTCACTTTTCTTTTTTCCCTGTCATTAACTTTGTACTTCCTTGGGGACATCAAGGTCACAAAAATGAGTAAGAAATTTGTGTTCTTTTAATTTGATGACATCTTGAAGAGTTTTTGTTTGTTTGTTTGTTTTTTTAACAAAGAAGTGTGAATAATGGATAGGGCTGAGTAAATGTGAGGGCAGAAGATGCTGAGTCTGAAAGTCAGGTCGGTGGCATGAGCACTGTGCACATGTGAAGGGAGAGAAGGGCCCCAGCTCCCTGAACCCACTGAGGGCTATGCCAAATGACTGCCACTGGCCCGGACGTAGGCATTTAAAGAGTGAGTGTGTGCAAAGCACATCTCAGTGCTCAGTGAGTGGTGGAGCCTGGGGAAGAAGGAGTTAGATGATGGTATGCAGCTCATAAGGCTTTGAGTATGAAGGGACCTTTGAGTGGACCTTGAGGCTCTATCAGGGTGGAGTGAGTGCCTGCTGTGAGCAAAGGTCCTAACAGTGAGGTGTGTCAGGAAAAGGCAGGTGATACCCTTTTCCTAGAGCATAGGGCCTTTGAACCTGGAAGAATAATTAAGCATCAGGTTCTGGAGGACTTTACCATGCTAGGTGAAGAAGCTTGGGGTTTAATTGTAAAGTATTGTGGAGCCATTGAAAATATTGTGGATTATTTGAATTTTGATTCTCCTTTAGAAGATAATTTTGATCAAGATATTACAAAACACCCACATCCTTGATACCCTGACTTGGACCGATTTGGTGGGCTCCCTGTGAATGAGTGACATTGTCTTTCAACTAAACTGTCTAGTGTGGTAACTAGGGCCGGAATTTGTAGATAGAGGCTAATTTTTAACTACTCTTTTCTGACAAAATTCAAAACACTTTTGAAGATATCCCTGCATGTTTGAATTCTGATTTTTTAAAAGAGAATCATCAGCATACCTAAAGCACTTGGGCTTTTTTGTTCATGTTTTTCTACTATGAAAGGAAAATACTATTTTATTACAAGTTGTTTCTTTGAACTTAATCAGAGAAGAATATGAGTATTAAAGCATATATAAGAATATTAAAGATTTGAACTGTTATTGCTCTGATTGAGGTGTATGGCACAAACATGCACACGCATGTCTACACACACCTACACCTGCATACATACGTGTGCTGTATTTATGATATTGTGTTAAGGGAATATGGATGCATATAGACACAGACACACATGCTATGGGTACACAGTTGATATTACTTTTCTGTGTTTTAAAGTCTTGTTTACATTCATATTCCTAACTAGGTCATTTATATTTTGAGTCACATACATTGTATCTAGCTTGCAATTTGCTTAGTAATATCAGCACTTAAAAATGACTAATTCAAGAGAATTTTATTAAAAACTTATTTCTAGGAAATGATAGCTAGTATTTTAAGACGGAACTCATACTCATGTTCCTTAAAGTGAGCTTTTTACCTTCAGACTTCTATTTACAGTGCTTTGATTATTGCATTCACAGCTTGGAATCACACTTTCTAAATGATGGAGTTATTAAAGCCTATTTTGATTTAAAGCAGATGTGCGGATAGAGAAGATATTGTAGGAGTCCCTCCCCCACACCTTCTTAGAAATTCCTATAATAATTATTTTAATATATATTATATAAATTACTTTTTAATAGTATATTTAAATTTTTCCCATTGCAATAGTATAAAAGTATACTAAACTTACTTTGGAAATAGATAATTTTTAAAAATCACCCCAACCCAATCATTAGCCACCAAAACCCAATTAATACTGCCATTGGATATGCCTCTTCTAATCCTTTTTTCTTTTGTGTTTTAGAAACCATGGTTGTAGTCATAATATGACTAAAATTTTGTATCCTGCTTTGTAAACTATGTGTCTTATCAAATATTTTGTGTTACGCTACAGTATTTACAACCATCAGCTTTAGTACATTAATCTACTCAATGGAATGGAGCCCTCATAAGTTATTTAAACCATTGTGTTATTTTTAGACATTCAGGTTATGTTCTGGTGTTTCTTTATTATGACTAACACTATCCTAAACATATTAGAATGTAAAGCCTTTTCATATGCAGTACAATTTTCTTTGAATAGATTCCCCCAAAGTGAAAATAGGTACTTTTTAAAAAGATTTTATTTATTTTAATAAGCCAGGCAGTGAAAGACAAATACCATATGATCTCACCTTTAACAGGAACCTAATCAACAAAACAAACAAACAAGCATAATGTAACCAAAGACATTGAAAATGAGAACAGGCTGACAGTCACCAGAGGGGAGAGGGGAGGGAATTTCAGGGGACAAGGGGAAGGGTTTACAGGAACAAGTATAAAGGACACATGGACAAAAACTATAGGGGGTGGAAATGGGAGGGAAGCGGGGAGGGTGGGGGTGGTGGGCTGGGGTGGGAGTAAAAGACAGAAAACTGTAAAAGATCAACAATTACAATAAAAATTAAAAAAAAAGATTTTATTTATTTTATTTTTAGACAGATGGGAAGGGAGGGAAAAAGAGAAGGAGAGAAACTTCAAAGTGTGGTTGCTTCTCGTGCACATGCGCCTCCAACTGGGGACCTGGCCTGCAACCCAGGCATGTGCCCTGACTGGGAATTGAACCAATGACCCTTTGGTTTGCAGGCCGGTGCTCAATCCACTGAGCCACACTAGCCAGAGCTGAAAATAGGCACTTTTATTTGGATAGCCTGCAGGTACCATATGAGTTCAGACTCAACATATGCAGACCTGAACTTCTAGTCCAATCCCAGCTATTCTGCATAAATCTATTTACCAAGCCTTTCCTAGTGTTATTCTGTGTTCCTCTCTCTCCTTTAGGTCCCCAATTTCCTCAACCACCAGAGCCTGTTGGTTTTATCTTCTCAATGTCTCTTACTCCTGTATTCCACCCTACTGCCACTGTTCCAGTAAGATGTTTGTCCACATTCCTCCGGATGCTGGAGTCTTGCCTCTCCAGTCAGTTCTTTCCACTTCTGTGGCCCTATACACTCACATCTAATCAGGTCCTTTCACAATCAGCACAAACTCTTTTGTGCAATTTCCTATGATTCTGTGACCAGGTTTGTCTCTCTCCACTTCTTACCACACCTTAGTGTGCCAGCAACTCTGAACCACACGCCTGGTCCTCTCCTACAAACAGAACTCTGATCCTCCCCTGGGCCACATCTGGGGCCCATTCCTACCCCCTTCCACAGTTTTCTGTTTGCCTGTGCTTATTTATACCCATGTGCCTGTTGCCACATGGTGTTACTAGTAACATGGTGTTACTAGTTGTGTGTGTCCTCCCTGACAATGCCTTTCTGAGAACAGATGTCCCATATTATTTCTCTGAATCATCAGTAACTAGCAGAATAGGCACCTACACTATGGTTGTTGTGTTTAAGGCTCTTCACACATTAACTGGGCCAACAGAGTTCTATCAGTATGCATTGCTACCGGTGTTGATGGCATGGAGTATCAGTTTCTGTGTATTCACCCAGCCCTGGAAGACATACATATATTTTAAGGATTTTAACTCTAGTGTTTGAGTCCTATTTTCTGTTTTTCTAGCAGTTCTATATCAATTCTACTTGTAAGCTATAATTGACAATCATATAAATACATGTTTATATGTGTGTTATTAAAAAATACTTTTTTCTCCTCTCAGTAAAATACCACACATAGAGCTAATGGTTTTTGAACAAATGATTAATAGAAATTGCATCAGTGAGTTTGATATTTTAATAGTCCTTGTTTCTATAAATAGCATGGCTTTGCTATTTTATCTTAACATCTAAAGTTGTCTGTGATTATATTTGTTTAAAAATGATTTTGGTGTTATGTGCAAAGTTTATTTGAAGGACAGTATTTAAATTTCCTCTTGTCTTTATAACACATTTATGGCCTTTTTCTTAAAAGAACTATTTATAGTAGTTTGGTATAATAATTTCTTATCATGTGGCTGATGAGACACAATGACTTTTTTATGTATGTGATTGAACATGTAGTAGGTGTAGTGGGGGAAGCATTCTGAGCAGTAGGTTTGGGGACCCTAATTTGTGGAGATCATATAAGAAGCCCCAAAGTATGTCCTTGGGTAGAGTTTGGTAAACTTGCTCTGTAAAGGACCAGATAGTAATATTTTAGGCTTTAAGAAACTACATACAAGAAAAACTAAAAAAGGTACATATGTCTCTGTCACATAATCTTTGATTTTTTTTTTGTTAAAATTTTTTTTAATTTTAAAAAATATTTTATTTATTTTTACAGAGAGGGGAAGGGAGGGAGAAAGAAGGGAAACATCAATGTGTGGTTGCCTCTCACATGCCCCGTACTGAGGACCTGACCCACAACCCAAGCATGTGCCCTGACTGAGAATCAAAGTGGCCACCCTTTTGTTCGCAGGCTGGCACTCAATACACTGAGCCACACCATCCAGGGCCTGTTTGTTTGTTTTTAACTCTTAAAAGATATAAAACCCATTTAGCTCCAGGACTATTCAAAAAGCCCTTTGGCATACTCTTAGAAATTTAAAAGAGTTAGTGTTGTATGAAAGGAGAGAAGGTTAGAAGTTTAAAAGAGTTAGTCTGCTATATTCACAAAGATTTAATCTTAGTTCACAAGAATAAGCCTTTCACTTACCATTTACTCTGAGTCTTGGAATTGATTTAAGCCAAGCATTGTGTATGCTGCTACATCCTCAGGACTACCTTTACCCAGATTGGCAGATGCAGCAGTTTGAAGGACTACTAAATTGACCATCAAAAAAAGGGACTCATAAATATAAACTGATTTACTAGGTGTGTATATTTAAAATTGTGCAAATAGAATGGCATAGATATGGTTGATTGGCCAGAGTGGCTGCAAATGTACAAAGCTGCTCATAATTTGCCAAGGTAGCAATGCCTAGTGATGAGAGATGTGTGTGGCTGGCTATGGGAGAGTCAGCACAGCTGGAAGAGTGAAACACCATGCCAAGCCCCTGGATGACTGGGTAAGTGTGTCAGCCATTTTTCCTGACAGTACCTTTATCCTTGGCAAGTATTTCCAGGGTGTATGGTACAACATGAATATAATCAAGCAAACTTTTACATATGATTATTTTCCTCAGGCAGCTCAAGAAACAAAATGGACAAAAAGATTGTCCATCTTGAGGTGGACAGCCTTAAGAAACAAAGTTGTGATGAGTGGTAAAGCCTAGTTACCTGTGACCAACCAGATGATACCCCTCAATCTTGAAACCACCTCATACGTCTGGCCCCAGGGTCTCTCAATAAAACTTGTTTTGCTTACCCCTGTGGGGTATCACTTGAGTTTAGGGATGTTGAATATTGAATTTTTGCTACAGACATTTAGAATAATCAAAAATAGATAGGCTAAAATACATACAACAAGCTACCTACTAAACAATTAAGCACAGATGTAAGCTTTGAGGAATGCATGTCAGTGCTTTCTCTTGTCTTCAGGTTCTAGGCATCCAAGTGAAATGCTTCCATGAAATTATCACTATTGGTTACAGAGTGTATCATTCTTATGATCTACCATGGTTTAGAACACTAAGCTGGTAAGTAACTTAAAACTTTCAGATATGAAATCTGACTCTTTCCTAAAGTTTATAAGAGCGACATTCTGATCAAACAGTGTTCACGTAGTATTGATGTCGGAGAAAGATAAATTAATAATGCAACTGAATTTTGAAAAGCAGAAAATCACTTTCAACTCTCCATTCCAACACAACTATTTTTATATCTCATCTTTCACTTTTTATAGAGATAGCTAATTTATATTGAATATATACACCATTTCTGTCCAGTAAAAAAAAAAAATCCCCTTATATTGGACACATTTTATATCCTTTGTAATTAAAATTTTAGCAAAACATTAATTTTGTAAAATGTTACAATTGTGTGATGTTTTGCTTCCCTCTCTCAGTTGACATGAAATCACACACAAAATTAGGTGTCTCTGCAAAGAATGAAAGATGTGATATAAAAATAGTTGTTTTTTATTTTATCCCCATCCTAGGACATGCTTACTGATTTTAGAGAGGGGTCAAGGGAGGGATAGAGAGAAGGAGGGAAACATTGATGTGAGGGAGAAAAATCCATTGGGTGCCTCTCACACACCCCCTATTACACCCTAGGCACCTGCCCTGACTAGGAATCAAACCAGCAACTCTTAGGTTTGGGGGATGACACCGAAGCAACTGTGCCACGCTGGCTGAGGCAGTGTTTTTGTTTATTTTTTGAATGATCAGTGGTTTATTCAGGAGGAGGAAGTACAAGCTGAATGTTTGGACTTCCTCCTCCTGCAATTGGGCCCACCCTCTCCTCAGCCCTCATAGGCCCAGGGTGGGAGAGGGGAGCGGTGGAAGAAGGGGTAACCCCACCTCTGTTGCCTGGTTCAGTCTCCTCTCCAGGCCCTTGGCCCCATGACATGCGACATGAGAGTAGATGGGGGAGAGGAGGGCTCTGATGGGGGCAGTGTAGAGGTGCCCTTGTAAACAGTGCTGGCTGAGTTATCCGCCCATGACATATGTGCACAAATGCATGTAAAAATCAGTAAAAAAAAAATACATAATTGTTTTAATATTTAAAGTTTTATATCCTTTACATACTTTTTAGGGACAATCCTTAGTTATCAAGACCTTGACCAGGAAACATGATAATATGACAGTTCATGATTAATGTACTTAGCCATGCCTTTGAATATATTTCCTTGATTGGTGTCAGCCAGAGGAGCCAGTGTTTTTTTTTAAAACAAATGTATCACCTTTATTGTTCAGAATAGTCAAAAATAGTTTCTTGATTTTTTGGTAATAGCTGATTTTCATGAGGGGCAAAGTATATGGGAAATGTTAGGTAGATTAAGTAGTTGGAGAATAATTAAGTATGAAACCATTCAGGACTGATTGTAAATGTAGGGGAAAATGGTAGGTCAAGATAGGCTCCAGTGATTGTAGAAGGCTTCATGGAGAAGATGAGAGAGACCCTGTCACTTGAAGTAAAAGCAAGTTTTTGATAGAGGAGTATTCTGGTTGGGGAAGCAGCACTTATCACACTCCAGGCGTGGGACTGAGGAGGCATGTGCCCCACTTGGTGAGATATTCCTGGCACTCCTGAGCAGAAGGTATTTATTACGCAGTAGAGGGCAAGAAGTTGTATTGGTGGGCTAGAGTAGGCCCAGATAGCCTTACAGAGGAGTCAGAGATAGTTTCCAATGTGGGAGAATAGAAAAATGATAGCACAGCTGATACAAATAAAAATACTTACTCTTTCCTTTGAGAACAGTGGGATCTGATTCTAGCCATGAGATTCGAGGGAAGCCATCCCTTTTCTCTTCTGCTCTCCTGGCTACCTAGGACTCTGCCCTTCAAAGGATACACATCTAGGAACTCTAGGGCTGTTTTTCTCAGCCTTTTTTCCTGGTTCATACATGCTCCCATCAACAAAATCTCATGGGTTCAACCTTTCCCTGCGGGAAAAGATAAGCCAGAGCATGGAGGAGGGATTCCATCCCCAGCACTGAGGAGAGGAAAAAGATGCCAATATGTACAGGGCAGGTGGGAACTTGGCTTAGGATCTCTACTATGAAAAAGCCCTAGAGCAGTGAGTAGTTAAGAGAGTGAGAGAAAATATTTTCTATATTGTTTCTTAATTATCTGTCACTGGCACTAGATTTTGAGCTAAGTAAAGGCATGAATCATATTCAGTAAACTTTTGTTGACAGATCATTTTTAAATTAAGTAAAAAGCATTTGGTGGAATATATCCTGAACTGGTCTTCTGAATTTGGTTTTGATCTTTGTATCATCATCAAAGTGTATAGTTTTATGGTATTTGAGGGGGAAAAGTATCAAATATAAAAAAATTCATTGTTTTTAAATTACAGGTACTTTCTACTTTGTGTAAACTACTTTTTCTATGGAGAGACTGTAGCTGATTATTTTGCTACATTTGTTCAAAGAGAAGAGCAACTTCAGTTCCTCATTCGCTACCATAGATTCATATCATTTGCCCTCTATCTGGCAGGTAAGTTAAGGAAAATATTCTGTACTGATAATGCAGCTAATATATTTTACATGTTTATTTTTGTTTATGTTATTTAAATTCATAACATCCTATAATTGTTACATTTTAATCCAGCTTCTTTTTTTAATTTTCCCAGGTAAAAAGCTATTCATTTTCATTAGAGTCTTAAATAGCAATTACTCTGCAATGGTGGTTTTAAAAACTACGTGTTTAAGAGTCATCCCATATATTTGAAAATTTTCTTAGCAAATTCTAGTAAAGAAACACTTATAAATATGTAGATTTATACAACCAGCTATAATTTACAAAGAAACTTTCACATTTATATTGCTTTATTTGTTCCTAGGTAATAGGGTTTTCATATAGAATTACTTAGGGTACTTGGTTTTCCTGACATGATTTATTATATATTCACAATATGTATATTTATATATATTATCTTTGTTTATAGTATGCTATGACACATGTTTTTAATGATTTTTAGATTAAGAATCAGATACTTAGGATAAAGTTGGAATTATAGATTTAAAGTTTCCCCATCATAATAAAAATTTCTAAGAAATTGATTTAGACGTGTGCTTTTTAAAAGTTGGATTTGCAGGGACTTCTGGCCAAGATGGAGGCATAGGTGGACACACTATGCCTCCTCGCACAACCAAAATTAAGGACAACAAAGATTTAGAAACAAGAAAACAACCAGAACTAACACAAAATTGAACTGTACGGAAGTCTAACAACCATTCATCCAGATGGATAATCCAGGTGAAAACAGAGAGGGAGACAGACCTCACAACCCAGGGCCCCAGCTCTAGGAAATAAAACCTAAAAACACCAATTGAAAACACTTGTGGGGGTTGAGGTGCCGGGGGAGACTCCCAGCCTCACAGGAGAGTTCATTGGAGAGACCCACAGGGTCCTAGAATGTACACAGGCCCACCCACCCGGGAACCAGCATCAGAAGGGTGCAATTTGCTTGTGGAAAGCAGTGGAAGGGACTGAAATATGAGAGAGAGCAGAGCAAGAGCCATTGTTCCCTCTTGGACCCCCACCCCCACATACAGCGTCATAACCAGCAATGGGGCTGCCCCACCCTGGTGAATACCTAAGGCTCTGCCCCTCGCTACGTAACAGGCACAACCAGACATAAACAAACAAATAAACAAACAAACAAATGGCTCAAACCGGAGAACAGATCAAAGCCCCAGAACCAATTCATCTAAGTAACCAAGAGATAGCCAACCTATCAGATGCACAGTTCAAAGCACTGGTAGTCAGGATGCTCACAGAATTGGTTGGTTTCGGTCGCAAATTAGATGAACAAATGAAAGCTACACTAAGTTAAATGAAGGAAAATGCACAGGGAACCAATGGTGATGGGAGGAAAACTGGGACTCAAATCAATGGAGTGGACCAGAAGGAAGAAGCAAACAACCAAACAGAAAAGAAGAAAGAAACAAGAATTCAAATAAATGAGGAGAGGCTTAGGAACCTCCAGGACATCTTTAAATATTCCAACATATGAATTATAGGGGTACCAGAAGGGGAAGAGGAAGAACAAGTGGAAAAGTTATTTGAACAAATAATAAAGGAGAACTTCCCCAATCTGGCAAAGGAAATAGACTACCAGGATGTCCAGGAAACTCAGAGAGTCCCAAAGAAGTTGGACCGAAGGAGGAACACACCAAGGCACATCATAAGTACATTAGCCAAGATTAAAATGAAGGAGAGAATTCTAGAAGCAGCAAGGGATAAGGGGACAGTCACCTACAAAGGAGTTCCCATCAGACTGTCAGCTGATTTCTCAAAAGAGACCTTCCAGGCAAGAAGGGGCTGGAAAGAAGTATTCCAAGTCTTGAAAGTCAAGGACTTACATCCAAGATTGCTCTATGCAGCAAAGCTGTCATTTAGAATGGAAGGGAAGATAAAATGCTTCTCAAACTTTAATAAGGTCAAGTTAAAGGAGTTCATCATCACCAAGCCTTATTCTATGAAATGTTAAAGGGACTTATCTAAGAAAAAGAAGATAAAAAATATGACAGTAAAAAGACAGCAAACTCACAGATATTAACAACCACACCTAAAACAAAAGCAAACTAAGCAAACAGAACAGGAACAGAACCACAGAAATGGAGATCATATGGAGGGTTAGCCACAGGGGAGTGGGAGAAGGAGAGAGGGGGAAAAGGTACAGAGAATAAGTAGCATAGACAGTGGGTAGAAAATAGACAGGGGGAGGGCAAGAATAGTGTGGGAAAAGTAGAAGCTTATGACACATGGACATGAACTAAAGGGGAGAAATGTGGGTGGGAGTGGGTATGCAGGGTGGAGGGGAATGAAGGGGGGAAATGGGACAACTGTAATAGCATAATCAAACTATACTTAAAAAATAAGATCTCAAAAAAAGTTGGATTTGCATCATTAAACAAGTGCTTAAAATATCACTTTCTATATAGCATCTGTGATTAAATTTTCATTCTTTTACTACATTTTGTTTTTCTAGAACTTAATAACTTTTTAAGTTTTTCTCCACATTTGTGAAGTTTTGTGTAGCAGTCCTTAATTTTTCCATTGGGTCTGTCTCATGTCTGTTGGTAGCTTTTTCAAATGTGCACACAAATCAGATAGCATATCAGTTCCCTCTTTTTCCTAGGCATCTCTGTTCTGGAGACGTCTGTGGTCCCGTTTCTGTTTGAACTTGCTACTGCTTACCTGCCCTCACAATTTGGCCTCCACATTTCTTCTGTCCTGTGCCTTCCAATTTCTGGGTTTACACCCTCATTTTGTTGTAAGCATGGCCTCCAATAGTTTACTGTGAAATGTTATTAGAAGGTAAATGTAAAAATACATTTTTTCTACTCACAATTGACTGCTCTGGGTCCACTTATTAGTAGTAGATTCTTTTTTCAATTTATTTTTACTTTTAGAAAGAGGGGAAGTGAGGGAGAAAAAGGGGGAGAGAAACATCAATGTGCCAGAGATACACCAATCAGTTGCCCCTCTCATGTCTCCAACTGGGGACCCAGTGTGCAACCCAGGCATGTGCCCCAACCAGGAATTGAACTGGTGACGTTTGGCTTCACAGGCTAGTGCTCAACCCACTGAGCCACCCCAGCCAGGGCTATTAGTAGATTTTTATGTAATACTCTAGAAGCCCAGACCTCACCCTTGCCTTCCACTGAGCCTTTTCTGCTCAGTTTTCTCTAGAAAATGCTACTAGCTGTCCCTGATTTCTTAGGTCTGCTAAAAGTTATGCAATCTCTTTTCCAGCTTCCAAATTCTGAAGCTATTTCTCCTCTGTTTTCCTTGACATTTTTTTCAGTTCTCTTTGCTTTGTGGGTTTTTTTCTTTACTGTTTTTCTTGCTCTGTGGGTTTTTGCCTTAATTTTTTTAATGTTATTTTAGTGGGCTACCAGGACAGAATAGAAATCAATGCATGAGGTCAAGCTGACATTTGAAGACAGAAATCCTAACTAGTTTTGTATTTTTTCCTGTGGCTTTAAACAGCAATTTACTATTTTCTCAGATAGTCCTGGGAGTTGACTGGGCTTCAGTTGGCAGTCCTAACTGAAAGCCTTTCCTCTGGTGACAGTCAGATGGAGGTAGTGACAGTCATTTCAGTCTTGGGTGGATGGCTCGTTCTCAGGCCACAGTCAGTGCTGGCTACTGACTTGAGCATGTACGTTTGGCCTCTTCATGGAGCTTGGATGTCTCCAAGCTTGTGGATGGGTTCTGAGTGTGACAGAAGCCAAGTGTTTCAAGCATCCTTATCTAGGGTTACTTTTTTTTATTACTGGTTTTGAAAACTGAAAGTGTGATACATGCTCATAGTAAAAATTATTGCTAGAAGGAAATATTCAGTGAAATTCCCCTCTTACCTCAAAGCCTTATTTACTACCTCTAGGGGTTCACTACAACTATTACAGAAATTTTTTGATCATTCAAGCTTATAGGTTTTTATCTTCCATTCCTCCTCTTGTTTTATACAAACAAGAACTGATTGTTCTGTACCTGCTTTTTCCCACTTAATGTAGCTTATGGATGATTTTATCTTGACACATCTAAATCTATCTCATTTCTTCTATACCTGCAGTTACAGCTATATTAATATACATATAGTAACCTCTGCTGGGTAGAATGTCAGGAAATAATGTGACTACTGTTGCCTTGGCTTACTTTCCCTTTGTGGTTTGCTATAACTTATACTTGAGAATAATTTCTCATTTGAGTAGTATAGAAGATATACTTTGTTTTCTTTACTCTTCTTTTTATACATTATATGCATGACAGCCTCCCAAGCAACATTTTTAGTAATTGTTCCATACACTACCTTCCAACTCTTCTTTTATAAAATGAAACCAATATTTCTTCTTCTTTCTTTTTTTCTGACTGACTTCTGTCAGTAGAGAAATAGCCTACCACTTGCAATTTAGGCTCATTGACTCACGGAACCTCATTGAAGGTCATCAGTGCCATTCTTCCAACAAACACTGGAGTGCTTTCCAAATGCTAGGTACTGTGGATGGTGTTGAGGAGACAAAAGGAAATATGGCTGCTAGTATGCCTTCCAGAGTTTTAAAATGGGTGAGACATGAGTCCCCTAGTGCATTGCTAAAATATGGATAAGGACCCCTAAGAGCAGGCAGATGGGGAGGGAGGGCCTTTCTCTGCTGGGGGATGGGAAGGCCTTGAGAAGAGAAGAGAAGAGGGGAGGGGAGGGGAGGGGGAGGGAGGGGAGGGAGGGAGGGGAGGGGAGGGGAGGAAGGGGGAGGGGAGGGGAGGGGAGGGGTCATGAAAAGTAAAGAACAAGCAGGCATTTGCCAGGTGGGTAGTGGGGAAGGCATTCCAGGCAGAGGAAACAGCTGTGCAAGGTTTGGAAATGAGAGAGAAATCATATTCTGGCCTGGTGGCAGGCATTAAAGGTTAGAAAGGTAGGCAGGAGCCACATCTTGAGAAGCTTTATATATAGGGTTTGAAAACCATTAAGATTTTAATCTAAGAGATGATATAACCAAATTTTTAATTAAATTATGAGTTGGGAGACATTAATACAGTGACTAGATAGGAAACTGCTGCTGTCATCCTACTAAATAGAATGAGGACCTGAGCCATTTAGGTTTGTATTTAATACTAAGAGTGTCATAAGTTAAATAAAAAATACCATGGGCTGATCTTAGACACCAACTGCTGTTTGTGGCAGTCCATGAAAAGTTGCTTTTGTATCTAAGTTAAAGGTTCAAAATGTATTCTTTGTTGACATAATTATGTCTTTATCTGCAGATGTAAGAAATAATAGAGATATCCCTTACACACTTTGCCCAGTTTCCACCAATTAATAATTTGCAAAACTACAGTAAATATAATATTGTACCTGGATATTGATGTTATTACAGCCCTACAAATGGACTTTTAAGATGCAACCCTGTAGTAAGCTAGGAGCTACTGGGTTAACTGACAAAACGTCCAATATCAATCACCAGTAGTATTCTTTATCAATTTTACGTGTGGCCTAAATATGGTCCTATTAGACCACAGGTACCAACTTGTGTCTCTCTTGTTTTTCTAACTCCCAGTGCCTAATGCAGGGTTTAGAGTTTAAGTTCCCAATACAGATTTACTGGATGAATGATGCAGAGGCTGAGGACATGCATACGCACACACAGTGCTTCCTAGAGGTGTTTTCTCAGCATCAGTGTTTTGTTTGTTGAGTTTCAAGGCCTTACTGGTGATGAAGTGGTTAACAACATTTGTGAGCTTACTCTAGTAAATGGTGTTAGATTTTAAAACAGGAGTGAGAAAATGGAAAGTGTGCTACCGGTGTATTGAGAATTGTGTACCTTTCTCTCAAATTTTGCTGTGAAAACTTTTTTGTTTTGTAGTATTCCAAGGATCCTGTGAAAATTTTAGTTCTGACTTTGGAAAATATAGGTCTTAGCAGATTTAAAATTAAAAAGTAGAGACAGCCCAATCTATTTTTATTGACATTAAATTTTATTAAAATAAAATGTAGGTATCTCAGGTCTGACACCCTCACCATAGCTCAGGAGATATAAATTATTTTAAAATCCAGGAAGGCATTCTGACACTTACATAATTTTGTTGTAAAATGGATTTAACTGATAACAAAGAGAAAATCAGTGAGACTGAAAGTAATAGGACAGACATATTTCTAGAGTCTTGATATATGTTTTTAAGATCTTGGTGATTTGGATACAGGGCTCTTTAGACACCAGAGCAGCTATGTGATTACATGTCTAATAATGATGAGTGAATAAGCTTAAGCTGTTTGACCACTAATATAATTACCTTACCATCTCTTTAGCCAACCAGCAATTTTGTGTGTAAGTGTGTTTGTATTCATGTGTGGCTAAATCTTTTTTTAAATTCTATTTTATTGGTTTTGCTATTACAGTTGTCCTGATTTTTCTCCCTTTACCTTCCTCCACCCAGCCCACTCCACTCCCTCAGGCAATCCCCACACCATTGTCCATGTCCATGGGTCATGCGTAGGTTCTTTGGCTACTCCATTTCCTATACTGTACTTTACACCCCCATGGCTATTCCATTATGACCTATTTGTACTTCTTAATCCCCTCACCCATTCCTCCACACCCCCTTCCATCTGGCAGCCATCAAAATACTCTCCATATCCATGATTCTCTCTCTGTTCTTCTTGTTTGCTTAGTTTGTTTTTTTAGATTCAATTGTTGATAGATATGTATTTATTGCCAGTTTCTTGTTCATAGTTTTGATCTTCTTTTTCTTAAATAAGACCTGTTAACATTTCATATAATAATGGTTTGGTGATGATAAACTCCTTTAATTTTTTTCTTGTCTGGGAAGCTTTTTATCTGCCCTTCTATTCTAAATTATCTTTGCTGGGTAAAGCAGTCCTCGTTGTAGGTCCCTGCTCTCCACGACTTTGACCATTTCTTGCCAATCCTTTCTAAGCCTGCAAAGTTTATTTTCAAAATCAGCTGACAGTCTTATGGGGATGCTCCTGTAGGTAACTAACTGCTTTTCTCTTGCTTCTTTTAAGGTTGTCTCTTGATCTTTAACCTTTGGCATTTTAATTATGGTGTATCTTGGAGTGGGCCTCTTTGCATCCATCTTGTTTGGGACTCTCTGTGCTTCCTGGACTGGCATGTCTGTTTCCTTAACCAAATTAGGGAAGTATTCTTTCATTATTTTTTCAAATAGATTTCCAATTTCTTGCTCTTTCTTTTCTACTTCAGGCACCCCCATGATGCAAATGTTGGAACACTTGAACTTGTCCCAGAGGCTGTTTACACTCTCCTTTTTTTTTTTTAATCCTTTTTTTCTTTTGTTCTGATTGGGGTTTTTTTTTGCTTCCTTATGTTCCAAATCATTGATTTGATTCTTGGCTTCATCCCCTCTACTCTTGTTTCCCTGTAAAATGTTCTTTATTTTAATTAGTGTATCTTTCATTTATGTCTGGATCTTTTTTATGCTGTTGAAGTCCTCACTAATTTCCTTGAGCATTTCCATAACCAGTGTTTTGAACTCTGTATCTGACAGATTTCTTATCTACATTTTGTTCAGTCTTTATCTGGAGTTTTGATCTGTTCTTTGGGAAATGTTTCTTTGTATCCTCATTTTGGCAGCCTCCCTATGTTTGTTTCTATATATTAGGTAGAGCTATTTTGACTCGGTGTCTTGGTAGTGTGGCCTAATGTAGTAGGTGTCTTAAAGGGTCCAGTGGCACAGCCTCCCCTATCACCCAGGCTGGATACTCAAGGTATGCCCTTCATGTGGGCTGAGTACACCCTCCTTTTGTCATTGAGCCTTGGTTGCTGTTGGCAGATCAATGGGAGGGACTTACCCAGGCCAGTCAGCTGCAAGGATTGGCTGTGACCACTGACCACCAACCTCCGCCCTGCGTGGAGTATCAGCTGTGTAAGAGCAGGGTGCTGGGGCTCTGATGTGGTCTGTAGCTGTCCACTGGGTGTGCTGGCTCTGAGATTACCCAGGTGGTACAGTCCAAGGTCAGCCACTCC
Source organism: Glossophaga mutica (assembly GCA_039655065.1). Taxonomy (NCBI): domain Eukaryota; kingdom Metazoa; phylum Chordata; class Mammalia; order Chiroptera; family Phyllostomidae; genus Glossophaga; species Glossophaga mutica. The sequence continues at coordinate 120,633,613 of CM077303.1, read as the reverse complement.
CTGTGTTTTGCCTGAAGCTACCCTCCCTGAACTATAAAGCAATCTGAGATGACTGCTACTTGTGCTGGGCTTGGCAATTCCCAGTAGAAGCCAAGCTGTGAATCTAGGCTGGCTGCTGCTAGTGCCAGATCTGGTGACACTTAGCAAGAGGTACTGGGTCTAGGGGCTCCCTGAGGGGATCTTGCTTGTTTGAGAGAATTTAGGAAGTTGTGAAGGATGAGCTAACACCTGCCATTCATATGGAGAAACAGTTTGGTGGACCCACTCCAAGCTGTTTGGGTGGGACTGGGTCTCTGGGGATCTCCTGAGTGGGGCAAACAGTGTTAGCCAGGTTGATGGCATCTCAGATATGGTACCCACCTGCTGGCTCTGTGGCTCTGTGGCTCTGTGTAGGAGGGTTTCCAAAGGGGACAAGAGCCTGTACCTGCATTTCTGTCTGGTAGAAATCTGTCCCCCAGCTCTCACCTTAATGTCAGACACTTCAGTTCCTCCCTGTGTGCCAGTGGTGCCTTTCAAGCTGCTACCCTGGTGCTGGTGCTAAGAGGGAGTGAGTCTGACTAAGTCTGTCTGTGGGTTCTTAAAGGGAACTGCTTGGGACTCCAGAAGTTCTACCACTGACTCAATCCCTGATAGTTGTTGCAACATGAAGTTATAGGAACTTGTCTTCCTGGCACTAGAACCCAGGGCTGGGGTTCCTAGTCTGGAACTGGGACTCCTCACTCGCGAGATATCCCTCCCAAGTTTTTATCCATCTCACGTGGATGTAGACAAGCCCATTCTACATCTCTGCCCCTGTTTCCAGTCTGGATGGCTGTGGTTCTTTAATTTCATAGTTTTTAGTCTTCTGAGTGATGGTTGTTCTGTAGTTTAGTTGTAATTTTGATGTGGTTATGCAAGGAGGTGAGCCGTGTTTAGCTGTGCTGCTGCCTTTACTAGAAGTTTATCACTGGGTAACTCGTGATTTCCTTTTTAAAACCCTTGAAGCTTGAGTGTGATATTTTGAATTCAAGAAAACCAATGGACATATAAAATTAAATTATAGAAAAATTGATGTGTAATTAAGAATTTTTCCCCAAACATCCTTAATATCTGTTATCTCAAGGGATGTTGATGAATTCTTAAAAGATGTCACAAATAACTGTTCATAAGGGACTGTATCTCCAAAATCACTTGTAATTTTTGATATAAAGGTTATTAGAAACTATATACATGCTACTATTCACCCTGAATATTAATAGAAAACTTTTATCTTAGCCAATATATTTTAGCTAATAAGTTTGGTTTGTGTGACAATTTTTACAATCCCAAATCACTTAAAACCATTTTTAAATAACTTAGATATAGTCTAATGTCTGAATCTGGGTACACATAGTATGTGCTTATGAGTCTATTTAACATAATGTTTGATACATTTTTGGCATTTGGTTAGTTATGTAAGTTTAATGAAAAATACAGCCACATGAAAGAATGAGGGATGAGTCAGTGGGCTCCACCATTTAATCCTATGTCTTAACTGTCTATTTTTTGAATTAAGGACTATGTGTGTTTACTGAATTGATTAATCACCAATAGCAAATTTAGAAGCAACTTTATTATTTCTTTTATATTTTCTTTCACTTCAACTAGATGATAAGCTCCTTGAATGGGAATGCCTCTTAATTCAATTTTTGTATCTTATGTCTGGTACATTTTAAGTGCTACACATATTGATTGAGAGAGAGAAAGAGAGAGAGATTGACTGAGATCAAGGCTGGGATTGAATTGACTTTTTGTTCCACTTATTTATGCATTCATTGGTTGATTCTTGTATGTGCCCTGACCAGAGATCAAATCCACATCCTTGGTGTGTTGGGATGACGCTCTAACCACCTGAGCTATCCATCCAGCCAGGGCCTCAATAAGTATTTTTTGATTGTCCATTTTTCTGAAACTTCCTCTATTGTATCTTTTGGACTTTTTGATGTCTTTATTCCCCTTTACTTCTCTTGACTACTTTAGAAATCGCATCCTTTTTTTTCTTTTTTAATATCCCTCCCTTTAGTCCCTTGGGTAGGTGGGTCTTCCTAACCCCCAGAAACTCCTTGATACTGTGTATCAGGATGTGCACACGTTTGTGTGGACAGCACCCAGCACAGTGCTGTGTGTGTAAGTGGTGATCAATCAGTTAAACATAATTATGTATGAAGAGCTATATGTTAGGAAGTATTTTTTAATGAATACTTTTATTTACAATGCTATAATAAATCCTGTGATTTTAATTGGAAGTATAACCATATAAATGCCCTTTGTAATTAGGGGGAAAGTAAAACTATGGATCCAAATGTACAAAGTTATCCTTCCATGGATTTATTGAAATATAGTATATATGTATTTTTACCCACTTAAACATAAAATGTACACATAATTTTATTATTGTGAACAAGAAAGTAGATTCATGTGTTTCTTTTTCAGATTGTTTTCTTTTTCTTCTTTGTTTGTTCTTAAAGGAGGGGTTTTGAGCCATATGTTAGCCTGAAACATACAGTGCAGTCTGCACCACCTTCAGCAGGGCTAGATCGGAAAGACTACCATGTCCCCAGATTGCTTTTCTTTAAAATGAATATTAACCTTAGATATGCTAGGAAAACATTTTCTATCATCCCTCCCCATCCCTGCAAATTGAGAGAACTGTATTACCTTAATGTATCTAGGAGTTATATAATTATGTGTTCTAGTAAAGCACCCTGACTGGATCAGGTGAAAGTGAATTGCCAACAGTGTCCCAGATAAAATCACTGTTAGGACAGTATCAAATGATCCTACTGGTAATTTTGTTTGAAGAAACACTTAGGAGTGAATGGTATTATATAATTTAAAGAAAGAAAAATGCCATACATGTTGCAGCAGTGCTTGTGAGAAGACAAATCATAGTTAACAACACTGAGAGTTGCCAAGGTTTTGCTGGGAGAGTCAGAGGGATCTGTTTGGACAGAACGTCTGTCTTGTCTCTGCTGTTACCCCATTAGGCTCTCTCTGAACTAAGTCCAATCTAACCATGGACCAATGGCTTAAAACAACATAGGAATTACACTATTACTTAAGGCACAGAATAAGTCTACCTGCTATAGAAGAAAAGCTTAAAAGCAATCATTCTGAAAGAGGTCTTTTAAACTGCTGATTTCAGTGCCATGAATTCCATGTTTTAATCCCTCCCCTCCCACTTTCTCTCCTTCTCTCAAGAAAATGACATAATGGCTTTCAGTTGTGCCTCTACACACAAAATGTTTCTATATTTCTTTTGTAGTTCAGCCAGTCAGACTACTCTGTAGGTGTTGAGTAGGAGGTGTGTTAAGGTCTGGAAACAGTGCAAATTCTCTTCCTTTACCACCATCCTTTACGCTGATATCATCAAAGTGTACTAAAGGCAGCTGCAGTTTGGTCCATGGCTCTGGTCAGAGTAGTATCCACCTTGCTTACTTTAAAGTGGGTATACTTGCCTTGGTAGGTATAACTCAGATGTGCTAAGTATAATATTTATTTCAAACAGGATGGATCAGTGCAGGGGGCCCCTGTCCTGGGCACCAGATGTGGGTGGGCTCTGCCCACAGAGCCCCATCCCTCCATCATGGATGAAAATAAAACTACCAAGACATGATCTGTTTGGGGAGGAAAGGTGGTCAAACTCTCAGAGGAAGGTGACCCAGAGCCCCTTCCTCACTAGGCTGTTATTGGGTTCCAATACACAGGAATACAGGTGTAACATTTCAAAGAAATCTAAAGGCTTAATCTGAGTCAGTGTCTGTCAGGAAAGGGGGTTGCAAAACTTTGGGAGACATACTCATTTCCTCCTCGTACCCTTATCATTTAAATGAGAGCACTCTTAGCAAAGCAGGTTTCACAGGACTTTAGGAATTCTTTCTTATGCCCGATTACCTGTGGAACCCTTCTGGCCACCACAGGGCTGCACTGCTTGCCCTCATAGTTTCAGGCTTTAAGCCGATTAGGAAGCAGAAGACATCTCCCAGACAGAAATGGGGACTCAGGCTATGTCAGAATAGCCGGGGGGCGGGGGGCGAAGGTCCATCACATCCTCTTTGCTGCAGCTCCCGGAGTCCTTCCATGAGGGCCTCCCAAGTGGTCGTGTGTAGCTTAGGTTGCCCATCCCATGAGGAGTCTTACCCGTCATTGACTAACCAACCAAGCATTGGGGCCAGAGATGGATGAGGCAGAAGTGGGGCTCCTGCCAGGGAGATAAGCTTTATCTCCTTAGTAGGTCACGTCCTCTTGACAGAACAGACCCAGATGAAGCGGGTCCCTTGGCTCTTACACAGCCCACCATGGGGTGAGGGTTACAACTTCTGAAACCAGGCCGAACGGTCTGCAACAGATCAGTTGACAATTTTCTATTTCAGAATTTACTTTCTAAAGACGTTTCAGAATAGAATGCCTTAGTAACTATTTATCTGGAATTAAACTTGGTGTATGCATTGCCAGTATCCACCTCTGTAAAACAAAATAGATATTTTTAGAAGCTTACTGATGTATTGGGCAAAAGGTGTTTCATATTGCTTCCCATTATTTGGTACATATTAGATTTCATATGATTAGGTAGAATTTTTATTGAGTAAAATTTCATCGTAATAAATTTGCTCTTTGTAAACCTTGAAATTTTTGAGTATTACGTTTTACTGTAATTATTATAATATGGTTCTGAAAATTTTCAAATGCACTCTTAACCTGACTCTTGCTGATAATGGTTTGTGGAACCATCAATTTTTAAGAGTCATTGGGATCTGAAGGTTTAACTACTTTTTAGCCCTATGTAGATTAATAAAGTCCTCTGTGCATTTTTCTTCATTTGTAAAATTGACATAGTAATAGATACCTACATTGTAGGGATCCTGGAAGAATTAAATGAGTTAATACTTAAAAAATATTTAGACAAGATCCTGGAACTTAAGAAGCAGTCAATAGATGTTAGCTCCCATAATAATTATTATTAGTTTTTATATTTTGTAGAGATTGAAACATTCTTTACATATAGTTGATGGATTGGTTTAGCAAATACATTTTATTCAACTGAAATTCAAGATCTATTTTTCTATATCCACGTATTAGCAAGAAACTAATTCACTTAACTAATTAAGGGGATGTTAACTAAATTCATGCATTGGAATATATTAGGCATTTTGGAGAATACAAGATCATTTCCCTCAAGAAACTTTTACTCAAAGCACTTAATATAAGAGAAGGAAAAATGCTATATGAGTAAATGGCTAGAGTATATCAGATGTGGTATGGAAAACTGGCTTATTTGAACTCAGTGAATCTTACACTTGGTAAAAAATTGTATGACAAGCACATGTTTTGTTTTGTTTTTTCTTGAGCAGGTTTCTGCATGTTTGTGCTAAGCTTGGTGAAGAAGCATTATCGACTACAGTTTTATATGGTACGTATTAATCATTATTCTGTAGGTATCCTAGAAACACTTTACCTTTTTTCTGTAGTAAGAAGATAAAATGTAACCTATTTGCTGACACCCAAATATGAAGGATATTTCAAATTTTGGATGACTATTAAATACAAAATGTTGACGATGAAACATTTTTGAGAATTTTAAAAGTTTAACCATTTTTAAAGTTTCCTTAAAACTTTTTCTTTTAAATATTTTTAAAGGCTATAAATTAAAGCCAAGTATTTGGATTCCCTAAGTTTGCAGAAGTCCAGAGATTCCTAAATAGTAGGTCCGGGAAGCATTTATTTCTCGCTATGGGAGGTAACTATGCGTGACTTTCTTTGAGTTGACTACAACAAGGAACTAAGCATTTATAATCTTAGTAGCTATGGTTAGTCATAAAACTGAGTAATTCTTTTTGGCCTAAGGTATTTTATTCAGTTTATCATGGAACAATGTTCAGTGTTTTGTGAAATTTATCATGTGTATGATGAACTTTTCTTATTTTCTTAAAAGATAGCTACTTAAAAGACTAAAATGAAAAATATAGCATTTAAGATGTGACTTCATGTATTAGTAAGGCTTGTTTTGTTTTTGGTAAATATTTCCTATTCGTTATGCTTTGCTTTTCTCCATTAAGACTTCCTGATGAGCATTAGTGTTGAGAAATTGTAATGTATCTTACCTTTCTAATTCCTGGAGATCTTGAGAGGAAAAAAGTAAAATTCTCAATGAAAAATCTAGCAACCATCAAGACAAATTAGAAATAATAGGATCTCCTATGAAAATGGAAATGGTACCTGTTGGAAAAATATCATTTTTGCATTTTTAAGCAACCGGGGTAAAAGAGAATTGGATCCTTTAAGCAGATAAATAAAATAAAATACCAATATAATATTATTTGCTGAAATGGAAAAATAGGTTTATTTTGAAAAGTCATTTTATAAATTCCAAACTTATGACACTAGTACATAGAAATGTTACTTTTTTAAATTCACATTCTACTCATACCTGTGACACTAAAAGTCACTGAGGTGGCACCTCTCAGGCTAGATGAAATTGAAGCACAGAGGGCTTTGAAAGTTTGAAATCGCACCATTGAACAGAGCTGTGAAGATCAGCCTTCAAGTATCAAAAGATGGAGTTTAAGGGCAGTTGATCTCTGTTCATTTGAATCATTTGAATTTAGAAATAACTCTTTATGGGAAGAAGTTACCATATCATAATGAATTCAGAAAGAAAAATCGAGTTTTGCATTCTTAATAACTACAGAATACAGCCAGAGTAAAATGTTCCTCTCTAAATGCCATAACAGCACCAGAGGTTTCTCATTATCATTTTAATCTGGTGGTTCAAGATTATACTTTATATGTTTTTAAATTTATCTCAATGTTATAAGTATTCCATTTGTATATAAATTAAGATTACTTTTTAAAATGTTTTCATGGTTTTAAGGTTCCAGTAGGCACCAAAATGAATATAATTTGCTAACAGCATGTATTTTGTATGACCTTATCTTACAAAATTTAACCAAAACTCATGCTAGAAATTCATGTTTAAAAATTGTTTTAGCTTCTGGAGCTGCACTGATCAGTCGTGTTCACTAACTGTTGTGTTGTTGGGCTATTAACAGTTCGCATGGACTCATGTCACTTTACTGATAACTGTCACTCAGTCACATCTTGTCATCCAAAACCTATTTGAAGGCATGATATGGTAAGGGGACAGTATTGTGCTGCTTTATATTTGTGTCATAGCATTTTTAAGGCTCTTTTGCATTGAACAGTATCATAAAGATTTCTACTAAAATGTGCTATTTGTTGTCTCTGTATTCTGTTAAAATCCCTTACTAAGTTTTTTTTCATTTTAGTGTTTGACATCTGAAGACAAATGTGTAGTTAACCAGGAATACTCCTTATCATATTCCAAATAAAACGAAGAATGTCCTTATACACATTCCAAACAATTAATTACATTTTCAGGTTTTACTGAATTTTAATGTGACTTTTTTTTTTTACAAAGTATAGCTTATAAAAGAGCATATTATTTATGTGAATGCAGAAAGAATGTGAAAGTTTGCTTGCCGATAGTGTGCTGGCAATGCCTTTTCTCCAGGTGAAAGCTGGTAGGCTCTCCTGCCTGCAGGAGTAGCTGTTCATATTTCAGTTTTGTGGAGTTACTTGCTATATAGCAGTGGCTTGCAGATTCAGAAAGCATTTTTTAAGTTAAAAATTTGTTTAAAATTATAAAAATTATTATTAGTTAAAAATTAGAGTGGAGAAAAATGCTTTTAAGAAACCTGGTTATATTTCCCCACATTTAAAAGAAGATATTAATTAAAACTCTTTACAAATGGTTTTGTAAAAATAAATTGTTTCCTTAACAGTTTCGTGATTTTTAGCCAAGGGTGTGTGTGTGTGTGTGTATGTGTGTATACACACTTTTAATCGATGGGTGGAAGTTACAAGATTTGTGGATTCTGTATAATTAGTAGGGTTTAATACAACAAAACACTAGGATAGAATTTAATTTTTTCCTGAAATAGAATTTGTATTAAGCACTTGGTATTACTTTTTCAGATTATACTCTATCTAAATCAAATGACTCATTTCCATTTTGAAAGGCTGCTTTTAAAAAATTCTTTATACTCTATAACTTGGTCCTCATAAAACTGAAATTTAAAAGTCCATTGCTATAGAAATTGATTATTTAATATTAAAATTAGGTTGACTCATATCTTCCATAGTACTATTCTTCTACTATGTTTATTTATAGATTTTGCTCTGCTTCAATGCTAAATGGACAAATTTGGTTGATATTTTATGTTTTTAGTAATGCTTTGGTAAGTGTTACATTCTGAACTAGTGTACAGTGTAACTCAAAGGGTTATTGTGTTGGTTCAGTGTGAGTCAGAAACTGTATATCTATTTATTTGCCACTTAATCATGTGAACTTTTCTGACTCTTTTTTTTAGGTTCCTTGTCCCAATATCAAGTGTTATCTGCAACGACATAACTGCTTATCTTTTTGGATTTTTTTTTGGAAGAACTCCATTAATTAAGGTAATTAAAAAATATCAGAAGCAAGCCACTGCCTTAACCATAAAGATAGCCACAGGAGAGAATTTCCAACTTGGAGCTGTTGCTTGTTTTCGATTTCCAAGGGGCTGGTATTTCCCTGAGCTGTGATCAGCAGTCAGAGGGCAGGGCCACGTTTCCTGTGCTGTCATCTGGGTTCTCCAGTAAGCTTTCTGTTGGCTCCTCAGTGTGGGCTCCACACCACCAGTTACTATCTCCCGTGAAGGCCCAGTGCCTCTTTCCGTTGGTTTCTTCCTTCAGCTATTGTGTGGTTCTCCAGAAAAGCCTTTCTTTGATTCTGCTCTCCCTCAGCTCTCTCATCCATCCCCTCCTTTACCAAACACTTTGAAAGTGTACATTACAACATCTAACCTATTCATGTCCATTTGTAAGACTTTTACACCCAAACTTCAAAAAAATTGAGGCTCTACAACAAAATATTGGTAACATAAGTAATATGGAAAAGTACACGTGAGCAAACCATGTTGTTTTGCTTTACATTTATTTGGTTCTTTTGATAGAAGGCAAAGAAGGAAATGAATGAAGTTACCAGTTCTCATTTTGGGGGAGAAAGAAACAAACCAGTTCTTTAAAACCCTCCCATAAATTCTTTACCACAGAGCAGCCCAGCACACGGCCTCAGGCTGAGCACTAGGGGTACAAGGAAACTATTTTCTCAAGTTTCCAACACTGCTTCAGCACGAGAGCAAGTGATGCAAGACTTCTACACCAGCTGAGCAGAGTTTGGCTTAGGAAGCCTTTGGAGAAGCTGTTAATGGCTGTAGAAGACTCTCATTGCCTGATTTTGAACATACATTTCTAGTGAATTTACAGGGCTGGATTAGTTGCATAATATATTCTGATGTAATTAAGTAAGTTCACCCCTAAATCAATATGCTATGGAACAATTTAATTTCATAAACTATCTGTAAAATAATCAGCAGCCACTGTTGAATTTTGGTGAACACTCAGTCCATGACAATAGTACTGAATTGTCTTAGGAGAAGGTGTGTGCCATCCCTTTGCGATGTCAGGATGTCAGGAAACCATTTCTGCCAACACTCTTGACTTTGAGCTTTATGAACACCACAAGAGGTCTATAAAGAGCTCATGTAACTCAGCTATTACCCATTTCTGTTTGCAGAAACTTCCCTGGGATATTCATTTGGCTTCTGCTGCTCATGTTCCACTGAAAGGTTCATCACAGGAGCTGTCAGTGATCTGATGACCAGCTGCCTGTGCATCAGTGCTTAGGGTTTTCAGGGTGCCTGAAGCAGTTCGCCGCCCACTCCTCCATGTTTTCCTCCTGCCCCTGCATCACCAAGTTCCAGGCTTCCTTCCAGATTTCTCTGCCTGAAAACCTCATTGACTGAGAAACAGTTGCTCTAATCTGAAACTAACAGTCTCTATTCTTAGAAATACAACATTTTATTTCTTCATGGAGACATAGATTGTGACCAAAGGAAGGATATGCAAATACTTGGGGAGCAAATTCTGTGTCTGGGTCTGTGGACCATTTTAACATTTCAGAAGGAACTCTATGTTGTCTGCTTGGCCTTAAGAATACATGGAAATCTGTGTGCTGTAATGTCTGTGTTTAGTTATCCTCATTCTATTTTTGCAGTATGTCTAATGTTTGATAGCCTACTATGTGTTACATACTACTAGAGAAACTTGCAAATAAATTGGCATCATGGAAAGAAGAAAAAGGGTTGCAAAGCCATTTCAAGGAGAAAAAAGCAGATATGTACATGGTACTGTGGGAGGTCACTGAACAGAGCCTACGATAAGGATTGTGTGTTTTGTGAGTGCAGTAACTCTTTTTAATTTTATTTGCCTTTTTCTAGTTGTCTCCTAAAAAGACTTGGGAAGGATTTATTGGCGGTTTCTTTTCCACAGTCGTGTTTGGATTCATTGTGAGTTTGACTAAGATTTTTATTTTATTTACATTTTGAAAAATGTTAGCAAGTTTATCACTCTATCCTAAGCCTGAAAGAATTAAATCACAAAATGCTAATAATGTATTTTTGAAACCCACTAAACAGTCTCTATTCTGTACCCCACTAACTCTCTGAATCAGAAGCACCTAGGGAGCTTAGTCAACATCTCTGTCCCAGCCCTGGCCAAGGTCCATCAACTTCCCCAAGTGGCTCTAATGTACCAGTAGGCCTGAGACCCTCTGCAGTACTGTTGGGTTTTGGCAGTTTTGAGCAGCTGTTCCTCCCTGCGGGGGACACAGGTGCTGGGCCAGGTGGTGGCCTTGAGTAAAAGCAGAGAATACAAATGATGGCAAAGAGCTCTACCTCCTTTACACCTGATGCTACTGACTTAGCAAGTGTTTCCTGCTGTGAGTCCAACGTGCAGGAAAATTGGTTAAAAATAATTGATATTCACTTTTAGCCAATAATAGGTCTTGTTAATGTTTTAAAAATTAGTTTACAGTTATGGTGTATAGGTTTTTGTTAAAAGGCATCTCATAAGAATCAATAAAGTAAAATGACTGGATATAAGATAAATATATATTTAAAAAATTACTGTTAGGAAGTTTAAATTATTAAGAGTGTAGTCCCTGACAGTTCTAGAATATATTCCATAGCCAAATATAAAGTAATTCAAAACAACATGGAGAGAGAGCAATTATACAAGTAAGTGAAAATGTATCAGGTTCCTGGATGTTGGGAACCGCTCTGCCTGGTTTCAGGAGCTATATCACCCACATGGCTAAGGCTGAGTGAGCAACCTTTGGACCATAAGCCACTAAGGAGACAAAGCTTATCTCCCTGGCAGGAAGGCCTCTTCTGCTCCTTTTACTTCATCAATAACTGGCCCCCAATGCTTGATCAGTTAGCCAATGACAGGTAAGATGCCCCAAAGAGAGAATGATCTAAGATAGGCACAATCACATGGAGGCCCCAAGGAAGGACTTGGGGGGCTACATTAAAAGGGGGTGATGACCTTCACCCCTGGGCTATAACATAGCCTGAGTCCTCATTCTGTCTGCAAGAATTCTCCTAACCTCTTGGCTACCTTACTTCCCCTGCCTGACTTAAGCCTGAGACAATGCTGGTGGTGGGTACCATCCTGTGCTGGAAAGGGCAGGTTCTCTAGTGCGATCAGGCCTAAGAAAGAATATATAAAATCCTGTGAAACCTACTTTGCTAAGAATTCTCTCCATTAAATGATAAGGGTCTGAGCAGGAAATGAGTTTGTTCCTCAAAGTTTTATGACCATTTAGCTATCTGACCCTGACTCAAAATAGGCCCTCAGAGTTCTTTGTATGTTATCTATTGTTTGATCCTTACTGCCTGACAGTGATTAATGAGCTTTACCTGTATTCCTGTGCAAATTAAACCCAATAAAAGCCTGTCAGTGCAAGGGCATGGGACGCACTCCTTTTGAGAGAGTAGCCATGCTGTCCTTTTTCCTCCACCGGACTCGGTAGTCTGTGTGAATGTCTCATTTCATCCATAATGACGTGGACACTGAGGGGCAGGGTCTGCATCACCTGGATGGGAAACTGTCATAATTTCTCTTTTTAATTTGCTAGTTTAGTTTATTCTCAATTAAAATTCCAATAGGATTTGATAAAATTAATCAGTGTTTATGTTGTAGAATATTGATGAGATAACACGTTTATACATTACAAAGCAGGGATAATTAGAACATTATTAAGTAATACTACAAGAACTTGGTATTATTAAAGACTAACTTAGAAATACCACAAGAATGGCCATATCATTGGAAAAAGATAAATAGCTTCCCTGTAAGAATGTAATATATGACAAAAAATATGATGAAGAACATGGTATATTTTTTAATAAATAATTTTGTGGAAACTGGTTAGAAGCAATAATCAGTTTATTACCATTTTTTGTGTCAGTTTACACTTCTGTTAACCATTCTTGAGCAATATAATGGGGTGAATGGCTACAAAAGAAGAGAGAAAAGACTGTTGTCTAACAATTTAAATTTAAAATAACATATTTTGATTTATGTATTTTCTTCCATGGCTAAGAACAGCTACATTAAAAATTGCAGTGATGTGGTCAGGAAAAGAATAAAGTTTAGCCAAAGTTTTCTGGGTCAGGTAAGAACAATGGTAGAAGAACTTCAGTCCTGTACTCTCCCATACCTTAATAATTGGTAGCCTCTACTAACATTAATGATGTATGCTTTAGAAAAGTCAAATCTTGCTGTAATCCTTGTTTGAATGTTTAAATCAGCTTCTTTTTCTCTTTCCCTTTCCCTCTTTCTGTTATGGTCACATAGAGATAATCTCATTGATTTCCAAAATGCCTTTGGTTTTCCAATGACTTTTCGAAGTCTTTTATTGGATCAGGTTTCACTGTTGAACTTTGAGAATACATAGCAGAATGTGAATGCAGAGAAACTTTGGCATTCTATTTCTGGCCTTTGTGTTGATGCAACACACACACACACACACACACACACACATTTTCATTTAATGTTTCATGAGCTCTTGCTTTGTTATTCAGGCCGCCTATGTGTTATCCAAATACCAGTACTTTGTCTGTCCAGTGGAATACCGAAGTGATGTAAACTCCTTCGTTACAGATTGTGAACCTTCAGAACTTTTTCAGCTTCATAGTTATTCACTTCCTCCCTTTCTGAAGTCAGTGTTGAGACAGGTAAGATAAATATGGGTATGGATCCTCTATCCCTAAAATTAAAATCTTTATAAGAAATTGATTTCTATAGAATTTTTAATTATATGATACATAAGTGGTTTCACTATCTGCTTAGCATCAATAATATCTTCTAGCACTTTGTAATTTCCCTTTCTTGAACATAAAATGAATATTACTGTCATAAACCTGTTGTTTATCAAGAATTGCCTAACGGTTTGAATACTGATGATAATTTATCTTGTATTTGTTTTGAAAATATTTAAAAATATTTCTTAGATCTTTACAACTTGAATGAATTACAGTAAATTTCACATGTAACTGGCAAGAATTGACTCAATTTAAAAATTAATTAAACTTTCAGCAAACATAGGGGCATAGGTAGGCATACTGTGCCTCCTTGCACAACCAAAAGAAGGACAACAACAAATTTAAAAACAAAAACAACCAGAACGAACAGAAAATTGAACTATATGGAAGTCTGACAACCAAGGAGTTAAAGAAGATACATTCATCCAGATTGGTAGGAGAGGCAGAGACAGACAGCGGGCGGAGAGGACTCTCAGCAATGCTGCAACTGGTGGACCTGGCCAGGCAGTGGATTGCAAACTGGGCGGTCCCACTTTCGCATGCAGATAAGTCAGGAGGAACCACTGAGGAGTGAGACAGACTACACAACCCAGGGCTCCAACGAGGGGAAATAAAGCCTCAAGCCTCTGATTGAAAACACCTGTGGGGTTTGTGGCGGCAGCAGAAGAAACTCCCAGTCTCACAAGAGAGTTCATTGAAGAGACCCACAGGGTCCTAGAATGTACACAAGCTCACCCACCCAGGAATGAGCACCAGAAGAGCCCAATTTGATTATGGGTGGTGGGGGAAGTGACTAAACACCAGCAGAGAGCTTAGCAAGGGCTATTGTTCCCTCTCAGACCCCTCCCCCACATGCAGCATCACAATTCAGCGATGTGGGTTGCCACACCCTGGTGAATACCTAAGGATTGCCCCTTACTGCGTAACAGACAGGCCAAGACAAAAAAAAAAAAAAAAAAAAAAGGCCCAAATGAAAGAACACATCAAAGCTCCACAAAAAATACAACTGAGTGATGAAGAGATAGCCAAGCAATTAGATGCATAGTTCAAAACACTGGTAATTAGGATGCTCACAGAATTGGTTGAATATGATCACAAATTAGATGAAAAAATGAAGGCAATGCTAAGTGAACTAAATGAAAATGTACAAGAAACCAACAGTGAAGAGAAGGAAACCAAGACTCAAATCAATGGTGTGGACCAGGAGGAGGACAGAAACATTCAACCAGAACAGAATGAAGAAACAAGAATTCAAAATAATGAGGAGAGGCTTAGGAACCTCCAGGACATCTTTAAGCATTCCAACATCTGAATCATAGGGGTGCCAGAAGGAGAAGAGGAAGAACAAGAAAGTGAAAATTTATTTGAAAACACAATGAAGGAGAACTTCCTCAATCTGGCAAAGGAAATAGACTTCCAAGAAGTCCAGGAAGCTCAGAGAGTCCCAAAGAAGTTGGACCGAAGGAGGAACACACCAAGGCACATCACAATTACATTACTCAAGATTAAAATGAAGGATAGAATCCTAGAAGCAGCAAGAGAAAAGGAGACAGTTACCTACAAAGGAGTGCCCATAAGACTATCAGCTGATTTCTCAAAAGAGACCTTATAGGCAAGAAGGGGCTGGAAAGAAGTATTCCAAGTCATGAAAGGCAAGGACCTACATCCAAGATTACTCTATCCAGCAAAGCTTTCATTTAGAATGGAAGGGCAGATAAAGTGCTTCCCAGGTAAGGTTAAGTTAAAGGAGTTCATCATCACCGAGGCCTTATTATGTGAATGGTTAAAGGGACTTATCTAAGAAAAAGAAGATAAAATATATGAACAGTCAAATGACAACAAACTCACAGTTATTAACAACCGAACCTAAAACAAAACTAAAAACAAACTAAGCAAAGAACTAGAACAGGAACAGAACAACAGAAATGGAGATCACATAGAGGGTTATCAGTGGGGGAGTAGGGGGGGAGAGAGGAGGAAAAACTACAGAAAATAAGTAGCATAAATGGTAGGTGGAAGATATGCAGGAGAAGGTTTAGAATAGTATAGGAAATGTAGAAGCCAAAGAACTTATATATATGACCCATGGACATGAACTTAAGTGGGGGAATGTGGGCGGGAGGGGATGCATGAGGCAGAGAGGAATAAAGGGGGAAAATGGGACAACTGTAATTGCATAATCAATAAAATATATTTAAAAAAATTAATTAAAATTCACCAGCTCAAAAATTTCTTGATTTTTTTTTTTTAGGGGACCTTTACTAGTACAGAAGGCTACTGCTTCTAAAAATCAGTTTCCCAGATAAAGGGATTAAACCAAAGAAAGAAACAGAACAAAAAAAAAATAGAACTCATACATGCACACAACAGTGTGGTGATTACAGGAGGGAAAGCAGGTGGAGAGGTAGAAGAGGGTGAAGGGCGGACAAATGGTGATGGAAGGAGACTTGACTTGAGATGATGAACACACTGTACAGTATACAGATAAAGTATTATAGAACTGTATACCTGTAACCTATATAATATTTTTAACCAATGTCACCCCAATAAATTCAATAAAAAAGTCATTTTCCCTTCCAAAAGCACACTGCTGCCATTTAAAGGCAACGTTGAGGTCTCTCACTAAGGATGGCAACATGCTGACCTGCAGAGCCCTGCTGAGGGATGCCGTCAAGACTGGAGGGTACTTCCTGAGAATGAGGAAGCAGATGATTGTGTCCACACATGTGTACATGTGTGTATATGAAACATCTTAACTAAAGTCCATTACTTTTGAGAAGAGGTTAACCAAAACAATTTTCTCTCCTTGAGTACTCAGTACATGGATTCCAAGAATTTTCTTTTAATGTCCAAAGCATCTGCTATCTACTGTAAAACTTAATAGTGACAGTCTTTGATTAGGTTTGGAAACAGGTTCAAAGATTGGTGTTCTCAATAATGGTTATAAAACCACACCTGCTGTGCACTGTCCACACTTTGTAGTTTCAGTTTATTAAAAGTGGAGCAAGAACCAAGAATTTAGAAAACAATTCTCAGTTTTTATGATCTCCACAAATCTTTTATCATTGTCTTGTGGATGCACATTTTGGTATACTTTTAAAAGCAACTAATTTTCCAACTTATTTTCATGTGTTTCCACAGCACTTAGTATTAAGAGAAAGACCAACTTTTCCCTCACTTTGTTGTATAAAATTAAAGTGAAATAAAATACAAAATTTAATGTATTATATAATTACAAAAACAAAGTGCTGCTGGTAAAAAACAAATTCAGAAATTGACTCAACTGATTCTTGATAAGTCTACAACTCAAGTGCTGTAGAAATTCTGGGTGAACTGTAAAGGAGCCCATCGGCTGCAGGCTTTCTGCATGGCAGGCACTGTGAGCATGTGGGGAAACGCAGAGTGCCGGCTGAGGGGAGGGTGACTGTGAGAGCTCCTTCTGTGTTTTTCTCCCACGATCCTGAAAGGTTGTGAAAGTAACAAAAATGTGGTAAACACTTCAACTTATTGTTCATATCATGGTTTTTAGTGTAGGTGGCATACTCAAACAAATCTTAATGCAGTTAGTCCCAAGCCCTCCCCTCTTTTGTTCCCCTTTAGGAAACAGTGAGCTTATACCCCTTCCAGATCCACAGCATCGCTTTTTCAACATTTGCGTCTTTGATTGGTCCATTTGGAGGCTTCTTTGCCAGCGGATTCAAAAGAGCTTTCAAAATCAAGGTATATTCTGTTACATCATTAAAGAATATAATTAGATAATGTAATATAGTTAGAATTTGGTTCTCTATTGGTCTCACACATTAAGCCTCTGGGCAAAAACCAATAGTTTTGGCCTCACAGAAATGTTTCCTGGTTGATTTGAGTGTATTCCTTCTTGTTAGGTTTTGGTCAAGCCATGTCATGTCAGCCTCTTTTATAGAAATGGCAAAATGGCATGTGTTACTGAATGTTGGGGCAGGCACACCATCTTGGTCCTTCAGTGCTCATCCAAGAATCCAGCCAGGAATTGTCTGAAGATTAATGTCCTGCCAGTCTCACTTCAAGGGACAGACAGGGGAAGCTTTGAATATGTAGTCTTCCATCCTCCTAGATCAGGGACCAGCAAACTATTTTTTGTAAAATCACATTTATTAATCATATCTTAATTACTCAACTCTGAGCTCTGTCATTGTTGTATGAAAGCCTGGCAGACAAAATGTCAATGAGTAAGTGTATTATTTACTTTGTAAATAGTTAATAAAACTTTATTTACAAAAACAGACAGCAGACTGAACTCAATCTAAGACGTAGTTTGCTGATCCCTTGTCCCCTGTGTTCATCCTGGCTGGTGTGGCTCTGTGGGTTGAGTGCTGGCCTGTGAACTGAAAGGTTGGTGGTTTGATTCCTGGTCAGGGCACATGCCTCTGTTGTGGGCCAGGTCCCCAGTTCGGGGTGTGCAAGAGGTAGCTGATCCATGTTTCTCTCATACATCATCAATGTTTCTCTCCCTTTCTTTCTCCTTCCCTTCCTCTCTCTCTAGAAATGAATAAAATCTTTTAAAAATTAAAATTACTCCTATGTTTTAAGTTAGATTCTCATAAAGTGACACATATTTACCCTATTATCTCAGCTTTCTTCATGTGGCTTCTCTAAATTAAGATTCAATATTGTGCCATTAGAAGTTAGAGAGGGCAGGCCTCTGATTTGGCATTTGAGCAGGGGTCTAAGGAGACTGAGTCCTGCACAGAAACTTAAGGAAAGCGTTCCAGTGAGTGCAAAGGCACAGAGGAACTAAGTTGCTTGTTGAAAAGAGTAAGAACAGTGGGGCTGATCAGACTGCAGAGGTTGGTGGGGCCAGATCACGTAAGACCCTAGAAGCCAGGGAAATAAGTAAGCTCAGTGAGGACTTGAAATGGGGCAGACAGTATGTAAAGTGAGATGCAAAAGTATGTAAGATGATGTCTCTGTTCTCAAGATGCTCACCGCCCACCAGGGCAGTTAAGACTCGTCCACCATGCATGGCTGGTTTCCCATAAGGACTGCACACAGCAAAGGGGAATTGAGTTACCCTGGCTCTCTGTGCTTCGGTTAGTAGAGAAGAGGAGGAAGAAAATGTTTTGGCAAAAATTAACCAAAGATTTTCTCAGAAATTGTTTTAAACAGAGAAGTGTTATATTTAGAATGGCATTTTCTTTAATGGTCTCCAGTCCAAGGTTTCCTGTTGAATAGTGAGACTTTTTTGCATGTCTGCAATGAAGGTGTAATTGCTATGACATTTTAAATATTTTCATGTTGTCTGAGTAAACTGGAAGAGGGAATTAGTCACAGCCATTTCCTGGGCACTGAGAAATGTGCATGTATCTGTACAACCAATTTGCAGAGGCTTACTAACTATTCCTTCAATTTAATGGACTAATGTGTCCCAAATGAATTATCTATTTTGATTTTCTTTTTACTTCAGCACTTAAAAGAGGGAGAAACATTTATCATAGTAGTAAATTATTTATGTCAGAGTCGGAGCTCTTGGGATAAATATGAGTTAGAACCAGATGTACATCTGTCAACAGAACTGAAATAGCTCCCCAAAGAGCTTCTGCTTAAACAGAAAAATAGACTGTAAAAATATTAGATTAGTAATAGCTGATGGCTCTTTTGATTTAGAAAAGGTTTTATTAATTTAAAAAGTGCCATATTTAATTAATATTTAATTACTGTTATTTGAATGTTTCTGGTTAATTCAGTAATTATTCTTATGTGGGCACATATTCGTAAGATGTGGTTTTAATTTGCTAGACATGTTCTAAGAAGTTTGTACTTAGTGGGAAATTCCAATAGTAAAGTATTTTCCTTAGTGTCCATGATGCCAGAGACATTTTCAGCTAAGAATTTTATAGCAATTGATTTTTTTGAAAATTTGCTAATCTGTTGGTTTGTTTTTGAAGGATTTTGCAAACACCATCCCTGGGCATGGCGGGATAATGGACAGATTTGATTGTCAGTATTTGATGGCAACGTTTGTGCATGTCTACATCACAAGTTTTATAAGGTACTTTTAGATTAAAAAAATGTCTTCATACTTGGTTTCTTGAATCTCTCATTCCATAGGCATTAGTTTGAATGAGTTATTTTTTCTGTCAGTGCTGATTGATAATATTGAAAGGTAATGGTGGCCCCTGGAGTTGTACCAGTCACACTGGAGCCTGAGCAGCATGGCTAAATTATAACTATTTTATGTACATTTGAGCTGAGAAAAAAATAGTATGTCTTATGGTCTTTATAGGGCCAAGTTAAAATCCATTTGCTATGGATGGTACTAGATTAGAACATCAGAAGATTTAATTTCTTAACTGTAGGTATGGCAATGATGGTGAATATAAAGAATTAAAAAGGCAGACACAGTACTTCACCCAGTTTACCAATTATTTCTTGAGGACCTGTACGTATTGAGTAATGTTTGAGGCATGAATATAGCTAAGAGGAAAACAAACCAAGTCCCTGCCCTCAGAACTTACATTTTTATTGGGGAGTTGGAGAGAGAAGGGGCAGAAGTAGACAACAAACAAGTAAATATAGCTTGTTGTATGGTTACAAGTGCCACAGAGAAAAATAAAACCAGCTAGGGGATTATGGTTGTGTGGGTGGAGTGAGGGGAGTGGAGGGGTATTACTATTTCCTATAGGGTGGTTTCTTCTTGTTCTTAAAACTTAATATTTTAGGTCTGCCCTGAAATGCCCCTTTGGGGTGTAAAAGCTACCCACATGTTCACTTCATCTTCTGTGTTTTTTACTAGTGCCTAAGAAACCATGGATTACCTTCATAGACTCATTTGGAATGAAAACCATATTTATATATCCCTAAATACATATTTTAAGTACATACCCATAACAGCATGAGAATTTTTGTATTAAAACTTCTTATTTTCCCTGAGTAATGTTTTTAGGAATTTATATTTTTGAGTAGTTGTTAGTTTATCTATTTCATTAATCTTTTCAAAGAGTCAAATTCTGGCATTGTGAACTTTATTGTATATTTTTCATTTCACTGATGTGTATTCTCATCTTTCATTCCTTCATCTTTCTTTAGGTTCAATTTGCTATTCCTTCTCAAGATTCTAGAGATAAAGCTTACATTATTGATTTTCAGCCTTCTTGTCTAATATATTCACCTACAATTATAAATTTCCTCTAAAGTACTGCTTTATTCTCACCCTAGATGTTGTATTTGTATTTTCATTATTCCATTACAAATGTTTTCTGATTTCCAGTATTATATCTTCCTTGACATTTGGATTATTTAGAAGTGTATTGATTCATTTCCAAACATATGAAGATTTCTCCTTCCTTTGTTGGGTTTTGCCTTAATTCCACTATGGTCAGAAAACATACTCTATTATTTCAGTATTTACATTAGTTGAGGACTTCCAGCCAAGATGGAGGTGTAGACACACTGTGCTTCCTCACATAACCAAAAGAAGGACAACAACAATGTAGAAACAAAAAAACAACCCGTACTGACAGAAAAATTGAACTATGTGGAAGTCCGACAACCAAGGTGTTAAAGAAGAAACATTCATCCAGACCTGTAGGAGGGGCAGAGTTGGGCAGCCAGGTAGAGAGGGCTCCCCGCAAAATGGCAGTTAGTGGACCCTGGGCGTGCAGGTGGCAGTGGGTGGACCCAGCGAGGCAGCAGATTGTGGAGGGGCTTGGCACACAAGGCAGACCTGGCGGTGACGCATTCACACACAGATAAACCAGGTGAAACTGAGGAGCAAGACAGACCACACAACCCAGGGTCCCAGCTCAGGGAACTAAAGCCTCAAAACACCAATTGAAAACACCTGTGGGGGTTGAGGTTCTGGGAGAGACTCCGAGCCTCGCAGTAGAGTTTGTTATACCCACAGGGTCCTAGAACGGACACGAGCCCACCCACATGGAAATCAGCACCAGAAGGGCCTAGTTTGCTTGGGGGAAGCAGTGGAAGTAACTAAAATCCGGCAGAGAGCAGAGCAAGTACCATTGTACCCTCTCAGATCTCAGACCTCCCCCCGCCCCGACCCCACATACTGTGTCACAACCCAGGGACTGCATTGCCCCACCCAGGTGAACACCTAAGGCTCTGCCTGTCACTACGTAACAGGCACATCAAGACAAAAAAATGGCCCAAAGAACAGATTAAAGCTCCAGAAATACTACAATGTGATATACAATGTAATGATACAATATTATCACAATAATAAGTGATGAAGAGATACCCAACCTATCAGATGCACAGTTCAAAGCACTGGTGATCAGGATGCTCACAGAATTGATTGAATTTGATCGCAAATTAGATGAACAAATGAAGGCTACACTAAGTGAAATAAAGGAATATGTGCCGGGAACCAAGAGTGATGGGAAGGAAACTGGGAATCAAATCAATGGAGTGGACCAGAAGGAACAAAGAAACAACCAAACAGAAAAGAAGGTAGAAACAAGAATTCAAAAAAAATGTGGAGAGGCTTAGGAACCTCCAGGACATCTTTAAACATTCCAACATCCAAATTATAGGGGTACCAGAAGGGGAAGAGGAAAAGCAACAAGTGGAAAAGTTATTTGAACAAATAATAAAGGAGAACTTCCCCAATCTGGCAAAGGAAATAGACTTCCAGGAAGTCCAGGAAGCTCAGAGAGTCCCAAAGCAGTTGGACCCAAAGAGGAACACACCAAGGCACATCATAACTACATTAGCCAAGATTAAAATGAAAGAGCAAAACCTAGAACCAACAAGAAATAAGGAGACAGTAACCTCCAAAGGAGTTCCCATCAGACTGTCAGCTGATTTCTCAAAAGAGACCTTACAGGCAAGAAGGGGCTGGAAAGAAGTATTCCAAGTCATCTAAGGCAAGGACCTATATCCAAGATTGTTCTATCCAGCAAAGCAATCATTTAGAATGGAAGGGAAGATAAAACACTTCTGAGATAAGCTCAAATTGAAGGATTTCATCATCACCAAGCCCTTATTACATGAAATGTTAAAGGGACTTATCTAAGAAAAAGAAGAAGAAAAACATGTACAGTAATATGAAGCAAACTCACAATTATTAACAACCACATCTAAAACAAAAGCAAAAGCAAACTAAACAAAGAACTAGAACAGGAACAGAACCACAGAAATGGAAATCATATGTAGGATTAGCAACAGGGGAGTGGGAGGAGAAGAGGTAGGGGAAAGGTACAGAAAATAAGTAGCATAGAGAGTGGGTAGAAAATAGTCATGGGGAGGGTAAGAATAGTGTGGGAAATGTAGAAGCTAAAGAACTCATAAGTATGACACATGGACATGAACTAAAGGGGAGAAATGTGGGTGGGAGAGGGTATGCAGGGTGAAGGGGAGAAAATGGGATAACTGTGATAACATAATCAATAAACTATATTTAAAAACATTAGTTGAGACTTGCTTCATACATCTATTCAGGAACTTGTTCTGTGCACACAGGAAACAAATGTGCATTCTCTGTTTCTGGTTGGTATGTCATATGTGTCAGTTGGGTGAAGTTTAGTGAAATCTATACTGATCTTGTGTTTTTTTTGCTCCTCTTATTCTCTGAGTTTCAAAGAGAGAGCTTTGTCAAAAAATCTCCCATGATAATTGTAAGTTTACCTATTTCTCCTTTCAATTGTTTTTCCTTTATATATTTTGAGTTTTTATTACATATATACACATTTAGGCCTGTCATATATCCCTGTTGAATCACTCCAAGCATCGTTATAAAATGTCCTCCTGTATAAACTACTTGCTTAAAATTATTTTGTTGGCTATTAGAGTAGCTACATCAGCCTCTTTTGGTTAATGTTTGCATACATTTCCTTCTCCATCATTTTTTCGGGGATTCCTTCTAATTTTTAATTCAATTCAAAATACATTTAGCATTCTTTTTAAAAAATTTTTTCTTTATTTTAATTGTTGTTCTTGTACAGTTTTCTCTCTTTTACTACCATCCCAGCCCACCACACCAGCCCTCCCCACCTCCCTCCCATTTCCACGCCCCCTAGTTTTGCTCACATGTCTTTTATACTTGTTGCTCTAATCCCTTCCGCTTTTCCCCTGAAAGTCCCTCCCCTCTCCCATCTGATGACTCTCAGCATGTTCTCAATTTCAGTGTCTTTGGTTATATTTTGTGTGTTCATTTGTTTTGTTGATTAGGTTCCTGTTAAAGGTGAGATCATATGGTATTTGTCTTTCATTACCTGGCCTATTTTGCTTAGCATAATGCTCTCCAGTTCCATCCATGCTCTCCCAAAGGGTAGGAGCTCCTTCTTTCTTTCTGCTGCATAGAATTCCATTGTGTAAATGTACCATAATTTTTTGATCCATTCGTTTACTGATGGGCACCTAGGTTGCTTCCAACACTTGGCTATTGTAAATTGTGCTGCTATCAACATTGGGGTGCATAGGTTCTTTTGGATTGGTGCTTCAAGGTTCTTAGGATATAATCCTAGTAGTGGAATTGCTGGGTCAAAAGGTAGATCCATTTTTAGTTTTCTTAGAAAATTCCATACTGTTTTCCATAGTGGTTATACCAGTCTGCAATCCCACCAGCAGTGCACTAGGGTCCCCTTTTCTCCACAACCTCTCCAACACTTGTTGTTTGTTGCTTTGTTTATGGTGGCCATTCTGACTGGTGTGAAGTGGTATCTCATTGTGGTTTTAATTTGCATCTCTCTAATAGCTAGCGATATCGAGCATCTTTTCATGTGTCTCTAGATCCTCTGTATGTCCTCCTGCAGAAGTGTCTGTTCAAGTCCTTTGCCCATTTTTTAATTGGGTTGCTTGTCTTCTTAGAGTGGAGTCGTGTAAGTTCTTTGTATATTTTGGAGATTAAATCCTTGTCTAAGATATCATTGGTAAATATGTTTTCCCATACACTTGGTTCTCTTTTCATTTTAATACTGTGTTCTTTGGCCATGCAGAAGCCTTTTATTTTGATGAGATCCCATTTATTTATTCTTTCCTTTATGTCCCTTGCTTTAGGGGACATATCAGTAAAAATGTTGCTGCATGAAACAGCTGAGATTTTCCTGCCTATGTTCTCCTCTAGGACTTTAATGGTGTCACGGCTTATATTTAAATCTTTTATCCACCTTGAATTTATTTTTGTGTATGGTGTAAGTTGGTGCTCGAGTTTCACTGTTTTGCATGTAGCTGTCCAGTCCTCCCAACACCACTTGTTGAAGAGGCTATTTTTACTCCATTTTATGTTGCTGCCCCCTTTGTCGAATATTAATTGACCATAGAGACTTGGGTTTATTTCTGGGCTCTGTTCTATTCCACTGGTCCACATGCCTGTTTTGATGCCAGTACCAGGATGTTTTGATTACAGTGGCCTTGTAATACAGTTTGGTATCAGGTATTGTGATCCCTCCTACTTTGCTCTTCTTTCTCAAGATTTCTGCAGCTATTCGAGGTCATTTATGGTTCCATATAAATTTTTGAAGTGTTTGTTCTATGTCTGTGAAATATGCCATTGGTACTTTAATAGGTATTGCATTGAAGTTGTAAATTGCTTTTGGAAGTATGGACATTTTGATAATGTTAATTCTTCCAATCCATGAACACGGTATACGTTTCCATTTGTTTGTGTCTTCCTTGATTTCTTTCTTCAGTGTTGTGTAGTTTTCTGCCTACAGGTCTTTTACCTCCTTGGTTAGGTTTATTCCTAGGTATTTTATTTTTATTTTTATTTTTGCTATATCGAATGGGATATTTTCCTTGATTTCTGCTTCTGCTGTTTCATTGTTGGTAACCAAAAATGCCTTTGATTTTTGGATATTGACTTTGTATCTGGCTGTTTGGCCAAATTCATTTATTAGGTGGAGCAGTTTTGTGGCCGAGTCTATAGGATTTTCTATGTACACTGTCATGTCATCTGCAAAAATGATAGTTTTATTTCCTTCTTTCCAGTTGGATGCCTTTTATTTCCTTTTCCTGTCTAATCACTGTGGCTAAGACTTCCAATATTGTATTAAATAAAAGTAGTGAAAGTGGACAACCTTGTCTTGTTCCTGATCTTAGTGGAAAAGATTTTAGATTTTACCCACTGAGTGTGATGTTGGCTGTAGGTCTCTCATATATGGTCTTTATTATGTTGAGGAATGCTCCCACTATTCCCACTTTGCTGAGTGTTTTGATCATAAATGGGTGCTGTACCTTATCAAATGCGTTTTCTGCATCTATTGATACGATCATGTGATTTTTGTCTTTGCTTTTGTTTATGTGATGTATTACATTTACCAATTTGCGAATGTTGAACCATCCTTGCATCCCTGGGATGAATCCCACTTGGTCATGGTGTATGATCTTTTTAATGTATTGTTGGATGCAGTTTGCCAATATTTTGTTGAGGATTTTAGCGTCTATGTTCATCAGTGATATTGGCCTGCAGTTCTCCTTCTTTGTTGTGTCTTTATTTGGTTTTGGGATTAGGCTGATGCTGGCTTCATAAAAAAGAGTTAGGGAGTCTTCCATCATTTTGGATTTTTTGGAATAGTCTGTGAAGGATAGGGGTTAGCTCTTCATTAAATGCTTTGTAGAATTCTCCTGTGAAACCATCTGCTCCAGGGCTTTTGGGTGTCAGGAATTTTTTTATTACTGCTTCAATTTCATCTGCTGTTATTGGTCTGTTCAGGCTTGCTCCTGCTTCTTCATTGAGTTTTGGAAGATTATATTTTTCTAGAAACTTGTCCATTTCATCTAGGTTTTCAAATTTTTTGGCATACAGTTCTTCATAGTCATTTCTTACAGTCCTTTGTATTTCTGTGGTGCCAGTTGTAATCTCTCCTCTATCATTTCTGATTGTGTTTATCTGGGTCCCCTCTCTTTTTTTCTTGATGAGCCTGCTTAAAGGCTTGTCGATTTTGTTTATCTTTTCAAAGAAGCTGTTTATCTTTTCAAAGAGCTGGATTCATTGATCCTTACAATTGTGCTTTTAGTCTCTATGTCATTTAATTATGCTGTGATCTTGGTTATTTCCTTCCTTCTACTTGCTCTGGGCTATCTTTGTTGTTGATCCTCAAGTTCTTGTCGGGTTAGGTTGTTTCTTTAAAATGTTTCTGTCTTCTTTAGGTAGGCCTGTATTGCTATGAACTTTTCTCTGAAGACTGCCTTTTCTGTGTCCCATAAGTTTTGGGTCATTGAGAGTTCTTTATCATTTGTTTCCAGAAACTTTTTGATTTCCTCCCTAATTTCATTCTTGACCCATTCATTGTTTAATAGCATGGTATTCAATCTCCATGATTTTGAGGGTTTTGTGGTTTTCCCCTTTGGGTTGGTTTCTAGTTTCAGTCCCTTGTGGTCAGAGAAAATGCTTGATATGATTTCAATCTTCTTGAATTTCTTGAGGCTTGTTTTGTGTCCTATCATGTGGTCTATCTTTGAAAATGTTCCATGCACATGTGAAAAGAATGTATGTTTAGTTTCTTTGGGATGAAGGGCTCTATATATATTCGTTAAATCTATTTCCTCTAGAGTGTTGTTCAATGCCACAATATGTTTGTTGATATTTTTTTGGAAGATCTGTCCATTTTTGACGGTGGGTTGTTAAAATCGCCTACTATAATTGTGTTGCTGTCAATATCTTTCTTGAGGTCCTCTAAGATTTTCTTGCTGTATTTAGGTGCTCATATGTTGGGTGCATATATATTTACAATTTTTATGTCTTGGTGGATTCTTCCCTTCAGTATTGTGAAGTGACCTTCCAGGTCTCTCTTTATGGCTCTTCTTTTAAAGTCTATTTTGTCTGATATGAGTATTGCTACCCCAGCTTCTTTTTCCTTTCCATATACTTGGAAAATTTGTTTCCAGCACTTTACTTTGAGTCTGTGTATGTCTTTTGTCCTGAGGTGGGTTTCTTGTAGGCAGCATATGTGTGGGTCATGCTTTTTTTATCCATTCATCTATTCTATGTCTTTTGATTGAAGCATGTAATCCATTTATGTTTGAGGTTATTATTGATAGGTATTTATTCATTGCCATTTTCGTACCTGTGTTCCTCTCTCTCTCTCTCTCTCTCTCTCTCTCTCTCTCTCTCTCTCTCTCTCTCTCTGTGTGTGTGTGTGTGTGTCGCTCTCTCTCTCTCTGTGTCGCTCTTTCTCTCTTTTCCTTTCTTTCCTTAAAGCAGTCCCTTTAGTATCTCTTGCAAAACTGATTTGGTAGAGGTGTATTCTTTTAGACTTCTTTTGTCTGGGAAACTCCTTATTTGGCCTTCTATCTTGATTGAAAGCCTTGCTGGGTAAAGCAGTCTTGGTTTGCAGGCCTTTGGTTCTCATTGCTTGGAATATTTCTTGCCATTCTCTTCTGGCTTGGAGTGTTTCCATTGAAAAGTCAGCTGCTAACCTTATTGGGGCTCCCTGGTATGTTACTTTCTGTTTCTCACTTGGTGCCTTTAAGATTCTCTCTTTGTCTTGGAATTTTGCCATTTTAATTATGATGTGTCTTGAAGTGGGCCTCTATGGGTTCCTCTTGATTGTGAGTCTTTGTGTTTCCTAGATTTGTGTGACTTTTTCTCTCATCAAATTAGGGAAGTTTTCCATCATTACTTTTTCAAATAGGTTCTCTATCCCTTGCTCTTCTTCTTCTCCTCCTTGTATCCCTATTATATAGATATTATTATATTTTATATTGCCTTGCATTTCTCTTAATCCCTCTTCATTCTTTCTGAGTCTCTTTTTTTTTTTCTTGCTTCTTCTGGGTGTTTTTTCCTACTTTGTCCTCCAATGTGCTGATCCGATCTTCTGCTTCATCAATTCTGTTTTTCATTCCTTCTACTGTGTTTTTCAGTTCAGAAATTGTATTCTTCCTTTCCTTTTGGCCTTTGTTGATAGTTTCTATTTCCTTTTTCATGTTGATATGGTTTTCAGTGAGCTCATCATAGCTTTCCTGTAGCTCATTGAGAGCTCATGGAGCTTCCTGACAACCATTGCTTTGAAATACCTGATAGTTGAGTTGCTTCTGTTTCATTTAGCATTGTTTCTGGGGCTTCCTCCTTTTCTTTCATTTGGGGATTGTTTCTCTGTCATCCCATTGTTTGTGAGACTCTTCTTGTTAGCCTCAGCTTCTTAAATTGATCTGTTCTGGTTCCCTGGATTTATGGTGTGAACTTCTGTGGTAGAATACCTGTGAGATTCATTGGTGCAGTCTCCTTCTGGTATCCTGGTGTTCACAGCTTCCACTGTCTCAGCAGCTGGGATGCCCTCTTTTTGGTACCAACTCTGGTTTTTTTCACAGTTCCAGGTTTGTTTGTTTTTTTGTCTCACTCATGGGTATTTAAAAAGAGAAAAGAGGGGGGAAAGAAGAAAGAAAAAAAGAGGAATGAAGAAGAGATAAAATTGGAAAGAAAGCAAGAGGGAATAAAACAAGAAAGAAGTATAGAGAGACCTCCGGCCAAGATGGAGGTGTAGGTGGACACACTGTGCCTCCTCTCACAACCAAAATTAAAAAGACAACAAATATTTGGAAACATGAAAACACCAGAACTGATAGAAAATTGAACTGTACGGAAGTCCAACAACCATTCATCCAGACCAGTAAGATGGGCAGAATCACGGCAGGAAAAAGGGAAGTGCGGACCCGGGAACGCAGGCAGCAGCAGCTGGCAGTTCCCAGGTGTACAGGTGGTGGCTAGCAGACCCCAGGTATGGGGTGGCAACTGTGCAGACCCAGAGAGGCTATTCAAGGCGACTGGCTGACCAGGTGGTCCCACATTCGCACATAGGTAATCTAGGTGAAGGGGAAGCGGAGGAAGGGACTGGAATCCAAGAGAGAGCGGAGCAAGTGCCATTGTTACCTCTCAGACCCTGCCCCCACATACAGCATCACAACTCAGCGACTGGGCTTCCTTGCACTGGAGAACACCTAAGGCTCCACCGCTCACTAAGTAACAGCCACGATCAGACCAAAGGAAAAAAAACACCAAAAATGGCTCAAACTGGAGAACAAATCAAATCCTCAGAGCCAATTCCTCTGAGCAACCAAGAGATAGCCAACCTGTCAGAAGCACAGCTCAAAGCCCTGGTGATCAGGATGCTCACAGAATTGGTTGATTTTGCTCACAAATTAGATGGGAAAATGCTGGATACAATACATGAAATGAAGGAAAACGCACGGGGAACCAAAAGAGATGGGAGGAAAAATGGGACTCAAATCAATGGAGTGGACCAGAAGGAAGAAACTAACAACCAAACAGAAAACGAGGAAGAAACAAGAATTCAAAAAAATGAGGAGACTTTTAGGAACCTCCGGGACATCTTTAAACGTCCCAACATCCAAATTATAGGGGTATCAGAAGGGAATGAAGAAGAGCAACAAGTGGAAAACTTATTTGAAGAAATAATAAAGGAGAACTTCTACAATCTGGCAAAGGAAATAGACTACCAGGAAGTCCAGGAAGCTCAGAGAGTCCCAAAGAAGTTGGACCCCAGGAGGAACACACCAAGGCACATCATAATTACATTAGCCAAGATTCAAATGAAGGAGAGAATTCTAGAAGCAGCAAGGGATAAGGGGACAGTCACCTACAAAGGAGTTCTAATCAGACTGTCAGCTGATTTCTCCAAGGAGACCTTATAGGCAAGAAGGGGCTGGAAAGAAGTATTAGAAGTCTAGAAAGGCAAGGAGCTACATCCAAAATTGCTCTATCCAGCAAAGCTGTCATTTAGAATGGAAGGGCAGATAAAGTGCTTCTCAGATAAGGTCAAGTTAAAGGAGTTCATCATCACCAAGCCTTTATTATATGAAATGTTAAAGGGACTTATCTAAGAAAAAGAAGATAAAAAATATGACAGTAAAAAGACAGCAAACTCACAGCTATTAACAAGCACACCTAAAACAAAAGCAAACAACTAGAACAGGAACATAACCACAGAAATGGAGATCACATGGAGGCTTAGCAACAGGGGAGTGGGAGGAGGAGAGAGGGGGAAAAGGTACAGAGAATAAGTAGCATAGACAGTGGGTAGAAAATAGACAGGGGGAGGGCAAGAATAGTGTGGGAAATGTAGATGCTAAAGAACTTGTGACACATGGACATGAACTAAAGGAGGGAATGTGGGTGGGAAGGGGTGTACAGGGTGGAGGTGAATAATGGGGGAGAAATGGGACAACTGTAATAGCATAATGAATAAAGTATATTTAAAAAAGAGAGGCAAAAGGAGGTGAGGGGTAAAGAAGATAAAAATAATAAATAATAATTACAAACAATTATATAAAGAGACAAACAAAACAAACAAAAACAAAAAAAACAAACAGCAAACAAAAAAACTCTTGCTATTTTCAAACTTGCCGAGCTGGTTTTTCTGGTCTTGCTGGCTGCAATGGCGGAGGGGTGACCGTATCACTTTTCTCTGTGTTTGGCACTCAGTCATCTTTGGGATCCTCTCCCCAGAGGTAGCCCAGTGTCTCTCCATACAGGTCCTGGGGCATGTGTTCTGAGCCTCTTGGAGTGTGTGCACTTTCCTGAGTTTATGGGTGTGAGCTCGGGTCTCTGGTCGCGCACAGCCGTCTCCATCTCTGTTGGCCTGTGCGCAGCTGTCTGTGGTAGTTTGCGCACCTATGTTCCTGCGGCCGTCTGTAGTCGCACGCAGGTGACTATGGTCCCACAGCTGTCTCCGGTGGCGCTCGCTCCTATGATACCGCAGCCATCTGCAGTCACACGAGGGTGCCTATTGTCATGCAGTCATCTCCGTTCATGCACTCAGCTGTCTACAGTTGTGCGGCGACTATGATCGCTCAGCCCATTTCAGCGGTTGACCCGGCTCCCTCCCTAGAGCCCTAGGGCAGGCCTGGCAAGCACCAGCCCAGGCCTCAGCCGCCCTGGTCTCTGCGCTGATCCCTGGGCTCATATTGTTCTGAAGTACTCTCCTTACTGACTAGTTTTTCAATGTCCACTACAATTTTCGATCTCCTGTTTTCAAATATGCTGTGTTACTGTTCTTTGTTTGCTGTGTTCTTCTGTAGATTGGCCAGGTTTTTCTCCCGCATGTAGAGGGAAGTGGAATCTGCTCCCTCCTACTGCACCACCATCTTCCTTTCATTTTATTTTTTAGCATCCTTTTATCCTTATATTGAAAGTGTGTTTTTCTTTTCTCTTCTAACAAGCATACTGCTGGATTTTGTTTGTTTTTTTATAACCCAGTTGACAATCTTTGTCTTTTTATTTGAAGTGTTCAGTCTGCTTCTGCTGTGTATTAACTGATATATTTGAGTATTAGTCATTAGTGGTTAAGCTGTCAGGACTCTGTTTTCAGCAGATGTGGGTTTTAAGGGCATTAGCTTCTACCCATCCCCTCCCCACCCCTTCCTGCCTTCCCCTCTTCTCCTCTCTTCTTCTTGAACCTTCCTTTCTCCCAGGAGAGAGGAGTCATGCTGAGCCATGTTGTGTGCCATTTGAAAGCAAATATTTAGACTATTAGAAACACAGTGCTTGTGCCAGGATGCAGCCAGCTGGGAGCACCTGCTGACAATTTCGCATTTAGCTGAACTTGCTAGAAAAGCCTTCCTTTTCTCTGTGGGCCTTTACTCAGGGTTTATGTTAAGAAGTTGCTGAATCTTTTGGAGAAATATTAGACAAGCTGTGTCCTGACTTAAGGAGACTGGGGCTGTGAAAGACACGTGGCTGCAGTTTCCCGGCATTTTCAGAAAGGTGGCTCCTGGGATGGCTGCATCCGAGTACTGTGCGATTTTTGAAATCCAATATTCTCCTTGTGAGATCACTATGTAGCAGACATTTCTTTTTTGCTAGGTCGTCTACTTCCCATGATTCCATTTGAACTGAACAGTTATTATAAGTCATAAATTTAATTGCCCCTGTAAATGCCTTTCTCTGTACCATTCTGCAAATCTTACTTATGTCTTTTTCCCATTGGATTTTACAAGCTGTTCTTCACAAAAAAGTAAACCATACTCTTCTATTCAAGTGGACTATAGAAATGTCAAAGGATAATACACATACATTGAAATCTGAGTTAGTTCATTTTGAATTTGACAAAATAGCACTTCAGAAGATCACACAAGTGATCTCCAATTTATAAATGGAGAGCCCAAGAGGTGTCACAGCAGGGAAAGGTGAGAGGGTAGGAATCCTGTTCTGACCTTTTCCAACTCAGAGTGCACCAGTGAAGGGTGGGAAGACAAGGGCTGGAGCAGGAATACTGGAGGAGGTCACCCAAAGGGAGCCCTTGAGGTCAGGGCCCTGTGCTGGCTGCAGAGGGTGCATCACATCACTGGCCTTGGACACTTCTATTCAACTTGGGCTCTTCCCCTCCCCACCAGGACTACTGGGGGCAATGGGTGAGGAAAGCAGGGCTCTCCTCTCCTTTCAGCTACAGCAGAGCTGCTGTTCTTTTGTTTCTTCTAGTGGAGTTTACCTAAGACTCTCTTTGAACAAAGACTGCGGCCCATGTTGGCGATGCCAGGTAGGAATTCAGGGCTAGGCTCAGAATCCATGTGTCCTGCCTCTTGAACCTTCCTAGTTCCCTGGGGTGTTTCTTCAACAAAATACCTTCCATTTCTGAAATTTCTTTTAAGCTAACAAGTGAAAGAATATTTTCATTCCCGCCCCCCTACCAGAAATTTCATTCCTTTCCTTACAAGATAGTTTTTGGGTCTTGGTCAATCTCAGGATTTGTTATCCATCCCCATCTCTAATTCGCAGGTTGCCCTTTTGAGGCTTTTTGTAGAGCTCAGATCTGCACCCACTGTATTCCTAGCATTGTTTCTGAGTTTGTGTTTGTGCATTCTTACCATATCTAGACTGCATGCCTCTGAATGGAGAATCATTTGGATTTACCTTCCTGCTATTGACACTATCATTGGACATTAAAGTGAGCTCTGGATCAAGAGCTGTTTCAATTCTGTAAGGATTGATCCTCTAGAACTTAAATGCAGGGTTTACTTTAAATTGTGTGGGTATATGCTTTCGTTGGCTCTTTTAAAGTAGCATGAACTTTCTTTTTTGCTTTGTTATCAGGGGTCCAAATCCCAGCAAAGTGCTACAGCAGTTGTTGGTGCTTCAACCAGAACAACAGCTAAATATATATAAAACCCTGAAGACTCACCTCATTGAGAAAGGAATCCTGCAGCCCCCCTTGAAGGCATAACTGGATCCAGAGAGGGAAAGGCTGAATCGACAATAAAGAATTCTACAGCAAAGCTCTGACCGATGGAATTTTGTAAATGTATGGAAAAAGGTTGAAAATGCAATAGATTGAAGATTTACAGATATGAATGATTCTTCTCTGAAATTACTGTGAATACTGAACAAACACTTACTTGATCTAAGTTATGAAATATGTAGCAAGTCACCACCAAAATATCCTGTACTTTTTCTAAAGTGTATTTTCTGATATGAACTTCCTTTCCTTTACTTGCCATTTTCATAATTCAAAAGACTGGTTTTAAAGAGTCAAATACTATAAAATGAGTAAATTGAAGAGGTCTTAAGAGTGCTTCTGGTAGTGTGCCCTTTGCACAAATATTTACTTTTGCACTTGGAGCTGCTCTCAACTTTAGCAGAATGTTTTACGTAAGGCACAATAGGAAGCTAGTTCTCCTCTTTTAGTTTGAAGTATTTTCTGAAGGGCTTAGTTGTATCCCCCCCCAAAAAAAGTTGTCCACTTTTCAAAGTAAGTAAGTAATCATTTGCTGGCGGAAAACTTTCCACTTTCAGGTAGGTTTGAAATTCAAGAGAGGTAGGCTGAAATTTCTAACTCTGTTGGCTAACATCAAACTCTACTTCCGATAAAGTTGTTTGCAAATGTAACATCACAAAAACTTTTCAAGGGGAACAAAGGAGAACTCTGCTATGAAGAGCATAATGTATGCATCCTCTACAGATTATCAACAGATGACACTAGCTCAGGAGACAGCATAAGACAATGACATGTGGCACA
Source organism: Glossophaga mutica (assembly GCA_039655065.1). NCBI lineage: Eukaryota > Metazoa > Chordata > Mammalia > Chiroptera > Phyllostomidae > Glossophaga > Glossophaga mutica. Next base: position 120,599,466 of record CM077303.1, on the reverse strand, counting down.
GGCTACCTCTTGGTCAAGTTCTCCACTTTTCTTTGAGAACTGGTTTCTGTAAGTTTTGTAGCCACGAGCACAAAAGATCAATGTATAGGGGAGTAAGAAGGGGTGTGGCTGCGGCAGAGAGGAGGGTGCTCAGCTGATTGAGTGACCCATCTCTGGATAAGGCTCTGCATGTTGGTGTCCTGGGTGCCTCCCTCCCAGTTTCCTAGGCAGCCCATGGGACACTCACCTGGCAAGAAGGGAGACCCGCCTGGAAACCCAGTCTGACTTACTCCATAGTAGCAGCTAATCTTTCCTCTTTCTCATCATGATGTAAAACCTGAGGACATCAGCTGATGATATTTTTCTTCCAAGAATGAAAATCAAGCAGGGACTGATACCCACCAAGAAAAGAAGCACACGAATGCCAAACCTTTCTCCAATGGACTGGACACTGTAACCAGATGAGGCCTAGTTTCTTAGCAGTGAATGTAAATAAGCTAATGTTGCTGTGTGCTTTTATAACCATACTTATTGTGTTGAACAGTCAGCAATAAACCTTTGAAAATTGCCTATTGTTCTTTAGCTAAATGTTCAGAGGAGAAATAGATATATTTTAAGGAATGTTTTAATGAAAAGAGTAAATGTTTTTCTAATGAAAAGAGTAAATATTTTTGTTTAAATCAGAAACAGATTTCATTTATTTTATATTTCTGTTCTACTACTATACCTGCAATCAAAGATTGTAGCTATGCCTGGGTTCCACTATATTCCTGGGTTGTAACTATCACTAGCAGCTTCATCATGTGCACTACATGATTATAGTAGATACAGTCAAACTCAGCACCGAGAGTCTGTTTTCTTGGTTTGGTATGCATTCAGTCGATTCATCACAACTGGATATATTTAACTTTATTTCACATTATTCTATAAAAACCTAGAATTGGCATCAGAAATGTTATTATAAGAGGAAATGATCACTTTTAAAATCAGGCTACCTACAAGTTAATTTTCAGCATTTCTCATTATTTGCCTCATAAAAGCTCCACATGTTGATTATAAAAGAATTTAGCATACCAAAATTTAAAAGTAAAATGAAAATTTTGTAATAGTAGCTCACGTTGAAAACTTGGTGAGTTGCACAATAAGAACTCCTTGGAGATACACAGTTCCCTTGCATTTTCTTTAGAGTAATTGGTGAGACACTGCAATGCAGCATTATCAGAGAGTATCGCTGAATACATGTATTATAAAATCAATATTATAATTAAATAAGCTAGAAATATTTGGGGTCACAATAATAGCTTTCCTCAGATATACTTTTAGAGTTGGGTGTACATTATTCTATATGTAAAAAAGTAAATTCTTTTATCAGAGCTCTAAAGTAACTTTTTAGTGTACTTTTATAACATGTATATTAAAATAGAAGATATTTTATCAAAAGATAGCCATAAAACCCTGACTTAGATTCTTTTTATTTTGCACTGTGAAGAGGGTTTGAATTCTAGTATAGCAACATGGTGACAGAAAAATGAAAGACTAGGAACTTCCTTCAGAGTAATGACTAGTTCCAAATTTGCTATTTTCAAAGGGACTCTAATGGTACTAATTGCTTAACTTTTTGATCTGTGGATGAAAATGTTTCCTTGGTGTTTTTCCTTTTGTGGTGGTGCGTATACGTTTACGGTCTGAAAATAAAAAGACCACACCCACCCACCTTTTATTTTTTTCATTTACTTTCAACAAAGATAGTATCACCTCATTCAGTGAAAAAGAAAAAGTCAAAAACAATGTACATATATTATATATGGACAGGAGATAGCTTATGATATGTGTCAATCAGTTCTCGAATCTTTTACTAAAACATAGGAAAATAAAACAAGTGAATCATATTTTGACTTTGTTGTGCCATTTTCTCATTGGAGAAGAAACGTTCAAGCCTTTACAAAATGATGATGGATAGATATAAGTATCGTATATTGTGTATTTTCCATCACCAGCACCTACAGTCACCTACAGTGACATCTTCAAGGATGGGGATAACTAAATTCTGGTGAGGACTGAACATGTGTTTTTGTCAAGAGGTGGCGTCCTTTTAATAGAGTAAGGACTGATTTTTTTGAAGATAAGAATTTTATTTTTTTAATTATATTTTATTGCTTATGCTATTACAGTTGTCCAATTTTTCCCCCTTGGACTCCCTCCACCCAGCACTCCCACTCCCTCAGGCCATCCCCCACACCATCATTCATCGTCCATGGGTCATGTGTATAAGTTCTTTGGCTACTTCATTTCCTAAGCTGTACTTTACATCCCTGTGGCTATTCTGCAAAAAGTACTGAATTTCTATGTCATTTGCCACAGTTTATACATGTTTACTTTTGTGACTCTGGTCCAGTCCCCACTAGATCCAATCCCACTACAGCATTAAGTTGTGTGGATGCTGAATGGCACCTGTTTTGATTGGCCATTGCAATCTCAGTGTCTAGCTGAATGCCAGTACTCTCTAGGCCCTCAAGCTTTGGAACAAATGGATGGGTTTGGAGTCTGAATACTGAACTGTGCACATTTCCACTTGTGTCTCTTAGACATCCCTTCCCTGCCCAGCCCATTTTTTTAAAACAAAGCTTTGAGATTGGCTTTATTATTCCTACTGCTGGAGTCACTTTAAGAGTTAAGTAAAAACTTATGAGTGGGCCTTGATTTGTGTCCAGCCTAGAGGAACTGATTGGTAATCTTGAGTTTCCTTTCTTGTTCTCTGCTCCCCTCTTTTTGCCCATCTGCTGTGGGAAGTGGCAGTTTGGTAGAACCGAACAGAAAGGTTGCCAACAGAGGGGATGTAACAGGATACAGCTAGGGCCCCCCAAAGAGGTCTAGAACTTGGGGTATCCTGGAAATATTAAAAATATAGGATATCTTTACCCCCACAAATCTGAACCAGAGGGATGGGACACATGGAGCAGGGCCATTGACAGTTACTTTGCATATCAACAGTTGTCCAGCTTCATACCTAATATGCAGAAATGGTTATTGTACATATCTAAAACAGCTGGCTAGCTTCAAAGGTATGTTAAGTAGATGGGGCCATGCTTTGAATCAGGGAGTTGGGCGTGAATTCGACCCATGATGTAACTGGGAGGCAGTACCCGCTGGTTACAGAGCCTACATAAGAGCTTGGAGATGGTTGGCTCCATGCCACAGGGCCAGGCTTGCCTGGACTTACTATGGCAGTCCAGAAAAGCTGGAATAGTATGGGAATGCTGGCAGGTGTAGGTGATTGTGGGAGGAGTCAGAAATGGGGCTGCAGAGGGAGATTTGTGCCGGGATTTAAACCCAGACGTGGCAGCCATGCAGGTGGACCACACAGGTTTGGGGTGAACCACATGGTTTTGGGGATCCCTTAATTGTGCAGCTTAGGAAGCAGGAAAGCAAAATGTAGCAGCCATGCAGAGCTCTCTCTCTCAACAGTTAGGAAAAATCCAGGAGAGATTTGCAGGAAGGTAAGGGGTGAAAGGACTCTTGCTGGTGTGTCATGAGAAGGTGCCATGTGGTTTTGAATTAAAAACTGGAGATCTTGGCAACACAGCTCATGGTGCTGGGAACCACAGGAGGCCTGCTAGCCAAGCACGGATTACTGGGAAGAACTGGGGGCTAGCTGAGCCACAGACTTCTATTTTTTCCCTGAGATATGGTACCCTTGACTGGGCAAAAGGGGGAAGGAAGGACTGTGTGTTCGTGGGTGTTTTAAGGGACATTGGAATTTTAACAAAGTTATTAAGTCATCACTCTAAGTCTGTGTAACTTTTGAATAAATAGTTCCTTTCCTTTTCACTGAACTCTGGCATTAAAAGCCATAATTCCTAAGGGCAGCAGGCAAGGTGAACCTAGAACAGGAGGACCCTAGGATAGAGGGGGGTCCATTCGGTAACAGTATCTTGTCCCCCACCTCCCATGGGTCCATTCTGTAACAGGGAGAACCTTGAATCATCAGGTAACGTTGAGAGTCACTGAGTGAGAGTTGACAAATGGATAGTTATCTGATGGTGATAAAGGTAGTTTTCAAAAGGAGCAGAGAGAATACAGCCTGGTTCTCTAATGTGTACAAAGGACGTGGATGGGTAAATCAAGAGCCATGTTGTCCAGAGGGAAAATCATTGAGGGTCAGTCCAGCTGAAGGTATCTTAGTGAGTGAATGAAATCTCAGACTTACAGCACAATAGGGTATGGGATTTGGAATTTAAGTCCTCAGACCCTCCTATCCACTGTGCACTTGGCTGGAATTTAAGGAATCCAGGTGGTTTTCTATTCAAGAATGTGCAATACCAAACTTATGACACAACCTAGAAGAATAATAATTTTGAAGAAGATATTTGAATAATCAAGCATATTTTTATCAGTTTCCATAAATCTCAAAATCTTATGAAAATAAACAAGAGGCTTCCCCTAGTATAGGTAAGACACATTTGAGGGATGAGTCCAAGATGGCGGCATAGGTAGCAGCTGAGCTCGCCCCCTCCCAGGAACACATCAAATGTACACCTATAGTTAGAGCAATTCCTCCCATAGACAACTGTCAGTTGAACAGCTGCACAAGAAGCAAGATAAAGGGATGCATATAGAAGGGTGGGAAGCCACAAGCACTCTCCAGGAGCTGAAGGAACAACCCAGGGCCAGAAGAACAGGCAAGCACCATTGTTTACATTTCCCTGGCACATGGATGATGTACAGGAGCTGCATCCAGTCTCTCTTGCCAACCTGCAGGATGCTGTAGTGTGTCCCCAGCCACCCCTCTGTAACTAGAAAAAGGAGGGAGCCATAGTGCACACAAGGTGCCCCTCCACCTGAAAACTGATTCAGCAGGCACAGCAAGGTGCTGCTGTGTACACAAGGAACTCCCCAGCTGGAGAGAATGTGGAACTAGAAAAATGCTGTGATGCTTGCAGGGGATACCCTGCCCAGAGAGTACAGAGATAAGCTTATGTGGGACTGACCCTCCTGGAGAGAGTGTGGAACTAGCAAAACTTTGCAGTACCCACACGAAAGGCTACCCATGCAGAGTGGGTGGGGTATTGCTGTGTATATGCAGGGTTGCCCTGTCTGAAGAGCATGAAAAACTATCACAATACAGCTCAGCCTGCACTCAAGCCTGCCCCACCCAGTGAAAGGGTGGAACTTGTAGCACATTGAAAGGAAAGCACTCAGAGTGGCCCTGCCCTTACCCTGTTCTGACTGTGGACATTTTAAGCAAGAGCACTCACACAGCGCTGCTCCCTCCTTTGGACGGGCACAGCTGAAGGCACGAAGAGCTGCACTGTGCAGATGGGGAGCAGAGCTGGTGGCATGTTGAGAGGCAAGCCTGCAAAGCAGCCCTACCCAGGCTTTGTTCTGATCACAGACAGTTAAAGCAACAGGGCATGCCAAGGGTGAACCAAACAGCTCCATCTACATTAGGTAGTTTGACCCAGATTAGAGGGCAAGTAAACATGCACACACCAGGCTGCCCCACCAAAAATAGACTCCTTAAAGCCAGGCTACACAACAGGCACCACACACAGCTACCTTGACTACAACTGACCTGCCAAACTATTCACACACTCTACACAGAGACCACTCTTTCAAGACTGGGAAAGAGAGCTATTCTATCCAATTCACAGAAACAAACACAGAATGTAAGAAAAAAATGGGGGGTGGGTAGACAGAAGAATATGCTGCACATGAACAAGAAAACACTAAAAGAAAAACCTTAATGAAATGGAGATAAGTAATTTACCCAATAAGGAATTCAAAGAAATGGGACCTCTGTCCAAGATGGAGGTGGAGATAGATACACTCTGCCTCCTCACACAATCAAAAGGACAACAAATTTGAAAATGAAAAATAACCAGAACTTTCAGAAAATTGAACTGTATGGAAGTCTGACAACCAAGGAGTTAAAGAAGAAACATTCATCCAGACTGGTAGGAGGAGCAGAGGTAGGAAGCTGGGGTGGAGAAGACTCATGGTGGGGCAGTGACTGGAGGACCACGAGAGGCAACAGTCTCTGGTAGACCGGAGTGGTCCCACATTCACATTCAGGAGAACAATTGGGGAGCATGACAAACCACACAACCAAGAGTTCCAGTGCAGGAACATAAAGCCTCAAAACCTCTGAAAAAAACCAGTGGAGGTTGCAGTGGCAGGAGAAACTCCCAGCCTCACAGGATAGTTTGTTGAAGAGACCCACAGGGTCCTAGAACACACACAAACACACTCACCTGGGAATCAGCACCAGAAGGGCCCAATTTGCTTGTGGGTAGTGGGCAAAATGACTGAAAGTCAGTTGAAAGCTGAGTAAACAGCATTGTTCCCCCTCTGACCCCTCCTCCACATGCAGCACCACAACACAGGGATTGTCCCACCCTGGCAAAGACCTAAGGCTCTGCCCCTCACTACGTAACAGGCATGCTGAAACAAAAAAATATGGCCCAAATGAAAGAACAGATCAAAGCCCAAAAAGTAGAACTAAGTGATGAAGAGTTAGCCAACCTATCAGATGTACAGTTCAAAACACTGGTAATCAGGATGCTCACGAAATGGTTGAGTATGGTTGCAAAATAAAGGAAAGAGTGAAGGTTATACAAAGTGAATTAAAGGAAAATGTACAGGGAACCAACAAGGAAGGGAAGGAAACCAGGACTCAAATCAATGGTTTAGACCAGAAGGAAGAAATAAACATTCAACCAGAACAGAATGAAGAAACAAGAATTAAAAAAATGAGAGGCTTAGGATCCTCCAGGACATCTTTAAACGTTCCAACATCTGAATCATAGGAGTGGCAGAAGGAGAAGAGGAAGAGCAAGAAATTGAAAACTTGTTTGAAAACATAATGAAGGAGAACTTCTCCAATCTGGCAGAGGAAATAGACATCCAGGAAGCTCAGATAGTCCCAAAGAAGATGGACCCAAGGAAGCATTCACCAAGGCACATCATCATTACATTAGCCAAGATTAAAATGAAGGAGACAATCTTAAAAACAGCAAGAGAAAAGGAGACAGTTACCTACAAAGGAGTGCCCATAGATTTCTCAAAAGAGACCTTACAGGCAAGAAGGGGCTGGAAAGAAGTATTCCAAGTCATGAAAGGCAAGGACCTACACCCAAGACTGCTCTATCCAGCAAGGGTATCATTTAGAATAGGAGGGCAGATCAAGTGCTTTCCAGATAAGTTCAAGTTAAAGGTGTTCATCATCGCCAAGCCCTTATCATATGAAATGTTAAAGGGACTGATCTAAGAAAAAGAAGATAAAAAATATGAACAGTCAAATGACAACAAACTCACAAATATCAACAACTGAATCTAAAAGAAAAACAAAAATAAAAATGAACTAAGCAAACAATTAGAACAGGAACAGATTCACAGAAATGGAGATCACATAGAGGGTTATCATTGGGGAGAAAGAGGGGAGAAATGGGAGAAAAGGTACAGGGAATAGGAAGCATAAATGATAGGTACAAAATAGACAGAGGGAGGTTAAGAATAGTATAGGAAAAGGAGAAGCCGAAGAACTTATATATACAACCGATGGACATGAACTAAGGTGGGGGAATGCTGGTGGGAAGAGGGGTGCAGGATGGAGGGGAATAAAGAGTAGAAAAAATGGAACAACTATAATATCATAATCAATAAATATATTTTAAAAAGATATCTAAATAAAAATTAGAGTTTAGTTACAAAAAAAGAATTCAAAGAAATTATCATAAGGATGATCAACAAATTTGAGCATACAATAAAGGAATTCAGAGAACACGTCAACAAAGAGATAGAAAAATGTAATAAAGATCCAATTAGAGATGAAGAATATAATAACTGAAATGAAGAAAGAATTACAAGGAATTCACAACAGACTAGTTAATACAGAAGAATAGATTAGTGAGCTGGGAGATAGAACAGTGAAAATTGTCCAATCATAACAGTGAATCAAAAAAGAATTTTTAAAAAACAAAGATAGTAAAAGTGATTTCTGAAATAACATCAAGCACCCTAACATTTTCATTATAGGAATTCCAAAAGGAAGAGGAGGTGGATGAGGAGGAAGATCAAAGAGGAAGTCAAACAAAAAATGAAACACTACCTTGAGACAAATAAAAATGAAACATAACTTTGCAAAATTTACAGAATGCAAAAAAAAAAAAGATGTTATAAGAGGAAAGTTTATAGTTATACAGGCCTACCTCAAGAGACAGGAAAAATCCCAAATGATCTAAACTTATACCTGAAGAAACAAGAAAAAGAACAAACAAACCCCAAAGTAAGTAGAAGTAAATAACAAAAATCAGAGCAGAAATAAACAAAGGAAAATGATAGAAACGATTAATGAAATTTTGAAAGGATAAATAAAATTGACATGTCTTTCACAAGTTTCATCAAGCAAAAAACAGAACAGAAAATCAGAAATGAAAGAGAAGAGATTACAACCAACACCAAGAAATATAAAGGATTGTTAAACAATGCTATGAACAATTAATTATATGCCAACAAATGAAACAATGTAGAGGACATAAATAAAATTTGGGAAATATGCAACCTTCCAAGGCTAAACCAGGAAGAAGCAGAAAATCAATTAAATTGAAGCAGCAGTCAAAAAATTCTCAACAACAAAAGGTGAGAACATATTTTGCCATGCATAATGTACAGGTTTTTTGTCCAAATTTTTGAGGGAAAAATAAGCCATGTGCATTATACATGGGTAGTACTAATTCCGTATCTATGTAAATGTTTTTAATTTTTTTTTATGCTTATGTGTTAAAAGTGTAACTCTGGAAAGCAATAACAATATCCATGTGGAAAATAATACCCTGTAATATGATAGTTTTGTTTCTAAATATAAATAAATAATTGAATTAAAAATTAAAATGACTTTTTTTCCTGAAAGCTTGGGCCCAAAATGTGGGTGTGCATTATACGCAGCAAAATACAGTGGTACCTATCCTCCTTAAACTATTCAAATAAAAAAATAGAGGCAGGAGAAATACTTTCCATCATTCCATCAGGCCAACATTACTCTGATAACTAAACCAAAGACTATATGAGAGAGAGAGAGAGAGAGAGAGAGAGAGAGAGAGAGAGAAATTACAGCCAGTAACGTTGATGAATACAGGTGCTAAAATTCTCAAGAAAATACTAGCAAACAAAATTCAATGAAACATTAAATGGATTATATACCATGAGCCACTGAGATTTATACCAGGAATGCAAGAGTGATTCAGCATCCACAAAACAATTATTGTGAAGCACCACATCAACAAAACCAAGGATAAAAATCATAATTGTTTCAATAGATGCAAAAAAACTTTTGACAAAATTCAACATCTATTTATGATGTAATCTCTCAACAAAGTAGGTAAAGAAAAAAATTACCTCAGTTTGACGAAGTCTATGTATAACAAAGCTCATGGCTGATACAACATTTAATGGTAAAAAGCTGAAAGCTTTTTCTTTAAAATCATGAACAAGACAAGGATGCCCACTCTCGCTACTAGTACTCAATCTAGTATTAGAAGTCCTAGCCACAGCAAGCAGGCAAGAAAAAGAAATAAAAGGCATTCAAATTGGAAAAGAAGAAGTAAAACTCAATATTTGCAGATGATATAATCTATATAGAAAACCCTAAAAATCTACCAAATATTAATAGAATTAATGAAATAATTCTGTAAAGTAGCAGGATACAAAGTTAATAAACAGAAATCCACTGTGTTCCTACACACTAATAACAATCAGGAAAAATTAAGGCCCTGACTGGTGTGGCTTAGTGGATTGGATATCATACAAATCAAAAGGTTGCCAATTTGATCCCCAGTCAGGGCACATGCCTGGGTTGCAGGCCAGCTCCCTGTTTAGGGGTGTGTGAAAGGCAACTGATTGATGTTTCTCTTGCACTTGCCCTCTCCATAAAAATAAATAAATAAAATCTTTTTTATTGTAAAAAAAAAAAAGGAGACCTTAAGAAAACAATCCCATTTATAATTTCTTCAACAATAAAATACCATGAGCCACTGAGCCAATAAAATACCATGAGCCAATAAAAATAAACCCAGGAATAAGTTTAATCAAGGAGATACTCTGAAAACTAACAGAGATGTCCAACCTTTTGGCATCTCTGGGCCACACTGGAAGAAGAAGAGTTGTCTTTGGACACACATTAAATACATTGCTGCATGTAATCACAAAAAAATCTCAGTGTCTTAAATAAATTTATGATTTTGTGTTGGGTCACATTCATAGTCATCCTGAGCCACATGCAGCCTGCAGGCAGCAGGTTAGACACCCCTGAATAGGACATTGAAGAAATAAATTGAAGAGAACACTAATAAAAGAATATCTTTAAAATGAACATACTACTCAAAAAAAATCTACAGATCAATGCAATTCTTATTAAAATAACAATGACATTCTTATCAGAATTAGAACAAGTAATCCAAAATTTTATATGGAACCATAAAGACCATGAATAAGCCAAAGCAATCTTGAGAATGAAGAATAAAATGGGAGGTATCATGTGTCCTGATTTCAAACTATACTAAAAAGCTATAATAATCAAAACAATATGGTACTGGCAAGACAAAAGACACATTGATCATTGGAACAGAATGGAAAGCCAAGAAGTAAATTCTCACTTATATGGTTAACTAATCTGTGACAGAGGACATAAGAACATACAATGAAATAAAAATCTCTTCAATGCATGGAGTTGGGAAAACTGGACAGATACATGCAAACAAATGAAACTGGACCACTCTCTTACACCATATATGAAAATAAACTCAAAGTCAATTAAAGACTTAAGTGTAAGGACTAAAACCATAAAACTCCTCGTAAACGACTTGATATTAGTCTAAGTAATGTTTTCTTTTTTGATATGTTCCATCAAGAAAGGGAAACAAAAGCAAAAATAAACAAATGGGACCTCATCAAATTAAAGAGCTTCTGCACAGAGAAGGAAACCATCAGCAAAATGAAAAGACAACCTACTGAATGGGAGAATATATTCACAAACCATTTATTGGTAAGGGGTTATCCAAAATACAGCGGTGAGCAAAAGTAGGTTTACAGTTGTTTGAATGAAAAAGTACTCACAATAATTAATTAATAATACAAGAATAAGCTCTGTGTTTCATGTACTCACAACTGAAAGCCTACATTTGCCCCCCCAGTATATAAGATATACATACGACTTGATAACCAAAAAAATAAAGTCTGGGACTTCTGGCCAAGATGGAGGCGTAGGTGGACACACTGTGCCTCCTCACACAACAAAAATTAAAGACAACAAAGATTTAGAAACAAGAAAACAATCAGAACTGATAGAAAATTGAACTGTACGGAAGTCCAACAAGCATTCATCCAGACCAGTAAGAGAGGTGAAATCGAGGAAGGAAAAAGTGGAGGTTGGTGGACCCAGGTGCACAGGCAGCAGTGGCTAGCGGACCCCAGGCATGGGGTGGAAAGAGTGCAGACCCAGAGAGGCCACGCAAGGCAGCTGGCTGACCAGGTGGTCCCATATTCTCGCACAGATAATCCAAGCGAAGGGGAAGTGGCAGAAGGAACTGGAATCCGGGAGAGAGCTGAGCAAGTGCCATCATTCCCTCTCAGACCCCGCCCCCACGTACAGCGTCACTACTCAGCAACTGAGCTGCCCCACCCTGGGGAACACCCAAGGCTCTGCCCCTCACTACATAACAGCTGTGACCAGGCGCCCCCCCCTTCAAAAAAAAAAAAAAAACAAACAAAAAGGGCTCAAACCGGAGAACAAATCAAAGTCCCAGAGCCAATTTATCTAAGTGATGAAGAGATAGTTAACCTATCAGATGCACAGTTCAAAGCCCTGGTGATCAGGATACTCACAGAATTGGTTGATTTTGCTCACAAATTAGATAAACAAATGAAGGCTACAATAAGTGAAATGAAGGAAAACACACAGGGAACCAATAGAGATGGGAGGAAAACTGGGACTCAAATCAATGGAGTGGACCAGAAGGAAGAAACAAACAACCAAACAGAAAAGAAGGAAGAAACAAGAATTCAAAGAAATGAGGAGAGGCTTAGGAACCTCCAGGACATCTTTAAACATCCCAGCATCCGAATTATAGGGGTCCCAGAAGGGGAAGAAGAAGTGCAACAAGTGGAAACTTATTTGAACAAATAATAAAGGAGAACTTCCCCAATCTGGCAAAGGAAATAGACTTCCAGGAAGTCCAGGAAGCTCAGAGTCCCAAAGAAGTTGGACCCCAGGAGGAACACACCAAGGCACATCATAATTACATTAGCCAAGATTAAAATGAAGGAGAGAATTCTAGAAGCAGCAAGAGATAAGGGGACAGTCAGCTCCAAAGGAGTTCCCATCAGACTGTCAGCTGATTTCTCAAAAGAGACCTTCCAGGCAAGAAGGGGCTGGAAAGAAGTATTCCAAGTCTTGAAAGGCAAGGACCTACATCCAAGATTGTTTTATCCAGCAAAGCTTTAATTTAGAATGGAAGGGCAGATAAAGTGCTTCTCAGATAAGGTCAAGTTAAAGGAGTTCATCATCACCAAGCCCTTATTATATGAAATGTGAAAGGGACTTACCTAAGAAAAAGAAGATAAAAAATACGACAGTAAAAAGACAGCAAACTCACAGATATTAACAACCACACCTAAAACAAAAGCAAACTAAGCAAAGAACTAGAACAGGAACAGAAACACAGAAATGGAGATCACATGGAGGGTTAGCAACAGGGGAGTGGGAGGAGGAGAGAGGGGGAAAAGGTACAGAGAATAAGTAGCATAGACAGTAGGTAGAAATAGACAGGGGAGGGTAAGAATAGTGTGGGAAATGTAGAAGCTAAAGAAATTATGACACATGGACATGAACTAAAGAGGGGAATGTGGGTGGGAGGGGGTGTGCAGGGTGGAGGGAAATGATGGGGGAGTAATGGGACAACTGTAATAGCATAATCAATAAAATGTATTTTAAAAAATAAAGTCTGGTTAAGAAATGGGCAGAGGCTATGAAAAGACGTTTTTCCGGAGAAGATATACAGATGGGCAACAAAAACTGGAAAATATGCTCAATGCCACCACACATCAGGAAAATGCAAATGAAAACTCCACTGAGGTATCACCTCACACCTGTCAGAATTACTATTATCAAAAACTCAACAAATAGATAACAGGTGTTGACAAGAATTGTGGAAAAAAGGGAACCTTTGTGCACCATTGCTGGGACTGTAAATTGTTGTAGCCACTATGGAAAAAAATATGGAGATCCTTAAAAAACAAAATAGGTCTACCATATGACTCAGGAATTTCATTTCTAGGTATTTATCTGAAAAAAAAAACACCCCACACTGATTCAAAAAGATATATGCACCCTTATGTTCTTTGCAGCATTATTTACAATAGCCAAGATATGGAAACAACTCATATGTCCATTGAGATGAATGGATGAAGATGTGATAACCACACACGCACAAACACACACAAGGTGTTGCGGACTGTTCAGCCTGGTTTCAGGAGTTGTAACCCTCACCCCATGGTGGGCTGTGTAAGAGCCAAGGGACCCACTTCATCTGGGTCTGTTCTGTCAAGAGGACGTGACCTACTAAGGAGATAAAGCTTATTTCCCTGGCAGGAGCGCTGCTTTTGCCTCATCCATCTCTGGCCCCATTGCTTGGTTGGCAGTCAATGACAGGTAAGACTCCTCATGGGAGGGGCAACCTAAGCCAGACACAACCACTTGGGAGGCCTCATGGAAGGACTTGGGGGGGATGCAGCAAAGAGGATGTGATGGACCCTTACCTCCCGGCTATTCTGACATAGCCCGAGTCCTCATTTCCGTCTGTGAGAGGTCTTCTGCTTCCTCATCGGCTTAAAGCCTGAAACTATGAGGCAAGCGGCGCAGCCCTGTGCCGGCCAGGATGGTTCCCTGGGTGATCAGGCATAAGAAAGAATTCCTAAAGTCCTGTGAAACCTGCTTTGCTAAGAGTGCTCTCATTTAAATGATAAGGGTCTGAGGAGGAAATGAGATTGTCTCCCAAAGTTTTGCAACCTCCTTTCCTGACAGACATTGACTCAGATTAAGCCCTTAGATTTCTTTGAAATGTTAACCATTGTTTGATCCTTGCCATCTGACATACCTGTATTCCTGTGTATTTGAACCCAATAAAAGCCGAGTGAGGAAGGGGCTCTGGGTCATTCTCCTCTGAGAGTTTGACCACCTTTCCTTCCCAAGCAGTCATGTCTTGGTAGTTTTTATTTTCATCCGTGACAGAGGGATGAGGCTCTGCAGGCGGAGCACCCCCACATCTGGAGCCCAGGACAGGGGCCCCCGCAACAAGGGAATATTATGTGGCAATAAAAAATGAAATCTTGTATTTGACAACGTGGATGGACCTAGAGAGTATTATGTTAAGTGAAATAAGTCAGACTTAGAAAGACAAATACCATATTTTGCCATGTATAATGTGCACCCATGTTTCGGGCCCAAAGTTTCAGGAGAAAAATGTTTTGTTTTAATTGTTTAAATTTATTTATTTATATTTAGGCACTTATTTTCTGTATTATAAAAGAATGTTAGCAATTATTTTTGAACAAATTATAAGAAATTTTGTGAACAAATAATTAGAAAACACAAGAACAGATATAAGATATTTCAGGTACTACCCATGTATAATACACATCCTTATTTTTCCCTCAAAAATTTGGGCAAAAAGTATGCATTACACATGGCAAAATATGGTACCTTATGACTTCACTTATATCTGAAATCTAAAAAATAAAACCAGATGACAAAACAAAAAATAAAACAAAGACTCATAGGAACAGAGACCAAAGGGATGGTAACTGGAATGGAGTGGAGGGGGAAGGAGTGAAAAGGAGAAGGTGAGTATAGTCGATGAAGTCATGACAAGTTTGCACAGTGACAGGTGGCTACTAAAGCTAGTGTCGGGGTCACATTGCCAGGCATAAAAATGTCAAATCACTATATCGTGCACCTGAACCTAATATAACTGTATAATATTACATAGCAACTATATTTAATTTTATAAAATTAAATTAAAAAGACATATTTGAACTGTGGGCAGCTCTATGTTTTCAAGAGTTATGCTGAGAAAGAGTTCACATACCATTACTTTGTGCAGTCACCACCACATCCAGTCTGAAAGCATTTCCATCACTCCCCAAATTCCCGGGGAGCCCATTTGCAGTTAATCCCCACTCCAACTCCCAGTGTTAAGGCAACTACTGACTTGCTTTCTGTCTCTATAAATTTGTCTTTTCTGGACAGCTCATATAAACAGAACCCTACAATATGTAGTGTTTTGCATCAGACCTAATATTTTTAAATGTATCAGTACTTCTTTCCCTTTTATTAATACAATATTTTGCTGACCCATTTACCAGATGATAGACATTTATTTCCAATTTTTGGGTCTTATGAGAAATGTTGCTATGACTATTTATAGTCATGTCTTTGTGTGGGCATGTCTTCATTTTCTCTTGGACAGAGTTCTAGGGGTGAGTTATGTGATAAATTTATGTTTAACTTTATTTATTATTTATCTTTGATTTATTTATAAATAAAATAAATACAATTTTATTTTATTTACTTTTAGAGAGAGGGGAAGGGAGGAAGAGAGGGAGAGAAACATCAGTGTGTGGTTGCCTCTTGCACACCCCCAACTGAGGACTTGGCCCGCAATCCAGGCATGTGCCCTGACTGGGAATTGAACCAGCCACCTTTTGGCTCACACACAGGCTCGTACTCAATTCAGTGAGCACAGCAGCCAAGGCTATGTTTAACTTTTTAAGAAATGACCATACTGTTCAAAGCAGCTGTACAATCTTGCGTTCCTGTCTGTAATGCACAAGGATTCCAGTTTCGCTACATCCTCAACAAAAGCTGGTATTGTCTGTCTTTTTTTATGGTTGTTCTATTAGAGTTGTCCCAATTTTCTCCAATTGCACTCCCCAGCCCCATCCCACCCCAACTCCCACAGTCAATACTCACCCTGTTGTCCATGTCCATGGGTCATTTATATTTGTTCTTTAGGCCCTTGCCCTTCTTTCCTCCCTTATACCCCTTCCCTAGCCCCCTAGTCCCTGTCAGCCTGTTCTTTGTTTCCATATCTCTATGGAACTATTTTGCTAATTTGTTTGCTTTGTTGATTAGGTTCCACTTATAGGTGAAATTACACGGTATTTCTCTTTTACCACCTGGCTTATTTCACTTAGTATAATGCTCTCCAATTCCATCCATGCTGTCACCAATGGTAGGAGTTCCTTCTTTCTTTCTGCTGCATAGTATTCCATTGTGTAAATGTACTAGTTTTTTGATCCATTCATCTACTGGTGGGCACTTAGACTGTTTCCAGCACTTGGCTATTGTAAATAGGGCTGCAATGAACATAGGGGTGTGTAAATTCTTGTGAATTAGTGATTCAGGGCTCTTAGGGAATAAGCCCAACAGTGGAATCACTGGATCAAAAGGCAGTTCCATACTTAGTTTTCTGAGGCAACTCCATACTGTTTTCTACAGTGGCTGCACCAGTCTGTATTCCCAACCATGGTGCACTAAGGTTCCCTTTTCTCCACACCCTCTCCAGCACTTGTTGTTTGTTGATTTCCTAATCATGGCCATTCTGACCAGTGTGAAATGGTACTTCATTGTGGTTTTAATTTGCATCTCTCTGATGGCAAGTAATGCTGAGCATCCTTTCATATGTCTCTGGGCCCTCTGTATGTCATCCTTGGAGAAGTATCTGTTCAAGTCCTTTGCCCATTTTTAATTGGATTGTTTGTCTTCCTGACGTTCAGTCATATGAGTTCTTCATATATTTTGGAAATCAAACCTTGTCCGAGGTATCATTGGAAATTATGTTTTCATTTTGCTGATTTTTTTTTTTAGCCATGCAGAAGCTTTTTAATTTGATGTAGTCCCATTTGTTTATTGTTTCCTTTATTTCTCTTGCCCTAGAGAATGTATCAGCAACAACATTGCTGCTTGGGATATCTGAAATTTTCCTGCCTAGGTTTTCCTCTAGGACTTACTTCTATAGTGTTGTGGTTTATGTTTAAGTCTTTTATCCATTTTGAGTTTATTCTGGTGTGTGGTGTAAGTTGGTGGTCTTGATAGCCATTCCAGCTCATGTGTGGAGGTACCTCAAGGTGGTTTTAGTTTGTATTTCCCTCATGGCTAATGATACTGAGTGTTGTGGACCGTTCAGCCTGGTTTCAGGAGCTGTAACCCTCACCCCATGGTGGGCTGTGTAAGAGCCTAGGGACCCACTTCATCTGGGTCTGTTCTGTCAAGAGGACGTGAGCCACTAAGGAGACAAAGCTTATCTCCCTGGCAGGAGTGCTGCTTCTGCCTCATCCATCTCTGACCCCAATGCTTGGTCAGTAGTCAATGACAGGTAAGACTCCTCCTGGGAGGGGCAACCTAAGCCAGACGCAACCACTTGGGAGGCCCTCATGGAAGGACTCCGGGGGCTGCAGCAAAGAGAATGTGATGGACCCTTGCCCCCTGGCTATTCTGACATAGCCCGAGTCCTCATTTCCATCTGGGAGATGTCTTCTACTTCCTCATCGGCTTAAAGCCTGAACTATGCTGGCCGGCAGTCCTGTGCCGGCCAGGACAGTTCCCTGGATGATCCGGCATAAGAAAGAATTTCTAAAGTCCTGTGAAACCTGCTTTGCTAAGAGTGCTCTCATTTGAATGATAAGGGTCCGAGGAGGAAATGAGTATGTCTCCCAAAGTTTTGCAACCCCCTTTCCTGACAGACATTGACTCAGATTAAGCCCTCAGATTTCTTTGCAATGTTATCCATTGTTTGATCCTTGCTGCCTGACATACCTGTATTCCTGTATATTGGAACCCAATAAAAGCCTAGTGAGGAAGGGGTTCTGGGTCATTCTTCTCTGAGAGTTTGACCACCTTTCCTCCCCACGCAGATCATGTCTTGGTAGTTTTATTTTCATCCGTGATGGAGGGATGGGGCTCTGCAGGTGGAGCCCCCAACATCTGACGCCCAGGACAGGAGCCCCCACAGTTGAGATTCTTTTTGTGTGTTTATTTGTTATTTGTACATCTTCCTTAATGAAATGTCTATTCATATCTTTGTTCATTTGTACATGGGTTTTTTTCTTCTTGTTGAGTTATAAGAGATCATTATATAAGCTAGATACAAACCTCTTATTAGATATAGTAAGCCTTCCCTTAATGTTGTCATAGGTTCTTGGAACTGAAGTGAAACAATGTATAACAGAACCAAGTTTATCATTGGCTAACTGATACAAATGAAACAATTTCCTGTGGTATTTCATCAACATTATAACAAAATGACACTGAACAAAACAACTTTATTTGAGGACCTGCTGTGTAGACTTGCAAATATTTCCTTCCAGGTTGTGGCTTTTTTTTTTGGTCCCTTTCTTAAGACATTTTTTTAAAAGAACAGTTTCAGTTTCGCAGCAACACTGAGGGGAAATACAGCAGATTCACATATACCCTCTGCTGTGGGACCCCCTACCCACTTGCCACATGCATAGCCTCCCCCATCATCCACATCCCCAACCAGAGTTGTACATTTGTTACAATTGATGAGCTTACACTGACACATCATAATCACCCCAGGAACACAGTTTCCATTATGGTTCATTCTTGGTGGTGTACTTTTTTTGGGTTCAGACATATGTATAATAAGTACCCATTATCATGGTATCATACAGACTATTTTCACTTCCCTAAAATTCCTCTGTGCTTCCCCTATTCATTCCTCACCCTACCCCAATACCTGATCTTTTTATTATCTCCATAGTTTTGTCTTTTCCAGAATATAATATAGTTAGAATTATATAGTATGTAGCTTTTTCAGATTGGTTTGTTTTACTTAGTAACATGCATTTATGGTTCTTCCATGTCTTTTCATGACTTGGTAGCTTAGTCCTTCTTAGTGCTGAATGGTATTCTATTGTCTGTATATATCACAGTTTATTAATTCACTCACCTACTGAAGGACATCTTGCTTGCTTCCAAAAGTGGCAGTTATGAGTAAAGCTGTTGTAAACATCAGTATGCAGGTTTTGGATGGACATAACCTTTCAACTTGTTTGGGTAAAATTCAACAATTATGGCTACTAGATAAGATGGCAACTTCATGTTCAGTTTTGATTTTAATTAGCTATTTTTTAAAGATCTTTTATTTATTTATTTTTAGAGAGGGGGAAGGGAGGAAGAAAGAGGGAGAGAAACATCAATGTGTGAGAGATATATCGAGTGGTTGCTTCTTGAGTGCCCCCAACTGGGCACCTGGGCTGCAACCCAGGCATGTGCCCTGACTGAGAATTATACTAGTGATTTTTTTGGTTGGCAGGCCAGCACTCAATCCACTGAGCCATACCAGCCCAGGCTCGTGTTCAGTTTTGTAAAAACGTTATCAAATTGTCTTCCAAAGTGGATATACGAATTTGCATTCTGACCAGCAATAAATGAGAGATCCTATATTTCCACATCCTTGCCAGCATTTGATTTTTGTCAATGTTCTGGATTTTGACCATTCTTATAGGTACCTAGTGTTTGAACTTGCATTTTCCTGATGCCATATGATATGCAGCATCTCTTATGTGCTTAGTTGCTCTCTGTATATCTTCTGTTAAGACCCTTGGCTCATTTTTAAAACCAAACTGTTTGTTTCTTTACTTTTGAATTTTAAGAGTCCTTGGTATATTTAGGGTAGCAGTCCTTTCTCAGATGAATCTTTTGCAAATATTTTCTACAGGTCTGTAGATTGTCTTCTCATTCTCCTGACATCATGTTTCACAGGACAGGAAGTTTTAATTTGAATGAATTCCAGTCTATCAATTCTTTCTTTCATGAATTGTGCCTTTGATGTTTAATGATGATGTAGTTACTACAGGGTATGTAGTTACTATGATGGAACAACTTCGATGTTGTCAGTCATTGCCTAACCCGAGGTCATCTAGGTTTTTTTATGGTCTAGTTTTATAGTTTCACATTTTCCATTTAGTTTATGAGCTGTTTTGAGTTATATTTGTGAAAGATGTAAGTTCTGTGCCTAGATTCACTTTTTTTTTTTTGAATATTGATATCCAGTTGTTCTACCGGTTTGTTAAAAGACTAATTTTAGCTCCACTGTATGGCCTTTGTTCCTTTGTCAAAAATCAGTTGACTGTATTTATATGCTTCTATTTCTGGGCTCTGTATTTTGTTCCATTGATCTATTTGTCTATTATTTTGCCAATACCACACTGTCTTGATTATTGCAGCTTTATGGTAACTCTTGATGTCAGGTGGAGTCAGTCTTCCAACTTTGTTCTCCTACAAAATTGTGTTGGCTGTTCTGGGTCTTTGCTTCTCCACATAAACTTTGGAATCAGTCTGCCAGTACCCATGAAGCAACATGCTGTGGCTTGACTAGGATCTCATCGAGTCTGTGGATCACATTGGGAAGAGCTGACATCTTGTTTGACAATACTGAGTCTTTGATAGAAATATCCAGGAACATGGAATATCTGTTTATTTAGTTTTTTTCATTTCATGTATCAAAATTGTATAGTTTTCCTCACAGATATATGTACATATCTGGTTAATTTATAGGTAAATATTTCATTTTGGGGGTGGTAATGTAAATGGCATTGTTTTTAACTTCCAATTCCACTTATTCTTTGCTGTTACATAGGAAAGTGAGTGACTTTTGTATATCAGCCTTTCTATCCTGAAACTCTTCCGTAATTAGTTTGAAGTTTTTTTTGTCAGAAATTTTAAAAATTTTCTGCCTAAGGTCATGTCAGCTGTCAACAAAGATAGTTTTGTCTTTTTTCCCAAGCTGAATATAAACTGTATACTTCTTATTTCCTTTATTTATTTATATTTGTCTTAGTGCATTAGTGCATTAGAACTGTCAGTATGATGTTGAAAAGGAGTGGCGAGGACATCCTTGCCTTGTAGCTAATCTTAATGGTAGAGCTTTGAGCTTTTCACCATTGAGTATAATGCTAATTGTAATTTTGTATAGTCTCTATAGAGTTGAGGAAGTTCCCCTTTATTACTAGTTTATGTGACGGGGTTTTGGATTTTATCAATTTTTTTTTGGCATTTATTGATATGACCTGCGAGGGACCCCTGTCCTGGGCGCCAGATGTGGGGGGGGCTCCACCCGCAGAGCCCCATCCCTCCATCACGGATGAAAATAAAAACTACCAAGACATGATCTGCGTGGGGAGGAAAGGTGGTCAAACTCTCAGAGGAGAATGACCCAGAACCCCTTCCTCACTAGGCTTTTATTGGGTTCCAATACACAGGAATACAGGTATGTCAGGCAGCAAGGATCAAACAATGGATAACATTGCAAAGAAATCTGAGGGCTTAATCTGAGTCAATGTCTGTCAGGAAAGGGGGTTGCAAAACTTTGGGAGACATACTCATTTCCTCCTCGGACCCTTATCATTCAAATGAGAGCACTCTTAGCAAAGCAGGTTTCACAGGACTTTAGAAATTCTTTCTTATGCCCGATCATCCAGGGAACTCTCCTGGCCGGCACAGGGCTGTACTGCTTGCCTCATAGTTTCAGGCTTTAAGCCAATGAAGAAGCAGAAGACATCTCCCAGATGGAAATGAGGACTCGGGCTATGTCAGAATAGCCAGGGGGCAAGGGTCCATCACATTCTCTTTGCTGCAGCCCCCGGAGTCCTTCCATGAGGGCCTCCCAAGTGGTTGCGTCTGGCTTAGGTTGCCCCTCCCAGGAGGAGTCTTACCTGTCATTGACTACTGACCAAGCATTGGGGTCAGAGATGGATGAGGCAGAAGCAGCACTCCTGCCAGGGAGATAAGCTTTGTCTCCTTAGTGGCTCACGTCCTCTTGACAGAACAGACCCAGATGAAGTGGGTCCCTAGGCTCTTACACAGCCCACCATGGGGTGAGGGTTACAGCTCCTGAAACCAGGCTGAACGGTCTGCAACAATGACCATGTGATTTTTCCTTTTTAGCTTATTGACATGGTGGAGTACTTTGATTTTCAAATATTGAACCAACCTTGGATATTTGGGATAAATCCCATTCGATTGTGATATAGAATTACTTTTATACATTGTTGGACTTGATTTTTGTTGGGAACCACCCTGCCCGGTTTCAAGAGCTGTAAACCCCCCATGGCTAAGGCTGAGTGAGCAACCTTCGCACCATAAGCCAGTAAGGAGACAAGGCTTATCTCCCTGGCAGGAAGGCCGCTTCTGCTCCTTTTACTTCATCCATAACTGGCCCCCAATACTTGATCGGTTAGCCAATGAGGGGTAAGATTCCCCAAGCGGGGAATGACCTAAGCCAGGCATGATTACATGGAGGCCCCAAGGAAGGACTGACCGGGCTATAGCAAAAGGGTGGTGATGGACCCTCAGCTTTGACATAGCCTGAGCCCTCATTCTGTCTCCTAATCTCTTAGCTGCCTTACTCCCCCTGCCTGACTTAAGCCTGAGACAACGCCTTAAGCCTGAAACAATGCTGGTGGTGGGTATCGCCCTGTCCTGGAAAGGGTGGGTTCCCTAGGGCAATCAGGCCTAAGAAAGAATATGTAAAATCTTGTGAAACCTACTTTGTTTAGAATGCTCTCAGCTGAATAAGGGTCCAAGCAAGAAGTGAGTTTGTTCCTCAAAGTTTTATGGCCATTTAGCTATCTGACCCTGACTCAAAATAAGCCCTCAGAGTTCTTTGTACTTTTCTACTGTTTGATCCTTACTGCCTGACAATGATTAATGAGCTTTACCTGTTTGTATTCCTATGCAAAATGACCCAATAAAAGTCCATGGAGGAACAGGCTCAAGGTCCTTCTGCTTTGAGAGATTGGCAACCTTTCCTCCCCAAGCAGATCATGTCTTCGTAGACTTATTCTCATCCATGTTGGCCAGCGGGTGGGAGGCACCTGTGGGTGGAGCCCCCCCACAGATTTTCTAATATTTTGTTGAGGATTTTTGCATTTATGATCATGAAAGATATTGCTCTACAGATTTTGTTTGTTTGTAATATTTTAGCCTGGTATTGGTATTAGGGTAATGTTGTCCTCATAGAATGAGTTAGGAAGTATTCCCTCTACCTCTATCCTCAGAGATTATAGAGAATTGGTGTAATTTCTTCCTTAAACATTTGGTAGGATTCACTAGGGGACCCATCTGGGCCTGGTGCTTGTTTTGGAAAGTTATTTATTAGTGATTCAATTTCTTTAATATATAGAAACCTATTCAAACATTTTATTTTTTCTTGTGTTAAGGCAAATTGTCTTTCAAGGAATTTGGTTTCTTTCATCTAGGCTATCAAACTTATGGGCACAGAGTTTCTTTATTACCTTTTAACTCCCATACGGTCGGTAGATGTCTTCTTTTCCTTTTCTGATATTAGTAACATGCATCCTCTCTCTCTTTTCCTGCCTTTTAAAATGTACCTTGACTAGAGGCTTATTCATTCCATTGACTTTTTCAAAGAACTTTTGATTTCATTGATTTTTCTGCATTGATTTCCCATTTTTAATTTTATTGATTTCTTTTTTAAATATATTTTATTGATTATGCTATTACAGTTGTCCCATTTTTCCCCCATCGTTCCCCTCCACCTTGAACACACCCTCCCACCCACATTCCCCCTCTTTAGTTCATGTCCATGTGTCATAAGTTCTTTAGCTTCTACATTTCCCACACTATTCTTGCCCTCCCCATCTATTTTCTCTCTACCATCTATGCTACTTAATCTCTGTACCTTTTTCCCCTCTTCCTTCCTTCCACTCCCCTGTTGCTAACCCTCCATGTGATCTCCATTTCTGTGGTTCTGTTCCTGTTCTAGCTTTTTGCTTAGTTTGCTTTTGTTTTAGGTGCAGTTCTTAATAGCTATGAGTTTGATGTCTTTTCACTGTCCTATTTTTGATCTTCTTTTTCTTAGATAAGTCCCTTTAACATTTCATAGAATAAGGGCTTGGTGATGATGAACTCCTTGAACTTGACCTTATCTGAGAAGTGCTTTATCTGTCCTTCCATTCTAAATGACAGCTTTGCTGGATAGAGCAATTTTGGATGTAGGTCCTTGACTTTCATGACTTGGAATACTTCTTTCCAGCCCCTTCTTGCCTGGAAGGTCTCTTTTGAGAAATCAGCTGACAGTCTGATGGGAACTCCCTTGTAGGTGAGTGTCCCCTTATCCCTTGCTGCTTTTAGAATTCTCTCCTTCATTTGAATCTTGGCTAATGTAATTCTGATGTGCCTTGGTGTGTTCCTCCTGGGGTCCAACTTCTTTGGGACTCTCTGAGCTTCCTGGGTGTTCTGGTAGTCTATTTCCTTTGCCAGATTGGGGAAGTTCTCCTTTATGATTTGTTCAAATAAGTTTTCCACTTGTTGCTCTTCCTCTTCCCCTTCTGGGACCCCTATAATTCGGATGTTGGGACGTTTAACCATGTCCCGTAGGTTCCTAAGCCTCTCCTCATTTTTTTGAATTCTTGTTTCTTCCTCGTTTTCTGTTTGGTTGTTAGTTTCTTCCTTCTGGTCCACTCCATTGATTTGAGTCCCAGTTTTCCTTCCATCTCTATCAGTTCCTCATGCATCTTCCTTCATTTCACGTATTGTATCCTGCATTTTTTCATCTAATTTGTGCGCAAAATCAACCAATTCTGTGAGCATTTTGATGACCAGTGCTTTGAACTGTGCATCTGATAGGTTGGCTATCTCTTGGTCGCTTAGAAGAATTGGCTCTGGGGGCTTTTATTTGTTTTCTGGTTTGAGCCATTTTTAGTGGTTTTTTTTTTGGGGGGGGGGTTTAGTCTGGTCTCGGCTATTACGTAGTGAGGGGTGGAGCCTTAGGTGTTCCTCAGGGCGGGGCAGCCCAGTCGCTGGGTTGTGATGCTATAGGTGGAGGCGGGGTCCAAGAGGGAAGAATGGCGCCTGCTCCACTCTCTCCTGGACTCCGGTCCCTTCTGCCGCTTCCCCTTCTCCTGGATTATCTGCGCACGCGCGGGTGCTGTTACGTAGTGAGGAGTGGAGCCTCAGGCGCTCCCCAGTGTGGGGCAGCCCAGTCGCTGGGTTGTGCTGCTGTATGGGGGGGCGGGGTCTGAGAGGGAACAATGGCGCCTGCTCCGCTCTCTTCTGGATTCAGTCCCTTCCGCTACTTCCCCTTTGCCTGGACCGTCTGCACGCGCGAATGTGGGACCACCTGGTCAGCCAGCCGCCTTGTGCGGCCTCACTGGGTCTGCACAGTTGCCCCCCTGTGCCCGGGGTCCGCCAGCTGCTGCCTGTGGGCCCGGGGACCGCCAGCCGCCGCCTGTGCACCTGGGAACTGCCACCTGCTGCTGCTTGCATTCCCGGGTCTGCACCTCCACTTTCTCCTGCCTCGACTCTGCCCCTCTTACCGGTCTGGATGAATGGTTGTTGGACTTCCGTACAGTTCAATTTTCTATCAGTTCTGGTTGTTTTCTTGTTTCTAAATATTTGTTGTCCTTAATTTTGGTTGTAAGAGGAGGCACAGTGTGTCCGCCTACGCCTCCATCTTGGCCGGAAGTCCTAATTTTATTGATTTCTGAAATAATTATTTCTTTTCCTCTGTATACTTTATATTTAATTTGTTTTTCTTTTTCTGGTTTCCTAAAGTGAAAGATTATTGATTTTTTATCTTTTTCTTTTTTGGAAAGGTTTTATTTATTTATTTTTAGAGAGAGGGGAAGGAAAGGAGAAAGAGAGGGAGAGAAACATCAATGTGAGAAAGAAACATCCATCCATTGCGTCTCATACATGCCCCAACCAGAGACTGAAGCCACAACCCAGACAAGTACCCTGACCAGGAATCAAAATGGCAACCTTTTGGTTTGCCGGATGGTGCCCAACCAACTGAGCCACACTGGTCAGGGTGATCTTTCTTCTTTTTTAAAGATGTGCACTGCTTTCCCCACATTCCACAAATTTTGATAAGTTGTGTTTTTATTTTCATTTAGCTCAAAATACTTAAAGTACATGGAGATTTCACACCACGTTTCTAAATAACACATGAGCCAAAACAGATATTTCAAGAGAATTTTTAAGATTTTCCTATTATCCATTTCTATTTTAGGTCCTTTCTGGTCAGATAGTAGACACTGTATGATCTCTATTGTCTTAAATTTATTAAGACGCATTTTATGGCCCACAACCTGGTCTGTCATGGTGACTGTTCCATGTGAATTTGAGAAGAATGCATTCTGCTGTTGGGTGACGCTGTCTGTAGATGCTAGTGATGTCCAGTTGTTGAGTTCAGCTTCTCATTGACCTCCTGCCTGCTGAATCTGTCCATTTTTGATGGTGGTGTGTTGAAGTTTCCAACTATGATAGTGCATTCATCTGATTCTCCTCACAGTTCTTACCATTTTTTTGTCTCAAGTAATTTGATACTCTGCTGTTAGGTGCATGGCTTGACAATTTTCTTAATGGTGTCTTTTGAGCTGTGACAATTTTTAATTTTGATGATAATCGACTTACCAATTTTTTGTCTGCTGAGGACCCTGTGGGCAACCTCAGGGCTGGTTGGGATCATGTGGGTCACTCCAACCACCTCCAGGTCCCACTCTGTATGTGTATCGCCTGTCCCAAGAATACGCTTGTTTAAACACACATTGCCAGGCCTATGGGACATTAGCCCACACAACTCACTCTTTGCTGAGATTGTCACTTCTGCTGACAACTTCTCTGGGTACAAGTGTCACCCACTGTTTCAAATTGTGTGAGCTCTCTTTGACTGCTGAGGTCCTCACAGTCCTGTCCTGCCTGGACCAAACGAGCTGGCAGGGGAATGGAAGCAGCCCAGGGGAAAACTGCCCACAGATGCCCACTGTGCAGCAGCTTTCTGAGCATAATTGCTTCTGATGTTGCTGTGCACCTTTCCTGGATTTCCAGAGTGCTGGAATGATCAGTGTTGTCCAGGTGTAGAGAACTTCTTGGGAAAGAAGCTATGTTAAACTCTTCCTTTAGCCATAGCTGGGAATCCCACCTTGGCAACTCTATTTTATAGGAGGTAGGAAGGGATAACCACCCTTAATCCAAATATGCCACCCTCAGCTGAAGAGGAGTGACAAAGTGCGCACACCATCAGAAATATAAAAATAAAACCACGGCCTAAGAACTTCACAGAGGTTCTAGGTGAGAGCCTTCAAATATACCTTCCGGTCCTCAGAAGAATTCTCGGCTACCTGGGGCCACACGGTAGAAGTTGCTGTGACTGTGGTCTGTGCAGAAGGGCCCTTGGGCTAGGCTGGAGCTGGGGCTGGAGAGGAGGGAAAATGGGGGTGGGAAAAGCCCCAGCAGCACCAGGGACTAGAGCATCCTGAGGCTGCTAGTGCAGGCTGTTCCCGTCACGCCTCCCTTACCAGACACCTTTTTGAAAGTACATATATTGGAAAGCAGCCTGTCTCTAAATCAAAAAGACATTTTAATAAGGGCCTATAGGTGACACAGAGGGGGAGTGTGGGTTGGTTTGTGCTGTTTCTGAGAATAAAAATGGACTGGATGCATTGCTGGAGTGCAACTGTTCTGGAAAACAGTTTGGCAGTTCCTCAAAATGTTAAACATAGAGTTACTATAGGATCCAGCAATTCCACTCAGTATATATCCAAGAGAAATGAAAAGTGCTCATCCACACAAAAACTTGTACATGAATGTTTATAGCAGAATTATACACAATAGTAAAAAAAGTGGAAACAATCTCTATGTCCATCAAGTGGGGAATGGATAAAAAAATGTGGATTGTCTAACAATTGACTAAACTATTGTATTTGCTGATAAAAGGAACAAAGTTCTGATATATATTTCAATTTCAATATGGATAAATCTCAAAAATGTTAAATGAAATAAGACCACCATTATAAAAAAATGTCCCAAATAGGCAAATCCATAGGCAGAAAGTAGATGAGTGACTACCAGGGGTTGGAGATGGGAAGAACAGTAAGTGACTGCTTGTGATATAAATTTTCCATTGGGGTGATGAAAATGTTCTAGAATTAGATTGTGGTGATATTGCATACCTATGTAAATACATAAAACCCTAGTGAATTGTACACTTTAAATGGGCTGTGCTGGAATATTTAAGCATCTTGGGTGGACTAGACTAGGAGGAAGACAAGCTTTCTTCTCTGGCATTGCTGCAAAGACCCTACAGCTTCTGCACAGGCCTGGCTGGCAGGTGGTGCCCCTGTAGGGAGAGGATACCTTTTTCAAGGGTGCCCTTAAGGGTTAAGCAACAGGATGTTTAAGATAAAATCCCAGTTAAAGTTCGAAACACAGGTATTCAGGTATGTGGTATATAAAAGCCCAAATTCAGCACAAGAAAGAGGATGTAAGATTTCCACAAAAAACATAGTTCATTAATGTTGAAGATCCATTACTTCATGCAAGGTGAAACAGGTCAGCACAGAAGGACAGACACTGTATGATTCCAAATCTCAGTGAGTCAAACTCTCAGAAGCAGAGAGCAGAATGGTGGTTGCCAGGGGCCGGGCATGGGGGAGGTGCTACTCAATGGGCATAAAGTTTCAGTTGTGCAAGAAGAGCAAGTTTAGAGATCTGCTGCACAACATCATACCTAGACTTAACAATACTATATACTTACAAAAATCTCATGTTAAATGTTCTTACGATGACGATAATGATAACATGAAAGTGGAAGCTTAGTAAGTCAGGGGTCACCTCTCATTCCTTCCCTCAGCATATTCATTGAGCAGCTACTCTGTCAGACACAGTTGTAACCAAAACAAGTACAAATATCAGCCTCCAATTAGCCTGCACTTTACTGGGGAGACACCGCAAGCAAACATTATATAGTATCTCATGTTATGGGGAATTGACAGGCAGGCAAATTGCAATTGTCAATGGTGTAGGGTGGTCAGGGGAGGCTTGTCTTCTAGGTGACCAGAAGCAAGGGAAGGAGGAAGAGGGGACACTTGTGTTAGGCTCCTCCTGGGCAGAGGTTACAGTCAGGGTCAGGGTATGTAAGCATGCATGCAGAGCAGACTGTAGGAGGGGGAAGAGGAGGGGAGCCCTGTGGGGTCGTAAGCAGGGACTGGTAAGATCTGGCACCTGCAAGCTCACTGTTGCTGCTGAGAACTATCACTGGCAACAGTAGAAGTACAAAAATCACAACAGCAGTCTTCAAACTAAGGATGAACAGTGTTAAGGAGAATGAACAGTGTTAAGGAGAATTCACTCCACTCTACCCGAGTGGATATAAAGTCTAGGCAGGAGTATCCATCTTTAGAAGGAAGATGAAAATGGCATGTCACCTATACGAAAAGGCAGATAAGGGGGAAGCAAATATTTGCAAAAGGACCAAGAGGCCAATCTGGGGGAAAACAACCCACATAAAGAGAATTTCTGGGAAGACTTTGTATTATATAAATTAGTAAGAATGAAGGCTCAAAGGTGAGATGATAATATAAATATTGCAGAGCTAAGAAAACAAAATTGTGAATTAGAAACAGTAAAGAATGAAATAGATTTGCTGAACGTTTAATTACAGATACATACAGGAATGCAAGCTTCTCATTTACAGGCTAGAAAGTTCTTAAGAGGGCAGTTTTGGCATTTTTGTATTACTCTCCTAAGGCCCAGCAGACTATATATCAGCATGGGTACATTAATTATTACTTCAAAAGGAGAAAGAAGCCCTGGCAGGTGTGGCTCAGTGGATCAAGCGCCGGCCTGTGAACCAGAGTTGCTGGTTCAGTTCTCACTTAGGGCACATGCCTGGGTTGTGGGCCAGGTTACCAGGAGGGCGGTGCATGAGAAGCAACCACACATTGATGTGTCTCTCTCTCCCTCCCTCCTTTCTCCTCTCTCTAAAAATAAATAAAATCTTTAAAAAAAACCTTGCACCACAAGCCTACTCAATTATATCAGCCTGCAGAGACTGACTGTGATGATTAAGTTTACAACCAAAGACTCCTTACATTGATCTTTGCTCCCTGGTTTATTTCTCTCCAATTTGTGACAGAGCTTGAGGGAAAGATCCTAAAGGAGTTGTTTTTCTTTAAATACCTCTGTCACGCAACTTTCTCTTATCTTTGTTGACCAGGAAGTATGATAGCTGAAGGCTGAGGTTGAAGTTCTAACCTTTATCTTCTTGATAAAGCAGAGCATAATTATGCTTGGATGGTACAGAAATAACAACCTAAGTACATTTTCACTGTAGTTGCAGAGAGAGGGAGAGACAGAGAAAGAAAGAAGATATGCAAACTGGGAGCTGTTTGTAAGGAGCACTGGCCTGGGAGTTGGGAGATTCAGGGGTAGAGCCGGGAATTAAAGTTAATGGTGATAAGCAGCATGGTTTTGAGACTACCAGACCCCATTTCCTCTTGTGTTAAATGAGGGTTTGGGCGGGATGATTTCTCAGGGCTCTTTCCAGACTAACATTCTGCCTGTTTTGACTATAGATGAACTGTGTGAATGACTTTATTAAATGTTTTAGTGTGTCATTCCTATTATATTCATTTCTAAATTAACACTCCAGTATATCGAGAACACCCTTACATTTGAGGAACCTCAGGTAAGGACAAGTTGCCTAGAATCACACATTAATTGGTAGAACTTAAACCCCAGAGCACTTCTCTGCAGCCAAGCTCCTGACGAGTGTATAGTAGTAGGAACTGTACCTTATACAAAAAGTTTACCATTAATAGTTTTTTTATATCAGCAAAATTTTAGAGTCTTGAGTAGAAGAATGTGATTTAAAAAAGACTAACTTCAGAGATGCACTCTTGGTCTTTGAGTGGCTTTGAGTGTGGAGTATTCCAAGAGCTGGTATTCCAAGAGCTTGGAATTCCAAGAGCTGGTGTGGCCACCACCTGTGAGCCAGTGTGGCAGGGCCTGCTCCTGCAGGTGGCAGGTGGCAGGTGGCAGGTGGCAGGTGGCAATGAGAGCCCAGCTGAAAGCTAAGGGCCCATGGTTAGGAATCTTGCTCCCAAATAAGATTGTGTACAGGCCTTTTTATACTTTAGAAGGCATGTCACACACCTTCTCCTTGGAACATTGCTTCTCAAGGTCTGGTTCTGACTCCTGGGAGGCCTGAGACCCCTTCATGGTCTATGACTATGAAGACTATTTTCATAATAATACTAAAATGTTATCTGCCTTTTGCCGCTGCACTGATATTCGTACTTAACTGAGGTACAAAAGCAACGATGAGTAAAACTGCTGGCATCTATTCATGCATCAGGCCAGTGGCACCAAATTCCTGGTAGCAGTCATGATATTTTTCATTGATAAGTACTTGCAGTACAAAGAAAATACCTGTTTCACTTCAGAATGTCCCGAGAAGCAGTAAAAATGACTACTTTTATTAAATATTAAACCTTAAGTTGTGTGACAAAATGCTAAGTGCTATGAGGTTCCCGCATCCTGTAGTTCTGTGCAGTACTTGTCTCAGAGGAAAGCACTGAGCTGTGGGCTAAGCAGCCACCTCATGGGGCACACTGTCATTGCCTGAAAGTGTGACACACAAATTATGTTTTTGGCAGTGATGTTCTTGAAATGAACGAAGTGAGCTTCAAAGAAAACATCAAACAGTATTTATTGCCAGTGATAACATCTTAGATTGGAAGCAAAACTTCTAATTTTGAAAAACCTGTATCCACCACTGTGAGTTTGACTTAGAATTTCCTGAGACTTCTGGTGATATTTTGATACAAATGATATGATTTTCTGATATGACACATAATGAAATATATCAACACTTGGGAGATCTACATACACTACAGTAATGATGTAGCTCATGACTACATTAGAGAAGCAGTATTTTCTACATGACCAATGCATGCTATAAAATTATGCATGGGTAAAAGATACATACAAAATGCAAGACAGACCAATTGATTTTAAGGTAATAGAGTATGAAAAAGTCATCGATACAGTTTCGGATGCCATATCGCAGGCAATCTTTAAGAAACAAACTATTACCTTTAAGAAACAATAATCCGAATAGGCTCTTAACATGTGCCCCCCTTTTCCAACCACATACCTGTGCAAGGCTGGATTTTCCTCATATGCTTCAACCAAAGCAAACTGTCATCAGATTAAATGTAGAGGCAGATATGAGAATCCATCTGTTTAATTAAGCCAGACATTAAAGAGATTTGTAAAACTATGAAACAATTTCACTATTTTCACTAATATTTTTGGGGGGTTTAGACAAGTTTCTTGTTTATAGACATATGTAATTGATGTTAATGTATCACCAATTACACCATTATATAAAAGTGAATATATCTATTTTAAAATGTTTTGATTTCTAATACAATGACTATTGATGGATGCAAACCACACAACAAAAGCATTTGGAGTCCTTGATAGTTTTTAAGGATCCAAAGGTCCTGAAACCAAGTGGGAGAAACGCTGTTAACCCCCCTAGCAAACTCACAGGCAACTCCTGACACAGGCAAATCTGGTGCCCTGAGGGAGAAGTTCACAGCTGGTGGCCTCCATCTCTTAATTTCCACTCCAGAGCTCTGCGGGGCAGCATGCTGTCCCTGGTTGTGACAGGCCGGCTCAGTGCCATTTCTAGCACAAGTCAAAAGGACCAATAAATACTGTTCCTTTTTACCATGGGTGGAGGGAAATCATACTGATAAAGTGAACAGGACTACTCTAATGCTGTACTAACTCCATCGGACTGCTCCCTGTCTGAGGCCCCAAATGGACCCAAGTGAGGGGCAAAGAGGAAATTTTAGTGACGATGCAGAGCAAATGGCAGAAAGGGGACTTACTGAAGATCACTTGTCTGTCCTTCATACCCGGAGGAAACTTTGGCAACGCCCTGCCTAGACTGCAGCTCTCTGAGACCATCAGGGCAGCAACATTACAACATCCAAGTAATCAGAACTGCCTGTTTTCTCTTACCCCTGGTTTTTTATTTTTGAAGAAACAGTTATTGTCTTAAAAATTCTTGGCATTCTTTATCTTCTGACTCTAAAGTGAAGCTGTATTTAGGTGGAATTTGTAATAAGCACAATATCCTCAAATTTGGGACTTTACTGTTCAAGATGAAATGAACTTTTTTTAAAAATTAATACAATACCTTTAAAAAGAGGGAAAGTCACTGAAGTGCTGGGAAGGCAGTTTACAGCCAAAGAAGCTAGTAACTGTGAACAGGGGCTTGTGAATCTGACATCTCAGATCGAACTCTGTGACCAAAGACTAAGCTGATTGATGCCAGTGGGGGCAGTGCTCGAAGAAAAGGGGCAGGACACTAGGATATCCCCGGTGTGGATATGGCGGGGTAGATAATTTACTGTTGCTCACTCCTCACAGTATGATAGATACAGAACAAGGCTCAGGAAAAAAGTCAAAGCCATTGCATCTCCCAAAAGTCATTTGCCTCTCCCTGCAGCTGTCCACACACATGCCCTGGCCTGGCTGTCCAGCACAGCAGGGGCCGCTCAGAACGCAGAAAGGCTGGTGTGTAGAGATGGGTCAAACTGGAACCTGAAACAAAATGAACAGCCACTATCTCTGTAAGCAGAGAACTTAAGCAGGTACTTCTAAAAGATATATTCACCACTAATAAAAAACGAACAAAGTTTAGGGAATTATTAGACCTCAGTTTTGCTTTCTTTTTCCTTCCCTTAAGAACTGGCTTAAAAACAACTTTTTGGGGAATGATACACAGTAGGTATTTATTTGAAATGAAAAAGAAAAGTACCTGGACTATTGCATTTAATCATGTATTGTAATTGTGTTACTCTACCTTTTTGCATCAGAGACAAGATATACAATAAACATTGGGTTATCACAGATTGCACACTAG
Source organism: Glossophaga mutica (assembly GCA_039655065.1). Taxonomy (NCBI): domain Eukaryota; kingdom Metazoa; phylum Chordata; class Mammalia; order Chiroptera; family Phyllostomidae; genus Glossophaga; species Glossophaga mutica. The sequence continues at coordinate 120,565,669 of CM077303.1, read as the reverse complement.
GTAGTAATTCTTCAGGCTTTTACATAATCACCAAAGAACAGATGTTGGATTCTGCAATATAGTACAAAAGTCCACAATGAATCCAGTCTTAGCCAGTATCTTCAATTTACTTCTGTTGCTGTACAAATAATTAGCCAATTTCTAGGGTTTACAATAACAGGACAAAAAAAATATACATTGCACTGACACAAAAAGTCAGCCATGTTAATAGTCATGCAACAAGTAACCAAACTTGCTGAAATTAAAAATACTTTCTAAAAACAGTTTTAATGGCATAAATATTTTATACATAGTTCATTTACTAAAAACAAAATGCATTTGAATGATACAAAGAAAAAAATAAGTTTCTACCAACTTTATACATAAGAAAGTGCAAAATAACTTATCTAGAAGTGTTTTGCTATTTATTATCCAGATGGATGGCTGCTATGGACAGCTGTTCTCCTCTTCTGAAGTGCGGCACTACAGTGGCACACTACATACACACATTGGAACACGGGGATGAAGAGGTGAACAGGTAGATGGATGAACAAAGGAACTACACAGATCAGGCAGGAGCCCTGTGAAGTATTCTCAGAGAGAGTCAGACCACACGAATGTGGATGTACATGCTGAGAACACAGGTTGGTAAACAAAGTTACATGGACCAAAGACATTCAGAGAAACAGTTTATGTATATGAGTGTACTTGTATGTGTGAGTGATTGTGATTTCTGCATTAGAAAAAAAAACAAAAAAACCCCACTAAACAAAACAGTTGCCCACAGCACCAGCTGCCAGAGGAAATACTATCATGAAGGTTTTTGTTTCCACCTCCTGGTCATGGAAGTTGTGTTGGAAAGTTTAAAAGTGTTCATCCCATGTAACTTATCACGAAGAAGAATTGAGGAATTACCTTCAAGTAAATACATAACACACATTCATATATTCAAGTCTTTAAAGAACACCTCTGCCATTGGGTTTGGGATAATATGGTTCATGGACACAAGGAGGACACTTCTTTTCAAAAGTGTAGAATAACACTGCTATAACTCATCTACAGGGCTGGACAGGGGCAAAGCCCACAACTGTGTGATAGCACAACTCCTCCAAGTGCCGAACATCCAGTACTATTTATCAGAATTGAAGAAAGATTGGGAGGGGCAGGGAGAGTGTGGGGAGGAATAAGACACAGAAAGGAAAACAGAACACAACTTTTCTTCAAGTTAAAGTATTAATGCCAATAATCCTTTTATTAACAAGTATATTTGAACTTTTAGAAATGGAAGTGTCTTAATCAATTTTGATATGCAATCATAAAGAGACTGTAGGCTCAAACCTAGGTAAATAAAGGTTTAAATTTAGTAAGCATAAGGCACTAAAGCAGCCTTTATATTTTCTCTTGGAGACCTAGTTATCAGAAGAACATATTTGTTCTTAAGCTGGTTTCAGCCCATTAGGTACAAGATTACTATTGTACCAATGCCTATATTTGAATGCATGTGCATATATGTGCATTTTAGTGCATAAGGGTGACTGTCACCAGGGCCTGAAAACGCACCGTCAGGAAAGCCAAAGCCACTGTTCTGTGTGTGAGCCTCCATGGGGTGCGGAGGCCTGTCCTTCCTTTCTGGGCCATCAATAATTCTACATTTTTCAATCACTGGGCTTTTAGAATTGTTCATAGTATTATCATGAAATATCTGAAAATGTTAAAATCTAGATTGTTTCATTGTTTACACACACACACATACACACATATATGTACATTACACACATTTAAAAAAATCCCTTCACCAAAGCCATTTTTTCTGTAAACTAAACTTATCTCTTAGCCTCTACCAGCTTTAGTCTCCCTGGATTTGTGTATTCTGTTACCAACTAGTAGAATGAATTAAATAACTAAATATTAAAATACTGTAATTATATTCATAGCAAAAACAAAAAAATAGACATTGATACAGTATAAATCTCACTGTTTTCTGGTAGATGGCATTAAATGGTAAAGGTTAATTATAAGCAGTTCCGACATGTTCCAGTTTTATAACAAGGTTTATATGTTAACTCTGTACATTTTTTTACCCTTTCTCGAAAATAAGCTATAGTAGTACTTTAGTGTCAGCAAAGATACATACTTACTATGTTCTATGCAAGAGAAGCTAATTTGGGTTACATGCAATTCTAGTTCCCTTAGTTGAGGCAGAGCTGTTTCCTGCATCACACTGGTCTCTGGACCAACTCCGTGCAAGGCTGAGAAGGTAGGCTATGACCAAATGGCAGTCCTGATAGCAGTTTACAAGGGGCCCTGTGACACCAGAACATTGAGGTGGTGTGTGACTAGTGCAAGATGCCCCGGTACTTCCAGGGTTTCTTACGGCTGGACTCTTATTCTCCCAGGCGGTTTCTGAAGAAGATCTGCATTATTTTGGTTACTAGCCTAGTCTGAGTGGAGATACTGTGGGCAACATAAACAAAAGAACATTGGGAACACGGGCTGGGTTTGGGAAGGGGTGGGGGAAAGACCACATATAATGTCTTTGAGTATTTAAAAAAAATATTTATAATTAATTGGTAAGAGATGTCAGACAAACCATAAGTTCATTGAGTTAGTGGTTAAGTTTGAAGTCTCATGTTACAGGCAGTTAAATCCTTATTTAGAAAAAAGGCCTTTAAACCTATTTACAATATACACAGTTACTTGCAAAGAAGTCTGATTTACAACCATTTTCTCAAAGCCTTTTGTTGTTGTTGGTTTTTCCAAATAAGGATGAGTAGCTCTACAAAAATGAGACACACACAAAAAAGACGGTTAATCAGTGAGGATTTTCTCTTGGAGACAGCTATTGTTAGCAGGGAGAATTGGATATTGACACTGTTGCTGAGGAACCACCTCATGTTCTTCTTGTGCTGTTCACCCAAATAGTGTCTGCTCCATTACTGTACTCTACACCCATTTATTCAATGATCCCTTTGAATGCAACACTGCAAACACGCGGCACGAAGAGATGTGTAAACGGAGACTGATGCCTTCCGAGCTCTAACAGGGAACCGAGAAGGGGTTCTGGAGACCATGGTCTCCATCAGCATGTTGAATCTTCAACAATTTCGAGGCCCATCTTCTGAAGCCCTCTCGTGCTGTAAGTTGTAGTAACAGTTCTGACAAACACGCACTGGGGATGAGATTTTCAAACGTTTGATTTCTGACTGAAACCGACTGCACCTAAAGGAAAGGCAAAAATCAAGCAGTTAGCTCTTCCAGCCAAGATGGAGGCATAGGTAGACACACTATGCCTCCTCGCACAACCAAAATAAGGACACAAATTTAGTAACAAAAAAACCACCAGCACTGACAGAAAATTGAACTATATGGAAGTCCGACAACCAAAGAGTTAAAATAGACACATTCATCCAGACTGGTAGGAGGGTGGAGTTGGGCTGCTGGGTGGAGAGGGGTCATGGCAAAGCGGCGGCTGGTGGACCCGGGTGTGCAAGGTGGCAGTGGGCAGAACCAGAGAGGCAGCAGATTGTGGAGGGTCTTGGTGCACAAGGTGCTGGCGGGCCAGGCAGTCCCACCTTCCCGCACAGATAAACCAGGTGAAACTGGGGAGTGAGACAGACCACGCAACCCAGGGTCCCAGCTCAGGGAAATAAAGCCTCAAAACACCAATCGAAAACACCTGGGGTTGAGGTTCCAGGAGAGACTCCCAGCTTCATAGGAGAGTCCGTTGGAGAGACCCACAGGGTCCTAGAACATACACAAACCCATGCACATGGGAATCAGCACCAAAAAGGTCCAGTTTGCTTGGGGGAAGCAGCAGAGGTGAGTGAAATCTGGCAGAGAGCAGAGCAAGTGCCATTGTCCCCTCTCAGACCCCTCCCCCACGTACCGCCTAATGACCCAGTGATGTGGGTTGCCCTGCCCTGGTGAACATGTAAGGCTCCGCCCCTCACTACATAACAGGCACGTCAGGACAAAAAAAATGGCCCAAAGGAAAGAACAGATCAAAGCTCCAAAAATAATACAACTAAGTGACAAAGAGATAGCTAACCTATCAGATGCACAGTTCAAAACACTGGTAATCAGGATGCTCACAGAATTGGTTGACTATGGTCGCAAATTAGATGAACAAGTGAAAGCTATGCTAAGTGAAATAAAGGAAAATGTATAGGGAACCAATAGTGATGGGAAGGAAACTGGGACTCAAATCAATGGAGTGGACCAGAAGGAAGAAACAACCAAACAGAAAACAAGGAAGAAACAAGAATTCAAAAAAATGAAGAGAGGCTTAGGAATCTCCAGGACATCTTTAAATGTCCCAACATCCAAATTATAGGGGTACCAGAAGGGGAAGAGGAAGAGCAACAAGTGGAAAAGTTATTTGAACAAATAATAAAGGAGAACTTCCCTAATCTGGCAAAGGAAATAGACTTCCAGGAAGTCCAGGAAGCTCAGAGAGTCCCAAAGAAGTTGGACCCAAGGAGGAACACACCAAGGCACATCGTAATTACAGTAGCCAAGATTGAAATGAAGGAGAGAATCCTAGAAGCAGCAAGAGGTAGGGGAGACAGTTACCTACAAAAGAGTTCCCATCAGACTATCAGCTGATTTCTCAAAAGAGACCTTGGAGGCAAGAAGGGGCTGGAAAGAAGTATTTGAAGTCTTGAAAAGCAAGGACCTACGTCCAAGATTGCTCTATCCAGAGAAGCTTTCCTTTAGAATGGAAGGGCAGATAAAGTGCTTCTCAGATAAGGTCAAGTTCAAGGAGTTCATCATCACCAAGCCCTTATTCTATGAAATGTTAAAGGGACTTACCTAAGAAAAAGAAGATAAAAAATATGACAGTAAAATGACAGCAAACTCACAATTATTAACAACCACATCTAAAACAAAAAGAAAAACAAACTAAACAAAGAACTAGAACAGGAATAGAACCACAGAAAAGGAGATCACATGGAGGGTTAGCAATAGGGGCATGGGAGGAGGAGAGAGGGGGAAAAGGTACAGAGAATAAGTAGTATAGATGGTGGGTAGAAAATAGAAAGGGTGAGGGCAAGAATAGTGTGGGAAATGTAGAAGCTAAAGAACTTATAAGTATGACACATGGACATGAACTAAAACGGGGGAATGTGGGTGGGAGAGGGTGTGCAGGGTAGAGGGGAGTGAAGGGGAGAAAATGGGACAACTGTAATAGCATAATCAATAAACTATATTTAAGAAAAAAATCAAGCAGTTATAGCTCCTCTCCATGTTTGACCACTGGCTGAGAAATACTCGTTGGAAAATCAAAAGGGAAGCTTGCAGCATATTGCCAAAGGCCACACTGAGGTCCTGTGCTTGACCAAGGACCAAAGGGATGCTGTATTTCTTGTTTCAGTGTATGAAGAAAAGGAATATTAAATCGAGGCAGGCTATTTATTTGATTGTAGAAAATTTAAAACAACGTTGAGATTCTCCTACAGGATGAAGCCACAGGGTCTGGACAGCCGTGGCCACTCTCCCTGTGCAGGCCCGCTCCTCAGGCCCTAGGAACTCACAGGGAGGCCAACATCTTTGCTGGAGCTTGACTTTTTTCTTTTGGCAGAAGACTTACCACACATTTCAAACAACACGCTGGTCACTACCAAGTTCCTTTGGGCTTTTATGCTTTTATAAACACTTGGTTTGATCCTCAGTTGTTTCTTAAACAAGCAGTTTGGTCCAAATGTTTTTATTTTCTGTTTATTTTGATAAATTCCTCGAAGTAAACAATACTTAAAGAGATGTTTGAATTCTTTAAAAAGTATTCCTATTACTGGAATAAAGCAGGGTGAAACCGTGGACATGGCGATGAATCACGTTAACCTTGGCTTCTCACAAGACTGAAATAGAGAATTCTATCTCCTTGATTAATCTACCAATAAAAGTGTTTGGTGCATAAGTGTTCAGCGAAATAATAAATCTCTTATGCTACCAGTGCAAGTGATTTAAAGGACTGTTATTGGACTTTGAGGAGACCCTCAGGAGTGCTGACCAGGTGTTTTTGGTGATTATTTCTGAAGTTTTCAGTACGATGGAAATATATCACAATTATAACAAAAAAAGAACAGACAGAAAGTGAAAACTGATTTAGACTAACACAGCATTCTGGAGTGGGGGCCCAGAGCAAATCAGAACCTATGTGTTGGGCATAATTAATATCCTTAGAGCTTAACCCACAGAAACTCAAAAGCTTGCATCTCATCTTACTTTTGGCAGAAGAGCTGACCGCAGTTCCTGCAATGGTGCCGTCTTTCTGTGAGAGAAAACCGCACGGAGCAGCCTGAGCAGCTGTCACCTCCTTCGTCCTTCACCCAGTGGTCTGCAGCAGAACGGCCTGGCTGGTCACTTACAGACCAGCTGAAAACTCGGCCTCGACTGTCACCAATGAGGATCCTGCTGTGATCCCTGCAGGAAACACAACAGAGTCACCTCAGGGGCGGCCTCAGCATAGCCTTCTGGCTGAAGGGCTCTTTCCATTACCCTTGAGGCTCTCCAGTTTTCAGTGGGGATGTGTTAGAGTGCATGAAGATACAAAAAGAACTGAGCCCGAATTTACACTTTCATCTCAACTCTCTTTGGATCAAACCTTGCCGTATCTCTGAAGTAGGAGGGAGGCGAAGTTTTTTTTTTGTTTAATTTGGAATTAAAATCTACACACTGACAGATTTTTTCTTCTGATTCGTCTGTTTGAACCACATAAGAAAATGAAATCTGTTTTCCCGAAAGACAGCTTGGAGTATGTGGCCCCGGGCACAGCTGATGGATGACTCAGTTGTAAGAGTAGCTGGAGAAGGTGTGACACTCACTTGGAGATGCCCAGGGCGGTGATCTCTGCCGGGTGTGCGTTGTCCTTCCGATCGAAGGCCGTGTGCATAGTTAGCTTACTCCTGAACACCAGCTGCCGTTCCCATCGGTACCCTAGAATGGAAAAGTGCAAGACATGGCAAATGGAAGTGAGAAAAGCCAATGTTTGGTAGATACACCCTAATATGGTGCTTTCCAAAGTTGGGGTGCCGTAAGATACAGTTACTGCAGCTTTTCCAGTTCTCAGCAGCTGCTGCCTCAGTGGAAGGTAAAGCAATCTAGCTTAACATTTACCATGGGCCAGGTGGGAGAATGTCTCACTTGCAAAGATGAATACAGAGAAGAGGATATCATCGATGCAAGAACATACAGTTTCTCCAGCTGAGAACATTGTCTCTATCTCAAAGTTACCTGTGAATACAGTTTTATTTTTATCTGTAAACAATAATTTGCCTATTTTCAAAAGCTGTCATGATTTGTGAGTGAAACTATGGGTCTGAGGCATCGCTCTTAAAAAAAATGTCAAACATATTGCAAACACTACTGTGGGGCATAATCTCTAAATCCACTTTACATAGAACATTTCCAAGGCTTTCTCTGTGGGTGGTCCAGGTCACAAGGATGGGGCTCAGGGAGAGCTAGAGCCTACCGCCTCTTCCACCAACCCTCAAACCACCCACAAAGGACCTGAAGGACACCAGACTCCAAGTTACCAGGCTTCAGTCTGCTGTAATTCCGCACTTCAGTGGGATTGGGGTGAGGGTGGTTAAGGGGACCCTGCAAATGGGCTCTGGTCTGCCCCTCTGAATAGTTCACGAATATGAAGCCATCTTTCTCATCTAGACTGAGCTGGTCAGACCAGCGCCTGGAGTCATCGGAGCCACTGTCAGTACACCAGGGGGCTGTGGCTCGGCAGGAAGCTGCCTGGGGCCTGTGGCCGGTGCTGCTGGGCTGGTTGAACGTGTCCTTGGGATCCTGGCTGCTGCTCTGCTCATCTGCTTCTGAATCACTGCTGTCCTCATCCTGGGCTTCCTGTCCTGGGTTAATGCATTGGGAGAATTAGAAAACACATCTATAACACAGTTAGATCTAGCTTTGTCCCATTGATATTTTTCCTCTATCAGTCACGATAGAATAGACAGAGTATTTTCAGATAAGTGTAACAATAAAAAAATAGCCAGAATTTTCAGCTAGATTACATGTAGGAAAAAAACCAGCAAAAATTCTGAGTTCATAAAATGCTTTGGCCAAAACATATATTTTTTTCAGAGTCTGGTCACAACCTTTGCAAATCTCTCACTATCCACCTCACTACCACTGTTTAGCTAGATGGTGCCAACTCTCCTCCACACAGCCTGGCCCCTTCTTACAGAAAATTTTGCACATGCTGTTAGTTCTACTTAGAGCCAACTTCCTAATCTCTGTGCATTCCCACGTTACGTACCTTTCAAGGCACAGCTTAACTACTACTTCTTTCCCTAAACTCTTTCTTAGTTCCTGCAGCAGAAAATAATCCTCTCTCATGGACACCTTCAACAGTTTTATGCTTTTCATGTATTTGTAACTCTCACCCCAAACTATCACTTTTGGACAGCCTTACTTAAGACAGAGGTCAGCTTGAGGGAAGGGGCACCAAACACAGTGCCTTCCATGTAGCAGTAAATATAAATGATGACATAGATGAATAAATTACTAATGAAAACTTTCATTTAGGATTTTGGTTTTTTTTTTTTTTTTTGTCTTTCCATTGTCACTGTGCATTTCCTCACATGAATCCCTACTCCCCTACAATAGAGTGTACTGGAAGGAAAATTATGAAAAACAAACACATATAATTGGAAAAAATGAGAGTAAGAACAAGGGTGCAAGCACCAGCCCACTAAGCATACATATTTTTAGCAAGACAAACACTTCATTTGCCTCCCTCTACTCAGTAACACTAGCAGTAGGTGGCTAATTTGAGTGGACTTTTTTCATCCTAATGGCTTATGAGTATGAGCTTTAAGGTATTCACACAAGCAGTCTTGGAAACAGTTCTGATTTCTGGGGAACTGCTGGCTTGTTTCCCTTTCACCAAGGCAACTTCCCTCAGTCCCAACTTTTACACTGCCCAAGGTCAACCTTTCCTGTGGGCTGCCCTCCTGTCTGCCACTTCTGCCAAACTCTGTCTACAACATGAGTGCACAAGGAGGAGGAAGAAGACCAACAAATGTCTCTCCTCCTTCAATCTGACCCCTTCCTTTGATCTCACTTATTCAGTTCATCTTCCACTGTTATTTACTTAAAATCTTTGTTAAAGGAAGGGAAAGTGACCCACTTCTTACTGGAATCAATCCAATGTCTGACACACAACTGAACTGTTATATCCTGAAACACCCAGATGACCTTTTCAGTGGAGCTGCAGTGGACAATGTAGAAATTTACACACATTAAAGTAACAGAAGCATTAAGATGCCCTGCCCATAGGATCATTGCTGTTTCATGGCAAAGTAAAAACCACTTTCGGCTTACAAAGATAAGCTATTTGTGCCTTTCTGATAGTAAGTCTTTTCCCTTAGTAATCTCCTCCTATTGTCCAACTCAGACAGAATTCCCAATGTACAAAAATTAACCACAGAAAAACATTCAAAAGGCCAAACTTAAAACCCTTTCCAGGAAGACTCTTGCAAAAACTGTTCTAAATCAAATGGGGTTAAGTTCTCTATACATCAGCCTGGTTTTATGGCCAATCATTCTGTATAGAAATTAGCTATCTCTATAGTTCATTTTGAAGTGCTTCACAGATAACAGACACCAGGCTTTAGTAAGAATGAATGCCTTTGTTGAGCAGGCCCAGGGTGGGGACATTGGCCCATCTCTGTGAAGAGTTTACAAACATGAGGCCAGCCTACCATTCACACTGAGCCTGCCAAGCGATGGGCAGATAAGCCATGGGCCTGAGGTGCAGGCCATCTGACTCGTCCAACAGAGCCCTCCAGATTCTGCTTTGTACTTTTACAACTGAAAGTCCAAGCCTTTGATACTCAAAGAAACTAATAACTGTGTTTACAATGGGATATGGAAACCACTCCAAGATGCTCTCCCCACCAAGTGCTGCCCAGTGAATTAGAGAAAGCTCTGCACACCTAGCCAGCTACTTCACACACCAGGTGTCCAGCAAGCTTCTGGCAGCAATGCACAACCAGCCTCAGGCTCTGGTTTATTGTTTGATGTAAGTTTATACATAATGACTTAAAAATATGAAAACTGTCAAATAACATTTTAGAAAGTATTAAATACCTATTTGTGCTTCTGGACAGTCTTCCTGCATTTCTAGGGCTTCAATGGGTTCAGGAGCTGGTGTTTCAGGAACTTGCAAAAATTCCATTCTCCAAAACTGAATTTAAACAATGGACAAGTTACTGGATGAAGATGAGTTCTCGGGGTTAAACAAGGTAACTTAGTTTCTGTCACTGTGTATAATTAAATTTCCCTGTATCTTGAAAAATGTGGCTGGGGACTACACATAAACAGTGCTTCCCACACTGTGTCCAAGGAGATGCCTACAGGTGTTTCTTGGTGGAGGGAAAAGGACTGTGGTTGAGAAAGTTTGAAAAACATGGTCCAACTAAGTACACTGTTTTGCTTCCTACAAAAACATCTGGCAGCCTTGCATATACCAATACATACTCCAGATCTCTGAAGGCATTCAGGAAGCAGGATCCCCAAATGTATTTGGCAATGGAGCTTTTCATGAGGCCTCAGAGACGAAGCCACCTCCCTCTGGAAGAGCGGCTCTGGGCTGTGCCTGCTGTCTAAGGTGCAGGTGGGGTGCAGGAGGGCCGGGAACAGCTGCACTGTCACTCAACATGTCACTGTGACTAACAGGCAGCAATCAGCTGCACTCTGCTTTCACTGGATGTGACTACAGAAAAGAAGCACCAAGTAAAATCTCAGAGAAGAATCTCCAGATATTAGAACAGACTACAAAGGTAAACACTCTGTGGATTCCATTTTCTGTAGTGGCCCTGCAGAGAAAGCTAAGACAAGGGTAAACTCTCCGGGATTCAGGGGATCACCTAGGACTGGAGCGAGGGAATGAATGACCTCAGGCCTCAAATGTTTTCTAGCTCTTTGATTCTAGGTAGAAAAGAGATAGTCCCAGTTTTCCCTAAGAAGTCGTCTGGTAAGCCGAGAGCCAATACATGCACATTTATATTTTTAGCAATCCCAAGGTGACATGGAAATCATGTTTAAGCGACTTGCTTGTGTCAAATTGCCAGGTGCTTAGTAGCACTAACAGCTACCTGATGGGATGAATAGAGGCTGAGTCACTGATGTGCTCCATGTCTGAGAACATAGTGGCCGAGGTCTGTCTGAATATGAGAGAGAGTTTGATGAACAACTTGACAACCTGTTCAGGTGTCCTTCAATGGTGGATAGCTGCACGAGCTTCAGGAAAACTAGGGCAGTGGATATCCTAATGTGTTTTTCATACAGCTGACTTACCCGAACAACACCGTCTGAGTGTCCTGTTACTATGACGTTCTGTGTGTCCCACTCATTCATCTCTGACACGCAGCAGCAGACAATCTGCTGGCTCCTGCCTGTGAATGTGTTCACACTCACGATAGGGTTCCCGTTGATGCTCCATACATGGATATACGTGCCAGCGCAGGACACAATGTCCCCCTGGGAAGGTAGAGAAAAACTTCTCACTCACTTCGTATTACATTCCAGTTTCAGAAGTAAACTGAATCTTTGGCCTGGCTCTCAAGGAGAGAGAATAGGTAATTTCCGAGGAAGCCTGGAATTCAGTGCTTGCTAACTTAAAAAAAAATAGCCTAAACAGAGGCCTCTTTAAGAATTTAAGGTTAAGAGGATGCTACAGCCAAGGTGATTTCAAACGGAGCCAAAGGCAGGACTTTCATGTTTATGCTTCTGCACTGTGCTGAGTAATGTTTTCTTCCATGTCAAAGCTGTCTGAGAAGGTGAACTACTCTTCTTCCCCCCATTATTTACAAATTCTATTTATACCTTTCATTTAGAGGTAAGAATCCACCTCCACTTCATTTTAAAAAATTAGTCCAATCACAAAAACCATAGTTTCAAAGAGAAATGCTTCAGTTCAGTTGCCTCTTTCTTCAATAAAGGAAAAGATGAAATCTTGATAACACTGTAATATCCTATTTTAAAATTTGTATTCACAGGAGGGTGGGGGAATGAGAAGGCAAAAAAGGTGAAACCTGGTATATAAGTCACTTGGCAAAGAGAATAAACCCTAAAACTCCCAGAATAATTTGAGTTTTCATGAAGTCCAAAAACAGAAAAGAATGGGCTTCTCCTTCAAATTCTACCAGGCTAGGCTCCACCCAACCCGGTGAGACAACTCACTACTGTTAAGGGAATTAAGATGCTTCCTGAAGCATCTACTGTGTCAGTTACTAGCTACTGTGATGGACCCTTAGACTTTCCATTTCAACCTTGTGAGGTTAGCTAGTAGAAGTCCTGCTTTAGGGAGGATGAAAGAAAGTGAAGTATAAGAAGCTTAAGTAACCTGCCTAATAGCAGAGCGTTAAGATTTGAACTCAGCTCTTTCTGGCCCCAAAGCTTATACACCATACCATAGTGCCTCTCTTATACCTAAGACAGCCTGCCTGTCACGATCCTAGCTACTGAATTTAGAATCCCTCCTGCCCTTCTTCTTCCTGCTCTTCTTCCACCAAGATGGCAAGAATCAAACAAAAACAATACTTAGCAAAGCACTGGTGTGTCTACCTCTATTGGTCACTGAGTCATGTCTGACAATGAATATCAGCAGCGGAGCTTTAATTAATGGCCTCAGTCTCTGCAAGAGGCAAGGGATAGCCTGTCCATCCTGCACTGAGCAAGACTTTCTTCAATGGCTCCAGGGGGCCACCATGAGAATGCATTAGAGAAAATACACCCTCCTGTGGACGTGAGGGCTGGGCATAAGAAAGGAACTGAAGGGCAGCAGTGAGGTACCTTAGGCCCAAAATGTAGGCAGAAGTAAGCAGACTTAATATTGGCTGCAAAAATATAACATGAATAGAAATCTTTTCATGAGGCTTTCCCCCATGTGTTATTAAAAGATTACAAAAGCATCTTACAAGAAAAAACAAATCACTTTTCCACAGTGTTTGCAGCAACTGTTGTAATCCAATGGCTGTACACTGGCTCAAATAACAACTAGCTATAAATAAAATTCTCAGTAGTTAAGTGAAGAACCCCAAACAAGGTGCTTAAAAGAATGATCAAGTGCCTGACTCAGAGCAACACTGCGTCAGAGTGCTTCTGTTGCACTGACATGTTGGTAAAGCTCTCCGCACAGACATTTGCATGACCAGCCCTACATGCTGTTCTAAAAATATCTTAAACCCTTCAAATATACCAAAAAGCAAATTTGACTCTTTACCTTGCATAAACCCATTTACTGCCAATCTAAGCTCCATTCACTAGAACTGAATCTGTATCTTTTTCCTTTTTCTTTGAATGACTACAAGGTATTTGACTAAAAGCATCATAATTAATATCTTCTGGTAGAAATAAAAGATGTAGCATCCCTCAAAAGGAAAGCTGCCTGTGTGGGTGATGGTATGATGTGGCTAGAGCTACTCTGTGTCATTCAGGATGATCTTGGGGAGGGGGGCTTAGGGTAGGCAGGGGTGAGAATGGGTAGGTATAGCTAAGAAGTGATGAGGCTCGGGGACTTCTGGTTGGTTTGCAAGACTAGCGTGCCTATGTGGGCATCTTCCACATATGGAAGTGATAACTTGTCCCTTGGACACAGAGACCTCAACTTTTGTAAATCTCTGCCTAGCTTCCCTACTTATCAACATACCTTATAGCAACAATGAGTTTCCTCACCCGGCCCCTCCTCAGGTGGGCCTGGTCTGCACAGGGGGCTCCTAGACCAGTGCATTTATTTTATCCTGACTCATCTGTCTGTATATAAAATATTAATTTTAGACAAGTGATAATATCCTTTGATAACCTTGAGATGTTTTAAAAATAGTTCTGTCACAATTTTTCTCTTTAGGTACCCAAATATTACTTTTTTCACTTTACATAATAAACAAATAAAAATGTATCTCATAAAAATTTCAATGCAATTTTTTCCTGATTTCTGTTTGATATTTCATTGTTGGTGTACCAAAATGCCTTTGATTTCTGAATATTGACTTTGTATCCCGCTCTTCTGCCAAATTCACTTATTAGGTTGAGTAGTTTTTTTGTGGAGTCTATAGGATTTTCTATGTACACTATCATGTCATCTGCAAACAATGACAGTTTTATTTCTTTTTCTTGTCTGATTGCTGTGGCTAGGACTTCAAATACTATGTTGAACAAAAGTGGTGAAATCAGACACCTTTGTCTTGTTCCTGATCTTAAGGGGAAAGCTTTCAGTTTTTGCCTGTTCAGTATGATGTTGGCTGCAGGTCTCTCATATATAGCCTTTATTACGCTGAGGAATGCTCCCTCTATTCCCACTTTGCTAAGTGTTTTTATTCAATGCAATTTTAACATTCTCAACAAATCATACAAATTCTGTTTTTAAAAATCCCTATTCTAGAATGTTTTGTTTTGAACCAAATTTTGCTCTTTAAAGTATACAAGTAATGAGTAAATTTTAAGATAAAACGCTGAGTTACAAACTTTAATAGCCATCTGCTTTTGCAAACAACACAAAATTTGAAGAAATGAGTCCTTATCAATTAGTCATTTTTTACTTATGTTGACTAGACCTTGTTTTCCTAGACATAAACCAAAAGGGCAATTTACTACTTACAGTTAATTCATTGATACAAAGAGCAGAAACTGGAGCTCGATGGCCTCGGAGCTGCGTTAGAAATGACAGCTTGTTCAGATCCCAAATGATGCAGGTTCGGTCACGGGACCCACTGACGATTATGTGATAGGCTAATGAAGCTGTGGCACAGGTGACTGTATCAGTGTGGCCAAGTAAGGCCTACAAAGTAGAACAGAAAAACCCAGGCTGATCATAGTGACAGTGCTAGTTAAGGGAGAGCAAAGATCCTGGATGCACCAGGAAACAAGGAGCAAGTGCACTGGGGGTGCGTGCCTGGGGCAGCACTGTGTTGGAAGTCTTCACTCTGCTCTTGCTGACTGTTTGTGCCTCACCCCCCTGGTTGAAGGAGCAGTCTAGAGGACTCTGGAGGCGCTAGTTTCCATTTTTTATTACTTCTGTCCTGCACCTGGGCCAGTGTTTTAGAACGAAGAGAGAATAGCAACTGCTACCCAGCTTGGGTTTCTTCCTACCATTTCTATGTGGAGATGTGTCGATTATGGCCCCCAAAATATAGACTTTATACTCTGCATCTATTCTTTTATGCCACCAATTCCTGTTAAGTCCATTTTAAGGAGCTACAATTGGATAGATTTTTTAAAAAGTGCACACACTGTGAGAGCTGTATGGCTGTGGTACATGGCCCTGGGAAGATAAAGGGAAAATATGGTCCTTATGTGTCTGTGACCTCCTGTCACTGAACTGGAGACATCAGAACATTTGTGCTCAAGAGGGATTCTTTCTTCAAACTAGAGTAAGACCTTTTTTGCTAGAAGTATGAAGAGAAACAGGATCCTTGGAAATGGCAATGTGGGAAATAAGTATTTTGAAGAAAATACTGTCAGGAGTTCCTAACAATAATCTGAATTACTATTTAAATAGTGAACTGACTTAAAATTTGGGTCATATAGACATTCTTATTGTTGCTTAGTTAACTCTAGAAGGCTGCTTTTAATAAGAAGTGCTTTCTACTGCAAGTTACTGGCACACTAGCTTCAAAGTCCATTTTCTAAATGGAAAATACTGTAAGCAGGAGTTTGGATCAGCAAACTGCACCATCAACCTTGTATGTATATGCTCATGTCAAGACTGTATCTCTTTACATGGCTTACCTTTGGACCTTGCAACCAATGAAGTTCCTGGCCTGCATAGATGGTTGTTGGTATGTAAGTACAAGGCGCTCAATTCTTTTCATAGATACTTTGTTTGAGTTTGGCTTTGAAATAGACTTTGTAGTCACACAGAACTCAATTTACATCCTGACTTTACATCTAAGTGTGACGTGGCCACGTATCTTAACCTCTCCAAGCTGTGGTTTTTTTGAAGTGTAATTAGAGCTAATAACTATCTTGTAGAATTGTGAGGACTGAAGTTTTACATTTCTAAACATTCACCACAGTTCCCTAAACATAGTAGGTGCTCAATAAATGGAAAATATTATTGTACCAAATTTCAAATTTGTATAATAAAAAGTGTATGTACACTCCACTAAAAAAAATTTATGATAAATTCACTCATAAACCAAATACTAAAAGGTGATCCCTTAATCATAAAGGATTTTTGCTTTAAGTAAAAATTTAATAGTAGAGTTGGTACGTAAGTGATGAAAAATACTTGTTAACAACATCATCAATGGTTCTACTGAATATATACATGAATTTGTTATATCTTTATGGATATGATAAATGAAGAAAGAGAAAGATAAAAGATTTAATGGTTTAGCTGAATGAAGATTATCCAGAAAGGAAATTAATATGAATCAACAGCATTAATATAATCTGGTTTGTAAAAACTCAATTTACATATAATTTTATAGAAACATTTATAGTACTTAAATATATTTTAAAATATATTTCCTAAAGACAGTTTGCTTTGGATTTTTAAAAAAGACCAGCTTAGGTCATTTTAGAAACAGTATCTTCTGATTTCATTTCTTTTACTTTTGAGACCCTTTCTAGCAAATGAACACATTTTTTTGGTTTTGTCCATTATGTCTCAAGCGCCTTGAAATTAAGGAAGTTTTTTAGTTTCTCTAGAGTGTGGGCAGCAGAAATGGAGTATCTTCCACCTGTTACGTTACCTGTTTGAGAGAGAGGGTCTTGGCCTTTTCCTTCGAGGTGCCCGTCTCCCACACACACACAACTGTGCTCGTTCCGCCTGTGATAACCAGTTTGGGGTTGGGGCAGATTGCACAGAGAATCTGGCCCCACTCAGACAAACATTCATAAACAGTCACTGCCTGTAAAATAAAACAGATGTGAGATACACATGCCATCAAGTACTAAAATGTCTGAAACACAATGAGCATACTGGGTGAAGAACAGAGATCTTTATGCAGGTACAAATGACTGAGTACATTCTGCGCTGGTTCCAATTTAGCAACTTTTCCATTGAAGCTTTACTCTGAACTACCTGCTACAGACTCCTAACTATGGTTGCTGCTAAAAACCTTAATGGAGGTCTCCAGTTTCTCTAGTCCAGGAAAATGAGGTTCAGACTGTTTGATGCTCTGTAAGATGCAGTGGGATAAT
This sequence comes from Glossophaga mutica, assembly GCA_039655065.1. NCBI lineage: Eukaryota > Metazoa > Chordata > Mammalia > Chiroptera > Phyllostomidae > Glossophaga > Glossophaga mutica. The sequence goes on along the minus strand of CM077303.1, from coordinate 120,548,530 downwards.
CCGGTAAAAGGATGTGTTTGCTGCAGCTGGTTAAAATATAAAAGGAAAGCATGAGTGCTGCTTATGAGAATGTTAACTAAATTTGTTACAGTGCAACACAGAGACCTGCACAGACTACATCCATCTTGCTTTCAGGAGGAGAGTGTCAGAGGGCAAACACAGGGCACTAAAGGATCAATACACATGGTCTCTCCCAAGAGATATTTATGGAGCTGCTGATGCTTGGGGGATGGAGTGACAGGTCTTCTGTCAGCCATTTAAGAGTCCTAAAATAATAAATGGGCCAGGCGATGACTTGCCAAAAAGAGGTTCTTCTGGTTGGAAGAAATACTGGCTACTGGCTGTATTAGGATCTCTTGGAGGAATTCTCCAAGTAGGGGGGAAACTGCTTGCCTTAGAATATAACTTCCCAAAAGGCTTCTTTCTTCTGTAAGAAATGTGACTTGTCCATTAGCTCCTTTATCCTGATCTAAGGCAGACATCTCTCCCTTTCTCTGGGCTTTGGAGAAACAGATGACAAGCCCTTGGCCTAGGCCTGCCCTACCCTCTTTTTAAGCAGGATATCCAGCCACGTAAGAGTGAGACGACATGAGTGAGAAAGAAATGATTCAAACCTTGTCTGACTCATAGGTGCCCAGCCTGCAGCTGAGGTCTGCGTAGCCCCAAGCGAAAGTTTTGTTCCAGGTTGGTGGGATAAGCACCTTATTCTGTTCTACTGCAAGAATGCCTTTATCAGTGCACACTATTTGTCCCACAGGTTCTTTGAGTTCTACGCAAAACAAATCATCACATTACAACAGGGACAGGGAAAATGAACTTCATTATTCCATAGGGGATGGTAAAGTAATCTCAGATATTCATACAAATCAAGCACACGGACACCCATGTTAAGACAATATGACCTTAGCAGCAGAGCTTGGCTTTTCAGTCTCCCACAGCCCTGCTGGGGTGATGCTGACCCTGACCGGTGTTCTCCAGGCTTCCCTCTAGCCTTACTGTCTCCGAGTACTTGGGTTTGGCTCCTAGCAATCAGGCCTGCTTTCCTGATCTCTGGAGCTGCATAGAGTAACCTGGGTGCTCCCCAGCATGCCACACAGAGACTTTCCACCAATCTAGTCCTTCAGCACCTCTCAAGTTACAGCCAATCCTTAGACTTCTAGGCTAAAGGCCATGATGTCCTCTGAAAGACCCAGATTCCCTGCTCTGCTCTGTATCTCTGCCGACCAAACCCGTGCTCTAGCACCACAGCTTGGCAGTGACTGCAGCTGGCAGAGGCGAAGTCTGTGTAACAAGGCAAATGGCCTAGAGCTGGCAACCAATCCAATTTACCAGACTCTGAAGCTCGAATATTTGGATTTCTTTAGATGGCAGCTTCAACACTTTGCATTTTTGCAAAATACATTTTTTTTTTTAAAATTCTAAGGGGGAAAATTCACTTGAAAAAGTACTTTTAGATATAAATGCTTTTAACTGGCATATTAAAAATACAGTCTTATCACTATTTCTAAAAAGGCAGAATATGTATAAATGAAGGTGACAAGTTTTTTACATATATAATATAAACGTTGAGATACAAGATTTGGTATTTTAGAGTTTTTGTTATCTTAGCAGGGGAGAAAATGTTTTGATTCTTTTTGATACAAAACACAACAATAAAAAAAAAACAGAACAGAAAAGTAAAAGGAGAAAATCTAATGAGTATTTAGTGATTTAACACAAAAAAATACAACACCTATTACAAATTACACAAATATCAAAAAAAGTTATGACTGCTCAATTAGGATTAATAAATGATCCCACAGAATCATGAATCAGAAGTTTATTCCCCATCATCTTGCCTTTTACAGGGGTTAGAGAAGGCCTCAAGTTGTCTAGGTGATGGAAAAAGATCTTGTCACTTGTAGATCCTGGTGGGACAGAGATTCCTGCATTGTCTCCATTGAGTCTACTCCTTACTCGCTTTGGTGGATGAGGTTTCTTAAATAACTGATATGAGAGAAGATGACACATTTTATAATGAAAGCTAACATTTATTAAGACCCATTATAGGCCAGGTATTATGTTATTTCACTTATGCATCATAGCAACCAGTAGGTACAGTATAACTGTCTTCTGAGGGAAGAAATCCAAAGTGGCTCAGAGGTTGCCCGATATCTCAGACCTTCGTTAAGTAGGGACAGGGCTGTGCTACCACAGTTTGAGTTACTGTTACACTGATTTCATAATAGCTTTGACCAATGAACTGAGACTACAGTCAACTGATGATTATTTTCCAATGACACTTAAAAATTAACCAGACTGTGCCACTGAGGGCGAACATCCTGTTTAATTGGGCTATTTCTGGCTTCAACATGGCCTCTCTCTCTGCAATATCATTTTGGTCTCTTAGGTGTTACTAGTTTGCTGCAAGTCTGAGCTTTGTTGCCTTTTCACTTTGCCATGCTGTAAAGAAAAATAAAATAAGAAGAAAGCCTTTGGCATCTCTGTTCATTATTTCTACAGGGCTAAAAAGTATTACTGTACATTTATGATTACTATTTTTCAAATATTGTTCACCTTCAAAATATACGTTGAGCTATTTCTGTTATAGAACTGAAATCTGAGGAAGATATTTGGGAAATCTTAGATGAAATGAGCTTTAAGATGAGTATAATACAATCACACTTTGTGAATTTGACATTCTGGATTTTCAGGAGGGAAAAAATGCTATGTATAAAGAAAGATACACATTTTAGGCTCCCAAGCTTCTACACATATTACATATTATTCTATCTACATATCAGAGTTGTTATTTTCTACAAAAGTTAGTAATGACACAAGCCTCTGAAGTTCTATAAAAAGACCCCCACACTTTAAAGCACGTTCATGGATGAACACTTACTGAAGAACTTTTACATGAGGGCCCATGAGAGCCAGGCTAGAGTACAGAGAAGTGCGGGTATGGTGACCCTGAGGCTTACATTTTTCTAGGGTTGCTATACTTGGCAGTACTCTATATTAGTCACTGGAATATTCTAGAAATATATTATTATCCAGACTCTTATCCTCCAGACTGCTTGCCTCTTATACTCAAAAGTGGAACAAAAACCCTGCAATAGGTATGCATCTTGACTTTTCTTGCTCAGAATATTTTTTCCAAGGGAATGAAATAGTTTCTGTGCTGGTAACCCTTGGAAAACAGGAAAGGTTTAACTAAGATCCTTCAATCTGTGATCAGTGTTTATCAACAGCATATCACTCCTCTTTAATTCAAACTACCACTACCTGTTCACCGAACTACTTACTGTAAGAGCTTGCTAGGTGTTTCTCTGCTCCTAATTTGGCTCTTCTACAGAGAGTGTGTGTGTGTGTGCGCACATGACTACATGTGTGTACATAACTTAGCCAGAATGGTCCTTAAAGTCTGGATATGGCCATGAAGTTTCTCTGCTTAAACTCAGCAAGATATTACTGGCCTCAGGATGAAACTCCGTCTCTGTGCATACTATGGCCCCGCCAGGTACCATCTGCTTTCCTGAGTGCGCTCTCGACCGCCTGCCAGGTCTTGTGCGGGTGCAGGAAAGCACACCCTACACTAGTCTGCAAGGGGAAATTCTCTTTGAACAACATTTGTATTTATTTGTATGTAAAAGGGAGGAGAAAACAAACTCTTGGAACCTACTGGGTGATATTTATAGTCCTTTATTGAAAACTCAGTTATTATATGGTTATTGATCATCTAAAGAAATATTACAGCATTAAAAAAATGAAACGGAGAACAGTGATCATAAAAACATCCATACCTGTTTAGGGATCTGACCAAAGTTATTAATAAACCCTATGGTGGCTGTCTCCTTTAGTGGGTCATTTATGTTGTAGATATCTACTTGACCCTCATAAAACAGGTGATGGAAGACATTTACAGCCTCTACTGCAGCAGGGCCTTGCTGTTTATAGCCAAAGATCAAGTCAATCCATTCATGCAGGTGGGCACTCACATAATCACATTCCAAAGCCTGTAATTTCAAAACAAAGGTTCAGTTACTACCTGACATTTATTAATTCCTCAGAAAGTAAAGAACTGGCTAAAGGTCAACAGGAACTAAAATAACTAAAAATCATAAAAATAATATTAGTAACTTGACCAAATGGGTGACACGTTGCTCAAGGTCCTCATTGTATTGTACAGTCAATGACCCAGTGAAATCCAGTTCAACTGCAAAGTGTACTCTCATTACCTCTCGGTGGACTCTGATGAATTCTCGTGGGTCCCCTTTTGCCCAGGGTGGAAGGATAACATTTCCAAGCTTGGTGCCATTTTGTTTACAGCCTGTGCAGTTGGATACATTAAAGAAAATGAAAAAATGTGATAAATAGTAACTTCATATTAAGTAACAGGAAAATAGTGGGTTTAAGTGCATTGTCAGAACTATGAAATCTTTTTTTTTTAATTTGAAGGTAATTTATTTCAAGCACTAGATAACTAATACATTTCTGTTTTTTAGATCAAATATCCCCAATTCCATCGGCCATCACCCAATTTGAAATTCCCTCCCACTTTTTTGTCATATATATTTTTTTATTGATTATGCTATTACAGTTGTCCCATTTCTCCCTCATCATTCCCCTCCACCCTGCACATCCTCTACCACCCACATTCCCCCCTTTAGTTCATGCCCATGTGTCATAAGTTCTTTAGCTTCTACATTTCCCACATTATTCTTGCCCTCCCCATCTATTTTCTACCCACCGTCTATGCTACTTATTCTCTGTACCTTTTCCCCCTCTCTCCTCCTCCCACTTCTCTGCTGCTAACCCTCCATATGATCTCCATTTCTGTGGCTCTGTTCCTGTTCTAGTTCTTTGCTTAGACTGCTTTTGTTTTAGGTGTGGTTATTAATAGCTGTGAGTTTGCTGTCTTTTCACTGTCATATTTTTATCTTCTTTTTCTTAGATAAGTTCCTTTAACATTTCATAGAATAAGGGCTTGGTGATGATGAACTCCTTGAACTTGACCTTATCTGAGAAGCACTTTATCTGCCCTTCCATTCTAAATGACAGCTTTGCTGCATAGAGCAGTTTTGGATGTAGGTCCCTGACTTTCAAGACTTCAAATACTTCTTTTCCAGCCCCTTCTTGCCTGGAAGGTCTCTTTTGAGAAGTCAGCTGACAGTCTGATGGGAACTCCTTTGTAGGTGACTGTCCCCTTATCCCTTGCTGCTTCTAGAATTCTCTGCTTCAATCTTGGCTAATGTGATTATGATGTGCCTTGGTGTGTTCCTCCTTGGGTCCAACTTCTTTGGGACTCTCTGAGCTTCTTGGACATCCTGGTAGTCTATTTCCTTTGCCAGATTGGGGAAGTTCTCCTTTATTATTTGTTCAGATAAGTTTTCCACTTGTTGCTCTTCTTCTTCCCCTTCTGGGACCCCTGTAATTCGATGTTGGGACGTTTAACGTTGTCCCGGAGGTTCCTAAGCCTCTCCTCATTTTTTTGAATTCTTGTTTCTTCATTCTTTTCTGTTTGGTTGTTAGTTTCTTCCTTCTGGTCCACTCCATTGATTTGAGTCCCAGTTTTCCTCCCATCTCTATCAGTTCCCCATGCGTCTTTCTTCATTTCATGTATTGTAGCCTGCATTTTTTCATCTAATTTGTGAGCAAAATCAACCAATTCTGTGAGCATCCTGATCACCAGGGCTTTGAACTGTGCATCTGATAGGTTGGCTATCTCTTCATGGCTTAGAGGAATTGGCTCTGGGGCTTTCATTTGTTCTCCAGTTTGAGCCATTTTTGGTGTTTTTTGTTTTGTTTTGGTTTTAGTCTGGTCTCGGCTATTATGTAGTGAGGGGTAGAGCCCTAGGTGTTCCTCAGGGTGGGGCAGCCCAGTCGCTGGGTTGTAACGCTATAGGTGGGGGCGGGGTCCGAGAGGGAAGAATGGCACCTGCTCCACTCTCTGCTGGACTCCGGTCCCTTCCGCTGCTTCCCCTTTGCCTGGATTATCTGCGAGCGCACTGTTGCCTAGTGATGGGTGGAGCCTCAGGCGCTTCCCAGTGCGGGACAGCCCAGTCCTGGGTTGTGACACTGTATGTGGGGGCGGGGTCTGAGAGGGAACAATGGCGCCTGCTCCGCTCTCTCCTGGGTTTAGTCTCTTCTGCTGCTTCCCCTTGGCCTGGACCGTCTGCGCGTGAATGTGGGACCACCTGGTCGGCCAGCCGCCTTGTGCAGCCTCACTGGGTCTGCACAGTTGCCCCCCTGTGCCTGGGGTCTGCCAGCTGCCGCCTGTGCACCTGGGAACTGCCAGCTGCTGCTGCCTGTGTTCCAGGGTCCGCATGTCCACTTTTTCCTGCCTCGACTCCGCCCCTCTTACCGGTCTGGATGAATGGTTGTTGGACTTCCGTAGAGTTCAATTTTCTATCAGTTCCGGATGTTTTCTTGTTTCTAAATATTTGTTGTCCTTAATTTTGGTTGTGAGAGGAGGCACAGTGTGTCCACCTACGCCTCCATCTTGGCCGGAAGTCTCCCTCAGAACTATGAAATCTTACCACCAGGAAGGTCCCTCAGAGATCATCTACCCTGTTACTTCCCTAAGACTTTTCCTCAGTTCACTTCCTCAGAGAGATTCACTATGTGTTAGCAAAACTGAGGGGTGCTGGCGGTCAAATGATCTCAGAAAATGATGACTAACGCAAAGTTGAACATGTTTCTTTCCTGCAAGACTCCTCAGAGGTACTGCTAGGAAGTGCATTAGACACAACGCCTGAAAATTAACTGACTACAGGAGTCTTTAATGAAACATTTTATGGGCTACTGTTTTGAGTTTCGAAAAACCCCTCGAATTCAATCCCCTTGGGATGGGTGGCTTATTTGGCAGATCATTAGCATTTCTCTAAACTCTTCCTTTTGTAGGCTTTTCCAGAAAGTTTATAGTTTGGTGAGTCATCAACAGTTAACTAGTACTAAATTTCTGTCTTAATGTTTTGACAAAATTTGCCATTCACATAGAGGAGGTTATTGAAAGAGTACCTAACTCCTCAGTAACTTTCAGTTTGCTCTCTTTGCATAAGAAGAAATGAAAGTACAAATGTCTTCTTGAGATATTTGGAATACATGTGGTTTCATATTTCTGATTACCTTAAATTCTTCAGAGAGCACTATAGAATTGATACATATTTTGCTGTAAAGATTCTCATTAAAGAAATAAAATCTAAAACCTTAAGGAAGACACAAACAAATGGAAGCATGTATTGTGTTCATGGATTGGAAGAATTACATCATGAAAATGTCCATACTACCCAAAGCAATTTACATATTCAATGTAATCCATATTAAAGTACCAATGGCATATTTCACAGACATAGAACAAACATTTCAAAAATTTATATGGAACCATAAATGACCCCGAACAGCCACAGCAATTTTGAGAAAGAAAAGCCAAGTAGGATTTTGTGGACTTCCAGCCAAGATGGAGGCATAGGTGGACACACTGTGCCTCCTCTCACAACCAAAATTAAGGACAATAAATATTTAGAAACAAGAAAACAACCAGAACTGATAGAAAATTGAAGTGCACGGAAGTCCAACAACCATTCATCCAGACTGGTAAGAGCCGAAGGCAGCAGCGGCTGGCAGTTCCCAGGTGCACAGGTGGTGGCTGGCGGACCCTGGGCCCACAGGCGGCAGCTGACAGATCCTGGGCACGGGGTGGCAACTGTGCAGACCCAGTGAGGCCACACAAGGTGGCTGGCTGACCAGGTGGTACCACATTCCCTCGCACAGACAATCCAGATGAAGGGGAAGTGGTGGAAGGGACTGGAATCCAGGAGAGAGCTGAGCAGGCGCCATTGTTCTCTCTTGGACCTCACCCCCACATACAGTGTCACAACTCAGTGACTGGGCGGCTCCGCACTGGGGAACACCTAAGGCTCCACTTCTCACTATGTAACAGCAGCGACCAGACCAAAACCAAACCAAACGAAAACAAAACAAAAAAACACCCAAAATGGCTCAAACCAGAGAACAAATGAAAGCTCCAGAGAACAAATGAAAGCTCCAGAGCCAATTCCTCTAAGCCATGAAGAGATAGCCAACCTATCAGATGCACAGTTCAAAGCCCTGGTGATCAGGATGCTCACAGAATTGGTTGATTTTGCTCACAAATTAGATGAAAAAAATGCAGGCTACAATATGTGAAATGAAGAAAGATGCATGGGGAACCGATAGAGATGGGAGGAAAACTGGGACTCAAATCAATGGAGTAGACCAGAAGGAAGAAAGAAACAACCAAACAGAAAAGAAGGAAGAAACAAAGATTCAAAAAAATGAGGAGAGGCTTAGGAACCTCCAGGACATCTTTAAACATCCCAGCATCCGAATTATAGGGGTATGAGAGGGGGAAGAAGAAGAGCAACAAGTGGAAAACTTATTTGAACAAATAATAGAGGAGAACTTTCCCAATCTGGCAAAGGAAATGGACTACTAGGAAGTCCAGGAAGCTCAGAGAGGCCCAAAGAAGTCGGACCCAAGGAGGAACACACCAAGGTACATCATAACTATATTAGCCAAGATTGAAGATAAGGAGATAATTCTAGAAGCAGCAAGGGATAAGGGGACAGTAACCTCCAAAGGAGTTCCCATCAGACTGTCAGCTGATTTCTCAAAAGAGACCTTTCAGGCAAGAAGGGGCTGGAAAAGAAGTATTTGAAGTCTTGAAAGTCAGGGACCTACATCCAAAACTGCTCTATGCAGCAAAGCTGTCATTTAGAATGGAAGGGCAGATAAAGTGCTTCTCAGATAAGGTCAAGTTCAAGGAGTTCATCATCACCAAGCCCTTATTCTATGAAATGTTAAAGGGACTTATCTAAGAAAAAGAAGATAAAAAATATGACAGTAAAAAGATAGGAAACTCACAGCTGTTAACAACCACATCTATAACAAAAGCAATCTAAGCAAAGAACTAGAACAGGAACAGAACCACAGAAATGGAGATCACATGGAGGGTTAGCCACAGGGGAGTGGGAGGAGGAGAGAAGGGGAAAAGGTACAGAGAATAAGTAGCATAGATGGTGGGTAGAAAATAGATGGGGAGGGCAAGAATAATGTGGGAAATGTAGAAGCTAAAGAACTTATGACACATGGACATGAACTAAAGTGGGGGAATGTGGGTGGGAGAGGGTGTGCAGGGTGGAGGGGAATGATGGGGGAGAAATGGGACAACTGTAATAGAATAATCAATAAAATATATTTAAAAAAGAAAAAAGTAAACACTGCATAGCAGAACTTAAGGTAAGCAGCTAAAGCAGTACTCAGAGGTAAATTAAAAAAAATAAAGTAATCATTTTGTTTTTGTCAAAAAAAAGAGAAAAGAAAAGCAAAGTAGGAGGGATCACAATATCTGATATCAGACTGTATTAGAAGGCCACTATAATCAAAACAGCCTGGTACTGGCATAAGAACAGACACACGGACGAATGGAACTGAATAGAGAGCCCAGAAATAAACCCAAGTCTCTACGGTCAATTAATATTTGACAAAGGGGGCAGAAAGATAAAATGGAGTAAAGTAGCCTTTTCAACAAATGGTGTTGGGAGATCTGGACAGCTACATGCAAAAAAAATGAACCAACTTACACCATACACAAAAATAAATTCAAGGTGTATAAAAGACTTAATTAAATATAAGTAGTGACACCATAAAAGTCCTAGAGGAGAACATAGTCAGGAAAATCTGAGATATTCCATGCAGTAACATTTTCACCACTATGTCCCCTAGAGCAAGAGACAAAGCACAGAATAAACAAATGCCACTTCATCAAAATAAAAAGCTTCTGCACGGCTAAAGAAAGCATCAGTAAAATGAAAAGGGAACCAACTGTATGGGAACATGTATTTGCCAATGATATCTCGGGCAAGGATTTGATCTCCAAAATATATAAAGAACTCACAGGACATCCACTCCAGGAAGACAAACAACTCAATTAAAAAATGGGCAAAGGATTTGAACAGACACTTCTCCAAGGAGGACATACAAAGAGCCCAAAGACATATGAAAAGATGCTCAGCATCACTAGCCATCAGAGAGATGCAAATTAAAACCACAGTGAGATACCACCCCACACCGTTGAGAATGGCCATCATAAACAAATCAACAAAAACAAGTGCTGGCAAGGATGTGGAGAAAAGGGAACCCTAGTGCACTGTTGGGGGGAATGCAGCCTGGTGCAGTCACTGTGGAAAACAGAATGGAAGTGCCTTTTGACTCCGTTTCCACTGCTGGGATTATATCCTAAGAATCCTGAAACACCAAGTTAAAAGAACCTATGCACCCCAATGTTCATAGCAGCACAATTCACAATAGCCAAGTGCTGGAAACAACCTAAGTGCCCATCAGTAAATGAATGGATCAAAAAACTGGTACATTTACATGATGTACATTTACATACTATGCAACAGAAAGAAAGAAGGAGCTCCTACCCTTTGTGACAGCATGGATGGATCTGGAGAACACTCTGCTAAATGAAATAAGCCAGGCAGTGAAAGACAAATACCACATGATATCACCTGTAAGTGGAACCTGATCAACAAAACAAACAAGCAAGCAAAATATAACCAGAAATATTGAAATGAAGAACAATCTCACAGTAACCAGAGGGGAGGTGGGAGGGGATAATAAGGGGGAAAGAGGGAAGAATTGTTAGGAACATGCATAAAGTACCCATGGACAAAAACCAACGGGAGTTAGGATCAAGGGTAGGAAGTGGGGATGGCTGGGGTGTGAGGGAGTGGTGGAAGGAAAATGGAGACAACTATACTCGAATAACAATAAAAAATGTGGAAAAAAAAGGGCAGTTGAGATTGAAAAAAAATCCTTACTTTCATAGTAAAAAAAAAAGAAAGAAAAAGAAAATCTAAAATGTAACATTTTTGCTGTTAGTGTATTATTTAATAGAAAAAATGTTTGGAAAGACTATGGGGCTACCTGGCAGAAACAAAATCATCAAGTTGTGATAATGCACATCAAGTGATATTAATTCCACGTAGTTTTGTTATTTTAATGTATTATTTATGTATTTTGTTATTTTAAGACATAGCCAGAGATAATCTTTAAGATATTAAATAAACCATTGGCTATGAAATCTATTCACAATAAAACACATTAAATGGGACTGGCATCTAAGGAAACATGTTCTTTTTCTTCTTTTTAAAAATAACACCAAAAAGTTAACTTTAGCATACAGTTTTCTTAGGTACAAAGCAGATGATTACTGTAAAAAGTGACTCTATAAACAAAAATGTTGTCTCACTAGCTTAACAGCAGTTGGTTAGATAAATAGTTGCATTAGAAATTTTCATAGAGAAGTGCAATTGTTCAAATTTTGGAACACAAAGGCGTCCAAGTAAGGGCCAATAAAAATATTTCCTTTAGAAATAATCTTGTTTTCAACATTGTTATTTCATGGCTTATTTACAACGTGATATTAAATGAGAGATACAAAAATCAGTTTATTGTTTAAAAGAATGTCCTGACTTGGTTAGAAAAATCACCGTATGATTTAAGAAAAAAATAAAATAATCAAGTTATTATAACCACTCCCCTGTTCAGACCCTTACTCTAGCCCCGCTGATGTGCCCTCCAGGAATAATTTTTGGAGAATGAGAAGTGAGTAATAATTTCCAGGCTATTTCAGATATAATCTACTTTTCCAAATTTTGCTTATAATCCCTAAATAATTATGTGACATAATTGTATTTAATCAGCACTATCTGCAGTTTTAAAATGTCCCTTCAAGGGAACAAGGGCTACAGAAAGCCCATGGCCTATCTGATCCTGCCACCCTGCAGCCCCCCTGCGTGTATGTCCACACGTCTGAGGACAAGATGACCAGGGATGAATGCTACTCACTCCAGAAGTGGGGAAAACCCAAGTGCTTTTTCTTTTAAACCATTTACTATCTTTTCTGTGTGAAGAGGCAAACAGTGTTCCATTGCTTTGTTTTTATTGGGGTGAAATTCACATAACATAAAATTAACTATTTCAAAGTGCACAACTCAGTGGCATTTAGTACATCGACAATGTTGTGCAACCATTGCACCTCACTAGCCCCAATATTTCATCACCCTAGAAAGAAACCTTATAACATTAAGCAGCTCTCTCATCCCACCCCCCGCCCCCCACCAGCCCTGGAAACTACCTATCCTGGATATTCCATATACATGGAATCATACATTATATGACCTCCTGTGTCTGGCTTCTTTCACTTAGCATAATGTTTTGAGGTTCACCCATGTTGCAGCATTTATCAGCACTTCATACTTTATTGCTGAAGTCCTTTATTATGTGAAATCCTTTATTATATGTATATTCCACAATTTGTTTGTTCATTGACAGGCAGGTGGGCTGTTTCTACCATTTGGTTATTGCAGACAGTGCACCTTTGACCATGTGAGTACATGAACCTGATTCCCTGCTTCAGCTCTTCTGGACATGTACCTAGGAGTTGGAACTGCTGGGTCATATGGTAATTTTGTGTTTAACTTTTAGAAGAACCACCAAATTGCTACCCACAGAGGCTGAACTATTTTCTATTTCCATCAGCAATGCACAAGAGTTCTAACTTTTCCACATCTTTGCCAGTCCTTGGTATTTTCTGTGAGTGTGCATTTTTTTTCATTCTAAGCCATACTTAGATATAAGGGATACTTCATTGTGGTTTTGATTTGCATTTCCCTAGTAACTATTGATATTGAACATCTTTCATGTGCTTATTGAACATTTGACTAATTTCTTTGGAGAAATGTCTTTTTGGGTCCTTTGCTCATTTTTTAAATTGGGTTGTTTATCTTTTTGATGTTGAGTGGTAAGAGTTCTTCATATTCTGGACTCTAGGCCTTTATAAAATATATCATTTGCAAATATTTAAAGGTTTTCTTTTCAGTTTCTGCATAATATCCTTGAATGCAGAAGGTTTACATTTTGATCAGTTTCAGTGTATCTTTCTTTGTTTCTGTTATTGAAGCTTGTGCTTTTGATATCCTATCTAAAAATCCATTGCCAAATATAAGATCATGATGATTTAATCCTATGCTTTTCTCTTAGAGTTTTATGGCTTTAGCTGTTATATGATTTCATGGGAGAAGGATGATTTGTTATGAAGGTGAGCATGACAGATACACAACCTTTCTTTCATTACTTATTTAAAAGTGGAGCATTTGGTTGGGTAAAATATTTTTGCAACACAAATTATCATAAGGAATTCAGTGTTTCTGAAAGATTGAGGGTATCTTCTCCTTTCTGTACCTTTCCATATTTGTCTCTTTGTAAGTGGTGTCTCTAGGGAAAAGAGTATATTCTCCAAAGGAAAATTGTAAGTGAACATAATGCAACACTAATGTGTAGCCATATTCAAATGCTGTGTACGCATTCGTTGTTTTTCCTTGTTTACCATCTATTCTGCTCTTTCTAGGAACCGTCACTCCCTTCAATTCTAAATCCTAGACTTTGGTGTCTTTAGCTACTTGAGGTGAGCTCCAGGTCCAACCAGAGGTAATAAGACTCAATTTTGGGACTTCTGCTGGGGCTACTGAGAGAATCTTAACTATTTTTCCCATTAGACGTGCAGCTATAACTTCACAAGGTTAGGACTGTTGATGGATAACTAAGGAAAAAATATTTTAAAAAATTTTAAAAAGAGAAATCACTCAAATGATTAGACATAAGTAGTTCCTAGAAGTTTCTATTTATGAAACATCTTGAGGTAGTATTGTAACGATTTATATGTTGAACTCTAACTACAGTATAAAGTATGAGGTCCAAAAAATATAAAACAGCACTGGCTGGTATGGCTCAATGGATTGAGTGTCGGCCTGAGAACCAAAGGGTCACCAGTTTGATTCCCAGTCAGAGCACATGTCTGGGTTGCAGGCCAGGTCCTCAGTTGGGGGTGTGCAAGAGGCAACCACACACTGATGTTTCTCTCCCTCTCTTTCTCCCTCCCTTCCCCTCTCTCTAAAAATAAATAAATAAAATATTCGGTTACAGCATGACACTCCATCCAACTGGGCCACACTGGCCAGGGCTGAAATTCTAATTTTAATACGTATTAGCATATAAACTGAGAATGCCTCAAGCAATACATAAGATTAAAATGAAACATAAAAATCTCGGTACACCACTTGACTATTAATGGGTTTTAATTGTAATAATTTTCAAATAAATTTTGCCTCACATTTAACTAAAATAACAATATTCTAACCAGTAGATGTAAACTGTGTCAGTTTATAAATGTTTCCCAGATCTACGTTTGAAACAGCTATTTTTCCATTTTTTTTAAAGTTGGATTTCAACCTAGTAAAGCCTTTTTTCCTTTAAAATTACATTTTAAACTTTATTGAATTTACTGGGGTGTGAAACAGCTATTTTTAAAAAATATTTAATCGCAGACACCCAATTATAGTAACTAGCATCAGCTGAAACCACAAGGACATCTCGTCAGTGTATACTGCAGACAATTTTCAGAAAAGTCACTTATTTTTACCAGTCTCTTCTTGGAGAACATTTCTAAGATAATGCCATAGCTCTACGTACCCAGATCAAAGTTGTTGGAATTCAGCAAAAACTCTGGTAAGTAAAAAAATTCTGGGATCAGTTCTTTTACATCTGCCATGTTGTGCTTTGATGCAGAATACCAGGCCTCCCGTACACTGTGGAACATCCTGTCAGCCAGGTCAAAGTGGCCTCCCTGTGGACAGAATGAGAAGGCACCTCTCTGTTAGAGAACTACTCCCACCTCACAGTTTCTGCCAAGCTCAAGCAAGGGCTTAAACACCCTGAAGAAATATTTGGTGATATTTCCATTTTCCATCATCCTATGTCAAATACACAATATTTTAAATGACCAAAAAAAAAGAGAATTCTTTTTGGGATATTCCTTATAAAGGGTACTCAATGCATTTGCTTTGTAATCAAAATAAAATGCAAATGTAAGGTCATTTACAAAATATTAGTTTTTAGAGAGAGGCAACACAATAAGGAATACGAATTCTCCACATTTTGATGATGCTCTCTTAAAGATTGTAATGTAGTCATTTATAGCTAGAGATGCTCAAGTTATATGTGTGCTTGACTAGTTTCATAAATAATACAACACTGAAGTTCTCATACCAGTAAGAATTAAATGGAGAACTGGAAAGGTGATAGAAAAGATACAGACTGATAAAACAAACTCAAACAGAAATGGGACTTCTTTTGCTTACTCAACTTCACAGATACACCACCCCCTTCCTCAAACTCCCTGTGCTGTGTTTTAAGAGAAGGCAGAGTATTTGTCTCTATTATGCAGCTCACTGTGGAAAAATGCTAAACTCCACACGATGGCCATCAAGGCTTGCCACAACCTTGACTTTTCCCCACACTTATTCTGCTCCAAACACTCTGGCCTTTTTGCTGCTCCTCATACATCTCAGGCACACACCACACTCAGGGTGCTCACATGGGCTGGTGGTCCCTTTGTCTAGAACACACTTTCTCTAGATATTGGCATGAGTAACTCCCTCACCTCCTTCCAGTTTTTGTTCAGATGTCACCTTTTCAAGGAGACCTACTCTGACCACTCTTTAAAACTGCATCATAACCTCCCTCACCTCCAATTCTTGTACTTTTCATTCCCTTTTCCCTGGTCTATATTTTTCTGATATCATTTACCATATTCTAAAACATTTGACAATATACTTATTTATTTTGCTTGTCTATCTCTCTCAATCAAAATAGTATGTAAGCTCCACATGGCAGGGCTTTTGTCTTTATTCACAGAAGCCCTCTAAGCACCTAGAACACCATCTGAATAAATGTGGAGAAACCAATTATAATAAAAAAGACAGCAAATGTCTTTTTAAGAACTGTTCATTAAATTCAACCAGTTCAGGCTGAATTCCATATATACGGTAAGAAAAGCATATGAGGTCCACCCAGAAGGTATCCAGCTATGTACTATAAAAAATAGAGACATTTAGTGCAGAGGAAATAAGAAACACTGTACATAGGACGATGACACCTCAGTCCTCTTCAGAGTAGGCACTCGGGACCTCACACAGTTCTTCCAATCACCATTAGCTGCCCCACTGCATTTTCCTGAATCTCACTGACAGTCTGAAATCGCTTCCTTTTCAAAGGTGATTTTAGTTTTGGTAAAAGCCAGAAGTCACAGGATGCCAAATCTGGGCTGTAGAGGGGCTGAGTCACCTGGGTGATTTTATGTTTCTCTGCAGAGTTTTTGGTGCTGCACGAGTGGGTACATTGTCATGATGAAACTGCCAATCGCCAGATGCCCATAGCTGTGTCCTTCTCAATTATCTTAATAGTTTCCATGGAGGAATGTTCAAGCCTAATGCAAAATTTGGTGCAGATTCGTTACTCTACTTGTTCAGTCATTTTGATTGTGATGGCCACACAGTACACATGCTCACTCAATGGCACCAACTGCCTCCACTGACTAGTATAGTGAAGTCATCATTGTTGACACATGTGCATTCCAGTCCACTCTCCTTAGCTCCCAGGCTACATCGATGTCACACAACCTGTTCTCGTTATATAAACAACAGCTGGACTTTTCCCAGACAGATCTCATGTGCTACTTGCTTTTTTGGCTAAAGGACCTCAGCACTTTATCATAAATAAATTCTAGTTCATTCATTAATTTTGGTTCAGCAATGTTTCACTTTAATTACATTTGATTACTTTTGAGACTGAAACTTCACAAGCCTTCTTGTGAAGCAGGATAATAATATTTTTAAATAAGCAACAACTTTAAATAGAAAGAAGGCTTGTATAAAGTGAAAAATTCTCAATTTGGAGTTCTACCTGTAGCCTTAAGAAGATCTGTGTGAAAGGCTCCATCCTCACTAGGTATGAAGCCACAATCATTGCAGATGAATAGTGGGTCCCATAGTGGTAGGCTGGAGTTTCTCCTGCTCAAAAGAAGATTAAAGCATAATTGAAAACGAAAGAGTAAATATAAAAAAACTGGTATTAATAGGCTTGAAAATGCTAACGTGTGTGGTAACTGTGACACTAAATACAGTTAGTGCTGGCATTTGTAGCATGAAAACTTTATGCTAACACTGCTACCACTCACATATTTGGTAGTAATCAAAAGTAAATATGATTCAATGCCTTTCCCCCAAAACTAAGCCAATCTAGCAATTCGTGCTTTGAGGCTTTTATGTAATAAATAACTCTTAAAAGCAAACCATCTCCACTGAAGCAGGATATTTACTGACTTACAGATACTGTTCACTAGGTTCTGGCTTTGAAAATCTATATTTCTCTAAATTATCTATAAATATTGTGTAAGTTTTACCACTCTTCTTGACAGGGGGAAAAACGAGTCCACATAAGGAATACTGTTAGGCTTAGGGTTTTTTTTTCTTTTTTCTTTCATTGTTTTGCTTGCAACATACAAGCAAACAAGCAAATACAGTAAATTTAAGTACACTGAATAGTATTTCAGAAAGTAGTCAGTTAATTTTTTGTAATGCAACAGGGTTTAAAAATAAATGAAAAAGTGTAGTTCCTGGCCTAAATATGATTCAAATTAAAGACATGTTATGATGGAAAATTTCGGCCCTATATGAAGCACACATACTTAGATTTCTGTCAGTACCTGACAGGCTATCTATAAAAATCCCTTCTAGGCACAGCCATAAGTTTGTCATACAAAACCTGATTCTCTACTCCGACCGTTGTATAGATATGTGGATATACAACACAGACAGATGTGATAATATATAAGCAATTTGTGGAAAGATGAGTGAATGTCAGACCACTAAATAATGGCTGACTTTTGAAATTAGGTACAAAGTCTAATGATAAGAAAAGTTATTTACCATTAGGATCTTCCCAGTCTTTATATCGCTTCTTATATTGAGCTAATCGTTCATCTGTCTGTGCTCCCATCGGCTTAGCCAGGTTTCTAAATGTCTTGGGGTTAGTAAGATCTACCTCCTAAAATACAGAACAAAACACATCACTATACATCCTTTATCCTTACCATTGTAGACACATATGGCGACAATAGCAGACAATGGTGACTCGTAAATGTGCTAGTATCTGCGGGGTCACCTTGGCAGAAATGGACTCCAAAACAAGGTTTTGTACCTACTGGTTAGTCTCACTTTACAGAGAGGCACATGGAAGTTTGTGAACTGATTCAATTTGGAGGCAACTACTTTGGAAATTAAGTGTTCACAGAGGAAGGCACCCAGGATCCATGTTTGGAGAGGATGAGTAGGAGGAAAAATCCTTCCCATTCTTGGCAAGGACGTAGGAGGAGACTCTGGACACAAAAGCTCCAATTCATCTTTATCCTCCATCACACACATAACCAGAGGATCAAATCTCCTCGCTGTTCTCTTCCCCTCTTCCTCTGTTTCACTCTAACTTCACTTCTGAGCATTTCCTTCTTAGAGGTGATTGGGAAGAGAAAATAGAGCACTTGGTAATTCGTTCACATCTAAAACACAGCATCAAACAAGATCAAGTAACTTTCCAACAGAGATGGAATCTTTCATACTACCTACCATGGATTATTTCAAACACTCATCTCTAGTTCACGTAATTCACATATTTGAAAGGAAACCCAAATTTACCTCCTGAAGGATTTAAAAGTAGAAATTTGAAATATGTACCTGTGGGATATTTAATTTGTATTCTTTTTATAGGGCATAAGACTGACCAATTTTGCCAAACATATTTTAAGAGCCTTGGGCAGTGGAAACTAATCCACATTTACAAATGTAAGTCAAGTTAGTACGTTTGTCCCCTCAAATTCTATATGCAAAAAACTTCATTAATTGTTTTTGTTAATTCAACAAACATTAAAGCATATACTAAGTACCAGGCATTACTCTAGATGTTGGGAATTAAGACACACATAAGATAGTCTTTGTACTCAAGGACTTCAGTCAAGTAGGGCCAGACACAAGTCATGACTATGAGATGCTGTAAAACAAAGTACTACAATACATCTTCAAGGCATTGTGTGAATCCAAGAAGAGGAGAGGTCAGAAGGCTCCCCAGAGGTGATACTTATGTGTGTCTTGCAGGGTGAAATGGAGCTAGCCAGGTTAATCTGTAAGTGGGAGAGCTGTGCATGGGCACTGGGGAGAATTTCACGCCAGAGGCATAGTGGCTGCAGAGCTACTGGGGGCATACATCAGGAGACTGACAGGGTAGCCCAGAATAGCAATCCTGGGAGTAAATAAAGGATAGATTGGTGAGAGCTACTTTGTAAAGGGAATGCTACAGTGGTTTTTAAATTCTCCTCAAATTGTGATGATGACTCACTGAATCAGTTTAAACAGAGGGATGACAATTAGATTTGTGTTTCTGAAACTGGCTGCAGTATAGATAAGAGAGAGACATCCACCAGTGGATACAAACTGATTAGCACTTAAGAAACCAAATAGAAGTTATGAATTAATACCCAAGAAGTTTGTCAATTATTCACATTCTGTGTACGTCCAAGCTAACGTTCTCATCTTCTTGGAATAAGTGCTGCTGAGAACTTTAAACTATAAAGCAAATAAAACATTGGAGCCATTACATTATCTCTTAATTACTTTCAAATGTGTTTCACTTGCACAAAACGATTTGAGATTTACCTCTGAGTCGTAATCTGCCAAGATCCAAGGAAAAACAGGATATTGCATGAGATCATTATACGATCTGCCAGCCAAAGTGTTCAAGTGCATCAAATACTGGAAGTTACTTATTTCACCTCTCTTGAGAAAGATAAATAGAGGTTTATTTTAGAGCAATCAATTATCTCCACTATGTTCACTTTTAAAAATGTTATATGCAGAGTGAGGTAAAGGACAATTTCTTTTCTTATAGATTTCAGAACATCAACATTTTTTCTCCAAAGAACAAAAACAACACTTTTTTCCTATGGAACATATTTTGTGGGTTATTAAAGTGCTTTTAACTATATAATTTACACTGTCCAACTATAAATTATGAAGGAGGCTTACCTCCCATCTCTGAGTGACAGACTTCTCTCCAACCAAAGTACTAAGCAACCCAGATCTGAAAACAAGAAATAATTAAATTGTAGGCAGTAGCATTTTATTTTTTAAAATATTTTATTTATTTATTTTTAGAGAGAGGAGAAGGGAGGGAGAAAGAGACGGAGAGAAACATCAATGTGTGGTTGCCACTCATATACTCCCACTTGGGAACCTGGCCTGAAACCCAAGCATATGCCCTGACTGGGAATAGAACCGGCAACCCTTTGGTTCTCAGGCCAGCACTCAATCCATTGAGCTACACCAGCCAGGGTGGCAACAGCATTTTAAATCTGACTAATCATAGTGTTGAAAATTTTAAGTCATCCTGTCCTAGAATTTTTCAAGCTATGGAGGACCTATTATTAGGTCATAAAATCGGTTTAGTGGGTTACAGTTAGCAATTTAAAATATGAAATGACATGGAATTGAGCAAAAGGAAAAAGAATATTGGAAGGCAACACAGATAGTAATGGAATGTATTTTCAGCACATTTTATCTTAGTTTTTCTAACTCAATTTGTGTCCTGGTATGCAACATAGAATATACGAGGTCTGTCCAGAAAGACTCTAGTCATTGTTTATAAAATGAGAATGGTTTGTGCAACATTGATGTAACTTGGCAGCCAAAGAGAGTGGACTGGAATATGCATGCAGAACAATGATGACCTCACTGTACTAGCGAAGGGGGGGGCAGTAGATGCCATTGAGTGAGCATGGGTACTGTGTGGCTGTCACATTCAAAATGACTGAGTAGAGCAATGAATGTGCATCAAACTCTGCATTAAGCTTGAACATTCCTCTGTGGAAACTATTTGGATGATTCAGAAGGCTGCAGCTATAGGCAACTGATGATTGGCAGCTTCACTGTGGCAACGTACTTGCTTGCACATCACATCTTCTACAGAGTTTTTTGGTGAAACATCAAATCACCCAGGTGGCCCAGCCCCACTACAGCCCAGATTTGGTGCCCTGTGACTTCTGGCTTTTCCCAAAACTAAAATCAGCTTTGAAAGGGAAGAGATTTCAGATTGTCAGTGAGATTCAAGAAAATACAGTGGGGCAGCTGATGGTGATTGGGAGAACTACGTGAGGTCCCAAAGGTGCCTATTTTGAAGGGGATTGAGGTATAATTGTCCTACGTATGATGCTTCTTGTATCTTGTGTCTTCTTTAATAAATGCCTCTATTTTTCATATTACTTGGCTGGATACTTTCTGGACAGGCCTTGTATTTTTTACTGTGGTCATGGCAAAAGAGTTCGAAAAACATCCATCCTTCTACCTTTTCCAATAATCACTACGTAAAAGGATTTAAATACATTACGTTGTAATAACTGAAATAGTATACAATATTTTGTACATAGTAGTTGCATGGCATATTTCCTAAAAAAGATGTTGATAAGTGAATGAGAATATGAATATACTGACAGAAAAGTCATTCCTGCTCATGTCACTCAATATTATGGACTTTTTTTTTTTGATAACAGCCTTTTCTAGAATGCTATAAAGCCCTTCTTTAGGCTTAACAGCTCTATAACATAGCTAATTAATATTTTAAAGATTATAAAGTGGTCACTGAACCAGTAGGCAAACACTTAATTATGTATTTTATTGTCTGAAAGGAAATTAACAGACTCATCTCAATGGTACAGACACCACTTTGCACTCCTGGACAACTTCTTCCCATTAGGAAGAGCAGAACAGAGGGTACTCTCCCTCAAAAAAAGAGCTACGATCATTCCTCAAGTTTATAAGAAAGAGAACAATTAGAAGATTAAAGCTGGAAACAAATATCTGCTTCTTGCCTTTGAGCTTTTAGAAGTTCTTTAAGAACTGCCAGTTCAGCACAAACAGTAGTAGAAATAATATAGCAAGTTGAAGATTATCCGGGCAGGTAAAAGTACTAGCAATTTGATCACAAGCAGAAAAAAGGCTCACTGTGCTCTCAGGGAGCCTTTCACTTCCTGTGTTTATATTAATAACACAGATAACTAGACAACTAGGAACAGAACATATTTCTGAGGTTGACAAAAGCATATATTTAGCACCTGTATTTGCTAAATCTCAGCTAAAGAAGAATAAAAGTAACAACATAAAGAGAAATATATGAATTTAATATATTTAGATATATACAGACCAGGACTCAAATTTTATGTACAAATTACACAATCTCCACTAAAGTTTTAAGTCATTTTCTTGCATGTTGTAATAATTCATTTGTAACCAAAAACAGTGCTTCTCTTCCAGTGGATTATAAAGGACATGAAGTCCTGAGTGACCGTAAACTGAGGTGGGTATATGGATTCTTAAAATGGCTACATTACCTAGAAGGACTTTCTAAGAGTAGCAGCAGCTGAAAAGAGCAAAAGGATCCATTGATAGGTTTGAACATGTAAAAGTGTAAGTTTAAATTTAAATGTTAAAAAAATTAAGAGGAAAACTAGGCAATTTGCAACAAATATGACAAGCATAAGAGTAATACATTATTTTTAAAAAATTCCATAAAAATTAGTAGTAAAAACTCAAGAGGAGAGGTTAACTATCTAATTACTGTGGTGGTTATTTCAAAATATACATAAAAATATCAAATCATCATATTGCATACCTGAAACTAGTCAAATGTTATATGTCAATTATATCTCAATTAAAAGAAAAAGTAATCAAAGCACCATCACCACCACGAAACTCAGAAAAAAAAAAATGGTCAAAAGTTATATATAATTCACAAATGATTTTAAGTGGCCAACAAACATTTACAGAGCTCTAGTACTACTAATAAAGAATGCACATTTAAAAACTAAAAAAAAAAAATTTTATAAAATCAGTAAAATTTTTAAAAATATAAAAAGTTGACAAGCATGTTATGGAAATAATTAAACTTATTCAAAAATAGTGGAATATAAGCATGTATAATTTTTATAGAAATTTGGTTGGTTTTATGTACCAAAACCCTTCAAATTCACACCCCTTTATTTTACTAAGGGGACTTTACTCTAAAAAATAATCAGGAATCACACTTCCATTATTATAAAAAGGGAACATGATAAAAATGAAATATCCAAAAATAAAAGGATGTTTTATACATATGAATAGGCAGCAAATACAGTCAGATTTCTGAAGAATTTTTTAAAGCAGGAGAAATATTTACATAAAACACTGAATGAAAGAAGCAGAATAGAAATCTGTATAGTATGTACTCAATTATGCATATAGGCATATATGCATGCTTAAAAGACTCCAAGGAAATTCATCAAAACATCCTAATTTTACTATTAAATCAACCTACCCCTGCTCCACGCTTGTGTTCGGTCGTTGCCCAGACACGGACTCTGAACTGTCTGTTAGAGATGGTACTACAGCCAAAAACCTGGAAAATTTAAAAACAGCATAAAATTAGAAATGAAATCTCAGTTAGAATCTAATGGGAGCTTAAGAAAGGATGAATGTTTATTCATGACGGCCATTCTGACAGGTGTGAAGTGGTATCTCACTGTGGCTTTAATTTGCATCTCTCTGATGGCTGGTGATGCTGAGCATCCTTTCATATATCTCTGGACCCTCTGTATGTCCTCCTTGGAGAAGTGTCTGTTTAAGTCCTTTGCCCATTTTTTGATTGGATTGATTGGATTGTTGAGTCATGTGACTTCTTTATCATTTTGGAGATTAAACCCTTGTTTGATGTATCATTGGCAACTATGTTCTCCCATACAGTTGGTTCCCTTTTCATTTTGATGATGGTTTCTTTAGCTGTGCAGAAGCTTTTTAATTTGATGTAGTCCCATTTGTTTATTTCTTCCTTTATTTTCCTTGCATTGGAGATACATTGTCAAAAATACCGCTTTGTGTGCTGGTGAGGTTATAGAGAAAAGGGAACCCTAGTACACTGTTGGTGGGAATGCAGAGTGGTGCAGCCACTGTGGAAAACAGTATGGAGTTTCCCCAAAATCTAAAAATGGAACTGCTTTATGAGCCACTGATTCCACTGCTGGGAATACACCCTAAGAATACCAAAATACCAATTCATAAAAATGTATGCACCCCAATTTTCATAGCAGCTCTGTTTAAAGTAGCCAAGTGCTGGAAACAGCCTAGGTGCCCATCAGTAGATAAATGGATGAAAAAATTATGGTGCCTCTACACAATGGAATAGTACACAGCAGAAAGAAAGAATTTTTACCCTTTATGACAGAATGGATAGAACTGTAGAGTATTACGCTAAGTGAAATAAGCCAGCAGGTAAAAGACAAATACTGTATGATATCACTTATAAAAGTAATCTAATGAAGAAAATAAACTAATGAGCAAAACAGAACCAGAGACATGGAAACAGAGAATCGACTGACAGCTGCCAGAAGAAAGAGGATTGGGGGGAATGGTGGAAAGAAGGGGAAGGGACTAGTCAAAGAACATGTATGAAGGCTCAATGGACATGGACAACGAGGGGTGGGGATGGGGAAGGACTGTGGGAGTCGGGGGTGGGGAGGAATGGAGGAGGGCAAAGGGGGAAAATTGGGACAACTGTAATAGAATAAACAAGAATAAAATAAAATAAAAAGGATGGATAGTTCATTTACATCTTAATTGTTGCATTTACCTCTCCATTTCCCAATAAATGGCAGGCAACAGGGACACACAATAGTTAGAATACTGTTACAAAAAATGGATAAGATGGTGCCTTCCAAAGCCAAGTAACAAAGGTCCACAGCAAAATCAGTCATTAGGGATTTTTACCTATGCTGCCATGTTACTGGAAGAAAAGGCCTTGCAACACTAATTCACAGGAATTGAGCCAACTTAATGAAGTCCCAGAGTGATTAACAACTAAATATGCACAAGACATGAAGAAATCATGATAGTTAAGCAAACGACAGAACAAACATATCATTGAACAAATGAAGGCACACATAAAATAAGAAACTTATGTGATACTCGTATAGATTTTTTTCAGAATTGCTTACAATGCTAACATCAATTTTTTAAAGGCAAAGAGAATTATTTGGAAATTCTTGGAATGAATGCGGACACAAAAATTTCTCAGAGAAACTTATCTCCTTGTAATGGTGTCTAGTTATGAAAAGTAAATAATTTCTTAGTGTTGAAAACAGTATCACCTTTAGAGATTAATACCAGATAATTAAAATTTCAGTCATTTTATTAGTTCTTCCCATATGTGAATTACCAATTCACATGCACAACCCCTTGATTCAAAGAACAACCCTATTCCCAGGTGCTCGCTGGTAATATTACTGTAGTGTAATGATAAGCAATGTTGCTTGATATTAGTCATTCCTCATGGCAATCACTTAAAATATAAAACTTCCCTTACTAGAGGGCTGGCTGCAGCATCTACACTACCCTTCAAATAATAAGAGAAGGTCTCTCATATCTACAATCAGTTCAGCATCCATTTTTACATTTGTAGACATAGGACTTAGTGATGAAAGTAGCTTTTGATGATAACTATAGTTACCAAAAGAAAAAAAGGCATTTCAAAATAAAATAGCATCATTATAAAAGCTAGTTAGAAACACACTGTTTTTAAGAGGTTGGCAAAAGGGAAACAAATATTTTTTTCAAAGAAGTTAATTCACTGATCTGAATTCTAGATTTTTAAAAACTACCTAAACTGGTAATAGTTTCCCTTGTATCTCTTCCTCTTCCCAGGATAGCATTATAAAGTATCTGTAATAAGCAATACCTTTGATAGACTTTATTTCTAATTCCTTTCTGAAAAGCAAGGAGGTAATTTCGTCCATCTCCAGAAAAAACTTCCACAGCAATAGGCTGAAATGATCAGAGAAAAAAACATTAAGAAAAACAAAAATAAGGTTATATATTCACTTTTCCACTATCAATTTATACAATGTTGAAAAAAATTAACTCACTGAAGAATACTGAGTCACAAATTCCTACCAGATAAAATTACAAAATAAACAGAGCCAATTTGTTGTGAATGTGTTCTCAATTTGTTTCTAAAATATTTAATACTAGAATAATGGTAAAGTAAAATTATAAAGTTATAATTTTGTAAAATTATGAGGGTGTAAATTTTAAATTAAAAGGCACTTATAATGTTTTAAGTTGTATTTTTTTAAAGATGCATTATACAGAGTTATGTGCCCATGTAATATGAGTTTGCTTATCACATAACCAAATTTAAGGAATAATCTAAGAAATACTCTAAGGGATAACGCAGGTCCTATAGAGCATTTTCATGGCATGTGTCAATTTTAAAATAATACATCCTCTGAATGAAGGAACATGACAAAACATTTAGTACTACTAAATCAACCCACCTGCAGGAGATACCTCCTCTTATGTACCTCCTTGATATCTTCATACGCAAAAATGCTGCATGTTCTCTTGAGCTGACTGGGGCCTTGCCTGGCTCCTCTAGGGATAATGGGCTCATGCATACTACAGGCAGCCAAGAGAAAGGACATAAACAAAAACACAGCAAGAGATAAATTCACCGTCCAACAAAAGCTGTTATTTTCAACATATAAATAGGACTGGGAAATAGTATATCAGAAATTTCAGTTCAAAAAATAGTTTAAGAGAATAATTTGTCAGCTACTTGGCATATAAACCACCTCCTTTGCTGAAATTAATTTAAAAAATCCCATTATTGCTATCAGGGTCAATTTATCTTATCACTCAGAGTGCCTAGGTCTAAGTACTTCTAGGAGCGCAAGAAAATGTTTTAATTTCTTTTAAAATCAGAAAAATATTAAACTTTTAGGTGAAAGAAAATATTTTAATATGATACAAATATATTCATCTTTAAACCAACAGTCATAAAATATAGTTTTTAATATTTCTATATGGAGGCAGAGGCCCATGGAAGTCATAATGTGGCCCTGATTGTTGTTGAAAGTAATTATTTGAAACATCGCCTGAGAATGAACTGCAGCGACCATGTCCACTTCAACAGTGTAAGGTGTTTAAAACGTCAAAGGAAGAGAACATGTTGACTTTCTAAGCCTTCAGCTTTTTATGTTCCTTCTAGCTTTGTCTGACAGAAGAAAAGGAAGATGGATAAAACTTACTTAATTCCTGCCTGTGCTGCAGTCACACGGCTTGTAGGGCACTCAGAGGATGCTGATGCTCTTTCCTGTTAGAATGTTGTGCAGCTACCTGCATTTTCTCTACAACTGTGTTTGTACTGACATTTTAGTGCTGGTGAGAATGTGGAGAAAAGGGAACAAACCCTTCTGCACTGTTGGTGGGAAAGCAGACTGGTGCAGCCACTGTGGAAAGCATGGAGTTACCTCAAAAAATTAAAAATAGATCTGCCTTATGACCCAGCAATTCTACTTCTGGAAAGTTATCCAAAGAGACTCAAAACACTAATCTGAAAGAACATAAGCATCCCTATGTTCACTGCACCATTTTTTCTAACAGTCGAGATTTGGAAGCAGTTCAAGTGTGCACCAGCAGATGAATAGATAAAACAACTATGGGACATTTACACAATGGACTACTACTCGTCCATAAATAAAAGAAAGTTTCACCCTTTCCAACAGCATGGATGGATCCGGAGAAAATTATGCTAAGTGAAATAAGCCAGTCAGAGAAAGCCAAATACCGTATGATTTCACGCATATGTGAAATCTAATGAACAAAATAGAGACAGACTCACAGATAGAGAGCAGGCTGACAGTTCTTGGGGGTGGGGTTAGAGGGTGGAGGGAGTAAGCAAAAAAGAAAAAGCACTCATGGATGTGGACCACAGTGTGGTGGTTGTGGGGGCGGGGCGGGTGGAACTGGATGAGGGTATAAGGGGGATAAATTGTAGTGGAAAAAATGCAACAGCAAAAAACAGGTCCAAAGGAAAAAAATGAAAGAACAATTTGCAAATATAAGGAATTTAGTGTCTAATGTTATTCAGTCACAAATTTTATTTAGTTTTCATTGTGATATAAAGGAAAAATTTTTCTTTATTATCTGTAAATAACAATTACCCTTGTGAATATTTAATAAGAGATGCACACAAACTGAGAGGTAATATTATTTAAAACACAATTTTTGGATGAACAAATCTATTTGAATATGTTGTTTTCTAGGGATAGCTATACTTAGTTGTCTCTTCATTCATTTACTTACTTTGGAGGTAAAGTCTCAATGTCTCTTATTTCCCTTGTAGCTGTCATTGTAAATCCATCAATCACATAAAAATGCTCTTTACCAAAAAGAAGTAGCCCCTCACTAGTATCTAGGCCTTGTACTCGAGCACAGCGGTACATGTGTTGGATCTAGAAAGAAAACCATATACATTCATTAACACAGATTTTTAAAAAATCTGAAATAATTTTTTTTGAAGCAAAAGGTTTTAAAACATGAATTTCATGGGTAAACAGGGCTTTACTAAGTTGTTGCTCTGTGATGGCATCCCCTGAGCTAAGCATATTAAACCTGAGTTTAAGCATATTGGGAAGAATCTGCTAAGATGGTAGTCTGATTTGCAGTTTATCTCAGTAAAAGGAAACAACCATTCACTCCTAACCATCCAAGCCCATCCATTCATCCTTTTCTTTCAATATTCAGTGAGTACTCACTATAAGCCGGGAACATATGTTCGAGGTTCTACAAGTGATAAACAAATTAGAAACTTGGCAGGAAAGGGTATTGAGGCATACATGTAAACAGGTCAGAACTGTGCCTTTTGTGAAACACGAGGATACAGAGTGAAAAAGGTCTGCAATGCCAGAATGGGTTGTGTACATCAGTTTGGTATGTCCCGGTCAGGGGACATACAAGAATCAACCAATGAATGCATAAATAAATGGAACATCAAATCAGTGTTTTTCTCTCTTTCTTAAATCAATAAATAAAATTAAGAAGAAAAATGAAAAAAGAAAAAGGTCTGCAGAGCCTAACAATCCTGAGTGAATTAGCAGTTCTGTTACTTATAGATTTAGTCAAGTTTCCTAATTTCTCTGGGCTTCTGTGTCTTTGTAAATTTCAAATGTACATTGGCTTGTCATGAAAGCAAGATAATGTACATAATCATGTTAGCAGTTGTTGGCTGTCTTGTCTTCCGCAAAGCTCATTTCCTTTTCCATAACAGTGTTTGGAACTAGAGCTGGGGTATTTGTCCCTATCTGCTCCAACCTGGATCCTGCCTGCCTGGCAGACCGTTTGCTGTTTGTTGTGCCTTTGTAACAAGCCCAAATTGGCAGTAGTCTTTTCCTCATAGAAGGAAGGAGTTGCTAAATTTCTCAATGTAAGTATTGTCTTCTTTCCAATGAGCAGAACATGTCTTTAGTAACAATTCTTTCTTGTTTAAACTCAGTTCAATATGAGTCAAGGAAAAACAATCAACAATTAATCCAGAGGCAAACAAATGTCAAATAAATGTCAGCTTGAATACACTTCCTGCACTATTGAAACTTAAAGCAATTAGAGGAAAAAGTGTACTCATAAGATTAAAAGTTTAACAAATGACAGCATTAGAAAGTAATTTTCTCTAAAATATACAAATATGAACTAATTTTCATAGCCACATTTGAACTACTTCAATAATGAAAATGTAGAATGTTACAGAAAAAATACTGATGTACTTTTTAAATAACTTTGTCATAGTGTAACCTACATAAAGAAAAATGTTTTTCATAAATACACAGCTTGAAAAGCAAACTAAGCAAACAACTAGAACAAGAACAGAAACACAGAAATGGGGAGCACATGGAGGGTTAGCAACAGGGGAGTGGGAAGAGGAAAGATGGGGGAAGGTACAGAGAATAAGTAGCATAAACGGTGGGGGAGGGTAAGAATAGTGTGGGAAATGTAGAAGCTAAAGAACTTATGACACATGGACATGAACTAAAGGGGGAAATGTGGGTGGGAGGAGGTGCGCATGGTGGAGGGGAATGAAGAGGGGGAAATGGGACAACTGTAATAGCATAATCAATAAAATATATTAAAAAATACACAGCTTGAATTTTCAAATGCTAAATATAATGCAACCAGAATCTAAATCAAGAAACAGAAAATTTCCTAAGACCCCAGAGCCTCTCTTGTGCTTCCTTCATAACCTAATATACTTTGATTTTTAAAAATATTCTCATTCTAGATTAACAAGGCCATGCATTCGGACAGAATTTTTAAAATTATATTCTGATTTCTGGTTACTACTTCTTAATGGGTAAAATTTCAAGGGTTATTCCAAGATCTAATATAACTGGCAAAAAGACCATCCTTTATAAAGAGGATAATCACTATACATTTATTCATTCCTTTATTCATTTATCCTTTTATTTACTCAACCAATCAGTCCTTCATTCAAAGGTTTATTGGGTATCTGTTAGGAGATTGGAGCTGTGTGAAACAATGGGATAGAAATAAGAAAGAGCACCTGTCTACCAGAAGCTCTCTGTCTACAGGCAGAGACAGACACAGGAACAAATAATCATGACGTGATAAAACACAGTATATACACAAGGCATTATAAAAGCATAGAGGGCTAGCTAATCAAGCCTGAGATGGCAAAAACAGTCAAGAAACACTTCTTACATCTGAGTATTAAAGACATCCAAATCAATGAGGCTGTATCAATGGGAGCTGCAAGGAGAGGTTATGCAAACAATGGAGAGGGGGGCATTTTAGCAAAGGTGACAATGAGTTAAGTGCAGAATGAGGAAATAACATCACAGATGCTGGAAACTGCAAGACACAAAATATTGCAGGGGGCACAAACTACAAAAAAAAAAAAAAAAAAAAAAAAGAACCAATAAAATGAACTTGGAAAGATGGGCAAGGTTTAGGAGGTTGAGAGAAATGGGAAGGCAAGGTAATATTCTATGAGTGAAGGAGAGTAGGGGTCAAGTACAAGGCTGTAGGAGATGGTACAGACTGGCTGAAGCTTCTTGAATGTGGTTTCTGGAATTACAGAGGTGTAGAAAAAAGTGTTAATACAATGCCAGAATGGGATGTATACATGAGTTTGGAACAGAGACTTATAGCAAGAACTGCAGTCTAATAAAGGTTGTAGAGGAAGATAGTGAACTATGTGTCAACTGTTAATATTGTATCTGATGAAACTTCATGCTGTTTAGTGTGCTCTGCTAGGTCAGACAATCCTGAAGATAGCACGAGCAGAGTACTGAACCCAAAATGTTGTTTAATATTATATTTCATTATAGAAACTGAAATATTTATCTTCTGCCTCCCTATCAACTAGTCTTGTAAAATGGAAACAAGTTCCTTAAATACAATCCTTACTTTTTAGAAGCACAATACCTTTTCTCCTTCCTCTAGCAGGCGCAGGAGGGTGGCATTATCTGTCTTCTCCTCCTCTTCCATCGAGCTGCTCTCAGCAATCTGGTCTTGTAACTGCTCCTGGTTCTCCTCATCTCCTCCATCAGGTGCAGATCGAGACCGTTTTAGAGGAGGCTTCACCAGACCTATAGGACAATGACCAAGAGGACTGCGTGAGCTTGCAGGGGCCATTCAGGAAGCATTTCAGTCTCATGCAGTCCCTCATATACAGTTCCCATCTGATAACTCCACAAGGTAGACGGAGGCAGCACAGCTCAGCAGTCTAACAATACAGACTCTGGAGTTAAACGATTGTGTGACCTTGGAGAATCATTTGCCATCTCTGAACCTTAGTTTTCTTATCTATAAAACAGGGATAAAAATACTATCTATCTTAGAGAACTGTTGGAGGTATAAGGTAATTATGTAAAAAAACACTTAGCATTATGGTTAACGAATAGTAAATTCTAAATAATATCAGATGATGATGATAAAGATAGTTTAGCAAAATTAATGGTAAGGATGGTGTTGCTTATAGACAAATGTCATTGAGGGGGTACCATGAACAAATGATCAATTACGATCAGAAACAAGTAAAACTTACAATTTATAAACATGACTCCAAGAGAACCCACCTACTTGGAGGGCCCACAAGGGCTATTTTAAGACTTATGTCACAAGCAGTAGTATGGTCATTCATACATGATTGAATCTGATCATATCCTCAGCTTATAAAGAATAAGAACAGAGTTCTTTTTTGTAAAAAAGATTTATTTATTCTTAGCAAGAGGGGAAGGAAGAAAGAAAGAAAGGGAGAGAAATATTGATGTGTGGGAGATACATCAATTGGTTGCCTCTCATATGCTCCTAACTGGGGACCTGGGGACCCAGGCATGTGCCCTGATTGGGAATTGAACAAGTGACCTTTTGGGTCACAGGACAGCAAGCACTCAATTCACAGAACCATACCAGCCAAAGTAGAACAAGAACAGAATTCTTTATGTTACAAGGACAAATCATTTAATTTGCAGATTAAGGAAACATTTTACTGACTACATTTTGATAACTGTATTAATAGTCACAGGAGATGACATTAAAATTAGTTGATGAGATCCTAAAATATAAGCAACATTCAAAATACACTCTAAATCCCTCATTTCATTAAGGTAATCATCTTCGTTGTACCAAAAAAAGTCATGTTACACCTATGAATGACAGTTGCTCTAAGAATTCTGAAAAAAGTGCAAGTCAGCCTGTTGGAATCATAAGCTTTGAATATATGTTATCAGATGTTCTGTTTTATCATGGGAAGAACCTTATTTTCACGTATAAAAGAGTATAGTCAGTAAACAACAGAGATTGAGTCCTGCTGAGGGCATCCACAATGGAGGAAAGCTTACAGCTACTTTACTTTTCGTCTGGTGAATCAAAACCTCCAACTCAATGTCTAGCATAACGCATTGAATATCACAGTAGTGACGCCAATGATTGTGGTGTTAGCTCAATTAGAGATTGGGAAAATGAGGCCCAGAGAAGTGAAGCACCAATGACCCAAATACTGGTAAGTAAAGTGACCCAAATACAAGTCATCTAACTTGGTGAATTATACTTTGGGGGCTTCACCCAGTCAATACATCTTTGGACCCATTTCAATAATTTTTCTGGTGCAGTATCAAGAAAATTCAACAGGTCATAAACTCTGTTGTATCAATTATGAAATGTTTAGTAAGTCAGAGTCATCATGACAGGATAGGTATACTAGAATAATAAGAGAAATGAATCACAATTTTCAAGGTGTATTTTATTGAGATGGTCATATACTATTAATTTAATCTATAGAATGTAGAACTGATTTTTACTTTACAGTTCTTAATTTATAATCTGGGGCTTTATTTATATAATACGCCAAGACTTTTGAATTTATGGTGAATCAGAGAATTAAAGAAGTTAAAACAATGGATTGATTTATTCAGTAATGACTGAATCTCCAATTTCAGGTAGCCAAGTGTCAAAAGCTATAAAATGAAATGAAAAATAATCTCTGCCTCTGACAAACTTATAACTTAGAAAAACATAAAGCCAAGAAAAATCACTGAAATTGCTGTAAGAGATGTGAGCAAAGTGCTATTTTTAGGGGACAGGGGAGTTGGAAAAGGCTTCAGAGAAGGATGATTTGATTATTTACCAGTATCTTTAAGACTGGGGAGGGGTTGTTAAAGTCCACATTATGGAGAAACTGTACAAAGGTGGCAGAGAACACACATATGTAAAAGAATCAAAAAGCCCATGGTGGAGGACCCAAGAGGTGGAGAAGCAAGTGGAAGCTACACTAACTTCCTCCTAGGACCAAATTAGAATTACAACTAAATTATAGAAAAATCATCTTGAATAACCAACTGAACACTAGCTGTAGAGAAGCTTTATAACCAAAGACAAGCAGAAGAAACCACTTCACTGTAACATGACTGGTAGGGAGTGTGGAGGAGACAAGAGAGGGCTGGTTGGGCTCCCAGCAGCTGAAGTTCTGGAGGGACATTTCAGTGGCTAGGGGTTTCCCCCTGAGAAGTGTGGAGTTTAAACCCCAAACTGGGCTCCCCAGCCTATAGCACCAGAACAAGGAAAGGAACCCAAGTAATAGCTATGGAAAGCAGCAGGGTTCCACCAGGAAGAGATGGCTGGAGATGCAGAGAGCCTTTAAAAGGGCCAAAGCACAAAATTCCATTTCCAGCCATTTACCCTGGACTCTGGTGGAGGGACGGAAGAGTGGACTGCAGACATGTGAGGAAAGTCTGGGCCTGGTGGCTCTAGGGAGAGAACTGCATTCCCCACACTGCAGGAGCCATCTTTCTCAGGCGGAGCACTCCTCTCTGAATAGTATCAGCCTGAGGGGAAGCAGTAGCCCTGCCCACAGGAGTTATTCTGCCCCACCTTGAGCTGCTGAGTATAGCTGGAAGACATTCACTGATTAACCCTACAGGAAGCCTGCACGCAGAGGTGGATCACTGGGAGCTTTGAGACTTCAGCTGACCCTCTCCCAGACCTGGTGCTAATAAAAAGCCCAGCCTTGGTGGGCAGCCTGGTTCTTTCTGCACACACAACCCCATCAGAGGGAGCTACACACTGTGGATCGCTGATAACTCCAAACAGGTTGCCCAGGCCTAATTACAGGCATGGTTTGCCTTAGGCCTGTACCAAAGTCTTGCAGATCTACCTAACACATAGAAACAAATACGAAGAGGCACCCAAAATGGGAAAACAAAGTAACATGGTTCAAATGAAAGAACAAGACAATTCTCCAGAAGAAGAACTAGATGAAATGGAGGCAGACAATTTGTCAGATTTATCAGAGTGTTTAGGGTAATGATTCTAAGGATACTCAACAGCATGAAAAAAGACATAGAAACCATAAAAAAGGACCAGTTGGAAATAAAGAGTACAGTATCTAAAATACACTGGAAGGAATAAATAGCAGGTTAGATGAAGCAGAGGATAGAGCCAGTGATTTGGAAAACAAAGTAGAAAAAAATACTCAAGCAGAGCAGTAAAAAGAAAAAAGAATTTAAAAAAATGAGGAGAGCTTAAGAAACCTTTGGGACAACATGAAGCATAACAACATCTACATCATGGGAATACCAGAAGAGAGTGAGCAAGGGACAAAGAACCTATTTGAAGAAGTAAGGATCAAAAACTGTCCTAATCTGGTGAAGGAAAAAGACACACAAGTCCAGGAAGCTCAGAGAGTCCCAAACAAATTGGAACCAAAGAAGCCCACTCCAAGACACCTCATAATTAAAATGGCAAGGCCTAAAGAAAAGGAGAAGATCCTAAAAGCCACAAGAGAAAAACAGGGAGTTACCTATAAGGGAGCACTGATGACTGTCATCTGATTTCTCAACAGAAATATTTCAGGCCAGAAGGGAGTGGCATGAAATATTTAAGATGATGAAAAACAATGAGCTACAAAACCAAGACTAATCACCCAGCATGGGTATCATTTAAAATTGAATGAGTAATAAGGAGCTTCCCAGGCAAGAAAAAGCTAAGGGTGTTTGTTAATACCAAATCAGTACTGCAACAAATGTTGAAGGGCTTGCTTTAGGAGAAGAAGAAGAAAAAGAGAAATGGAGGGAAAAAAAAAACCCAGAGGAAAATAGTGTAATAAAATGGCACTAAATACATATCAATAATCACTGTAAATGTAAATGGCTTAAATGCCCCAACCAAAAGACATAAGGTAGCTGAATTGATAAAAAAAAGAGACCCATCTACATGCTGCCACCTAGAGACCCACCTCAGATCAAAAGATACACACAGACTAAAAGTAAAGGAATGGAAAAAGATATTTCATGCAAATGGAAAGGGAAAAAAGCTGGGGTAGTATTACTTTTTTATGACAAAACAGACTTTAAAACCAATGCTACAGTAAGAGACAAAGAAGGACACTACTTCTATATAATGATAAAAGGAACAATCTAACAAGATGATATGACCCTAGTAAATATTTTCGTAACCAACAGAGGAGCACCTAAATATGTAAAGCAAATCTTGATGGGCATAAAGGGAGAGATCGGCAGAAATACAGTCATAGTCAGGGATTTTAACACCACTTTAACTTCGATAGATAAATCTTCTAGACAAAATCAACAAGCAGACAGTGGCCTTGTATGATTAACTGATATCTTCAGAGCATTTCACCCCAAAGCAGCAGAATATACATAACTTTTCAAATGCACACGGAATGTTTTCTAGGACAGATCACATTTTTAGGACACAAAATAAGTCATAATAAATTTAACAAGTGTGAAATCATATCAAGCATCTTCTCTGACCACAATGTTATGAAACCAGAAATCAATCACAAGTAGAACATTGAAAAATGCACATGGATGCTAAATAATACGTTATTAAACAATGAGTAGGTCAACAATGAGATCATAGTAGAATAAAAAGATACCTGGAAAGAAATGAAAATGAGAACACAACCAACCAAAAAAATTTGTGGGTCACAGGAAAAGAAATTCTAAGAGGGAAATTCATAGCATTACAGGTCTATCTCAAGAAACAAGAAAAAAACTCAAATAAACAATCTAACATCACACTTAAAGAAACCTGAAACAGAACAACAAATAAAGCCCAAAGCAAGTACAGGAAGAAAATAATAAAGATCAGAGCAGAAAAAAAACAAAATAGAGTCTGAATGATACAAAAGATCAATGAATCCAAAAGCTGGTTCTTTGAAAAGATAATCATGATGGACAAACCTGTAACCAGATTCACACACAAAGGACCCAAATAAATAAAATCAGGTATGAAAGGGGAGAAATAACAACTGATACCAAAGATATACAAAGGATTATAAGAAAATATTATGAACAACTATATGCCAACAAACTGGACATCCTGTACAAAATGGATGAATTCCTAGAAACATAAAATCTTCCAAAACTAAGTCAGGAAGAATCAGAGAA
Organism: Glossophaga mutica; assembly: GCA_039655065.1. Classification (NCBI taxonomy): domain Eukaryota; kingdom Metazoa; phylum Chordata; class Mammalia; order Chiroptera; family Phyllostomidae; genus Glossophaga; species Glossophaga mutica. The sequence continues at coordinate 120,511,773 of CM077303.1, read as the reverse complement.
TATGACTAGCCAGATTACACCTAGTGAAATTGAAGCTGTAATTAAAAAAAAAAAAAACCTCCCAACAAACAAAAGCCCTGGGCCAGATGGCTTCAACAGGTGAATTTTACCAAACATCCTGAGAAAAACTAACACCTCTCCTCAAACTATTTCAAAAAATTCAAGAGGAGGGAAGGCTGCCAAGGTCATTTTATGAAGCCAGCATTATCCTAATTCCAAAACCAGATAAAGATAATACAAAAAAAGAGAAAATTATAGGCTAAATCACTGATGAACATAGATGCTAAAATCTTCAACAAAATATTGGCAAGCTGAATACAGCAATGCATCAAAAAGATCATACACCATGATCAAGTGGGATTTATTCCAGCAATGCAAGGCTGCTACAACATTCGCAAATCAATAAATGTGATTCACCACATAAACAAAATGAAGGATAAAACCACATGATCACATCACTGGATGCAGAAAAAGCATCTGATAGAATCCAACACCCATTTATGACCAAAACTCTCAAAAAAGTGGGAATAAGGGAACATACCTAAACATAACAGAGACTCTATATATGACAAACCCACTGTCAGCATCATACTTGATGGGCAAAAACTACGAACATTCCCTGTAAGATCAGCAACAATTCAGGGATGCCTGCGTTCACCTCTTGCATTCAACATAGTACTGGAAATCATAGCCACAACAATCAGACAAGAAGAAGAAATAAAAGGCATCCAAATTAGAAAGGAAGAAGTAAAACTGTCCTTATTTGCAAATGACATGATTCTTTACATAGAGAACCTCAAAGATTCCACTAAGAATCTACTAGAACTGATCAATGAATTTAGTAAAGGAGTAGGATACAAAATTAATATCCAGAAATCAGTTGCATTTTTATATGCTAGTAATGAACTAACATAAAGTGAAATTAAGAAAACAATCCCATTCACGACTTCTATAAAAAGAATGAAAAACCTAGGAATAAACCTAATCAAGGATATAAAAGACCTATACTCTGAAAATTGTAAGACATTGAAGAAAGAAATTGAAGAAGATACAAATTAAGTGGAAGCATATACCACGTTAATGGATAGGAAGAATTAACATCATTAAAATGTCCATACTACCCAAAGTGATCTACAGATTCAACACAATTCCTATCAAGATTTCAACAATGTATTTCACAGACCTAGAACAAATATTTCAGAAATTTATATGGAACCACAAAAGGACCCTCATAACAAGAAGGATCCTGAGAAAGATGAACAAAGTTGGAGGACTCAAGCTGCCTAATATCAAACTATACTACAAGGCCACAGTAATCAAAACAGCATATTACTGGCATAAAAACAGACATATCGATCAATGGAATAGAATGGAAAGCCCAGAAACAAACCCATACCTTTATAGTCAATTGATATTTGGCAGAGGAAGCAAGCACATACAATGGACTAAAGATAGTTTATTCAATAAATCGTGCTGGGATAATTGGACAGATATATGCCAAAAAAAAAAAGAAAAAAGAAAAAAGAAACTAGACCACCTTCTTACATCACACACAAGAATAATGGAGTAAAGACTTAAATGTTAGACCTGAAACCATAAAAACTGTAGAAGAACACATAGGCAGCAAAATCTCAGACATAGCTTGTAGCAATATTTTATTAGCTATATCTCCCTAGGCAAGGGAAACAAAAGAAAAAATAAACAAATAGGACTACATAAAACTAAGAAGGTCTTGCACAGCAAAGGAAAACATCACCAAAATAAAAAGACAACCCACAGAATGGGAGAATATATTTTCTAATACATTTGATAAGAGGTTAGTATCCAAAATTTATAAACAATTTATAAAACTTAACACTAAAACAACAACAACAACAAAAAAAAACAATTAAAAAATGTGCAAAGGACCTGAAAAGACACTTCTCCAAAGAAGACATATAGAAGGTCTACAGACATGAAAAGATGCTCATCATCTGTCATCAGAGAAATGAAAAATAAAACCAAAATTAGATACCACCTTACACCAGTCAGAATGGCTATCATCAATAAATCAACAAATAACTATTACTGGTGATGATGTAGAGAAAGGGGAGCCCTTTTGCACTGTTGGGAATTCAGACTGGTGCAACCACTGTGGAAAACAGTAAGGAGATACATCAAAAAATTAAAAATGGATCTGCCTTTTGACCTAGCAATACCACTTCTAGAAATATACTCAAAGGAACCCAAAAGACTAATTCAAAAGAACATAAGCACTCCTATATTCACTGTAATGTTATTTACAATTACCAAGACATGGAAGCAGCCCAAGTGTCCATCAGTAGATTAAGTGGATAAAACAACTATGGGACATTTACACAATGAAATACTACTTGGCTGTAAAAAAAGAAAATTTTACCCCTTGTGACAGTATGGATGGACCAGGACAACATTATGCTAAATGAAATAAGTCAGTCAGAGAAAGCCAAATACTGTATAATTTCACACATATGTGGCATCTAATGAACAAACTGAACTCAGAATAAAATAGAAACAGATTCATAGAAAGCAGGATGATGGCTATGGCTGGGGGTAGTACAGGGGATGGAGGGATTGAGCAAAAGGGAAAGAAGACTCATGGGCAGGGACAACAGTGTGGTGAGTGCAGGAGAGGAGTGGTGGTGAGGGGAGTAAAAGGGGATTAAATAGTAATGGGAAAAAATACATTAAAAAAATAAAATAACAACTAAAAAAGCCCATGGCCATTTTAGCACTATTCATCACCATATGTTTGCTTTCCTAAGTTCCATAAAGTAGAGTAATCACAGGAAGACCCTTATTGCTCACTGTTCGATAACATGCACTAATGGCACATATTTAGTGGTTGTTTAAATTTTACAAATATTTATTTATTTATTAGGGCCTTATTAGGGCACTGAAAATATCAGGTGCCACTGAGAATTCTGCCCAATACAATAAAAAAATTATCAACCAATGGGTACAATACATTCATCTATAGTCAATAAAGAAGTGCCAGTAGCTTTAATTTTAGTACGGAAATTAATTTTTAAGTAGGGTGAGATGGTATATTTATGGATACCTTTAAGGTTGGCCCCACCATTTACAGCTGCTCACATTTTCCTGTAAGTTCAAATACAAGGACTGCTCCAATGATTTTAAACTAAAATCAAGAAGGCTGACCTTTGACTTTCGCAATAGTGTCTTCACCATGCTCTGGTTCTTGCTGAGTAGCTTCACCTTCTGAAGTCTCTACAATGGCATCTTGTACAATGGTTGGATTGCCAGAGGCTAGTCGCATGTAGTATTCTTTACTGTCATAACTTATGGCTCTTCTGTACCTAGCAGGTTTCTAAGAAGTAACAAGAGAAAAGAACTCAAATAATTATCTTCAAAAATTAAAATATAAGCTTCCCAAGGGAAGGCATGGTGTCAAGACTTCTTTGTGTGTCACCTTTTTTTTGTTATGGGATTTTAAATGGGTTTTTAAATGCACAGTAAATCCATAGATTTTGGGGGTTGGTTCTTTATTTTTAAATTCCCTTGATTTTGAAAAGATATATATAAAACAATAGCAGTTTTGTTCTTCCTGAAATAGAAATAAATCATCCCTAGCCAAATAACTTCACATTAGTATAGTACCGCCTCACTGACATATCAGAAAACTTCCCTATCCAGGAAAGTGAAAAGAATGCCCACTGTCGGACAGCATCAGGTTCTAAGGAGATGTTCAGCCTGCGAGGGGCCTGGAACTTTGCTTCCACCCCAGTAAAGTATGCAGGTCAGGCCTTAAGGGCCAGCCTTTCAGTTGGAGTCATCCATATGACTGTTTATTTCAGATATTTGGAGGTAGAGACTCAGAATTGCCCTGTTTTTTCACATATTCCCAGATCTCTCTGGAACTCTAGAAATGGCCCAAACCTTCAGAGAGTCCTGGCCTAACATGGAATCAACCAGCTTCAGGCCAGATGGCGCTCTCTAGTTGGTCTGCCATTCCGAGGTGGTATCTCCAATTTGTTAAAACATCCTCCCTGTTTATTGTGCAGAAGAATGTAACCCATAATCTTACTAACTAAAAGTATATCAAGAACATATGTACTGTATTTTTCAGACCGTAAGATGCACCTTTGTACCACATTTTTTGCCTCAAAAGTTTTTTTCCTATTTTCCTCCTCTGAAACCTAGGTGCGTCTTATGGTGTGGACCCCAGACACACCTAGGTTTTAGAGGAGGAAAATAGGGGAAAAAATTTTGAAGCAAAAAAATGTGGTAAAAAAAGTGCATCTTATAGTCTGAAAAATACAGTAAGTCCATTTTCAAAAGCAAATTTATTACCTAGGAACATTAGAAAAAATTTAGCTTTTTGGCATGATATGGCATCTCTTTTTCAGGATAACTAATATTTGCCCTAAAAACAGGTTCTCCAATTGACCTAAACCTGTTTTTTAAAAAATATTATACAATAAAAAATTGTCTAAAATTTTCTACAGAAACATAAAACCAGAGGAAAAAGTTTGTATGTACAAACATTCCTCAACCAGAATTAGACTCAGACTTAGGATTAACAATTAAGAAAAAGATGGAGTTGAAACATGCTTTAAAATGTTGTCTTTGCAAACATTATTTTACTTCTCCTTTCCTATGAATAAGAGCATGTAATTAAAAATATTCTGTTGGCCTACTCTTCAAGCTCAGGTAGTCAGTATGTATTGTCTATGACAATGCTTACTTCAAGCAAGACCTTTTTAAAAAAATTATTTCAAACTGAAATGGAACACAAGTGTCCAGTTGGCTGGAATATAAAATAATAAATCAATTTTGAGATAAAAACATACCTATGTAAAACCACACTGCCCTTCTTTTAACTCCAGGCAGAGCCAGGAAATAGAGAGCCACAAGCTAACTAAAGAATGATATGCCCAAATGGAAACGGAAATCTACTATATAACATAGGAAAATATTAAGATGATGTAAAATAATATTACAATTATGGAAAGATCAATCTGATGAGCAAACTAATAAGAATATTGTTAATATCTTTAAAGTGAAAGAAAGGTAGTAAACTCTGTATTGTCACAAATCTCCTACATAAGGTATAACAGTTATCTTCAATGCAAAATTATTCATTTTTAAAAAGATGAAAGCAGAGTTAGTGATGGGCAAGACAATGAATTAACACGTGGGACATCTCCAGATTTAAACTTGGAACCATAAGCATTTACCCTAAATATTTTGGGGTATATTTCTTTGTTTTAAAGAACTACACTCCCCCCCCCAATTATATATAGAATCTTCCAGTAACAACAACAAAAAATTACAATTTTTTAACAAATTAAAAGAAATTTAAATTGTATTTTGAAAAGTGATCATATACTCTTAGTATATAATTTTAAAAGATGATACCCTTGCTTCTCAAAATACATAGTTTGTTATCTAAAAAAATGAGTAATTGAAAAAAAGTTGAAGGTGTCAGGCTGCCCATTACTAACATGCGTCAGAACTTGTTAGTTTATGTATGAAGCCATTCACATTTTATGGTGAGAGCAGTGACTATTCCGCCTGTTAGTGAGCAGCACACAGACCCTAGGAAGCCAATTAGAGCAAAGCCAAAAAAAGACTACAACAGTTGTCAGCATGAATGAAACCAACTTTTCAACTCTAAGAAATTTACGGGGAGAGCAAATTCGAAGTCAATCTTTCAAGTTAGTCTAATCTACCATGCACCAAAACAAAATGAAACAACCCCCAAAACAAAACTGCAAGTGTTTTGCATTCTTTTATGGTAATTTGTATTTTACCTTTTGAGGAATGATATCATCAGGTGTCTCAGGCTGTTTACTTGGGATCTCAGACTGAAAACAGGGTATTAAGTATAAACACATCAGAAAAAAAAAACGAATAACAACACGAAAAATAAATTCTTCTTGAGGATTGTATGGAATATGGAACATGTACTTGCTCAAAGAAAATTAACAGGATATCCTAAGTTGCTTGAAATAATCACCGAGCATCCTGTGATTGTTTCAATTATCAAGAGTAGTTTTAGAGTGAAACTAAAATACACTAAAATTCTCAAAGCTACTGAACAAGACATACATAAAAATCACACAGACATGACTTTAGCACATGTGCCATGGTCATGAATGATTTACAGGCAACTCTTTATATGGCTTCAAAAGGCAAACACTGGACAACATAATCTAATGCTAGCTATTATCCCCCACCTACTTCTCACTGCGCCTATCTCCCAGCTCTGTTTTGTAAGAGAAGCAACTGGTTCAAATAATTATACATGGTACCCCCACACCACAGAAATCACTAAGCGCTTGTTGTTAAAAAAAAAAAAAAAAAAAAAAAGCCCTCCCATAAAAGCCTAAGTCCTACTACTTCCTTCACTACCTGCACAGCTATAAGCCCAGAAAGGCTGAAAGCAGAAGGCAGACTGGATCATCAGCCTCCAAATCAAAAGTTTTTATAAAGAGTACTTTTAAAGAATTAGGCAGCTGCTTTATATTTTATTCTCAGAATAAAATGCTGATTAACAAAAAGGAAACTTCTGTTGAGCTGTAGTATGTGGCATATGCAGGTAAACACACAGAGAGCTAAAGACAGACAATAATGCACTGAAGAACTACTGCCAATTTTTCTTGCTTTTCATGGTTTCTATCTGAAGATGACTTCTACCACTTTCCCTACAGTAAACATGAACAGGCAAAATACCTTCACAGATGTTTGCTTCCCTGTGCAAAACAAACACTAGATTACTGGGCATACTTTGAAATACCTCACATGGTTTTAGCAAACCTTTTGTTTTCTTTCAAAGCAAACTTTTAAAAGCATATTGTCTACTGAAGAATAATCTTTAAAATATACATGCATGTTCTCTATCTTGATAAAAGTTTGGGTTACACAAGTGTATACTACATATCAGTTAAAACTCACTGAATGGTACACATAAGATTTGTGTGTTTCAATGTATGTAAAATTTACATCAATAAAAATTATAAACAAATATTGAATTCTACTGATATGCATGTGGAGGATTCTGCAACTCATTTGAAATTTCCCCAAAATAAGACAGAATGCTGGATAGATGTGTGATAAACCAAATACAGCAACATGGACCAATGACTATTGTCAAACCCAACACTGATATCTACTACATATCCCCCAACCAGACTGTGGGCAAGGTCTGACCTGTATGCTCTTGTATTTTTTCTGTAGCATATGAAACAGCGCTGCTGGTTTAATACATACGTGCTCATTGACCCAATGACTAAGTAAAGTTCTTATTTTACTAAAAGGTAGTAAAGCATTTAATAGCTTAGATATGTGTTATACCAATAATTTTAGTATTTCCACAGCTCTTTTCTTATATATTGTTACAATTATGCTTATATAGAAATCTCAATTTCTCAATGTCAAAATTTCTAGAATAATTTTAGTACCTTTACTTCAAATTTTTCTATACTGTTGGCAATAGAATTTCCTGAAAGAGTTGCTTAGTTTCTATGAGTCCTATGGCATCTATATGTCATAGAAAAATGTATGTGGAGGCAGCCATAAGAGACTGCCTTAATCAAAAAAGGAAACTTCCAGTAAGTTTTTACCCTTCTGCCCCGAGAAGCCCAACATTAATAGGTAGACGCCAAGGATTTTATTCCAATGATATTTGCAAGAATAGTAAATTTTGTATGAGATTATTATTCTGTGAAAATAAGGGGATTACAGGATTAAAACTTGGTTTTAATGGTTAAATACTTTTTTAATTGCAAGACATGTACTCTTCCTTCCTTCCATAGGATTCAAGGTAGTAAGACAATTGCTTTAAAACAACCAGATTTTATATTTTCATCATATCCAAGGCTCACATCTTAACAATATCTATAACTGATATTACCACTTAAATATGGAATTATACTGTAATTTCATTTAGTTGTTTCAGTTATGAAAATATCCCTCAAAGAAAGTCATGGTGCAGAGAGGATAAATTATTTTCATGTAAGAATACAGAATTTTCCACATATGCCAATTTTTCTCAGGACATAAACCATTACCACTGTTGCTTTAAAAAAACAGTTTTAGTTGAGAAATTTCCAAAGCTTTTGAATCTGTGGCAAATAAAACACTAAAATATGTTCTATATTCTATAAACAAACATCCAATTCAAAAATAAGAAATAAAAGTTCAAAACATAGAATAGGTACGTTACTTTCTATACAGTTTGTGATATTATCAAGGTTTACGAAAAAACTTTAGTGACTAAGAAAAATCCCTTGTTTCATTTCTAACACATCAAAGATTTTAAAACAAGAAAATAACTTTTTAATCATCACAGTATTCTTTCAGCTTAAGCAACAGAACTACGAAAGTAAATGTTTCTTAGAAACAGTAATTATCGTTAATCAATAAGGCAAATAATCAAACCACTTGCCCTTGCTCCAGATAAAGCCTACTTACCCATCAAGAGACTTCAAAAGAAATTTTTAGGTTGGCACATATGTTTCATTGCAAAAAGTATGGGCTATATTCTACAAAGATTCAGGCAGGAGGGTACCACATTTATAGGAGCCAGAAGGGAAGAAAGATTAAGCTCTGCCTCTGGGAGGCAATATTTTAATACAGTTCAGGGTGGAGGTGGATTTACTATTGAAGCAAATAAAGCTTAAACTTAACAGCCCTCACTTCCCATGGGCTCCCTTCAAAACCCTGGAAACAGGGCTGGCCCTAGTAACTTTGTACTCATACCTTTGTACTCCTTTTCTTATAGAGCCCTCCCCCAGTTGTATAAACTGGCCCCATAAAATCTGGCTTTAGCCCTTTTTAGTGGAAAAAATTCAGAATTAGGAAAACTCTACAGAATGAACAGGAAGCAATGGATAAAATCTAAAACTTAGTAAGAGTGAATGTTGGTAGTCAACTCAATCAAAATATATTAAGTTCTAGGTACTCTGCTAGCATCAGAAAGACAAAGCCTAATATGTGGTTTCTGTCTGAAAGAAATTCACTATTTACAGATAATGTCATAGAACCAGAGAACATCAGACAGAACCTTTTCTTTTTCAAAAATGATTCAAATTCTGAAGAACTGTCAACCTACACTCATTGCATATATTACTCCCCTATTTGGTAGCTGTGACCTCGAAAGAGTTCCTTAACTTTTCTAGGTTTCTACTCCTTATCTGTAAAATTGGGATGAGAATATTGACTATGGTACAAGGGCTGCTAGAGATGTAAATAAAACTGCATCTTTAAGTATTCACTCTTCTGATTTCACAACAGAAGTCAGTGGGATAGCAGTTGCTTCTAGTTATTAGAAGTTCTCTTTGCTGTCAACATTGCCAGATTGCATATTCCATAAAACAAAAGTGGATATTTAATGGCATGTTATATCTACAGAAGTTTTTAAACTAGCAAAAGCAAACTACTCTTTTAGAAAACTTTATCCTAGGAGACAAACCTAGACTTGGGCATGAATTCTGCATTCTGTAATCGTTTCCTCTGTCCAGCTGCTCTTTCCTATTTTGAAATGTATCTCCTACCTTGGTTCTCCCAGTATGTATGTAACCCATCTGGTTAAACACTAAGTTCCATATGGTACGTACCTATTTCTGAGAGGGTCTGTTTAAATTTCATAGGCTGGTGAACTCCTTTGCATAGGTAAAATGCTAATGATGTATTAAGGTTGTAAGTGTAAACTCTAAATAGGTTATTTTGTTTTTATCTGATATAGAAAATCAAATACATGTCTGTAAAACTGTTGCGGACCGTTCAGCCTGGTTTCAGGAGTTGTAACCCTCACCCCATGGTGGGCTGTGTAAGAGCCTAGGGACCCACTTCATCTGGGTCTGTTCTGTCAAGAGGACATGAGCCACTAAGGAGACAAAGCTTATCTCCCTGGCAGAAGCGCTGCTTCTGCCTCATCTATCTCTGGCCCCAATGCTGGTTGGTAGTCAATGACGGGTAAGACTCCTCCTGGGACGGGCAACCTAAGCCAGACACAACCACTTGGGAGGCCTTCATGGAAGGACTCGGGGGGCCTGCAAGCAAAGAGAGGGTGATGGACCCTCGCCCCACGGCTATTCTGACATAGCCCGAGTCCTCATTTCTGTCTGGGAGATAGATGTCTTCTGCTTCCTAATCAGCTTAAAGCCTGAAATTATGAGGCAAGAGGTGCAGCCCTGTGCTGGCCAGGACGGCTCCCTGGGTGATCGGGCATAAGAAAGAATTCCTAAAGTCCTGTGAAGCCTGCTTTGCTAAGAGTGCTCTCATTTAAATGATAAGGGTCCGAGGAGGAAATGAGTATGTCTCCCAAAGTTTTGCAACCCCTTTTCCTGACAGACATTGACTCAGATTAAGCCCTCAGATTTCTTTGACATGTCAAACCTGTATTCCTGTGTATTTGAACCCAATAAAAGCCTAGTGAGGAAGGGGCTCTGGGTCATTCTCCTCTGAGAATTTGTCCACCTCTCCTCCCCAAGCAGATCATGTCTTGGTAGTTTTATTTTCATCTGTGACAAACAGGGGAGGGTTCTGTGGGTGGTGGCCCCCACATAAAACGAATGACACTATAAAGGATTGGGTACAGTAAAAAATATGGTTATATAACTTAGAAAGTATATACCTCAGTGAACTATAAATAGTGAGTTAGTCACATATTTAAGAGAATACTTATACAGGGTTTGGCAAAAATAGGTTTACAGTTGTTCAAATGGAAAACAATACAATAATTAATAAACACTAATACAAGAATAAACTGTTTCACTTACTCACCAACTGTAAACCCACTTCTGCTCCACTCTGTACTTTAGTATTCTTGAATGGATTCACTTTAAACAAGTATCAATTCAATAAGAAATATGTTATCAAATCAGGCTTAAATTCTTAATGATTTATTTGGGGGGAAAAGATTAAAAATTAGAGAAAATATTGCTGGTTTACTCTGACAAAAACAGGTGCTAATAAAAAGCTGAAAAAATACGGGTTCAATTATAATTCCCTGGTATTAGAAATTATGTAGCATTTTAAGTTATAGCTGTACCACATACGACATTCTTGACAGCACTGAATAGCTTCAAGAACAGTAGACTTTAGGGAGTCATCTTGAAAAATCGGAAGTGACTATATATTAATAGGTCTACAACCAACGTTGGAAGTAGTAGCATCAGGACAGAGGTGGAATCAGTGAGTACAAGTAAATGAAGCCAGAGCTTTGGCAGAAGAAAAAAAATTAGAACGATGCAAATTGCCTCACATTACATGATCTGAACTACTTATTAAAAGATCCATGTTTCAAGTCTCAAAACTAAATCTTAGTTTTGAAATGAAGTTTTTAATAAAATATAACAAAATGTTACACTGGGCAAGTGGTTGGACTTTATCTCTCAGATTTCTATTAACCAAATACCCAAGAATAACCATCCCATTATGTTCTGCAATGGATGATTCTTTGTAGTGATATGAGTTTCTAACTGGGAATAGGAGTTACACTAGATTTATTTAGAATACCTTGTTTTAGAGGCAGCTAAAAACTAGGGCTGAAACAAAATATGAAAAATATCCCCTAGTAACCTTTCTGTTCAGGGATAGTTAAGCATAGGGTGTGGTCAGATTCTTGGGGAAGGGGAGAATCTTAAAATATGTTTTTCCAGACTATCTTTTTAAAAAGTCAGATTTTTTTTGAAATTTTATCAATGACATTAAAGGAAAACATGAGACTCTTATGTTTATCAATAAGAAATATGGATTTTTAAAAAGAAATCATGAAACACTAAAGTCAGGGGCTCTCTGGAGCAGCCCTGTCCATGACAGTAGCCACTCAGTACAGAGGGAGCAGTTAAGAAGGAAATACACAGACAAGGTACGAAAAAGTAAAATACCCCATAAATAACATTTTTATAATTGATCACACACTGACACGATAGAATTAGGAGACTGAATGAAATTACCTGTGAAATCTCTTTCCAATTTCCAAAGCTGTGATTCCATGACAAAAGTGAATTCCAAGGAGGGAGCCACTATTCATTTTGTAGGCAAAGGATTATTTTTGGACACTGATGAGCCAAATTGCTATTCAGAAGTTCTGCTATGAGGATTCTCACAATTAAATTCAGTAGATGTTAGAGTTCTGTGTTTTCTTAAATTTGTAGTGACTTTATTGGGAAAGGTAGTGTTTTCTCATATGTAAATACATGACTCCTATATCATTATCAGCTTACACAAATTTTTTTTTGTGAAAAATCCTAAATGAAGGTTTGGGAAGGGCAATTTGTCTGTATAACAAGGAATCTGGGCAAATGCTGTCTTTTGAATTCATGGAACTGGTGATGAGGCTTCTTAACATTACTGTAAAGATCTGTATGTTCAGGCTATTGTTCTTTAGCTGCTCTTGACATTTCGTCAAAGAATATTGCTTAGTACCAATATTCATTTTCTTCACTTAACACTACCTCATGTAGTGCTTATTTTGTGCCAGGCACTATTCTAAGTACTCTACTAATTTTAACTAACTTAATCCTCCCTCCTAACAGCTTTTGAGATGAAATCCTTATTTTCTCCCCATTAGACATAAGGAAACAGAAACCGGAAGAGGCTGAATGACTTGTACTAAGTCACCCGGCAGGTGGATGGGCAGAGGCAGGTTTTAAATCTAGGCAGTCCAGCTGCAGACTCTGTGATCTAAACCACTGCACTATGATGTTTCCCTTTTTCACTGCTGCATCTTTTATTCCACTGCCACCACCCTGATGTCATCAATTTAATATAGTATATTGAATTTTCAAAATTTGATATTTTAGGTAATTGACCTAATAAGTAAAGATGCTTACAAAAAAGAAAAAAATAACTTGAAAGCACTATTACAAACGTTTAATTCTGCATACTCACCGCCACATTTGTCTCTTGCTCCGTTTCTGGCACAAAAGGGTAATGGTTATAAAACATATCATTTCGCACCATTTTCTTCCTCATCCTGCAGGGTCCTTCTGTCATCTCCAACATCCATTTGTCTAGATGGGAACCGATGGGGGGCCCCCACAACCCTCGCTCCCGCAACAGCTCATACTCAATTTGGCACCATTCTTCTGTCACGTACTTCAAGGCATTTTGCTGACGCTAGGAGGAAAGGGTCCAGGTTGATTTTTGAGTAAAATTAGGAGTAACAATTAAAAGTCTACAAACACCTTAAAACCAAGTTACTATCTGTAAAACCAATTCTTATCATTTCAGTCAGTATATAAATTTACACTTATTTATGGTTAAAGCAAGCCACCAATTTTGTGAAAAGGTGGAGTTTTGTGGTAGTGCAAGGTGATTATTTTAGCACCAAGTAAACGACCAGGCGTGTACAGGGTAGGGCATGAGTGCAGCTGAACAGCAAGTTGAAGGAACTATGTGACCAGTGCACAGGGAGATGGCAATATTACCTATAAACATATGTTGAAATGGTTAGTGCAGTGTGAGTTACTAAAAAAAATGGCAATTTAAGGATGAGTCCACACCCACCCCAAAACTGCAAAACCAGTTACCAGAACAAATAGGAAAAAATCTAGGAAATCAGATAAAAAAAATATTGCCAATACACTAGATTACTGACAAGCTTTGTATCATTTCCAAAGATTTTGGGTAAAGAATATAAACATGCAGCTCTGATAGGGAACTTCACCTAAAATTTTTTAACAGTAGATGGTTGTAACTTAGTTAATGATTTGTTGAATATACATATACAACCTAAGTCTAAAGATAAAGATCTTTTTATACAACCAACAGTAAAGCTTACTGAATGAATAATGGTAAAATTATAAGACAACATAATAGTACTTTTGTGTTCAGGGTGGGTAGCGGAACTCCCTATAATAACTAATTTAGTGTTATGACAATAAAATGTTAGCACTTTGTCATTCAAAAATCTTTAATAGACCCTGCAAACAGTTGTATCAGAAATAAAATATTTAGGATTAAACTGCAAAGTAATAATCAATTCACCAACAAGCTTTTATTGACTTTATTTTTTACTGACATTATCACCAACTCCCTGCAATAAAACTTTATTTTTAGTCCTTTATGTTTTTAGAATTTTAAGAAACTTTGATGCATATTTTCATAATCTCCTGGATAAGTCTGAAAGACAGGGATCTGTATTTTATTTTAATTTTTATTAGGAACAATGCTGTATGTCACTCTTGAATGTCAACAGGATCCCATTGTGCTGATTTCAAATTTGCTGATTTTTTAAATGCAGTTTGCCTTTAAGAAATTCAGAATTTCCTTCTTAAAACCAATAGCCACAGTAGCTATTGGCAGGGGTAATTAAAATCATCTAACAATGAATGCAGTTCCACAGCTTATCCTTAAAATGGGTTGGAAAGTATCAGGAGAAATAGAATCCTGGCCCACTCAAGCAATGCAAAACAAAACATTATTGTGATTCTGAATTCTTACCTCCTGATATTCCTTATACTGTGTGTCCACTAAGTCACGAACAACAGCAATATGTGTAAACATCCACTGAGAAATCTCCTAACAATGGATGGAAAGAGAAGTTTAATAATACATGTATTTCCTGGAAAAAAAATAAGTTAACTGGCCTTGAAATTAACGCTGAACAATTAGTTAAAAATTCTCTGAAAGGCACCACTACAAATAAACACAAAAAACTCTGGAAGATTATTTACACAATGAAACTAATGGAGGATGTGTGCTGAACACAAAAACTCACACCCTGTCCCCATCCCAATGCCCCTTCAAGGACACGCTTGCTGCCCAGCTTGCAGGAATGCTGTCAGTACCTTTAGGGATCATCTCAGCTGCAGAAAGCTGCGGGGCACCCCACATCCGATGACTGCTTGATTTGGGGGTAAAAAGGATCAGCCATTTCAGCTCAGTCCAGGTCAACTCTGTCTGACCATGTTGATCCCTAAAGCTCTATTTAGGGTGGCTGAGGCTGCCCTGGACTTACACTGTAGCCTGACACTTCCCCATGACCAATCCTGCTTCCATCTTCCACACGTAATGACCACAAGGACACCCCTAATCAACTCCTGCACACCAGACTCTGTCTCAGAGTGTGCTTCCTGGAGAACTCAGGCTGACACATGGAATGACAGATACACACTGTTTCTCTCAAACCCTTTCCCACTAAGACTCTGGGGTGGCAAAAGAAGTATGATGAGGAAGAAATTAACACTGAAGTAGATGAGTTAAAAAAATCAGTCACAGGTATACACAATAAGATTCCTTTTTAAAAAGCCATTTTGTTTTGCCACTGCTTTAAATGATAATTATCAGTAACAAAATTACTGAAAGTTTGTAAAAGTTATCAATAGTCTGATCACATATCAATACCTGAATCTTATGTCCATATATAAAATGGATGTAAATCCACAACACACATCACGCAATTTTTTCATTATAAAATGGGAGAAGTTCCCATAATCTGTTATTTTTCTCTTCTAAAGCAAAAATATAGAAAAGTTCATTTCAAATCATTTGCTTGTACATGTTAAGTGTGTTATAAAAACATTACAACTCAAGACTGAAATATAAATTTCTAATAATACCATCAATAAAACTAAACAATGTACCTGGGTAGAAAGACTGTGTTTATTGAGACCACTTTCTTTCCGGTTCCTTCGTGATCCTGTCAACTTGGAAAGACCAAAGCCACTGCTGACGCGGGACAGCTTGGATTGGGTGGTGGGGATTAAAGCTTCTCCTCGACTTATGAATTTCTTTTCATGGGCTATGAAATTAAAATTAGATTTTTTAACAATTTCTCCATGTATGTATTAGTTTTATTTTTAATACTTTTGTATTATGGTGACAAACCACAATTCTGTAATAATCAAAAGCAGCTTACAGCACAGATGCAGACAGTCTCTTAGCTATTATACATTTGCTTATTGGTGATCTTGGATAAGGATAGCTGCTTGACAATTATTATAGCAGTTGAATTTACATTTGGTTGCAACTTCATAGCTCTCCAGTAACATACATACTTAATGAAATCAGTTTCTGTGTTCATACCAATTCACAATCTCCTGACTAAAATCTTTGGTGCTGGGTATGCTTTGGAATTTAGAATGGTTTGAATTTTAGTAAGACAATATGGTACATATCCTAAATATTATATAATACTACCACAGGGTCTATAGTGGTGAACCATAATTTAATGTTAACATTTCTATACAAAATACATGAATATTCATACCAAGAAAAATAAATAAATATAGGTTAGTTTTTGCTACTAAGTGAATTTTGGGACCAAAATAATGAAAAAACTCAGTTTTCAGGGTTTTTTGAACTTCAGAATTAAAGATGGGGAACTGTAGACCTTATAGCCAAGATGGTGAGCATACTAAAGCTGCCAGCAGTGTATTATTTTCCAAACTCATACATGCCTGATATATAATACACCTTAGATGTAAAAAAAAAAATCTGAGAAGAAAAATCCTATCTTGGTATAACCATTCTACAATGGATTATATTGTACTGACTTTTACTTCTACTGCTGTCAAAATAGCCTTTCAGAAAGTTTTCATTACACATCTAGAGTGCACCCATATACAACAGCCATGGGTAAATCTCTTGGTCACATGATCTCTGTAGACTTTCTCACCCAAATGATTCTGCCAGCACTTCAAACCAGCCTCTTCAATGAGTGGCCTTGCTATAGCTATATCCACATGGCCCCTTTCATTCACAGGCAGAGTGACTTTGAAAAGCTCCTCCAAGGCTTGTTTCTTACTATGTATCAATTCAGTCCAAACTCTATTGACAGCTTTTATGAGAAGCTGACGCCCTAAGTAGAAGAAAAAAAAGCAACTGATCAAAAATACAATTTAAAGTTAGTATTTTTCTTCATGATTTTCATCTAAGAATTTAAAGTATAGTATTTGTTAAAAAAAAAGAAAGAAAGAAAGAAAGAAAGAAAGAAAGAAAGAAAGAAAGAAAGAAAGAAAGAAAATGCTTCATATTCTATCCAGATCAGTCAAAGGGATTATTCAGGAACCAAAATTGTGGTTGGCTACTTGGACAACTAAAAAAACCCGAAAAACAAAAAAATTTTATAAAATTGGAAATTATATACATATTTCATTATCTAGCTTCTTTTATATAGGGAAAGAACATATCCCTCATTAAAAATATTTAGACCTCAATGTTTAAGGTAAGCTCAAAACTAAGTTGTTCTTTTTTTAAAAAATATAATTAAAAGGGTAAAAGGCTTTAAGCTGAAGGTTTCTAATGCACTAATTCATAACGGTGTATTAGCATTCTGATTAAAATGAAATACCTAATGAAGCCACAGAAAGATTTCATTCTTACCCTTCTCATTATATGTATGGGGAATTCTTTTTTTTAAAATATATTTTACTGATTATGCTATTACAGTTGTCCCATTTCCCCCATCATTCCCCTCCACCCTGCACACCCCCTCCCACCCACATCCCCCCCTTTAGTTCATGTCCATGTGTCGTAAGTTCTTTAGCTTCTACATTCCCCACACTATTCTTCTCCTCCCCCTATTTTCTACCCACTGTTTATGCTACTTATTCTCTGTACCTTTTCCCCTCTCTCCTCCTCTCACTCCCCTGTTGCTAACCCTCCATGTGATCTCCATTTCTGTGGTTCTCTTCCTGTTCTAGTTTTTTGCTTAGATTGCTTTTGTTTTAGCTGTGGTTGTTAATATCTGTGAGTTTGCTATCTTTTTACTGTCATATTTTTTATCTTCTTTTTCTTAGATAAGTCCCTTTAACATTTCATAGAATAAGGGCTTGGTGATGATGAACTCCTCGAACTTGACCTTATCTGAGAAGCACTTTATCTTCCCTTGCCTTCTAAATGACAGCTTTGCTGGATAGAGCAATTTTGGATGTAGGTCCCCGCCTTTCAAGACTTCAAATACTTCTTTCCAGCCCCTTCTTGCCTGTAAGGTCTCTTTTGAGAAATCAGCTGACAGTCTGTTAGGAACTCCTTTGTAGGTGACTGTCCCCTTATCCCTTGCTGCTTCTAGAATTCTCTCCTTCATTTTATTTTTTTTTTTTTCTTTTAGATTTTTTATTTTATTATTTATCTTCAGAGGGGAAGGGAAGGAGAGAGGGAGAGAAACATCAATGTGCGGGTGCCTCTTGTATGTCCCCTGCCGGGAACTGGCCTGGCAACCCAGGCATGTGCCCTGAGTGGGAATCAAACCGCAACCCTTCGGTTCGCAGGCCCGCGCTCAATCCACTGAGCTACACCAGCCAGGGCTCTCTCCTTCATTTTAATCTTGGCTAATGTAATTACGATGTGCCTTGGTGTGTTCCTCCTTGGATCCAACTTCTTTGGGACTCTCTGAGCTTCTTGGACATCCTGGTAGTCTATTTCCTTTGCCAGATTGGGGAAGTTCTCCTTTATTATTTGTTCAAATAAGTTTTCCACTTGTTGCTGTTCTTCCCCTTCTGGGACCCCTATAATTCGGATGTTGGGACGTTTAAAGATGTCCTGGAGGTTCCTAAGCCTCTCCTCATTTATTTGAATTCTTTTTTCTTCATTCTTTTCTGTTTGGTTGTTTCTTTCTTCCTTCTGGTCCACTCCACTAATTTGAGTCCCAGTTTTCCTCCCATCTCTATTGGTTCCCCGTGCATTTTCCTTCATTTCACATATTGTAGCCTTCATTTGTTCATCTAATTTGTGACCAAAATCAACCAATTCTGTGGGCATCTTGATCACCAGTGCTTTGAACTGTGCATCTGATGGGCTGGCTATCTCTTGGTTGCTTAGATGAATTGGCTCTGGGGCTTTGATCTGTTCTCCCATTTGAGCCATTTTTGGGTGGTTTTTGTTTTTTGGGGGGGGGTCTGGTCGCAGCTGTTACGTAGTGAGGGGCGGAGCCTTAGGTGTTCCCTAGGGCGGGGCAGCCCAGTCTCTGGGTAGTGACTCTGTATGTGGGGGCAGGGTCTGAGAGGGAACAATGGTGCTTGCTCCTCTCTCTCTCTCTCACATTCCAGTCCCTTCTGCCTCTTCCCCTTTGACTGGATTATCAGCGCATGAATGTGGGACCACCTGGTCAGCTTGCTGCCTTGCATGGCCTCACTGGGTCTGTCTGTTGACACCCTGTGCCCAGTGTCCGCTAGCCGCTGCCTGCACACCTGGGACCTGCCAGCTGCTGCTGCCTACGTACCTGGGTGCACCAATCTCCACTTTTTCCTGCCGTGACTCCACCCCTCTGACCGGTCTGGATGAATGGTTGTTGGACTTCTGTACAGTTCAGTTTTCTATTAGTTCGGGTTGTTTTCTTGTTTCTAAATCTTTGTTGTACTTAATTTTGGTTGTGCGAGGAGGCACAGTGTGTCCACCTACGCCTCCACCTTGGCCGGAAGTCCTTGTATGGGGAGTTCTGAGACCTTGGTGAGGGTGCAGCACAGAGCAGCTATCACAAGTGAACACTGCTTAGGAAGCTCCTTAATGGGAGGTTTTTTTTTTTTTAAGTTGTTCTTAAATATTTTGCAAAAGGAAAAAATAAATATTTTTTAAAAATGTTTTTACTATTAAATTCTTTCTTGCTTTGGACTCCTTGCTAATTTGTCTGACCCCTGCTCTAGACCAGTCAATCTTCAGTAAGCATCAGGGTCAGCTGGAGGTCTGACTCAGTAGTTCTGAGTGAGGTCAGAGAGTCTGCTTTTCTTGTAAGTTCCCAAGTGATGCTGATGTTGCTAGTCTGGGAACCTTGCTTTGAGAAGCAATATTCGTAACTGTCAGTTCCTTGAGGGGTACAGGGGAGGGGGTGGAAATAATCACTGTGTTCTCAGTGTCTGAGGTTCAAGAACTTTTGGTGAAAGAAGATAGACTAAATTAATGCTTAAATGATTGAAAGAATGAGTGCTGGACTTCCAAAGCATAAAATCATATGCAAAACTACCACAGTGTATTGCTAGGGAGACAAATACAACTGTAATTATCTCACATTTTTTACCAAACAATGTGGTAACAAGAAATCAATCCACCCAAAGACTTTCATGAATAATACTAAATCAGCAGAAAACTAAATTAAAAATAGAGAGAGATTAAAAAGAAAAATGATAGTACTGACAACCTGTCTCAGGCAATGTTTACCTTTAATGTAATATGCCTGACTCTACCAATAGGCAGTTCTCTTTAGGGTAAGTGCCAAGTTAGTATCTGCACTATTAATTGTGCAAATGTAAATATCATTAAGTCTCCCAACGTTACTACAAAATGTTGAGGTATAGCAAGATCAGTGGTTAGTGGTTTTCCCACCTTGGAACAGGACAGGCACAGCCACATGATGGTATAAGTTGGCAGGCATATCAGTGTATGTACAGGGATGTCCTACTAGGAGACTGGTTGTCAATGTTATTAATTAACGAGTGAGAAGGAAAGGGGGAAAAGTTGAGGTACTAACCTTCACTAATATCTTGGCTGTACCCACCATCTGGTTCAATGTCGGAGGGGATCATAATGTGCCATGTAGTCATGCGGGCTTCTGCTTCCAGTCCAAATCCATCCACATTGCTGAAAAATTAGTCAGTTTAAACCGTATGAAGAAAATGATGGTAGCTAAAAAACTAATAAGCATTCTTTGCAGACACAAGGCTGGCTCCACTACAAAGCTCCATAATTGACAGACATACACTCAGCAGATACACAAAATGTCCAGTTTGTAAGAAAAATGCCATTTTAAGGGGTGTGCTCACAAATTCACTTGACTAAAAGTAACTAAACTATAGCATCAAGATGAACCTCCTAATATTCAAGATGCTTTTTGATGAACATTTTTACTTAAAAATTACAAAAAGTTCATTTAAGAACATTCTCCTCCTAGGCCTGTGCATACTGCCCCCTCTCCAGTCTCCTATTGCAGCACTCTTTCCTCCAGCAGCAGTGAAGTACTTGCAGTTTCCCAAATGTGCCACATGCTTCCTTCCCTCTGGGCAATCACATAGATGGCTCTTTCTTTCTACATCACTCATCCTTGACCTCTTAAGAGGGTTAACCACCTCCTTGACCATTTTCAAGATGCAACTCAGCAGGTGCTTCTTCCAGATTAGGGGCACCTGTTACAGGCTCCCAAAGCACCTTGCTTCTAGCTTCTAGAAGAGCACTCAGCACTCCTGACTGAGCTTGCTTAGTTAACTGCCCTACCCTTGAAGAGTGCATGCTCCAGGACCCTGACACAGGGTCCCTCTTGTTCACATCCTGGTCACTAATTCAATGCCTGGACACCAGCAGACACTAAAGAAGTATCTGTCAAAGTAATCAATGGAAAAATACTAATTTCATTCATTTAGTATATGCCATTATATTTATTCATTGCATTCTTATTTTTTTAATCTTCTTAACTTCCAACAAAGTGTATGTTATTTACTTTAAAAGCAAACTTACTTTTTAAAATTATATATGTGACATATGGTGACTAATGAAAAATTTAAAGATACAGAAAATTAAAGGAAAACACTCATTTCATTGCAAAAATGCAACACTTGTCTTTTACCTTTTGCATGAAGTTTTAAATAAAACTGAGATTAAAGGAAAAAGAAATGTTAGTATCAATAAAAATAAAAAGTTCTGGTGAAGTAACATCAAAGACAAATTCAAGGTGGCAAACTGAAACTAAAGGAATTACCTTCCAACATGAAGGTTAATAAGGCAGTGAGCTAGACAGCTGATGAATTCTTGATCATGGTTCCCAGGTCCCAGGATCAAGTTCCTGTTTACAGTCAGGACCCTGAGTGAATCAAGGAGAGCTACTTGCTGTGGGACAGTTTTGTGTGCTCGTGAAAACTGGTACAAGATGGTCCTATTGAGGCAGTGATAAACAGCATCCAGCGACAATCCCTGTGATCTTCTCTTTGACTAAAGGTATGAAAGATACTTTACTCAGCAAAATGGCCAAACATAAAAGATCTGCTTATCATTCACATGTGAACACTTACTCAGTTTGCTATGTACTAGATGACAAAGATGTACTAGATGCTGAGTACTGGGGTGCTAAGTTAAAAAATATAAAGCTCTTGCTACTAGGGGGTTTAGAATCCAGGAGATACTTAAGTATGATTTAATGTGATGAGTGCTATGTGAAACTACATCTGCCACTGAGAAGAGCTGCTGATCCTCCCGTGGGGCAGAGCAGCCTCCCCAAGAACATGAGGAAGTGCCGTCAGGGCAGAGTCTTCTACCACACGAGTTGTTAGGGTGAATGATCTCTACTCAAAATTACTGAAAAAAATTACCTAAAATTTTTAGTAAAAAACTTTGGATATTCTAGTTTCATCCCCTCACTTGAGAGCTTTTCTCTTCAGCTTAAATACAAATTTAACTCTTAAAAGAATTCTTAGGGGACACACACACAAAAAAACTATGCACCATACACTAATAAAACATAACAGTATTGCCTACTTTCTACATTAAGTATTGAATAATATTAATCATTCTTGCCAAACCAGGCCAATATTCCTTAGTCAAAGATACCACCAACACACATTAAAATAACACCTTCAAAGGAACAAGGACCACAAGGGACTCTGTAAAGATTCCATTACAAGAGAAGATTCCTTTGACATCAAATTGTTCATGCTCTGTTAGCCTTTATACATTGATGTATCATTCTGTAAAAAACTTACCAAATTTTATTAACTTAAATTGTTTAAATTAAAAGGAAACTATCTAGCTATAGCAAACAGCAATACCTGTGGGGAGATAATGAGAGCCCACAGCTTGAGAAAACCAGACACTGTCACAAGGGACACACTGGTGCCAGGTATGGTTAAGGGCGAAAGGGTTGCAGGTCTACCTTTTTTACTCACTTTTAATAACCTGAGTTTTATGTTAAATGTTAAGATTCATTATCTTATTAGTTTTTCAATCAGAAAACATGTAATCTATAAGTAATAGTGACAATCGATTACCTGTGCAATTAGTTGAATTATAAAATCTATGAGAAGTTTAGATTCTTTGTTGAACATGCCTTGCCAAAGCTTGTCCACCACACGTTGAGTGAAGTAAAACACATTGTTTACCAATACCTGGTAGCTTCCTCCACTGGTAATAGGTAGAGATGCATCTTCCCCTAAGTTCCAACAGAAAAAAGATGTTTAAGAAAATTGATACCTACCAGCATAAGACCAGATCCTCAAACAAATCAGGCTAAGGAAAAATGAGTACATCTACTACACTAGGAAATAAGACCAACAGTTCTTATGTACTACTCTCATAAATGATGTTCATGGCTAGAAATCATGATAAATGTTGGAAGAGTAACTTCTGCAGAATAAAAGCATTACAGATTGAGACGGTGAAGTCTATTGCCTTAAGACAGTCTGTGATAAGCTCTTCAACTTAAACTGTGAGTGACAGATGATCTTCATTTCAGAGAAAAGTTAAGGCAGTTTATCAGCTATAAATTGATTTTGTAAACTAATAAAGGGTAAAACAAACCATTAAGCAAAACCCTCAATTTTGCAGTAAGTCTTTAATAGTGATGAAGCAATGTAGGCAGAAGAGAGGCTCAGACTTGTGACTAAAAAGTGCATTTAGTACGGTGGTCCAAGGGCTGCCTTTCGCTCCCTCCGTGTCTGCCATAAGCAATGTCTCTTTTGTAAAGCTACCCCAGTGTCTTCAGGTTCTTGCTAGGTACACATTGCTTCTACTGCTTCAGGACTAATTCTTTGAGCTTCTCCCCCTTACCAGAATGCCCTCTCTAAGCCCATCATTTCTAGAAATTCTAGAGCCTCTGGTAAGTGATTATTCCTACCACACTCTAAATTACCACATTATGCAAAACTCTTCATTTTGTGTATTGACGTAGTGAAATAAAACTACATAAATAGTATCACAAGATAAAAACAAAGGTTGATTTCACACAATGATTTGAAAGTTGCATGTTAAATCAATACTAACGATTTCTTGGCAAATTACTTTGCAAAAAACTGGTAATTTAATAACATGGAGGTTCTAGGATTAATATTATTACCAGGAACTCAAGTAACAAATACACTAAATTGTTACTTTTCCATCTTTAAATTTGATCCTTATTTTACATATAAATATTAGGTCTACTGTAAATGTACAGATTTTATACTTTTATTGTAACTAGATAGAGACATTCAGAAAAAAATTAATATGTTTTCAATTTATGTCCTTGGAAGCCATCCTAAAGAATAACATATACATACTTACGACTCAACAATTCCATTCATAGGTATATACTCAACAGGTATTTATAAATATTGTACATACGGAGTGGGGAAATGTAGGTTTACAGTTGTTCATATGGAAAATAACACAATGATTAATAAATAATAATACAAGCTTAAACTGTTCCACACACTCACAACTGTAAAACTATTTTTGCCATGCCCTGTAGATGCGACCCGTATGAACAAGTATGTTTACAGCAGCTTTATTTTTAATTGTCTCAAGCAGGAAACTATCCAATATCCATCAATAGTAAAATGGATATATTTATTATTTATATGATGGAATACTAAATAGCAATGAACTCCTGCCACATGCAACATGAATAAATCCAACAGATACAACATTGAGTGTAAAAAGCTGAACTAAAAAGGATACGTACTTTGTGATTCCATTTATACAAAGTTCAAAAGTAGGCAAAATGAACCTGTTTTAGAAGTTGGGACAATATAGTGAGTTGTAACTGGGTCAGGGAGAAAGGGAGCTTCTAGGTGTACTGGCAATACATTTCTGAGAGGTTTTATACAGGCATGTTGTCTGGGTGATAATTCATGGAATTCTACCTTTATAAGTATTACAATGAAAGAGTTAATCTAAAAAGTATTAGATGTTCATAAAAATTTAATAGTTCATATAATACTGTTTTTAAAACATTGTTTTTCCCTTTGTCCTCTTCCTGACACCTGGGAGTGCACAGGTGTGGACAACCACCTTAAGTACTTCGTGTTGTTGATCTTTATCCCTGATTCAAAGGAAAGAGCTGGATGGGCCTTTTCTTTATTATAGAAAAATATCAATCAGAGTTGAAAATGTGCAAGAAAACAGATGAACTTAAAAAGGAGGTACACTTGGGGTTTTGGGAGAGAAAGAAAGTGATTATAAATACTTTTAAAGTGAAAATAGAACATACCCAATAACACATCAGCTGCAAGCAAATGGTCCATCACACTATCCAAAATGTAAGTCTGAAATTCTTTTTGCTGAGTTCTTGTAGATCTTTCAGGGGAAGCCTAATCAATTAAGTGTAGAATTAGAAACAGAACCAGCTAAATAAAGTTAAGGGCTCAACCATAATTACATTAATAAATGTAACAAAGGATTAAAAATCTCACTGATAAATAACACAAGATAAATATTCTTATTCCTTTTCTCTTATATTTCTGACCATAGAAGAAGAAAAAAATGAAGCAAAGATGAAACATCATCTTCTTTTGAATCAGTTCTTCCAAAAGTAGTATTCTAAATATTACAAATATAGAATATCTGATAATCTATTATTATACCTTACTTTATTTTTAAAGAATAAGCTACCACTAAAGAGTTTTTTTGTTTTTTAAAATTTTAGTTATTTATTTTTAGAGAGAGGGGAAGGGAGGAGAAAGAGGGAGAGAAATGTCCAAGTGTGGTTGCCTCTCATGTACCCCACACTGGGGACCTGGCCGGCAACCCAGGTATGTATCCTGACTGGGAATCTAACAGGGGACCCTTGGTTTGCAGGCTGGCACTCAATCCACTAAGCCACACCAGCCAGGGTTCCATTTTAGAAATAAGGTAACTGAAGCTTTGAAAGGTTAAGTCACTTGGTCAAGCTACAAATAGGATTTCAAATGTTAGTTTCTTTGATGTCAAAATCCATGGCCTCCCCTGCTGTACCACACTCTTTTAACTACTAAAAAAGCTCCATTTTAAAGTTAACCAATGCACAAGGGCAACTGTGCTACAATCTGCTCACCAGTTTTAGATAAATCTGCCTGGTCTGCCTGACAACCAGGATGAGTTCAGAGCAGAATGAAGATATGGTAAGCACTATGATCTGCTCTGGCCTCTGGCTGTTCGATCTGTCTTCCTTGTGAAAACAGTGAAGCCAGTCAACATTAGTCTGCAAAGAATCAAAGCGTCCTTTCCGAGGCCTGATGCTATGTAGAACCTTCCTGTGCACAATCCAACAGCCCATGGGTGTCTTCTGCCCATAGGAGAGCACTTCAGCTCTTGGAGGAAGGGTCTTTGATACTGTTTCCGTAATGGGCTGAAGCCTTGAAAAAAGAGGATGTTGAGCTTTTTCATTCTGATTGCAATATCGCAAACTCCTCAGACTACAGAAACTTGCTTATGGTATCAGATAGGAATACACTCCAACTCGGCCTCCTTAGTTTATCTTTCCTTCAAATACTTTGGGATCTGTTCTCACGCACTTTCCTTCTGCTGCCATGGTGGTGTTCACATGCAGCAAATCCATTTGACCCTCCATAAGATGCCTGGTGGTGACAGCTGAGGATGATGATGAATGGAAGCTGGGAGAAGACTCCCTGACACCCTTATATAAGCTAATACTGGCCACCTGATTGTGTAAGTCTTATATGCCAGGCACTGTATTAGAGCTCTTACATGTATCACCTCATTTCATTCTCCCAACATTCCTCAGAGGCAGGTTCTATTTTTATGCCATTTTAAAGACAGGCAAACAGTAAGGGGTGAAGAGAACCGATGTTGGCCAAGGTCACACAGCTATAATCAGCAAACATTTAATTTCTCAAAATGGTTTTTGCTGGGTGATTTATGCATATTTAACTTTCATAACAATCATGCAGAGAAGATAATATATAATACCATTTCCTAGAAAATGAGTTTAGCTCAGTGAGATTAAAACACTCACATAACAAACAGGGCCAGAATTCAAACCAGGCATTTCTCACTCCAAAACCCATGTTCTTTCCGTTACACACACCACCTCTAAACTTTATTGTTGTTATCATTTTGCACAGAATGCTTCAAATACTTACCTGATGCACTAAGATGCTGGCCATCTCTTTTCTTATTTTTAAAGTTTCCAAGGGCATGTCCTACCAGATATGCTTTTAAATTCTACCACAGGAATTACTGATGAAATTGACTATTTTTCTGACAATATTAAACACTGCAGTCCTAGTTAAAATACTTAATGTGACTAGAACCTAAGTTATATTAATGATTTCTTTTAATTGACCAGCTATTTTCCCATGAATCAGACAAAACATCTGCTGTGGTTTTAGGGTTTCGAATAAAAAGTTAACTGTATCAGCCACTAGAGGGAGCACACGAAAGTGGAGTTTTAGTTGCCATTCTGCTAGGAGCCAGTAGGAAGTTTCTCAAAGAGAAAAGCAATTAGTCGTCTGCACTGATTGAATCTTTCATAAAATGTGTTCTTTTCAGAGCCCTGGTACACTAAAGCTGCTGGGCCAAATCTAGCCTCTGCCTCTTTTTGCAGATAAAGTTTTACTGCAGCACAGCCAAGCCCATTCATTTATGTTTGTGGTTGTTTTCTAGTGCCAATGGCATCGTTAACTAGCTGTGATGGAGATTGTACATCTGCAAAGCTTAAAATAGTTACTACGTGGTCCTCACAGGAAAAGTCTGTCAATTCCTGGTGTAGGGGTAGAATGATGAAAAGTGATAAAGGGACACATCTGCAGAGATGAAAAGGAGAGAAACAAAGTGATAGGGTATATAGCCCATTGAAATAAAAAATTTTCATAGCCCATGACATGTTCTACCTATACAACCCATAAGAATTAGAAATCTGAAAGGTATGTGGCATAAAACTTGCTTGGTTATTAATGTTTTAATTATAAAAACAATGCAAAACAGATGTGAATGTATTTCTTTGTATTTACCTCCAACAAAAGATCAATTAATGGAGTCTGCTTGCTCGCAGGGGTAAGACAGAGGTTGTCTATTATTAAGACCCGCATGAAGTCA
Source organism: Glossophaga mutica (assembly GCA_039655065.1). Classification (NCBI taxonomy): domain Eukaryota; kingdom Metazoa; phylum Chordata; class Mammalia; order Chiroptera; family Phyllostomidae; genus Glossophaga; species Glossophaga mutica. The sequence continues at coordinate 120,483,849 of CM077303.1, read as the reverse complement.
AACACAAACTTTTTCGCTGGGTGGTTGGTCAGATATGTCTTGGTGCCCACATTGCAGTACTCAGACTGGCTTCGGTTCATCCCTGTGTCTGCTGCAAAGGCTTTAAACTCTTCTGCTGGAGATCCAACTTCATCATCTAGATCTGTCACCTAGTAAAATTAAGTGGAAATGTATGCCAGTCTCATTCAATTTTATTTGATGTTTTCACTTCCATGTTTCAAAAAAAACCTAAATTGTAGCAGCAACAATATTTTCCTTCAATGCTTGTCTCCTATTAAGCTATTCAACCAGCACTTCACTTTGCTTTACTCGGCCCCTCCTTCAAGGCAGGGATCGGGTGCTGTGTGTCACCTTGTGCCATGGCTACTCAACACATCTCTTTCTGATATGAAACTACTTACTGCCCACTAACTGTGTACCTGTTTTATGCTGAATTTTATCTCTTCTGTGGATAATTGCACTTAAAATAAATGAAATAAAATGGGAATGACTACATTTGCATATTTAAAATATACCTGAGAAGTCAAATGTCATAAAGTTTCAGATAAAGACCTGGCATAATGGTGGCACCTAAAACCCCCAAATAAATAAAAAATACAAAACAATGAAACTAGTGCCAATTTTGAGCCAAAAGAAAAAGGGGCTAGAATACACTGTACAAGATGCTGACAAGGCAAGACATTGAGGTAACGCTGAAAATCTATTTTACCAAAAATGAGGATTTTAAAATTATAAACGAGCTGTGGTGGTGAAGTCATGTGCTATACTTGTGTTTATCTTAAAAATCCCTATAGTTGTAGAATGAATATTTCACCTTTATACATGAAGAAAAATTAGTATGAAGAACTTAGCTTATTCCAGGCCCAGAGTAAGAGGTGGAAATAAGAAGAAACATCAAGAACTCTGGAACTACAATGGAGGAATAACTGTCTTTTGGGCTTGTTTAAAAGGACAAAAGAAGTATCTATATTATATGTGATTACTGTCTAATAATTTTCTATTAAGCTCAATACAAAGAAATAAGAAAAGTTGAACAAAAAGGACAAACATACTTCAGTTTTTATGAAGACAACGAACCCTGTAACTAACTTGTATAGCCTAAATCTAGAAAATGCCTTATTCCTGAGATAAAGTAGAGATAAATTTGGTTTGACCCGAGTTCTGTAACCTAGAACAACATTTTACAACTACATAGCTATATCGTCACATAAAATAAGAAATGGGTTCACAGCTACTGGGAGAAGGAAGTTACTAACAAGGAACTTACAAAATACGGTAAATGAGAATAGGAAGTAGAGTTCACTGTTATTTTGGGGGAAAACAGGAGAGTGTGGGGAGCTAGACACCACATAATGATGTAAGAGGTGAAGCAGAAAGTTATGAAACTGTAACTCGGTCAGAAGCTTAAAAGATTGGCAGAAAAAAATATCTGCTAACCACCGAAGCAGACCGATTCCAGTTTGACATTTGCTTCCCCCTTTCCTACCATCTCGGAGTAAGGGCGAATGTTGAAGGGGAAGACTGTGGCTGCTAATGCACACAGGAAGTCTGGGCTCATCCACATGGAGGCCAGGTCTGGAACGTTGTGATATAAGTATCTAAAGAACTGCATGAGGGTCACAGGATATTCTCGGAGCCAAGATCCCTCTTCTTCTGATTGCCAAGGCTGTCATAGGGACAAGAAAAAAAAATAGTATGTTAGAAAAACTGACATTGCTAGAAACTACTTTTAAAAAATGCACTACACTCTTCTAAAACTAGATATGACAGTTCATAACTCTTTTATGAAACACACACAAAAACAAAACTTGAAATAAACTAAAAAACAAAAACAAACAATACTCCTAAAAAATGACAGGATATTTGTCTCGTCACTGGAGTGCTCAAAGCTCAATAATGAATCAGTGGTTTAGATTATTCACCACTTATCAATATGAGCATAACTGGTGACAATAGTGGCTGAATTATCAACAGAGCTGCCCCACTCTCCATCATGTCAGAGTTGGGAGTAAGATAACAAGATGGGGAAGTTAAATTGCTTCACCTTTCTGAGACTCTTGCTGTAATAAGTAAAATGACAATTACAATGCTTTTAACCACTATACAACTGTGATACTGTAATTTATAAGAAATATATATTAGGTCTTCATCCCATTCTTGGCACGTAGCTTCTAAAACCCTTGGAATGTCCAAAGTGATAAGAGGTGTAAAAGTGTCTTCTGTTAATCATAACAAGGCCCTTTCAACCACAGGTGAGTTTATGTTCATGAGGTGCCTTTTGGAAAGGCTCTATGGATGGGGGCTGCAAAGGGAACTGACCACATGATGAAAGGGTGGAACTTTCAGTCCTGAAGCCCCCCACCTCTCAACTTCCAGGGAGGCTGCAGACTGAGCTCAATCACCATTGTCAATGACTTAATCAATTGTGCTATATAATAAAGCCTCCCTGAAAACCCAAATTTCAATAGCTGCTGGGCTAGGGAACATACAGAAGTGCTGGGGGAGTGGCAAGGCAGATACAGAATAAAAGCTCTATGTGCCTTCCCACATAACTTGCTCTATGCATTTCTTCCATCTGGATGTTCCTGAGTCATATCCTCTTATAATAAACTGGTAATCTAGTAAGTAAAACATTTTTCTGAATCATGAAAACCTCCAATTTATAGCTTTAGGTCAGAAGCACAGGTAACAACTTGGACTGGTGATTGGTGTCTGCAGTTGTGGAGCCCATCTTGTGGGAATGACTCCTCAATCTATGGAGCCTAATGCTATCTCCTGGTAGACAATGTCAGCACTGAATTAAATTGCGGGACAGCCACCTAGTGTAACAAAAGCCCCCAAATACTTGGTGACTAGAGTCAGAGTACAGGAGACATACAGAAGTGTGTTTTTTCTTAACAGCAATATAATAACAATAGCAATAATGATGATAAAAAACAAAAACATAGTATACCTGAACAATGCCTATCCTTTGATACTTCCCCAAAGACTGGCTTTTATTGAACTTAGAAGTTTATATTTGTTTATGAAGAGGAACCAAAACAAAAATCCCAAAGCATTCTATATTAATACATGTGATAGTAATGTTCTTTTCTAAAGTGACATAACAATAGTTTTGACTAAAATTAGACCTGTTATGTACATGTAATCCAAAGATTCTCATTAATAATTCTTCTTACAGTGTGATCCTAAATTATGTATACAAATTAAATTACTATTCACAGTATTCCTGTTAAGAGAGACAGAAATATACATTTTGTCATTTACTGTTTAAGTTCTTCATATCTAAGATAAAAATAATTAGACTAGGAAAAACAAATACAAACTTGTACTGATTTTTAACCTCTCAATAAAAGTAAGTTTAAAATTCAAATACCATTATCATAAGGACATATTACAATATATATTTATTATATTCAATATAGAAATGTACACATTGTAATATATATTTTAACATTAATAATATCAATTAACACCTATGAAATACCTACTATATAACAGCCACTCTTATAAGTGCTTTGTGTATATACTGTTATTTTTGCCATATATAATGTGCACCTTTTGCCCAAGTTTTTGAGGGAAAAATAAGGATGCACATTATAAATGGGTAGTACTAATTCTGTACCTATGTAAATGTTTTAAATATTTTAATTTATCCTTGTGCATTAAAAGTGTAACTCTGGAAAGCAGTAACAATACCTGTATGCAAAATAATACCCTGAAATACAATAATCAGTTTTGTTTCTAAATATAAATAAATAAAAAAATCGAATTAAAAAACTGAAATATTTTTTCCCTGAAAGTTTGGGCTAAAAATGTGGGTGCACATTATACACAGCAAAATACAGATAAATCATTATATTCTCATAACAACCCTAATAGGTATATTCTATTATCAGCAGCAATTCACATTTGAGGAAAGTAGGTACACAGAGGCTAGTGTGTCTTCAGTATCAAAGATGGGATTTGAACTCAAGCAGAGTTCCAGCTTTAATGGTCTTAACAGTTACATAGTTTATTATTATATTAGAGATAACAAAACAGAAAGGCTGAGGTTCTAGAGACCATGCTGTAGACACATAGCTATGTTTCCAAAAGATCCCTCCATTAAAAAAAAAAAATCACAAGCAAGAGAACTATCAACAGGTGTGAGTATCTCAGTAAACTTACTGAATTCAGCATACTGCGGAGCATTCCCAGTAATAAAAAAGCAGCTTCAGTGCACACATTATGAATAGAAGAGACCACAGTTCCACTGGAGGCGGGAACTCCAAAGATAAATGTCCAAATGGAATCTAAATCAAACTGCAGAAGTGAAAGTAAAGATCAGCTACTGACAATTTTTCAGTAGATACCCTCAGAAGTTCTAACATTCTATAATTTCTTTGAAACTAGTTAGTTTTTTCAAAGTGAGCAATGATGAAGAAATAGAGACCTAGCACTCCTCCTTCCTATTTTAAAACTCATTTTTACATTTACAAAAGAAAAGTGAATTTATGCATCTTCCTATCTTAGGTCCCTATGTTAAAAACATTGTTTTTTACTTTTCTCTCCAAAGGAAACAAACAAACAAAAAAGTACACGGGCTAATTAGCCAGGAGATCTAATTCACTTTTGGATTATATACAGATAAGATTTGACAAAATAAAACCAGTTTGAGGTGATTTATTCATAGCAGTTTTATATAATACTTTATGACTATGGTGTCATGCTTATTTTGAAAAATTATATAATCAACCAAACTCTGCTAAGTATAAATCTTTATCTTGACTTAATGTAAGGGTATAGACTCAGTGGTTTCACTTAAAAGGTTTTGTCAATTACTAGAATGGATTTGAACTGCACATGGCACTATGATGCACATACAGTTGAGTTTAAAACTAAATTCCTAAGTCTTGGCAGTGGTACAAACATAGTCCGTATATAGATATCCACAAGTCTTTGATTAGAAATCAAGCAAAGCCTTACTGTTTGCCTACCGTGGATGTTTTTACCATTAAGAAATCAAAAATAGTTTTCTAATCAGACTTGCACTAAGAATCCCACCATGCCTACCAATTCATTTTATGGTATACATATCACTCCCTTTTTTAGTTCTACAGAAATGAAATTATATTTCTAAATAAATCACACAACTCAAAAGAATTCTTTATATAATTATTAAAATATTATCTAAAGCCTTTAGGCATACATAATCATATAACCGTAATGAAGACAAGACCAAATAGAGATAAAGGATTTCTTTTTTGGATAGTTTTCTATGGTACTTGCAGATTTTTCAGTCCCCAAACCCTAAATGTGAAAATGATATGGAATCAGTGGTGTTACTGTGACTAACCCATTGCCCTGTGGTGATTTGGGGGCACACATAATTATGCTTACACCTTACTAGGTAATTCCTACCTGGCAACCCTGCTTACATCGGCTGCTGATGACAGGCACACTGACCTGCAGGTTCTCAGGCAGCTCACTAACTGGCTGCTGCAGAAACAATGCCATGAGCAGAAAATAGAGGGCAGGGACATTAGTGTGTTTAGGAAGAAATGACTGCAGAACTGGAAAACCAGGAAAATGACAAGCATCCCGGTTAATCTCCCTAACCGTCGATCTCCCACCAGCACTCCTGCCCACATTGAATCCTAAGAGAAGAGGAAATATAACAATAAGTACAAAATTAATAATTGACTACTATGCTGTATTAACAAACACAGGAGGAATTCAGTATGTGTGACATTTCCACCAGAACATTCATATTAATATACGCAATTAACTGTTCAACTGTTGAATTAATCTTTCAGTCAAATTCTACTTCCCTCTCTTTGACTTCAGCAAGCCAGCCTATTAGGATCCAGGTCTTGAAATATTGCTGAGATAATCAGATACAAGAGATAATATAAACTCCGCTTATTAAAAGAATGACTTCAAAAGAGCTCTAACGTTTCCATAAGAAGAAAGTAAAATTTAAAATATAGCCAAAAATGTAGGATGCTACAAAAATGTAACTTAAAAATATAATTGCTGACCTGCCTGGTGTGGCTCAGTGGACTGAGTGCCAGCCTGCGAACCCAAAGGTTGTGGGTTCATTCCCCGTTAGGGAACATGCCTGGGTTGTGAGCCAGGTCCCTCTGGTTGAGGGTGTGTGAGAGGCAACTGATTGATGTTTCTCTCACACATCAGTGTTTCTCTCACTCTTTTTCTCCCTCCCTTCCCCTCTCTCTATATATACAATTGTTCTAAGTTAGTTAATATATTGTCATAAAAACCATGATAAACTACTTAACCTTAAATTATCTACAACTTTAGAGACAAGACTAAACAAAATAATCTTTCCTTACAACATGATCTGTAATTCTGCAGGAAACTTGCCCAGCAGCAGAACAGCAAATCTGAGCCTGCTTGTGACTATGGCTATTTGAACATTCAGAGTCCTTTCTAGAAATACAGCTCTGCCAGAGACGGTCATTGCTTATTAATGTAGCTTATAGCATCAGCCTTCAGGGTATAACTCAAACACTTATTTCTTTTGCCACCCCAAACTCAGAACAGTGCTCAGCACAGAATGAATGCTAGTCAGAGTTTTAACAGAAAACTTTTGTGAGCAGCAACCAAGAGATGAAGGATTGATTTTACTCTGAACCAATTTCATTTCAATGAATATCCAACCGTGTTTTTCTAGGATTAAGCAAGCACATACCTGCTACTATTTATAGAAAAAAGAAATCTGTGTCTAGGTGTTTTTTTAAATATTTCATCCTAACTGACTGCTCTGTATGATATGAATTAATCTTCTGAAGTATGCTTTTCTAATTAACAAAAAATTGTAAAGCAATTTACCAACCCCTTTAATACATCTCATTTCATTGTTCAAACACAAAGAACATGAGAGTCAGAAATGGCTATTATTCTTTTCATGATGCAGAAAATATAAGACATGCTCACAGTCATAAAGTTACTGGGTGGTGGCACTAGGAGCGGGAGCCCCATGTCTCCGTTTTAGAGCCTGTACTCACATTGCCTCTCTGGGCTTTCTTAATGGCATTGCCACATTTCTGAAAGCCTGGTTGCATTAGGAAACTGGGTGAATTTTGTTTATAGTGAATTCTAAGTGAAATTATGAGTATAAAATCTGTAGCTTTAAGAAATCAGAAGACAAAAAATGAAATTTTATATTTTAATAGGAAAATAAATTTTGATTAAACTATAGCTCCTAAATGAAAAGCAATACTAGGGATCATTTTCCTTTCTACATTCTCACACCCCCTTTTCCTTATAATCAACCTTAAGGAATACTTACTATGTTATTAACAATTAAGCATTAATTTAGGTTCAAATTACATCTACATAGGTATTTTCATAATGAAAAATCTGATATAAATAAATGTGAGTAAAATATTCAAAAACATTAGACTGCTCATCAAAGAGAAACAGAATCAAATGAGAGTATATAAATGTATGTATGCGTACACATATATATGTATCAGAGAGATATTCAGGAAAAATTAAAAATTAAGTTGAATCAAATTTAAATATAAATACCTAGATTTCTCTTTTAGAACCAAAGCAGCCTCTGCCATATGTAAGCAGTTATCAGTGAAGGACATACAAATTCTAAAGCATACAGTCAGTTAGGTCAGATGTGCTACAACCACCTGTTTCTGACATCAGGAAGTCACACAGGACAGAAAAAAGGACAGGACCGACAGTCAAGAGAGGGACACTACTACTGTTTCACTCAGGAACCTTGTGCAATTAACAGTCTCACTTTCTTAATTAGAGAAATTAATCCTTAATTTATACTTATTAGGGTTATTTCCTATAAAATGTACCGTATATACCATAAAATATGTATGTCTCCAGAATGATGAAAGCCAAATGAGATGATATTAAAGAATTTTGCAAACCACAATGTGCCACATGAATCTTAGGTGTCATTACTACTGAAGTTCTCGGCCTTCAATGAGAAGCAGGGCTGACTGAAGACTAGCATTAAAAACTCCCATTCAATTGTGCCTTTCATTATTTATTCCCTTAGTAGCTATTAGCAAGGCAAATAAACTAAATTTTTAGCTACCAAACCATTTCTAATAACAACATTTGTCGGCTACATTCCTTCCCTGGAGTCAGTTGAAAATAATGATTATTTTTTTAGATCATAAAAGTATCTAATGATAATAATTTAAAATTTATATTGTAAAGCAGAAGTTTTCTCAAGAAATCATTTTACAGTGAATTTCTTTCTTCAGCACACACAAAGTTTCTTCAGACATTTTCCACATGTAAAATAACAAAACAACCCTATGTAAAACTGCCTTCCTGTCATTTGCTTTAATATTTGAGAAATTAGTACAGGCAGGGCCTATCTTTTGATACTTTTACATTTTTTAACAGATAAATTACATACTAAATTCTGATCTCGAGAGTGTGCATGTGGCTTGCCATGTCTGTACACACTGAGTTGTAACCCTTTCTTTTTCTCGAATAAATGTTACTGGGTGACAATCAATCAATCAATCAACAAACAAATTAATTGTGGTCCCCAATTTCCCCGCTTGACAAGGTAAATAGATATTCTTGATGCTTGTTGCAGAATACGATTACATTGTTTTAAAATAGAATGTTATCAAGACAATATTTTTTAAAACTTTAAAAACTGAATGATTATAATTTTCAATAAAAACATTACCTTAAAAATATATTTTCCAAAGTAGATCATTAATGCCAACAGAAATAAAACAGTTCAAATTAATCTAGCATAGCGAACTATAACTTTCTAATATTACTTAAATGCTCAGTTCCACATTGAAAACAGCATACAACTGGTGAGCAAAGAATAAGAAACTTTGGCTGAAACTTTGAGCTTAAATCCTTGAGTGGCAATATAACATAACTGTTAAAAACAGGGGCTTTGGCTTTGAGTGACCTGGATTCAAATTTTGACTCTTCCTAGTTGACATGTATCTTCTACCCCTATGCCTTGGCTTTCTCATCCATAAAATGGGTATGACAGCATTTATACCTTATAGGATTAGTGTGAAAATGAAGGTTTTAGTAACTGGCACAGAATAAGTACTCAAAATATTATTGTTTTTGATTCAGTTCTGATAACTTGCTAGTTATTTACTTACCGATCATAAAGGGAACTATGCCACAAGCAGATCATAAGGAAATCCCTTGAGTTTTCACATCTCAATACTGTCTCTGACTTCAGTTTAATTTGCAATTAAAAAAAGCTAAGTTTGAAACTTTCTAAGCTTTTAATTCTGTCATTAATTAGAATTCACACTCTTAATGGTTGTCAGATAAATTGAAGCGTATCAGCTTACATAAGATTTAAAAACAAAACAAAACAAAACAAAGCACAACAGCTTATTTTAAAGCGGTCTGACTCCAAAAGTCTCATACCTAATACAGTTCCAATCTTATTAGTCAAGACAGAATCTGTTTGTTCCAGCCACCCTCCACCACTGAGTCCTTCTTTAAACTTGATGAGAATAGACTGATTACTCAGTAGGACAACAAGAATTCTCATGGCTGCTGTAACTGTGCTGGAATGCAAGTGTTCTTCCATAAACATCATAATCCAGTCAAAACCCAGTGTCTTGACGAGTTCTTCACAAGCTCTATTCAAAGACAGATGAATGAGAAAGAAAATATATTAATTCTAGTGATTAGGATTTCAAGTTATAAAGAAAAATAAGACTAAGTTTTATTCTTGAGATACTATAAATTTCAGGTTTTAAAAAATATAAAAGTCAGTGGAAATTCTTTCTTTTGTAATTAGTAATAGCAATTGGTACCATCAATTCTAAAAAGATTTTACTTACTGCAAATTAATGCTTGTCTTTTCTTTAGATGTGTAAACTAGTTTTAGCAAGATATCTAGAAGTCTGTTCCTCAAAAGTATAAGATTAGCAGATACAAGACCTCCAAACTCTTCTTCAGTTCCTACAATAAAAATAAATACATTAAATTGCCCTAGCAGATAAATCAGGATAAAATATCCAACACTGTTGGATAGAAAATCTCACTGAAATGTGTATCTTTTAGAAAAGTTTCTCTAGTAGTACTTTCCACTAAAGTGGACAAAAAAAGAAAAGAATCTGTTAAATCAGCTCTTTTTAAAATCCTGAAAATTGTTTATTTACATTTGATATAAACTAAACAAGTGATAATAAAGGCTATGAGCTCTTTTTTACATTAATATTTCCCTCCCTTACCAACAGGGGGAAGTAATCAAATAAGGATCACATGAACAAAATAATCCAAATCCTTAATCTCCAGTTTCTTTTTGATGGACATAAATAGTTAAATTAACCTGATTTAAAAATGGAAAAGAAGAAGCATACACTATTTAATAAACATAATACATAAAGAAAAGTTAAAATTAAACAGCATAGAAAAGAAGCAAAGGCACAAAATACACAAGAGAAACTGGAAAAGAAAGGGCAGAAAACAGAAAGCTATGGTTCTCAATGGATAATGCCGGGCACATATAAGACTGGGCATCAATGGCCCAGTGTTCTGGGTGCAGCTCTGCCTCTAATGAGTTATAAGTTAATTAAGTCACAAGCCACATGATTTTCTTCATTCCAGTATTGCAGCTCAGGCTAAACTTTAACTACTATGGGTATATGCTTTTACCAGTTTGGGTAAGGGACTATTTGTCCCCTTAAACATTGTTCTTTTAAACATTAATTTAGTGTTTAATCATTGGGGAGGGTACTTCAAGCTTACCAAGGGGAACTCAAGATTTGCTCCCCTTCTCAGAGGCACAGGGCTGGTAACTCACAAATTACCAGTGTGTCTCACTGAAAGCATACCATACAACTAAAATGGATATAGGAGTTATTTCCTTTCAATTATTGCTTTTCACTAAAATGACAATCCACGCAGAAATTTAAAATTCTCCTTAATTTTTATATCTTGTTTTCTTGCTGGCAGTTATGCTTCCCCTAATTTTCAAATACAGTTTAAAATAATGAACTCTGAATTTCCAGATCAACTCTTCCCACTCGCACTGGTGCTTTATTTATTCCACACTGCATTGCCCTTCCATGCTCCTTATTTTGCATTGGTTATTATATCACTGTTTAGCATTATTCAAGCCATTTTCTTATTTGTAGAGGTATCCTGTATACTGTGTAAACTATTTGAAAGAAAAAAAGTATGTTTTACATTTTTTGGAACATATTATACTTAATACAGTCTTTAGTCCATAGCAAAAACACAATAAATGTCATACACTAACAAGACCAGTAAGGTGCTTCTAACTTTCTCTATTATTTCAAACAGCAATGAAATGATGAGAATACACTAATGAACTTTGCAGATCAATGGAAAAATCAGCTAATTTATACATCTCTACTACTGTGTTCTTAAAGTTTGCATTAGTTGTGATTACTGAATTCAATGCCAACCTAGAAATATGAAGACTAGAAAAGTATTTTTCCCACATCTCTTTTATACTTGAAAAAAATGTTATACATTCCCAAGGATTTTTAAAGTACTTTCACTTCTAATTCCTATTTACTTAGCTTATATTAATTCAGAACTCAGAAATAATCACAGTACATGATAGAAAAATATAGTGGTTAGAAAGTTAATGATGTTTGTTTGGACTACCTGGGTTCAAATGTGGTAATATGATTTCAGGTAATTTTCTTTTACTTAATCTTTCTGGGCCTCAGTTTCTCCCCTTGTAAAACTGAGATAACAATAGTACCTATTTTATAGGGTTGCTACAACATCATATAAAGTGCTTACACAGTGCCTAGCAGATATAAAGCACTCAATAAGTGTTATATATTCATTTGATCTTTCTGCTTCTCATCCACTGCTAATTTGATTTACCAAAGAAATGTCAACAGTGTTCCAAATGACTAGCAGTAGATAAGTGGTCAGGGCCTTATGTTCTGCCGCTCTGTGATCTGCAGGAAGTCACTTAGTCTCTCAAATCTCTTAGCTTCTCCTTTCAAAAACATGATGGTACACCATTTTCTCTTCTTATTTATGAAGCACTGGAGAGTCCATGCTCCAGATGGTAGAGCCAACATGGACACTTCTCTGTGAGACAGTGATACTGCAGATACTGAGAGCATTTTTTTCCTCCACACTCTAGGTGGATGTTGTAAGGGTTTGAAGGAAATCATTTATGTGATATGATTTTGGAATAATTTAACAGGATAATAATGTAATAATGCTGGACCAATATAAGGTATTGTAAATTTGATTACAGGTCCACCTAAGTTTCCTCCAATGCTTTTGCAAATCTCCTGTCCTAGAACATATAAAAGAAAAAAAATATTGAAACAGAGGTGAAAAATATGCACCAAATGAGAAAAGTTAAAAAAAAGTGGCTGTCATGGGCCCAGAATCTCACAACTTATGAAATTATTTTTATTTTATATTTACACAAAATAATTCTGGTGGAAAGTTCTTTCCGCTTTGATTACTAAATATTTAACAGGAAAATGAAAATAACAATAATACAGATATAATTCACATTAGCAAGCATCTGTGTTTCTTAAGAGATATACATAAATTAAAAAATAATCAAACAATGTTGCCCTGACCAGCGTGGCTTTGTTGGTTGGACACTATCCTACAAAGCAAAAGGTCACTGGTTTGATTTCCAGTCAGGGCACATGCCAGGGTTGTGGGTTTGGTCACTGAATGGGGCATGTAAGAGAGGCAACCAATTGATGTTTCTCTCCCTCTCTCTCCCCTCCCTTTTCTTCTCTCTAAAAATAAACAAATAAAATCTTTTTTTAAAAAATCAAATAATGTTAAAATACCACCCTGGAAGAGTTTGCTGTTTAAAGGAACAATGTTATAAGTCCTCTAAAAATGGGAAAGATTTTATTTTTAAAGTAAAAGTCACATCCTATTAAACTCTGTGGGTAATTCTGAACTTCTGGATATTGTATAGGCTTGATTTAAGGCAAATACAACTGTAAAAGACTAAATATCGTAATGTTAGGAGACAAACAATACAAAAGCATCACACTTTATGCAGGCCTAACCTGTGACAGAAGAAGAGGGCACAGTAATTAGCTGTCAAGCTCCAGAATCCACTCACCAGTATCAAGCTTCTCTTCATTGTTTATTTCCATAACTACAAATTTCTCACAAACTGCAAAGGTTGGTAAAGTAGAAGAAATAAACTGGCCAAACCTTTAAGTACAAAAGAAAAAGGTTATAAATTTTATTTTTTCTCTCCCCCAAGCAAACAACAAAATATGAAAAACAAAAACAAAAAAACCCCAAACAAACAAATGAAAAACAAAATAGTATTTTTTTATTTAAGTAATCTACAGACCGGCAGGTGATTGATTATATTTGGTTTACTTCCCCTAGGACTTTTGCAACAAACATTATGTAGGGTGAGGGAAAAGTAGGTTTACAGGTGTGAGTACGTGAAACACAAAGTTTATTCTTGTATTATTGCTTATTATTATATTATTTTCCATTCAAATGACTGTAAAGCTGTTCCTGCCCCACCCTTTATATGTTAAAATGCTTTAAAATATACTTCTCCAGAACTGAGCCCTTTAATACACTAAACCAAATGATTTCATGAATCTAACAGTATGATCCAAATTAAAATGTCCTAATATCTGTATGTATCCGCTGTAGTAGTTAAAAATTCAGGTTTTGGAAACATAAGTTAAAGTTAAAATCCTGGCTCTTACCAGTTTTTAGTCATGTTACTTGGGCAAGTAGCTTAACCTTTCTAGGTCTCAGTTTCTTAATTTGTAATTAAAAATAAAATCTTAATAGGTTTCAGTGATAATTTTAGCAAAGAGGTCATTATAGTGCCAGGATAAGATTGAAATAAATATTGTTAATAATAGCAACAATCTCAAAAATAATTTTTAAACTTCAGTTTTAAATGTCATTAAGTTTTAAAAATGCTTTCAAAGTAAACAAATATAAACATGAGTGATTTATATGTTATACAGATTAGAGATTAGTTTACTGGGAATACTCTCAGTAAGTAGGCATGATTTCACTGGTGCCTGGAAGATTACATGAAATGTGGCTGGCCAAGATCAGTTTAAACAATTTTTTACTTGGAAAGTATGTTGGCTGGGTAGTTTTTTTCCTCCAATTTTCATTTAAGATGGGAATTCTCATATAAATGTTAGAACATTTCTATAGCACATAAATAGGCCTTAAGCCAGATTCACATTAGCATCAAAATAATACATCATATAAAAGATCTGAATATACAAAAAAAAAAACCAAAAAAAAAAACCATCATCTGTTTTGGATAATAGTGAATAAATATAAATGAGAAGACACATGCTCATTATGAGGGGGTGTGTGTTTGTACACAGAGAAGTTAACAGGGCTTGGGGAAGAGGGACAGAGAATCCCTATACTGAACACTGTTAATCCATTGGATTCTTTCCTACATCTTTTCTCAGCAATATTATATTATTAACTAGTGGCAACAATTGGCTTTGTGTTATAAAGGCAAGATACTGAGACATGCATGTGTTCTGTACCTTAGAAAGATCTCGAATAATATTAATTATTATAGGTATTAATATATACACGCATAAGAACCCATTACAGTCATCTCATTCATTTTAAAATCACTGATATTTTCAGTTAATAAACAGACAAATACAGAAGTTTTCCCTACCTGAGCAGATCATTGCTGCTGGGAAAACCTTGCAGTAAGAAGCTCAGGACATTACTAATAGCAGCAATGGTAGGCTGGGATAAAGACATATCTCGAAGAGTCAGTAGCAGCTTTGGGATTAGCTGGAATTCCCTCATTAATTTGGCATTCTTTGAAGCCTCACTGTAAGAGAAAGAAGACTTTATACACTACACTTTCCTCTCTCCTATAGGCAAACAACTGACTACACAGGTATTAACTAATACCTGGATTCTGTGAGCAGTTCAATGAAGTGTTCAAATAAAGAAAGATGAAGTTCATATGGTGCATGGAGCCAGACCTACAAAATAAATAGTAGTATACTTCGGGTTACAAAACACACCAAATGCCAAATCAACAAACATTACAATACAAATGCAGCACATAAAAATGATTTCATTAATTAACTGAATTAACCACTTTTATTATACTTTTTACTTGGTGAAGTCCTTTAAAACTGCTTTTGTAGCCCTGGCCAGGGTGGGTCCGTTGGTTGGGTGTCATTCCCCAAAACAAACAGTCACTGGTTTGATTCCTGGTCAGGGCACATGTCTGGATTGTGGGTTCGGTCCCCAGTTGGGGGTGCATATGAGAAGCAATTGATCGATGTTTTTTCTCCCATCAATGTTTCTCTCCCTCTCTTCCCCTTTCTCTAAGAATAAATAAATAAAATCTTTAAAAAAACCTGCCTGTATATATGACTTCTGCTTCTGTTTATAAATAAAGAATTCCTACAGAAATCACCCTACTAGAGTAATCAACTGAAAAGGCAAGATCTATAGAAAGTTTCTCTGGAATCAAAGACTGGATATTATTTTATCAATACTGAATACAAAGACTGAATGACTGGAATCTTGTGTGGGGCACAAAACTGAAATTAACCAGTGCAAACACAGTGTACCAAAGAAGTCCTGGAACCCACACTGAGCTCCCCACCAACCAGACTGTAGAGATATCCTAATACATAGGGAATTAGACAGAGTCTTAGAAGTATAATATTTTAGTGTGGGGCTAAATCAGCTTTAGACTAAAGGTTTTTCTAGCTTCACTGTTTTAACAAAGGTTAAAAACATTTCTCAAAAGGATCAAGATAACTTCAAAGCCAGAGTAAAGTTCAATATTGTTTAAAAGGAATACAAATAAATCTAGCACTCACTAATGCAAAATTATCATATAATCAAAATTTACCAAGTACTCAAATAAAAAGGAAAATATGACTCATAAGTAGGAAAAAATCAATTTTTATAAATAGCTCAGAAATGGCAGAGATGATGAAATTATCAGGACCTTAAAAAAGCCATTAAAATGTGATCCATATGCTAAAGTATGTAATAAAAAATACAAACATGGTGAGGAAATAGAAAATAAGCAAATCCAAAATAAACTTCTACTAATGAAAAACAAAAATATACTAGATGAAGCTAACAGCAAATCAGACATTACAGGAAAAAAATTCAGTGAACTTGAAGACTTAAGAACACAAACTGATCAAAATGAAGCATGAGGGAAAAAATGCTGAAAAGGAATAGTAGATAGAACATTAGTAACTTTGGGACAATATCAAGCAACCTAAGTTATGTGTAACTGGAGTCCAGAAAAGGTGGGGGAAGGCACCAGGAAAAATAGTTAAAAGAAATATGACTAAAAAAAAATTTCCAATTTGATGAAAATGACAAAATCACAATCTAAAAAAGCCAACAAATTCTAAGAGGAAGATACTAAAAATGACAATGACTGATACCTTTAAAGTATCAAAATAAAGTCAATGAGACTTATTGTATATGCAAAAATATCTTTCATAAAAAACAGATGAAGAGTTCTTCAGACAGAGAATTTATTATCAGCAGACAGCACTGCAGGAAATGTTAGAGAAAGTTCTTTAGACAGAGGAACTGTACCCGATGGGCATCTGGAGCTATGCAAAGGAGTAAAGAATGCCATGAAGGCTACATATGTGCGAAAATACAAAATAATTTTTTAAATGTCTTTAAAAGATAATTGTTTAAAGCAAAAATAATACAGAGTATTGTAGGGATTATAAACAATAGAAGTAAAATGTCTGATAACAATGACACCAAGAATAGGAGGGAAAAATGGAAATATATGTTACAAGATTTTTACACTGTAGGTAAAATGGTAAAATATATGTTGAAGATAGATGAAATTGTTACACATGTATATATATTATAAATTCTAGAACAACCACTAAAAGAGAAAATGCTTGATGCTATTACAATTATTTTACTTATATTTGTCAAATGGCTGTTCTAATAAAATAGGATGAATTATATATTTATAGATAACTGTGGTTTGAGGTAATTAGGAATGCTATATAAAGCCCAAAAGTGAGCAAGGTAATATAAACAAAGCCAACCTTTGTCAAGCACCTAAAGTTCTGATGTTTACGTATTAGATTTTAATAAAGAATCTGAAACTAAAGATAATCCATGATTTAAATGTCAGTTACTAGATAAAAACAAAGCTAAGCTTGGTTAAGCAGGTCGCCTTAGCTATCCCATACTTCTTTCTGTATAGCTTTGTCTCTGTGCTTTCACAAGTTGTTAATTGTTTATTGATTTGTTTTTCTCTTCTAATGGACTAAATGCCTTGAGGCATGAACTCTATTTTTACAACCTTAGCACCTAATATAATGCCTAGTTCAAAGATGCTGGATAGATATTTGCTGAAAGAATGAGAAGTTTGTTTTTAGAACTTTGAGGGTCAGGCTGAGAAATGCGTACTTAATTGTGTAGGAAGGAGTAATCACTGAAAGTTTTTATTAAAATAACTGATATAATTATGTCTTAGAAAGAATGAGATAAAAAAACAGGATAGAATGAGGAAAAGGAAAACAATAGGTGTGAGGTAAGGATAATTGATTAGGACCTAGATTAGTTAAAAGCAGTAGAAACAAAAATGGTGGACTGTATAAAATATAGAAGTAGAATTTATACAACTTGCTACTGAACTGTTTATAAACAGTGAGGAAGCAAAAAGCTGATTTTTCAATTTCAAGCCTCAGTGACTGGGGGAATGGTGCTGTTAATAATAGAAACAGAAGTTAGAGGAAAGAACTAATTTGGAGAAGGATGTTAAGTAAAGTAAGGTGTTGCTGGGACATAAAAATGAAAATGTTGAGCAAGAAGTCAGAAATAAGTCTGGCATTCAGATATCAAACTACAGATTTAGATTTGAGAAATAACTAGAGATGAGGCTGCAGAACTGGGTGAGAATCTAAAGGAAAGAAAAACAACAAATAGAAAAAATAAGGGTGTGAAATTGGACACTTTTATCTAAAATAATGAAATTTTCATGCCATGCAATTGTGGGAAAAGTAGTAAGAAAAATTAGAACCAGGATAGTGATACCTGAAAAGGAGCAAAAGAACTAGGAGATTCAAGAAGAGGGAAACAGACAGCTTCACATGCACTGAGAGCTGTGGGTACTGAGAACTGAGTCCATTGTACAGAGTACAAAGGCCAGGCCACTATAAGCTTTCAAAGTAAAGTTTCAGCAAAGCAATTAAGGCACATAGCCTGCTTGTGAAGGATTCAAAATAACTGTCAAGACAGCTTACAGTTACTATGAGAAAGAAGAGTTAGGGCCTAGACATTATAGTTAACCAATATTAAGTACGAGGTACCATTCCAGATGGTAGGAATGTAAAGAAGACGAAACTAGGTTATGATCTCTGCACTCATAAAGCCTATAATCTCACGAGGCGGGGGGGTGGGAGGGGAGATACATATATACAGGTGGGGCAAAAACAGGTTTACAGTTGTTTGTATAGAAAATTATACAATAATTAACAAAGAATAATACATACAACTGTAAAACCAGTTTTGCTCCACCCTGTACTTATAAAATATATAATGATGGGAATAAACAATGATGGGAATAAGAACTTAATTGACAAAGGGTATGTAAGATTAAGTGTTGCTTTGAGAAGACAGAGTAAAGTGGTTTATGATAATAAGACAGCAGAAATAAAAACCTGTTACTTTGGCAAAATGAATGATATTTTACTATGGCACTACTATTAACTGAAATTCTATAACTAGGTCCTATTTATTAAGGAAAAGTTTCTATCAGAATTATTTGATGAAGATATGTCTGCCTTTTGTAATGCCAGAGGCAGCAGCACATTAGCTCAAGTTAGGTGTGTGTGTTGTGCCATTTCACTTCTATGCTGATTGTAAAATTGAATCTCCTTGGGGAGAAGGAATCCTATCACTACCCCATTTTTCATATTTTACTAATGATATTAACATGAGCATCATAAAATTATAGAACACATCTAAGGGACAAAACTGTTTAAGTTAACTCTATCAATATACAGAATAAGAAATGGGTTCACTGATTACAGATCACCAGTTAGTATTTAGGTACATACTTCAAAATCGCAAAGCAGATCCTGGAAAGCAGTTGAATTGGGAATGATGGAGGTCTCATGTCCACTGTCAACAGTTCCCACCAAGGAAAAAGTTAGATGAAGAATATGGCTGTTAAGAAGGGATCGTTTCTTCTTAAGCAGCATTGCCAGCAACTGAAAGAAAGCAATATCAAATGCTTGCTATCAATCAATCATACTATATACACACACGAACATACACATATCGATATACATATATCCACTTTTACATAAACCCTTTCAATCCACATACAAATTTATTTTTAATATTTTATTTCTTTATTTTTAGAGAGAGGAGAAGGGAAGGAGAAAGGGAGAGAAATATCAATGTATGGTTGCCTCTCACGTGCCCCCCACTGGGGACCTGGCCTGCAACCCAGGCATGTGCCCTGACTGGGAATTGAACCACGACTCTTTGGTTCACAGCCTGCACTCAATCCACTGAGTTACACCAGCCAGGGCTCAACCCACATATAAATTTTTAAACTGTTGTTGTCAGCATATGTATACAGTTTTCTATTTTTTGTACATAACACTGTATCAAAAGAATTTTTTCTTTTGTAACATAGTTTTCAGAATTAGTTTTAAAAGGTTGAATGTTGTTGTATGGAATAGTTACAGTATTATTAGTCATTCTCATACTACTGCAACATTTAGGTTGATCCTATTTTTTGATGATGAACAATGCTCCAATGAATCATTATTTGAGTTTTGCAAAACAAAACACTTATCAAAATGGTGTGATCAAATCTACAGAAAACCCATGGAGTAAATAGTTCATCCACTTCCAATCAACTATTGGCTAAAGCTAGAGAAGGCATTTGTACTTCATTTACACCAGAGGGATTTAATCTTCTTCAAATATCTGTTTCTCTTGTTACAAATAACTTTCTGCTTAAACTTACTAGAGATTGTGGATATATGAACGTTGCATATTTTTAATCCAAGACTAGCAATGGCACACCTATTATATGGTGGTTCTTATCTCCTCTAGGTAAGTGAGGGACTAGGGGTAAAAGATGACTGGGTGTCAGGGGGAGATAAGGAAAATGGGAGGAGTTCTGGATCTATTACTGATCTGGCAGTCTCTAGGGCAAGTGGTAGTATGACCCTATTTAATTTTATTCTTATTTCCATAAAGAAAAATAATTCCAAACTATCAAACATTGTTCTGAAAATACATTCAAATATATCAAAGTTATAGTGAAATAACATGGCCTAATTCAAAGGTTGAGTGGGATTTGATGAGATAGGAGAACAAGGATAAACCATAACAAAGAAAACAACTCATACACTCACTTAATAAAAACTACTAACTTTTAAAGGTTACTTGGTAATATAATTCTTTAAGAGTTTGAAAAAATAAGAATAATAAAAATTAGATTTTATTTTTATGAAAAGTAAAGCTTTATGATCCATTCATTTACTGATGGGCATCTAGGCTGCTTCCAACACTTGGCTATTGTAAATTGTGCTGCTGTAAACATAGGGGTGCATAGGTTCTTTTGGATTGGTGTTTCAGGGTTCTTAGGATATAGTCCCAGCAGTGGAATTGCTGGGTCAAAAGGTATATCCATTTTTAGTTTTTTTTAGAAAATTCCATACTGTTTTCCATAGTGGCTGCACCAGTCTGCACTCCCACCAACAGTGCACTAGGGTCCCCTTTTCTCCACAACCTCTCCAACACTTGCTGTTTGTTGCTTTGTTTATGAGGGCCATTCTGACTGGTGTCAAGTGGTATCCCACTGTGGTTTTAATTTGCATCTCTCTGATAGCTAGTGATATCGAGCATCTTTTCATGTGTCTCTGGATCCTCTGTAAGCCCTCCTTGGAGAAGTGTCTGCCCAAGTCCTTTGCCCATTTTTTAACTGGGTTGCTTGTCTTCTTAGAGTGGAGTCGTGTAAGTTCTTTGTATATTTTGGAGATTAAACCCTTATCTGAGGTATCATTGTCAAATATGTTTTCCCACACAGTCAGTACTCTTTTTATTTTAATACTGTTTTCCTTGGCCATGCAGAAGCTTTTTATTTTGATGAGATCCCATTTGTTTATTCTTTCCTTTATGTCCCTTGCTTTAGGGGACATATCAGTAAAAATGTTGCTGCGTGTAATATCTGAGATTTTCCTGCCTATGTTCTCCTCTAGGACTTTAATGGAATTCTATGCAGCAAAAAGAAAGAAGGAGCTCATACCCTTTGCAACAGCATGGATGGAACTTGAGAGCATCATGCTAAGTGAAATTAGCCAGGCAATGAAAGACAAATACCATATGATCTCACCTTTAACAGGAAGCTAATCAACAAAATAAACAAACAAACATAATATAACCAAAGACATGGAAATTGTGAACAGGCTGAAAGTCACCAGAGGGGAGAGGGGAGGGAATTTGAGGGGAAAAGGGGAAGGGTTTACACGAACAAGTATAAAGGACACATGGACAAAAACTATGGAGGGGGGGGCGTGGAAATGGGAGGAAGGTGGGGAGGGATGGGGTGGTGGGTTGGGGTGAGAATAAAAGACAGAAAACTGTACAAGATCAACAATTAAAATAAAAATTAAAAGAAAAAAAAGAAAAGAAAAGTAAAGCTTTATTGTTACAAACCTGGTAGCCCTTGATTCTTTCCATTTCCTTGCTGGCTAGTGGGTTACTCTTGACCACACAAACCAGGGCCTTGACTGCTGCATAAAGCCCTTCCACATCAGAAGCCATGGCCACGAGGCCCAGGATGGCTGCAGCTCCACCAATGTACTGCAAAGTAGTGGCAACAGGCTTAGGGACAAATGTTCTTACTCCTGATTAAAAGACAGTGAAAAATAATTAAAACAAACTCCTCAATTAAACAAGAACGGAATAATTCATCTTAAGAAGATTTAATTAATTATAAATGATACTTAAAAAAAAAACCTATTCAATCCTAAAATAAAAATTCTAAAAAGAACTTCATGGTAGAATTTGGGAGAAGGCAATAAACATGAACACTTACACTCTCAGAGAAGAGTGGAAGTAAAGGAGCAAGTAGAGAGGAGATAGGTTTGAGGGAAAGCACAAATGTTTCTATGTGGCTTTGGGAAATCTAAGACTCAAAAGCACAGAGGTGTTGGGAATGCATTTCTGAGAAAAGTAAGAATGCCTCACAAGGAACTGCTGGGGAATAAACTTGAGGAGAGCAAAAGCATTTTAACTCTGTGAACTGGGCAATGGGATGGAGAGGCCATCCTTGCAAGGATGACATTCTCTACAGATAAGCCATGCAAAGCACATTACTAACCATCACTCAAGGCTTCTCCCAGTTATGTAATCTGAGTGATCCGAGAAGAGCATAATTGTGTGGAAACACAGTACTGGAACTAACTTGTTGTCAATTAAAAAAAAAAAAATTCACATCTACATTCCTAATGTTTTTTTCAAAAGTCATTTTTTGAATGTTTGCCGTCTCATCAAGATTGAGATTTTAAAAAATAAAACTAATATACATTTTATATTTCTATGTGCTTTGCAGTATCCACAATACTTTCATACCTATAGCACTGGGTTTTGAAAACTACCTTCTAAGGTAAATAGAGCCTGTATTACTAGTTTGTAGGTAAGAAAACTGAGGTCCCCTGAACACAAATGCCTGGCATAATGCCAGACACTGATAGCACAGGGGCTAGAACCTCAATCTTTGAACTCTTCCGTCACTGCTCTTTCTGCTATACCACAGTGCTGCTGTCATTTTGCAAAGTATATACAGCAAAGCTCAGTAAGGATTTGTTGATATGATAAAGAAACCACCATGTGCTTCAGCATAAAGGAAACTGTTTTATCAATGAAACATGATCAGAAAAGAAAAAGTTATGTGCACATCACTGGGATAATAAAATTTCACAAGGATTGCTCAACAGGTAGAATTCTGGCCAGCACAACACTAGCTCGTTAACTGTTCTTGTTAACCTAAAAAGGAACCAATATTATGTGCTGATGTGCACATTAAAATATATAATCACTGGCTCTGAATTTTGGAAGGCCTGATTGGATTATGTCTCAAGACACTATCTAATCAAAGAATAATCAACTCTTTTTAAGCAGACATCAGGTATAAGACTCTGCAGAATTCATACCAGTTCTGACTTTTATTAGAGTTGGATTCTCAGTGTTTTCACTCCAAAGCTCTTACTTCTAGCTCATTTCCAAATAACAGAAGCACTCATGAGTGCTACCATGGCTGCACCAAATCTTGCAACAACCATCAATATTTTTAAGCCTTTACTGACATCTGTCCCTAAATGTACTACGACATTTACCTTGAAATTATACAGAAGTATGTAGTCAGTGCTCATCAGTGCTGACAAGAAAGGAAAAGTTAATGGGATTTTATAGAGGTTATAATTTTTTTTAAACGGACCGGAGTCTGAGGTAATTACAGTAGTCTCTAACTACTGCAGAAACAGTACAGATCAGCACTGTAGAAATGAATCACCCCTTAAGTGAGGCAAGTGAATGCAAATGTGAAGGTAAATAAAGGAGTTTGGAACAATAAAGGTCATTACTCACCTAAGTATCCAATCAGAGTAGCCCCAATTGTCCTCGCAGGCCCATTAATATGGCCTGCTGAATTGTGTATCAACTTGACAGGAGTGGCGTTTTCATGGGAGGAAATGCCTAACTGAAGAATGCGAAAGGAAAAGGAAATGTAACTATAGAACAGTCTGAACATTTTTAAAATTTAAACTGAAGTACAAATGACACACAATATTATATTAGTTTCAGGTGCACAACGAGTCGACATTTATATACAATTGCTCACCACACTAAATCTAACAGCCATTTGTCACTGTGCAAAGTCATCACACTATTATTGACTACATTCCCCTTCACCTTTTTCACTCATCCCCCCACCCATGCAGCAAACATCAGTTTGTTCTTTGTCTGAGTCTGTTTTTGTTTTGCTCATTCGTTTTGATTTTTAAAAATATTCAACATGTAAGTAAAATAATGTGGTAGTTGTCTTTCTCTCTCTGACTTAGTTCGCTTAGCATGATATCCTCTAGGTCCATCCACGATGTTGCAGATGGCAGGATTTCAGTACGAACATTTTGACTGGGAGAAAGAAAAAAGAAATGATTGATAATACTTCTTTTCTCTCTCCTCTTAAAAACATAAGCATTCTTTCTTCTTTTCTTTTAATGTGCAAATACTTTCAAAAATGTGTAAATTCACAGAAAGCTACTGAGAAGATGGTGAGGGGGTCTTGGGGAACACAGCTTCAGGGGTCTTTTTGAATGAAACTCAATTGTAGTTTAAGGGTTCTGATCACTTACTGCTGCACAATATTTCTGATAAGTGAACATAATTAGCTTTACTCCATATCCAAGTAAACATCACATAAATCATCCAAGACATGCACATACATAATGTGTTTTCAAGCAAATGCAGTCCTAAGACTTTAATTTTATTGGTACCTATAGAACTAAATTTATGTACAGTTTGTGTTCCTTAGAAGATGGTAAATATACTCACAAACAAACCTCTGCACAAGAGTTGTCAATAATTACTGCTCCCAAATCCCTGCCTTCCAGTCTTGATTCCCTTCCCTTTGGGCTTTATCTCCCCCCTTGTCAACCAGAACAGCTGGTGAAGCACAATGAGAAAACCCAGCTTATGAAACCCAATGGTTAGTCCTCTTAAGTTTTCCTCTTTTCTTGCTGGCTGCTACTCTTCAGTTTTCTTGGCTGGTTCTTCTTCATCTCTCCAACTCCGTAACACAGGAATATCCAGGTCTCACTCTGAAAACCTTTCCTCTTTTCCGTCTACATCTGCACTTTGGCGAATGTACCTAGTCTCATGGCTTTGGACAGCATCTATGAACATCCAAGACACTCAAACCTCTCCCCTCAATTTCAGATTCCTATGTCCAATGTCCCTGATAGCTCCTCTAAGATGTTTGATATGCTTCTCAAACTTTCCCAAAATACAGTTCTCAATATCCCCTCCCATCCCCAAATTACTTTTCCTGTAGTTTCCTCCAAATCAGAAAAAATGACTCCATTTTCCTCATTGTTAGAGCAAAAAAACCTTGGAGTTATCCTTGACTCCTCTCTTTCTCTCACAGTTAACAGCCAATCTATCATAAAGAAGTCTAAGCTTGATCTTCAAAATATACCTCAGATCTGCTCATGGCTACTGCTATCACCCCAGTTCTGACCAATGTCATCTCCCACATAAATTATTATTGCACTGGCCTCAAAACTGGTCTCCCTGCTTCTATCTTCATCTCCCTTCAATTTATTCTCAATAGAAGTCATAGTAATCCTGGATTAAAAGCTGTAACATTTCATTCCTGTGTCTGAACCCTACAATGCTTTCTACCTCACTCAGTTAAAGCCAACACCTTCACAAGTGCCTATACATTCTAAACAATAGAATCCCTATTACCTCTTTGAGTTCCTTTCCTGCTGCCCAAGCCTACTCTCACTATGCTCTAGTGTTTGTATTTCTGGAACATACTACATCCCCACCCTACACTTACATCCTATCCATTCCCCATATTCTCACTGTTTGCTGCCTCATCTTTTTCCAAATCTGTTCAAATTTCGCCATCTCAGTGAGGCCTGCCTTGACCATCCCATTTAAAACTATAATCTTATCTTACTCCTTCCCTTCTTTGTTTTTCTGCATAGCACTCTTTTCCTTCTAACATACTCTATCATTAGGCTATTTCTTTAGTTATTATTTATTGTCTCTCTCTTCCATAAGAATGTAAAAACCATAAAGGAAGGACTCTTTTTATCCACTGATGTGTCCTGAACAAAATAATGCACATAGTAGGGGATCCAGAAAAACCTTAAGTTGTAGTATTAGAAATAGCAATTGTGTTTAGTTTTCTAAGTTAAATTTCTCAAATTACCAATAAGAACATAAGAATATAAACCATGCAGTTAGAAGACAATTCTTACTTTCCCAAATTAGGCTAATACCTAAACATGTTTTGGCTTAAATTCAAAGCCAAAGAAACCAAACATAAACAATACATGAAAGGCACTGTTTTCAGCATCTGCTCATCCTTGGGTGGGAATTGTAATGAAGTTCTGAAACATCTTTCCAGAATCAGCCACAGCTTACTGGGAAATCATTCTGCTTACCTGCTTAGCAATGCCTTTGCTGTCCAACTTGTTGTATACCTTCCGGATTCTTGCTACCGTTAGGGAAGACACAGAAACTGCATAGAGGCCAAATGACACCTTTTCTTCTGGTACTAACACCACAGGAGATGGGACTATGCCTTCAGATTTTGCATCTTTACCTTTAAAAAAAATAATCCTTTTCAAAATCATTATCCTAATAAGCATATTTTTATTTTTAAATTGGCAGACTTGAAAATCTTTTAAAGTGGAATAGAGCTAAACTGGAAAACTTTTATTTAATTTTCAGCTCTTCATTTATTTCCTTAACTAGAAAATCAGGAAAATCACGTAGCCACAGAGCTTTATACGGCAAGTTTTACTCTGAAAATATGCTTAACATATAGCATAATATAAAGAAAGAGTGTTAATTGGTACCAAACAAATCACAAAACACTTCCCCTAGGTGCAAAGGAAACAAGAATTAAAATGAGTGGAATGCCCAAGAGCTCTGTAGCGCTAGGCCTCCTCCCCAATGAGAACTCTTATTTATGCTTCTCTGTATGCTTATACAGCACAGCAGAATATTAAGAACTCAAGTTTTAGAGCTGTATGGCTTAAGTCTGAATCTATGCTACATAACTTAAAAGATGTGTGACAGCCCTGGTAGGGTGCCTCTGTTGATTCAAGTGTTGTCCTGTACACCAAAAGGTTGTTGCAGGCTCAATCCCAGCAGGGGTGTGTATGGGATGCAACCAATCGATGTTTCTCTCTCACAACAATGTTTCTCACTCTCTCCTTCCCTTTTCTCTCTCCTCCTTCCTCTTGCTCTAAAATCAGTAAATATATCCTTACGTGAGGATTGAACAAAAAAGCAGTGTGAACTATATATTCCCGTGCCTCAGTTTCCTCATGTGTACAATGGGAATGCTAACAACAGCACGTAACTCCCAGTATTTTGAGGAGATGAATGTGAAAGGCTCAGATCAGCTATGTCCTTCATGCATATTAACTTATCTGGCACATAGTAAGTGCTCAGTAAATGTTAGTTATTATAGTGCTATCTAAATCAAGGGCATGAGTGAAAGACAAATTACTTAGCCACAGGGTTATTACCATTTACAATGTCCTAACTTCTGAGAACTTTGGTAGAATGAGAAAATGGGGATGGAAGATATTATTGGAAAAGAATACTATAAAGAACTCTAGCTTCACATCAGCTCCTTTGATTTTAAATTCTTCTTGGGAGAAAGAATAATAAGAAGTGAACAGCAGGAATAAAGAGATGAGAAAAACTGATATTAACTGTTCAAACCAAAAGAATACATGTGTGTCGACTTCCGGGCAAGATGGAGGTGTAGGAGGATACCTTGTGCATCCTCCCACAACCAAAATTAAGGACAAGGAATTAGAAACAAGAAAACAAACAGAACTGATGAAAAATTGAACTGTACGGAAGTCCAACAACCATTCATCCAGACTGGTATGATGGGTGGAGTCGCGGCTGAAAAAAGTGGAGGTGCGGAACTAGGCACCCAGGCGGCAGCTAGCAGACCCCAGGTGCACAGGAGGTGGCCAGCGAACCCCGGGAATGGGGTGGCAACTGTGAAGACCCAGTGAGGGTGCGTAAGATGGCTGGCTGACCAGGTGGTCCCACATTTGCGAGCAGAAAATCCAGGTGAAGGGGAAGTAGCAGAAGGGACTGGAATCTGAGAGAGAGGAGCAAGTGCCATTGTTCCCTCTCGGACCCCACCCCCACATACAGCATCACTACCCAGGGACTGGGCTGCCCCGCCCTGGGGAGCACCTAAGGCTCCGCCCCTCACTACATACCAGCTGGGACAAGACAAAAAAAAAAAAGTCTCAAACTGGAGAACAAATCAAATCCCCAGAGCCAATCCATCTAAGTGACGAAGAGATAGCCAACCTATCAGATGCACAGTTCAAAACACTGTTGATCAGGATGCTCACAGAATTGGTTGATTTTGCTCACAAATTAGATGAATAAATAAAGGCTACACTAAGTGAAATGAAGAAAAATGCACAGGGAACTAATAGAGATGGGATGAAAACTGGAACTCAAATCAATGGAGTGGACCAGAAGGAAGGAACAAACAACCAAACAGAAAAAAAATGAAGAAACAAGAATTCAAAAAAATGAGGAGAGGGTTAGGAACCTCCAGGACATCTTTAAACATCCCAACATCCAAATTATAGGGGTCCCAGAAGGGGAAGAAGAAGAGCAACAAGTGGAAAACTTATTTGAACAAATCATAAAGGAGAACTTCCCCAATCTGGCAAAGGAAATAGACTTCCAGGAAGTCCAGGAAGCTCAGAGTCCCAAAGAAGTTGGACCCAAGGAAGAACACACGAAGGCACATTGTAATTACATTAGCCGAGATTAAAATGAAGGATAGCTTCCTGTTAAAGGTGAGATCATATGGTATTTGTCTTTCACTGCCTGGCTTACTTCGCTTAACATGACGCTCTCAAGTTCCATCCATGCAGTTACAAAGGGTATGAGCTCCTTCTTTCTTTCTGCTGCATAGAATTCCATTGTGTAAATGTACCACAGTTTTTTGATCCATTCATTTACTGATGGGCATCTAGGTTGCTTCCAACACTTGGCTATTGTAAATTGTGCTGCTATAAACATAGGGGTGCATAGGTTATGATCTCACCTTTAACAGGAAGCTAATCAACAAAACTAACAAGCAAGCATAACATAACCAAAGACACAGAAATCGAGAACAGGCTGAAAGTCACCAGAGGGGAGAGGGGAGGGAATTTCAAGGGAAAAGGGGAAGGAATTACAGGAACAAGTATAAAGGACACATGGACAAAAAATATGGGGGGTGGGTGGAAATGGGAGGGAGAAGGGGAGGGCTGGGGTGGTGGGTTCGGGTGAGAATAAAAGACAGAAAACTGTACAAGATCAACAATTAAAATAAAAATTAAAAAAAAAAATGAAGGATAGAATTCTAGAAGCAGCAAGGGATAAGGGGACAGTCACCTACAAAGGAATTTCTATCAGACTGTCAGCTGATTTCTCAAAAGAGACCTTATGGGCAGGAAGGGGCTGGAAAGAAGTATTTGAAGTCTTGAAAGGCAAGGACCTACATCCAAGATTGCTCTATCCGGCAAAGCTTTCCTTTATAATGGAAGGGCAGATAAAGTGTTTCTCAGATAAGGTCAAGTTCAAGGAGTTCATCATCACCAAGCCCTTATTATACGAAATATTAAAGGGACTTATCTAAGAAACAGAAGATAAAAAATAGGACAGTGAAAAGACAGCAAACTCACAGCTATTAACGACCACACCTAAAACCAAAGCAAACTAAGCAAAGAACTAGAACAGGAACAGAACCACAGAAATGGAGATCACATGGAGGGTTAGCAATAGGGGTGTGGGAGGAGGAGAGAGGGGGAAAAGGTACAGAGAATGAGTAGCATAGATGGTAGGTAGAAAATAGATAGGGGGAGGGCAAGAATAGTGTGAGAAATGTAGAAGCTAAAGAACTTATGACACATGGACATGAACTAAAGGGGGGAATGTGGGTGGGAGGGGGTGTGCAGGGTGGAAGGGAATGATGGGGGAGAAATGGGACAACTGTAATAGCATAATCAATAAAATACATTAAGAAAAAAATATATGCATGTGTTTTCTGGGTATACTTTAAACTGCTTCATGGAAATTGGAGAAATTATAGAAAGAGAAGGCTGAGGTTAGACTCTTAATGAGAATGTACACCAACATCTTAGAACCAATAAGAGAAATTGGAAAATTAGTGATCGGGTAGGAAAAATAAAAATCAGGAAAGTACACTATGACTGGTGGAGGAGAATACTATGAAGAGGAGTGAGTGGTCAATAGCATCATGTTAAGAAAAGTGGAAGAGAAGGTCCCTTTTTCTCTTCTTAGAGAAACAATGTATAACCTTATATGCACACATGCACTTAATTCATGCATCTATACTGTAGGAGTTCAGTTTTATACAACTTTAAGAAGAAAACATAAGTTACTCACATGGCATACATACGGCCTGAAAGCTTCCAACGTAATTTGGTCCTAGCTCATAAATGGTGGTAACACTTGAAGAAGGTAAAACTTCTTCCAAAAAATGTGTGGGTCCTAGGCGCCAAACCAGTGTAGCAATTTGGCGCTGGGCAGGTGGAGTACCAATGTACGCATAGACTGTGCTGACCACAGGTGGATTTGCAGAGCCTGAACCCCCGGGAGTACTGTGAACATAATGAAGCTAGAAAGAAACAAAAGCAGATGTGTAAGCTATGACAAAAAAAAACTTTCCTCCAGGAAAAATAAGCATTTTTGGTGTATATTTTCATTATCTCAAGGTCATACAACCTTATAAATGTACAAAAGCAGTTGGTCCAAGAAACACAAGGGCAAACCAATATTCTGGAACCTGATGTGGAAGTTGGAAATGTATTATGCAACTCTCTAATACAGATAAACTAAATAATGCTACAAGGGGCAATATTCAAATACAGGGATACTTTTACTGGTTACTTCAACTCTTTTGCCTCTTTCCTGACCACTACAGTATAGCTATCAAGAGTAGTATTTATACACTCATTCATTCAACATACAGTAATACCTTTTATTATTAATAGGGACTAAGCTGGGTAATCTGAAAGCAAAGATGAATAAAAACAATTCCAGCTCTTATCTACTGGATTGTATAAAATAATAACAACGAAATGACAAAAATAGTGTATTCATAGTTTATTTCTATTTCATAGTTTACCTATTATTCATAGTTATGCTCCAACTGGTTTATTGTAAAAAAGCACTTTGCAGCCTGGCTAAATCACTGACACATTCACTAATTCTCAGCTATTTTGTAACCCTCCTATCCATTCTTCTATAATAAAGTGGTATGAACTAGCCAGCCACATGCCTCCAACATATTCTCTGAATGGGTACTGAAGGTCAATTTAAAATTAAGACAATTTAAAAAATACCCCTGCAAACACATGTATGTGCATACCCACAAACACACCCTCAACTACCTTTTAAAAGCAGGTTAAGATTTCTAAGAAGAGGCATGCTTACATGCTTACCTTCACAGTGCTAACGAGCTGTCCATCAAGGTAGAGGGCTGCAGTGCTGTTTTTCAGCATGCCTTTGCTCATCACCAGCATCAGATGATGCCACTGCCCCTCAACTATAAGTTCTCCACATCGAAAGCGAGCACAGCATGGGAGAATTTCATAAAAAGAGGATTCTTCACTAAAATCATCAACTAAAACAAAGGAAGAAATTAAAAAAACTTCATCATCCATATTCTAATAATTCTTCATCTGTAGATACTGACTTTATGTTAAGATAATATGATGATAATGTAAATAAAAATACACTATTTGTTCAGTAATTTTATCTGTAGTAAAAAGTAAAACCTGAGATATACTTTTGCTTTCTTCTGGTCAAAATACATGTAGTTATAACCAAATAATAGTTTGTAAAATAAAATAAATAAAATTAAACAACAAAATAAAGTTATGATACAGAACAAAAAAACCCCAGTCCATTATTTCTTGTCATGGTCTGTTAAAAAAGGTCTTTCTAAATTATACTTTGACATACATTTGATTATAGCATTGATTAGAAAAAGAACCAAGAAAATTAAATATTTGATTCTTGCTATATGCTCTGCTCAATGATACCAGGGGGCAACTGTCTGTTCTTCATGTATGGCTGTATAGTCCTAACCCTCACCTGACAATAGCTGGTAGAAGAAGGTGATTTATGGAATGGAAAACTATTTGTTGATCCAAGTTTCCTGCTTCTCCAGATAATTATGGTGATTTGCTAACATTCTATAATCACTTCCTGACTCCAATCTGGCTCCCCTGAGCTGCCCAGCATGTTGCCAGATCATGATAAGAAATAATGGGTTATTATAAATTTAATTTAATGTTAAGTTAACTAAACTTAATTTAACTTTCCTAACTATTCAAGAAGGGGCAGGGTAACACTGAAAATCCAGATGTGAAAAACTCATTGCCCCTCAAAAAAATTTTTTTGTAAAAGGGCTAATCCATAACCATGTAACTTAGAGAAGACCCATTTTTCAGTATAAGTGGCACGTACAAGTAAATATACCAAAAATTAAAAGTTTGAATTGCATGCAGAAAAATACTAATTTCTATTTTTTAAATCTTAAAATATCTGCATATGTTAAAATGCCAAGATTATATTTTAAAAACAATTCAGAATATATATCTGTTGATGAATTAAGACTAGTAAAAAGACAATCTTCTCCATAGTTGACCTAATATAGAAACAGAATTAAAGAAAGTAGGTGAAAATTAGGGTCAAACAGCTTTGAAAGATCTAATTTTATGCACCAAAGGATGTAGAAAAAAAGAAAAGACCAGAAGTATAGGCAAAACCAGGAACCATTCCCTCTCACACCCCTACTTAATAGACTGCATTTTCTTGGGGACTGTAGAAAATATTACTTATAAAAATTTTCTGGGAGTTTCATATTCTGATTCAGGCTTAAACTGAGACATATCCAGCATTCAGCGGTGTCAGGATGTCTTGGTGAGCAAACTGGTTTCTGGCAAACTGGTTCCCCTCCCAACTGCATTTCCCCCCTTTAGTTCATGTCCATGGGTCATATATATAAGTTTTGGCCTCTATATTTCCCATACTATTCTTAACCTCCCCCTGTCTATTTTCTACCTATGCTACTTATTCCCTGTACCTTTTCCCACTCTCTCCCCCTCCTATGCCCCCACCAATAACCCTCCATGTGATCTCCATTTCTGATTCTATTCTTGTTCTAGTTGTTTGCTTAGTGTTGCTTTGTTTTGTTTTTTAGGTTTGATTAATACTTGTGGGTTTGTTGTCATTTTACTGTTCATATTTTTTATCTTCTTTTTCTTAGATAAGTCCCTTTAATACTTCATATAATAAAGTCTTGGTGATGATGAACTCCTTTAACTTGACCTTATCTGGGAAGCACTTTATCTGCTCTTCCATTCTTTGCTGGATAAATTTTGGATGTAGGTCCTTGCCTTTCATGACTCTGAATACTTCTTTCCAGCCCCTTCTTGCCTGTAAGGTTTCTTTTGAGAAATCAGCTGACAATCTGTTAGGAACTCCTTTGTAGGTGACTGTCTCCTTATCTCTTGCTGCTTCTAGAATTCTCTCCTTCATTTTAACCTTGGCTAATGGACTTACGATG
The DNA here is from genome assembly GCA_039655065.1 of Glossophaga mutica. Lineage (NCBI taxonomy): Eukaryota > Metazoa > Chordata > Mammalia > Chiroptera > Phyllostomidae > Glossophaga > Glossophaga mutica. Next base: position 120,450,452 of record CM077303.1, on the reverse strand, counting down.
TGCCTTGGTGTGTTCCTCCTTGGGTCCAACTTCTTTGGGACTCTCTGAGCTTCCTGGACTTCCTGGAAGTCTATTTCCTCTATCAGATTGGGGAAGTTCTCCTCATGATGTTTTCAAATCAGTTTTCAATTTCATGCTCTTCTTCTTCTCCTTATGGCACCCCTATGATTCGGACGTTGGATCATTTAAAATTGTCCTGGAGGCTCCTATGCCTCTCATTTTTTGAATTGCTGTTTCTTCACTTTGTTACGGTCCAATGTTCCTTTCTTTCTTCTGCTTCAAACCACTGATTTGAGTCCCAGTTTCCTTCCTGTCACTGTTGGTTCCCTGTACATTTTCTTTTATTTCACTTTTCACAGCCTTCACTTTTTCCTCTATTTTGTGACAATACTTAACCAATTTTGTGAGCATCCTGATTACCAGTGTTTTGAACTGTGCATCTGATATGCTGACTATCTCTTGGTTACTTAGTTGTATTTTTTCCAGAGCTTTGATCAGTTTTCATTTGGGCCAATTTTTTTTTTTTTTTTTTTTTTTTGGTCTCAACACACCTGATACATAGTAAGGGTCAGAGCTTTAGGTGTTCACCAGGGTGGGGTACCCCAAGTTGCTGTGTTGTGACACTGTCACTGGGAGAAGGGTCTGAGAGGGAACAGTACCACTTGGTGTGCTCTCTGTTGGCTTTCAGTCACTTCCCCTGCTACCCACAATCAAATAGGGCCCTTCTGGTGCTGATTCCTGGGAGGGTGGGTTTGTGTACCTTCTAGGGTCTCTCCAAGGAACTCTCCTGTGAGGCTGGGAGTTTCTCCTCCCGCCTCAACCCCCACAGGTTGTTTCTATCAGAGGTTTTGAAACTTACCTCCCTGTTCTGGAACCCTGGGTTCTGCAGTCTGTCTAGCTCCCCAGTTGTTCCTCCTGGTGTATCTGCACCCAAGTGTGGGACTCCCAGCTCCACCAGCCACACCTTGTTCGAGCTGGTCCTCCAGTTGCTGCCTTGCTTTAGTCCTCTCTGCCCTGGCTGCCTGTCTCCACCTTTCCTACCAGTCTTGATGAATGTTCTTTCTTTAACTCCTTGGTTGTTGGACTTACATACAGTTCAATTTCCTGTCAGTTCCGGATGTTTTTTATTTTTTAATTTGTTGTTGTCCTTCTTTTGGTTGTGCGAGGAGGCACAGTATGTCTACCTACACCTCCACCTGGGCTGGAAGTCTATATAGCCATACATATTTTTCTTTTTCTTTCTACTGTCCATTCATTTATATATTTAAACAACACTTATGGCCTAACCTGTGCTAGGGACTGCCTTAGGAGGCAGGGTGGCCTAGATTACCAAGGTAGCGCTGTATGCAGTAAAATATAGTTCTTGTAAGGTAGACAGACAAAAATAAAGAATTAAAAATCTGTGAAGACCAGATAAAAAAAAAAAAAAAAAACGGACTTCCGGCCAACATGGAGGTGTAGGTGGACACACTGTGCCTCCTCTCACAACCAAAATTAAGGACTACAAATATTTAGAAACAAGAAAACAACCAGAGTTAACAGAAAATTGAACTGTACGGAAGTCCAACAACCATTCATCCAGACCAGTAAGAGGGGCGGAGTCGCGGCAGGAAAAGGTGGAGGTGCAGACTGGGAACGCAGACAGCGGTGGCTGGCAGGTCCTGGGCACGGGGTAGCAACTGTGCAGACCCAGTGAGGCCGGGCAAGGTGGCTGGCTGACCAGGTGGTCCCACATTCGCTCGTGCAGATAATCCAGGAGAAGGGGAAGTGGCGGAGGGGACTGGAATCCAGGAGAGAGCTGAGCAGGCGCCATTGTTCCCTCTCAGACCCCGCCCCTACATACAGCATCACAACCCAGCGACTGGGTTGCCCTGCACTGGTGAACACCTAAGGCTCCACCCCTCACTACTTTACAGATGCGACCAGACCAAAAACAAAACAAAACAAAACAAAACAAAAAAACACTCAAAATGGCTCAAATGGGAGGACAAATGAAAGCCCCAGAGCCAATTCCTCTAAGACATGAAGAGATAGCCAACCTATCAGATGCTCACAGAATTGGTTCATTCCGCTCACAAATTAGATGAAAACATGTAGGCTACGATGCATGAAATGAAGGAAGAGTCATGGGGAACCAATAGAGATGGGAGGAAAACTGGGACTCAAATCAATGGAGTGGACCAGAAGGAAGAAACAAACAACCAAACAGAAAACAAAGAAGAAACAAGAATTCAAAAAAATGAGGAGAGGCTTAGGAACCTCCAGGACATCTTTAAACGTCCCAACATCCAAATTATAGGGGTCCCAGAAGGGGAAGAAGGAGAACAACAAGTGGAAAACTTATTTGAACAAATCATAAAGGAGAACTTCCCCAATCTGGCAAAGGAAATAGACTACCAGGACTTCCAGGAAGCTCAGAGAGTCCCAAAGAATTTGGACCCAAGGAGGAACACGCCAAGGCACATCGTAATTACATTAGCCAAGATTAAAATGAAGGAGAGAATTCTAGAAGCAGCAAGGGATAAAGGGGCAGTCACCTATAAAGGAGTTCCCATCAGACTGTCAGCTGATTTCTCAAAAGAGACCTTGCAGGCAAGAAGGGGCTGGAAAGAAGTATTTGAAGTCTTGAAAGGCAGGGACCTACATCCAAAATTGCTCTATCCAGCAAAGCTGTCATTTAGAATGGAAGGACAGATAAAGCGCTTCTCAGACAAGGTGAAGTTCAAGGAGTTCATCATCACCAAGCCCTTAGTATATGAAATGTTAAAGGGACTTATCTAAGAAAAAGAAAAAAATATGACAGTAAAAAGATAGGAAACTCACAGCTATTAACAACCACACCTAAAACAAAAGCAAACAACTAGAACAGCATTTTTTTTTAAGATTTTATTTATTTTTAGAGAGAAAGGAAGGAGAAAGAGAAGGAGAGAAACACCAACGTGTGGTTGCCTGTAGTGCGCCCCCCTACTGGGGTCCTGGACTGCAAAACCCAGGCATGTACCCTAACTGGGAGTTGAACCAGAGACCCTTTGGTTTGCAGGCCAGAGCTCAATCCACTGAGTCTTCTAAGTCTCTCAGAGAAGGGAGATTCTCTCCACTGTTTTTCTAAGTCTCTTTTATAAGTGCCTTAAAATTTACTGGTAAACAATATACTCAAGATTTCATATAACCTGTTCTAAAACTTAAATTGGAAAAGAATTACCAGATGATCCTTAAAAATGAGTATTTTAATGAACTTTAATAGTTTTAATGATCATAAGAAGCAAAGAGAAAAAGACAGATACTGACCATAGCTTTGGAGTAGCTCCTCTTTGGTGGAAACAATCAGAGATCGGTCTTTTGCTGATAGAACTATGGCAAGGCACACATAATGCTGCTCAGAAGAATTTGCTCGTCGTACAACAGTCAGAAGTCTGACAGGATGGTTATTTGGAGGAGAACTAAAGTGCTCAATACAAAACCAGCTAGAGTAGCTTAAGCCAGATGGAGGGGGAAAGAATCTTTCACCTAAAATAAAAATAGGAAAATAACAGTGAAAGAGTTTGTGTTGACTCATGCTTATAGTTAAAAACAAACAAACAACAAAAAAAAACCATTAAAATCAATCAACTTGAACTACAATGTAATCTACTGGAAAAAAAAAAAACACTCTTAAAAACAAAGAAAGTAGTATTTACCAGAACCAATGCCACTGACCACAGCCCCATCCGTAAGACCTGTTGTAACAGCACTGTTTGTAGGGGCGTTATGAGGGGCCAAACTGGGCAGGAACAGGCAGCTATTACAGAAAGATGATGTACATATTAGAGTTCAACTGTTTTCCTGTGTTATCACTATGCACTTACCACAGTGAAATAAACTACCATTATTTAAGGGGTACCTAGGGATAACAGTTTACGGAATAAATCTGCATGCCTAACAAAGTCCTTCCCTTTTACTTATGTGAGAGCACGGAAAGATATATTTTTAAAATCTTCAACAGCATCATTTTTCATGTGCACTTTATAAGAAAACCAAGTATAATTTGCATATGGTAAATGTGCCAATGTATACCCCTGTTCAAGACATTGGAACAGTTTCATTACTGCACGAAAATTCTCTTGTGTCTCTGTCCAGTGAGTCTCTCTCCTCTGTTGCCACTGTGTGGTTCATTTTCCCTATTCCCAAATATATTTTAATACACTGTTAAATAACCCACGATAATCTTCTTAAAATATAATTTATAGTTTTAGATCAATGTATAAGAATCCCACAAATAACTGGACACAGATCTATTCTATTAGCATGTGTGTCCATTTCAAGAAGACAGACTTTATAAACTCTTCTATATTCTCTACAGATTATTTATTGTTGCTTCTGCTAGTATTGCCTTTTCTGCCACTTGAAAGTATTCACCCATTGGGTGTGAGAGTCACTGGATATTATTAATGCATAAGAGATTAACCTAGGTATTTTGATGAAAGGATGATGATAACACCCAAAGAACTTTTAATCAGATTTTAATTTGCATATTATCTATAAATTTATTATACTAAATCAGAGGTTGGTAAACATTTTCTTGAGAGGGCCAGACCATAAATATTTTATACTCTGCAGACCAGATAGTCACTTTCACAACTACTCTACTCTGCCAGTCTAGCATGAAAATAATTGAAAATACATAAATGAATTGGCTATGCTACAATAACACTTTATTTACAAAAATAAAATTTACAAAATAGACCTGAACTTTGGGCTTTAGGTTAATGACTTTAATACCAGATACATTTATTTAGTAAATAAGTAAATCTAAAAATCTTAAACTAACATGGTCAAATAACTCAGTAATTTGAAAATATATAACATATAGTATATTTTAATCAAGTAGATTTAAAACTAAAGATCTACTTTTCAAAGGCAAGTGTGAGTCATAAAATAATACAATAATGTTTGGCTACCTTGCAAATTCCTTACCCAAACCCTTCAAGGGATGTGTCAAATTCAACAAAAGCCGGAGTAACTGATGACCCATGAAGTCTGATGTCATGTGGAGTTGTCATGGAGACCAGACACTTTACCCGGGTCAGAGGTACAGTACTTCCTTCTGCAGATTTTATCAGGCTCTTGCATATCTGGTAATGATTATCTTCAGGTAAGCTGAAAACATTATCAGAACCGAGACCATCCACAGATGTGGTCATACTACCTATAAGTCAAAGAAAATTAGCATGTATGTTTCTATAATAATGACTTCACAAGGCTGATTTATTTTTAAATACCACACTTCAGTTTATATAATAGTTTTATTATAAACATCAAAACTTTTATCCAGTTAATGTACTTCATGTTTATTTTTAAACTTAAATAGCATGTATTTCCTTTTTTACTTATTATTAAATAAACACATTTATAGAAATGTTGGAGACTAGAGTATAAATAAGAACAAAAATCACCAATAACCACTATCCAAGCCACTGTTACATGTAATTTAATTATAAATTATAATTAATAATTTTTATAAAAAACAGGTTATACTTTTATGCCACAAAATTATTTATTAATTCTCTTTAAGAAAGCAAAATATGCTAGAAGCACTTATAATGGAAACAGGTCATCTTTCTTATGAAAAAAAATCAGAGATAAATAGCAGAAACTTATCCTATTTTCTCTCCACTTTTAAATTCTTCTCTTACAAGTATTAAGATTAAATATGTCACCCTGACCAGTGTGACTCAGTTGGTTGAGCATTGTCCCATAAAACAAAAGGTCACCTGTTTAATTCCCAGACAGGGCACATGCCTGGGTTGCAGTTTGGTCTCTGCTTGGGGCACATGTGAGAGGCAACCAATCAATGTCTCTCTCCCTCTTTTTCTCCCTCTCTTCCCCTCTCTCTAAAAATAAATAAATAAAATCTTTAAAAAATATATTTCCCCTTTAAAAAATTAAATATGCAATCATAAAAGTACTTGAATTTAACAATTCCTATATGAATGTACATAATAATTTCAAGAAGGAAAATACAGATTTTAAACAAACTGTTATATTTTTGAGGAATGCATTACAAATGTAATGAAGACGATATTCTCTTAAGATAGACTACATGAATGTAACTGTTACCCTCTTAAATGTGCTAAGCTTAGGCAACCATAAAAATAGTTCAATATTCTGTGAGAGAAAGAAACTATTTTTGATTTTATTCTTTTTTTCTTTTCTTTTTTTAATTTTTTTTTCTTTATTTTAATTGTTGCTCTTGTACAGTTTTCTGTCTTTTACTACCATCCCGGCCCACTACCCCAGTCCTCCCCACCTCCCTCCCATTTCCACCCTCCCCCAGTTTTTGTCCACGTGTCTTTTATACTTGTTGCTTTAACCCCTTCCCCTTTTCCCCTGAAAAAAGGAAATCACAACTCAATTCTAAGGAACTATGTAAAGTACAAAAATAACAATAACAAAAATATATATATACATCTAGTATATTAATTGATATAAAAACTGCAATACTTTTTGTTTTCCAATAAAACTGTGCTGAAACTCAAAAGATCTTAAAAGTTTTACAGGAGGAAAAAATCCAGACTAAAATAACGATTGTTTAATCTGATTCTCACTTGAAAAAAAAAGGGCTGAACTAAGTGATCACTATGTTCTTATACAGCAGCCATTCTACTTTTCTAAGTTTTATTCTCTCCTGCTTCAACAGTAATGATCACTTTAATCCATCAAACCAAATGCCTTATCATTATGGCTAACAGGAATACCAAATAAATTATAAAGTGAAAGACTAACAAAACTACAAAATGAGCAACGGGAAGAAATCTAGTGCATCTGAGGTCTCTACTGAGAACACTACCCATACCCTTGAGTGGATGGAGTCTGTTGCTTCTCCAGGGTCATGCCAGATGAGTCAGCAGTGCCTGCATTCTGCCATACCCCAGGCCCCCATCATCATTCCATTTGCCTGATGCAAAACTTCTCCCTGGAGGCTCCCTCATCAATTGCTCCCTCTCTATGAAACTGTCAGTTCCTACTGCTGGCACTTCCTTCTCAGTTTTCTTCTCTGTATGAACTCTTGAAGTACACTAAGGATATCAAGGTCCACATGAACAAACCACCTAACACCTCACTTTCAGTTGTGTGATTACTTTTCTTCCAATGAGCTTCACCTCTCCTTCACTCCAGTCACAATTTGGGCACAGTCCTCTTTGCTTATTTCACTGCTCCAATTCTGTTTGCCATTGTCCCACCCCATTTCTCCAGTTTTCTCATTCCATTTCTCTGACTACATTTGCTTTTTGACTGAGCCATTATTCCCCAGTCCAGTGATCTGTCCTTTTCTTCCCAGCCTATCACTAGCTGCTTGGCTTCACTTCTTTCCATATCTAGCCTATACTCCTTGGTGTATCTCAACTACTTTTATCAGCATTTTAAAATTTCCTACAGCAGCTGTCTTGCAAACCCACAGCCTGTTAATATTCCAATCAACCACTCTTTAGTCCTGGCAAGAAGGACCACTAGAGAAATGCAAAGTAATTATGGATCCTCTGGGAAAGAGTACTACCCCTTTCAAGCCCAGGGTTATTCTGTAGATAATTCTCATCTCCTCTAGATCTCACTTGTCATATCAATGAACCCTTCCCTACCTGCATCAGTTAATCGGCCAGATCTTGTGTTCCTCCACTTAAGTAAGAGCAGATAACAACAAACTCTTCTACTTTCTTTTATCACAGTCAAACTTCTTGAAATATTTATCCCCTACGGGATTTTCATTTTAAAAATAAACCAAAAGAGGGAAATTCTAAGATCAACTTACTTCTCATCTCTGGCTCATAACTCAGGGAACTTGGTTTGTGGACCCTATATTGTTTTAGCAGTTTTTTGTCCCAGGCACCACAATTTAATGGACTTGCCAAACGCAAAAACTCCCTAAAGAAAAAACAAAGTTATCCCTTGATTGAGAATGTTACATAAATCATAAACCAAATACACAAAACATTTGATTTAATAAACCACATTACTTGAAATACAAAAGCAATCCCAACAATTATTTTAAAATAAACTACAATGTTAATTTTACGTGTTAAATACCAAGCACTGAAAAAACAGAGAATATTGTGAAGGGCTAGAAAATGAAATCTAAGGAGCATGTTTTTCTGGAATATGATGTGTCCTCTGCTAGCTCTTCATGTAGAATGCAATGACATGCAATTAGTTTATTACCTATGGCTTTTGCAGCACTGGGTACCAGGACCATCAAGTGACCTTTTCTTCTGAGAATTCAAGAGCTATGGAAACTGAACATATCCAAATGGCTGATTTCCGTTGCTTGCTGTTTATCTAACTAGGCAATTTAAGTTACTTAGCAAAATACTAGTATTGGGTATGAGACAGTCTCTCTCTTCCACTCACTCTCTACTTTTAAAGTAGCAGATTACCAAAAAGTATCAGAGGAAAATCCCCATGCTATTTTCAATATTTTAGGATTCTGATCATGTCTATAACATGATGGAAGAAGTGAATAGAGACTGTCTAATTCACCCTGGTGTTATCAAGGCCTAGCCCACTGGCTGATACAACATAATTTAATTGTCTACTGCATGGGTTTTTAAAAAAATCTATCATTAGTTTGGAGTTAGTTAAAAAACATAAATTACATATAAAGTACAACCATTTTTAAGAAAGGTCCTTAAAAAATGATGAAAAAGGTACTTTGGTAGCAGGAAACATTTATCTTACAAAGAGAGCTGCTAATATTTTAAGTGACAAGATATGTTTATAAGGAGGGACAAGATGACATATATTAAATTTGTTTGGCTAGGTAATCTCAAGAAAAATACTTTTAAAAATGTTGTTTCATCCCTTAAACACAGAACACTGTTTGTCTTCCATTTAAAGATTATTTAAAAATAAGTATTTCCTGAAAGCTTAAACTACATAAGGTTTATGTATACCATGGTACACTACTTAGCAACAAAAAGAAATAAACTATTGACACATAACAAGTTAGATGAATTTCAAAGGCAGATAAGTGAAAAAGCCAATCTCAAAAGTCACATACTATACGCTTTTATTTGTACAACATTCTCAAAGTGACACAATTATGGAGATGGAGGACAGACCAGTGGTTTGTGGGGGAGGGAGCATGAACATGACAGTAAAGGGGCAGCATCAAGGAGATCTCCGTGGTATCTTGTGTGGTGGTTACATAAACCTACACATGTGATAAACATCAAGGAACCAGAGCATATATGGTTACACTGTACCAATGCCAATTTCTTGGTTTTGATGCTATGTTGTAGTTACATAAGCTGAAAGCACTGGAGGAAACTGGGGGAAGGGGACACAGAACCTCTCTGATCTGACTTTACAACTTCCTTTGAATCTATCATTATTTAAAAATAATAAAGTGAAACAAGTACTTCTTAAAAGAGTTCTTACATATAAAAAGTTTTTGAAGTAGATGCAAGCCATAGAGATAGTATGACTATATTTTTAAGGCAAAGTGAGTTTGTTGAATTCAAGTAGAAGAAATAACCAATGAACAGAAACATCCTCTGTTCATTAACAACTAAACTTACCTGTTTATATGTGCTATTCTTTGAGCATTTTGCCCATTTTTGTTGTCCATTGGTTTTGCCCACAGATACTTGAATATGTCTATTAAAGCAGGAACTCTTGCATATAAAGGCCCTAGGAATGGCTGTTACTAATCACTAATTGTGGACACTGAAATGTGAAAAAGAAAACTACTGACCTCAGCACCATGGGCTCCAGAGCCTGAGAGGCTAATCTTTCAAACATCCGCTGGAGGGGCGGGTGCAGAGCATGGTCCTCATCAGCCAGTGCAGCACTACACCGCTGCAGTAGTCGTGCATGAAGACCAGCTTCACACATGACTTGCTGGTTTCTTTCTGTGTGCACCAGGGATTGTAAAATATTTGCCACAGCAAGTTGAAGGTCCAAAGCATGCTAAAGTTAAAGAAATCCACACCACCAGGGCATTCTTAATAAGAGAGGTGATAGTTCTCTGTACATGAAGCACACCTTTTACTATGAGGTCTCAACATGATGCAAATCACATTCAGATGCTTTAAGCAGCTGGCTTAGAGATACAATGGCTCCAGAAGAGATTGAGGCACACACTCCTATCCTCATTTTACAAGCACAGCCAGCTGGACTCCATTCTATTCCAAGTCTTTTATATTACACGACTATATACCTAATGATAGTATTTTTATTTTTACAGAAACAATGGCTGTAAAGTCTTTCCATGGTGGGTAAATAATCAGTTTAAAGGAAGTCGTATTATTTACACTTGTGACACTTTAGACCTTAGAGACAATATATTTTAACAAAATTTGTCAACCAAACTCCAGTTCATCCAAACTCTTGAGTGCTATAAGTCAAAACACATTAAAGGCTTTAAAGTGGTATCTTTAGTCATTTTTCCTTCTGCACTACTTATTAACAATTTCCAGTGTGGAGCAGGATTTACAAGGAGAAACACAGTAATTTTCACATCAGAAAGGAATTATATTCTAGAACATTCATGGCTATCATTAAGAAAAGTAATAAAATTAATATAAATTAATAAAAATTAATAGAAAAACTCTCTGTATTTTTTCCTTAACCCACTTTGGTATATGATACAGATGGCTTCATATCTCTTTCCATCTTCTGGGCCCCAACCCCTTGCTCATGCAGTCACACTCACCACCTGTCACCCACTGAGATGTTAAGGAGCTAACATATGCAAGCTTACTTCTGGCTGTGTCACTGACCCCACAGAGGCCAGGAGGTCCAACATAGCAAGCATGGCTCCAGGATGGATGATGACAGCATCAGAACTCTGGAGAGATGAAGTTGCCACATGTAGTTTCGGGTCATTTTTAGGAGGGTATATGGGAGGAGTTGAAACACAATGATATGCATGCCTATGACAAGAGAAAGAAGGGTAATTTGGTATTTAATTCCAATCATATTCTCCGTTCATTTTCTTCATCTGTTTCCTTTATCCACTGATAAGCAAAAAACCTTGTAATTCAAGGCTAGGCTATGACATGCCTTAAGTTTGGGATATAAAAAGGCAATATATTTGTCAATTCCCAATGAGTCACATATAGACAATTCAATGGTCACTTTCTTTAGGCTCTTATATGTCTTTACCATTTACTATTTGTATTGTTTCATTAAAAAATGGCACATGATGACTAGTGTTAACACTGCTCTATGATATATTTGAAAGGTGCTAAGAGAGTAGACCCTAAAAGTTCTGATCACAAGGAAAAGAAAACATTTTTTCTTTTTTTATTGTATCTATATGAGATGATAGATGTTAACTAAACTTACTGTGATAATCATTTCACGATACATGTAAGTGAAGTTATGTTGTACACCTTAAGCGTATACTGTGCTCTATATCAGTTATATCTCAATAAAGCTAAAAGAAACATAAATGGCACCTTTACCAGAAGATGTAAATAGGTAAATCCACAGTGAATAGGTGAAATCATAGCTCTAGGAAAGGTGACAGTTCTGATAATAGGTGAGGAGAGTGCAAGTTAAGTTAAATCCCTTAATAAAATTGTTATCTTTTGAATACCTATGTGTTTTTAACTGGGCTTTAAGCCATAGGTAACAGAATCAAGAACTGGCCTACTCCATAAGTGGATCAGTGGAGTCAGGGTTGGCTCAGAATCTTAGCCACCATTAGCATCAGGGAGTTTTCCTTTAGCTTACTGGGAACTATACTCACCGTCTTTGACATTCTCTCTCCTGCCACTGAAAATATTTGTCACAATTTTTAAAAACACAGAAGGCATACTTTACATAACAAGCTCCTGTGAATCAGAAAGCCTAGCCATGTCCTAAATATACAACATTTCTTCTCATCAATGATCTCCACTTTCTATTTCATACTATTCTCCTACAATTCATAAGTTTTGTGCATTTTTGTATCTTGGCTCTAGAAAACAGATGCTTGTGGCTTTAGCCTATGGAAACTCTTTGTTCCAACGAATTGGTTTCAGCATAATTTGTCTAGTGCTGAGCTGTGTCACCGAGAGCAGTGCAGTTTCAGCTCTCTGGCACAAGAGCAGCTTGGGAAACAGATGCTTCAAGTCAGTGATTTAGAAGCAAAGAATTGGCACTGCCAGGTTTCTTTCTTTTTATAAAGTGCCATTTTCTTTTTAATAGAGACTACAAAAATATTCAGCTTCCTGTATAAAAAAAGCACAGGGACTCTCTTAGTTTATTTAAAGTCAGGATATCTTCCACCCGCTCATTTTTTCAACTCCCCGTTTTTCTGATTTTGTTCAGACAGATTTAATTTCTAAATATTAAGGTACAATACTAAATGCTTATTATCAATAGTTATCCTCCTATATTATTCCCTTTAGTCTTAAAAATATTTTGACCCATCTAGAAAAAGATTCCTAATTCCTCTATAGTATAGTAAGAATTCCTAACCATTAAGAAATTTCATAAAAGAACAGGCTGAAAGTCACCAGAGGGGAGAGGGGAGGGAATTTCAGGGGAAAAGGGGAAGGGTTTACAGGAACAAGTATAAAGGACACACAGACAAAAACTATAGGGGGCGGAAATGGGAGGGAGGTGGGGAGGGCTGGGGTGGTGGGCTGGGGTGGGAGTAAAAGACAGAAAACTGTACAAGATCAACAATTAAAATAAAAATTGAAAAAAAATTTCATAGAGACTGTTTTCATTACACATAAAACAATAACCTGTACTTGAGGAAAAACACAGATTCTAATTGAATATTTAAGTTATAAGCCTTCCAAAATTACTCCTGAATTTCCAGATTTAATATAGATTTGAGCTTCAACTATGAATATACTCAAACTCTTTACTAATATATAACTATTATAGTAGTAAGCTTTTTAAAAAAATCTTACATGAGTAAACAATATTCTGATAAAGAAATCCCATCCATTTTTCTCAAACTAGAAAAGTATTTCAAGTATTGTACACATCTAAAACATGGTATTTATTAGCTAAAATTAGGTCTATTTTTTAAAAAAAGATTTTATTTATTTTTAGAGAGAGGGGAAGGGAGGGAGAAAGAGAGGGAGAGAAGCATCAATGTGTGGTTGCCTCTCATGCACCCCCTACTGGTCTGCAACCCTGGCCTGTGCCCTGACTGGGAATTGAACTAGTGAGCCTTTGGTTTGCAGGCCTGTGTTCAATCTATGAGCTACACCAGGCAAGGCTAAATTAGGTCTATATTTATAAACATTACATAACGTTAATTCTTACTAAGTCACTTAGTTATCAACATAGGTATTGCCACTTTTTAAATTCAGAGATTATAGTAAGCTTATTAAATGGATAATTTCCAAGCAAGACCTAACAATTTTCAAAGACAGAATAAAATGATATTTCAAAAGTTAATTTTATGTTGCAGTTTCTTTTAAAACCTACAATAACTGACTACTGTTTCATAGTTCAATCTAAGCTCATATATATATATATATATATATACATATATATATATATATAAAAAAATTATCATTTAGTGTGTAGAGGCACTAAGTAATAGGTACCATATTTAATGACAACTAGTACTCGCCACCTTTTTCTCCATTCCAGATAATTCTGGAGTGTCTTGGTTATTATTCTGCATTTTGTTTGTACTTCCTCTAACTGATTAAACACTGTTTGGCTATAATCCTATTCCATTATTCCTTCTGGATAATGAATAATAATGAAAAAGATTATGAGTTTTAGTTTTCAAAATATATAGTTTCCTAGTTTCTTTCCCCCCAATTCTTAAACTAATTAGAGAATATTCTCTTCGATTTCATGTATCAGACAAGTCTCACAAGCTCAAAACCTCTGTAGTATCTGAATACTCTACAAACCAGAAAAACTAATACAATGTTGGTTTCTCCTTTTGTCAACAAAAAACATGTTTTGCCACAAGATGCCCATTAGCTGATGTAATTTGTTATGCTCTCAATGCAATTTGTTATGTTCTCGAAATGTTCTAATTTGGAAAGTTACCATATTGTATTTGTAAAATAAAAACACTGTTTTTCCTATTAGCTTATGATTCTTACCACTGAACAAAATTTATGTAACCTAGCCCGAATGGCAAATGTAAAATATCAACACTAGTCTTATTAGCATGAACATTTTCAGGAGCTTCTCTGAGGTGACATCAGCCTGTAAGCCCTATTAGAATGCTAATAGACAAGATCCACTCAACCACTGATGCTGATTCAGGAACAGTTTCCTATTACAGCAAAGACAAAGCATCCTTACAGGTGGCTATGTTGCAAATGATGACAAAATGTTTTTCATCTAAGGCTTTAAATAGCTCTTTATGATATGAAATAAAGTGCTGTTTTCCCTTTATCAAATTACCATTTACAAAAATGGTAAATTCTAACAGATTTCTTTTTTAATGTTTTCCTTTAATCTGTAAAGCTATTAAATTCAAGTATTTTGAATTTTTAACAGTTTAAAAGGATTAAATATTGCTAAACAGTGCTTTGTAAGCCTTTACATTTATGACAGAATTATAAATGTGATTTTTAAAAATAATTATAACTATTTAGTAACTGAAACAATTTCCTAACATCCAGTAGTAGTTCTGTGCAATAGTGAGAACACATGAATCTTCAAATCTGAAGAACACCTTTTGCCTCATTCATTTTAGCAACAGAAGAAAAACACTAGATCAGCTCATATTGATGTTACTGTCTCTTGAATTAAGAAGTGCTCTTAAAAAAATGAAAAGTAGTAATAGGTTTAAAATACAAGTATGTTGAACAATGCTAAATTCACTTAAAACTACTCTGAACTATGCCATGATTTACTGGGGAAAAAATTAGCTGTAAGTCCCAGTGTAAATTTAACAAAAGAAGGGAAACATTAAGTCCATATACCTAATGAACATTACTACTGAAAAACATTAAAAAACATAATCTGTAACAAATACTTTTAACATAAAAACTCCAATTATATTCAAGTTCAAAGTCAGAACAATAGCAATAAAATTAAACAACACAACAGAAGGTCAGTATTCATTTTTAGAAAGCCATATTAACGCAAGCCTTAAGGACTTATATATACTTGGTCATAGAGAAAAGAGGGGAAGGTAGAGTACTTGGTTCCAAGTGCACAGAATATATGGTCATGGACCGTAATTACGGAATGTGGATCTTAGTTGGACTCTTGCCAATCAACTGCTGGTTCTTTATATCCCATAAGCTTTATATACGAGGTAGACTAGTTCAGTTCAGTTTATAAAGAGATTTACACAGAATTGATGAAAGCAAGAGCTGGGGCAGGTTTTTTTATTGTCTTTCACTGGTTAGCTGTGACAAATCTCCATAATAGCATCACATTTCAGCTGGTTGAGAAAACACACATTTCCTTGCCAGTACTGTGATGTTCATTGGAGAGCAATAGTAAAAACCAAAAAAACTGATCCCATGGCACATTTAAAGTAAAAAGAAAAAACAGAAAAGTACTCTATTTAAAGAGGCATTAAGCCCTCATTTCTCCACTGATTTTAATAAAAAATATGCTGCTCTAAAACAAAATGCATATTTCAGTCTAAATAAGAGTTGGATGACACATGTCCTCCCTATCTTCACAGCATCAACACATTTTACTCTCATAAATAGACTCAGAAGTTGACTACTTTGAAACCTAAAAAAAAAATCAAATCGCCCCCAAAATTGAAGTTACAAGGTACAATCACACATTAACAAAAAAGCCCATGTAAATAAAGATCAACTTCTGTTATAAGATCAGTACCTTTTCCTGGACAAGGCTGGTGTACCCCAAGGAGAGGGGAGAGAAGACTCACTTGTCAGGCAAGGAGGGATCTGTTCTGCACGACTACAGACAACAAAACAGACAGGGTGGTTTAGAGAGGTTAGAACAGAACACCAAGTGGCAGTTGGTTAGTTTCACAAGAAATACCAGTAAAAGTTTAATAAGGAACATCCTCCATACTTAGCAGGAACAAGGAACAAGACTATCACACACGCACTGAGAGAAACAGAAAAGCATGCTTAAAGCCAATGCTTATCTATTAAACATTTAACGCATTTGTTAAATAGAGTGCTGTAAGCCTTATTTTTGACAAAGCAAACTAAAAATGAGGCATATCAACTAAAGTAGAAAACAAGGAAAAAGAGGTTGAATCTAAAATTTATAAAATTCAATTTTGAATAGCTTATTCCATGAACACAACTATCCCATGTTTCCTATGAATGTATAATATTATACGAATTTTTATTTTCAAGATAGGAAAAAAATTGGAAAACAACTTTTCCTAACATCATTTTTATTTTCTTATTTAAATATCAGGGTCTAAAATATTATTAAGAAACAAGAAGCAGCTAGTAGATATTTCATAATAAAGATAGTAAAACCTAACAGAAACTCTATCCAACAGAGTTATTTATTTATGGGGGCAATATAAAAACAATTCATTTATTTCATGAAATAAAACTATGGTAATTGTCAAAAGTGATAATGCTTGGGACAAATTAGCAGCATAATCACTCTCACATTACTTTCAGAGTGAGAACTTAATTGAAAACACAGTTTAAAAACTGAAGTGAATGACTTAGGTAAGTGGCACTCCTATGACCTCCCTTAGACTCTGAGTTTCCCTCATCATAGATTTCACCACGCTCTATTGTAATTATTTATGTGTTTGAATTTAAGCTACAGAATGGCCATGACCACGGCAGTCTTGTACTGAGCTGAACCCACAATGCCTAGCACAATGACTTGGCACTTGTTTAATGAAGAATGAGTAACTGAGTCTGAATTATCTCTAAACCTATCAATGACTCTTAGGGAGTTTTCCTCATTTTTTCAAGGAGTATGTTGAGAATATACCCTGTGCCTGGAAGTAAATATGATCATAATCATGTTCTGTTGATGACTAATATCACTCAGTCCAGATGTACCTAACATTGTTGACAATAGATGAAAAAGAGAATAATAATAAACATTACCATTAAAGAAAACTTCATAGAAATTGTTTCATTAATTGCTTCAAGAGTTAACCCTGGATTTACAAATAATACACAGATGCCCATGCTGAAAAACTTAACATCAAAGCAATAGTAATATTCACAAATAAAGTGATAGACAAGTAATTAAGAGAGAAGATTCATGTATTTTCATTTTCCTTCAGGTTACCTTATAATTCAAGCCTTAATGATGAAGTCATATATAGTATACCCTTTAATTCAGAGCACAGCAGAGCCATACCTGTCAAAAGAATCTGTGGCTACTTTGTAGAGATAAATAAAGAGTTTACTGCAGTGCCGTAAAGTGGGTGAAACTGAGTCCATTGAGATTATGTCTTCCTCTAAAAGTCTTTGAAATGGCTGTGTATTGGAGGGGAAGATATTCATTGGACTTATTTTTCTTAGGTCTGAGAAGCAGCCAAGAAATCGAACGGCATCTGCCAACTTCTCATACTGAATCTCTGTTTTGAAGAAATGAGAGTTGGCTGGCTCATATCGCATTGCTGCAGTCAATGTGCAGAACACAGTGTGGAGAAGTTCAAATACTTGATTCTGGTTCACTTTCTCCCAGCCATTTTTCGGTGGTGAGCTCAAAGATCTTTCCATAGCAACAAGCAAGGATGTTATGTACACAAATCCTCCAACTTTCCTGAATACTGTTCGTGACCGATGGCTTTCTTGAAGGACTGACAGGAGGGCCTACGGGGGACAAAAAACAAAATGAAACAAAACAAAAAAACCCAAATAAAAAATCTTATAATTCAAATAGAAAAAAAATCATACTGGAATGTCCAAGGGATACAACACCATTCTGTGAACATCTGACATTAATGTTTTTGTCATTTAACCAATACGAAGTCCTGTGAAGCATATCAAATAGTATCATAATTAAAAACTTCCTTAAAATCAGAAGATAATTTTAGGAAACACTAGACACATTCCTTTTGATAAGTCTATATTCAAATCATGGCTGAAAAGATTTTCCCTTGTCTTTGATGGCATCAATGAATTCAGTAATTTTTACAAAGTTGCACTGGTAAATCAGTTAAAATACTTAATCTAGTATAATTTTACACAATCATGAAAACTTACAAATGTGTGTGTATATAAACTGATTTATTTTACAAAGGGTCGGGGTAAGCAAGACCTTAAATATTTCAATTCATATGAAGTTGTCATATACTGATGCTCTGGAAAGAGAAGTCAACTCACAGTTCTTACCAGACATTCTTTCTTACAAAGTGAAAAGAGCCCGAGGGCCTAAAGAATTCTTTTTTCCATAAGAGGTGTAAGCGCTAAGAAATAAAACCTCAAGTTCAAATAAATAAAACCTGTTTTATCTCCTATTTTCTGAACTGTGACACTTTCATCTTAGTTTAATATTAAAAGTAATATTTTGTAAAATTACCTAACAATTTATGGGGCCCTGATTATGTACTGGGCCCTTACTATGTACTAGGCACTTCTTTAAGTCTTTATGCATTAAATGTGTTAGGCAGTATTATTATCCCTGCTTTATATAAGAGGAATTGAGGCCGAACATGATAAAAGATAGTACAGTTTACGAAGTACAGCTTTACAGTACAATGGCAAAGGGAGGATTTAAACCCAGGCAGCCTGAATGCCCTACTTATGCACTTAAAACCTTGACCTTACTGCTCCAAACAGCAATTTGAAATCTGTTTGCAGATACAGGGGCTCCTTTTCCCTCTGTTTTAGCCACTGGAACACCATGGATATTTAATATTACTTCAGACCAGTTTATAATCATTACATGTGAAAAGTCCATTTCATTAATATGTCTTACACATTTCTAATGACATTTGAAGAAAGGAAAGGCTATACATTAATATATATAATTACTTTTTTTGAAATATACTGCTTTAGAAATTGAGTTCATTACACATACCTATACTTTATTATTTAAAAGATAAGAAATATGTGATCTATATATGTAAATAAAATTTTAAAACACAATGTATTTCTTCCTTTATTCTGCAACTAATCAACTTCCATTTTAACAGGATATGGTAATAATGAAGTTTCCATATCTTGTCAAATTTAATGAACTGTATTCGTAATATCAATTCATATTGACACAAGATTTTGTAACTTAAAAAAAAATCATATAACCAAAGCCTGAAAATTAAATGCAAAGGCCAGAGTAAGTTATGCTTGGGTTGAAATTGACTCCAACATTAAAAAGCATTTTGCCACAGTCAGTTACTTAACCTTTCTGTGCCCGAAGTTCCTCTTATGTAAAACCAACACAATAAACAAGACAATAGCAACAACTTATTTCATAAGAAATTCATGTAAAACCCTTAGCAAAGTGCCTGGCATATATGCCCATCACCATCATAATCTTCAAAATCACATTGGTGGAAATCAAATATTATTTTATACATGAAGAAGAATGAGTTCAGAGCTAAAATAAGATGTACAAAGTCATATCACAGGTTAGAATTATGATAGGAGTTAGAAAAACAATGCTTATTAATCTTTAGTCCAATGCTTTATATTATGTACTCCTAGGTAAGTCCATCTCCTACCACCTCAGAACTGGCACACTTATATTATCAGAGCATAATCCCAATATTTGAAAACTTTCAAATACCATGAATAATTTAACATCCTGCTGAAATCTGTAACTAATGAGGTAGCAAACACCAAAGTTAAAATGAGCTGTGGATGCTAGGTGGTTAGACAAAATCATTGGCTATATATTACCTACATTTGCACAAATATAATGCATACAATTAGAATTTGTGCATCAGCAGAATTATAAAATATTACATCTTGTGGAATGTTGGGTTTTTGCACAAATAGCTACAAACTACATTACAAAGGTCTGTGTCTGTGTCTATGGAATGGGGGGTACAGAGAAGCAGTTCTAAATGTAGCAAAAATGGAAACTGAAATTGGGATTCCCCAAATGCTCCTTACTGTCTCCCAACTCTACTTCATGCCCTCAAAGCAGTGGAATGCTGGAACTAGCTCATACTGGCTCTTGAGAACCAACTGTTTTATTTTTGGAATTTTGCATGCCAGTTGTTAAAACACAACCATAAATAAAAATTAAGTTCTATAATTTTACAACTAAATAACTTTAAAAACAAAAGTAGTAAATACCCAAAACTCACTGCTTCCTAGTTATTTTCCACATTTTGCAATTAACTGTTCTCTGGAGATACTGGACTGGCGAAAAAGTCCATTACACTTTTCCCATAAAATAAGACACCTTTTTCATTTTCACCAACTACTTTGCTGATGTGTATATTTTGAGTATGTCAGCCATCTCCTGATATTGGCTTCTAGTGGGTAGAGGCCAGGGGTGCTGCTAAACATCTTCCAATGCATAAGACAGCCCTGTAGCAAATACTTGTTTGGTCAAAATGTCAATAGTACCAAGAAACTTTGCAAATCACTTTTGACATGTTTGACGAGTCACAGCACCTTCTTCATACACTGCATAAATCTTTTTTGCATTTCAGTTGCATTTTTACCTTTCTTGAAATAATAAAGCATAACATGCCAAAAATGTTGTGTACCTTCTTCCATCTTCAATATTAAAATGGCTGCACAAAAATTCACCAATTTTGGTAAGTTTTTAAAAAATGTATGCTGATATGGCAGCTGTCACAATATAATCTAACAAAATTGTTTTGAATGAAGTTAAAGACAACTAAAGCACTACTAGAGTCACCATAAAGAAAAAAACAAACAATGGACTTTTTGGCCAAACCAATATTATATAAAATGGGGTGCTACTGTATATCTTTTTTCAATCCACATTCACTAACATATTAGTTGCCTGAAACATGTCATAGTTTAACATTTACACCACAGAAATTAATAAATGTAACACATCAGGACTGCTCCCCCACCCCCAATCTGAGTCGGTTATTACCATTTATCAGAACAATACTGCCTTAAAAGTACAGGGCAGCCAGCTAATTACCTCTTAGTAGCTTTATCTACCAATTTTTGCAAATCCAATCAAAAAGGAAAATCCAATCCAAGAAAAGAGGAAAATGTATGTTAAAAACACTGGCAACCTTAGACACTTGTTCTGTTTCCATCAATAATCCCTTCAAATACATATATGTTCCCCGATATTAACAGCTATGTAGATTTCCTTCTTGTCTAAAAGAAAAATTGTGGTCAGATTAATTTTGCTTTTAAAATAAAACACATACGCAAAGTGCCATTATACTCAATCAAAGCATGATAAAATATATAACAGTATAAAGAAAAAAATGCAAACTTCTCATTATTGATGAGAAAGTAACTGACTAAAGCAAAAGTAAAAAGAAATATATGATTCTAGAAAGTAGCTATTACCATATTTTGCCGTGTATAGTACGTTCCTTTGTGTAGTGTGCACCCATGTTTTTGTACGCATTATACATGGGATTATGATGTGCATTATTATACCCATGGCATGTAATCATTATACCCATGTGTATATATAATGCATATCCTTATTTTTCCCTCAAAAATTTGGGCAAAAAGTGTGCATTATACACAGCAAAATACAGTATTTCTGTGATGCCTGTGGCAAGGATGGTATGAAGATACAAGGAGAGGATGTCAGAGGGGAGGAAGACGGCGTCCAGAGGTCCTTGGAGGCAAAGTTAAAGACATTGCCTTTTCTTCTGCTATTACCATTCTGACATAATTTTAGAACAAAAATGGCAAGAACAGTTCATAGTAGTTTTAAGTCACTTAAAAATAACCACAGATTTTAGTAGTAAACGAGTAGTAACAACACACTTGTCAAACTTACCTTTAAAATGTCAGTCTTCAACTGTAGTTCTGTTGGTGGGGCTGAATGCATCAACCCCAGGAGAGTGCCCATGTCATCATCTCCGTTTGGAGAGAGCACCAGCTGCTGGATAATCATCAGGGCATGCTGCCGGCATTGAGGATACTTCACTATATTATGTGCACATCTTGCACCTCCAAATTCTCGAAAAATTCCTGAAGAAGGGAGAAAAAAATTAAATTTGGTATTTTTGTATGAAGAGTAACTCAAAAGAACGCATATAAAACCTACACAGCTATTTCACCTGTTAAATTATTATAATAAATTGTGCTGGGGATGGTGTCAGCCAAAAAAAAAAAAAAAAATGCAGACTTTCTCTAGATTTCCTTAAATGCAAGATCAATATTCACCATCTCCTTATTCCCCAACATCTAGAACATTAAAAAATTCCAAAAGTAACAATGAAGAGACTGAATTTTCTTATGTTAAGTCTTTAAGCTGAATAATACTTAAAATCAATTTTTGTAAAAAGCTTTCAGATGAACAATACCCTCAAGTAAATGAAATTTAAATTGAACAAAGCTTCCAAAATAGTATTAAGAAATAAATGAAATATAATTATTCTATGATGAGAAAAATTACAGGGAACCAAACTTTTTAGTTGGACAAAGCAAACAAAATGTCACCATAATGCTCCAAATGCTTTATACAGTTGATTTATTTAATCCTCACTACTGTACAGATGAGATGAAATATACGGAAATTGAGTAATGTGGCCAAGATCACACAGCTAACGAAGGACGGAGTAAGATTTATGCCTAGAAAGCCCAGCTTTATAGCCTGGGTTCCAGTCCAGAAGTGATACTGTTCTCACATCAGATATCGATTATTAAAAAATGGACCAACTGATCTAAATCACCAATTAATATTTTCTCCAAACTAATCATTCTACCCTTTATGCTTTTCAGATACCTTGTATATGCCATTATTATAATACTTTATATATCAAACAATCTTAGTATTATTTGTTTATATGTTTGGCCTCCCTTTAAACTTCTGGTTTGTGTTTCATAAATATTTCCTGAGAAAATAAATGTCAGTATATTTTGCTCTAGCAGCCACTGACCTCTTTATTTAGTGACTTTCTATTTCCTAACTTTTTAAGAATTATATAACCTTGAAGTGCATGTAAGTTATTATGTGCTTGAGATTTTGCACATGGAAGACCATGTTTACTTCCTGGTTGCCAGTTAGTGTCCATGAAATAATCATAACGACTAATGTTTTTTAATAGTTTTATGAGCAAAGCATTGTTTTAAGTGCCTGAAATCACAGGGCTCATAACATCTTTTACTTTTAAAACTGATATTAGAGAGAAAGGGGGATGGAAGACAGGGTGTGGGGAGGAGGGCAAAGGTGGCGGGGAGAGACAGGGAAAGGGAAACAGAGAAACATCAATTTCTTGGTCCACTCATTTATTTTTGTATGTACCCTGACTGGAAATCAAACCTGCAATCCTGCAACATAGAATGATACTCAAACCAACTGAGCTACCCAGCCAGGGCAGTAATACCTTTCATAACAAGAAGAAGATAGTTGATGAGAAAAGAATTTTGTGAAAATGTCTGGTGGTCTGAGAGATAAAGTAAGTGACTTTTAGTCATACAGAGTAAGCTCTCCACTCTCCTACATTAGAACTTTTCAGGCCCTCCCTGTGGACCATGCCACCAAAAACTAACTTGTCAATAAATTCTTGTTAGTATACCCTTATTATGTTTCTGATTATTTCAGCCAATTAAACCTAGTGGAAATAAGGAGATTATGCACTATATCATGAATGATGTGTTAAAATCACACCCATTAAACCTCACCATACTCATTGTCTGACTTAACTATTAAATTCATTCAACTGTACCTGGCTTGGCATTTGCCCCAACTGCATTTACACAGTTACTTATACAGTTACATGTTTCCACCTTTTTCCCATTAGTTTGTAATTCCTTTGGGGCGAGAATTATCGTATCTTTGCAGCTTAACACCTGGTATTGTGTATGGAACACAATATATTTTATTATTATTATTCTTAAAATATATTTTAATCATGTTGAATACTGAGTTCTTCTGCATTCAGGCAGATAGGCATGCACTTCTGCATTTGCTTCTTTGATCGATCATTTCTGTTCATTCATTTGTTTGTTCATTCTTGGCTATCCATAATTCTTAAAATACAATTCAAATTCCTCAGCATGGCCTAAAAAGCTCTCTATGATCTGTGCACAACCTACTCATCTGGACTCACCTCCCTGTCACTTACTCCTCTCAAGCTGTATTAACATTGTTGTCTGACAGGTTTCTGATGTTGGCGAAAATCTCAAGTATCTTTTTTCAAAGCAAGAGTGATATTTTATATAATACAGTTAGACTGTCTATTAATCATAGGTAGAAAAGGACTGAATACAAGTTGAGACAAAAGATAAAGTAAAAGATTTAATAAATCCACTTTACCTAAGAGAGGCAAGCTTTATTAGAGAATCATTTTTCAATATTTCCCAAGGTTGTAAATTATAATACTCTAACCTGAACTATTAAAAAATGAACAAAACCACCATATGAAACAGATATGTTGGAAAATATTTTTATTTTTTAAAGTATATTTTATTGATTTTGCTATTACAGTTGTCCCATTTTTTTTCCTCCCCTTTATTCTCTGCCCTGCACCACCACTTCTACCATCATTCTCCTCCCTTAGTTCATGTCCATGGGTCGTACATATAAGTTCTTTGGCTTCTCCATTTCCTATACTATTTTTAACCTCCCCCTGTCTATTTTCTACCTACTGTTTATGCTTCTTATTCCCTGTACCTTTTAAACCATTTCCAACCCCCGCTCCCTGATGATAACCCTCTATGTGATCTCAATTTCTGTAATTCTGTCCTGTTCTAGTTGTTTGCTTAGTTTGTTTTGGGGTTCAGTTATTGATAGTTGTTAGTTTATTGTCATTTTACAGTTCATATTTTTGATCACCTTCTTCTTTCTTAGGTAAGTCCCGTTAACACTTCCCATAATAAGGGCTTGGTGATGATGAACCCCTTGAACTTGACCTTACCTGGGAAGCACTTTATATGCCCTTCCATTCTAAATGACAGCTTTGCTGCATAGAGCAATCTTGGATATAGGTCCTTGCCTTGTATGACTTTGAATACTTCTTTACAGCCCCTTCTTGCCTACGAGTTTACTTTTGAGAAATTAGCTGATAGTTTTATGGACGATCCTTTGTAGATAAATGTCTCCTTTTCTCTTGCTGCTTTTAAGATTCTCTCCTTATCTTTAATCTTGGGTAATGTAATGATGATGTGCCTTGCTGTGTGCTTCCTTGAGTCCAACATCTTTCGGACTCTCTGAGCTTCCTAGAAATCTATTTCCTTTGCCAGATTGGGGAAGTTCTCTTTCATTATTTTTTGAAATCAGTTCTCAATTTTTTGCTCTTCCTCTTCTTCTTCTGGCACCCCTATGATTCGGATGTTGGAAAGTTTAAAGTTGTCCCAGAGGTTCCTAAGCCTCTCCTCATTTTTTTGAATTCTTCTTTCTTCATTCTGTTCTGGTCAAATATTTATTTCTTCCTTCTGCTTTAAATCATTAACCTGAGCCCCAGTTTTCTTCCCAGGGAACTGTTGGTTCCCTGTATATTTTTCTTTATTTCACTTTCCATAGCCTTCATGTCTTCCTCCATTTTGCGACCATATTCAACCGTTTCTGTGAGCATCCTGATTACCAGTGTTTTGAACTCTGCATCTGATAGGCTGGCTATCTCTTCATCACTTACTTCTATTTTTGGAATTTTGATCTGTTCTTTCATTTGGGCCATATTTCTTTGTCTTGGTGCACCTGTTATGTTGTAAAGGGCGGAGCCTTAGGTATTTGCCAGGGCAGAACAACCCAGTTTGCTGGGTTGTGGAGCTCTATATGGGGGAGGGGTCACAGAGAGAACAATGTCCCTTCCCCTTAGCTTTTGGATGGATGGCTTTCAGTCACTTCTCCTCTGCCCTACAAGCAAATTGGGCCCTTCAGGTTTTGATTCCTGGGTGGATGGGTCTGTGTATGTTCTAGGACCCAGTGGATCTCTCCAACAAACTTTCTTATGAGGCAAGGAGTTTCTCCTGCTACTGCAACCCCACAGGTTTGTATAGCCAGAGGTTTTGAGTCTTTATCACCCTGCACGAGAACCCTGAGTTGCTCAGTCTGTCTTGCTCCCCAGTTGTTCATCCCAGTTTATCTGCAGGCAAATGTGGGACTACCCAGTCCTCCAAATACCACCTTGCCACGTGTTGTCTCTGCCCTGGCTGCCTGGCTCTGACCCTCTTAGTGGTCTGGCTGTTTCCTCTTTAACTCCTTGGTGGTCAGACTTCCATACAGTTTGAGTTTCTGAAGGTTCTGTTTATTTTTTGTTTTTAAATTTATTGTTGTCCTTTTTTTTCGTTGTTCAAGGAGGTAAAGTGTATCTATATCTCCCTCTTGGCCAGAAGTCGAAAAATATTTAAATAAGCAAAGTTATTCGACTAACAGTTTGCATTACGTAAATAAAAAAATACAGAAAAGAGCCCTGGCTGGTGTAGCTCAGTGGATTGAGCGCGGGCCTGCGAACCAGAGGATCGCGGTTCGGTTCCCAGTCGGGGCACATGCCTGGGTTGCGGGCCAGTTCCCGGCGGGGGACACATGGGAGGCAGCCATACATTGATGTTTCTCTCCCTCTCCCTCTCTCCTACCCTTCCCCTCTAAAGATAAATAAATAAATTCTTTAAAAAAAAAAAAAATACAGAAAAGAATACTCCAAACACAAGGCACAATATAAAAAGGAGTAAAATATGAGAACATACTATGAGTGACTTCCGGCCAAGATGGAGGCGTAGGTGGACACACTGTGACTCCTTGCACAACCAAAATTAAGGATAACAAAGATTTAGAAACAAGAAAACAACCAGAACTAACAGAAAACTGAACTGTACAGAAGTCTGACAACCATTTAACCAGACCAGTAAGAGGGGCAGAGTTGCACCAGGAAAAAGCAGGGGTTGGCGGACCAGCGTGTGCAAGAGCACCAGGTGTGCAGGTGGTGGCTAGCAGACCCCAGGCGCACAGTTGGTGACTACTGGACCCCAGGCACAGGGTGGCAACAGACAGAACCAGTGAGGCCACACAAGGCAGCTAGCTGACCAGTCAAACCCACATTCGCATACAGATAATCCTAGCAAAAACTGGGAGCGAGACAGACCTCCCAATCCAAGGCCCTAGCCCAGGGAAATAAAACCAAAAAACACCAATTGAAAACACTTGTGGGGATTGAGATGCCAGGAGAGACCAGCCTCACAGGTGAGTTTGTTGGAGATACCCACAGGGTCCTAGAATGTACACAAGCCCACACACATGGAAATCAGCACCAGAAGGGCCCAATTTGCTTGGGGAAAGCGGCAGAAGGAACTGAAATAAGAGAGAAAGTGGAGCAAGTGCCATTGTTCCCTCTTGGACCCCGTCCCCACATACAGCATCACAACCCAGCAACTGGGCTGCCCCGCCCTGGGGAACACCTAAGGCTCTGCCCCTCACTATGTAACAGCTGAGACCAGACCCCCCCTCCAACCCCAAAAAACCAAACCCAAAATGGCTCACACGGTAGAAGAGATCAAAGCCCCAGAGCTAATTCATCTAAGCGACCAAGAGATAGCCAACCTATCAGATGCACAGTTCAGAGCACTGGTGCTCAGGATGCTCACAGAATTGGTTGATTTTGCTCACAAATTAGATGAACAAATGAAAGCTACAATAAGTGAAATGAAGGAAAATACACAGGGAACCAGTAGTGATGAGAGGAAAACTGGGACTCAAATCAATGGAGTGGACCAGAAGGAAGGAACAAACAACCAAACAGAAAACAAGGAAGAAACAAGAATTCAAAAAAATGAGGAAAGGCTTAGGAACCTCCAGGACATCTTTAAACATTCCAACATCTGGATTATAGGGGTACCAGAAGGGGAAGAAGGAGAACAACAAGTGGAAAACTTATTTGAACAAATAATAAAGGAGAACTTCCCCAATCTGGCAAAGGAAATAGACTTCCAGGAAGTCCAGGAAGCTCAGAGAGTCCCAAAGAAGTTGGGCCCAAGGAGGAACACCCCAAGGCACATTGTAATTACATTAGCCAAGATTAAAATGAAGGAGAGAATTCTAGAAGCAGCAAGGGATAAGGGGACAGTCACCCACAAAGGAGTTCCCATCAGACTGTCACCTGATTTCTCAAAGGAGACCTTGTAGGCAAGAAGGGGCTGGAAAGAAGTATTTGAAGTCTTGAAAGGCAAGGACCTACCCCCAAAATTGCTCTATGCAGCAAAGCTGTCATTTAGAATGGAAGGGAAGATAAAGTGCTTCTCAGATAAGGTCAAGTTCAAGGAGTTCACCATCACCAAGCCCTTATTATATGAAATGTTAAAGGGACTTATCCAAAAAAAGGAGATAAAAAATATGACACTAAAAAGACAGCAAACTCACAGATATTAACAACCACACATAAAACAAAAGCAAACTAAGCAAAGAACTAGAACAGGAAGAGAACCACAGAAATGGAGATCACAATGGAGGGTCAGCAACAGGGGAGTGGGAGGAGGAGAGGGGGGAAAGGTACAGAGAACAAGTAGCATAGATGGTAGAGAGAAAATAGACAGGGGGAGGGCAAGAATAGTGTGGGAAATGTAGAAGCTAAAGAATTTATGACATATGGACATGAACTAAACTGGGGGAATGTGGGCAGGAGTGGGTATGCAGGGTGGAGGGGAATGAAGGGGGGGAATTGGACAACTGTAATAGCATAATCAATAAAATATAATTAAAAAAGAACATAGTTTGAAATAATACACTGTTATATATTTTGTCATTAATATACTGATAAAGGTCAAAAGCACTGCATTTCTAGAGATATGATAGTACCGTCACTGAATCAATATTGTTTTCTCTTACATGATAAGAGTATTTCAGAAACAAGAATAATTAGAGAAGATATAAGGAGAGGTATGATCCTCCCAAAGCACTTGCTAATCTTTGCTAGTTACCTGCATTTGTGTTGGATCCTTGAAGAAGCACTGTCAAGGTCTCCATAACCAACAAAGCCAGGTGTTTTTGGTCTTCAGTTGAACTATTATTTCTTGTGTCGCCTAGGAAAAAGGATCAAAGGTCCAAATCACAAAGTTACAAGCTTATATTTTGCTTGATTCAGTTTTCTTTTAATAATTATAAAATATTTGTTTAACGTTCACTTTTACCACTAATACAACTGACATAATACAACCTTTAAAAATGATACATATGTCCACCAGCTATCAAAACTAAGGTCAAAATCCATGTTTACATATTTTATTTTGATGAGGCTAGAAAGTTACAGTTATCTAACAAATATTAAAAAGGAAAATGTCAAGCAAACTTAAATTTATTCCTTTTACTACGATTTTCCTCGCAAAGAAGGTCAATAGGAGAATGCTAGATTATAATGCACCAAAGAGAAAGAAAAAGTTTAGGAATAGTGTTATCTGTTTAACTTGTATTAATTCATTCAACGCACTTAATGCTTAACTAAGTGCTAAATACTACCATGCTTTTATCAGCTTTATTAGAAAGGACAAAAACCATACAATTTGATAATAACTGTGTGCATACATATCACGAGAGATATACCTATTTGCTCTCTGTAATTAATAAAAACATTTTGAGACACTCTAAACACTCCAACTGTTTCTAGAAGCTTTTCAAATTCCCGCTAAAAAAAGTAGTAGACACTAGTCATGTGGATCATAAATGTCCTCCTTGGCTGTTACCTTAAATTTTCTTTCACCATGGTGATACATTTCTAGGTCCTACCCACTCCTTCCCCAATTCCCCAGCAGAGGCTGAACGAACAAGTTAACTCTGGGAAATATTCACAAAGATGTCATGAAAATGCACATCAGTAAGTCATTCAAGTCAATAACCAAATGAAAGGTGAAACATTAACAAAACACCCTGCCTAAAGCCCTCTGTCAAATGAAAATAAAATTAT
This sequence comes from Glossophaga mutica, assembly GCA_039655065.1. Taxonomy (NCBI): domain Eukaryota; kingdom Metazoa; phylum Chordata; class Mammalia; order Chiroptera; family Phyllostomidae; genus Glossophaga; species Glossophaga mutica. The sequence goes on along the minus strand of CM077303.1, from coordinate 120,420,616 downwards.
GAAAAATGCTTTACCTTGTTCATTTAGTGTCTGGGCTGGATCCTTCAGGAGGGCAGCATATTTGTGTAAAAGGTTTACCATGACCTCTAGAAGGCCCACCTCCCTGAACACATCCTTAAATATGTAGTCATGTCGTGTAAACTTAAGAAGTGTTTTCATTGCAATAATGCTACACTGGTAAGAAGAATTAGATTTTAAGAGAATACTAACACTAATAAGTTCTTTACAGGGAATATAATTTAAGCTAAACACGACAAATTCCAACATCTCAAAATATTTGTTTTGTACTTCTGGGAGTTTAGAAATCTTCTCTGCAAACTGTGACAATGTGTGCTGTGACTCTAGGATAAAATAATTGGCATTGTCAGCCATGTAAATATTTGTGATGGCATCAAGGATGATTTGGGTAAGGAAGCTGGTTTTTGCTTTTAAAAATGCATTCTGAAGAACTGCAAAGGCCTGGATGTTTCTCACACTGTGACCTAAAATAGAAAAAGAACACAAAGTAGGTGCTATGTGATATTTTAATCACGGCAAGCTAGTCTATTTAAACAGATTATAACATTTATCCACTATTTACTAAGAACACATCCTGTTTTTCAAAAAATTCTATTTTTCCTCATCAGGTTCAGTCATTTATTAAAAATAAGTAACAATACTGAATAAACTTTCAATGCATCATTGAAAATCTTCTGGTTCAAGAATAGCATATGTTGAAACATTAGTCAGTTTTAGGGATAAAGCACATCATATAAGTCAAGGCTTCAGAGTATGAATGTTTAAATGCTCCAATGAAAAGATACAGAGTAGCTGAATGGATAAGAAAACAGGACCAGTACACATGCTGCCTACAAGAGACCCACCTCAGAACAAAAGACCTACGCAGACTAAAAGTGAAGTGATGGAAAAAAATATTCTAAGCAAATGACAGGTAAGAAAAAGCTGGGAAACCAATACTTATATCAAACAAACTTGACTTCAAAACAAAGGCTATAAAGAGAGACACAGAAGGACACTTCATAACGCTCAAGGGAAGAACTCACCAAGAAGACATAAACATTATAAACACATAGCACCCAATATAGGAGCATCCAAATATACAACAAAAATCTTGGAAGATTTCAAGAAAGACATAGACAACAACACACTTATACTAGGGGATTTTAACACCACACTGTCAAAATGGATAGATCTTTTGAACAAAATATCAACAAGGATATTGCAGCACTGAACAACGCCCTAGATCAAATGGACTTAACTGATATATATATAGAACCTTTTATCTCAAAGAAGAAAAATAAACTTTCTTTTCAAATGTACATGGAACATTTTCAAAGACAGACCACAAGATAAAACAAAAAATAAGCTTTAACAAATCCAATGAAACTGAAATCACATCAAACATTTTCTTGGACCACAATGGCCTGAAACTAAAAACCAACCGTGAGGAAAAAAACTCATAAACACTCAAATCCATGGAGATTGAAAAGCATTCTATTAAACAATGAATAGGTCAAGAATGAGATGAAGGAAGAAATCAAAAAGTTTCTGGAAACAAATGAAAATGAACTCACAACAGCTCCAAACTTATGGTATATGGTGAAGGTGGTCCTGACAGTAAAGTTCATAGCGATACAGGCCTACCTAAAAAAGACAGAAACATTTCAAATAAACAACCTAACCCTACATCTATAAGAACTGGAGGAACAACAACAAATGAAGCCCAAAGCGAGTAGAAGGAAGAAAAAACCAAGATCAGAGCAGAATCAAATGACATAGAGATTAAGAACATAATTCTAAGGATAAATAAACCCAGGAGCTGGTTCTTTGAAATGATAAACAAAATCTGCAAGCCTTTAAGCAGACTCATCAAGAAAAAAAGAGAGGGGGCCCAAATAAACAAAATTAGAAATGGAAGAAGAGATATTACAACTGATACCACAGAAATACAAAGGACTGTAACAAAATACTACGGACAATTACATGCCAAGAAATGTGAAAACCACGGTAAAATGGACAAATTTGTAGGAAAATATAATCTTCAAAAACTGAATGGAGAAGCAGAAAGCTTGAACAGACCGATAGCAGTGGATGAAATTGAAGCAGTAATCAGAAATCTCCCAACACACAAAAGCTCTGGACTGGATGGTTTCACAGGAGAATTTTACAAAACATTTATGGAAGAGTTAACCCCTATTCTTCACAGACTATTTCAAAAAACCTAAAAACATGGAAGACTCCAAACTCTTTTTTTGAAGCCAGCATCATCCTAAACCCCAAACCAGATAAAACAAAATAAGGAAAGAAAACTTCAGGCCAATATCGCTGATGAACATAGATGCTAAAATCCTCAACAAAATATTGCCAAACCACATCTAGCAATACATTATAAAGATCATTCACAATTACCAAGTGAGATTCATCCTAGGGATGCAAAGAAAGAACAATATTTGCAAATCAGTAAACGTAAATACATCACATAAACAAAAGCAAAGACAAAAATCATATGATCTTATCAATAGATCCAGAAAAAGCATTTGATAAGGAACATCACCCATTTATGATGAAAACACTCAGCAAAGTGGGAATAGAGTGAGCATTCCTTAACATAATAGAGGCCATAAATGAGACACCTACAGCCAACATCATATTCAACGGGCAAAAACTAAAAGCTTTCCACTAAGATAAAGAACAAAAGAAGGATGTCTGCTTCACCATATCTATTCAACACAACACTGGAAGTCCTAGCCACAGCAATCAGACAAGAAAAAGAAATAAAAGGCATCCAAATTGGAAAGGAGGAAGCAAAACTGTCACTGTTTGCAGATGATATGATAGTGTGCACAGAAAATCCTATAGACTCTGCCAAAAAACTGCTTGACCTAATAAGTGAATTTTGCAAAACAGTGGGATACAAAGTCAATATTCAGAAATTGAAGGCATTTTTTTGTACACCAACAATGAAATACCAGAAACAGAAATCAGGAAAAAAATCCCATTAGATATAACAAAAGAAATATAAAGTACCTAGGAATAAACCTAACCAAGGAGGTAAACGACCTGTATTCAGAAAACTACACAACACCAAAGAAGGAAATTAAGGAAGACACAAACAAATGGAAGCATATATCATGTTCATGGATTGGAAGAATTAACATCATCAAAATGTCCATACTACCCCAAGCAAACAATAGATACAATGCAATCATATCAAAATACCAATGACATATTGCACAGATACAGAACATTTCCAAAATTTATATGGAACTATAAACAATCCTGAATAGTCGCAGCAATTTTGAGAAAGAAAAGCAAAGTTGGAGGGATAACAATACCTGACATCAAACTGTATCACAAGGCCACAGTAATCAAAACACTTTGGTACTGGCATAAGAAGAGACACATAGATCAACAGAACAGGACTGAGAGTCCAGAAATAAACCTAGGTCCCTATGGTCAATTAATACTTGACAAAGGAGGCAGGAGCATAAAATAGAGTAAAAATCACCTCTTCAATAAATGGTGTTAGGAGATCTAGACAGATACATTAAAAAAAAAAAATGAAACTCGACCACCAACTTACACCATACACAAAAATAAACTTAAGATGGATAAAAGACTTAAACACAAATTGCAACGCAATAAAAGTCTGAAAGGAGAACATAGGCAGGAAAATCTCAGATATTCTATACAGCAGTATTTTCACCAATATGTCCACTACAGCAAGGGGCATAAAGGAAAGAATAAATAAATAAATGGGATTTAATCAAAACAAAAAGCTTCTGCATGGCTAAAGAAAATATCAGCAAAATGAAAAGGGAACCAACTGTATGGGAATATGTATTTGCAAATGATATCCTGGGTGAGGGTTTGCTCTCCAAAATATATAAAGAACTCACATGACTCCACTCCAGGAAGACAAACAACTCAATTAAAAAATGGGCGAAGGACCTGAACACACATTTTCCAAGGAGAACATAGAGAGCGCCCAAAAACGTATGTAAGGATGTTCAGCTCACTGGCCATTAGAGAGATGTAAATTCAAAACACAATGAGATACCACTTCGCACCAGTGAGAATGGCCATCATTAACAAATCAACAAACAACAAGTGCTGGTGAGCTTGTGGAGAAAAGGGAACCCCAGTACACTACTGGTGGGAATGCAGATTGGTTCAGCCACTGAGGAAACTGTATGTAATTTCCTCAGAAAACTAAGGAGTAACTGCCTTTTGACCTGGCAATTCCCCTGCTGGAATTATACCGTAAGAATCCTGAAACACCAACTCAAAAAGAACCTATACACTCCACTGTTCACAGAAGCACAATTTACAATAGCCCACCCCACATACAGCATCACAATCTAGCAACTGGGTTGCCTCACCCTGGTAAACACCTAAGGCTCCGCCCCTCACTACATAACAGGTACGACAAGACCTCTCCCCCAAAAAATGGCTCAAACAGAAGAACAGATCAAAGCCCCAGGGCCAATGCATCTAAGCGAACAAGAGATAGCCAACCTATCAGATGCACAGTTCAAAGCACTGGTGATCAGAATGCTCACAGAACTGGTTGATTTTGGTCGCAAATTAGATGAACAAATGAGTACTACACTAAGGGAAATGAAGGAAAACGCACAGGAAACCAATAGAGATGGGAGGAAAACTGGAACTCAAATGAATGGAGTGGACCAGAAGGAAGAAACAAACAACCAAACAGAAAACAAGGAAGAAACAAGAATTCAAAAAAATGAGGAGAGGCTTAGGAACCTCCAGGACATCTTTAAACGTCCCAACATCTGAATTATAGGGGTCCCAGAAGGGGAAGAGGAAGAGCAACAAGTGGAAAACTTATTTGAACAAATCATAAAGGAGAACTTCCCCAATCTGGCAAAGGAAATAGACTTCCAGGAAGTCCTGGAAGCTCAGAGAGTCCCCAAGAAGTTGGACCCAAGGAGGAACACGTCAAGACACATCATAATTACATTACCCAAGATTAAAATTAAGGGGAGAATCCTAGAAGCAGCAAGGGATAAGGGGACAGTCACCTACAAAGGAGTTCCCATCAGACTGTCAGCTGATTTCTCCAAAGAGACTTTACAGGCAAGAAGGGACTGGAAAGAAGTATTCCAAATCATGAAAGTCAAGGACCTACATCCAAGATTGCTCTATCCAGCAAAGCTTTCATTTAGAATGGAAGGGCAGATAAAGTGCTTCTCAGATAAGGTCAAGTTCAAGGAGTTCATCATTGCCAAGCCCTTATTCTATGAAATGTTAAAGGGCCTTATCTAAGAAAAAGAAGATAAAAAATATGAACAGTAAAATGACAGCAAGCTCACAGTTATTAACAACCACACCTAAAACAAAAGCAAACTAAGCAAAAAACTAGAACAGGAACAGAAACACAGAAATGGAGAGCACATGGAGGGTTAGCAACAGGGGAGTGGGAGGAGGAGAGAGGGGAAAAGGTACAGAGAATAAGTAGCATAGACGGTAGGTAGAAAATAGGGGGAGGGCAAGAATAGTATGGGAAATGTAGAAGCTAAAGAACTATGACACATGGACATGAACTAAAGGGGTGGGTTGTGGGTGGGACGGGGGTGCAGAGTGGAGGGGAATGAAGCGGGGGAATGGACAACTGTAATAGCCTAATAAATAAAATATATGTAAAAAATAAATAAAATATACATAAGAAAATTTAACTTCTTTAAAGGAGAGACATTCTATAGTCCCTCTGTAGAATAGAACTATATCCTTCACTCCATGCAATAACTCTACAAAGTAGGCCATGAGAAACAGATAATTTTGAGTTATAAATGAACTCAAAATTATCTAACTTGATCTAAATATTTATTTTACAGAAATTACATCATTTTTTCTGAAGAAGAAACTGATATTTAGAAAGTTTAGGTCACTGGTGGTCCCATGATTTTGGACTCTTAGGGCAACACCCTTTTTAGTTAATCTTGCTTTCATTTACATGTGTCACTGAATTCTCAGAACAAGCCCAGGAGATGCTAGGTCATACATTTATCATCCCTGTTATGGCTGAGACAACATGAGGGTGACAAACAAGGAAGGGTAATTTGGTGCATTGATTCTCTCATTTCAAAATTATACCTTTGTAACTCACTATTATGCCAGTGTCATGATGAAACTGATCAACCAAATGAAAGAACAAAAAGTCTAAAACAGGAAGTACACTGCTTAACTATTTTTAAATTAACTCAAAGAAATAGTTAATTGTGGGTACTCAAACAAGAGTCTATAAATTAGAAGTTTTTTGAGACCCCTGTTTTAATATTAAATAAAATAAAGCTTAAACTGCTCCGAAGATATTCATGGCTGTCTACTTCTTGCACAGATACAACCTACACACTGAGGGTGCATCTTACCTCAGTAAGTCTGATGACACCAATCTAAGTCACAACTTCTCAGTATAATTTTCTCCAGTAAATCACATTTAGAATTTTGTAATAAATTCACTGATTCTCAAAGACTTAAAAACTCATGGCCCTGGCTGGTGTAGCTCAGTGGATTGAGCGTGGGCCTGTGAACCAAAGGGTTACCAGTTCAAATCCCAGTCAGGGCACATGCCTGGGTTGTGGGCTAGGTCCCCAATGGGAGGTGTGGGAAAGGCAACCACACATTGATGTTTTCCTCACTCTTTCTCCTTCCCTTGCCCTCTCTCTAAAAATAAATAAATAAAATTCTAAAACAACAAAAAAACCCTTGTAACTGCTAACTCCTATGTCATAAAATACATAGATAATGTACTGTGAAATTTATACAGACATGCTGTTTTATTTACTAATTAAATTGTACATGCACATATAACTGTACTCAATATTTACTTAGTGACAATAATGTAAAATAAACTATTAGAAGCTCCCAGGCTCAGATTACTTCAGAAGGGTTATTACGCATTAAAAAATATCAAGTAACAGCAAAACCAGCTTGTACCCTTTTTTAAAGTTGATATTCAATTACAGTTGATATTCAATATTATTTTATATTAGTTTCAGGTGTACAGTATAGTCGTTAGACATTTATGTAATTTTTGAAGTGATTCCCCCCAATAAGTCTAGTACATACCTGGCATCATAGTTATTACAATATTATTGACTATATTCCCTAGACTGTACTTTACATCCTGTGACTATTTTGTGACTACTAATTTGTACTTCTTAATCCCTTCACCTTTTTCACCCAGTCCCCCAACCCTCTACCATCTGGCAACTAACTATCAGTCTGTTCTCTGTTTCTATGAGTCCATTTCTGTTTTGTTTATTTTGTCTTTTTTGATTCTACCTAAATGAAAATCATATGGCATTTAAAAATAGCTTGCACTCTTACATAACTAAATGTTATTAACTATACAGTAAGTATTCTTAGTAAGAGATCACGGGATGAAAAGCCAAAGTTAGGAAATCTGAACTATAAAATTTATTTTCTGACATGAAAGAAATAATGTAACTTCTCTGTACTTCAGTTTGCTTAGTTTTAAATAAAATAGAAACATTTATACTTTGTAAGATGTACACACACACACACACACACACACACACACACACACACACACAAAACAGAGAAAAGCATAGAGAGTGTGACTCAAGGTCAACCCATAGAAAGTGGAAATGCGTGGAGTACCAAGATCAAAAGAGGACTGTTTGGATCATTAAACAATTTATACATTAACATTTAGTGTTAACGTATAAATTTCAATGTTTTGATATATTTTAATATCATTTTCAGTACTTGATCTGTAAAGACTCACTCAAGAAATTTATACCATAAAAAGCACGACCTTTAGCGAAAAGCAGTAGATTACCTATATCCAAGTAACAAATAAAGAGCAAAGTGTGACTAATTCATTTTCTCTCTATATCTGAGTAAAAATGGGGGGAAAAAAAAAGACTCACCTTTGCCTGCAGGCTGAGGTACTGCAAATCCAGGCAACAGAAAGGGTGCCCCTGTGGTAATCCCAGCTGGTTTTAGTTCACTTACACCATATGTTGTTAGGGAAGTTATCAGATTAACCAGATCTTTCAAGGCATCTTTGGATTCTGCCTCTTTTGCTTGTTCCAATCTAGAAAAAGTATAATTTAGCAAATATTTTTTCTAGTTATAGCCTGAAATTTAACAAAGAAATTTCCAGCATTTATATGCAGTAAATAAATATATAAAGTGCACCAAGAAGTTTCTTTTTACAATTTTCCCCATATAAAAACACTTTTTTCAAATCTACACATTTTAAGACATTATGGTATATTTGAAAAAAAAATATACCAATGGTTAGAAGGCCTGATTGATAACAAATGCTGATTTTGCCACTAGCAGTGTTATTTTAGGTAAATGAATAATCTTTGGAAGAAAGTCTCTATAAAATAAAAGAAATAGATTAAATATTTCTTAAATTCCCTATAAGCTCTAAGGTCAACAAAAATCCTTATTAATCATTTCTTTCATAAGACATTTTCTGTTAACAATTTTTAAAAATGAATTCCTTGAAGAGGGTTCTAACAGTTTTATCTATATTTCATTAATTTATTCAGATACTCATTAGAGTACATTTAAATAAAGCTCTGAGAATCTATCAGTTTTTGGAAACAATCATTAATTCCTTTAAAGAAACACTGTAGTTATAATGGGATCATCTTTGGACTCTGGCTTTCCTGAGAACACAAAATGGGGTGCAAAAATACGTTTTTTAAATAATATGTTATATTGGTGTTTTCCTCAACAGAACTAATTACTCCCATTAAAATAAACTTTGAAAATGCACAAAGTAAAATAAAAAAATATGCTTAGCTTCACAACTCAAAGACATGGTTAATGATGTTATATTATTTAAACTTGTCTTTTTTTTAATGTGAAGGTTTTAATAAATTTTTCATACCATATGCAGAATTTTGTAAACTGTTTTTTTTTTCATTTGTTAGTGTTATACACATTTCTCCATGTTACTGTAACTCTATAGATATGCTTTTAATGGTCAGGGAGAGCCAACCACAGATTTGGGGAGAGGGAAGTGGGACAGCTAGTGGAAATTATAACAAAGGAGCACTAACATACATAAAATTTCATCTAAATTTAAGATTATAGCTTTATGATATAACCACAAGTGAAACTGTTGTGTCAAAGTATTAACATTTCTGAAGCTCTTGATAACATCTGGTCAACCTATGTTCTCAAAGGTTTGCACCAATTGATATCCGCCTAGGAACGTGAAATAGTTTCTTCATCAACTATGATATGTTGCTTGTAAATTATGAAATAATATGCAATATTATATTCTTGGCGGTTGCTTAGTACTAAATAATAGCAACTAGGCTAAACTGGTGTTAGAAAGAAAAGTTTAAAATAGTGCTGGTTTACAATACATCAAATGACTTAAAAATAACTGATTGCTCAGGGAACAACTAGTGAGGCATCAGCATCTTTTTCCTAATAAATTTGTAACCAGCCACCTTCTGTACACGCACAAAATATTTGGGATGGAGAGCAGGGCTAGTGAAACATTTTAGATTAATTTGTTTTACACATACATTTGTAAGGTCTCACTAAATCTACATAATTATTCTTGTTATTATCTATATTAGTAACGACACTGAATTACTAATAAGTAAAACCAAAAATATAATTAAACAAGAAGAGCTTGTACTTTCAGAGATATTAATTAGTAGATAAACTCTATTTCCTCATCTACTAATTGCTTCACATCTAACCTCTGATTCCACCATGTCTGCAGCCTGCATTTGACAACTTAATTCTAAACTCACTTTTTCTACTCTATTGGCAGAACAGGAATAAAAAGAAGTGATTAAATCCAAGAGTGGAAAAAGTATACATTAAATAAGTGATTACTTCCTTTTTTTCCTAACCACAAACTACATAGTTTCCTTTGATGCAAAAGACTGAGTAGACATTTAAAATATATTCTTGAATTGTGGGATTTTACCTAAGCAAGAGATCACAAAGGAAATTATATCCTTGCCATATCCGAAAATCATCCAAAAGAGTTTGGGAAACATCACTGGAATCTTTGAGAAAACAAGAAAGCCCAGCAAACATTTCAACAATTTCTAGGGGAGACAGGTCATCTGATTGCTGCATATTCTGAACACATGTAGATAAACATTCTTTTTCTGCAAGAATAAATAAATAAATACACATTATTTATGTCAATTGCTTAAGAAAACTTTCTTGAGCTTCTGAATCAGTGTTTAATGAAACATAAAATTTTAATATATCTATAAAATACTGTAAGATAAATGTTACACATTCTTAAAGTTAACTGTAAGATTCAAATTCCTTGGGAAAGCTCTGCCTCTAAGTAGTAAACAAAGGGTAATAAAGGAAGTGTGGAAAGATAGCTGCATTTTATTATAGTTTTTATATCATTAAACAAAATGCCTGTCTGCTGCCAAATGGTAATTTTTAAAAATATATTTTATTGATTGTGCTATTACATTTGTCCCATTTCTCCCCCAGCATTCTCCTCCACCCTGCACACACCCTCCCACCCACATTCCCCCCTTTAGTTCATGTCCATGTGTCATAAGTTCTTTAGCTTCTACATTTCCCACACTATTCTTGCCCTCCCCCTGTCTATTTTCTACCCACCATCTATGCTACTTATTCTCTGTACCTTTTCCCCCTCTCTCCTTCTCCCACTCCCCTGTTGCCAACCCTCCATATGAACTCTATTTCTGTGGTTCTGTTCCTGTTCTAGTTCTTTCTTTTGTTTTAGGTGTGGTTGTTAATAGCTGTGAGTTTGCTGTCTTTTCACTGTCCTATTTTTTATCTTCTTTTTCTTAGATAAGTCCCTTTAACATTTCATACAATAAGGGCTTGGTGATGATGAACTCCTTGAACTTGACCTTATCTGAGAAGCGCTTTATCTTCCCTTGCATTCTAAATGACAGCTTTGCTGGATAGAGCAATTTTGGATGTAGGTCCCTGCCTTTCGAGACTTCAAATACTTCTTTCCAGCCCCTTCTTGCCTGCAAGGTCTCTTTTGAGAAATCAGCTGACAGTCTGATGGGAACTCCTTTGTGGGTGACTGTCTCCTTATCCCTTGCTGCTTCTAGAATTCTCTCCTTCATTTTAATCTTGGCTAATGTAATTATGATGTGCCTTGGCGTGTTCCTCCTTGGGTCCAACTTCTTGGGGACCCTCTGAGCTTCCTGGACTTCCTGGAAGTCAATTTCCTTTGCCAGATTGGGGAAGTTCTCCTTTATTATTTGTTCAAATAAGTTTTCCACTTGTTGCTCTTCCTCTTCCCCTTCTGGTACCCCTATAATTCAGATGTTGGGACATTTAAAGATGTCCTGGAGGATCCTAAGCCTCTCCTCATTTTTTTGAATTCTTGTTTCTTCCTTGTTTTCTGTTTGGTTGTTTGTTTCTTCCTTCTGGTCCACTCCATTCATTTGAGTCCCAGTTTTCCTCCCATCTCTATTGGTTCCCCATGGGTCTTCCTTCATTTCACTTATTGTAGCCTTCATTTGTTCATCTAATTTGTGAGCAAAATCAACCAATTCTGTGAGCATCCTGATCACCAGGGCTTTGAGCTGTACATCTGATAGGTTGGTTATCTCTTCATTGCTCAGAGGAATTGGCTTTGGGGCTTTGATTTGTTCTCAGGTATGAGCCATTTTTGATGTTTGTTTTGTTTTGTTTTGTTTTTGGTCTGGTTGCGGCTGTTATGTAGTAAGGGGTAGAGCCTTAGGTGTTCCCCAGTGCAGGGCAGCCCAGTCACTGGGTTGTGAGGCTGTACGTGGGGGCCGGGTGGAGAGGGAACAATGGCGCCTGCTCAACTCTCTCCTGGATTCCAGTCCCCTCCGCCACTTCCCCTTCTCCTGGATTATCTGCGTGCCTGAATGTGGGACCACCTGATCAGCCAGCCACCTTGCGCAGCCTGACTGGGTCTGCACAGTTGCCACCCTGTGCCTGGGAACTGCCAGCCACTGCTGCCTGCATTCCCAGGTCCGCACCTCCACTTTTTCCTCTTACCGGGCTGCATGAATGGTTGTTGGACTTCCGTACAGTTCAATTTTCTATTAGCTCTGGTTGTTTTCTTATTTCTAAATATTTGTTGTCCTTAATTTTGGTTGTGAGAGGAGGCACAGTGTGTCCACCTATGCCTCCATCTTGGCCAGAACCCAAATGATATTTTTTATCTTTTACATTAATACAGTAAAAGGATGTAAAAAAATTAAAAAACTCTCTTTTAAGTTTAAGATGACAAATCCAATAATTAGTTTACAGTTCAAATTAGAGTGAATATGGACCAATGAGATACAGAAATACTTCAGGAAACAAAGTTTTAAAAATTATGTTTGTGCTATATATTACTAGTTTAAAACACAAACATCACCACTGACTTTGGTGACTTGAGTCATTTCAAAGACTTTTCCTCTCCTTATCTTTAATGAAATTCACTTGTCTAAAGTAACCCAGTTTCACATAACAAATGCAACAAAGACTGAACACAGGAATGGAGGCAAGAAACACAATGGAGAATTTCTCTTTAGTGATGCTAGAGAATCTACCTTATTTCAATTATGCTGCATTAAACAGATTATTATCTGTCTACTTATGAAATATCTTCAGAAAGACTTTTAACTATAGCATCTCGAAAAACCTTTTTCTTCAATAAAAGAGAAGGGAAGAATAGGATATGAAACAGAATTCACATTATATTATAAATGAGTATTTATATAAAAACAAAATTATCTTTACTTTTGTATCCTTGCTTGGACAAAAATTTCTCACATTTGAAATGCCTCACAAATAAAAAATAAATATTTTTCTCTTGGTAAATACAGTGTTTAATTTAAAATAGAATTTTTGGAAAATTAAGAGATAAAAATAAACATGTCATCATATAAGGAAAAGAAAAGTAAAAGAAATTTAGAGCACCTAAATTAATAAAGAGATATTCACCATGAATATACTTCACTACATTGACACTAAGACCATGGCGGGATATGGTCATAAGGACTTCCCCAGCGCTCTTCCTCCAAGGCAGGTTGTAGGGCGGGCACCAAGAGGTTATTGCACTGAATAAAAGCTGGAGATCATCTTTTTGAGCCAGCTCCTCTGCTGGGGAAACAAAACTGCAGAGTTTCACTAAGATCTAAAAAACAAAACAAAACGAATGTGTATATAAATGAAAGGTTGGGGAAAGAAAGAAGCCAGAACAGGACTACATCTGACCGTTAAAAATTCTGAAAGTTTGGAGTTAATACTGAACGATACCATTAAACCCACAATGATGAGTGTTCTACCTTAAGCAGCATTGATAATAAACAACTGTAATTTAGAAGCAGGTTATGCTAAGACAGTAAACCAACCTTACTTTGATCAATTTATTAAAAGAAATGTTCTATGTTTACCATCCTCTCTTCATTCTGGTATTTTTGCATACCTTACCTTGAGTGGCATAAATCAACAATAACAATCAAGGTCAATATTTTATTTTTCTAATTTAGTTCACTAATTCTTAGTTTGTCACAGGTGAAATGTAACTGTCTGCTCTAAAAGGGCAGTTTTAGAGAAAAGAGAAAGTGAAAATAATAAAACTTAAAAACATAGAAGTATTTTCAAATCAGTCCATTTCTATACAAGGAGAAGGGAATATTAGAATAACAAAATCATCTTAATTCATAAATAGCTTTTAATTATGTCTAGTGGCCAACATTCTTCTAAAGTCTAGCTTTCAACACTTTCTAAATTCTGGAATGAGAACCCTTTTCTTAACTGTGAATTGTAATATATACAGAGTACAGTGTTCACAGCACTAAGTGCCTGCTACTTGGGGAGTATGGCTATGGTTGCTAATCTCAAAGGGTTTTCTCTTCAAACCTCAAGTCAGTGGAAGGAAAGGTTAACTTTTATTCTCTATGCTAAATTATCTAATCTAAATATTTTAAAATATATATAATGTAAATAAAATAATTTATGAGGTAATTTTATTCTTTTGAAAGAAAATGCTTCAGGAAATTTATTCATTATCTGTGGGGAAACTGCAACATAGAAAAAAGTATTTGGTATAGCACAGGGGATATAATCAATAATATTGTGATAACTATATATGGTGCCAGGTGGGTACTGAAAATATTGGAGGGAACATTCTATAAAGTACATGATTGTCTAACCACTATGCTGTACACTTGGAACTAATACAAAGCAATATTGAAAGTAAACTGTAATTGAAAAATAAAAAGTAGTTGAAATATCATGTTTTGTCTGAGAAAACTAAGTCTTGCTTTTACTATCTCCTTCAACACAAAAATTTAATTAAATATAAGAACTTTCTAAATCATAGATGCCAAGTATCAGGAAGACAAAAAAGGATTAAGAATTCAGACAAACAACAACACTTATTAAGTCAGTAATACAGGCATTCCCTCTCAAAACAATGCCTGGAGATCCTGCTGGATACTTAATGTGCATTAACATGTATAATATGTGTATTTTTCTCAGATGTATCAAATGCAACATACCAGCTATAAGAAAAAAAGAGTTAGTTGCAACAAAAAGATATATGCTCAGAAGAGTGTATTGATTTTACTTTTCCTTGGTTCTTACACTTTTTTCCACATCAAATCTGTGTGTTTAAAAATAAATTGGACTTAATTCTTTGAATTTACTGACTCTAAAGACAACCGTTCTGTTCTTAATCTTTAGAGGCAAAAGGATTCTTACAAATAACCTAGTATAAATCTTTCATTCTATAAACTAGGAAACTGAAGCATGTGCATCTCATTCTTCTTCTGCCCCTCCACTACCATTTCTACTTGTAGGGGCTCTGTTACCAAGTCCAGCCAAGTGTGGCAGGGCAACAACTGGCCACATCAACACACATGAAAAATAAAAATCAAAATAAAGACCAAGAACTGAATGCCTATATGACACAATACCAACTGCTAAGGTCCCAGGAAACCATCCGTCACATAATATAAACATTGGGATTTGACCTATCAAAAACACTTTGTGTTCAGAAAACACTTAATAAGTTTGATTTTCTAGACAAAATGATGAGAACAAAGTCCAGCCTGTGCTGAGAAAGGGAGACGATGTGAGGCACTGAAGGAGAACAGGGAGAAACAGTGGGAGAGCTTGATTTTTGGTTTTGTTTTGTACCTTTTGGGTTTTATTTATTTATTTTTGGAGAGAGGGGAAGGGAGGGAAAAAAGAGAGGGAGAAAAAGATTTATGAGAGGGAAACATCCATTAGTTGCCTCCAGCAGGCACCCAGACCGGGAACCAAACCTGCAACCCAGGCATGTGCCCTGACTGGGAATCGAACCAGTGACCTTTCACTTTGCAGACGACTTGGACAACATCCAACCAACTGAGCCACACCAGGCAGGGAAATCACTCCCCTGCTTCTGCTGTGCTTCACAGCCAGGTTACCAGCTTTCTGTAAATGGAGAGTTTCATTTAATTCTCTGGGAATTCCTTTCGGCCGTCACATTCAATGATTCCAATTTGCTAAAATGAATCTCACATTTACTTGAAAGTTAGGACGCACTGTTTTCAAATACAGAAAAAAAAACTAAGTTTTAGAAGAATTCTTTGCTATATTTATTTAGTATTAAATATATACAATTCAGCTTCCATTTAGCCTAAACATTAATTACTTCTTTAGAAAGGCTTTATTGAAATAGAGCTACTAATCTAATCAGCAATGTCCACAAGCAGCTTTATATTCTATACGATTTACTCTTTTACTTATTCCCACTGCTTTTCTCATCCAATCTAATTCAGGAGTCCGATAAACCTGAGTTCTAATCCTATTTCTGCCATTTGCTCACAACACCATTTTGGGGAAAAGCAAGCATTTTAAAGTCATGGGTTGTTTTGCAAATTATGAGGTAAAAGATTTAAGTTAACCACTAGTACAAAGGAATCTAATAAATCAAGCGTTCAGTAAGTATTTGCCAAAGCTGTATTTTATTGATTAACCTGTCTTTTCCTTTTTAAAACTGCCTTAGCCTCCTTCTACCCTCCTTTCATTGCCAGCACCTCTACAGAGTTGAGTACTGCCTGCAGTAAATGTCCTGATTACAGGAGGTACTCCACCTCATCTACTGTCCTCTCGCCTGGTGATGGCAACAGTGGCAATCACAGGCACTTCATTTCTTATCTACTATCTCCTAAGCAGAAAACTGTAGCTTTGTATATTATTTCATTTAACCCTCACAAAAACCCTTTAGGTAATTATGATTATCTTCATTTTAGAAGTGAGAAATCTGCATCTTAGGTTACATAATTTCAGAGACTGTATTCAAGGAGGTTTTTTTTTTATTGAGGTGAAAACACATGACATAATTTACCATGTTAATCGTTTTTAAGTACAGAGTATATTAGTATTAATTATAAGCACACTATTACACAACACACCTCTAGAACACTTTCATCTTGCAAAACTGAAACTCTATACTAACTGAAAATAATTTTTCCCCACCCCACAGCCTGCCAACCATCATTTTATTCTCTAAGTGTTTGACCACTTTAGATACACATAAATGAAATCATACAGTATTTGTCTTTTTGTGTCAAATGTGTTTGCTAACAGTTTAATAGATCTAATAGGTACATTTAATTATTTGTAATTTGCTTGCTTTAAAATTTTTCTCCCCCAAAAAGGATGATTACAATGATAACAATATTTCCAAAGGTCTATTTAAACCTTTGTTAACTGCTAATGCTATTTATTAAAGGAATGGTAGCAATGGTGGGCAAGAGGGATTTACAGGCAAGGAACACAGGAGGTAGCAGCAGCCATTAAAACCATCTTTTCTAAGTGAATTATTTATAGACTAGGGATTTCCTGTATATAGATAGCAAGAGAAGAGAACTTCTTGACATTATAAGAAATATTACCCCAAACTTAATGATTATCAATAGTTTTCCTTGCTTAGATCATTTCACAAATGTTATGCTATATCCAAGGTTAACTTAATAATTAAATGTGTCAGAGAAACAAACTTAACACACACCTCACTCAAATGTTCCTCAAAAGGAGTGTGCAAATTCAACAAATGTGACAATTACATGAGATAAGGACAATTTATATTAAACAACATGAAATACTATAGAAAATGGAAGACATCTATTTAAGGAGTGCACCTGTCTCACTTTAAACAGAGTGGTACAGATGGCTAGGGGAATAGCACCATTCATACCTGTACAAAAACTTTCTGGAGTAGTCCACGACGTTCTGCTAGAGGTAGCTCATTCTGTGCACCTCCCACTGCCTCAGGCACATGTGGAAGGTCAAAAAACAGATACAAACATTTAACCAGGGTGGAAGGCACTGACATCGTTGTCATGCAGTCCACAGTTTTCTGGAAAACAAACCAATAAGTAACTGAATAGGAAGATAAACAGAAAGACAGACATAATTGTAATTGATACAGCTGAGTAAGCTCACAAATTTTAAGCCAGAAGCGAAATCACAAACTCTAATTTTAATCCAGAAAATATGTATTAAAATAACATTTTAAGTGCCTGAAAAAATGAAAAATGAATGCATGTGGACAAATAATCATTTCTCATTTGGACAAATTTGCTTTAATTAAATATTAAGATGTATCTCTTTGTTATTACTAAATTACTTAGTAATTTGCTATTTATTTATTAAGAGGTAACATGTTTCAAAGAACATAAGCTTTAGGATTTAGAATAAAGGAACTTAACCATGAATCTGGCAAACTAATTTTGTTGGATCTTTTTTCTCCTATAAAATGGATATAATGGTACATACTTCTTATATGTATGTACCATTATATACTTACATACTTCTTATAGGGTTAATATGAGGATTATATAAGATAACAAATGCACAGACATATTAAAAACTAAATTATATATTAGTCGTTGCTTTACTATCACTTTAATGTTATTTTTATTATAGATTTGTGGGGTCGGAAGGGCATTTGAGGAATATAGCTATCACTGACACACACACAAATCTCTACATTATTTTCAAGGATTTTTACAGGAAGAAATTCCTGACCTCATGGTGAACATCTCAGTATTTTTAAGAAGCAGGCTATAATAATTATCAAATTTTTTCCATGGTGCAATTTGGAATAAAAAGTTTAACCATGCTGGAGGTCAACAGGTTGTACTGTCTATTGATCAATTTATTAGCTTTTTCAACATTTACTGATACCTAGTGTGCGCCAGGCAGTGTGTTGGGAGCTGGGCATGCATCCCTATACTTCAGAAGACTGTAGTCTACCAGCAGAAGCAGGCTCATCAATAACCAATTTAATCTCTTATGTGTAACAGTGGTAGTACTTACAGGCTAATATAAAAGGGAAGCATTAACAATGCCAGGAGTGAAATGAAAAAGTGTAAAAATTAAAATAAGAGGGGAACGTACAAAGAAGGTTAGGTCATATAATACAGTATGTTTCAGGAACCTGAATCCAAAATTGCTGACTCTGGAAAAGCCATAACAGTAATGTGTAAACTTTAGTAAGTGTTCATTATATATTGTAACAGTCATAAGGCTAAGCGTTTTATACTATCTTATCTTCTTCTCCAATCATCCCCATGAGGCAGATTCTATTACAGCATGATTCCTATTTTACAAATAAAGGGATTGAGGCTCATCACTTACACTTCCTGCCTTATGTTAGGGTTGGTTAAGTGGTTCGCAGTGACGTGGGCATCCTGTACCCCATTCTGACTTAATTTTTATTTTGTTGGCATCAGAGACTCAATGAAATGAAACCAATAAAGAAGTAACAGAACCAGATTTCAGAGAATTAGTGGTGGTAATGTAGATCACAAGTTAACTATATAGAGCAGGAAGGCTGAGCTAATGATTAAGAAACAAATACAGAAAACCCTTTGAGACAGGGACTGCACTAATGCAGTAGCAAGATGGAGAAGAAAGAGAGCCTAAAGGACAATCCATTGCAAGCTCTGGCCCCTTTCCACAGAGCCAATATCATTTCCTATCTCTAATATTCAAAACCCTCTGCTTTTCCTACAATTTGCTCTTTAAACATCCATGACTCCACACATCTAAAGTTTGGTTTAAATGTCTGCTCATATCTGAAATTTTCAATTATTCCTCATCTTTCCTCCCGTCTTCACCTACAACATTTATAATTCTCACATTTCTATATTCACAGCATATACCCCACCACTGCATTTTACAGTATTATCTTCATCAACTTCACCTGTCTGTCATCTACATGTTAACTCAGAACCACGTTTTATTTGTCTCTGTGTTTCACAGCTGCCAACAGAAAATAGCACACAAACAAAAATGTCTGCTCAAGACACAACACAAAATTTTTTTAAAGGTCTCTTTTTGCAGTTAGATTATTGGTAGCCTTCCCTTCCTGTTAAGTTAAGCAAAAAGGCATAATTTTTCAATTCTCATCTTATAACTGATAGATTGAAAGTACAACTTGGAATTCAAATTGGTAACTGGCAACATTTGTAATTTTAAAAAAGTGGTTAGGTTTCTCTCCTGATTCTTCTCTTATACTTTTAAGGCAATCTATCCATTCGTGCATGTTTTAATTAAACCACACTTAATTATTTTCTACTATGTGTTAGGTATTATGGTTAGGACATAGTCTTGGCTCATAATGGAGAAAGAAAAACATAGTATCTACAGAAAATATGAATAAAACAGAAATATGCCAATTAAAATTATAATTTTATATTTTATTCTAAACCAAACCAAGTTTTGGTACAGTAATATAGAGGCATTTATAACTAGCATCAACAGCAAATAAAATTGATATATTGATAGTCATCTGATATGGTCATAGCTACATGGAAATAATGGGCCACTTTAGGGTTATCTGAAAGTTAGTTACTTAGGGTGAACAAACATCTCCATTTGCTCAGGACTGAGGGGATTTCTTGGGATGAGAGGTTTCTATGCTAAAACTCAGAAAATACCAGGTAAATCAGGACAAGTTGTTCAGATTCTTTTTCTAATTAAAAAAGAAAAAAACAAGCCAGTAAACAAAAAAGGGAAACGATGCATTCCAAATGGGAAGAAGCCCAGCTGCTACTTACTCTGAGCTAGTGACTTGTTTCAGAATACGGTTACTAAGAACTATGCATTGTTTCTGTTATGACAGGGTCACAGTCACCTTCATAGAGTCCATTATGAAATAATGTGAGGTATATGAAAGCCACTGTAATTTAGACACTAGCCATTCTCAAATGTATTGACTTTGATATGTAATTAAACTCTGAATTATAGAAGGCTGAATAAATTTCCTTCATCCCAAAAATATCACAGGTCAAAAATCAGGTATCCAAACAGCTCATAAATGAGTAAAAGCAACATATATCCTGACAGATGTTAAAAGCAGATTTAGAGGGGAAAAAAAATCTCCAGAATAAATCAAGTGGTGACTATATATTATACTGAAAATGGCAGTATTTTCTTATTTTCCTTAAAAATTAGAAATATTTAAATGTATTTTTCATTTATTTATTAGCTAAGTACCCTAAGCTGAATCTTAGATGATTCTTCTAAGCCAGAGCTTCCCTAACATGAGTAACAGGATTCTTGGGCTGGGCCTGATGAAGTCAGAGTCCTGGGCTCTTTATCTCCAGCCATAGGTGGTCCATCCTTTGCCCAGTGTGCTGTAGAAATGATATCATGCTCTACGTGTGTTATGATATGACAAAGGTAAAAAACAGCATTCTAGATTAGGCATTTCCTCATGTGTAAAATGTGTTAAGACATCAACCTCCTCACATGGATACTGTCAAAAGCATGAAATAATATGTAATAAAAATTAGAAGAGTATAATGATTATCATAAAATCTAATTTGGAAATTACAGTAAATTTAATTTTATGAAATCCTGAGAGGATAAAAAAAATAGTTTGAGTTATTAAACTTGAAACCAAAGAACGAACTCACCTGACCAGAGGAAGCTAACAAATTAATTGTCGTCAGAAGCATCCAGCCTCTACTGGCTTCTTCACTCTGATTGATTTCTAGGAATTGGACTATGGCCCGACTTGCAGCCTCTATAAAACCAAAGGAAAGTTTTAGGTGGGGAGTAAGGAATCACATATGAAGAGGGTCTTCGTTAAAATTTACAAAGAAATGGTCATTCACTAAGCGTGTCCTTTAAACCAGTACTGCTGCATGCTCTATGTCAAACATGTTAAAAAAGAGCAATGTTCCCATAGCACACATAAGTCTTTATAGTACTCGTATATCATCATATCAATAGAGAAGTGTAAAAGTCAACCTGTGTATTTTAGGGAAAGTTATGTCACAAACTACTCAAAGAGTCATGGAAAAGGTAAAATTTGAACTAACCCTGCCTGGGAAAAAAAGTACAGGTATACTCTACTTTTGAAGTTTGTATTAGGCCACTTTGCTCTTATGAAAGACCTGAATTAACATCTGTTGTTGCTAACCAAAAGGAATCAGAAAGAGATTTTTGCTTTTACAGAAAAGGGCAAAAAGTAAAAACAGTGCTCAGCATTTGTTTTGCAGGGGGCCATTATAAAGGCAGTGCACCAGGATCAGTGAGAGTGGCCTCGCCAAGCTCCTTCCCTGAGAACTACAATCTGCATCTCAGCATCAAGCCCCATAGCTTTGAACTGTGTCTGTGAGCACCTGTGCTTTATCTCCATTTGCTCTGTGCACTACTTAGCAAGATGTGTCTTAAGATATTGGAAAAGCCTAAGAGAGCTCTTAAGGATGTTACGCTTAGTGTAAAACTGGATGTAGTTAAGCATTCTGATCATGGGAAACAAAATACATTGTGTGTGTGTGTGTGTGTGCATGCTGAACTTGCTTGCATCCAATATTCATACTGTTTGCACACGGAGACAAAGAATCTTGAAAGGTACCAAAGTTACTACTGGTTCTGCTAGGAGTAAAGTGGTCTTTTTTAGGTGGCATCCAGTAATGAATAAAATGGACGTTCTGTTGCTTGAGTGGATTGATGGGATTTATCATATCATTCCTGCTTTTACTGTGTGTTAGTGTTATTTTTTAGGTGTGATTTGGTATGATTTGAAAGGTTATTTTTTTGGGTCTGGGAATAATCAATTTTTTTCCATATAAATTAAAGGTGACTGTTTCTTCATGTTATGCCATTTCAGCTTACGAAAGGCTTCACAAGCAAGCTCTACTTTTTTGGAAACAGGGAAACCTATATATGCTTGTCTAGTTAGTGGGGGCAGGGTGGGAAGAGAACAGACAGACAAAGAACCCAGTATTAAAACAAGTGTAGCTAAAGAGAAGAACATGACATGTACACATCAATATAAAGAATGGTAATAACATTGGGTTAACATTGTAGATCATCATATGTTGCGAATTAGATTCAAGTATCAACAGCAGTGATAGAAAATTGACACCTGTTGATGAAGGAAGGTAACTAAGGTGACTCTTTGGGTAAGAGGGAGAAATGCAGTTTTTTGAGCAAAGATGATGAAATAATTACTCTAAGACTATTAACTTAGTAATGTATATATATGACAAACTGGGAAGGCAGAGACCAGTGATGGTGATGGGGGCAAAAAACTGGAAGGGTGCCTTTGTGATACACACAAGTGGTGAAGTGAACAGAGAAACAGGGAGAGGATCATTCACAGAACTATAATGTTCCAAGAATCTTTGAAAGTAAATTTAGTTGATTATGTTTTTAGAGATAAGGGAAAATGGATAAATCCCCAACCATATGCGGGGGCCCCTGTCCTGGCGCCAGATGTGGGGGGGCTCCGCCCGCAGAGCCCCGTCCCTCCGTCACAGATGAAAATAAAAACTACCAAGATATGATCTGCTTGGGGAGGAGAGGTGGACAAACTCTCAGAGAAGAATGACCCAGAACCCCTTCCTCACTGGGCTTTTATTGGGTTTCAATACACCAGAATACAGGTATGTCAGGCGGCAAGGATCAAACAATGGTTAACATTTCAAAGAAATCTGAGGACTTAATCTGAGTCAGTGTCTGTCAAAAACAGGGGGTTGCAAAACTTTGGGAGACAATCTCATTTCCTCCTCGGACTCTTATCACTTAAGTGAGAGCACTCTTAGCAAAGCAGGTTTCACGGGACTTTACAAATTCTTTCTTATGCCAAATCACCCAGGGAACTGTCCTGGCCGGCACAGGGCTGCACCACTCGCCCTCATAGTTTCAGGCTTTAAGCCGATTAGGAAACAGAAGACATCTCCCAGATGGAAATGAGGACTCGGGCTACGTCAGAATAGCCAAGAAGGGGTGGGGGGGCAGTGCGAGGGTAGGGGGGGGCGGGGCAAGGGTCCATTACATCCTCTTTGCTGCAGCCCCCTGAGTCCTTCCATGAGAGCCTCCCAAGTGGTTGTGTCTGGCTTAGGTTGCCCCTCCCATGAGGAGTCTTACCCGTCATTGAATAACCAACCAAGCATTGGGGCCAGAGATGGATGAGGCAGAAGCAGCACTCCTGCCAGGGAGATAAGCTTTGTCTCCTTAGTAGGTCACGTCCTTGTGACAGAACAGACCCAGATGAAGTGGGTCCCTTGGCTCTTACACAGCCCACCATGGGGTGAGGGTTACAACTCCTGAAACCAGGCTGAACGGTCCACAACAACCATATACTTAATTTCATAAGCAGAGTTCATCAATTTTTATATTGATAACCAAGATGAGTTAAAGTTGTCAGAAAATAAGTCCTATCTGTTTACTCTAGATCAACTGTTAAGTCACTGATGTACACTTAACACACTTCATAGAGATGTAGAATACAGAACAAAACTGGATTGCATTAGAGGAATTTTTTTCTTTAATTTAAGACAAATAAGATAAAAGTGTTTTATTAAAGAACTGAATGAATACAAGACTTACATGTGGTACTGTGCTGGGCATATTTTATCTTTATATACTTTCATTTGAAGAAATATTTTAATAAGAAAAATTTTTGATTGCTTATCTTTACTGAATCTTAACTATATAACAAGCACTGTTAAGTACTTGTAAATGCAACTTATTTATTTGTTACAAGAACCATACGAGTTACTTTCTATTATTATACCCCTTATAACATATAAATTAAGAAATGGAGAAGGAAAATAATTTGCCTACAGTAAAATAGCTAGTCAGTGACAGAGCTTACATTCAAGTTCAGACTGTCTAACCTGTAAGAGACAAAATGTAGTGATAGAAAGAATTTACTGGAAATGAGAGATGCCAACAGAAGCCTGGCTTATTTCTAATATTTTGTATCTCAGCTGTTGAAATCATATTCATATGTTCACTGATTTACAGTTCCTAGCCCCTCTCTAGAAAATAAATGGCAAGGGAGCAGTCTCCTTGGCTGTTCACTGATGATCCTCAGTATGAAGTGCATCACTGCACTACACAGGCACTTAGTAAGTACCTGTTAAATGAGGGAATAAACCAACCTAAGTTGGTTAAAGAAGATGCACTGAGCTCAACTTCTAATGAACATTAAGAGGTTTGGATTTCTTATGAATAATAGAGATTCCTGGTAGTTTTGAAGAGAGGAGTAATAAAAAGAAAGCAATGTTTAAGACTGATTAAATTGTGAAGGTTCATGATAGAGGAAGAAAGCAAATAAAAGAATAACACTATGAAAAACTTCTCTAGCAATCATGGTTTAAGACCACTGGTAAAAGGTGACCTGCAAATTTTTCTTGCAAGCTTACAAGGGACTCTGCCATTTGATACATTACATGAGCCCTCTTTCCTTAATAGGAATTAAATGCTCATGTAAGGAAGACAACTCTTTCCTAGTTAGCTGTAATGATCAATTAAAGGCTGACATGTGATGCTTTCATTTCCTAGGCTTCTTCATAATTAAGCAGCTTTGGTTTTAAATTATATATTTCTAATTTTGTAACTCGACATCTCTAAAAACTACCTGGAATCTTCAAGTGATAATTTCATAGTTAAATCAATGTAATAAAATTCTGTATCACATACACAAGAAATCATTACTAAAGGAGCTGGTCACTACCACTTATGCTTCTCACAGACTGGGAAAAAGAGATTTTGAAGACCTGAAGTTACTTTAAGGGATAATTAAAGTTATTTTCCTGGTACAGAAGCTAGAAACCTATAGATAAGACCATTCTGAGTGAATCTGAATTCCACCCATATTATTACTATTAAAACAAAATTGGACAAATACATATTTTCACTGCTATTGAATAAGTTGCCAATTATACAATGAATGCTAATGTCTACTTTGAGAACCAAAACACCAAAAATGTACTCTTGGCTTGAAAAAGTTCTACTTATTTGATTAACGGCACAGTAGTGTGTGCTGTCTTCTATTTTGGTTGACAATGAACATTAAGGTATTCCTCAAGACAAATAATGGATTAAACCTTGCTCTCCTTGGGGCACATCTACTTGAATTTCCATTTCCAGTGAATTTTCCTTCTCCTTCTGAGGGTCCCCTTGAGACTTGTAACCAGGGGAGCAATGGGCAGTGGCAGCTCATTACAGGCTAACCCCCTGATCCTGTCTCCAAGGTCCCCCTTTCTCTGACTCTCCAGTCAGCTAACAGCAGCCCCACGTAGGCTCTCCTCTTGCTTCTTTACCCTAAGCCCCTCCTTGTTTTCACTGTCTTGAGCTTTAATAAAGGTACTGTCACAAAAAAAAAAAAAAACCCCTGAAGAAAAACTGTTGTTTGTTATTAAATATTACAACAGTTCAATCAATTACTGATCTGATAAATATGTGTGAAAAAACTTTGAACAAAATCAAGACAGTATAATTATTGACAGTATCCCTTTAACAACTTTATCAATTAAGTACTCTTTTTGAGAAGGTGGAGAAGACCTAAGTTACTTCAAGAATAATGTAAAATTTTATTATTTGGCTTTCAATTACATGCTTATACAGACAAAGAAATCTGGATAAGTAGTTGTGGTTGAATGATATGGAACAGATCTAAAACTGTAACTGATAAATCCTCTATATGTAACAAAAGTATTCAGAAGAACTATTTTATTTTCACCTACTAATTTCAGAATATTACCATTCAAAACACTTCAATGGACTCTCCCACTTTTTATTTTAAATAAATTAAGAAGCTGACTATAAAAGTAAATAACATTTAGTGGTATCTTAAAAATATATGTATACTGAAAAGTAATTTTAAAATAAATTTCCATAAATCAGTTTCTTAAAACTTAGAAAGAAAAACATTCCTAGTCAAAAAAATATTGCATTAGGATCTTTTAATTTCACTTATATTTAACAACTACAAATTTAAATGATGGTTTAACTTAAAGTTTTAAGAGTTAATGGAAAAACATATTATCCTATATTGAGAGCTGCCAATCATTTGATTCAAGCTTTTGCTTTCACAATTGCATTCTAGTACATATAGTTAGACTCAAAAATGCAGAAACGGAGTTAGAACTCATTATTAGATTAAATAAGAATAGAATGTAGACAATTTTAAAAGAACTTTAAGTTCCCAGTCTACATTGAGAGAATTTAAGTGAATTCCATTAGCATTTAGAACAATTTGGAAAACAAAATTTGTTAATAATAAATGCATTGCAACATTTTTTCCTTTGCAAAGTCCATTTAAAGCATAATCATTTTCAAACTTATGCTTTAGGATGACAATGTAAGACATGTTAATACTATCATTACACCTAGTTCATTAAGAAAGATACCAAGCCCTAAACAACCCTTCCCATCCACCTCCACTCCCCCCAAAAACCTTCCGTAAGTTAGTCAGAAACACAGTATTAGAATTCACAAGTTCCATGCTTCTTTTCATTTGATGATGCATAACCACACCTTAGGAATAAAATTACCTGAAGGTGTTGTGGCTTTGAAATCCCTGGAGGACAGCAGGGCACAATGTTCTTCTGTTTAAAAAAAAAAAAGGCTGGGTTGTCCAATGGGGATTTGCTACAGTATCCTAGTCCTACAACAACAAGGTGCATGAGACACCAACTGTACTCAGCAACACCTGGTTTCTCCATCACTGCAATGCTGTCCATTTTTTCTTGCACCACTGGGTTTAACAGTGGCACCTCACATGCACCAAAGTAATTAATCGTAAATTAAAGATAACTTTTCACAGGGGGGAACTTGCTGCTTCAATGATGTAAACTGATTATGTCACCTTAAAATTAAGCAGACTGCATATCTGAACTTAAAACTACATAAGAAAAAAATCTTAAGCTACTCCTCTATAAACAATATAGCCACAAAATTATGTGTTTTTCTCAAATTAGGTTAGAGTTACTATATATTTAACAAAAGCCACACAAAGGCAACAGCAAAGAGAGAATTAAGAAAGACAGAGAACTAGAACTGTGAAGTTGCCTTGTGCATTACAAATCAGTCTATGTACCCATGTTGTATATTGATATTTCCTTTAAGTTTCCTTTTTTAGTAACTTCTGATAGATTTAAACAAGAGAATTGCAGATAAGCATGGTTCCTACTGAGATATCTGTAATTCATATTAGAGGTGATCTGATAAAAAGACTTGATACGTGAGTAATGACTAGGTAACAAATAGCGAGTATTCCACACCAAATTCAGGAGTCATGGAAAAATAATCTTGCCCTGATGCCCAACACATACAGCTATTTTTCAAAGTAATAATAGAGTGCTCATGTCACCTGCTTTCTTGGAGAAAAATTTTAATAGTAATTGTAACAATTACTGTCAGTAACTTCCTATAAAATAAAAGGTTCCATGAAGAATCAAAAGTAGCCAAGTTCATGGCAACAGAGGGTAGAACGGTGATTCCCAAAGCCTGGGAGAAAGAGCAAATGGGGAGTTGCTGATCAATGGGTACAAAGTCACAATTATGCAACATGAAAAAGTTCTAGAGATCCGCTGTACAACACTGTGCTCATAGTTAACTGTACATTTAAAAACTTGTTAAGAGGGCAGATATAAGTTATGTGGTTTTTACTACAATATCAATTTACTATAAAATCAATCAATTAGAAAATAAGGGGATATGAAAGAGTTAGATGATTCAGGATGTACCTACATCTTGAACACCTAATTTTCTTTCTTTTTCTCTCTTTCTCTTTTTCTCTCCTTCCCTCCCTCCCTCCATTCCTTCCTTTCTTTTACCACAAATGAAAAGAAATCTTGTCCTGTCTGGTGTGGTTCAGTGGATTGAGTACTGCTCTGTGAACCAAAGGGTCGCTGGTTCGATCCCGGTCAGGGTGCATGCCTGGGTTGCAGGCCAGGTCCCAAGTAGGAAGCGTGCAAGAGGCAACCACACATTGATGTTTCTCTCCCTTTCTCTCTTCCTCCCCCACCCCCAAAATAAATAAATAAAATCTTAAAAAAAAAAGAAATCTCCATAATACATCTGGCCCAGGTAGCTCAGTTGGTTAGACCACTGTCCCATTACATCAAGGTTGCAAGTTCAATCCCTGGGCAGGGTATGTAAAAGAAACACCCAATAAATGCATAAGTGGAACAACAAATCGATGTTTCTGTCTCTTAAATCAATAAATAAAAAAGAAAAATAATCTCCATGAAGGTACTTGTGATAACACTGACCAAAAGAAACTTCCAATGTTCAAGACTAAAGAGAACAAGGATTCCCAAAGCCAGGGTAATTTAAGGCAAGTTTAGGAGATAGTCCAAAATTATGCTTTTCTCTTTTAAACATCAGTAAGGCTGGCTTTTCTAACACTGCTCCAATTCTCAAAGCATTAAAATGAATGGAGAGCAGAGAAATACTATGTCAAAGTCAGTAAAAATTTACTGAGTGCCTAATCTGTGACAAGCATTCTTCTAGGTCCGTGGTTTCCAACAGGTGTGCCACAAAATTTTTTAAAACATGCAATACCTGACTATTCAGTCAGAAGCACTGACTTCTTTTCCTATAGAATGTCAAATAAAAAAACTGACAACAGCCAACACGGCAATAGCCATCAGGTGTGAACGAAACAAAAATTATACAGTTTTTTTGTCAGATCAGCAAAAAATACATTTTCTGGTATGCCACAGAACTTTAGTAAGTAGCTTATGTGTGCCATCAGATGGAAAAGGTTGAAAATCTCTGTTCCAGATGATACAAAAGTAATTATGACAGAAAATAAAATTAAATAAGTAAATGAACAAGATACTTTAAATGATGACAAAGCTCTAAAGGAAGTATTTTAGGTGACTAAATAAAAAGTATACTAACTGGTATGCGGATAAGTAGAAATGATCTATTTGTGACAGGGAGGTTAAGAAAGGTTCCTCTTAATGGAGGTAAAATTCATACAAATTCAATTCAATTTCGCTGGATTCTAAAGTTAATAAATTTCAAAAGTTTAAAGCTAAAAATTACATGGAAGCACATAATATGAAAAAATACATCTAAAAATAGCTGGGAAATAAGATGTAATCGATGTGCAGGGTGTGTAAAGGGCACAGGGGGCTCTATGAGTTAGGTTTATAATTTCCTGGGAGCCTATAATTACTTTAAAATGAGAAGTTTTAAAAAACATGTATAGTTATTACTATAAATTACAGTGAGACGTCTACTTCACTTAGGACACTTTTCATTATTTCTCAAACATTGCCCTATGGATATAAAATTATACAGGGATTCAGGAAAACAACTCTCCGACACAGAAAAAGGTTTTCCTATAAACATGCAGGTGAGGTACTTACAGAGCAACAGAGAAGTAGATAAAGTTCTAGGAATTGTTTTCTAATCTAGGAATATCATTCAAGAAAGAAAATGCAATGACAGGAGTCAACTTGTGACAGAGAAATCTGTCTTATTTAAAATAGCTGAATCAGTATAAAACACTTATCTTCTATTTAAGACCACCTTCTCATTTCCACAGAAGGAACTGAAATCAGGAAAGAAAAAAGGATGCAACACAATTTGGGGAGGAGGTGATAGAAGACAGGGCAGGAAAGTATCTTGACAACTTTCATCAGACTTGCTTCAAGAACTGCAAAGATAATTAAAACTGTTACACCTGAAAATCCATACATCAATTCATATAATATAATGCTTCTGAAAAGGAATTTTGTCCTCAATCTAAAACCATTTAATGGCTGTCGCTCCAAAGACTTCATAATGGGCTCCAGTGAAAGATAAAACACTGTGACAAGCATTTACCCCTGTTTTCTTCTGAAACCCCACAGCTATGGCCTGAAATGTGTCCCTCCCAGAATTCACAGGTTGAAGCCCTAACTCTTAATGTAATAGTATTTGGTGATGGAGCCAATGGAAATTAATTAATTAAGTTTAAAAGAGGTCATGATGGGATCAGTGCCCTTGTAAGAAGGGAGGCCAGAACTGTTTCTCTCTCTTACAGGTGAGGCCACATCCAGAAGATGCCATCTGCAATCCAAGATTGCAGCAGAAACCCATCACTCTGACACTGGGATCCAGCCTTTCAGCCTCCAGAACTGTAAAAAAAATTTCTGTTGTTTAAGCCACCGGTCTTAATGTCAGCTGGAGCATGCTAACATACCCACTAAAATAGTTGTAGAGGGATTTTTTAAAAAGCATAAACCTGTAAGCACAAAGAGAATAGTAAAGATAAAAACAATTTTGAATACTAAAATAGTACAGAAGCTAATGGTAAGTGACTTAGTAAATTCTAGAATCTTAAAGTAAGTGCAGGAAAAACAACTAAACTACAATAGAACTACCAAGCAGCTCGGGAATTGGTGGCACTAGCTACCTTTCTTCAGAAGCAGAGCTGATGGGAAATAGTACACAGAGGATTGGTGAAAGTACTTTTACAAGCAGCTGGGAACACAGTGCAACATACAGATCATGTATCTTAGAAATTTGCACTTGAAAATTATATGACCCTGTCCACCAATGTCACTCCAATAAATGTAATAAATAAATGAATGAATGAATGGATGGATGGATGTCATTTTATAGAATGAGTAAACAAGTTTTTTTTCTTTTTAAAAAGCAGCTAGACCCCAGATCCTCACTACAAAAAGGGCACTAGACTAGAGGTTTATTCACTGCAAAGAGTAAGAGACAGTGTTTGGGCTGGGGTGGAGGAGGGATGATAACAACACATCAGGCACAGCTGCGGGCTCAGGGAAATAAAGCAGAAACTCATGTACTGAATGCTCAGGGTCCTCAGACCTTTCTTTTACTTAGCTTTCAGAATGTTCAGAATCATATATATGCGGTCTACGTAAAGACTAGATATTCTTCTCTGGGGACTCTGTCTAGCCAGGGAAAGATGGTCAACAAAATGGCCCAGCAGGATCACCCTGGGCTGATGCCCAGAGTTACAAGTTCTACCCACAATTACAAAGCTACCCAGCAGCTTTCCATCCATTCTTATACAGGAACAGATGGCCAAGGATGAGATATGTGAGGACATTCTCCAACATAAGAGATAAGAGACAGAAACAAATGAACAAAAAAGGGCAACCTTAAACAGACTATGCAGGGACATGAAAATATGAAAACAAACAACAAAAACTCAGCTAAGAGAAGAGAATCCATAAAAAAACAGAACACCAATAAAAAGCAAAAAGTCTTAGAAATTAAAACTATAATATCACAAATAAAAGAAATTCCATAGAAGGAATGGATGGTAAAAACTGAAGAGCTCTCTTAGCAAGCAGAGTCAAAAAACAAAAACAGAAAAGAAGCAACAAAGAAAAGAAAATGAGTGTCTTAGAAGTACCTCTGACTAGAGAGAGAAAATAGATGGGAGAATATTATTATTTAAACAATTCATGAAACTTCCCCCAAATTAAAGGATATGAATTCCTAGATTAAGAAGTACTCAGCATAATGGACAAATATAGGTCTACTCCAAGGCAGGCTATCATAAAATTTTAGAACTGAATGGCCAAAAAATGGATCCTAAGTGCTTTTATAGGAAAAAAAAAATAGGACACAGAAAAAGAATCAAGTATCTAGGAAGCTTCATTTCTCAACAGTAGTATAGGCATCTAGAATATGCTGAGAAATGATTTTTAAGTTCTGAGAAAAAATGCTTTCCAACTGAGAGTCTGATACCTGCTGAAAAGAGGATAAATATAACGTAAGCTGCAAGAATTTCCAGTATGACCCTGAGCATTCACCCTGGGCTGCCCGGAGAAAGACCTAGATAAGGTCCCTTCTCCCCTCTTCACTGACCATGTCCCCAGAGGTACTGCACCCAAGCTCAACTTCCCATGACACCATGGGTAGCTTCCACTCCCTGGTAGGAGGGTCTGTAACTTCCCCTAGCCCCCAAGTCTTCTGGGGCTAAACAGCTAGCATTCTCAAATGACTCATAAACATCCAACAAGTGCTCAAGGAGTCTAGATGACAAGCAGTTTGTGTCTTTTCTCACTAATGAAACTGCATTAATGTTTGTACTTTGTATTTGGGGACACCTGCCAAGCATACTTTCCTGTGAGATAGTGACGGTGGTGGACTTGTGCCTTCTAGTTTCCACTTTCTGCAGGAAAGCCACGCTATACAATATGATGGGATTTGTGCCAAGCCCCGGTATCTGAAAGGCTGTTAGCAAAATGGCATCACCTTCCTTAGTGACGACGAAGAAGTCAGCTTACTCAGCAATAATCAAATTTTCACTCTTGGGATTTCTGTAAACAAATGAAAAAAAAAAACAAAAAACCACCCCAAACCAAAAATGATAATTCCCCTGCATCCATTCTCAGGAAGCTTCTGGAAAAGATGCTTTACCACTTAATTTGAGAAAAAAAGATGACATGAGATTCAGGAAAGAGAGGCTCTATCTCAAAGAAGTGGTAAGGCATCCCAGGATGACATGAGTGGGGATGTAAAATGGCAGCTGTGCAGCTGGCCTAGACAGCACCTACTGTACACTAAAGCAGCCAGGAGGTTCTGGAAGAGCTGTGTGTGCAAACAGATGAACTGACAGAATGTCTGATGTCTTCAATCCTAATGAGGAGAGATTCAGAAAAAACAGGGGAATAAGAGATGAATGTGTAATAAAAATGTAGAAAAGTAGTAAAAAATAACCAATTATTAAGTCTCATGGAGGCAAGGGAGAAGTTTTCAAGGAAAGAAAAGTAATCGTAGCATACTGTATGGCTCATCTTAGAATGGTGTTTTCATATTCCCAGCAAGTAATCCTGACCTAACCAGAACTGTGGCACAGCAGCACTGCAGGGGCATAGCAAGTGTCTGTGAGGCTGCAGGAGTAAGCTGAAGAGAGTAAGTCTCGTTCTCTTGTGAAAAGTCAGAAGAAAGGATCAAAATGTGAATCAAGAACACACACTATTTAGAGAGCAGAAGTAAAGTGTTCAAAAAAAAGTTAAGTGTTCAAAAGCTACTGCCTGTCAGAAGTGGAAAATGTCGATGAGACTTCTGGCCAAGATGGAGGCGTAGGTGGATACACTGTGCCTCCTCTCACAACCAAAATTAAGGACAAGGATTTAGAAACAAGAAAACAACCAGAACTGATAGAAAACTGAACTGCACAGAAGTCCAACAACCATTCATCCAGACCGGTAAGAGGGGCGGAGTCACGGCAGGAGAAAGTGGAGGTGCGGACCGGGGCACACAGGCAGCAGCGGCTGGCAGATCCCAGGTGAGCAGGTGGCGGCTAGCAGACCCCAGGCATGGGGTGGCAACAGTGCAGACCCAGTGAGGCCTCGCAAGGTGGCTGGCTGACCAGGTGGTCCCACATTCGCGCACAGATAATCCAGGAGAAGGGGAAGCAGCAGAAGGCACTGGAATCCAAGAGAGAGAGGAGCAAGCACCACTGTTCCCTCTCAGACCCCGCCCCCACATACAGCGTCAATACCCAGAGACTGGGCTGCCCAGCACTGTGGAACACCTAAGGCTCCACCTCACCACGTAACAGCCGTGACCAGACCCCCCCCCCAAAAAAAAGAAAAAGAAAAAGAAAGAAAGAAAACACCAAAAATGGCTCAAACCAGAGAACAAATCAAAGCCCCATAGCCAATTTCTCTAAGTGACGAAGAGATACCCAACCTATCAGATGCACAGTTCAAAGCCCTGGTGATCAGGATGCTCACAGAATTGGTTGATTTTGCTCACAAATTAGATGAAAAAATGCAGGCTACAATACGTGAAATGAAGAAAGATGCATGGGGAACCGATAGAGATGGGAGAAAAACTGGGACTCAAATGAATGGAGTGGACCAGAAGGAAGAAACATGGAGGAAGGAACCTCCAGGATATCTTTAAACGTCCCAACATCCGAATTATAGGGGTCCCAGAAGGGGAAGAAGAAGAGCAACAAGTGGAAAACTTATTTGAACAAATAATAAAAGAGAACTTCCCCAATCTGGCAAAGGAAATTGACTTCCAAGAAGTCCAGGAAGCTCAGAGAGTCCCAAAGAAGTTGGACCCAAGGAGGAACACGTGAAGGCACATCGTAATTACATTAGCCAAGATTAAAATGAAGGAGAGAATTCTAGAAGCAGCAAGGGATAAGGGGACAGTCGCCTACAAAGGAGTTCCCATCAGACTGTCAGCTGATTTCTCAAAAGAGACCTTACAGGCAAGAAGGGGCTGGAAGGAAATATTTGAAGTCTCGAAAGGCAGGGACCTACATGCAAAATTGCTCCATCCAGCAAAGCTGTCATTTAGAATGCAAGGGAAGATAAAGCGCTTCTCAGATAAGGTCAAGTTCAAGGAGTTCATCATCACCAAGCCCTTAGTATATGAAATGTTAAAGGGACTTATCTAAGAAAAAGAAGATAAAAAATAGGACAGTAAAAAGACAGCAAACTTACAGCTATTAACAACCACACCTAAAACAAAAGCAAACAGCTAGAACAGAAACAGAAACACAGAAATGGAGATCACATGAAGGGTTAGCAATAGGAAAGTGGGAGGAGTAGAGAGGGAGAAAAGGTACAGAGAACAAGTAGCAGAGACGGTAGGTAGAAAATAGACAGGGGGAGGGCAAGAATAGTGTGGGAAATGTAGAAGCTAAAGAACTTATGACACATGGACATGAACTAAAGAGGGGAATGTGGGTGGGAGGGGGTGTGCGGGGTGGAGGGGAAGATGGGGGAGAAATGGGACAACTATAATAACATAATCAATAAAATGTATTTAAAAAAAGAAAAATGGAGATGAACCAGGATGATAGAAGG
Source organism: Glossophaga mutica (assembly GCA_039655065.1). Lineage (NCBI taxonomy): Eukaryota > Metazoa > Chordata > Mammalia > Chiroptera > Phyllostomidae > Glossophaga > Glossophaga mutica. Next base: position 120,385,550 of record CM077303.1, on the reverse strand, counting down.
GACATGCTGTTTTTAATAAACTCTTTAACTATTTGACCCTCAAAACTATGTGCCTATATTAATTTTAATAAAAATAAAAACAAATTAAAAGATTTTATAACAAAGGCATTACCATTACTATTGAAAAAATAATAATTTGATGTGTTGAAAAGATAAGTGATTTTCCCAAAGAGACATTAAAAACAGAACTTAAATAATCAGTATCTTGGCCTAATATTTCAACAAGAAAGCTATCACTGAAACAACCAGCAAAACCCCCAAAAATAACAAAATAAAATAAAATTAAGATAAAATCTCTCAAACATTTTGCTAATTTAGAAAATGACTAACTGTAATTAAAATCAAGAAAGCTTATTTTAATCTTGAGTAAAAGGAAAGATACTTAATAAGTTTAAAATGAACTAATTATAAAAAAGAATAGACTTCAGGCAGCATTCATAAAGACCTAGTACATGTGAAGCATTGTGGTAAAGACTATATGTAGGTCATATAAACACCCCTAAACAGTTTATGGCCAAATAGGAAAATAAGGACACATACCCAAATACCACTCATGGAGTTAAGAAACAAAAAGTAGTTCAGAAGAGAAAATTGTTTTTTCTCTGAATAAGGAAAACAAGAAACAGTCCATCAAAAAGGTGTGACCTAATCCAAGCTGGGAAGATTTAGACATGCTAAGATGGGAAAGATTCTCCTTACTGGGTAAAGTATCATAAGTAAAGAATAGAACTAAGAGCATAGATGAGTTTGGGACTCCAAACAACTTGGTTTGGTTGAAATACAGAAAAGGAAACAAATTAAAAAGTGTAGGCTAGGAAAAAAACACATATGGCCAGTGTCTGGGTTTGCCTTAAATGTCACGCTAAGAATTTGGATTTTGTTAAGAAGAAAACAGAGTATTGTTGAAAGGGTTGGGGAGATGGTGGTAGTGGTCCAAGGAAAGTAGCCTTGATACAACTAATCTACTTAAAAGATGTTGAAATTATAAGATGTTGAAACCAAGAGAAGAATGTGACTTGAAGAATGTGAATGAGACAAGTAATTCTAGAATCAGGTCAACTTTCTATTTAATTTAAGTAACACTTTTACCAAACTGTCCATTCAAATAAATCAGTTTTTGCTGGTTTCTGTAATAATACCTGTAGATTTATTTGATGCTCTCCTTCGAATTTCTGTTACCATCAGTCGTGAAACTTGTGTTGTGAACTGCAGAAGATCAGAAAATTTTTCTGTCATTGTATTTGGCGGAGCATTTCCAAAAACCTGTGAGTGAGAAAAAAAAAATTTTAATAAAGCATTGTCAACTTTTTTCTTTTATTCCGTGCATCTTTAAGTGTGGTATGACTTGAAAATCAAGTTACAAAATATATGCTTAAACAGTTCTTTGGATCTGAATATATGTTTAAAAATACAACTCCCAATAAATCACATCTAGCCACATTTCTTAATACATATTAATTTGTTGAATGATTAAATATAATCTAAAAGTCAAAGACTAGTTATCTATAGAATTTGAGTCAATGTACTTTAAAAGCTTTAGTAAATCTAATGTTCCTATGAAAAAAATCTAAATTAGGAAATTAAGATTATTTGATGCTACACAGATAATATTACATAGTGAAAAGCAGAGACTTACCTACTATTACTAAGTTCTAGGCTGAATACACAATTTGCTAACCTCATCTTACATCTCAGAATTTCTAAATCTAACAGCAATTAATTCCCAAAACAACACTGGCAAGGAAAAGACTAGAATGAAGAGAATGAGAAGGTCAGAATCTCCCTCATCTGAATATGTCCAAATCTTCCCAGCTTGCAATAAGTCACACCTTTTTGATGGACTATTTCTTGTTTTCCTTATTCAAAGGAAAAAACCTTTCTGCTCTGAACTACTTTTTGTTTCTCAACTCCATGAGTGATATTTGGGTCATGAAATAAACTTCTTTCCCAGAAATCTAAGACAAATGAACTTTAGAATAATTCTTAAACATAAACCAATATAGATTCAGCAAGAGAATAAGAAAATAAAACCTGGGCCCTGGCTGGGTAGCTCAGTTGGTTAGAGTATCATCCTGATACTCCAAGGTTGCAGGTTTGATGCCTGGTCAGGACGAATATAAGAATCAACTAATGAGTACATAAATAAATGGAACAACAAATCAATGTCTGTTTCTGTCTCCCTTCCTCTCTTTCACAAATCAGTAAACAAATAATAAGAAAAGAAAATTAGATGGACTCGCATAGGAAAAGAAATGATATTATAATGGCTATGTAAGTGGATGTATTCTAAAATAGTTTCAATGTTTTTTATAATTAAAAGGAAATTCTGTGTCTTCTAAAAGTATTATGATAGCTCTCTATGACAATACAAATTGCACCATGTTTTGCACATTCGTATGTGATTACAAAGAAACCTCTCTCACTCATCTTTGTATTCCCTGCCAAGCTAGCACCCTGCCTTTCATATGACGTTCCCTAAATATGGTTGTTCATTTGTGTGTTCAGGTTAGCATTGAATGACACGAGTTATAATATGAGAATATAAACTAAAAGTAAGAAAGAAAGAAAAAAACCAAGCAAATAAAGGACCAAGACTAGGGAATGGACTAGAAAAAAAAATAAAATAAAAATCTAAAACTAAAAACCTGTATTTGCCATATTTTAGTCATGAATTTGGCTTACAAATATAAAAGAGAAAACCTAGTCAATTATATGGCTCTCAATGTCCTTAGGAAAGAAAAATATGTATTTAAGGAAGTACCTCTATTTTTCATACTACACAACTTTTCTTCCAAGGAGCCTAATAAAAGGATGTAAATTTTAATGTAATATCTTGTAATAGAAATGTTTCTTACATTCTTACAATAGATACTGTGTTTCTTATAAGTTCTCTCAAACTGAACTGAAAGTACTAAAAACATAAAAAAACCCACAACAATTCAATTCTACAGGGTATACTTTTGTCCAGGTATATGTTTGTTCACTAACGTAACACAGGGGTAATTATAAATTATTTCAAAGAACAAATAAACAGTTCTTTTTTTATAATCCTTGTCCTAGGACACATCTATTAATTTTAGAGAGAAAAGAAGATGGAGGGAGGAAGAGGGAGGGAGGGAGAAAAAGGGAGAAAGGAAGGGAGGGAGGGAAGAAGAGAGAGACATTGGTCAGCTGCCTCCCACATGTGCCCCAAACAAGGACCAAACCTGCAACCTAGGTATATACCCTGACCAGGAATTGAACCCTCCACCTTTCAGAGCATGAGACACTACAACTAACTGAGCCATAGCAGCCAGAGCAATAAGCAGTACTTTTTAAGATCTCAATAAATTGTTTTTCTTCTAATATTTTGATAAATGTTGTACGTTTACAGTTAACCTGTGTGTTACCTGTTAAGATCCACATTCTTTGACAAACTGTAGATACATTAGAAAACTGAGAGACCAAACAATGACACATGCATGAACTGCCATTTTACCTCCACTCACAGATAAGTGTGTAACTGTTTAATGAAGGCATTTATAAATCAAATGTATATTTTGCTCAGGAAATTATCAGGCCTTCCATCAAACTGATTTAGACATATAGTAGGTAAACATTTCTATTACCAAGAATATACTGATGTATATTTTGCTCCTAAGAATTAAGAGATATTTTATTCCTAAGCATTATTAAGACAACTTCATAAATTAATAGATCATGTCTTAGAAGATATAAGGATATGGTTATTCAAGCAGTCTTCATGCTGGGTGAATAATAATGCTGTTAAAATGCAAGTAACTTTTCACACAAATCCTAACATTTACTGCTTTATTTTCATATGAAAAATTGTTCAAAAGGTAAGTCTTACTTGAATTGACCAACTCAAAATCAATATTATGGAAGAAAGACGATGTCCTATTTGCTAATCTGAAATGACAAACAATTTTTAGTCTAGTGATCTAACACTACTAATGATTGATTCATTCTGTCATTTATTCAGTCATAAATATTTATCAATCTCCTAAATATGTCAGGCAATGTTTGTAATCATAATGTTTGGGCTCTGGGAAGTGAGAACAGTCATGCTAAGACCTCAAAGTGGACATGAAATTTTTAGGGCAGTTGAGGAATCAAAAGGCTGGTAAGGCTGGATGTTTTAAATGAGAAGGAAAATGGTACAAGATAAGGTTGGAGAAATATAGGGACTAAAACACAAATCTGACATTTTAGATAATACTAAATACATAAGGTAGCAAAGGAGAGTGATTTTTTTGTGACTGAAATCAGCATTTATATCTAAGAGTATCAGGTATGTATTTACCACCTTTCACGAACAGTGGTATTTCTTAAAAACACAATGCTTCCACCACGTAGTTAACTGTGCGCCGCAGAGGATGGAGCATGGAGCTGGGAGTCAGGAGGCTTGGATTCTCCTCCCCTCAGGGACTATAGGTCAAATTTTTGTTCTTTTCAGTTTCTCTGTCAAGGGAGAGAACTGAACAAGAGACTGGTTGGTAATATATTCAACTCATAAAAGATAATTCCACAAGAGATATGTGACATTCATAACTCAGATGAAAATAAAAACAATACTGAAGAACAAACACACCTTCTAGCAAATTCAATAAAAATAATTACCATATAATGATCATTTGCCATGTGCCCGGCAGTATTCAAATACTTGACGTGTGATGTCATTTAAACCTCATAAAATCTTATACAGTATCCTCATTAAAAAAGTAAGTGTTAGAGGAGTTAAACAACATAAGGCTGGAGGTGCTGGAGCCAGAATTTTAAACCAGGCCTGTCTGATCCAAAGTCCTGCTCTTAATCACCCAGTACTATCTATATCGCTTCAATTAAACTTCACCTGAACCCTATCACTGTAACTCTGCAATGTTCACCTTAAGAGAACAACACGGTTTGATGTGTTTTTGGAAGAGTCATTTTTAATATGCATCTAAATAAATTTCAGAAAATTTCCTGGTACCTCCAGTAAACATTTCTGGTGTACTCAGAACAAATTAATGGTGATATCTAATGTGGCATGCATAAAGTAGAGGCTCAATATGTATTTGTTGCAGAATGAAGCCATCTAATAAAATACAATTAAATATGACTAACAAAAAAGGTTGGAATTTTGAAAGTTTTCTAAAATGGTGTTTTTTGTTTCCTAAACACAGTATATGGCATATCTAAAATAAGTTATACACTGTACGACCCCATTAGTTCTTACATAATTGCAATAGAAAATAGACTTAAAAAATTAACAATCAAAATGTAATTGTGTTATTTTTATCTTATAAATGAACTAAGGTTTCTTATCAATTAATATGAATAATTCGAGAAATATTTATTTTATACTCTTGCTATTTCTCAGAAGGACCACTGACTTAGGGGAAAAGAAACAAGACTCCTTCCCTCACAGTTGCTTCTCTCCTTCCTCTCTTTTGGGGTATGCCTGCCTCAGGAGAACACACTCTCATCTGCTCTGGGTGCGGCCTGCAACTGTCCCTTTCTATTTCAAGGGTAAATTTAGTCCTTCATTGCACAGACCTGTTCTCCAATTATCAACTGTACTGGTATTATGTAATAAGTATTAAAGCTGTATATATGTAAATAGTTCACCTTCTGACTCCTATCCTGTCTCTCATTTGGGTCTAAACTTGAATCTCCTTCCTCTAAAGCAATAACTTAAAATGTAAAGGTCATTTGTAAGAGACAAAAAGACATTGTTTTCAACTTAGATGCTTCTCAAATATAAACTAGAATTTAAAAAGCTAGGGGGATTTCTAAAAGAAGATCTAATTAGCAAAGAGTACATTTTAAAATACACAGTAAGGTATGATAACATGTACCAAGGTAATTAACAGCAGTTAATATTTAGATGACTAAAATGCTATTCTTTTTTAATAAATTTAAATCAAGTTTTTTCTTTGTAAGCTTTTTTCTTGGGACTAAAGGTTAATTATTTTTAAGAATGCTGGGTAAGTACTACTTAGCTATTCTTGGTCTCCACAATAACCCTTCAGTTTGAGAGGCAGAACAGCAGCAGTCTCCTTGCAGGACTGTGAGGAAGATCACAGGAGGCAGCTGAAGAACCCAGCATGAGACCTGGCCCAGAAAAAGGGCTCAACACATGTCATTTCTCAACCTCTGCCTCTTAAAAGCAAATACCACACACTGAAATAACATTACTAGCCACACTTTAAAAATAATTCTGGAGATAGATGCCTACATCTAACAGTAACAGTAATATGGCTTATTTACTATTTGGCATAAAACAAGCAAAGTCTCAAAAATGAACAGTGTAATTCCTTTTTAGCAATCATAGTTAAGCGCTCTACAGCCATAATGAGCTACTCATTTATCAAAGCTATTTCTTACTAGTAGAGAATGTCCATGTATAAATGGTTAAATATTGAATAAATATAGCTATATATTTCAAAAATTCAGTGGATGTGATGGCTTATATAAGGATACTTTTAGGTTAATGATAACCCAGTGAATATAATATATATCTTTTTAATTGGTCACAATGGCACAAAAATAACTTCCTATCTTTTCATTAGTTAAGAGATGACTGAACCTTTATGGTATTTCACTCATTATATTAGAGATGAAAGGCAATGCATATATATGTGTTTTTCATCCGCCAATTAAAAACTTTTGACTTAAAATAATTTAATAGTTAATGAGACTTATGACAACTTAGAACACAAGAAAACTAAGTCAAACAGTCTAAGCAAGAGAGGATAATCACTAAAGCATCTCAAATATACTCTTTAAAAAAACTTACCTGTATAATTAATTATTCTATCCTAATACTCACTTGAATGTAGAAACCTAACTGATGAAATAGATGGGACATGTATCTAGGATATTACTTATTAATTTATGTTAATAGAAAAAAACAATTGTTCTAACCATTCTAAACATCACCTTTGTAAATGTTTGTAAGTCTGAGAGATTACCTCAATATATTCAGCCAACAGTACATAAACAAAATGAAACAACAAAAAAACTTCCTAGAACTAATTCCAAAAAAAATTAATGACTGGTTACCTCAAAAGGGCTTGAAAAAATATTTTGTCCACGATCAGTTCTCTCCCATTTCCAAAAGTGCTATTTTAAATCTTCCCCCTCTTTCCACATGTTCCTATTCTCTATCTCCTCCCTCTAGCATTCTTAATCTCTTATTTTATAGGTTAAAAAAAATGAACATCCTCTAAATGGATTGTTTCCATCCTCTATTCTTACTCTACCCTACCTAACCCCATAGGTGACATGTGAACTAGTCTCTCTTTTACTATGCTCCTTCCTCCTACTTCTGCCCTTCTGTCTTACCAGCCCAGCAAAACCTCAATCCCAATAAATAATGTCTGCCTTTTCCACCCTTTAATGTATCTATCTGTCCTCTCCAACTTCTACACACCGGCTGCTGAGTCCCTGGCAAGAGAAAAATCACACACAGGATTGGATAAGATCTGTTGTAAATTTATTATCTCTAACTTCCACTAGACCCTCAATACTCTTTTATCATTCCTTTTCAACTATCTTTCTCATTCCTTTCATTAATATTCCAAACCATCACAATTTCTTTAAATCCCTTAGTCAACCTAGTTCCTCAACACTCTTAACAGACCACATCTGTTGACAACTACAGAAAACTGAGGTTATTAAGCAAGATCTCATTCAACTTCCCACCATCTTAACTACAAACCCATGTTCACACCCAACAAAATACTGAGTGGGGCAAAAGTAGGTTTACAGTTGTGAGTACTCAGAGTTAATAAAACTATTTTAATAATCATTACCTGCATGTCTTTTTCCATACAAACAACTGTAAACCTACTTTTGCCCCACCCTGCATCCTTTCTCCAGGATGAGGTAGGTCTCTTTTTCCCACTGGAGGCTCAACCACCCATCTGAAATTTGATTCCATGCTCTCCTCCCTCAATCAATTTCAATCTCTCTTGAAAATTTCCAATTTTTCCCCTCTGCTGGTTTCTTCCCTTCTCTTTATGAGCATGACTACATCTTTCCCACCTTTAAAAACAAAGCAAAACACTAGAAACATACAACACCCTTTTATTGCCAAATTCACCTCCACCAATCTCTTTTGTTCTCCTTTCTTTCAAATTTCTGTGACCCAAGTACATACTTACTGTCTCTTTTTATCTCCAACTCACTGCCTTCTGACTCCACCATTCTAGTAACTTCCAAAATGACAAATCTCAAGAACATTTTTCAGTCCTCAATGTACATTACAGTGTTAACTGCTCTCCTCCTTGCAACTTTTATCTCAAGCTCTATAATCACCCTCTCCTGATCCCTTTTGTACGGCCAGGGGCTGTTCCTGTTCTGTATCCTTTATGGGTTCCCCTTCTTGCATTTAACATTCATATTCTCCATGGTTCATCCTTAGCTTGCTGCCCTTCTCACTTAGCAGTATGAACCATGAGTAATCTTTTGTCCCCCTCCTGGGTTTCAATGACCACATCTTTGCCAATGAGTCCCAAAAATATGTGCCCAGCCAACTCCTTTCTAATTGTCTATTGAATACCTCTGCCAGGAAAGCTCACAAATCATCCAGATTCCATGCCCCATACTGAATCTATTCCCTAAAACTCTTTTTCAGCTACTGGGAAACATCTACCCAGTTTCCCAAATTAGAAACCACAGAGAAAGCCTTGTCTTGGCCCTTTCTACTCTCTCTTATTCTATTGCTTACAATACTTCATTGGCTCTGCATGCCTCCAGGAAAAGGATGAGTAAAAAAGTATGCCTCCTATCCATCCTGACAGTCTTATTTTTTGCCCCTCTCTGACATAAAATCAACTCTTTGGCATATTTATAGACACCAGCACATATTAAAATGTTTGTTGCCTTTTACCTTGACTCATGCTTTAACTTCTTCCATAATTACCTTCTTGGTTAGTTTAGTCCAGTTAATTCCAATCTGGCTCATGCTTATCTTTTAAAGCTGAAGAATTCTATCACATTCTTCAGGGAAGCTTCCCTTCCTTGACCCCCACACTTTTACACAACTCTCTCTGCAGGGCTGCCATATCCTTCCACGATATGATGCTACATTTCTTTGTTGTTGTTATATTATCTGCTGTTGTGCTTGCTTCTTCTCTAGCACAATTATATGTTTATCTTCCTCATTACACTTTAGCTTCATAAGATTAGACTATATATGGACAATTATCACCACACAGCTGAAGGTTACTCTGACATGAAAGAAAAATAACACTCCCTCCCCCCCAAAAAAAGGAATTTGGAAAAATAGCAATGCAAGAACTTTAAGAAAATTTTTAAAAACTTTAATATTTTCAGAGGGATGAGAGGAGATACTATACAGTTTTAGAAGAATAAAAGGAAGGATTCAAGGAAAATAAAAATACAACATAAGGTTAATGTACAAAAATTAACATGATTGATAGAGTTCCAGAAAAGGAAACATAAAATAATGGGGAGGTTAACAAAGAAGTATTTCAAAATATTTCCCCAGGGTTGAAGGGTACAACTTTTCAGATTAAGAAGAGTCATCATGAAGCCTCAGTAAAATTTTTAAATAGTGAGAAAAAAGCCTAGAAAATTTCAGGCAGGAACACTAACACATAGAGAATAAACAACTTAGAGACCAAGTGAGACTGGAAGGGAGACAATGAGTCAGAGATGGGGTAGAGAGAAAGGCATCATCACAGAGAGAGAGACAGATTCAAGGGAAGCAGGGAGTGAAGGGAAAAGACAGAGAGAGAGAAATGGGAATTAGAAGAGACAACAAAAGAGAGGGAGCAAGAGAGACGGAGAAAGATGGTGGGGGAGCAAAAGACAAAAGTGGAGTAAAGAGAAGGCATAGAAAGAGATGGAGAGGCAGAGTTGGGGACAGAGAAAGAGAAGCAGAGATAGAAGGAGAAAGACAGAGACAGAACAAGAGCAAGAGAAATAAGGAGATAGACGGGGAAGAGAAAGAGGAATCTGAGGGAAAGGCGGAGATGGGAGAGAAAGAGAAACAGAGACATGCTGAAAAGACAGAAATGAAGACAGTTATAATATGAAGTCTGGAGGGAACAAATTCCACAGAAGTGGAAAAATAATGGTGGTATACTACCTGTGGTCCATCCATGAATACTATTTACTCCATGACCAGTAAAGTATAAACACAAAATACTGTTTAAACAAATGATATACTATATGGAAAGGATAAGGAGGGTGATAGGTACTAGTTTTTATATTCCTCAGTAAGAAGTCAATTAAAACTGAATAATGAAGGAAAAAAGCAGTAAAATATGTTATTTAAAAGCTGAAAGAGCTTAAAGTGACAGCAGCAATTAGCAGTGGAGAGTGGCAGGGCATCCATTAGCCTGTGGAACTACTTGACTTTTTAAACTATGTACTTGTACACCTTTGTTTTTTTGTTTTGTTTTTTTTTAAATATTTATTTATTTATTTATTTTTAGAGGGGAAGGGTAGGAGAGAGGGAGAAGGAGAGAAATATCAATGTATGGTTGCCTCTTATGTGTCCCATGCTGGGAACTGGCCTGGCAACCCAGGCATGTGCCCTGACTGGGAATCGAACCGCGATCCTTTGGTTCGCAGGCCCGCGCTCAATCCACTGAGCTACACCAGCCAGGGCCACCTTTGTTAAAACTTAAAAATTATTTAAAAAATCCTCACCAAGATTGCTACCTGTAATCAACTTGATAAAATACAATAAAACATTAACTCTATTTAGACTCTCCAGGACCTATAACTATCCTTTTTCAATTTCTAATAGAAAACCTGCCTAACAACAAAGAAAATTGAGATGATTCTTTAGAAGTATACAAAGCCCTTAGGCAACTGCACTGTTTGGTGGGATAAACCGTCACTTCAAAAAAAGAATGGTGCCCTGGCTGGTGAGGTTCAGTGGATTGAGTGCCAGCCTGCAAACCAAACGCTGGCTGGTTCAATTCCCAGTCAGGACACAGGCATGGGTTGCAGGCCAGGTCCCCAGCAGGGGGAATGCAAGGGGCAACCACACACTGATGTTTCTCTCCTCTTTCTCCCTCCTTTCCCCTCTCTCTAAAAATAGATAAATAAAATCATTAAAAAATAATGGAAATAACAAATGATAATTTATAACCTATCCATTCTCCCAAACTCAATCATTAGAGGAAACTTACAAAGTGCTCAGACTTCCTTTTATCTGTTAAAACTAAATAGAGTTCATTTTGACCAGGTTTCACATCAAGTCACACTACTTTATAGCAAACTGAAAGAAAGGAATGAAAACATCAAGCTTCTTAAAAAGTAATTCATTGTATCATTTTTCCTTCCTGTGACTTATTTTATAACCTTAAGATTCTGGCAGTGCCACCCAGTCCTGGAAAGTGTGCTTGCAACCTAGACTTACCCTGTTAAACACTGGCAGCATCATGTACAGCTTCTCTTCTTGTTCCTTCTGAGTCATGTGCCGAGGAGGGTGGCATAGCTCAGTGAAGAGACGGCGGAGGTGCATCAGTCCTAAGGCGTTGTCTTGAGGGCTGCACTCCTCCTGCCTTGGCCGACCCATGATCCTCTTCACCATGTTCATCTTGGCAGGTTGGTGATAAGCACTTCTAACCCTGTTGGAACATGTTAACCAAGAAAAAGTCACAATGTCATTATCTTGATCAGGTTAAGCATGTATAAAGAGCTTCTAAAAAGTCTAAAAAATAGGAAATTTTGACTAAAATATTTTTCTACTTCTTTAAAAAGAAATGGTAGAAAGGCAAAGATAATTTTGATAAATCTCCCTAAAGGATAAATTATAATATGGTACTCAATGGTCCTACTAGCTTTGACACAATGTATATACATGTAAACCATTAGGACTTCTGGGCAAGATTGTGGCATAGGCAAACATGGCTAGCTTCTTAGCACAACCATACCAAAATTACAACTAAAATATAGAATAATCATCACTCAGAACTGTCGGAAATTGAGTTCAATGGAGCTCTGACAACTATAGAATGAAAGAAACCACATCCATCCAGATTGGCAGGAGGGGTGCAAATGGAGAACTGGCTGGTCTCTCACCCACATGTAGTGGATAAAAGTTCGAGAGGGATATCTGGGGAGCGAGGAGTCCCAGCCCCACACCAGTTCCCCCAGCCCAGGGTTCCAGTGCCAGCATGATAAGCACCTACAACTTCTGACTGTAAAAACCAGTGGGGAGTTGGTGGAAGAAACTTCTAGAGCGCCAAGCAGTTCCTCACACACAGACTCACTTACTCAGACTCACTTCCTCTGAGCCCCGGCACTAGGGTAGCAGCTGGAAAGGCACCAGTGGCGTAAAGGGAGGAACGGAAGCATCTGGCATCAAGGAGAGCAGAGGCCATGGTCCCTTTTCTAAACCCTTTGCCCATAGAGCCAGAAAGCTGGTGCTATACCTGAGACTCCATCAACCTGGCTAACAAATTTGACCTGCTTTGGAGATCCCCAGAGACTCCACCCCACCCAATTTATGGGCCCACTCGAGCTACTTTTCCATATGAATGGCTGGTCTTGTCTCATGCTTTACAACTTCCAAAATCAGGGGTGTCAAACTCATTTTCACCGGGGGCCACATCAGCCTTGCAGTTGCCTTCAAAGGGCCGAATGTAATTTTAGGACTGTATAAATGTAACCACCCTTAACAATTAAGTGAGAGCTCGGCACTGTGGCTGGGTACAAACAAGGTAGAGGGCTGGATTTGGCCTGTGGGCCTTGTGTTTGCCACCTGTGTCCTAAATCCTATCAAACAGGCAACAGGTGGATACAGAGTGCCCCAGGCCTGGCACAAGCAGTAATCAGCCTAGATTCACAGCTTTGCTTCCCCTGGGAATCTCTAAGTCCAGCACAAGCAGCAGCCATCTCAGATTGCTTTACAGCTCGGGCAAGGAGGCCCTGGACAAAACACATGTCAGGGATGACCTTGGCCTACACACCCAGTGGACAGCTACAGATCATACCACCCTCTCTCTGCACAGCTGATCCTCCACAGAAGGCAGAGATTGGTGGTATGTGGCCACAGCCAATCCTTGCAGCTGACTGGCCTATTGCCCCACCAACAGCAACCAAGGCTCAACTATATAGTACCCAGCTTAGGTTATAGGGGAGGCTGTGCCACTGGATCCTATAGGAAACCTACTACATTAGGCCACACTACCAAGATATGGGGTCAAAGCAGCTCCACCTAATACATAAAAACAAATACAGGGAAGCTGCCAAAACAATGAGACAAACAAGTCCGAAATGAAAGAATAGATCAAAATTCCAGAAAAAGACCTAAACTAAATGGAGATAAGCTATCTATCAGATACAGAGTTTAAAATACTGGTTATAAAGATGCTCAAGGAACCAAGTGAGTACCCTCAACAGCATAAAAAAAGATCCAGTTAAAAATGAAGGATACATTAATTGAAAAAGAACAATTTACAGGGAAACAACAGTAGGGTGGATGAAGCTGAGAATCATATCAATGATTTGGAACATAAACAAAAAATCAATCAGAACAAAAAGAAAAAAAAGAATCCAAGAAAACAAGGATAGTGTAAGGAGCCTCTGGGACAACTTCAAGGGGGATAGCATTTGCATAATAGGGGTGCCAGAAGGAGAAAAGAGCAACAAATTGGAAGTCTATTTGAAAAAATAATGAAAGAAAACTTCCCTAATTTGGTGAAGGAAATAGACGTGCAAGGCCAGGAAGCACAGAGTCCCAAACAAGACAGATTCATAGAGGCCCACTACAAGACACATCATAATTAAAATGCCAAAGGTTACCTAAAAGCAGAAAGAGAAAAGAAATTAGTTGGCTACAGGGTTGTTTCCATAAGACCACCAGCTGATTGCTCAAAAGACATTTTGCAGGCTAGCAAGGATTGGCAAGAAATATTCAAAGTCATGAAAAGCTGGTACCTACAGCCAAATTGCCCTAGCAGCAAAGCTACCATTTAGAATCAAAGGACAGATAAACAGCTTTCCAGACAAGAAAAAACTACAGGAGTTCACCATCACCAAACCATTATTATATGAAATGTTAAGAGACTTATTTAAGAAAAAGATCAAAACTATGAACAATAAAATGGTAATAAATATATATCTATCAACAATTGAATAAAAAAAACTAAGCAAAACAAGAAGAACTGAGAGAGAAGCATGGATACAGATAGTTTTGATGGTTGCTGCAGGGAAAGGGGGTATGGGGGAACGGAAGAAGAGGTGAGGGGATTAAGAAGTACAAATAGGAAGTTACAGAATGGTCATGGGATGTAAAGTACATTTCCCAATGGAGTAGCCAAAGAACCTATACTCATGACCCATGGACATGAACAGTGTTGTGGGGAGAAAAATCAGAACTGTAATAGCATAATCAATAAAATATAATTAAAAAATTATAAACTGTTAAATGTAAAACAATAACCGGGCAAGTAACAATGTTTCCAATTAAGTTAGTCATATTAAGTTCAACAAATAAAGGGATCATAAATCTTACTGTTACTATGCTGATTAACAGCCAAGCACATGTAAAATAATGAAAGAACAGAAATTTCACCCTTACCTCAAAACATACAAACCAAGAATTCCCCCCCACCCAAAAAAGCCCACAAAGTTTTTCTATTTTTAATTTATATTATTTCTAGATGAAGGATTACCTTTTGGTACCTGCTAAAGAGTTTATGTTATAGTTTAAAAATATAGAAATTAAATAAAATGATACCCCAATATTCTACAAATCATAAGATGACACTGAAAATTATATAACTGAAGAAGCAATTTTCAAACTATAGTTTGAAACCCTTTGGTAGATCATGCTAATTCATTTAGTAGATCATGATTGAGTATTTTTAAAGTGAAACAAAAGACATTGCAACATATATAGTAAGGGTAATTATTATTTCATGAAACATTTTGGGTAAGATGGGTTTTTTGTGTACTGCATCAAAATGTATCCCTGGCTGGAGCTGCAGTTAAGAAATAAATAAACCAACCACTAAGTTAGACTATATAACAGATTCAATAGCATTATGCTTTCAAAAAGCATCATCAGCCCTTTTAAACTACCACTAACTGTGCCAGCAGTTAGCTAATTTCAGACAAAAAACAGGATATCTTACAAAAGGAATAAGGGAGGCTCGGTGGACATTATGGATATACAGAATCAAGAAGAAAGGCAATTTCCTTTTTAATCTGTAGAAAAGCAAGAATAACCTGATGATAGTTCGTTAAGTTTTTTCTGTAAGACGCACTTAGTTGTCTTTAATTTCACGTGAAACAATTTTGTTAGATTGTATTGTAACAGCTGTCATAGCAGCATGTATTTTAAAAAAAACATCAGAATTAGTGAATTTTTGTGTAGCTATTTTAATATCGAAGATGGGAGAAAATACACAGTGTTTTGGCATATGGTGCTTTATTATATCAAGAAAGGTAAAAATGCAGTTGAAATGAAAAAATAGATTTGTGCAGCATGTGAAGAAGGTGCTGTCTCTGACTGAACATGTCAATGGGAGTTTTCAAAGTACTGTGCTGGAGATTCCTTACTGGACGATGATGCTCCATGGTCAGGTAGACGAATTGAAGTTGATAGCAATCAAATCAAGACCTTAATTAAGAACAATTAACATTATACCACATGGGAGATAGTCAACATACTCAAAATACCCAGATCAATAAAGTTATTGGTGAAAATGAAAAATGTGTCTTTTATTAAAAAAAAAAAACAAAAAAAACCCCATACAGACTTTTTGGCCAATGCAATATATAACCACATAAGCCAGTATGCCATTTCTTTAAAAAAAATATATATGAAAGGGTACTACAAGGTTCTAGCTTTATTTACTAAACACCTGTCTTTTTTTTTTTTAAACTATAAGAAGAACTAGCATCTTAAACACGCACCCTTTGGAATTTTAAGCAAATTACATATTTGGCTATGGGCATGTGCTTATGTACTGTAGCTTGACTGCAACAGGAGGCCATGATGTGACTCATCACAGATGAGGAGCAGAAAGACTGGTTCTGCTTAGACCTCTGCCAAGGGCCTCTCTGTGCCAGGTGACTGCTCTATGAAGAGCACCTGAAATGTTCTAAGGGGTCCAACTGCAGAGAAGAATGCTTAGATACACAGGCAAAGGCCATAGGGAACCTCTGAACTACAAGATGACAAACAAAAGTTGGTCTAGTTCAAGGCTGTTTTTGGAAAATAGGCAAGTCTTCCAAGTATTTTTAAAAAATAAAAGATTTCAAAAATATGTTCAAATAGTCTGCTATGTGCTGGTATGTGTAGTCCTAAAAATCTTCAGAATAAAATTTGAAGTGAATGACAAAATGTTTGTAAATTAACATTTTAGACTATGCATAGCTCTGCTCTTTTTCCTTGGCCTGTAGCCACAGTTCATAATATGGAGTCTGTGGTTAGGGATTAGGGAATTCATGACCCTCCGATATTTCAAAAATGTTTTTCTAAGAGATTCCCCAGCTTTCAAAGGCATCTATGTCATTGGGGGAAAAAATGCATCAATCTATATCCAGAGCACTTCAAAGCACCTTCAGACTACCTCCCTTTGCTCTTCATTGCAACATACGTACGTGGGCCAGCTGAAGATTAATTGTATAAGAATCCAAACCTTTAATTCTTGGTCAAATGCCCTTCCCCATTTCACCCATATTTATATGCTTATTTTAAATTACAGAATTCTTGGAAACTGTGATGCTAGTATATTTATTATTTAGCACCAAGTAGCAATCAGAATGTGAAAGGAATCTTTCTGATTTTTCAGAATACACACTAATCAATTCCCATCCCAATTAAAAAAAAAAACCACATGATTACATATTGACAAACATTAACTAGATGTAACCAAGCAATTACGTCATTGTTATTTAATATTTACCAGATACAAAAGCATAGACATTAACCAGCTAAATGGGCTTAGTTACTTCTCAATTACTTGGATGATCTCAGTGACAGAAAAACATTTCCCTTTCTCCTAAGATACACATTTGCATACCAGCTTGCCAAATCATTGCTTTGTTTGCCCTTCAAATTTTACATTTAAAGTATATTAAGAACAAGAACTATCTGAAGAGTGAAAGACTAGGAAAAAAAACAAACAAACAGGCACTCTACAGTCAAAGCTGTACAAACATGTCCATACAAGATAAGTAAATTCAGGTGAAAGGCTCTTAACCCCCCTGAATCTTTGGTTTCTCTCATCTGTAAAATCTTTTTTCATAACCTCTTTGTAATATACACATAAAATAACATCAATTCTATAAAGTGTCAAACACATTAGTTGCATTCAATAATTTTTTAGTTTTTAAAAAAATTTTTTAGTTACATTTTTAGTTAGTATCTAAGTGAGTAAGAGAAAGGAAACAGCATAAGCCCTTCTAGTACAATACAATATTTTAGAGACATACAAAATGATAAAAAAAAATTAGGGGAAAATTTATTTCTTAGTTGGATGCTCAACAAGAGGTTTCTAAAGCAATACAGAAGAGATATGCAAAATATAATAATGAGGACAAATAAAATGATTATTTTGGGGATAATGTTATTAGGGAGTTTCAAAATATTTATAAAGATTATTGTGTATAAGAACTGCATTTTGTTTCACAAAAGTGTTTGTTCTGCCAACAGGGGGTTATTTAAATAGCAATGAGATAATTACCTCAATGAGCTAGGCAGTATTTCTTACTCTAATATCTTGGGTTAATGACTGAAAATCCCAGATACTTTAACCATGTCCTACCCAAATCCTTTAAATATTTGTCATTATTTAAATTATAGAAGGATATAAAACAAGTAAATAGCCTAAATTTAAAAAAAATGTATTTGTCAAGTAACTAGCTGCCTTTGAGTAGCTTAGCTAAACACTTAATTTTCTAAGTATCTCCTTAATTCCACGAGAAAAGAAATAAATGGATTACATGGCTAAGGAAAGTCTTATACTTTCATTAAAGAATTATAAGTAATTGCTCAGGTTTTAAATTTTTTCTTAAACTTTCTGGGGGAAAATCCTATTGTTTCTTATACTACAAAGAATAAAGGCAAAACTTATTTTTTAATCATAAAGGCAAAACTTTGAGAGGCTACCAACAAACTGGGTTTATAATGCAGCAATCTAACATATACACTGAAAAGAACTGTAGATAGTCCTGAATCAGAATTTAAAATTTCTACCTGCTAAATATTGCTTTTTGCCTTTCAAGAAGAGTCATTATCAGATTTTAGCCTCACCTATGAGATATTACCAGATCAGCCATCTCATTTATATTCCCAACATCCTCTTACCCTTCCCACCCAACGTGTGACCCCACCATCCTATATATAGAGTCTGTCCAGAAAGTATCCAGCCATGCACCACGAAAAATAAGAGACATTTATTGAAGAAGATAGAAGAGACAAGAAACATTGTACATAGGACAATGACACCTCAGTCCCCTTCAAAGCAGTCACCTTGGGACGTCACACAGTTCTCCCAATCACCATTAGCTGCCCCACTGTATTTTTCTGAATCTGATCAACATCTGAATCCCTTCCCTTTCAAAGGTGATTTGTTTGGGGAAAAGCCAGAAGTATCAGGGCACCTAATTTGAGTTACAGGGGGGCTGGGTCATCTCAGTGATTTGATGTTTTGCCAAAAAAACCTCTGTAGGAGACATGATGCATGAGCAGGCGTGCTGTCCTGATGAAGCTTCTAATCACCAGTTGTCAGTAACTGCGGTTGTCTGAATCATCTGAACAGTTTCCACGGAGGAATGTTCAAGTTTAAAGCAAAACCTGATGCAGATTCGTTGCTGTACTCGCTCAGTCATTTTGAATATGGTGGCTCCACAGTACACAAGCTCGCTTCAATGGCATCTACTGCCCCCACTGACTAGTACAGTCAAGTCCTCATTGTTCACATATGTGCATTCCAGTCACTCTCCTTGGCTGCCAGGTTACATCGATGTTGTGCAAACCAATCTTGTTACATGAACAATGGTTTGACTTTTTTTCAGACAGAACTCGTCTACCAAACCAAACAATTTCTCAAAGTATCATTTCCATGTGCTTATTTTTCCATCTTTATAGACAAAAGTATATTCCAAGTTCAAAAGCAATATGCCTTCATTTAAAAACACTTCCCTTAGTTATTATTTCCAATTACAAGCAACTACTTTTGCCGTCTCTCTGACACCTTTCTAGAACCCATCCTTCTAGGGCCCCACTACTGGTTTGGGGGTCCCAAAGTACATTTTCCCTAACAGCTAAATGACAGTTAGGTTATTTGATATGATTAACATAGTGTAATTAAATTATATTATGGAATAAACTTATTGTAAATTGACCTGAAAGCTCTACTATTCTCTGAAAGTGTATCTTTACACATATTGTGTTCAAAATTCTGTATAAGACCTTCAAAAGAGTTTTTGTAGCACAAAGTTCCTATAATTTGTGACTGCCTAATACTGACACATTTTGCATTCTCTATATGTCTGCTAACCTCTACTTGGAGTCAATCAGCTCTGTGATCACTTATCAGTATCCTTAGTGGATGGCAACAGTGCAGAGGAGACCCACCTCAGGAGTGAGATGCATATTAGCAGGACTAGAAGTCTCAGGGCCATATCCCAGACCTATCATCACTAGGAATTTCTCTATTTTCAAACCATCAAGTTCTGAAATCTCACTGAGTTATTTTCAATCACTCCACCTTTCATACTCCCTAAATTTGTAATCTGTGCTGGAATCACCTACTCTTCTGGACTTCTCCCAATTCTCTTATTCTTCAGAAGAGATCAAACCCTGCTTAATCTCTTCAATAACAATCTCAACTGGACCTTTAATTCCCTTGGACTCCTGGGCTATACACATTCCCAACCATTATTCATGCCTGGATGAAGCCCACCACACAATTTCTCCATTTCTAATTTTGGGTTGCTGTACACTGTGGAGAAAGTTCTACAACTCTGCAGACTGGTTACATCAACTTATGATTTTCTAAAATTATTCTTTCCATAAACAAAAGCTAGTATTTCTTCATTTGGAAAAAAAAATTAATTCCAAATGGTTTAAAGATCTAAATGTAAACAAAATAATAAAATGTTCAAAGCAAATATAAATTACTTATAATTTAGGGTAAATTTTTCTTAAAAGATAAAAAGAACATTGATATATAGATAAAAATACCACTAAGTAAAAAGATAGGCAACAAATAAGCGAAAATATTAGCAATCCTTATAACAAAGTATTAACAACTATACTATCCATGGAACTCTTAATATCAACAACCTGATAGCAAAGAAAGAATGGAACAGAAATAGACTATTCCCAGTGAAAATGCTACACATATGAAATGCAACACAACACGTATATGAAAAAGTACTTAAAATCACTAATAATAAGAGAAATGCAAAAAAAAAAAAAAAAAAACCCAAAAACAAAGTAAAACTGTTTGCTAATCAGTTTGGCAAAAACTAATAGGATTTATAAAATACATAGTAAGAATAGGAAAAATGGAAATGTACACACTCTTGATTAGAATGGAAATCCAGTCTTTTTTTAGGGAAATCTGATAGTATCAACATACTTACTCTTGATCTAATTAACACCTTTTCCAGGAAGTTATTCACAGCAATAAAGTATTAGGTGGTTTACTGTATTGTACATGTTACTTGTTTATAATAATGTAAAGTTAGAAACAGGCTAGTCCTTTAATAGGTAAATAGGTAACTCATGGGACATCTGTATTATGGAATAATACAGTGCTTAAAATTTAGGAGGAAAAAAGTTAAATTTTAAAAATCAGGGTTCCAGCACCAAACTGTAAAGAGCTTAGAAGTCATCACTCTTGTCCTTAAATAAGAAATAGCTGAATAAACCGGAAAGCAAAGATTCTTCCTGAACCCATCAGAGAACAAACATTGGAGGGCAAACCAACCCCTGAAATCTGAAAGGACATGGAATCCAGAGATAAACTGGTAAGAACACTTCCATGGTAACTGATGAATTGGAGACTGACAAGGGGCTAGCATGTGAGAGAGAAACTCCTGGGGACCAGTTCTAGGGCCTTCTCTCACCTTCCTTGGGTTGCATCTCTAGGCACCCCACCAGAGATTCTCACAGAGAAGAATCTGAGACAAAGATCCTCTGCTGGCTCTGGTAGGTAGAGGGGAAGAGTAATTACAAAATGCTCCACAAGGACCTTCTTACTCTTCCAGGTAAAACACTTTTTACCTTGTCTCCCCTGAGGGAAGGGCATTGTCCCAATCCTGCCCCAACCAGTCTTCCAGTCTCACCTAAGAGGGTTGGGGAGATGGCAACAGCCCAGGGTCGCAAGCCCACTAAAACATTGAAATTTAATCAAATATTACAAAAAGTTCCCCTCTCCCACACTTTGCAACCATAGCAATAGGGCTCTAAGAAACAAGAAGTAAATACTAGAAATTGAAAGCAATGTTAACAAAGACAAAGAATGTTTTGACTGGCTCAATAGCAGACTGGACATGGCCAAGGAAAGAATCAGTGAGCTTTAAGAAAAATCAATAGAAATTTCCAAAAGGAAAGAAGGGAGAAGTGGCATATTTGTAGTAATAATGGCTTAGAACTTTGTAAAATTAATGACAGACACCAAACCACTGATACAGGAAGCTAAGAGAATATTGATTAAGATAAATACCTAAAAGACTACCTTTAGGCATACCATATGCAACAGAAAGTCAGAAACAGAAATCATGAAAAAGGGTACGGGGAGCAATAGGGGAAGGGAAGCACCGTATCTAGAAGAAAACAAGTATAAACATTACAGTAGATTTCTGATCCAAACGTGCAAGCCAGAAGAGAATGGAAGAAAATATTTTAAATGTTGGAAGAAAAACCTACCATCCTAGAATTCTATATCCAATGAAATTATCCTTCAAAAGTAAAGAAGAATAAAGATTTTCTCAATCAAAGGAATAAATGAAGGTAAAATAAAACCTTTGATTATCCTTAACTGATCTAAAAATTGTTTTTAAAGTAGTAATAGTAACAATATATTGGGCAATTACAGTTTACAAATTAATAAAATGAATGACAGCAATGTCAAAAGGATGAAGTGGAGGAACTGGGAACCTAAGTGTGTGTGTGGGAATACACACACACATTAAACCTCACTGATAAAGTATTATTTAAAGGCAGACAAAGACTAGTAAAAATAGTTGATATTATGGAACATTCCAATGAACAACAAAATACATATTCTTTTCAAACTTACATGGAACATTCACCATGACAAATCACACCCAGGGCCATAAACACACCTTACAAATTCAAAAGATGAGAAACCACACAAAATGTGCTTTTAGATCACAATGGAATTAAACAGGAAATCAGTAACAAAAGATGGCTGGAAAAGCCCCAAATATTTGGAAACTAAACAACACACAGCTAAATAACAATTGAGTCAAAGATGTGCCAAGAGAAGTTTAAAAACATTTCAAAAGTAAATGAAACTATAACTTAACAATATGTATAAAATGAAGTGAAAGGTGTTCTTAGAGGGAAATGTGTAACTATTTAAGGGTAAAGGAAGCAGAAGAAATAATAACAAATGAGGGCAACAAATCAATGATGAAAACACAAAAACAGAAAAACCAAGAAAACCTACACCTGGTTCTGTGAAACAGTTGATACTATTAGTTTCAATCTCACTAGAATATGACTGGCATCCTTGTCTTGCACTTTCCCTACAGTTCTTCAGTTTTGAAAAACAAAACAAGTATCATACCACTTCTCCAATTTAAAACCTCTGTTGATTCCCTATTGCCCAAGAACAAATTGAAGCACCCTAATCTAATACCTAAGTTCTCAGACACTCTGTCCCCATTTATATCTCCAGCCTCCTCTCACTTAAAACATCAGTTTCACTAAATTATGCCACTGTACACAAAAACCATCTCCCAGCCTTACTGGGTTCTTTAGCTTTCTGCATACTTGTGTATGCTGTTCCTTCTGCCAAGGATGCCCCCTCTTTGGCTTTTCCTACTGGCTAAGCAATAAGTTGCCTCAGAAAAATCTTTCCCAAACCTCCAGGTAGAGTTTGTTGTCCTATCTTTCATCCCACCACAGTACTTTAGTCACACTCTGTCATAAAATGTTCATCATTCAGAGAGACAGTACAACAGCTTAGTGGTTATACAGACTTTGCACCCAACTACCTGAGTTCAAATCCTAGCTGCACTATTTACCAGCTGTACAACTTGAGTAGGTCAGTCACCACCTTTGTACATCAGAATCCTCATGTGCGAAAAGCCAGTAACCACCAGAATCTATCCTACAGTGTTGCAGTGTTACTCACCAAATGAGTTACTGCATGGAACTGGCATAGGTGTTCAATAAGTGACAGCCACTATTGCTATTATTCTACTGCAACCAACCAACCTACACCAGTAAGTGGTTATTTACTTCTCTTCAACTTATAATTTCCTCAATGGTGAGAACCAAATCTGTTTTTTAAAGTATTTTTTATTGATTATGCCATTAAAGTTTTCCCAATTTTTCTCCCTTTATACCCCCCTCCTTTCTAAAGTTTTGCTCCGTTCTTTCGCTTGGGTCAAATTTCTTTATCTCAGCGCACCTGTTAAGTTGTAAGGGGGCAGAGCCTTAGGTATTCACCCAGGCAGGGCAACCCTCTTTGTTGCACTGTGGGGCTGCCTGTGGGGGAGGGGCCAGAGAGGGAACAGTGCAGCTTGCCTACTGTCCCTAGCCCACTTTTCAATGGACTCTCCTGTGAGACTGAGATTTTTTCCCACTGCGGCATACTCTGTAGTCCACAGTCAACTCAGGCTGTTTCACCTTTGGCCAGCAGCGCCCTCCCAGTCTGCTGCCGCACTGTGGGTTCCTACCAGTCTGGTTGTTCTGGTTGACCTTTTTCTTTAATTCCTTGGTTGTCGGATTTCCATGCAGCTTCATTCTCTGCCCTTCTGGTTGTTTATTGTTTTCAGAATGGTTGTTATCCTTTTTGGTTGTCCAAGGAAGCAAAAGGTTTCTACTATGCCTCCATCTTGGCCAGAACTCTCAGGAACCAAATCTTATTTAACTTTGTATCCCTAGTTTATAGAACATGATGGGTACTAAATGTTAAAAGACTTAACCTATGGTTATGCAGTGGCAACACATTTTATACCCAGATATTCTGAATTCTGGATGTGCTAGTTTTACTATTACTCACAAAAATTACTAATTATACGACTTTCAACCAAGATGGAGGCGTAGGTGGACACACTGTACCTCTTCTCACAACCAAAATTACGGACAACAAAGATTTAGAAACAAGAAAACAATCAGAACTGATAGAAAACTGAACTGTACGGAAGTCCAACAACCATTCATCCAGACCAGTAAAAGGGGCGGAGTCACGGCAGAAAAAAGTAGAGGTGCGGACCCAGGCGCACAGGCAGCAGTGGCTGGCAGTTACCAGGCATGCAGGCAGTGGCTAGTGGACCCCGGGCACGGGGTGGCAATAGTGCAGACCCAGTGAGGCCTCACAAGGCGACTGGCTGACCAGGTGGTCCCACATTCGCGCACAGAAAATCCAGGCAAAGGCGAAGCAGGAGAAGGCACTGGAATCCAAGGGAGAGAGGAGCAAGCGCCATTGTTCCTCTCAGACCCCGCCCCCACACACAGTGTCAATACCCAGAGACTGGGCTGCCCAGCACTGGGGAACACCTAAGGCTCCACCCCTCACTATGTAACAGCTGCGACCAGACCCCCCCCAAAAAAAACCAACCCCAAATGGCTCAAACCAGAGAACAAATCAAAGCCCCATAGCCAATTCCTCTAAGTGACGAAGAGATACCCAACCTATCAGATGCACAGTTCAAAGCCCTGGTGATCAGGATGCTCACAGAATTGGTTGAATTCGGTTGCAAATTAGATGAAAAAATACAGACTACAATACGTGAAACAAAGGAAAACGCATGGGGAACCAATAGAGATGGGAGGAAAACTGGGACTCAAATCAGTGGAGTGGAACAGAAGAAAGAAACAAACAACCAAACAGAAAATGAGGAAGAAATAATAATTCAAAAAAATGAGGAGAGGCTTAGGAATCTTCAGGACATCTTTAAACGTCCCCACATCCGAATTATAGGGGTCCCAGAAGGGGAAGAAGAAGAACAACAAGTAAAAAACTTATTTGAACAAATAATCAAGGAGAACTTCCCCAATCTGGCAAAGGAAGTAGACTACCAGGAAGTCCAGGAAGCTCAGAGAGTCCCAAAGAAGTTGGACCCAAGGAGGAACACACAAAGGCACATCATAAGTACATTAGCCAAGGTTAAAACGAAGGAGAGAATTCTAGAAGCAGCAAGGGATAAGGGGACGGTCACCTACAAAGGAGTTCCCATCAGACTGTCAGCTGATTTCTCAAAAGAGACTTATAGGTAAGAAGGGGCTGGAAATAAGTATTCAAGATATGCAAGTCAAGAACCTACATCCAAAATTACTCTATCCAGCAAAGCTGTCATTTAGAATGGAAGGGAAGATAAAGTGGTTCTCAGATAAGGTCAAGTTCAAGGAGTTCATCATCACCAAGCCCTTATTATATGAAATGTTAAAGGGACTTATCTAAGAAAAGGAAGATAAAAAACATAACAGTAAAAAGGCAGCAAACTCACAGCTATTAACAACCACACCTAAAACAAAAACAAACAACTAGAACAGAAGCAGAACCACAGAAATGGAGATCACATGGAGGGTTAGCAACAGGGGAGTAGGAGGAGGTGAGAGGGGGAAAAGGTACAGAGAATAAGTAGCATAGACTTATGGTGGGTAGAAAATAGGGGGAGGGCAAGAATAGTGTGGGAAATGTAGAAGCTAAAGAGGACTTATAACACATGGACATGAACTAAAGGGGGGGAATGTGGGTGGGAGAGGGTGTGCAGGGTGGAGGGGAATGATGGGGGAGAAATGGGACAACTGTAATAGCATAATCAATAAAATATATTAAAAAATAAAAATATAAATAAAAAACAAAAATGCACAGTAAAAAAATTACTAATTATACATAACATGTTTTAAAAAAATTTTAATTTTTGTATCTTAGTTCTTACCCTATAGAAAGTGTAGTTTGTAAACAGTGAAGTTCTTAAACATGTCCAAAGAATTATATTCACAACCATATATTCTAAATTAAAAAGTTAACAACTTGCTTAAGTAACCATCATTTCTTTCTGTATCTCTCATTGAACTGCAAATTCTCTGCAAGTAGACTGTGCTCTCCAAATCCTTAACACCTAGCTGAGGATTCAGTACACAGTAGAAACAAATGAATGTAGGAGTGATTCCCATAGCTTTAAGAGAAAGTACAATTTCAAGGCTCTTGATTACCAGGCCCAAGCCTGGATCTAACTCTGATCATCTCCCACCTTTCCACTTTACTCCACCCACACCTTGTCTCACACGGGTTCCTTGGCACTGTCTTCACATTTCTGTTCCTTCACATACCCTGAACCCTCTCTTAGGGGCCCCTTCCCCTCCAGCAATTCTACATTTAGCGGATTACTACTAATCACCCTTTAAATCTCAGCTCAGCCCTGACTGGTGTGGCTCTTCTTGCAAACTGAAAGGTCACAGGTTGATTCCTGATCAGGGCACATGACTGTGGTGCTGGCCAGGTCCCTGGCTGGGGCACAAGGGGCATGGACCAATGTTTCTCTGGCACAAGGATGTTTTTCTCCCTCCCTTCCCCTCTCTCTCTCAAAAAAAAAAAAAAAAAAAAAAAAAAAATCAGTAAAATCTAAAAGAAAAATTAAAAAACAAAAATCAGGGGGTTCAAGATGGCGGCATGGTAGGAGGACACAAATTGTCCTTCCTCCTGCACATGGGAGAAAAACCTAACTGATCTACAGAGGAACAGAGCAGATAGCCAACAATACCACAGTATATATGAAAATAAGAGATCAAAATCCGTAGCAGACATTGGAAAACTAGACGTGGCAGCCGAGCGACCGGAGGCGGCCCTGAGACCGGGAGAGAGGCGACCCGGCGACCAGAAGGGGCCCTGCAACAGACCGGAGGCGGCCCGGCGACCTGAGGCGGCTCTGCGACCGGGTTGGAAGCGGCCCTGCGGCCGGAGGCGACCCTGCAACTAGAGAAGGGGACTCTGGAAGACCCGGAGCTGACATCTGTGATCCTGGGGTGAGTGCGCGCAACTCGGGAAACTCGCGGAGCCCACGCCTGTAGTCTCCGGTGGGCGCTCACGCCCTGTAGGAGACCCGGAGCTCACAGCAATAGGCTCGGGGAGGGATGGATCTGTAAGAGATTCCAGCTGAAACCCATAAACTCGGGAAAGCGCGCCCCCAGCAGGAGGCACAGAAATCACACCCAAGGCACTGCATGGAGAGTGCGCCATTAGCCCTGGGGTCAGTGCTCGGCTGGCACTGAGGACAGTAGCCCAAAGCTGAGTGAGGAACGGAGAAAAGCGGTACGAGTCGCCTCACAGCCTGCTACAGCCAGCAAGTCCAGAAAATCCGGTTTGGCATGTGTGAAAATAGCAAGAGATTTTTTTTTTTCCTCCTCCTCCTCCTTCTTCTTCTTCTTTTTTTTTGGGGGGGGGGGTGTTTTGTTTCATTTTGTTTTGTGGGTTTTTTTTGATAGTTGTTTTTTGTCGATTTAGTTGGGTTTTTTGTTTGTTTGTTTGTTTTGGTTTGTTTTTCGTACTTGTGGGGTTCTTTTTGTTTTGTTTTGATTATATATTTTTATTTTCTTATTACTTCTACCTTTTTTATCCCTCAATTCCTTTTGCTTCTCTTTACTTCTTTCTGGCTTTATTCCTTCTTCCTTTCTTTCCAATTCTATCTCTCCTTCCTTCCTCTTTTTTTTTTCTCTCTTCTTTTTTCACTTTATTCTTTTCTCTTTTTGAATATCCACGAGTGAGGCAAAAAAATCATAGAACTGTGAAAAAACCAGAGTTGGACCAAAAGAGGGGGTATTCCCACAGCTGAGACAGTGGAAGCTGTGAACACCAGGATACCAGAAGAAGACTACACCACAGAATCTCACAGGTATTCCACCACAGAAGTTCACACCATCAACCCAGGGAGCCAGAACAGAAAAACTTAAGAAGCTGAGATTTACAAGAAGAGTCTAACAAACAATGAGAAGACAAAGAAACAATCCCCAAATGAAAGGAAAGATGGAAGCCCCAGAAAGAATGCTAAATGAAACAGAGGCAACTCAACTATCAGATAAGGAGTCCAAAGAAATGGTTGATAGGAAGCTCCATGAGCTCTCAATGAGCTACCAGAAACTACAGGGAAGCTACGATGAACTCACTGCAAACTATATCAACATGAAAAAGGAAATAGAAACTATCAAAAAGGGCCAAGAGGAAATGAAGAATACAATTTCTGAGCTGAAGAACACTGTAGAAGGAATGAAAAGCAGAATCTATGAAGCAGAAGATCGGATCAGTGAGTTGGAG
This sequence comes from Glossophaga mutica, assembly GCA_039655065.1. Lineage (NCBI taxonomy): Eukaryota > Metazoa > Chordata > Mammalia > Chiroptera > Phyllostomidae > Glossophaga > Glossophaga mutica. Next base: position 120,357,102 of record CM077303.1, on the reverse strand, counting down.
GACAAAGTAGAAAAAAGCAGCCAGATAGAGCAAGAAAAGAAAAAGAGGCTCAGAAAAAATGAAGAGAGATTAAAAGAAATGCAAGACAATATGAAACATAATAATATCCATATAATAGGGATACCAGAAGGAAAAGAAGAAGAGCAAGGGATAGAAAACCTATTTGAAAAAGTAATGATGGAAAACTTTCCTAATTTGATGAGAGAGAAAGTCACACAAATCCAGGAAACACAGAGAGTCCCAATCAAGAGGAACCCAAACAGGCCCACTTCAAGACACATCATCATTAAAATGGCAAACTTCCAAGACAAAGAGAGAATCTTAAAGGCAGCAAGGGAGAAAAGGAAGTAACATACAAGGGAGCCCCGATAAGGTTCGCAACTGACTTCTCAATGGAAACGCTCCAAGCCAGAAGAAAATGGCAAGAAATATTCCAAGTAATGAGAACCAAAGGCCTACAACCAAGACTACTTTATCCAGCAAGGCTTTCAATCAAGATAGAAGGATAAATAAGGAGCTTCCCAGACAAAAGAAGTCTAAAAGAATACACCTCTACCAAACCAGTACTACAAGAGATACTAAAGGGACTGCTTTAAGGAAAGAAAGGAAAAGAGAGAGTGAGGAACACAGATACGAAAATGGCAATGAACCAGTACCTATCAATAGTAACCTTAAATGTAAATGGATTAAATGCTCCAATCAAAAGACATAGAGTAGCTGACTGGATAAGAAAGCATGACCCACACATATGCTGCCTACAAGAGACCCACTTCAGACAAAAGACCTACACAGACTCAAAGTGAAAGGCTGGAAACAAATTTTCCAAGCAAATGGACAGGAAAAAGAGGCCGGGGTAGCAATACTCATATCAGACAAAATAGACTTCAAAAGAAGAGCTATAAAGAGAGATCCAGAAGGTCACTTCATAATACTCAAGGGAAGAATCCACCAAGAAGACATAAACATTGTAAATATATATGCACCCAACATAGGAGCACCTAAATACATCAAGAAAATCTTAGAGGACTTCAAGAAAGATATTGACAGCAACACAATTATAGTGGGAGATTTTAACACCCCACTGTCAAAAATGGACAGATCTTCCAAACAAAATATCAACAAAGATATTGGGGCATTGAACAGTACTCTAGACGAATTGGACTTAGCTGATATATATAGAGCCCTTCATCCCAAAGAAACTAAATACACATTTTTTTCAAACGCACATGGAACATTTTCAAAGATAGACCAGATGATAGGACACAAAACAAGCCTGAACAAATTCAAGAAAATTGATATCATACCAAGCATTTTCTCCGACCACAAGGGATTAAAACTAGAAACCGACTTGATGGGGAAAATCCCCAAATCATCAAAATCATGGAGATTGAATAGCATGCTATTAAAGAATGAATAGGTAAAGAATGAAATTAAGGAGGAAATCAAAAAGTTTCTGGAAACAAATGGAAATGAACTCACAACAACCCAAAACTTATGGGACACAATGAAGGCAGTCCTCAGAGGGAAGTTCATAGCAACACAGGCCTACCTAAAGAAGACAGAAACATTTCTAACAAACGACTTAACCCGACGCCTACAAGAACTCGAGGAACAACAACAAAGACAGCCCAGGGCAACTAGAAGGAAGGAAATAACCAAGATCAGAGCAGAATTAAATGACATAGAGACTAAAAGCACAATCCTAAGGATCAATGAATCCAGGAGCTGGTTCTTTGAAAAGATAAACAAAATCGACAGGCCTTTAAGCAGGCTCATCAAGAAAAAAAGAGAGAGGACTCAAATAAACACAATCAGAAATGAAAGAGGAGAGATTACGACTGACACCACAGAAATACAAAGGATTGTAAGAAATTACTGCAAAGAACTGTATGCCAAGAAATTTGAAAACCTAGGTGAAATGGACAAGTTTCTAGAAAAATATAACCTTCCAAAACTCAATGAAAAAGAAACAGAAAGCCTGAACAGACCAATAACAGCTGGTGAAATTGAAGCAGTAATCAAAACACTCCCGGCACACCAAAGCCCTGGACCAGATGGTTTCAGAGCAGAATTCTACAAAACATTTAAGGAAGAGATAACCCCTATCCTTCACAGACTATTCCAAAAAATCCAAAAAGATGGAAGACTCCCAAACTCTTTTTCTGAAGCCAGCATCATCCTAATCCCAAAACCAGATAAAGACACAACAAAGAAAGAAAACTTCAGGCCAATATCACTGATGAACATAGACGCTAAAATCCTCAACAAAATATTGGCAAACCGCATCCAACAATACATTAAAAAGATCACACACCATGACCAAGTGGGATTCATCCCAGGGATGCAAGGATGGTTCAACATTCGCATATCAGTAAATGTAATACATCACATAAACAAAAGAAAAGACAAAAATCACATGATCATATCAATAGATGCAGAAAAAGCTTTTGATAAAGTAAAACACCCATTTATGATAAAAACACTCAGCAAAGTGGGAATAGAGGGAGCATTCCTCAACATAATAAAAGCCATATATGAGAGACCTACAGCCAACATCATACTCAATGGGCAAAAACTGAAATCTTTCCCACTAAGATCAGGAACAAGACAAGGCTGTCCACTTTCACCACTTCTATTCAATATAGTGTTGGAAGTCTTAGCCACAGCAATTAGACAAGAAAAGGAAATAAAAGGCATCCAAATTGGAAAGGAGGAAACAAAACTATCATTGTTTGCAGATGACATGATAGTGTACATAGAAAATCCTATAGACTCGGCCAAAAAGCTGCTTGACGTAATAAATGAATTTGGCCAAATAGCTGGATACAAAGTCAATATCCAAAAATCAAAGGCATTTTTGTATACCAACAGTGAAACAGCAGAAGCAGAAATAAAGAAAAAAATCCCATTCGATATAGCAAAAAGAAAAATAAAATACCTAGGAATAAACCTAACCAAGGAGGTAAAAGACCTGTATGCAGAAAACTACACAACACTGAAGAAAGAAATCAAGGAAGACACAAACAAATGGAAGCATATACCATGTTCATGGATCGGAAGAATTAATATCATCAAAATGTCCATATTACCCAAACAAATTTACAGATTCAATGCAATACCTATTAAAGTTCCAATGGCATATTTCACAGACATAGAACAAACACTTCAAAAATTTATATGGAATCATAAACGACCCCGGATAGCGACAGCAATTTTGAGAAAGAAGAGCAAAGTAGGAGGGATCACGATACCTGATACCAAAGTGTATTACAAAGCCACTGTAATCAAAACAGTCTGGTACTGGCACAAGAACAGACACATGGACCAGTGGAATAGAACAGAGAGCCCAGAAATAAACCCAAGCCTCTACGGTCAATTAAGATTCGACAAAGGGGGCAGCAACATAAAATGGAGCAAAAATAGCCTCTTCAAGAACTGGTGCTGGGAGAACTGGACAGCTACATACAAAAAAATGAAACTCGAGCACCAACTTACACCATACACAAAAATACATTCAAGGTGGATAAAAGATTTAAATATAAGCCGTGACACCATTAAAATTCTAGAGGATAATATAGGCAGGAAAATCTCAGATATTTCACGCAGCAATATTTTTACTGATACGTCCCCTAGAGCAAGGGACATAAAGAAAAGAATAAACAAATGGGATCTCATCAAAATAAAAAGCTTCTGCACAGCTAAAGAAAACAGTATTAAAATAAAAAGAGAGCCAAGTGTATGGGAAAACATATTTGGCAATGATACCTCAGACAAGGGATTAATCTCCAAAATATATAAAGAACTTACAAGACTCTACTCTAAGAAGACAAGCAACCCAATTAAAAAATGGGCAAAGGATTTGAACAGACACTTCTCCAAGGAGGACATACAGAGGATCCAGAGACACATGAAAAGATGCTCGATATCTCTAGCTATCAGAGAGATGCAAATTAAAACTACAATGAGATACCACTTGACACCAGTCAGAATGGCCTTCATAAACAAAGCAACAAACAGCAAGTGTTGGAGAGGTTGTGGAGAAAAGGGGACCCTAGTGCACTGTTGGTGGGATTGCAGATTGGTACAACCACTATGGAAAACAGTATGGAATTTTCTAAGAAAACTAAAAATGGACATATCTTTTGACCCAGCAATTCCACTGCTTGGATTATATCCTAAGAATCCTGAAACACCAATCCAAAAGAATCTATGCACCCCTATGTTCATAGCAGCATAATTTACAATAGCCAAGTGCTGGAAGCAACCTAGGTGCCCATAAGTTAATGAATGGATCAAAAAACTGTGGTACATTTACACAATGGAATTCTATGCAGCAGAAAGAAAGAAGGAGCTCCTACCCTTTGTGACAGCATGGAAGGAATTGGAGAGTATCATGCTAAGCGAAATAAGCCAGGCAGTGAAAGACAAATACCATATGATCTCACCTTTAACAAGAAGCTAATCAACAAAACAAACAAACAAGCATAATATAAACAAAGACACTGACTTTGAGAACAGTCTGACAGTGTCCAGTGGGGGAGGGGAGGGAATTTCAGGGGAAAAGGGGAACGGTTTAGAGCAACAAGTATAAAGGACTCATGGACAAAAACTATGGGGGGTGGAAATGGGAGGAAGGTGGGGAGGGCTGGGGTGGTGGGCTGGGGCAGGGTAAAAGACAGAAAACTGTACAATATCAACAATTAAAAAATACTGATTTAAAAAACAAACAAACAAACAAACAAACAAACAAAAAACCAAAAATCGCAGCTCAACTGTCCCTCTTCTGGAAAAAATTCCCAGATCTCTCCCTTTGTTCCCATACAACCCTGTGCACATCTTTATCACAGCATTCCTCACACTGATACATAAGTATTTTGTTTATCTTTTTTCAACAGTGGACAAATGATACGAGATTATAAAAGGCAATGATCATGCCCTAGTCAACTTTTCCCCCAATATCTATCATAGTACAGTACTTGGCAAATAAGAGACAGACAATAAGCAATTAATAAAGAAATAAGAAAATGATCAATAAAAGTTTAGAAGATGAATGAATTACAGGGAGCTCAATCCAAAGATAAGGTAATTTAAAACAAGTCAAAGAGGGGAAAATTCTTCTTTAAATTCTTTATTTTAAAACAAGAAGGCTTGAAAGACAACTTTGTTACTTATGGTTTGTTTAAATTCAATTTTTTTACTGAAACAGTAAACAACCAATACTGTATGATCATTTTTGTTGGGAGGTGCTGGATATTCCAGTGTATTTTTTTTTTTTTGTTTTGCATTTACCCTTATTTTTTTTAAAGATTTTATTTATTCATTTTTATTTTTTTAATATATTTTATTGATTATGCTATTACAGTTGTCCCATTTCTCCATCATTCCCCTCCACCCTGCACACACCCTCCCACCCACATTCCCCCCCTTTAGTTCATGTTCATGTGTCATAAGTTCTTTAGCTTCTACATTACCCGCACTAATCTTGCCCTCCCCGTCTATTTTCTACCCACCATTTATGCTACTTATTCTCTGTACCTTTCCCCCTCTCTCCTCCTCCCACTCCCCTGTTGCTAAGCCTCCATATGATCTCCATTTTAAGGCGTTTCCATCAGACTGTCAGCTGATTTCTCAAAAGAGACCTTAAAGGCAAGAAGGGGCTGGAAAGAAGTATTTGAAGTCTTGAAAGGCAGGGACCTACATCCAAAATTGCCATATCCAGCAAAGCTGTCATTTAGAATGGAAGGGAAGATAAAGTGGTTCTCAGATAAGGTCAAGTTCAAGGAGTTCATCATCACCAAGCCCTTATTATAGAAAATGTTAAAGGGACTTATCTAAGAAAAAGAAGATAAAAAAATATGACAGTGAAAAGTCAGCAAACTCACAGATAGTAACAACCACATCTAAAACAAAAGCAAACAACTAGAACAGGAACAGAGCCATGGTGTATTTTTTAAAGTATTCAGCAAAAAAATTAAGTATAAATTCAGAAAAAAAGGAGTATGAATGTGAAGTCAGGGGCAGAAAAGGAAAAAAAATATTACTTAACAGTTGGTTTTGACTGGTAAGCAGATGATGACAAAACAAAGGTAATAAGACAGAATCCTCCAGAGGGAACTGATGCATCAACAACATGCTGAGGACAAGAACATACGAGAGGAAGTCAGCTTCCTATCCCAACAATCCATCATTACTGAAAAAGCTGGAATATATGATCTGAAAGTGATGAAAGGAAAATGACAAGTGCAAAAGATTGTGTAGAAGTGTATTAGTGAGACCTCACAAGTGGAAAAGGTAATAAAATAATAATAACAAAAAAACAAGACTGGTAAAGTAAATGTTGGCTTCTGCACAGACTCATTACACAGTAATGAAGTTTTTAATTATGAAATTTTGTACTTTTTATTTTCCTCATAATACCAAAATGTATACATTCATATAAACTGTGCTCTAACAATTAGTGATCTTAGAAGGCTATGTACACATAATGTGCTGACATGGCTCAAAACCCTTTTTAAAATTCCTCTTTAAAGACTGCTTTCAGAGCATTTTATAAGGTACATCTGAAATTCAATGTCATCATATATCAGGTTTTACCAAAAATGGAATTACTCAGCTTGCTCATTCTGTCTAGTTTCTACTTCCTCCAAAACTTCTGCCTATTACTAGACATGAAGTTCTTTCAAAAGATTGAAAATTCACCACTAATAATCAAAAGAATGAATTGCAGACTACAGTTGATCATGGGGAAAATGTTCTAGATTCTGAGCAACAGCACTGTTGAAATTTAATTCCTTAAGTATCTGGTGTGAGAGAACCAACTCCAGTTTTTACCCCCTCCTCAGTGTCGCTATATTCATTTTTCTAAAATCCCAAACATATCAGTACATAACTGTTCTTAAAAGTGACAGAAGTACCTGAAGTGGGACAGAGTCAAAACATTTTTCAAGGCATAAAAGGCTCCTCAAAATCTGCAGTGCATCTAATTCTGAAGCTGTCTTCTGCAGTTCCATTTCCCCTGCATTCTACGCTCACACTCGACCACCTAAGCTGCTGTTCTGGAATACACCACATAATTTCACACCCTTGATGCTTGTCCCACATGGTCTTTCTTCTCCCTGAAACAGCCTTCTCTGATTTTTCAGTGCCTGGCAGCCAACCATGGATAATTCTAAAACAATCTAAACATATTCCCACAGTAGTAATTGATTACTGATTCAAAGAAATATTTATCAAGGCATCCCTATCCTCCAAATTTTTGTTCCACCTAGCTCTGCTTTCAGTAGTTTATATTCATCACGCCATTGCCATCAAAGCAACTAAGACATTAATTTGAAAAGTAAGACATCTAAACTATTTAGAATATGTTAGGAAATATTTTTATGACCTCAAGTTAAGGAAGAATGTCTTCAAAAAAACTAAACACACACACACACACACACACACGACCTTACCAAAATTAAAAACTTCTGCCCATGAAATCAACAGAAAGAAGTTAAATACAAGATAAAAATTGGGAAGAAAATATCTGCAACATCTATAATGAACAAAAAAAAAAAACATTAGATTTAAAATATGTAAAGAATGATTACAAATCAATGAAAGGCAAACCACCAAATAGGAAAATGGACAAAAAAAAAAAAATTCACAGAGAAGGAAAAGGAATGACCACAAACATATAAAAGGCTGCACAAACTCATCAGTAATAAAGGAAATGAAAATTACTATACAATTTTCTGATAGCACTTTGCTCTCTGTTGTAAGAATGTGCATTTATTCATGGTGTTATGTCCGTGCCATTGCCTATCACCCACCAGCCCCAAATCTACATACATTCATTCTCTTCACCTAGAAAGACAGCACTAAGTATCCCCATCAAGCCCCTCCACAGCGCTGTGCTAACAGCCAACAGCCAATAACCTAGTCTGATTCCATCTGAGGCTATTTCTCAACCTACCACAGGCATGGTAAAAACACCTTAGAATTTCTGGAGGGTATCTCCAGTAAACAGGTAGCTCCACCATCATTCCCTGAAACTGAATTAGTGTGAGGTCAGTGACCTAAGTGTTTCATATTCAAGTTTTTAGTGTTCACCACAGTATGCGACATATTGAAGATGATTAATAAATGCATATAGATAGCTAGATGGATAATGGCAGGAAATCTTCCTGCTGACACTTTCCTTATTAGCTTTTCCATAACTCCCTCTATCCTATTTATTTTATACTCTGTATTTACTTAATAGAATTATATGAATGAAAACAATTAGAATACTTCGGAATTCCTTAAAGAAACATATCTTAAAATAAAGATGGTACTGATATGAATCTCAAAAATAAAAATTATTTGTTATTGGATATAACCTTTTGATAATCAGAATATCACTGCATCCTTATAATTTTTGCATCAGATATTTTACAAATAAAATACAAAAATATATTTGTATTCTCATGGCTCAGGCATACATTTTCACGAAAGGGGTTGAGGGATGGGTGTTGAAGAGTGAAGGAGTGGAAGGAGAGGAGAAAGAGTAAGAAAACTACATGTCTCTCTACCTTCCCATTATACCAAAACATGAGGACAATTATCACAAATAGGCATGTCCTAATTACATTGTTTCACTGTTGATCACATGTAGCCTATTTTTAAAAATGCCTCTGGGAAGAATGAAAAGAAAAATGCTATTCTGATTAGTTAACTATTTGATACATTTTATAAATCCATCTGAAATATTAACAGTAATATTTTAAATATACTGCCTTTTAGTTTGGGGAAATAAGTTTTCAAAGTACAACTGCGTTTACCCTATTGTTTTTCCTAAGTCTCATCCCCTCAGAAGGAATACCATGTAGTATGTAAGAAGCTACCATGGATAAAAATGGCACAGAGCCCCCTAGTGGTAAAAAGATGACTGTTTCCTAGGTTTATTTATTTTTTTAACATACCGTAATAAAGCCTCACGCTTGGTTTGTTAGGTAGAAAGGGAACAATCTAAAAGAGCATTGACTTTACTCCAGGACAGGAGGATCAAGCACCCTTAGGAATTATTCTCACTCTGTCTCCTTTTACACTTCAGTAAAGGCTGATGTCTAGTTCAAATATGTGCTTACAGGATTAGAATTTGAAGGTTGAAATTAAATAAATAACCTACATATTTTATTTCAAATGTCTAGGTTTTTTAATCTAATTGCTTAAGAAAAAATATAAGCTATAAGAAATAAATTTCTCCATAGATTAAGGGTATAAAGTTAAGTTTTATTTTGCTACCTAATTTCCCTCTAGAAAGTACATACAACATTCTAAAAATCATAATTTGGATTGAGTAAAACTTTCTAGGTAATATGCAAAGACTTAGGATTAAAAAATATATAAATTCCTTTTCAGCTTATTTTTCTTTTTGAAATGACGAAAGACATTCTATAGTCAAAACAGTCATTCCAAGACATTTCAGTTGATTTTGGTTTATGCATGCATTTATATGCCTGGTAGAGCACATGCTAATTCATTAAAAAATAAGAGCTACACCAACTTTGATTACTTAAAATACTTGGACTGGTTTTTCAAAGCAACCTATTCCTACAAGTTTTAAAAAAACTTCAGTTGCCCTTAATTTTTTAATGATCTAAAAAATTTATACTAAACATTTAGTATATTCTCAAACCACAAATAAGATAACACATTTAATAAGAATACAAATTTGAAATTCAAATGACAAAATTTAATATTTTAACAAAATAGAAAAAAGAGATCTGTGAAGCAATTATATTTAATTATATTTAAATAAATTAATTTAGAATTCTAACATAATTAAATAAAGAAACCTATGAAGAATTTCCAAAACATGTTTCAAGGATCATAATGGTTACTAAAGTGTTAAAGATAATATAAATGTTCTTAAGGAAGATAAGAGTAACAAAGATCATGAAACTGAACTATTAAGTTATATCATTTTCAAGATGGCGGCGTACTCAGACACACTGTGCCTCCTCTTACAACCAAAATTAAGGACAACAAATATTTAGAAACAAGAAAACAACCAGAACTTATAGAAAATAGAACTGTATGGAAGTCCAACAACCATTCATCCAGACCGGTAAGAGGGGCGGAGTTGCGGCAGGAAAAAGTGGAGGTGCGGACCCGGGAACGCAAGCAGCAGCGGCTGGCAGTTCCCTGGTGCACAGGCGGCGGCTGGCGGACCCCGGGCACAGGGGGGTAACTGTGCAGATCCAGTGAGGCCGCACAAGGTGGCTAGCTGACCAAGGTGGTCCCACATTAGCGCACGCAGACGGTCCAGGCAGAGGGGAAGTGGCGGAAGGGACTGAATCCAGGAGAGAGCGGAGCAGGCGCCATTGTTCCCTCTCAGACCCCGCCCCCACATACAGCGTCACAACCCAGCAACTGGGCTGCCCCACACTGGGGAGTGCCTGAGGCCCCACTTCTCACTACATAATAGCCGCAACCAGACTAAAACCAAAACAAAACCAAAAAAAAAAAAAAAAAAACCCCACCGAAAATGGCTCAAACCAGAGAACAAATAAAATCCTCAGAGCCAATTCCTCTAAGACGTGAAGAGACAGCCAACCTATCAGATGCACAGTTCAAAGCACTGGTCATCAAAATGCTCACAGAATTGGTTGATTTTGCTCACAAATTAGATAAAAAAATGCAGGCTACAATACGTGAAATGAAGGAAGATGCATGGGGAACTGATAGAGATGGAGGGAAAACTGGGACTCACATGAATGGAGCGGACCAGAAGGAAGAAACTAACAACCAAACAGAAAACAAGGAAGAAACAAGAATTCAAAAATATGAGGAGAGGCTTAGGAACCTCCGGGACATTGTTATACGTCCCAACATCCAAATTATAGGGGTCCCAGAAGGGGAAGAAGAAGAGCAACAAGTGGAAAACTTATTTGAACAAATAATAAAGGAGAATTTCCTCAATCTGGCAAAGGAAATAGACTTCCAGGAAGTCCAGGAAGCTCAGAGAGTCCCAAAGAAGTTGGACCCAAGGAGGAACTCACCAAGGCACATCGTAATTACATTAGTCAAGATTCAAATGAAGCAGAGAATTCTAGAAGCAGCAAGGGATAAGGGGACAGTCACCTACAAAGGAGTTCCCATCAAACTGTCAGCTGATTTCTCAAAAGAGACCTTACAGGCAAGAAGGGGCTAGAAGGAAATATTTGAAATCTTGAAAAGCAGGGACCTACATCCAAAATTGCTCTATGCAGCAAAGCTGTCATTTAGAATGGATGGACAGATAAAGCGCTTCTCAGATAAGGTCAAGTTCAAGGAGTTCATTATCACCAAGCCCTTATTCTATGAAATGTTAAAGGGACTTATCTAAGAAAAAGAAGATAAAAAATATGAACAGTAAAAAGACAACAAACTCACAGTTATTAACAACCACACCTAAAACAAAAACAAACAACTAGAACAGAAGCAGAACCACAGAAATGGAGATCACATGGAGGGTTAGCAACAGGGAAGTGGGAGGAGGAGAGAGGGGGAAAAGGTACAGAGAATGAGTAGCATAGACGTGGGTAGAAAATAGACAGGGGGAGGGCAAGAACAGTGTGGGAAATGTAGCGGCTAAAGAACTTATGAGACATGGACATGAACTAAAGGGGGGAATACGGGTGGGAGAGGGTGTGCAGGGTGGAGGGGAATGATGGGGGAAGAAATGGGACAACTGTAATAGCATAATCAATAAAATGTAATAAAAAATAAATTATATCATTTTTAGGTTTTGAAAATAATCCTCTACCAAACCATGGTAACAAAACCAGTGGCTGACTGACATAAGAACAAACCAAGGCACAGATGACAGAGCTCATAAGCAGACCCATGCAGGTACTGGGGACCTAATGTATGATTAAGGTCACAGGAAAGGGGGTGCCTGTTATGCAGGTGGTACTGAGAAACTAACTGACCTTTACAGAAAAATAAAGTAGGTTCCTACCTAAAGCCCACAAAGGTGGGTTCCAGATGAATTAAAGACCCAAAAATAAAGAGTAAAACAATAAAGTTAATAGAAGAAAATAAATGAGAATATCTTTATGAAGTAGGTAAGAATTTCTTAAGCATAAATTCCAAATCATATAACTTATGCAAAAATAAAATGAATGTGATTACATCAAAATTAAATCTATTGGCTCAGGAAAGAGGTGTGAACCAAGCAGAAAAGTGAGGTAGTACAATGGAAAAAGATATCTGAAATGTATAAAACTGCAAGGATTACAATTTAGAAATTTACAAGGAATTCCCACATCAATAAGAAAAATACAGCAATCCAATGAAAAAATGAGGAAAAAGAAATGTAGAAACCACAAGGCCACAAAATACATCAAGGCATATTTTAATTTAATTAGTAATCAAAGAAATACCAATTATAATAAGGAAGTGCCACTTTATACTTACTACATTAGCATAAACAGAAAGCTGGAAAACACCCTGTATTCTCAGACATTCGAACAGGACCTGCCTATTAGTGGGAAAACAGACTGGCAGAAAGAATCTAAAGGCAATTTTGCATGCTGCTTCTCAGTAGACATCCAAAAGAACTTCTTGTGGGTAAGGACTTGTAAATGGGTGTTTACTGTACTGTGATTTTACTGTTATTTGAGGTAACTGGGGACTTGGAAGCTATTAAGAGGCCAATCACTGCACATCACTGTGAAAATGAGTAAGTAAAACAAGGTTGATGGGTATCATCCATATTCCTTTACAAGTATATACTTCACATGGATGCATCCTAAAAAACTGATGAGTGAAAGGAACTAAGAAATATAATGAAATATATATTGCAATAATGTTTTTGGATATCAGAAATACATATACTCAAGACAAATATTTTGCAAGAAAACATACTAACAAAACATAATACTAAATGCTTTAGAAAGGCTGTGCTCATCATTCATTAAATTTATAGCCCTTTAGAGGAAACAATACTTTGTAAATTAGTCAACTAAAGTTACTTAAATAATAACCATTTCATTTTTTAAATTAGTCTCTATTGAACCACATTTGAATTAGATAGAAGTAGGTAAGTTTTTTTATTAAAAAAAATCTCCACCCAAGGACATATTCATTGATTTTTGAGAGGAAAAGAGAGACAAACATTGATGTGAGAGAGAAACACTGATCAGCTCCCTCCCATACACACACAGGCTAAGATCAAAACTGCAACCTTTTAGTGTACGGGATGATGCTCCAAACAATGGGCTACCTGGGCAGGGCTCATTTGGCATGTATAATAAATCTTGAGGGAAATTAGGACCTGTTTCAGAGAGGGAAGGGCTAGGCGAGTCAACTTTCCTCAGTTTCAGAAAGATTTCTAGTATCAGAAAGGGAAAAATAAAACTGGGTTCTTTATTGCATCAAAATAAATTGTGTAGCTTTTTTTTTTTTTAATATTTATTTATTTTTAGAGGGGAAGGGTAGGAGAGAGGAAGAAGGAGAGAAATATCAATGTATGGTTGCCTCTTATGTGTCCCATGCTGGGAACTGGCCTGCAACCCAGGCATGTGCCCTGACTGGGAATCAAACCGCGATCCTTTGGTTCACAGGCCCGCGCTCAATCCACTGAGCTACACCAGCCAGGGCTAAATTGTGTAGCTTTTAATGAGAAAATACATCTGAGCTTCTTTCAACCCCCAGAAAAGCACATAGTCTCCAACAATAAAAAAATTCATATTGGGAATGCCAAAATAGTTTTGCAGTGTTTGATAACCTGGATTTGGCTTGAATAAAAGTGAACGAATTCCTATTAGTATTTTGGAGTCATTACAATTTGGGCATAATCTCTCATTCTTTCTATGGCTATATAAAAATAAGAATTAATGGCTCAGAATGATGACTTTGGCGCTATGTTTTTAATCAAGAGTATATTATAAAACGTCAGCCATTGTGCTAGGTAGGTGCTTGGGATACAGTGGTGAATATCAACAATTAGCACATGTGGCATTTACCATTTGTTATGAAATGACAACTCTTTTAAGACAGACACAATATCTGATCTTATGGAGCTTAGAGTGGGTAGAATATAGGCAATGTGTGTTTACCAAGAAGCACATGACACTAGGAAAAAGTATAGTAGGAAAACCTGATCTAGCTGCATTACTGTAGGGAGGAAGGGTATCAGGGTAAGTAAGTACATTTTTAAAAGATTTTCAACAATAGAAGAAAACAAAAAACTTCACTTTGCTAGAACTTTGCTTTATCTACAGACTCTTTTAACCAATCAGGTTTTAGCATCTTTGTTTTCTGCTTATATTAATTCTTTACATGCAAACTCTTCTACACATTGGTTCGTAATCGGTTTGTTTTCCAAGTGGAAAACACTAGCCATTCTGCTCTTGAATCATTTTAAGAGTCTAAAGGGACAGCACCAGCAATTAGTAGCTAGGGATGGAGTTAATCCCTCAGGAACTTTTGTTTCCTGCCTCTGAGTCAGTTTTTGGAGGAAATACAGACTGGAGATGCATAACTAAGTACAATGCTAGGTATTTACACATAAATTCATTCATTTCCTACCACAAAATGGTATAAAATGCTTACATTGTAAATGAAGAAACGGGAGTTCAGAAAAGTTAAAGCAATTTGCCAAAAAGGTTCAATAAGTACAATTACCTGAAATCTGGATTCAACACACACAATTCCAAGTCCAGTGCTCTTCCTATTAAATGAAAACTGCCACCACACATAGTTATTAGAGTATTAGTGACTGTTATTTCCTAAGCTGTACTTTACATGCCCGGGACTATTCAGGTACTAACAATCAATACTTCTTAATCCATTCACTTTTTTTACCCAGCCCTCCAACCCCTCCCCCATCAGGCAACCGTCAAATCGTTCTCTGTTATCTAAGAGTCTGTTTCTGTTCTGCTTGTTCATTTATTTTGTTTTTTAGATTCAATTGTTGATATGTATGTATTTATTGCCATTTTATTGTTTATGTTATCTTTTTATTCTCTCCTCCTTTCTCCTTCTTCCTCCTCCTTCAACATCTTTAACAGTTCAGATAATACTGGTTTGGTGGTGATGAACTCCTTTAGATTTTTCTTGTCTGGGAAGCTCTTCATATACCCATCTAATGTAAATGATAGCTTTGCTGGGTAATCTTGGTTGTAGTTCCTTGCTTTTCATCACTTTGAGTATTTTGTGCCAATCCCTTCTGCAAAGTCTCTGTTGAGAAATCAACTGGCAATCCTATGAGAGTTCCCATGTAGGTAACTAACTGATTTTCTCTTACTACTTTTAAGATTCTCTGTCTTTAACCTTTGGCGTTTTAATTATGATGTGTCTTTGTGTGGGCTATGTGTATTGTTAGATGGGTACAGGATTTACTGGGATGATCACTTAGTTATACGATATCTAATTACTGGGGTGCACACCTGAAACTAATATGTGTGTCAACTGTAATTGAAAATAGAAAATGATTAAACATGCTGTATATAATTTTAAAAAAGACTGCCTCTGTCTTTATGAAGTAATTTTATTTAGGAAGGCAAGTGTGATTTTATTTTCTAGCCATCCCTGGCAATGACAGCACTAATTGTTCTATTCTAAGAACAAGTATTTTTGTCCTCAAGAAACTAGAAACACACACAGACACAAAACCGTATTTACTTTGTGTATCTTCCACCAAGGGTGTAACCAGAATGGCAACAAGTAATATGATTCATAAGCAGTATCTTGGCAAAGAATTCTTAGTATCTCTAGACAGATCTGACACAGAAGGAAAATGTTACATACACCTAGCTATATTTTCTTTTCCTTTGAGTTTCCTATTTTCTTTAGTTCAAGTCTTCCCCAATCTTCACACTATGCATTCAACCACATAATCCCAAATATGGAATATTCCAAATATTAAGAAAATAATTTCCTGACAGAATTCATCAAAGAAAGATAGAAATAATGGATATTATTAGCAATTAAATACAACAGTGTATTATGTAACTTATGTTCTGAACAATTTTTTTCATTAGAGAAAGTGAGGTAATTAATCTTAGAAAAATTTATTCCAATATCAATAGAAATTATCTTATTCTTTTGCAAATAAAATATTTTTATAGTTTTATAAAATGATTTTTTATTTAAAAGAAAAACTCAGGTATTTTATTTACTTCATTATGTCTTTTATTTTTCTCTTTAAACTCTGATTCTGTGATTTTATTTATTTTTTCCCATCCCTAGCACAGAAAATATTTAGACTTAACCTCAAAGAGTTAGGATACTATGACTAAGGATCTAAATTAAAAATAACCTTTCACCAAAATATTCTCACAGGAAATGTTTCCTGAGTCCCAACCTGATTGGCCTGATTTAGCACAGTCTGCAACTTTAAAGTCAAAATCTCTGTTCTTTGAGTGGCTGCTAAGAGCAAATTTTTATTACCTAACATGAAGATTTTGCTTAAAAATCATATATGTGTTCCTCAAAAAAAAAAATTAAGGTATATTGTCTTGAAAAAAGTCTAGCGTCTTTTGCCTAAGTAATAAATTATATACAGTACTGCAGATTCAGAAACCTTCTTGCATAAAGTAGAAATCAATATTATGGAAAAAAAGATAAAACCTATTAGACCACTTTTACTGAAGAAGAAATGAAGCTAAGAGATTGTAAATTCTGCCAAGGCAATGAGAACTGAATGACAGGTGTTTGAATGTTCTCAGCATATGATGAAATTTTCTGGTTAGATTCATTAAAATGCTTCACTTTAGAGACAGGCAACAGACTAGCAAGAGTAGAGGGTAGTAGTGAAAGCGTTCTGGAGTCAGGCAGACATGGATTTAAACTCTATTCCTCCATTCACTCTCTATGTGACATTTGGAAAATAAATCAAACCACCCTAAGCCACATTTTAATTGTAAAATGGGCATAATAATTACAGTCCTGGTTTTATAGTATAAAAAAGGAATGTCTGGATACATGCAATGTGACTGTCTTGTAAGTAGATAATCAGTCTAATTATTACATGATTAGTAGTTACAGCTAAACCAATCAATCCATGACTTTGAATTAGGAAAAAATTATTTTAATTTAAAAAGTTAAGACACTATCTGTTTCAAATTCTTATAGCCAGTATATGATAAATATGGGAAGACTGGAATTAAACATCCATTCTACCCTGCTTCTTAACCTGCAACATTACAAAGCCTGTACAGCAAATAGCAGGGTTTCCACAAACTCCTATGCAAACAGGGGCTTGTTGCAATATAGGTTCAGTCAATCAAACTTACTTGCGCAAGTCTGAAAAGGCAGAAGCACAACACAGGCTCCAGTCTTGCTGACACTTACTACATTATTTTAGCTGGAGTGCTAGCACTCAGGTAATTACTGAGTGTCCAGTAATTACCCTCCTGGTTGTGCAGAGGCAGGAGGCCACACACCCACTGGGCGGGCTGTAGTGCTGGCAGCATGGCTGCAGACCAAGCAGCTGTGGAGGTAGCCTGAAATGGCATTGAGAATATGTATTCTAGAGTAAGGGTTGATAAACTTTTTCTTTAAGGGCCATGTGGTTTCTGTTGTACTGTGAGAGCAACCATATCCAATAGGGATATGACTTCATGTGGCTGTATTCTAATAAAACTCTATTCATGAATATGGAAATTGGAATTTCACAGAATTTTTAGCTACCACAAAACATTTTTCTTTTAAGTTTTTTCAACCATTTATAAATGCAAAAGCCATTCTTAACTGAAGGACATACATAAACAGTTTAGACCAGATTTTGCCTCCAGGCCATAGTTTGCTGTGCTCCACAACCGTGTGGGGATCCACAGGGAAAGCAGGAGCTCCCCTGTTGGCCTTGCTCTGTGGCACAGCACCAGGAAATGTCTGTAAAAGGTCAACCATGAGCCCAAAGCCTCTTTCTTTTGCCCCTTCCTTCCCTCTGCAAGTCATAAACACACTGTAATTCTGCTTAAACTGGCTATTTGAAAGAATTCTTTTTTTTTTTCCAACTAGATCCTGACTGATTCATGGTGCTATTATACATTCTTTAATATCAACTATCCAGTGTTCAAATGTCAATTATTTTACCAATGTCATTATTGTTATTTTATAGGAATCAGGATCAAATTTAAGAACAATTATTGCTATTTGCTGATAATGTCTCTTAAGTCTCAACACAGCTCTCCCAGTTTAAAGAGTCGGGAATTAATTCTATGTTGCCTACTAGAGGGCTGTGTTGTTAGTTTGTTTAATAACATATTCAATAAATATTTATTAAGCAACCACTATGTGCCAGACAGTGTTCTAGGTGGGGAATAGAAGCCTCAGCACATGTCCTTTGGAGCTTAGATGCCAGTGGGGAACAGACAAAAATATAAATGACCAACATACAGTTCTGGTGGTGAAATGGTTATGAAAGAAATTTAAGTAAGCTTTAAAAATAAAATGTTCCCAGGGTTGCTGTTTGAGTCTTCACCATCAAGGAATGCCTTTCTAAGGAGTTAAGGCCAGGACAGAAACCTGAATGAATGTGCAACAATCCACAATAAGAATTTCTACGGAAGAATATTCCAGGCTCAGTGAGAAGCACAATTGGAGGCTCGAGGTAAGAGTGTGCTTGGCATGACTGAAGAATTGTAACAAGCCAGTATGGCTGAAGTAGAGAGAAAGAAGAGGAAAGTGTTAAGCTGTCCAGTGTCTCTGCACTGTGATTCATTGTTTACTTCTTTTAGTTGCTTTGCATCAACTGATGCCAAGGGAACAGCTCTGTAAATTACCTCTTCCACTGCGGCTGCTTCTCACCATTTGCTGGATAAAAAGGTGTTATCTGTTTCTTTCCCTGTAGCCTCACCTTGCCTTCTACTCTGCAGTCCCCCATGCCACTTAATTTTCAGAGCTCTGTGCCACTTTCAAGATGTTTGCACTCTTCCTTAATTTGTTCTCAATTTCACTGTCTGGCTGCTATTCCAGCAGTTGAAGACTCCTCATTTTATTCAAGTTAAAAGAGGTCTTCCCTATTCTTTATTCTTTTAGTTATGTTAAGTTAGCCTTAGGAAGGAGAATGGAATGCAAAGGCTTTTACAAATTGATCTTGAAATGGAAATCCTTCATCTTATCTACTAGATTAATTTAGACACTCATTAAGAGTATCTTCGTCTATATAGAGGGGTAGAATTTAAATTACTCAATCCCTACACTTTTCATTTCAATCAACATATTTTTCTACTTGAAAACCTGAGAAATTACAGACCTCTGAAATCTGTAATCTGATAACTTATTTTAAAAATTAGCATACAATCAATTTAAAAGGTATATTAAAGTATTTAAAAGGAATATAAAATTGGAAGCTAGAGTAAATTTCTACCATGATACTTTTAAACCAAGAATAAATGGCAAAGAACTACCAATATCCAAAAGAATATGCAGTGAGAAGAAAGTAAAGCACTGAAACAACAGAATATATGTTAAATATAATATTACTTTCAAGAACATGAGCTCTGGTTATGTTAATAAAGGCTTACTTTGGTAAACATCTTGTACTTACCATGTAAATGATTTACATTAGAAATATTCTGGATTGGTTTTCAGCGTTCTTAGTGTATAATCCCAGCAGTGGAACTGCTGAGTCAAAAGACATCAATCCAAAAGAACCTATACACCCCAATGTTCATAGCAGCAGAGTTTACAATAGCCAAGTGCTGGAAGCAACCTAAGTGCCTACCAATAAATAAGTGGATCAAAAACTATGGTACAGTTACACAACGGAATACTATGCAGCAGAGAGAAAGAAGGAACTCCTATCCTTTGCATGGATGGAACTGGAGAGCATTATGCTAAGTTAAATAAGCCAGGTAGTAAGGGACAAATACCATATGATCTCACCTTTAACTGGAACATAATCAATAAAAGAAAAAAGCAAACAAAATATAATGAGACATTGAAATTAAGAACAATCTACAAACAACCAGAGGGGAGAGAGGAGAGGACAATGGGGCGAAGGGTTTTCAGGAACTACTATAAAGGACACATGGACAAAACCAAGGGGGAGGGTGGAAGCAAGGGAGGGAGGAGGGTTAGGCTGGGGTTGGGGGGAGTGGAGGGGGAAAAATGCAGACAACTATAATTGAACAACAATAAAGTAATTTAAAAATAAAATAAAGGGTTTGAAACATGAAAAAAGTATTCTGAATCATCTAAAGGTAGTTAAAAATGTCATCTATTTTAAATATGTAAACATCTTCACTGATCTAATAAACCCTTCATAAAGTTTAGCTTAGCTAATATGAAATTATCAAAAATACTGCATTAGTAAGTTCAAATGATTATAAAGGACACAAAAATTTTGTATGTGTTGACTTTTATTTCCTGTTAATTTACCAACACTTTTTAAATCAAGGCACTCTGCCAGGTGTTACTGATAGAAAGATAAGCAAGCTATGTCCCACTCTCTGCAGGGGTGTTCAACCTTTTGGCATCTCTGGGCCACACTAGAAGAAGAGTTGTCTTGGGCCACACATTAAATACATTGTGACACATAATCACAAAAAAATCTTAAAATGTTTTAAGTAAATTTATGATTTTGCATTGGGCCGCATTCATAGCCATCCCGGGATGCCTGTGATTGTGGCCGCAGGTTGGACACCCCTGATAAGGACTCGTGGTTAACCTAAAAGATATTACAAAAGTCATGTGGTAAGTTCTGTAATAAACAATAATAAATAAGTAAACAAGATATTAAAAGAACAGAGCAAGAAGAATTTACCTATCAATAAAGAAGGTGATATTTGAACTTTGTCTTGCAAAATGAATAGTTCATTCAGCTGACCAAGGGCAAGATCTCATTTTTAGCAAACATACTCTATACATACAGAAGAGAAGGCACACGACATGCCGCTGTGTCTTGCTAGTAGTGTGGCATAGCTAGAGAACAGGGTGAATGTGGGGAAAAGCTGGAAGTGAGGCTTGCGCAGAAAAGGCAGCCATAGGCTGGTCATAAAAGACCTTACAAACTAGGCTAACAACAAACACCTATTAAGCAGTCTGATATGTTTTAAGAAAATCTAGTCTAGACATCTGGCCTAGATGGAGGCATAGGTAGACACACTGTGCCTCCTCCCACAACCAAAAAAAGGACAACAACAATTTAAAAACAAAAACCAACCAGAATTTACAGAAAACCAAACTGTATGGAAGTCCGACGACCAAGGAGTTAAAGAAGACACATTCATCCAGACCAGTAGGAGGGATGTAGACAGACAGCTGGGTGGAGAGGACTCGCAGCAAGGTGGTGGCTGTCCAGCAAGGCAGCAGCAGGCAGACCGGCCAGACGGTGGCTGGCAGACCAGGCAACCCACATTTGCGAGCAGATAAACCTGGAGAAACAATTAGGGAGTGGGACAGACTGCAAAACCCAGGGCACCAGCTTGGGGGAAAAAAGCCTCAAACCACTGATTGAAAACAACTGTGGGGGTTAAGGCAGCAGGAGAAACTTCCAGCCTCACAGCAGAGTTCATTGGAGAGACCCACAGGATCCTAGAATGTACACAAATCGACCCATTAGGGAATCAGCACCAGAGCGGTCCAATTTGCTTGTGGGAAGCGGGGGAAGTGACTGAAATCCAACAGACAGTGGAGCAAACACCAATGTTCCCTCTTGGACCCCTCCCCAACATACAGAATCACAACATAGCTACACGGGTTACCCCACCCTGGTAAATACCTAATGCTCCGCCCATCACCTCATAACAGGTGTGTCAAGAAAAATAAAAAATGGCCCAAATGAAAGAACAAATCAAAGCTCCAGAAATAATACAACTAAGCGATGAAGAGATAGCCAACCTATCAGATGCACAGTTCAAAACTCTGGCAATCAGGATCTTCACAGAATTGGTTGAATTTGGTCGCAAATTAGATGAAAAAATGAAAACTATGTTATGTGAAATAAAGGAAAATGTACAGGCAACCAATAGTGATGGGAAGGAAACTGGGACTCAAATCAATAGTGTAGAAGAAAAGGAAGAAAGAAACATCCAACCAGAAATGAATGAAGAAACAATAATTTTAAAAAATGAAGAGAGGCTTAGGAACCTCCAGGACATCTTTAAACGTCCCAACATCCAAATTATAGGGGTACCAAAAGGAGAAGAAGAGCAACAAGTGGAAAAGTTATTTGAACAACTAATAAAGGAGAACTCCAATCTGGCAAAGGAAACAGACTTCCATGAAGTCCTGGAAGCTCAGAGAGTCCCAAAGAAGTTGGACCCAAAGAGGAACACACCAAGGCACATCATAATCACATTAGCCAAGATTGAAGCAGAGAATTCTAGAAGCAGCAAGGGATAAGGGGACAGTCACCTACAAAGGAGTGCCCATAAGACTGTCAGCTGATTTCTCCAAAGACACCTTACAGGCAAGAAGGGGCTGGAAAGAAGTATTCCATGTCATGAAAGGCAAGGACCTACATCGAAGATTGCTCTATTCAGCAAAGCTTTCATTTAGAATGGAAGAGCAGATAATGCGCTTCTCAGATAAGGTCAAGTTCAAGGAGTTCATCATCACCAAGCCCTTATTCTATGAAATGTTAAAGGGACTTATCTAAGAAAAAGATGATAAAAAATATGAACAGTAAAATGACAGCAAACTCACAATCATTAACAACCAAAACAAAAACAAAAGCAAATAAGCAAACAGCTAGAACAGGAACAGAACCACAGAAATGGAGATCACATGGAAGGTTAGCAACAGGGGTGTGGGAGGGGGAGAGAGGGGGGAAAGGTACAGAGAATAAGTAGCAAAGGTGGCAGGTAGAAAATAGAAAGGGGAGAGTAAGAATAGTATACGAAATGTAGAAGCCAAAGAACTTATATGTACGACCCATGGACATGAACTAAAGGGAGAAAATGTGGGTGGGAGGGGGTGTGCAGGGTAGAGGGGAGTGAAGGGAGGAAATGGGATGACTCTAATAGCATAATCAATAAATTATTTTTTTTATTATTATTTTTTAAATTTTTATTTTCATTGTTGATCTTGTACAGTTTTCTGTCTTTTATTCTCACCCGAACCCGCCACCCCAGCCCTCCCCACCTCCCTCCCATTTCCACCCCCCCCATAGTTTTTGTCCATGTGTCCTTTATACTTGTTCCTGTAAATCCTTCCCCTTTTCCCCTGAAATTCCCTCCCCTCTCCCCTCTGGTGACTTTCAGCATGTTCCCCATTTCCATGTCTTTGGTTATATTATGCTTGTTTGTTTGTTTTGTTGATTAGGTTCCTGTTAAAGGTGAGATCATATGGTATTTATCTTTCACTGCCTGGCTTACTTCGCTTAGCATGATGCTCTCAAGTTCCATCCATGCTGTTGCATAGGGTATGAGCTCCTTCTTTCTTTCTGCTGCATAGAATTCCATTGTGTAAATGTACCACAGTTTTTTGATCCATTCATTTACTGATGGGCATCTAGGTTGCTTCCAACACTTGGCTATTGTAAATTGTGCTGCTATAAACATAGGGATGCATAGTTTCTTTTGGATTGGTGTTTCAGGGTTCTTAGGATATAGTCCTAGCAATGGAATTGCTGGGTCAAAAGGTAGATCCATTTTTAGTTTTTTTAGAAAATTCCATACTGTTTTCCATAGTGGTTGTACCAGTCTGCACTCCCACCAGCAGTGCACTAGTGTCCCCTTTTCTCCACAACCTCTCCAACACTTGCTGTTTGTTGCTTTGTTTATGAGGGCCATTCTGCCTGGTGTCAAGTGGTATCTCATTGTGGTTTTAATTTGCATCTCTCTGATAGCTAGCGATATCGAGCATCTTTTCATGTGTCTCTGGATCCTCTGTATGTCCTCCTTGGAGAGGTGTCTGCCCAAGTCCTTTGCCCATTTTTTAAATGGGTTGCTTGTCTTCTTAGAGTGGAGTCGTGTAAGTTCTTTGTATATTTTGGAGATTAAACCCTTATCTGAGATATCATTGGCAAATATGTTTTCCCACACAGTCGGTTCTCTTTTTATTTTAATACTGTTTTCTTTGGCCATGCAGAAGCTTTTTATTTTGATGAGATCCCATTTGTTTATTCTTTCCTTTATGTCCCTTGCTTTAGGAGACATATCAGTAAAAATGTTGCTGCATGTAATATCTGAGATTTTCCTGCCTATGTTCTCTTCTAGGACTTTAATGGTGTTACGGCTTATGTTTAAGTCTTTTATCCACCTTGAATTTATTTTTGTGTATGGTGTAAGTTGGTGCTTGAGTTTCATTTTCTTGCACGAAGCTGTCCAGTTCTCCCAACACCACTTGTTGAAGAGGCTGTTTTTACTCCATTTTATGTTGCTGCCCCCTTTGTCGAATATTAATTGACTATAGAGACTAGGGTTTATTTCTGGGCTCTCTATTCTATTCCACTAGTCCACGTGCCTGTTTTTATGCCAGTACCAGGCTGTTTTGATTACAGTGGCCTTGTAATAAAGTTTGGTATCAGGTATTGTGATCCCTCCTGCTTTGCTCTTCTTTCTCAAGATTGCTGCCACTATTCTGGGTCGTTTATGGTTCCATATAAATTTTTGAAGAGTTTGTTCTATATCTGTGAAATATGCCATTGGTACTTTAATAGGTATTGCATTGAATCTGTAGATTGCTTTGGGAAGTATGGACATTTTGATGATGTTAATTCTTCCGATCCATGAACACGGTATGTGTTTCCATTTATTTGTGTCTTCCTTGATTTCCTTCTTCAGTGTTGTGTAGTTTTCTGCATACAGGTCTTTTACCTCCTTGGTTAGGTTAATTCCTAGGTACTTTATTTTTCTTTTTGCTATATCAAATGGTATTTTTTTTCTTGATTTCTGCTTCTGTTGTTTCATTGTTGGTATACAAAAATGCCTTTGATTTCTGGATATTGACTTTGTATCCGGCTGTTTGGCTAAATTCATTTATTAGGTCGAGCAGTTTTTTAGCTGAGACTATAGGATTTTCTATGTATACTAACATGTCATCTGCAAACAATGATAGTTTTGTTTCCTCCTTTCCAAGTTGGATGCCTTTTATTTCCTTTTCTTGTCTAATCGCTGTGGCTAATACTTCCAATCCTATGTTGAATAGAAGTGGAGAGAGTGGACAGCCTTGTCTTGTTCCTGATTTTAGTGGAAAAGAATTTAGTCTTTGCCCGTTGAGTATGATGCTGGCTGTAGGTTTCTCATATATAGCCTTTATTATGTTGAGGAATGCTCCCTCTATTCCCACTTTGCTGAGTGTTTTTATCATAAATGGGTGCTGTACTTTATCAAAAGCTTTTTCTGCATCTATTGATATGATCATGTGATTTTTGTCTTTGCTTTTGTTTATGTGATGAATTACATTTACTGATTTGCGAATGTTGAACCATCCTTGCATCCCTGGGATGAATCCCACTTGGTCGTGGTGTATGATCTTTTTAATGTGTTGTTGGATGCGGTTTGCCAATATTTTGTTGAGGAATAAATTATTTTTTTTTAAAAGTAGTACAACTTGGTAGTTACAGAATAGTCATGGGGATGTAAAGTACAGCACAAGGAATATAGTCAATAATATTCTAATAACTGTGTGGTGTCAGATGGGTACAAGATGTATGGGGGTGTTATACAGTCACTGTTTCAGGGTTGTACACCTGAAACCAATATACTGTATGTCAACTATAAGGGAAAAATAAAAATTATTTAAATTAAAAAAAGAAAAAGAAAATCTTTCTAAATATAGTGTGAAGTGTAGAATGGATATTTTACTGATTCTTCAGTGATCAAGGCAGTGCCAGTGGAAGTAGGGGTGTGGAGCAATGGTATGAGAGAATATGAGAAATGTCAACAATACAGAATTAAGAATCTGGGAATAGGATGTTTCTTAGGGTCAAAAGGAACGAAAAACAATTAAGATTTCCACCCTGTGTGAATGGAAGAATGGTAGTGCCATTAACTAAGTTAAGAACTAGAAACATAAAAAGAGACAAATTTCGCCCTGATGAGATAAAAGGGCCATGAGAAAATGTAAAGCAAAATAGAAACCTAGAATGTGGGTTCAGAAATGAAAGAAGCAGATGTGTACTCATAAACAGCATATCCAAAACAAGAAGTAATGTACTGCCCTGGCTGGTGTGGCTCACTGGATTGAGTGCAGCCTGTGAACCAAAGAGTCGCTGGTTTGATTACCAGTCAGGGTACATGCTGGATTGTAGGCCAGGTCCCCAGTGGGCAGCGCGCAAGAGGCACCTACATTTTGATGTTTTTCTCCCTGTCTTTCTCCCTTCCTTCCCCCCTTCTATAAATAAATAAATAAATAAGTAAGCAAGTAAATAAATAAATAAATAAATAAAATCTTTTTTTTTTTAAGTAGTAATGTACCAAATAATAGCAGAGCTCTTCGATTTCAATGCCTGTGAGGCTGTTTTATATTTTCCAGATAGGAAAAAACTAAAGGCATATTTGCAAAACTTTTTTTAAAAAACATTTTTAGCTGTTGAAAAAATTTCTGCATGGGGTTAAAATAAAATACATTGAAAATAAAATACAGTAACAATAAATATCCAACCATGGGACTCCAGGTTGGCCTACCCAGAGCCAATCACTGTTATTAACTTCTTGAATATCTTTGCAAAGATGTTATATGTTTGTAAGCATATACATGTACATACAATATGCATGCTTCAGACTATTAAAAATAATTCTTGAGACATTTGTATTTCTCAAATAATATTAATCAAATTTATAATGGTAGCACTAAACATCTAGTCAATTAAAACGGCATTTCTACTCACTAGCAATTTACAATCTTAATTTTCCAATTAATTTAATGGTAGTGAAGATTAAAAAGAAAGTCCTGCTAGTTTCTCTGCCCACACACTGACCTTTAAAGGACTTCCTTAGACAACAGGTTCTGCATGTGTGAGCACTGCCCCAATGGTACTGTACTCAATACTCAAGACTTGTAATGTGAGATCCAACTGGAAGGAAGGGGGCTATGAATTAGTTTCGAATTCAGAATATTTTACTTGACACAGCTAGCTCAGGTCCATTAATAATTATCCTCCTATACAAGAGGGATTTTCAACCCTGGTTGGACATCGAATCAACTGGGGACCTTTCAGAAAGATTTTGATGCCCAGGGCCCACCCCATTCAAATCAGAACCCCTGGAGCTGCAGCCCAGGCACTGTTTTCATTCGTTCCTCCATTGATTCTAATGTGCCTCTAGGGTTAAGAACCACTGCCACTGAAACCTAAAAATCAGGTTTTATGTAGGTCAGCCTTAACCCTTTTCAGTTGTTACTGAATACTTCTCAAGTATGAAAAATGCACTTTAAAAAATTTGTGGGTGAAGGTGTTTCTAAATCATCAGTGTTCCTAAGCAGTTCCTAAATAGTTCTTTAACTCACCTTCTTTGGACAAGCCTAACAGTCCAGGACAACCCTGCTCTAGATACATACAGCGTTATATAAGAAACAGGATCAAAGGCTGGAAATGCCTTTAAATCTCCCTGAGTAATAAAGAAGTAGAGACAATCAAACTTGTGTTTAAATTTAATACAACCAGATATACTGACTACTGCTTGGCTACAAAAAAATCAGAGGTGAAGTAAATAAATTAAATTTCCAAGAAGCAGAATGCCCAAGTCCTCTTTTATAGGGATTCTAATCAGGGGGTCATAGAAGAGCTTAAGCCTGCATTATCCAAAATGGCAGCCACTAGCCACATATGGCTATTTAAGGTCAAATTAATTTAAATTACATTAACCCTCGGTTAAATTACTTAACTCTCGGTTGTACTAGCCACATTTGAAATGCTCAATAGCTAAATGTGGCTAGTGGCTACTGTATTAGACAGAACCAATACAGAGCATTTCAATTATCACAGAAAGATATATTAAGCAGTGCTTGCTTGAACTAAGTGAATCCTTGAAGCTGCGTACTAAATTTGTGGAGGTATTATATATGTAAAATGTGTGTGTGTGTGTGTTTTACATTCTGGGAAGATGGCCTAAGACTTACTTGATTCTTAAAGGAAACCATCTTTGATAGATTTGCACAGTGCCCAAGTCCACAGAAGGTAGAAAAGGCTTTTCCAAACAGTCACCTCTTATAAAAAGCATGTATTATTAACAGCAGCACTTTCCACACAGAGACATAACCTTTCAGCCATCTATCAACACAAGTGGGACTAAGGTGGGCACAAAACGTTCTTCCAACTCTGTGATGCTGTCATGGTTCTGGGGCCTCACTGCTTTTCCAGAAGAGCAAAACTAATCATCAACCACCCAGAAAGACATACCTCCTTTGCTTTATTCACCATTTGTAACTTCATTAACTAGTGGTATATTCAAGAAGCTTTGCCTTCCATTCAATCACAAATCCTTGCTTTTACGGCAATGGGAATCACAGCAAAATACTGTTTATGGAAAGCTAATCCTGCATCCCACAGACAAAACAAAAAGAACAGCAGCTATTATGGATAAACAGTCTGGGTTTGGTATTGAAAAAAATGAATAAACACTTCCAATCAGACTGTGTGTCATGGTGTAATGGCTACCTATCCAGTTACATTCAGTGTGTAGGATAAAATCAATTGTTTCACTGATTTAAAAACCTAGCAGCTCTTGCTGTGATTCTTCGCTCCTAATAACCTCCCTAAAATACCCCATGATCCCTTAAGTAAGTCAAATAAAAATGACTGAAAGAAGGGTATGCACTTCATCTGGGAAGAAAAGATCCATCCAAGACAAAAGACCTCACTTGGATAGAATTAAAGAAGGTAAAATAGACCCTCAATTTAAGACAAGATCAAAGCTTGTCTTATCATAAATTATGTGAGCCTGATATATGAACCAGAAGGTATGGTGAGTTCAGTAACATTCCATAATTCAAATGTTATTAAACTACCTAAAAATAAACTGGCAATTTCTTATCAAGTTAAACCTATATTTACCATGTACCCACAATCCCATTCCCGGGTATCTACTGTACTATAGCACGAGGGTTGGCAATTTATGGCCGCATGCTGTGTCTGGCCCCTGTGTTGTATTCTGTACATAAAGCTTTACTGGACCAGCCATACCCATTCATTTATGTTTTGAATATGGCTGCTTTCATACTACAACAGCCAAGTCACTGCCCCAGAGACCATATGGCCTAAAATATAGCCTACCTAGTCCTTGACAGGAAAAGTTTGCTGATCCTTGCTCTAGAGAAATAGCTATGATCACACAAAACCTATACACAAAGGTTTATATCAACTCTATTCAACAGATGGAAACAACCAAAATGTCCTTCGCCAGTACAAACGGTGGCATGCGCAGTGGCAGACACAGACAAATCAATAATAGAAGTGAACAAACTATGCATACATGCAATGACTTGGACGATTCTCAAAGACGTTAAACTGACTGAAAGAAACCAATCTCAAAAGCTTACTACTGTGTGACTCCAGTCATATGACATTCTTGAAAAGAGAAAACCAAAATGATGAAGACAGATTAGTTGTTATCAGGGTTAGAGTTGGAGGGAGAGTTCAACTACAGAAAGATGGTAAAGAAGTTTGGGGGTGGTCATAAAACTGTTGTAAGTCTGTACTGAGGTAGTAATTTGACACAAAACACTATTTGTACCCAGGTTTATAGAGTTGTATACCAAAGAAAAATAAATTTTACTGCATAATAATGGAGATCACATGGAGGGTTAGCAACAGGGGAGTGGGAGGAGGGGGGGGGAAGGTACAGAGAGTAAGTAGCATAGACGGTGGGTAGAAAATAGACAGGGGGAGGGCAAGAATAGTGTGGGAAATGTAGAAGCTAAAGAACTTATGACACATGGACATGAACTAAAGGGGGGAATGTGGGTGGGAGAGGGTGTGCAGGGTGGAGGGGAATGATGGGGAAGAAATGGGACAACTGTAATAGCATAATCAATAAAATATATTTAAAAATATAAATAAATAAATAAATATTTTATCAAACAGTTCGATAGTTTAAAGAAAAACAAACTAGCAAGGAAACCATCTCTAAAAAATCAGGACAAAGAATGAGAGTTTGCAGGGGAGATCAGATCAGAAAGTGTGGTCTGGGTCACTATACTTTTGGGTTTCATTCCAGGTTGTACCATTGATTCTCTATAAGGCATTAAATCAATAACCCAACTCAGTATTTATCTGTGATTTTTGTGTACACAGTTTGACAGGTGATATCTAAGGGTAGACATAAAATCCTCAGAGGGTATTTCTCCTGTCAAATATGACAAACTTTCCTTAAGAAATACTGCAATTAAAGTTACCTCAGCATTCTTGCTCTCCAGACTTGCTGTAAGTATGAAGGTGTGGCTCACCATCATAGTTCTCAGCCCTTTTTACACTCATGTTTTCTCACTCTGTTCTCAAAGCTTTTTTACAAGTCCAAATTGTCCAGAAAATCTGGCATCTTATTCCACACACACACCGAGAGACTCTACCACGTATGTCTTACTTCTGTATGTGGTCTGCAATCTTTCAGGCAACCAGGCAGGAGATTGCCTTTATCCATGTGCACATATGTAAATAAACTGTCACCCAGAATTAATAAAAAGATAAATCTGGTACATATAAAATAACTTTCAGGGAAAACAAGAGGTATGGTTTAGTCTTTTAACAGGGTCAATAAGAAAAGCAACCTACAAATTCGTTATGTATTTTGTAAACTCAGTAAAATAGGTTTTTAAAAGATCAAAGATAAAAAAACTAGAATATTAAGATCCTTGTACCAGCAAGAACATTCAGAAGAATTGCTTGCATTGTGTACAGATCAAGAACTAATGTTAACATCTGGATAAATAAAGAGGCTATCACTCAAGTTAAATCTGAGAGACAAAGAACTCAGAAGTGACCACTAATTTGTAAATTATTTACATCAACATCAAAGAGAAAACAATTTTAATTGACAAAATTTTCATGATGACAGAAAGCACATCCAAAATCTCTAGCTTTCTGTCACCACAGAAAGCTGGTTTTTACTAACCAGGCCCGACGCTGCTTAGCTTCGAAGATCAGACAAGATCAGACAATATAGGGCACATTCAGGGTGCTATGGCCATAGACTCTGTGATGATTTTGAAACGTCAACAAATTCTTTGCCACTCCTACCTTCCAAAGGAAGAGCCTGTCTCACTTCCTCCTAGTTCTGCCATTTACAATAATTCCTCTCTCAGGTCTATTGTCTGGATTAGAGATTTAACATATGTGCAGCCTCTTATTTGGTGCCAGAGCTTTAAAAGCCTAACAAATAGATTCTAACTAACCACATAGTCCTCAAAGTCTCCTATATGACTATTATCAACATTTAAAGATGAAAAAAGTTTATTGTGTTGTGAATTAATGAAAGTCATAAACTGCTGCAAGCAAACCAAACAACAAAGAACACAAAACTTTTAGAAAAATTCTTACTTTGTATTAGGCTGAGTCAAAAGAAATTGCCATTTTTGTTTTGGTCAAAGGGTAGATAACCAACAATTTTATATGGTTAAACATAATTGCTATAAAAAGAAAGTATAGGTGAGCATGGAAATACTATTGAAGAGGCATTTTCTTCTATTATTAAAAACTGAAATATGGCCCCAGCCAGGTAGTTGTTAGAGCATCATCCTGATATGCCAAGGTTGTGGGTTTGATACCCACTCTCAGCACATACAAGGATCAAACAGTGAATGCAAAAATAAGTGTAACAAGAAACCAATGAATTGATGTCTCTCTCTTTCAAATCAAGAAAAACTGAAATAAGTTTATATATCATAAGTTATGGTATAAGAAAAACTGAAGCCAAGACTGCTATATACTGATATAGTCAGTTTGTTAATAGCTACTTTAATGTGTCAGTTATTAACCCAACTTATTCTGAGACCATACCAAAGTTAAATGTATTTGTGCAGTTATAGCATTCTCTATCAGAAGGAAGCACTGAAAGCGAGGGAAATTAAGTAGAAGAAAGTCCTTAAAAACAATTCATGGATTATTTTAGTTTATAGTGGAATAAAAAACAACATCATTTTCAATGAACAGTAGACCACTACTTTCTCCAAATCAGGAAAAAAAAGGGGGGGGATCCTATAAAAATTAGGAAAGTGACTGGAAAATTAGCACCTTGAGACAAAAATACAAATTCCTACTCATTTAATTAATAAACACTGAGAGCCCAGATACTAGATAGTTGCCATGGGGTAAACACAGAGGGAAGACTGGTGCTTTAAATATGTCCCTGGTAAGAAAGAGAAAATACTATTCATTGTAAGCTCTTCCTTTGTCATTTTAAATGGCAAATTATTCTGGCTTGATTAAATTCTGTAGTAATGGAAATATTTCTAAATGCCACATGTTATGTTTGAAATCTTATTTTTATTTATGACATTTAAGTTGTAGATACTCATTTAATCCTCAAAACAACCCTAAGAGTTAAGTGCCATTATTATCCACATTTGAGGAAAGAGGAAATTGAGGCATAGAGACGTTAAGTAACTAACCCAAGGTCACAAGAGTAGTAAGTGGTAGAAACTAGATTTAATCAGGCTGTCTCACCAAGAGTTAGTGTTCTTAACGACTTCACAGTCAATTTCATCAGGTTACCTCTGAGATTTAACTTTATTAGCATGGATCCAAAAGTCGTCAGCTTTCTAGTACCAACCCTGACAATCAAGTCAGGCAACTGAATTAAAGTAAACAAACTATTATTCTCAGATGCAGTATTAAAATATCTTTGACCCATTACTCTGTTAATATTTTCCACTGATTTTAGGTATCCATGGAATAACAAATAAACCACAACTGACAAATCATTTTTTAGAGTAGGTGGCAGACTTGAATCAAAGATCACCAACATGGAGAAGTAAGACAAAATATCTACTGGTTCATGAACTTAAGAACAATAACCCTGAGCTAGGCACAGGAAGATGGAATGAATGGAGCGACAGATGGGAACAAAAAGAAAACTTTAAATACAGAACACATGGGGGCAAAGGCTCAAATATGATCCTGGAGATGTATTTTCAGAAATAAAGGTTTCATAAGTGATTTGATCATTACAATGTTCCGTGAGGGGTTGGCAAACTACAGCCTATGGGCCAAATTTGGCCTGCAGTTTGTTTTTGTAAATAAAGTTTTACTGGAACACAGCCACGCTCACTTGTATTGTCTAAGGCCCGTTCTGTGCTCTAACAGAGTTGGATAGCTGCAACAGAGATCACATGGCTCACAAAGCCTAATGTATTTACTACATGGTCTTTTACAGAAAAAGTTTGCTGACCTCTATGTTAAACTGAATACCAAGCAGAAAGGAAATACAAATGTAAAGAACATGGTCAGATCTTAGAAAAATGATTCTTACTTTACATAACATAAATTAATATCAAGTCTATTCTATGGCTAGAGCCCTGCAGTTGAAGTGCTACCGTAATTCATCAAATCTAAGATACCATTCGTTGTAAGACAATTACCATTTTATGTTCCACCAAGACAAATTAAAAAATAACATGGTAATTCCCTATCCTATCTACTATAAGATGATTCTAGTTTCAAAATTCTGTAAATGAGAAAAAAATATGTACCTAGAATTGATGACATAGATACAGTGTATCATTCTACAATGAGACAAATTAATAAATAAAAAGTAACCTAGGGCTGTGATACATATTTTTCCATTTCATCCCAGGTACTGGGACAAGGGATTTCTCTGTAACAGTTTGCCAGGACCTATAAGAACCAAGAAACATTAATAGAGAACAAAGGACTAAAGTTTTGTGGCCCTCCCACATGTAAGGCACTAGATAAGGAGGTCCACCGTAAGCCCCATTCTGCAATATATGTCAGTCTTTTCAAAACACTGGTAGCTGTACTGGGTACATTTAGGTGTCAAAAAACCTGAAATAATACCTGTGGAGTAAGTGTTTTCGCATTTGGTACTAGACACATGATCACATGTTTCAAAGTAAGGGAACACTTCTAAAATATTTTCCACAACAGAGCATACATAAAGAGAGACTTTGTCTGAGTCACTGCTTTTATTTGGAAGAAGCAGGGGATGGGAAGGAGGAATTAGAAACAGACCTCATGGATTTAAATTTAACAGTTTATCTTTGCCTTCAAAGTATTACATTAGTCAATTTTATATCTGACATTGAACAATTTAATATGCAACAGAATTCTATATTAATGACTATGAAGCTTTGATACATGAGTAGAAATAATTTTTATAATACTGTTTTAATTCACTCTACTGCTCATTAAACTTCAAAAATATTTCAAAATAAACCTTTATCTTAGTGTTTCATTATTTAAGAAATAACCTTCTTCAAAGACAGTGGAGTTATGACAGTCTAAGAAAAGCAGGACGAAACAGTATGAGTGGCAAAAAATAGTTTTCAGATATTTGAAAAACTATGCTACACACATCTACATATTTATGTGTTATATGTCTATATTGATCAATTGATCTTTCTACCACCATGTAAGGACAGGGGGAATACATACATTTAAAAAAGCCTCTATTTCAAGGTAGCTCTCCTGCTCACAAACACATAAATAAATTAATAGCAAGGACAAGGAAAGTAAAAACAAATACTGAATGTTTACTATGTAACAGACACTGTCCCAGCCATCAGATAAACTAATTTATCTGATCTGCACAACAACTCTTCTTTTACGTAAGAGAAGGAAGTTTTTTATTCCCTTTAGCAGATAAGGAAATTGAGGCTCAGAGAGGTAAAATTCCAAAGTCACACAGCTAGTAATAAGTAAGTGTCTTCATTTTACAAGTGGCCGGGTAAAAATTTAAATGTCTTTCTTATGTACCATGCTGTTGCCAAATTTTAAAAAGTATGTATGTCTTTAATAAATATTAGATAGAAGTAACCAAACTTCCTGCATTGGAGTTCTGTCTTTTAATCTTTACAAATTAAGCAAGAATGTTGCCCACACAATATTGCAACAAGTTCTAAAAGCTAGAGTTCCTAGGGCATTCTCTCCTGAGAAAGAATCCCCTCCATTCCACAACTTTAAAAACCATCTGTATATATCCTCTTAAATCTCTGGGCTTCATGATTGCATAACTACGTGTCATCTGACATATCCACTAGATGACTTGCAGACATCACAAAATTCACAATGTCAAAAATACACTGTTGATTTCACTTGTCACTGACCTCCAATCTCATTTAAGGATATTACCATTCACCCACCCGCTGAACTCAAGACCCTGGATATTGTCCTTACTTTCTCCTCCCTCACAGTTCATGTTAGTTCCATCAGTTCTACCTACAAACTAGATCTCAAATCCATCCTCTCCTCTCCCATTACTCTAGATCAAACTGCCATGATCTAGATCAAACTTTTATGCACTTTCACAGGGACTATTATAGCACCATTTTACTACTTTCTCACTTACAACCAAAGGGCCTTTATCTGTTTAGCACAAACCATAATATGTAACTTCAAAAATCCTTCAATCGTTTTTAGTATGTTGAATAAAATCAACACCCCTTACCTTGGTCTCTTAAACTCTAGATAATATGATCCCTTTCTACCTCTCAAGCTTCATTCCACTCTCGCTCCAGACAGCTCCAGGCATCTTTTCAACTCCTCATACACCAACTGTTCACGCTGCAGGACACACCCTCTTCCTGTAAGCTATTGGCAGGGATAGTTCCTTCAGATCTCAGCTTCAAGGCCACTTCCCCAGACAAGCCTTTTATGAAAGTGAGGAAGTAACTCTGCCTTCCCATAACCGTGTATCACTTCACCTCTTCGTCTATTCCGTAGACAGCACTTGTCAACTATTGGTAAACAGATCATAAACTCCAGGTAGACATGAATATGTCTGTTCTGTGCACCAATGTATATACTCAACAATGAGTAAAAATTTCTGGCGCATATTTAGTACTTCAATTTTTCTTGAATGAGCAAACTAGTACATTAGGCTAAAGAGATTTTAATTTCTGTACAATTAATTCAAACTGTGCTTCACCCTACGAGTTTAAAGTACTATGATTTTCTCTCTCTTAAAACTATATAAATACACCTTATAGATGTTTGATTTTTTAAAAACCTGTGATAATGTTTAAAGCAGTGAACTCTGTGCCAATTTTCTACATAGGCAATATA
This sequence comes from Glossophaga mutica, assembly GCA_039655065.1. Classification (NCBI taxonomy): domain Eukaryota; kingdom Metazoa; phylum Chordata; class Mammalia; order Chiroptera; family Phyllostomidae; genus Glossophaga; species Glossophaga mutica. The sequence goes on along the minus strand of CM077303.1, from coordinate 120,321,023 downwards.
GAACCTAAAAGATGATTTATTTTATTTCCATGATATAAGTGAAAGAACTACAATGGAATTATGAACATCTAAATAATTAGCTAATTTAGATAATTATATTTATGTACAATTGGATACTTTGTACCATCAAAAAAAGTATAATATTTTAATAAAAGTATGCTTTTAAAATTTATTTCCATTTGGACAAATGCATTTTTAGAAGGAGGGTCAGGTCCAAGAGAGAATCATAAATTACTATTACATTCTCTGGTGTTTATAACATATATCCACAAGTTCTTTGATAGAATCTAATTACTTTCTCTTAATTGTGATCTATATTTAGTGACATGTTTCTAAAGAACAGAATATGGTGGCAGTGGCTGTGTGTGACCAGATCACAAGAGTCACTGTGACTTCCTCCTTGCTCTCTTTCTTGGATGGCTTGCTCTGAAGGAAGTCAACTTCCACTTTGTAAGGACACTCAAGCAGCCCTCTGAAGGGCTTCATGTCAATAAAAACTGATGATTCCTGCCGACAGTCAGCAAAAACTGAGGCCATCCGTCAATGACCATGAGTGAAGGGTCCTCCAGGCCACTCAAACCTGAAATAGCCAAGCCAACATTCTCATTATAACCTAATGAGATACCTCTAACCCAGAACCATCCAGCCAAACCACTCCTGAGTATGTGCCCCACAGAAACTGAGTTAATGAATGCTTGGTTTTCTCTAAGCTCCAGTGTTTTAGGGTATTTTATATTACATCAATAGGTAACTAATATACATTCATTCATTCAGTAAACATCAATCTGTGCCATGTCATAGTCACCAGAATTCACAGACACAGAGGAAAAATAAGACACTAAGTGTAACTATAATGGAGGAGACAGAAATTAAGTAGTCTGGCAATTTGGTAAAACTGCTCTAAAAGGGTAAATATAAGACTTTACCTGATACCTAGCACAAAAAATCATGTTTCAAAAGACAAAGGGTGGGGAAGGTGAGAGTGGTGCAGGAAGTAAGAGCATTAAGAGTCAGGTATATATCAGTACACATGAAGGGGCAGGGGATATAAACCCCAGTCAGGTAAAGAGAGTTGTTATATGCCATATTCTGCTCTTTATCTAAAGGTGATAGGGAGACACTGAGAATTTCTTGAAGATGAGTGTAAGAAAGTCAGATTTGCATTCTAAAGAGGACTCTTGTAATATGAAGAGCTCCAAAGGCTCTTTCTCCAGTACAGACAGTGAAGAGGAAATTATACTCGTTCAGTTTAGGCAGGACGATGGTCTGAAATATGTTACCAACAAGGAAATATAAAAGTAGTAGGTGAAATTCACAGATATTAAGAAGGTATAAAGATAGGACTTTGTGACTGTATTAGAAATTAAATATCATCAATAATTCCAAAATTCTAAAAGGAAAATCACAGTAATATAAAAATATTTAGAATAACATAAAATCTTAATTAGTATATATGGCATTCCTTTTAAATTAGAAAAAGAATCACCAATACATTTTGAAAATGAAAATGAATTTTAAAATCACAACTCTCAAAAAAAATTATAAAGTCAGTATGATAAAGGTATAAGTGGTTTTGCATCACTCTGACTCACCTAATCTAAAACTTTAATAGACATTTACAACTGGTAGGTCCAAATCTCTTGTACATTTTTTTATTGATGATATCAAATATAGTTCTATTTTTTCCCCTTTTAAGATAACAAAGATTTCTATTACCTCTCATTGAGCATGTGAGTCAGGTGTCAGAATGCAATTTACTGTTCTTATTCTGGGTAAAATTAACTAATTTACAACAAATTTTAAAAAGCTTAAATTATACTATTTTAGAAGCTTTTGCTTTTAATTTATAACTCAGTGTTCTTGCTATATCATTTAGACTAAGTTAAAATACTGGAGGACATATTCTTTTATAATTAAGGGAAGAGGGTGCAAACCCACTTTAAATAAAGTGGTGAAAATAAAAATTTGTGTGTCAACAGAGAAAGAAAATAACATCTGATGTTCTTATTTTCTAATCATTATGACAGTCTGAAAGGACCCAAAATTAAGTCAGATACCTGTAACATAACAGAGCCTAACAGTCATTCAGACCTCACTTTATAATTAAAGAGCCTGCCTTTACTAGTTAGCTCCTTATTGAAAGTTTTCTTCACAAAACACCAATATTTTCTTTTATAAAGTTTCTGAAGTTTCATTAAGTAGATTGCTTCTGAAAATAAAATAGTGACATTTAATATGAAATTAATGAACCACTTACTAGATTATATAAATAATTGGCCTTTCCCATTCTTTTTATCCTTTCAGTGAGCAAGTACAAACGATGTTTTTTTTTTTTTTTTTGTCTTCATGTTTTTCCCTCTATTTTCCAAAGGAAGTGAAATTTCAATTAAATAACTTCACATTTGCTTGCTTTAATATTAATTTTCCTGGTATGTTAACTCCAACAGCATTCATCTGATATTTGCAGTTCTTTTTGGAGTACTGTCAAATAAATGTAACTATTAAAAGCAAAATTTAAAGATATACTATAAGGACTGCCAGCCAAGATGAAGGCATAGGTGGACACACTGTGCCTCCTCGCACAGTCAAAATTAAGGACAACAAATATTTAGAAATAAGAAAACAACGAGAGCTAATAGAAAACTGAACTGTATGGAAGTCTAACAACCATTCATCCAGACTGGTAAGAGGCTCGAAGTTGCGGCAGGAAAAAGTGGAGGTGCGGACCTGGGAATGCAGGCAGCAGTGGCTGGAGGTTCCAAAGCATGCAGGCAGCTGGCAGACCACAGGCCCAGAGGCAGCAGCTGGCGGACCCCGGGCACAGGGTGGCAACTATGCAGACCCAGTTAGGCCCCGCAAGGTGGCTGGCTGACCAGGTGGTCCCACATTCGTGCATGCAGAGAATCCAGGCCAAGGGGAAGCAGCGAAGGGGACTGGAATCCAGGAGAGAGCGGAGCAGGTGCCAATGTTCCCTCTCGGACCCCGCTCCCACATACAGTCACAACCCAGCGACTGAGCTGCCCCGCACTAGGGAACACCTAAGGCTCCACCTCTCACTACGTAACAGCCATGACCAGACCAAAAACAGAACAAAACAAAAACACCAAAAATGGCTCAACCAGAGAATAAATCAAAGACCCAACGCCAATTCCTCTGAGCAACGAAGAGATAGCCAACCTATCAGATGTACAGTTCAAAGCCCTGGTTATCACCATGCTCACAGAATTGGTTGATTCTGCTCACAAATTAGATGAAAAAAATGCAGGCTACAATACGTGAAATGAAGGAAGATGCATGGAGAACCAATAGAGATGAGAGGAAAACTGGGACTCAAATCAATGGAGTGGACCAGAAGGAAGGAAGAAACAACAAAACAGAAAACAAGGAAGAAACAAGAATTCAAGAAAATGAGGAGAGGCTTAGGAACCTCCAGGACATCTTTAAATGTCCCAACATCCAAATTATAGGGGTACCAGAAGGAGAAGAAGAAGAGCAACAAGTGGAAAACTTATCTGAACAAATCATAAAGGAGAACTTCCCCAATCTGGCAAAGGAAATTGACTCCCAGGAAGTCCAGGAAGCTCAGAGAGTCCCAAAGAACTTGGGCCCAAGAAGGAACATGTCAAGGCACATCATAATTACATTAGCCAAGATTCAAATGAATGAGAGAATTCTAGAAGCAGCAAGGGATAAGGGGACAGTCACCCACAAAGGAGTTCCCATCAGACTGTCAGCTGATTTCTCAAAAGAGACCTTACAGGCAAGAAGGGTCTGGAAAGAAGTATTTGAAGTCTCCAAAGGCAGGGACCTACATCCAAAATTGCTCTATCCAACAAAGCTGTCATTTAGAATGGAAGGGAAGATAAAGCGCTTCTCAGATAAGGTCAAGTTCAAGGAGTTCATCATCACCAAGCCCTTATTATATGAAATGTTAAAGGGACTTATCTAAGAAAAGGAAGATAAAAAACATAACAGTAAAAAGGCAGCAAACTCACAGCTATTAACAACCACACCTAAAACAAAAACAAACAACTAGAACAGAAGCAGAACCACAGAAATGGAGATCACATGGAGGGTTAGCGACAGAGGAGTGGAAGGAGAGAGGGGAAAAAGGTACAGAGAATAAGTAGCATAGACAGTGGGTAGAAAACAGACAGGGGGAGAGGGCAAGAATAGTGTGGGAAATGTAGAAGCTAAAGAACTTATGACACAGGGACATGAACTAAAGGGGGGAATGTGGGTGGGAGGGGGTGTGCAGGGTGGAGAGGAATGATGGGGGAGAAATGGGACAACTGTAATAGCATAATCAATAAAATATATTAAAAAAGATATACGATAAAAACATTTAAAAAGGCATGCATTAAAAATGATAAAATAGTCGATGAAAAAACATTTCACATACTAATCAAAACAATGTTGTTCTGGCACAGTATGGATATAGAACAGAGATTTTCAACCTTTTTCATCTCATGGCACACATAAACTAATTACTAAAATTCTGTGGCACACCAAAAAATATATTTTTTGCTGATCTGACAAAAATTTTGATTCATTCACACTAGATGGCTATTGTTGTGTTGGCTGCTGTCTTTTTTTTTATTTGACAATCTAAGGGAAAAGAGGTCAGTGTCCCTGACTATTTAAATAGGTATTGCACGTTTTAAAAAGTCTTGTGGCACACCAGTTGAAAATCACTGATATAAACCAATGGAATAAAGAGCCCAGAAATAAACCATCACATACATGCCCAGTTGATTTTCAAAAAGAGGCCAAGACTGGGAAAAAAGTTTAATTTCTTAAAAATGTGGTACTAGGAAAACCAGACATCCACAGGCAAAAAAAAAAAAAAAAATGAAGTTGAACTCTTACCTCACAGCACACACAAATACCAACATAAAACTTATCACAGATCTAAATTAATTAATTTTTCCTTTTTATGGAATATATTGGGGTAACACTGGTTAACAAAATTATATACAGGTTTCAGGTACACAATTCTAAAACACATCATCTGTACACTGTATTGTGTGTTCACCACCCCAAAGTCAAGTCTCCATCCATCACCATTTATCCCCCGTACCCTCCTCCACCTCCCTCCACTTGCTTTATCCCACTGCTCCCTCCTACCCCACCTCCTGGTAATAATTACACTGCTGTCTGGGATCACGAACCTAAATTTAAAAACTAAAACTCTTACAAGAAAACAAAGAGAAATTCTTTTTGGCCTTGGATTTGGCAATGGTTTTTTAAATATGACACCAAAACTACAGGCAACAAAAGAAAGGAAAACAGATAAACTGGATTTAATTGAAACTAAAAACTTTTCTGCATTAAAGGGAACTAGTAAGAGAGTGAGAAGTCAACCCACAGGAAAGAGAAAATATTTGCAAATCATACCTCTGACTAGGGTTTAATATCTAGAATACATAAAGACTCCTACAACATCAAAGACAACCCAATAAAAAATGGGCAAAGGACATGAAAAGACATTTCACCAAAGAAGATAAACAAATGGTCAATAAGCACATGAAAAATGCATAATATCAATAGTCATCAAGGAAACACACAATGACATACTACTTACATCCACTTAAAATGACTATTGTTATCAACCTAAAATAACAAGTGTTGCAGAGATGACAAGGATGCAGAGACTGGGAAACCTTGTACAGTGCTGGTGGGGATATAAAACGGTACAGCCAATGGGGAAAACAGTATGTCAGTTCCTTGAAAAACTAAATGAAGAGTTACCATATTCTCCAGCAATTCCACTCTATGCATATAACAAAAAGAATGAAAAACAGGGACTCAGACACCTGCACACCAAAATTCATAGCAACAGTTTTCACAATAGCAAAAGGTAAAATAACCAGTTATCCCTCAATAGTTTAAAAGATAAACAATACATGGCATACATATACAATGAAGTGTTACTCAGCCAGAGAAAGGAATTAAGTTCTGATACAGCCTTTAACATCCATTGAACTTTAAAAGCATTATACCAGGTGAAATAAGTCAAATACAAAAGAAAGGACAAGTATATGATCACACTTTACATGAAACATCTAGAAAATGAACACTCAAAAGAGACAGAAAGCAGACTAGAGGTTGCCAGGGACCATGAGAAAGAAGACGACGGAATTAATGCCTAATGTGTACAGAGTTTTACTTGAGATGAAAAAAAGTTCAGGAAAGACAGTGGTGATAGTTACACAACATTCAGCACGTACATAATACCAGTGAAAATGGTTAGAATGGTAACCTTTAGGTTATCTATATTTTAACCACATTTTTTAAAAAACACAAAGCATTTAAGATTCAATATTGTTCCTGAAACAGAGTTTAATTAAATCTAAATCTAAAGTCTATAACAACAAAGTTTCAGAACAACGTAAACTGATACAGTGCCACCTTCAAAGTGTGTATTCAATGTTAAACTCAAGCATCCAATTCCACTACCCAAACTAAAAGAGAAGCCTATCAATTAACCCAATCGAAGGGATTTTGGTTTTTATAGCAAGAATTTGGCACTCAAGACAAGCTAAACTCACACACGGAAATAAAAGTCAAGCTCATGGAAGCCTGACGTTTTTAGCTGTCTATTTTTACTTTGTTTCTATTTCCACATCTAGAATTTTCTCTTTAAACTAGTTTAAAAATTGAACATCCAAGAGAAAAATATCGGTAAATTTTTAACAAACTGTGGAACTTCTAGGTAGTGGAAACTTTAGATGCACAAACCTCAATTACGAATAGGAACTGAAAGAAAAGGTGTTAATTACAAACAGATACTACAACTTGTCTTATGCTTTTGGCAAGTAGCACAAAACTGATCCCTTACCATGCTGTTTCCTAATCAGGAATGCTACTATTTTCCAAAAATCAGTAAAGAACCTGTTTCAAAATAAACTTAATCCTGACATCCACAAAACTAGCCCCCTTTGGCTTTGTCCATGGGTTCTTTATACGAGTTCCTTGACAACCATCCCCCTTCTCACCCCCATTATCCCCATCCCCTGTCCCCTCTGGTTACTGTCATATTTAGAGGTAAGATATTAGTGAAAAAAATGGTCATGTTTTATCATCATGTGGGACAGCTAATAAAAAAAAAAAACATTTATTAGTGGACAAGCTGTAATTTTAGAAAAGGGATGACCGCCACCATAACTAAAATAAAACAGAAAGACACAAAAATGACAAGTTTTAATTTATGAAAACAATTATAATCATAAGATGAATTCACTGAGTGATTTTCCCTTCATGCCTAATACAGTTTTGTTTTGCTTTGTTTTTTCAGAAGAATGCTGATATTCTCAGCATATGGTCATTGGGAAGTGACTGACTGGTCCGCTTCTACCTGAGGAGGGAAAGCTATTCTAAAACTACTCTCATGTTCTGCTTCAACTGGGTTTCAATGTTATCAAGAATGTTGTTCTAAATATAACACAGGCCCTTTAAAGGAAAGAAATTCCACAGTTCTTGTGATCTCTAGCCATTCTTTCAAACTAATCATGGCCTCTTAATAAAGTGAAAATTAATATACTAAATTAACAAAATGATTTCCATGGAGGCTATCAAATGAAAGCAGTATTATTTGAGTTTAAAATAAGTGTAGTGCAAAGAAAATTGAATTAAGCACATGAGAATTTTTTTAGTGTTTTCTCTGTTGTACTTGGATTCTGGCTAGCAAACATCTGTAAGTTGTACTCTTAGACTCACTGATAACAGATGTTGGCTGGTTCTACTCCATTAACATTAAACCATGGAAAACAAACAGCTACAAATACACACTAACATGTGTATATACAAGTAAATAGTATTTACTCTGACCTGAAATAAGAGATATAATTTTTAATGCATCAATTAGCCAGGCTTCTTTTGAGTATTACATTGATCCACAGCAACATTATTAGTCTCTTATCTGTTAGCTTTCTCACTCATTTTTCTAAACACTTCCGATTTATGGACATGGTAGTTAAAGAAGCCTGAAGAGATCAGGTCTGGTGCCAATATTATTGAAAAGAGGCTAGAGGGCCTGGGAGACCAGCTGGCAAAGCCTACAAGGTTAGTTCAAACCTTCCTCTTTACAAAGATAATTTGCAATAACTGAAAACCTATAAATCTAGGTCACCTGGCACAGTGTTGCAGGGGGAAGGTTAGGGGGTGGAGGGACTGAGCAAAAAGGAATAAGGACTCACACATGGACAACAGTGTGGTGATTGCTGGGGGCAAGTGGGGTATAAGGTAATGTAAAAAATTACAATAAAGATTCAATTTAAAAATAAATAGAAATAAAAAGAACTGATAATTACAGAAACTAGATGATAGGTATAAACATGTTAATTTCAGGGATGTTAGAAATTTTCTGTAATAAAAAGTTAAAAGTTCAATAAATAAACTGGTATACTCTATATATGCAACAGCAGATTGATACGGTTCAGGCTTTAGATGTAAGATTGGGTGCCAGTGATAAGAGTACAGAGAATTTTTTTCTACTTTTCTAGTATATATAACTATCCCATTCCTTTACTCTTACATATAACAAATTCATTTCAAATTCATTGTTTTCTAACTAAAATGCCTAGGTAATAATGGAAATCATTAATTACTTTGAGAACATAAAATTTAAAAAAATTACTTAGCAAAAAACACCATAAGCAAAACCAAAAGGCAAGAATCTTTCAATATACATTCTTTCTCTCTCTCTCTCTCTTTCTCTCAAATCGATGGACATAACCTCAGGTGAGGACCGATTTTAAAAAAAAGATCTGAATTCTGTGTGTGTGTCTGGGGAAGGGAGGGAGGTACAGGGAGGGGGAGGAAGAGAAGGAAAGGGAATCAAAAATCAATTTACAGATGGGCTCTTTTGCTTGGATTTCTATAGGTTTAAGCATGTAAAATATATGGCCAATAGCATAGCAAGAATTTTTATATGCAACAAAGTTGTTTTATTTACTCTCCAAGCATATTGCTTAAAAAAATTAAATGACAGCTAAAAATGAAAGTGTTTGCCCTATCGTCTATTCCACTGGTAAATGTATTCAGAGATCTGTGAGTTTACAATAACAATCTGGCTGCCTCTTTAGGTTTTTTAAAAACTGGGAGAAGGGGAAATCACCATAGTCTTCTGGTGGAAAGATAATCAGACCCTTAATGAAGTCTTGACCAATTGGTAATGGTAATAATACATATTCTTACTTGTTAGTTCCATATACAATGTCCCAAGATATCAAAAATAAAAATTCTGATTGGATAACATTAATACTCCTTTACTCTATGAGTTATTGTTTTTTCCTACCATCAAACTGCAAAATCTTTAATCAGCTTTTGTTCTTTTATAAAAAGTTTTAAAAACAAAACAAATTCCTGTTCACTACATCAAAAGCATTCAAGCTGCAAAATAACCACCTAGATCCACTGACTTTAGCTCACAGCCCTGAAAGATCAATAATTTTTTCTATAGGCAAAAGCATAATCACAAGTTTTACACTAATGTATTCTACTTTCTTAAAATGCAGATTTCTTTACTGTTATAGCATCTACATAGCATTTTTATGGAACCACCACTGCAGAGATCTTACTGTATAATAAATGGAAATCACTACATGACTCTTTATCCATATTCTATTTCCTAGGCATTGGCTAAGTTTCCTGCATAGGACTCTTCATTCTCTACAAAGGGATTTCACTACCTAACTGAATCCTCAGGAAAATTCTGTGAAAGAAAGCCAATGTATGTCAAGTATTTCTACATGACAGGCTCCACATTCAGCATTTTGCATAAATTATCTCTTTAACCTTAACAATAATCACATGAAATTCTGATGATTAATAATCCCTTTTTACAGAAGAGAACGTTGAGAATAAGAGGTAGCCCAAGGCCACATGCTTGTAACCAAAAAACAGCTGCATTAGAACCAGGTCCACCTAACTCCAAAGCCTCTATTCTTTCTCTTACACTATGCTGCTTATCATCACAAAGGAGAAAATAGCTGGTGTCTAAGGTACTTGAACAACACTGCTAACCTAGGATGCTGTAAAATAAGATTGCGACTTAAGATCTTCTGATTCTGTGTCCCTGTATAGTACCTAGACATTTCAGTACACATCCGTACTTACAAAATCATTATAAAACATAAAAACACAGCCAAAGTATAAAAGCAGGGTGTTACGGGGAGGGAGGGTAGGGTTCTGATGAGATTGCTGGGGAGCAGGGAGGGAACCCCAAACTGGAACAGGAAAGCCTACCTGCCTGCCTGCCCCAGAGAAGGGAGGGATCAGTTGGAGGGGAGGCGGGACACAACACGGGTATGAACTGAAACCACAGCGGCCAAAACAGCTGAAGTGTGATAGATGCCCATACCCCAGGTAAAAGGTAAACAAACCGTGTGGGCGGGGAAGGAGACCTCGTCCCTGGGCAGAGACGCTGTCTGTGGCTAAAAACCCTCCTACATCCCTCGGGAACATGGCAGCTAGGGGGATAGACCGGCCCGTCTAGCCGGATTTGGCTAGAAAAACGGGAAGCTTCAGAAGTGCATAGGATTTTGGGCCTGGTTTTTTAAACGGAAGATGGGCAAAATCTTGCTCTTCTCCACCCCGTCACTTGCTAGGTCAGGCGCCTCAAGCTTCCTGGCCAGTAGGCCCTGCAGCCCTGCAGTACAGGCAAGTGGTGCTCTCTGGCCCAGGCCTGCATGGACGTACTAGCCAGTGGATGGCCAAAGGGACGGGTGCCTGTGGTGGGCAGGGGTGGAGGAAAGGGCAGAGGGCAACAAGTAGAGTTCTGGCAAGTGCGCAGACTCCAGAAAGGTGTCTGAACCCTGACTGCAACTGAAAGCCAACAGGACGGTCATGCTGCAGCACACACACTTCCCCAAGGACAGCATTTTAAATGAATAAAAGAATTCCAGGTACAGCTTTGAACAAATCTGGCAAAAGGTGGTAGAGTAATCTGTCTTTGGTTGTTTCACAGGGAATGGGCTCTGAGACAGAGGCCCATCTTTCTTCCAACATTGTGTAACCTTTGAATAAATGATCCTCTTTTTTTTTTTTTTCACCAGACCTCTGCCTCCAGAGTCTGCCTACTGGGCAGCAAGTAGTAGAATCCAATATGCTGTTCAGTAAAATTGGCTCCAAATTTTCCCCTGAAAATTTGCAAGAAGTAGTACAATATGTTAATGTGGTATTTGTACTTCCATAGAAGACTTTGTAACATACAAAAGGTCTAATGCACACAACCTCCTTTGTTTTTCCAATAGCAGCTAAGCTGATCCAGACTCACTGTGCCTCTCTACAGTCAGCACAAAAAACTCCAAACACTTCTAAATTTGTTCAATCTCTTGGCCAACGCAGAATGAACATCTAACCCACTAGGTGCTAGGAACTGTGATTCCCCAACCCTCTCCTCTGGTTATCAAGGAACTCCCCTGATACCATCTCTCAGTGCCATGCCTGTTCCCTTTTCTTTCTTTCTTTTCCTATTCTTTTCCCAACTTCTGCTCCATTAACTGGAAAAAAATCTTTCTTACCTCATTTGTTAACTTCGACCTAGTAATGACTTCTTTCAGCAATTATCGAATTCCCCTATAAATTTTTCTTGTATAGCTCATGTGAAAAAAATATTTCCCAGCTTCACTAAGCAGACACCAGGAAGAAACAACTGCAGAATGTGAATTTCTACAAAAGAATTGCCCTAGACTGTCTTCAAAAAGTTAGTATTAAGAAAAGAAGAGAAAAAGACACAATGAGGAAAAATATAAGGGAAATTAATCTAGATTTTAAAAGGATAAAGAGAAGCAAATATAATGTGTGGACCTTAACTAAATTATTGTTTGAAAAAAAGCTATAAACGAAATCTTGAGACAACTGGAGAATTTGGATACGGCCTAGATTTAATATGACAATAGAGAGTTGTTATTTTACTGACATATTTATGAACCAAGTGTCATGATGGCTGAAATTAGTTTCAAATGGTTCAGTAACACTAAACCTCTTCTTTGAAATGTATATTAACATGAGAATGTCTGTGGCAAAACACTGATAACTGTGGAGTCAAGCTTGAAAGTATTTAGACGTACAATGCAAATTCATCAGATTTTTCTGTATGTTTTACATTTTCAAAATGCAAAGTTGGGTTAAAAAAGAGAAAGATTAAAAACCATTTGAAAGTTTCCACTTGTTTTTAGATTTCTAGTATTTTTGATACAGCAGATATAAGAAATTTCTCCCTTTGGTCTACAAAGTGCTGACTGCTTGCTAACTCTTAGAACGGGTTACCACCCTAGTTAGATTGCAGAAAGGTATATAGAATTACAACAATGCTCTTTCTTCTGTACACACAATGTACTTTACATCATAATACTTTAAACATAAAACCATACAATTTTCTCATGTTGCCGAAGATGAAAATCTGTGGTTGTACTACACAAATATTTCCTTAAACTATACGGTTTACAGTCTCCATTAGAATGCCTTACTCAACAGTAGAAAAAATGTAAAGGGGTAGCAAATTACACTTTCATAAAACCTTTTAAGTTTTTGCATATACCTTATACACTCTCACAGATGTTTTTTTCTCTCTATTAATTCTGTGTCAAATACTTTTGTATTATTAGTATTACTTTTTTTACTCTTAAAAGGCCAAACCACTCCCACAGACCCAGCTCTCATACAAAGCATGCAGAAAGGAGGAGTATGATGAACTTTATAAAAAAGTAAAACAATAGCTAAGGTCACCACATAGTTTTTGCTGGAATACATGACAGGGAGAACACTGTTTAAATGTCTTAGGAACCCATACTTCTTCAAGACACAATTATAATATATGACTGAAACCTCATTCATATAGTTCTCAGACCATTTTCCACCATTAAATTAGACTTAAAATGTATTACTATTCCAGACTCTTATGAACTATTGAAAAATGCTTGCCACAAAATACCCATAAAGGTAAGAAAAAAGAGTTAAGTAAAATTCACTTGAAAATGTATCAAAACTTAAAAACCCCCAAAATTTTTTCATAGATAATTGTTTGCTTCAGTTACTATACTAAAGATATTTTCCTCCTACACATAGAAGTAGGCCTTTTCCTACTTGCTGGATAGGCAACTCTTGTGAAGGGTCCTTCCAATGACAGTGACTGAACAGTGCTGGACATCCTTCCTAACATGAGACAAATGAATTCTCTCTTCCAGCAAGTTATAATTTAGAGTAATGATGATCAAACTAACTAGCTATGGGGGAGAAGGGCTAGCTAATCTTAACACCCCCAAGTGACCACTGTACACTGCTAAGAATGCTGAGAAAACCATTTGGCAGAGAAACAAAAACAAGAGTAAAAGGGGGAAAGACCGAAACAACTGTAATAGTACAAACAACAAAATTTTTTTTTTTTAAAACTCAAGAGTACAAGCAACACCAGAAAAAGAAATGGAGAATACATACACAAAAACATTCAGTTCTACAGAAGCCTGGCTGTACTTCCTGTACTTGAAGTCTATAGTTTTTGGTAACAGGATAATTATTCTCAAATAATTTCCTTAAGAAAAAGGGAATAGGGACATCTACTTAGGTAAAGAACTTCCAAAGGAAACAAATCAGTTAAATTAGCATCGTAAATACCAAAAATCATTAGGACATAGCAAAGCCTAGGATTCAATTATGAATCAATAGATTCTTCCCCCCAAACAGGATGTCAGCCTTACATAGGGTTACCTGAGAAGATAGAACAAGTCATTCTGCTCCAAACTTGCTTTATTACTATGTATTTGCTTACTTTTCTCCTAAATATGATAAAACATTTGAAGTCCATGTTTAATATAATGAATATAATCAAATATATGTTCAAATATATTTAAACGCAACCTATTCTTTTAGAGAAAAAAAAAAGTAATGTCTTTCTTCATGTGCAAGAGAGGCAGGATAGAAGGACAGTTAAATTCCTGAATCCTGGAGACAGACTCCTAGATTTGAATCCTAGTTCTGCCATTTCCTCATCCTGTGTGACCTTGGGCAAGTAAGTTCTCCTGCCTGTTACTGGCAGCACAAAATTAGTATGGTAACAGAATCAATCTTGTAGGGTTGTTGTAGAAAATAAATGATGTAATATATGCAAAAACCTAGGAAACAGTAAATGTTCACTATTAATATTATTTTCATTATTCATGGGAAGAGGGTAGATTTCATAATTCGTGACATCAGAAAACTAAATTCCTTGAACAGGGTCATTCTCTCAGCATGTGCAGAAAATGAAAAATATAAAGATGTATTTATGATCCAAAAAAACCCCCAGGAGATAATGGTAAACTCACATTAAGAAAAACCATAATATCTGGCCCGGCTGGGGTGGCTCAGTGGCTGGAGCGCTGGCCTGTTGGATTCCCAGTTAGGACACAGGACTGTGATGTGGGGCAGGTCCCCAGTTGGGGGCGTGAAAGAGGCAACCGATTGACGTATCTCTCACACACTGATGTTTCTCTCCCTCTCTTTATCCCTCCCTTTCCTCCCTCTGAAAATAAATAAATAAAATTACATTTAAAAAAGAAAAGAAAGAAAAATCATAGTACCTATCATGGGGCCTCGCAACAATAAACTAAGAGGTTTCCTTTCATGAGGGATGGCTTGCTTTCTGATAACGTTTTATAAAAGCCTTTCTTCAACAACCTGACTAAAACAAACAAACAAAAAACCCTCCCAAACCCCAAATCCTTATTCCTGAATACTATACAGATACAGCAAAGCCTCAGGATAATCTATTGATGTTAGAGAGAAGTAAAAAATCTTTAACAGATTTGACAAAAAAAATAGGGCAAATCTTAACTCTGATCGCCAAAGTTTAAATTTTGAACCACGACTAGTTCAGAGGTAACTATAAAAATTCATTGCCATGAGACTTTTTGAAACATCTTCTGGAATAGGCAATTATATCGTTAAGAAAGAATTCAAACTATTGTAAGGAGAAAAACAGCTCTTGCATCATGAACACATGATACATAACTTACAAAATATGAAGTAACACCAAATATAAAAGAACAAAACTAAAAGTCAAAAATTATGTGGTATGAAAGAAGAAAGGGAAGGAAGTTAAGGGAGGAAGGTCACACTATTATAAATAATGTCAGCTATTTGGAGGGGAGAAGAACCAAAATGTCCTAATTTTTATAAGAAGTCCCAAAATGATTAAGTAAAAAATAAAAAAGCAAACAAAAATTTTAAAGGGCCTATACTTCCTTCCCTATACATTTTGAAATCAAATAATTCTGTAACTCACATTCTACTTCAGCATATAGACGTTCACAACAATCCTTCATTCAATCAAAAAAAATACTCTTTATTTTCAAAATGTGATTCTCTAGGCTTTTTGAGGTTCCTCACTGTACACATGGAAGACAATAAAACAGCTTGAAAGCTTGTATTTCTGATGCCCCCACTTCCTCTCCTTCTGTACCATTTATGTTGTATTAACACTTTCAAAATTACAAACTCTTAGGAGAGCAGTGGCCTTCCTCATTTTCATTTACCTAAAACACATACAAAAATTTGCTCAGGCAAAGGTAAAGGAGATGCCTGACCAAATTAGGAGCACAATGTACATGAGCAGACTTCCTCCTAAATTTGTATTTCCCTCAATTTACACACAGATCCTTTTTCTAAAAGGAGATTAGCTTTCTGAGGGTGCTATGAGGCCATAGTCATCTGGCAATCGGATTAACACATTTAAAGATGCCTTTTAGTAGTGGTCTTTATAAAACTGAGGCACAAGGAGCAATCCTACCAGGAATAACCAAAGTGACTTGTCCTTTGCAAGACAAAGAAAGGAACAGGATTCCCTTCTCCCACTCCTTTCCCTGAGGTCAAAAAAAACACAAAGAGAGGCTAGGCTATTGGCTAAAGTTTAAAAAGAAAACAAAAATGGAAAGTTGACATCCTAGTGTTACCGATTTCAAAAAAAAATTATTTAGTGACTACAAAAATATCTTTTCAGACCTTCAGCAGAAATAGCATGTTTAGTTCCTCTGTTCCCTTTTTTCCTATCCTTTCTTAGTCAACAATTTAAGCAATGGCTCCAAACTCATATTATTTTATGCAAACTCAATTCTACTTTTCAAAAATAAAATCAATATGTTAATCTATTGTATAATCAATCAACTAAGCACCAAGAATTATATGTTATCATTAGCAGGACATCATTTTAGTTATATTCTAATATTAAAAAATTCACCAGTAAAAACAACTTAAGGCCAGTGCTTGTAACAACAAATGGCAGCTAACATAAGTGTAGCTTTTAATTACTACATGCCAGGCACAGTGTTAAGTACTTTACACGCATTATCTCATTTACCTCTCATGATACTTCTATTAAATATCATTAGTAAGCTCATTTTATAGATGAGGAAATTACAGAGAAGTTAAGAAATATGTCCTAGGACAAAGAGCTATAAGCAATGATGCCACAATTTGAATCAGGAAATATGAAAATATAACTAAATACATATATACTCTAGTTTGTTACTTTTATATCTGCTTTTAATACTTTATACAATGTTTTAACCATATTGTCAATAAAAACTGATGCACAATTTGTCCTCAAAACAACAGTCAAATAAGGGATATTGAAGCCAAAAATCAACTCAATCATGTAGGCATAGGAACTGCAGGCTCTAGTCAGTAAACCAAAAATCTAAGGAAAAGAGTTTCACAACAGGGGATAGTGTGATTAAAATGAAAGTCCCAAAATTTAAGTTTCATTTCTTGAAATAAAGAACAATTTAGTTAAATTTGAAAATCTGAATACCCTAATTAGCAATGCTATTTTACTTTTCAACATACTTTTTGCCGATTATACAAACTTTTTAAACTTTGTAATATAAGCTCCACATTAAGTATATTTGCACTTTTTATATTGTATTGAGTTCCCTGCCTTGAACTTTTTTAACTTTCTTGATATATAGCTCTGGAAATAATACATTCTACTATATACATTTTCATTTCTGGTAACATTTTTCTAAACCATAAACCGTACAACACTATTTTCCTCACAGAGTGTAAAGCCTAAAATTTTGTCATAATTCTATCTATACCTAGAAATTTGCATTAAAAAAGAAGGCAAATTATTAAACAACAACAACAACAACAACACCAAAAACCTTTCAGGTCAATATCCTAGCAACACAGAATCCTAAGAGGCTAAGGTTAAACTTCCTCTTTGCCATAATCGATGCAACAGGACTTTTCTCTAAAGCGGAAAAAAAGTTACCATTCATTCAAACGTAAGAATGAATTTCCTGGAACTTCCAGCCAACATAGAGGCATAGGTGGACACACTGTGCCTCCTCTTACAACCAAAATTAAAGACAACAAAGATTTAGAAACAAGAAAACAATCAGAACTGACAGAAAATTGAACTGTATGGAAGTCCAACAACTATTCATCCAGACAGGTAAGAGGGGCGGAGTGGAGACAGGAAAAAGTGGAGGGTGGCAGACCGGGACATGCAGGCAGCAGTGGCTAGCAGACCCCAGGTGCACAGGCAGCAGCTAGCGGATCCCAGGCACGGGGTGGCAACTATGCAGACCCAGTGTGGCCACACAAGGCAGCTGGCTGACCAGGTGGTCCCACATTCACGTGCAGATAATCCAGGTGAAGGGGAAGCAGCAGAAGGAACTAGAATCCAAGAGAGAGAAGAACAAGCACCATTGTTCCCTAGCGGACCCCGCCCCAACATACAACGTGACTACCCAGCAACTGGGCTGCCCCGCCCTGGAGAATACCTAAGGCTCCACCCTTCACTACCTAACAGTTGCAACCAGGCCAAAAAAAAAAAAAAAAAAAAAAAAAGGCTCAAACGAGAGAACAGATCGAAGCCCCAGAGCCAATTCATCTAAGCTACCAAGAGATAGCCAACCTATCAGATGCACAATTCAAAGCACTGGTGATCAGGATGCTTACAGAATTGGTTGATTTTGGTCGCAAATTAGATGAACAAATGAAGGCTACACTAAATGAAATGAAGGAAAATGCACAGGGAACCAATAGGGATGGGAGGAAAACGGACTCAAATCAATGGAGTGGACCAGAAGGAAGAAAGAAACAACCAAACAGAAAACAAGGAAGAAACAAGAATTCAAGAAAATGAGGAGAGGCTTAGGATCCTCCAGGACATCTTTAAACGTCCCAACATCTGAATTATAGGGGTACCAGAAGTGGAAGAGAAAGAGCAACAAGTGGAAAACTTATCTGAACAAATAATAAAGGAGAACTTCCCCAATCTGGCAAAGGAAATAGACTTGCAGGAAGTCCAAGAAGCTCAGAGAGTCCCAAAGAAGTTGGGCCGAAGGAGGAACACACCAAGGCACATCATAATTACATTAGCCAAGATTAAAACAAAGGAGAGAATTCTAGAAGCAGCAAGGGATAAGGGGACACTCACCTCCAAAGGAGTTCCCATCAGACTGTCAGCTGATTTCTCAAAAGAGACCTTACAGGCAAGAAGGGGCTGGAAAGAAGTATTCCAAGTCATGAAAGTCAAGGACCTACATCCCAGATTGCTCTATCCAGCAAAGCTGTCATTTACAATGGAAGGGCAGATAAAGCGCTTCTCAGATAAGGTCAAGTTCAAGGAGTTCATCATCACCAAGCCCTTATTCTATGAAATGTTAAAGGGACTTATCTAAGAAAAAGAAGATAAAAAATATGACAGTAAAAAGATAGGAAACTCATAGCTATTAACAACCACACCTAAAACAAAAGCAAACTAAGCAAAAAACTAGAACAGGAGCAGAACCACAGAAATGGAGATCACATGGAGGGTTAGCCACAGAGGAGTGGGAGGAGGAAAGAGGCGGAAAAGGTACAGAGAACAAGCAACATAGACGGTGGGTAGAAAATAGACAGGGGGAGGGCAAGAATAGTTTGGGAAAAGTAGAAGCTAAAGAACTTATGACACATGGACATAAACTAAAGGGGGGAATGTGGGTGGGAAGGGGTGTGCAGGGTGGAGGGAAATGATGGGGGAGAAATGGGACAACTGTAATAGCATAATCAATAAAATATATTAAAAAAAAGAAGTACAAAATAGACAGGGGGAGGTTAAGAATAGTATAGGAAATGAAGAAGCCAAAGAACTTATATATATGACCCACAGACATGATGAACTAAGGGGGTGGGGAATGCCAGTGGAAGTAGGAGTGGAGGGCAGAGAGGAATGAAGGGGAGAAAATAATGGAACTACTGTAATAACATAATCAATAAGATATATTTTAAAATAAAAAAAACAAAAACAAAAACATGATTTTATTCTATGTAAGTAACGACAATAAAAGTAACAATGCTTTAAAGGCAGAATTAAAACTGAGGTGATTTATTCTAACGTATACTCTTCTGGTGCAGAAAACTAAAAGCCATCTTGGAAAGGAGAGTTACCCGAGTTTACCCAGCCATCGGTGCTAAATGACTGAAATCCAGCTCTTCTGAGTCACAGCTGAGAGGTCATGCTACAGTGCAGTGGTGCAGCAAAGACTGTCATGATTCTGTTCCTGCTCCTGGTTCAACTGACAAAACAATCCTAAAACTAACCTGATTCTCTGTTCTGGGCTGGCATGAACCTGCGCAGAAACAATAGGGGCGGCAGGCACCCTCCTCCAGAAGCAGATGTGGAAAAGTGTTATATCTATGATGAAAGAAAAAAGAAACATTTTATTTTCAGAATATTTTTTATCATCACGAATCATTCATTTTTTACTGATTCTCTATCTCCTTCTGTGTCACCAATGGTTTAATAATGAACACATGACACTTTATTTAAGGTAGATAAAATTTGCTATTCAAAATCCATAAAGATTACAGAGTCATTAAATGATGGATTCTATAGACCATCTAGTTCAGCTTCTTCATTTTTAAGGGTGAGGAAACTGAGACCCGGAATAGTTAGGCAAGGAATCAATGACGACACAGTTATTTAGCGGCAGAGCCAGGTTCAGAACCGAACTCTTCCCACTTCCAGTTCAGAATTCATTTGTACATCACAGATCACTCTATCTCTTTTTGGAAATACAAATATGAGCAAAAAAGAAAAAAATTCGTGTTATTTCTCTAGGTGTATTTGTAGATGTGGTATAGAGTTGAACTAATTTGCTGTAAATTAAAATCAGAAAACACTGCTCCCTCACTCAATGGTTATAAACCAACCTTGAGTTATTTAGCATGTCTTATGTAGGATATTTAAGTATTTATTTACCGTTCAATATTTTAATATGAAAACACTAGTATTTGAATCATGAGATCTAGGTTCTGGTCCTTCTTATCTCTGCTTTCATCAAGTTCGATGATCTTGCCCTGGCTGGTATAACTCAGTGAATTGAGCACAGGCTGCAAACCAAAGGGTCACCAGTTCGATTCCCAGTCAGGGCACATGCCTGGGTTGCGGGCCAGGTCCCCGGTAGGGGACGCACAAGAGGCAACCACACACTGATATTTCTTGCCCTCTTTTTCTCCTTCCCTTCCCCTCTCTCTAAAAATAAATAAAGAAAATCTTTGAAAAAAAAGTTCTATGATTTTAATTACTTTTCTTGTCCCAAAGTTCCTTTATTCTAAAATGAGGAGCTTGGACTAATTCCCATGGGCTTTCTAACTCTCAAATGTTTTGCCTAAGAATAGTTTCTTCTTTTTTTTTTTAAGGTAAAAAATGTAAGATTTTTATTTTTTCCGTTACCATTTATCCCCCTTATATGCCCTTCCACAGTCACCACCCTGCTGTCCATGTCCCTGAGACCTGTATTCTTTTTTTTTTTTTTTTTTTTTTTGGCTCCACTCCTCCACCCCCCAAACTCTACCCCAGGAGCTGCCAGCCTGCTCACTATGAGTGTGTCTTTACGTTGCTTGTTAGTTTAGTTTGTTCATTAGATTCCACATGAGTGAAATAACATGATATTTTCATCTTTTAGCAACATTATATTTTTCTGATCAACTATTTTTGTTATATATTAATCTCTTTGACAATGTTACTACAACAGTTTAAATACAATCAGTAATACTGACTTCAAATGTAGTTAAAATCACTTTTGTAGTTACCACTCAAAAGCCTATGCAGCAATAACCTAGTTTTGCTGCCTGTCTCACTTTTTTAAAAAATAAGAACCCAGATGGGAGTGGAAGGAAAGGTGTTTTTAAAAATCTACCTCTTAGGTAGTTTCTGAGAAACATCCCGAATCATTTTCCCAAATCGGTTACCCATCCAACAAGTTGTCACTGAGAGACTTGTCAGATGGCAGACACAGCCTTAATCAGACAGAAGATTTTAAAACAAGATTCCCCTAGTGAAGTACTGGGTGACACTAGGAATTCAAGCGGCAGTGAGAAACAATGAAATGTCTCCTAAACTGTAACCTCAGAATATGCCTTCTCTATTTTCAATATATTAATTGCTACATACAACAGTTATTCGTAACATATTTTAAACTCAAAGCAAAAACAGAATGAATATCCAGGTACATGTTACCCAATTCAGGAACCTAAATATAGGTTATTGGTCATTACCATCTACTGATTTGCTCCTCCCTACCCCATGTCCCACTTCTTTTATCCCTTCTGTCCCCTGTAACTGCTATCCTATATTTTGTGTTTACCATCCCTTTGCTTTTTAAAAAATGTATCATATATGTCCCTGTCCCTCAACAACACAGTGCTTTCACATTTTGTTTTTGTTTCTGTAAAAATGGTATTAAGTAGCTCCTGCCCTCTAGGATGTGTCTCTTCCACTCAGTATTATGTTTTCAAGATACCACCCATATTGTTGCATGTACCTGTAATTCATTCATTTTCACTACAGAAAAGCTCTATTGTGTAATCATACTGTAACTGAATATTTCATTCTACTTACAACAGCATCTTGCTTTCCCTTGGATTTGTTTTCTCTTTGCTATCATGAACAATGTTATGAAAACTCTCATCCACATCTGTTGTTCTACAGATGCCAAAGTTTGTCTTAAGTATGTGCCTAGGAGTTGAGAAATATGCCTATGTTCAACTTTTCATGAGGATGGCAATTTTTATTTTCTCAAAAGTATTCTTAGAATTCATAATCCCGACAGCAACAGGTAGTTCATGTTGATCCATATCCTCTCCAACATTTAGTCAGGTCAGTATTTTTTTATTCTAGGGTGTAAAATGGCATCTAATTGTGCTATCAATTTGTATTTTCCTGTTAACTAATGATACTGAGAATTTCTTCAAGTTTATTGGCTAACTTGTGTTTCTCTTTTATGAAATGCCTATTCATCTCTTTTGCCCAAATCTTCCTCTTATTTTTTTTCATAGAAATTCTGTATTCTGGATGCTGATTATTTGGTTTTACAAACTATGCACTACCAGGTCTGGGCAAGCAATGAGATAGAGAAGCAGACACAGAAACAGCAGGCCAGACAAAACTGGAAAGAGCAAGCTAGAGTACCAAGGTTTCTCTAGCCCATTTTTGTAAATTAACGTACCACAGATGTTTGAAAGTATCAGAAATCTAAAATAACATGTAATTGATCCTGTCAGAATATTTTATTTTAAAATAATTTCAGCCAAGGGTAAATGCTCTGTTGAGATTTCAGTGCACTGTAACTACAATATAGTGTAATTCTAGGTATCCGTTTTAAATAACAATTCAGACAGAGTTCTCATTTTGACCCTGACATTTTACATTTTTTTATGCTTTGGTTGCCTCCAGTTTAGAATGTCAGTTTTATTGTTGAAGGGTGAGTATGAATGTATATGAACGTAGGTATGAAAATAAATTTCAAAAGTAAATTATGTAAACCAAAACACCACAGAGACCTGGATTCCAGACTTGCCTAGACAATCAGCTGTACCTCCTTAGACAGTTGGTTTTCAACTGTCTTTAAGTTGGTTTTCTTTATACCTTACATGGAAATTGTGCCAGGTAAATTTTAAGGACCTCTGAGTCACGTTTTTTGGCTTGAAGATCAATGAGGAAAAACATTTCTTGCAGATAGCCCCAAAAGAGTTTTAGGAATTTCTTTGTGAGCACTACACAAACTAGACAGATTAAACAGTAACAGAAAGCTAAATGTCTGGGGAAAATAAGCAGGGCTATAGCCCTCCTATGGCTTCTCAAGACTCCTAGCAGATCACCTGACGAAGAGCATCATACAGGAAAAATATCAAAAGCAACATAAGCCCCAGCTGGTGTGGCTCAGTTGGTTGGGCGGCCTCACAAACTGAAAGGTTGCCAGTTTGATTCACAGTCAAGACACATGCCTGAGTTGAAGGTTTGGTCACCACTCAAGAAGTGTTCAGAAGGCACCCAATTGATGTTTCTCTCTCATATCCATGTTTCTCTCCCTCCCTTCCCCACTCTCTAAAATAAAAAAATAAAATAAAATTTAAATAAAAAAGTAAAATTTAAAAACCTGCATAAAATCGGAATCACTCTATATTTTGGCTTTGATTCCTATGTAAGCAATCAAAAAAGAACTTCCAGATCCACACTCACCCACTTAACTTCTACTATGGTCACCAATTACCTGCATACCATTAAATCAAAAGGCCAGTCAGTTCTTATCTTTCTTGACCTACCTGCAACATTTGGCACCAAGCCCTGATACCCTTTGCTTATCTGGCTTCCAAAAACACAAAGACCTTCCTGGTCTCATCCTATTTCACTGGCCACCCCTTCTCCTTTGCTATTTCTCCTCTTCTCACTGATCAATGAAGTGTAAGCATCTACCAGCAAATATATTGCTCTATCTACAAAATGTATCCAGAATCCAACGCTTTCTCATCACCTACATCAATACTTTGATCAGAATAGTAATTAGGTCATCTCTCAATTGGATTTCTTCCATAATTTAGTAACTGGCATCTCAACTTCTACCCTGCCAGCTTTCAGTCCTTTCTCACCAAAGCAACCAGTGGTCCTGAAAATCTTACATAAGTCATATAAGGTAACATCTGTGCCCCAAATCTCCGATTGGCTCTTCATCTCAGAGTAATTGCCAAAATCTTTAAAACAGAATGAAAGAATCTACATAATTTGCTCCTCATTACATCTCACCTCATTCCCCACTGACCTCCTTTGCTATTCCTTATACAAGACAGGAATATCCTGCCTCACAGCCTTTATACTTATTGTTCTCTCTGCCTAGTTTTCCAAGAGACAGGTCTATCTCTGCGTGTCTCACTCCCTTGCTGTCTTCAAATCTTTGTTCAATGTCTCCTAGGCTAAGGAGACAAGCTAAGTCTTCCCTATCCACTCTATTTAAAGCTACAACAATTCCGCTTCCAAAATCCCTAATCCACTTCTCTGATTAATTTTCCTCCAATGTTACATTCAGTTATTTCACTTCTATTCCTGTTCATCTATTTCCTCCAACAAAAACATAAAATCCATGAGAGCAAGAGCTTTGTTTGATTTGGTGCTACATCCTCAATGTCTAGAAAGGGGTCTGGCACATAGTAATCATTCAATAAACATTTTTTGAATAAACAAATGAATAATTACTCTCTTGGGGTTAAAAATGACAAATCTATGCCCTGGCTGGTGTGGCTCAGTGGACTGAGTGCCAGCCTGTCGCTGGTTCAATTCCCAGTTACAGCACATGCCTGGGTTGTGGGCCAGGTTCCCAGTAGGGGCGTGCAGGAGGCAACCTTGCACATGTTTTACATTGCTGTTTCTCTCCCTCTCTTTTCCCCTCTCTTTCTTCCTCCCTTCCCTTCTCTCTAAAAATAAATAAATAAAATCTCTAAAAAAATACAATCTGAGTTAACAAAATAATCTAAGTAATCATGGCACAACAGCTACATTCTTCATGTAAAATAATCATTCTACTATTTCTTCAACAGATAAATGGAAACTGTAACTCTGAAGACTTCAGTACACATTGTAGCTAATACTTCCATACACTTAAATAAATCACTATAATAAATAGCTCCCACACTCCCCCAAATATGTTTTGACTCTGGCCATCCACAGTGTGTCTCAGTTATTTTCCACTAACTACTGTCGTATTCAACAATGATTGGTTTACAGAGCCACAACACAACACAAAGGCAAATATTCTAAGTGTTTATTCCAAACCGGTTCCCAACAAAGAACCAAGCTCTTTATAAGTAAATCAAGTGTAAAAATAAAGGGCAAGTATTTTTTAAAGCCATAAATATTTTGTTTGGGAATAATTTCAAACTTACAGAAAAGTTGCAAATATAAGAAAACAAAAATCACCCTTACACCCAAAGTTACCATTTGTTAATGTTATTTTATTATTTGCGTTCACATGCTCTTGTACTTTCTTTCCATTCACACAGACATACTTTTCCCCCCCTAAACTAGCCGAGGACAAATTATATTTCCTAAGGACAGAGATAGACTTGTCTGTAACCACAGTACAGGTATCTTCAGTAATGTGAACACTGTTAAATATATTAACTTATGATCTATATTTAATTTTTTCCCCAATTGAGTATAGTATTTTCCTCCACTTGGTATGTGATCTAGCTTAGGATCAGATATTACAGCCAGTGATTCTCTCTTAAACTTCCTTTAATTAAACTCCCACAGCCTTTCTTTGCCACTCATTATACTGTTCTTCGTTTTTTTTTTTTTTTTTTTTGAAGAACACAGTCCTTCTCACCCACTTTAAGTAGAATGTTCCTCATTTTAGAACATTGTGACGTTTCTTCATGATTAGATTTAGGTTCTATGTCTTTGCCAGAATACTACATAGATGATAATGTGTCACCTAAGGGTGTCATATCTGGAGTTACATCATATCCATCTGCCAATACTGTTGTTGGATTGTGATGTGCCGCCAGGTTTTAAACAAATTCTTATTTTCTAGCGTAAAATAAGAAGTTCACATCATATGTACCCTGACTAGGCCTGGAATCAGCCTTTTATGTCTCTGAAGAACTCCGGTTCCTTTGCGCTGGGAACAGTATTAGGGGCCAAGATTTTGGAGTTAGATGTGTCCACTGCTCTTTGCTTCTTAGCCTTCCTGTTGAACAGAGCTATTAGGAAATGAACACATATATTCATAAACTTATGTACATATATGTTTATACAAATATGTGTGTATGTATACATATAAACATACATATAAAAATGATTTCAAAAATAACATATTTACACTAATACCTTCAATTGCAATCCATTCCCATAGGATTCATTTCTGCTTTCCTCCATTGGATTTGTCTCTTCGTCCTCAAGTCCTGGCTCCAACAACCTCAAAATATTTACTCAACACTCAACCTAGGGTTGCTTTGTCCACATCACAACAAAAAAATAATCTCTAGAAGAAAGAGAAGAAAGAAAGAGAGAGAGAGACAGAGAAAGAGAGACAGACAGAGAGTTCAGGATTTGTCTGCAGTCCCTCCCTCTTACCTCCACACAAGATGAAGGTAAACAGTCAAATTCTGTGTCAATAAGTTACTTGGATTCACTCTTGCCCTTCGACATAGGTACAGTACAATTTACATACAATCAGGTTCATTCGTTTCAGTTGACTAGGATCTTCCCCATCCCATCCTGATTTTGAATATGAAACACAACAGGCTTTGAAAAGTCAAAACTATATGAAAAGGTATACTTTGAAAAGTGTCATTCCCTCCCATAAACCTTTGGTTCCATTACCTCCCACCATCTCTCCTTTTGGTAAAGTTAAGCAAATACATGTATGTTTTATTCCTCCCCTCCTTTTTTACACAAAAGATAGCACACTGTATATGCATGTTTACATAAACCAGCTCAATCCAGAAGGGAGGAACCTCTTCCAAAGCATTTTATGAGATCAGCATTACTGTATACCGGAACCAGACAAAGACATTAAGAGAAAAGACAAAACATCCAATATCCTTTGTGAACACGGATACAGAAATTTTAATGAAATATTAGCTAGCCAAATTTGCAATGTTTAAAAAGGATATTACATCACAACCAAGTGGAGTTTATCCTGAAAACACAAGACTGGCTCAAATATTTTAAAAACTGATTAATATAATTTGCCATTTAATAGACTAAAAAAGAAAAACCATATGATAATCTCAACATATAAAAAAATTTGACAAATTCAACAGCTAGTCATGATTTTAAAAACACTTAGTAAACTAGGAATAAAATGAAACCTAAACAGATAAATGGCATCTTTCATATAAATACAACTAACATTGTATTTAATGGCAAAAAAAACAAATGCTTTCTGTCTTTAACATTACTGGAAGTCCTAGCCAGTGCAAAAGTATGAAAAAAAGCCAAAAACCATACAACAAAAAAGTCTTTATTCTAGAAACATGATTGTCTATATAGAAAACTCCACAGCATCTACAAAAATACCTACTAGATTTTATAAGGGAATTTAGCAAGGCTGCAGTATACAAAGTTCAATACACAAAAATCAATCATGTTTCTACATGTCAACAATGAAACTAGAAATTTTATGGATATAAAATGGCATTTATAACAGAATAACAAACATGAAATGCTTTGGGATAAAGTTAACAAAGTATGTGCATGATTTGTATTCTGAAAACTCCAAAAACATCAATGAGATAAAATCAAAGATGACCTGAGTAAATGGAGAGATATACCATATTCACAAACTGGGAGACTCGGTATAGCGAAGATGTATGTCACGTGTCTTCAGATTTATCTGCAAATTCAATGTAATCTCAGTCAAAACTCTAGTAGACTTTTTATTTTAGAAACTTATGATTCTAAAATTGACATGGAAAAGCCAAAACAATTTTGAAACAGAACAAAGTCGGAAGGCTCATATTATCTGATTTTCAGACTTTTTATAAAATTACCATAAACCCTGGCTGGTATGGCTCAGTGGATTGAGTACCAGACTGTGAACCAAAGGGTCACGGGTTCAATTCCCAGTCAGGGCACATGCCTGGGTTGTGGGCCAGGTACCCAGCATGGGGCGTGCAAGAGGCAACCACATATTGATATTTCTCTCCCTCTCTTTCTCTTTCCTTTCCCCTCTCTATAAAAGTAAATAAATAAAATCTTTAAAAAAGTAAAATAAAATAATTTAAAAATCCCTTAAAAAATAAAAAACAAATAAAACTACAGTAACCAAGACGTGTAGCTAGTGAAAGATAGACACCTGTATCAATTGAAAAGATCAGAGATTCCAGAAACTGATGTACACATGTATGGTCAATTGATTTTTGACAAAATAGCAAGCAACTCAATGGAGAAAGTAAAAAGTTTTCACCAAATGGTGCTAGAACATTTAGATACCCACATACAAACAAAACAAAAGGACCTCAAACAGCCCGTACATCACATACAAAATTTAACTCAACATGGATCATAGACTTAAATGTAAAACCTAAAAGTATGAAAATTCTAGAAGGAAACGTGTGAAATCATTGCGACTTTGAGTTAGCCAAAGAATTCTCTGGTAGAATATATAGTACAAACCATAAAAGAAAAAACTGACAGACTATTTCATCAAAATTAACTTCTGCGCCTCAAGACACTGTTTTGAAAATGGAAAAAAAGCCACAAAACTGGGAGAAAGTATATGTAAAAACACATACCAGAAAAAAAGATTGGTGTTTCCAACATATATGAAAAATTCTTATAACTCAGAATTAATAAAACTAGCAATCTAATTTTAAAAAGAGCAACAGATGTCAACACTTAAAAAAAGATATAGGTAACAAATGAAGCACATAAAAAGATGTTCAGTACAGTTAATTATTCACGAAAAGCAAATTAAAACCATGTTGAATAACACTGCTATAAACATTCGCCTTTTTATGGGTAAGCGCTTTCACTTCTCTTGGGCATATACACCTAGGAATGAAATTCATAGTTCATGAGGGATAATCTTAACTTTATAAGAAACTAACGATAGTTTGCTAATGAGGCTGTACCTTTTCACCAGCAACATATGAAAGCAAACTTCTAGTTGTTTCATATCCTCACCAAATTTAACATTGTCAGGCTTTATTTTAAGATATTCTAGTGAGTGTATGATGGTATCACTCTATGGTGTTAATTTTCATTTTCCCTGATGTCTAGTGATGTTGAACATCTTTCTATGTATTTGTATCTGTGTTAGTCTACTGACCATTCGTATACCCTTGGTGAAATGTCTGTGCAATTTTTTTTGTTCATTTTCTGACAGGGTGAGTTGTCTCCTTACTGAATTTTGAGAGTTCTTCAGATGATCTGGCTCCAATCCTTTGCCAGATATATGTTTTGCAAGGATTCTTCCTAACCTATGGCTAGTTTCTTCATTTTTTAAATGGTTGCAGCATGTTCATTCTAAGAAAATTCATTAAGGTGTACACTTACAATTTGTTCACTTTTCTTTACGTATATATATTTGAAGGAATAGGATTATTTAAAAAAGATAATAGACTGCTCTTTGGAAGGTGACAAAATCTTTATCAACTAGTAAATAGCCTGAAGATGAGGAGATCAGGCCTGCACATACTAAAAACTGGAAAATATGTCTTTATACTGCTAGTTATAAGCTCTTCATAGCATTGAGTCCCTATCTGATGCCTACACATGAAACCTAAAATTAGCAAGGGAGAGAGTAACATGTTAAAGGCCTCCCTCCTGCAATTCTGTATTGCAATGTGACCTCTAAATTACAGACATTTCAGAAGATACTTTTTGTTAATTACAGAGTAAGTTTTAAATGAAAATTTTTAGGTTGGTAAAAAAAGATATTCAACCTAAATGTAATTTTGAAAAACCAACACACGCAATGACTTTCCATAAGCATATGACTGTCAAATACATATGCTAAAACATAAAAATAAAAACCACTACATATGTTTGCTTTTGTTGACAGCTCAGGATAGTATTATATATTAGATTGGCCAAAAAAGTCCATTTAGTTTTTTCTGTAAAATAAAAGATACATTTTTCATTTTCACCAATAACTTTATTGATTTGGGTATTTTTAGTATGTCAACTATCTCTCGCTATTGGCTTCCAGTGGGTAGAGGCCAGGGTTGCCGTTAAACATCTTCCAATGCAGTAAGACAGCCCCGCAGCAGAGAATTATTTGGACACAATGTCAACAGTACCAAGAAACTTCGCAAACCACTCTTGACATGTTCCATCAGTCACAGCATTTTCTCCATATGCTGCACAAATCTTTTTTGTGTGTTTCAGTTGAGATTTTTAGCTTTCTTGAAATAATAAAGCATAATATACTGAAAATGTTGTGTATTTTCTTACATCTTCAATATTAAAAGGGCTGCACAAAAATTCACCAATTTTGATTAAGATTTTTAAGTACACGCTATGTATGTCAGCTGTCAACATACAATCTAACAAAATTGTTTTGAATGAAGTTAAAGACAACTATGCACCCCTGGAGTTATTATTGTACAGATAAAACTAAACAAACTTTTTGGCCAACCCAATATATAAGTATTGCTTATTAGTCTTTATCATTCAGAAATTCTGACTTTATAAGAAGCAAAATTCATATGCTGGCTTTTTTTAAAGTATATTTTATTGGTTATGCTATTACATTTGTCCCATTTTTTTCACCTCTTTACTCTCCTCTGCCCTGCACCTCTTTCTCACCAGCATTCCCCCCTCTTAGTTCATGTCCATGAGTTGTACACATGAGTTCTTTGGCTTCTCCATTTTGTATACTATTCTTAACATCCCCCTGTCTATTCTGTACCTACCATTTATGCTTCTTATCCCCTGTACCTTTTCCTCCCATTTTCTCCCTTCTGCCTCCCCAATGATAACCCTCCATATGATCTCCATTTCTGTGGTTCTATGCCTATTCTAGTTGTTTGCTTAGTTTGTTTTGGTTTTCTTTTTTTCTTAGGTTCAGTCATTGACAGTTTTGAGTTTGTTTTCATTTTACTGCTTGTATTTTTTATCTTTCTTTGGATAAGATCCTTTAACATTTTACATAATAAGGGCTTGGTGATGATGAATTCCTTTAACTTGACCTTATCTAGGAAGCACTTTATCTGCCCTTCATTCTAAATGATAGCTTTGCTAGATAGAGTAATCTTGGACGGAGGTCCTTGCCTTTCATGACTTCGAATGCTTTTTTCCAGCCCCTTCTTGCCCGCAAGGTTTCTTTTGAAAAACCAGCTGATAGTCTAATGGCAACTCCTTTGTAGGTAACTTGTCTCCTTTCCTTTTGCTGCTTTTAAGATTCTCTATCTTTAGTCTTGGGTAATATAATTATAATGTTCCTTGGTGTGTGCTTCCTTGGGCCCAACTTCTTTGGGACTCTCTGAGCTTCCTGGACTTTCTGGAAGTCTATTTCCTTTGACCAACTGGGGAAGTTCTCCCTCATTATATTTTCAAATAAATTTTCAATTTCTTGCTCTTCCTCTTCTCCTTCTGGCAACTCTATGTTTTAGATGTTGGAATGTTTAAAGTTGTCCTGGAAGTTCCTATGCATCTCATTTTTCTGAATTCTTGTTTCTTCATTCTGTTCTAGTTGAATGTCTATTTCTTCCTTCTGCTCCAAACTACTGATTTGAGTCCTGGTTTCCCTTCCCTTCACTGTTGGTTCCCTGAATATTTTTCTTTATTTCACTTTGTACAGCGTTTACTTTTTCCTCTATTTTGCCTAATCATTTGAGCAATCATTTAAGCATACTCAGGCATTTCTGTGAGCATCCTGATTAGCAGTGTTTTGAACTCTGCTTCTGATAGGTTGGCTATCTCTTCACCACATAGTTCTATTGTTGGAGTTTTGAACTGTTCTTTCATTTGGGCAATGTTTTTTTTTTGTTTTTTTTTTTTTTTTGGTCTGAGCGGGCCTGTTAGGTTGCAAGAAGAGGAGCCTTAGGTATTCAGCAGGGTGTGGTAACCCACATAGTTGCGTTGTAGCACTGTATGTGGGGGAGGGGTCAGAGAGAGAACAATCCCGTGCCAACTTTCAGTCACTTCCTCCCGCAAGCAAATTGGGCCCTTCTGGTGCTGATTCCCAGGTGGGTGGGTTTGTGTATGTTCTAGGACCCCATGGGTCTCTCCAACAGAGTGTCCTATGAGGTTAGGAGCTTCTCCCACCAGCACAACTCCCACAGATTTTTACAGCCACTGGTTTACTGTGCTGGAACCCGGGGTTGTGTGGTCTGTCTCGCTCCCCAGTTGTTCGTCTGGGTTTATCTGCACGCAAATGTGGGACCACCCAGTCCACCAGCTGCCGCCTTGCCTGTCCTGGTCCAAATGCTGGCCTTTTTTATATTAATGAAAAGCACTTATTTAGTAGAATATAAAGTATCAAGCAGAACATATTTTTTGATGTCAAACAATAAAAGTTGCTCTCCACCACAATACCAATTCTTATTTTCCCTTAACTCATTACCCAAAGATAATCATTGTTTACAGTGTGGTGTGTACGTTTTCAGACATTTTCTATGCTAAGCATATATGTATGTGTATATAAGTATACACATGCTTTCACAAACACAGCATATATGGCATTTTAGAACTCTTTAAACCAAAATGTTAAAAATATTGAAACGGGCCTTTATAGTTGAGGAACTATAGAACATGAAATCAAAAAAAGGAAAAGAGCTGAGTTAAATAAGAAAAATAAGTTAAAATTTAAAACATAGTTGTTAAATGTGGCTTGAAAACATGCTTAAGTTTGGGGGATTTACAGAATGTAATAGTAATTTGCAGAAGACACTTCTTGGAATGGTATAGAGCCTACAATCCTTCCTTTTTTTGTTACCATGAAAGATGAGAGGATAAATAATAGGGAGATTTATGGAATGACTATTTGAATGAATCTCTCACAACCTGGCCATGACCTAAAAAATTCCTCTTTTACATGTTCACCAGAATCCTGCCACTGCCAAAGCAAATGGACCAAAATATAAAGCTTCCTAATGAACAATTGGATAAGATGACCCACGTGACAAATCAAGTCAGACTTCTCCAGCCAACCTGGTCCTTGCTCAATAGGTTCATGAAAACAACCAGGTGGCAGGAGAAGCAGTTATGCAAGGTATCGATTACATGGATTTACTAAGACCGACTTCAATGATACTATTGTTTAGAACCCAATTGCCTGAGTCCCCCCCCAAGCACTACCTCTTGGCAAATTACAAGCTCTTCTGCATTACAGAAATGGTGATGACTGGTTCTTACCATAAGATACACCAATTCTGAATTTGCCTCTGCCAGCATCACTATACAAAATTAAGTTGTGGTGCTGTCTTGTAGGATATAAATAGGTTCTGAATCACTAACCAATACTCAATGCCTCCCATCTCCAAGATACACTGGATATGAGAACCAAACAATGATAGCATTTTGCTTCTTGTCTCAAGAACTCGGGAATCTGATCTACCAGTTTTAATTCCCAAGGAACAAAATGCTTATACCAGGAGACAAAATAACTGTTTCATTATACTGAAAGCTGAGCTTACAGCGTTCAGCTTGATTTCCTCATGACAGTAGAAAAATAAGCAAAAACAAAGACTACAGAATTGGGTGGTTGCAACTGTCCCTGACTATCAAGGAAAAGAGAGGTTGCTACTATACCTTTGGGAGAGGAAGTGGAAAGACCATGAGAAGAATGTAGGGGATTCCCACAGAGTACTTTCTGGTGGTACAGTGAACAATGTTAAGGTTAGTGGCAGACCATCACAATCTGACCATCACAATTCTATACAGTTGGAACTACCAGAGCAGACCCTTTCATGAAAGAAGCATTGGCTCAACTTGTTTGGAAGAGAACTTGCTAAGCCAAGATACTTGACCAACAGAAGGTAACAGAAATACAAAATGTGAAGTGAAATAGATTAGGTTCCGTACACTCATACAAAACTATGGATTGTAGTAACCATTTATTTCCTTACTAGTCACTGGTATGTAATAAGTACCTTCATCTTTCTCTTTAAATACATTTTATTTCCTTTTCCTTTCCCTGATCATGTAGATGACAAGTCAGTAGGAATTAAATTTAGGTTGTAAAATATCAAGAAAGAATCACAGTGGAATGAAGGGTAGCATATCACCCAGAATCAGTAGCCCTAAGGCACTGCTTCTTGACTGGTACCTTAGCTTGTATTTAGATTTTTCTCCCACTATTCAACTCACACTGCAATACAGCCACCACGGAATGGTAACTGCAAGGGAGGACCTCACTCAAAGAAAACCAAGTGTGATGTGAGTTCTCAGTCCCCTTTCCCAAAGATAACTCCCTACTGAATAATAAGCATGATGCAAAATGCATCTCATACCATGGATTAATTTCATTTGCTCTTACCCTTTCACAAGGCAATTATTTTCCTCTATTCTAATTTTACATTACTATAGGTCTTTCCTTAATCTAACACTATGTTCAATATTTAATTTTCAAAAATCTACTTCACTACTTGTTTATTTTGGTATGACTTTTCTATTTCAGGCATCTAGGAATGAGTCACTAGCCAATGTATTTAGCTTATAAATTGTTATACTGACTTGAGTGCTCATGAAGAAAACAGACTGGATGGGAAAACTCCAATAAGTCACAGCAACTCTTTACTAAACTAGTCACGTTGCATCTTTAAAGTTTTTTTTAATAAAAATAGCACTTTTTTATTGATCTCTCAATGATAACAGATGAGAAAATACAAAAGTCTAACTCAAAACTTGTGTATAATACTTACCACTGCTACTTAGATAAGACAAAAATTTTAAAAATACTGAAATCAATGCAACCAACATGTACATAAGAGCATTTCTAAACTTTAACAAAACTGAAGAAAGCACACACAGGTGTGGTTGGTATCTATAAGCTTAACAACACCAAAGTCACAATTAGGTACAGGAATGCAACCAATCTTCCATTAAAACAGCGCATGCTGAACTGGACTGGAATGATGCTTTGTCAGATGACATTACAATATTCAAAACAGCTCTTCAACTCCGCATTACAGTAGATGTCAACAAGCACTGTAGAAAGAAAAAGGGCTAGAATATGAGGATCTTTTTAAAGATCTTTCAACACTGGCATTCAGCAATCAAAAGTGAATCATTTTTTTTTAAATTTTTTTTTTAAGATTTTTTTATTTACTTATCTTTAGAGGGGAAGGGTAGGAGAGAGGGAGAGGGAGAGAAGTATCAATGTACGGTTGCCTCTCGTGTGTCCCCTGCTGGGAACTGGCCTGCAACCCAGGCATGTGCCCTGACTAGGAACCGAACCGCGATCCTTTGGTTCGCAGGCCCGCGCTCAATCCACTGAGCTACGCCAGCCAGGGCAAAAGTGAATCATTTTTTTATGAAAGTGTTAGGCTGAGGAAACTCAAAGTGCATGAAAATCCGTAAAGAGAAAAAATATATATACTTTCTACAAAAATACAATGCTCTTCTCCAGGCTATGACTAGAGATCACTAGTACTGTCATCCTAGCAAGGCTATTCTGCATATTTCCCCTGCCTTGCCCCAGCCGCAGAAGTGCACGTCAACCCTAATGGTGGCCTTAATGACTTTTCAGCAGCTGCCATGTCTTTTCCAGCTTCTCCATCCCCTCCTGAAAGTATAAACATCTAGACCAACCCATGTGGTGGTTATGCAACCTACCACAGGCTGGGAATCACTGAACTTATTTATTTAGTGGCTCAGATTTAAATCCAGGTCTCTACGGAAAGGAGGTGGAGAACACAAACGCACGTCAATGACACCATTTTTCATTAATATTCATTGTATAACTAAAGTAACATCAAGATTGTCTGCTCTTTATATAGGTTTGATGAAGAAACTAGCTTTCAAAAATGCCTCGGGTTTTACCAGGCACAGGTCAGCCTCAACTAAGACTGAATGACCCACAGCAGACCAATTCCCCTTTGCAGAGAACTCTCATTTCTTCTCCCTCTCTTCCCTACCCCCATCATGTTTCACCCATGTTGTCCTTTCCCTTTTTCTCCAGTCTCTTCTTTAAGCCGCCTCCAACAGCCACCCTTTAACAAAGCTGAACTTCGCAAAGCCAAGCTAACTTTTTCAAGGATATTTCCCTTAGCAGTAATAGAAATACTTTAAATATCAGAACTTCAGAAATAATAAAACAGCAATAAATCAATTTTCATCTTGACCACAGAGATTACTCATCAAATTTACTTAGCAAATAAAATGCAATCTATAAAGCACATCTGTCATTGATCCAACAGATTGAATGATCTTGAAAAAGAATACATGCTAGAGAAGTCATATTTAGTTCAATTTTCATGGTGACCTAGCATAAAATGCCTCAGATGCAAAAGTCTCTCATGTTAAAAGTATGGTCTTCTCTAAGAGTTTTACTGTATTTCTAACCCTTATCTTTTTTAAATTTCTAATTTGTTGATTTCAAAGTGAGAGAGGAAGTAAGAAAGAGGGAGAATGAGAGTAGGGGGGCAGAGAGAAAGAGAAACCAATTTGTAGGTCCACTTATTGATGCAGTCATTGGTTGACACTTGTATGTGCCCTGACAGGGGATCAATCCTGCAACCTTGGCCTATTGGGAGGACATTCTAACCAGCTACCCAGCCAGGGCCCTAATCCTTACCTTTATTACTTAAACAATAAGTTCAGACAAACATTTCTTCCATTTCATCCACTGATGGTGAAATCTACTGATTTCATAATTTTCTATAACTCTGGTAAGTAAATTTCAGTTTTCACCAAAAAAATTCTATCAATCACCCTGACAGGCAGATCAAACACCTTAGCCATCCTGTAATCACTTCAACTAAAACTATTTTTCTACTCGCTAAGTGTCCACAGAACTTCTGTACTTTTCAGACTAATCACATAATGTTCAATTATTTATACATGTAGCCTATCTCTACTACATCATAAAGTTATTGAGAGCGGAACTATCCACATAGCTCCCACAGTATCCAGTACAGCACACAATAGAAGATTTCATAAATATTTAGGAAAATTTTTTTAGAATGATTAATACACATTATAACATCATTTTAGAGTCATTTTAGCATCATTTTATTCACAGTGTATCATCATTTGGGTGAAAAGAAGTAGGTTCCGAGAGTAGTTTAATCCCTTATACTTGATCTAATTTAGTCACTAGTTATTACATAAATAAATGAAGTAAAATAAATTAGGCAATCAATACATGATTTTTCCAAAAACAACTGACACAGAGTTTAATTTCATACTTGTTTACTTAACTATGGCACTTATCATCCACATCACCTAATACTGTGTTTTCATGAGCAATGTGTCACAGAGAAAGAACTTGGGCTTTAGAATCAGAAAGACCCAGGCTTTAAACAAGGGAATCTGATTATTAATTAACTGAGGGTTTTCTAGGGTGAAGAGAATAAAAAAAAACATAATAAAACATGTATTATCATTCTTTTAC
Organism: Glossophaga mutica; assembly: GCA_039655065.1. Taxonomy (NCBI): domain Eukaryota; kingdom Metazoa; phylum Chordata; class Mammalia; order Chiroptera; family Phyllostomidae; genus Glossophaga; species Glossophaga mutica. The sequence goes on along the minus strand of CM077303.1, from coordinate 120,283,713 downwards.
TCAATAAAGAGTAGTTTTAGAATTCCTAGGAGTGACAGTAAACATTTATTTTCTTGACTTACAGAATTTTCTGACAATATGCTTATTACTTAAGTATATTAATTCACTCATTGTTTATTGCAGGCCAATTACATGCCTATTTCTATGTTAGAGAGAGAATAAAATTTGTTGAAATACATTATATAACATGTGGTGATGTTCTACAGCTGTTGATTCAACTACACTATAAAGCTTCCTTCTACTTTTCCAATGTGTCCTCTATAGTCAACACAGTAATAGCCAGTACTTAATAATTATCTCTTGACAAACTGCCCAATACTTTTCCTTTATATTCTGTTACATGCAAGAATAAAAGTTCCCAGCAAGCAATGATTAAATAAAGAAGTCTAACAAAGAAGAATTAAGAAAATGCCATGTAACTGAAATTTTACATGACTATACGTAAGGCAGTGAATGAACTAACTGCTGGAAAATAATCAGCCATTTGCCTGGTTACCTGTTACCCTTTTCAAAGAAAGTACAGGGAAGAAACATAGATTGGTGAGCTGCCTACAGAAACAAGGCATGGAATCTGAATTTGTACATGCTAACATCGTCACTCTCTGAGAATAAAAATAACAACATTCTTGTATTTGCCAACCTTTTTTCAAAGGAGCAAGATCATTATGGTTTGAGCAATGAAACACATGTCAGTACTGTACTACAGTTATGTAAGATGTTACTACTGGGAAAAGGGTGATGGTTCAGGGTTACATGGGACTCTACTGGTAATTTTTGCAACTTCCTGAGTTTATAATTATTTCAAAATTTAAAAATATATCAGTAAAGTAATGCAGTTTGAATAAATGTTAGATAAATTAAAACAAGCTGCTTTTCTACACACAAACACTCAAAAATGTACTAGAGATTTGGATATCTTGAGAAAATACTCTTTAAAAGTGTTGATCCTATATACGATAATCACCTCCTAAGTTATGTAATTTATAAAGCAAAATTTATGCATGTGGATGCTTTACTTACAGCAAGGCAATAAACCCACAGGGTTCTCTGCTGATAAACAAATTAGCTACCCTTCACTAAAGAAAACAGCAGATTATTCAAAATAACTTTGGCATGACTTTTAATATTAGATAATGGCTATGTAACAAATTCCTATTCTTCCTAGGCTAATAGCAAGTTAATTGACCGCCTTTAAATCCATACTGGCTGGAGAACAGAGGGAAACAAGTTAAGAAGAAACATTTTATAGGAAGAGGAAGCTGGGCCTGATATTTTAAAATGTAGCAGATTCATCAAGTATTGAAGATACACCTATTACACATGTCAAAAATCACCCTGTAACATGATCCCGCTCACAACCTAAGTACCAAGGGCTTAAGAAACAGAGGAAAGCTAAAAGAATTAGTGTCAAAATACAATAGTCACTATTTTCTAAGGAACCTGGTGTAGAAAGGACTGCCAACAGATGAAGAGCCAGAGGCCAGACAGGATGGGTGACCTGCTAGCTCTCTAGCAGCATACATACCAGAATTCAAATTGGGTCTCTGAAAGTGTCATTATAAACAGCCACTTATCTTTTATAAGTAGTACAAATAGGTACCTTAAAGAAATTAGGCCATGCACAGAAGAAACAAACAACTGTAGTTTATTATTTTTCACTCAGTAGTCTTCTAAACCCCAAAATACAATTATAGTACTTTAAATTCACTGAGGCTTCACATCTATCTCATTGATTTAAAGTTACTGATCTAAGCTTACAACCTCACCAAAATGCATGATTATAGTACTTCTCTACATAGATATTCAGTCCTCTCAAAGCTTATAAGTAACTGCTGATGGGTCAGTATACTGATAGAGTTGGCACAATACACTCTCAAGTCTCAAGCTTGATCACCATCATACTCTTTTGTGGAATTCCACAAAACAATAATATATTAAACTTAAAATAACTAGATGTACTGGCATTGTGCCAAGTCATATAATAATTAATATACTATATACAAATAGAAAGTGACAAGAAGTTTTAAAACTTTATGGGAGCAAACTCAACCCAAGTCACTAATAATTTTCCTTGACTTAAAAAAATGCTATGTGCAAATTTAATAGTAAGACCACTCTATTAAGGAAATAAAACCAAGGACCTACTCACATGTAATCATTTAAAAAAACAAAACAAAACAAAACAAAAAAACCTAAACCGAAAACAAAGCAAAAACTCAGCATTTAGTGAAGCTGCAGGGTAACTGGTCAAATTCAAATAGTACAGACATTAAGTGGGCTAGGATATACAAAGTATTTCATATAGTAAAAATATCATCAACTAGCCTTGTCACAATGGATTACAACACTATGGGAGATCAATAATCTAATATGTATGATGTATTATACACAAGACAATCTACTGCTCATAATGATTTTTGGTTAACCAAAAATGGAGGAAAATGGCTCATATAATTAACAGACATTACCTTAAATGTCTTGCTTCAAGTCTTAGAGCTTCTGCAAATAGAATACTTAAGGATCTCCCGCTGTCCTTCCCCTGTAGGGGTCAGGCAGGTGACGTAAGCCTGGGATGTAAGGACTGAGTTACAGAACAGTTCTATGCTTAAATTGATACCTACAGCTCTGAGGTTCAAGGGTGTGTGCTGAATGAAGTCTGACACTTCTACAGAATTGGTGGTGAGCACCAAAACACCACTAAAGGCCTGCACCAGTGGTCAGGTTAAGTAAACCAACTACAACTGCTTGCTCAACCAATGAAACACACTAAGAAATACTGCCAACTTTATTTCTGGTACTAGACATTTCATGCTATGCAGGGCTCCTACTGAGTTGTATATAGAAATGATAATCTAGACCTATCCAGTGTCTTGTTTATTAGTGATTATGAGGCTAATAAAGTAACCTCAAAAAATATCCACCAATGAAAGAAAAACGTAAGTGTAGACAAACTCTATCTATTTAGCTTGGAAGAAGTTATCTACATTTATTATTACATTTGTTTATAAAGAATGAATGAATGAATTTCCTAAATATTTGGCACTTCTTGAGCATGAAGTCAGAGGAAGGATAAGGCCATTAGGGAAAATGTTAAGGCAGGGGTGTCAAATTCATTTTCACCGGGGGCTACATCAGCCTCACAGTTGCCTTCAAAGGGCCAAATGTAATTTTAGGACTGTATAAATGTAACTACTCCTTAACTATGGGCAAGGAGCTTGGCGCTGCCACCAGGTAGATACAGAGTGCCAGGCCAGATAGAACAAGGTAGAGGGCCAAATTCAGCCCACAGGCCTTGTTTGCCACCTGTGTTAAGGGCTTTGGGGGAAGCTTGCCCATGTGTTTAAGGGAAGGAGAAGAAAAAGCAGAGGTGGTAACACAGATGTGCACTCAATCACTGACTGGACACTTACTGCGCACCTATTATGCATGGTTCATTGCCCTGGTACACTAGTCAGCAAAACAGACAGAATCTGCATTCATGTGTACTAGCAGTCATTACACAATACTGCTAGGTTATCTCCTACGCAGTATTCAATGATTAATCTCATTTTCAGCAACCCCATAATTCAACAGATATTAATTCAATGAAAATGGAATTCAGAGGTAAAAAATAAAATCTTGTGAAGTTCAGTCTAGGGAAGAGAGACAAAAAATAAAGCAGCTAATAAGCAGCGGTACAACAAAGGGTGCTAAGGGAACACAGCACTATGCTGGGTAGCAGGAAAGGCTCAGGGGCACGATAGGGTAGCACATTTAGAAACTTCAGGTAGGAGACGGGAATGCATCTCTGTCCATGCCCAGGGCAGGCACACTCTAGGCTCAAAGTCACTAAGCTCAGAAGTCAAAGTCCTTACACTGGACTCCACCATCTGCCAGTGCCTCCACCACCCTGACGACCTCAGTTCTCACCACCCTATAGCCAACCCTTGGCTGTTCTCCCTCCTGCTTCAGGGTCTCAGCACCTGCCCTTCCCTCAGATGTAAAACTTTCACCCATCCCCTCAAATGCTTCAAGACTCTGCTCAAATGTCACCTTAACAGAGAGATCTTCTCATAGAGCCTTCTAAACGGCATCTCCACCCACACCTCAGGATCCTAGTACTCCCTTAACTCCCTCACCCAGCCTTGGTTCTCCATGGCACTTACTAGCGACTAACAAAATAGACATCTGTTATCTGTCCCCCCGACCAGAATTTAAGCTCCTTGATATAACTCCATCACCTAGCACTGTGCAGAGTAGATAGCAGATGCACATAAATCCTTTTTTAAAGAATGAACAAAAGAATGGCTGTCATCAGGGATGAGACTACAGAAGCTGAAGCCAGGCCACACAGAGCTCTGCACAGACCAAGACCCAGTGCTCTGAAGGTTCTTTGATAGCGACTTAGGATCTATTAAAAGATTTTAAGCAGGAGAAAAAACAATGCATACTGGAAATATCCTAATTTTATATTTTTCAAAATTAAAAAAGAAAAAAAGAGAATTCATTTTGGAAAGGGTGTGAGGGGAACTGATAAGAAGGGGTAAGGGTAAAGTTAAAGAAGCATTTAGAAGACCACTGTAATAATTCATCAGAGGAATACAGGACTTAATAAAAGGCTTTTGAGGAAGAAGTGGTGGAATAAGAGAAATACTTAGAAGATAAAAGCAACTGGACCTGATCTGATGCTTAACTGTATGTGGAAACTGAGGAAGACTAAGGAGTAAAAGATGACTGCCCAGCTTCTATCTTGTGACAGGGTAGATGATAGTCACTCAAATTGAGAAGGGAGGAGGAGAGAAGACATTTGGGGGGAAAGATGATGAACTAAGGTGGTCATGCTGAGATTGACAGGACTATGGGAACATCTCAGGGACTATGTTGCAATCAGCAAATGGATATGTGAATCCAGAGCTAAGTAGTAAAAGTTGAAAAAATGCTTTATAATTTGAGAATTTTAATTCTAAATTTTTCTTCTAAAAAAAAAAACAAGATTCACATAGATTTTATAAAAGCCACATTTAGGCCCTGGCTGGTGCAGCTCAGTGGATTGAGTGTGGGCCTGCTAACCAAACTGTCGCCTGCTCAATTCCCAGTCAGGGCACATGACTGGGTTGCAGGCCAGGTCCCCAGTAGGGGTGCACGAGTGGCAATGACACACTGATGCTTCTCTCCCTCTCTCCTCCCCTTTCCCCTCTTTTTAAAAATAAATAAATAAAATCTTTAAGAAAATAAAATGAAAGCCACATTAAAGAAACGATTAACAGCTAAGTATTAGAATTCCTTTATGGTGATTCCTTCTTTTTTAAGGCAGTAAGAGGGTTTTTTTGTTTGTTTTTTTAAATTTAATTTTATTTTATTGACTATGCTACTACAGTTGTCCCATTTCTCCCCCTTCATTCCCCCCACCCTGCACACCCCCTCCCACCCACATTCCCCTCCTTTAGTTCATGTCCATGTGTCTTAAGTTCTTTAGCTTCTACATTTCCCACACTATTCTTGCCCTCACCCTGTCTATTTTCTACCCACTGTCTATGCTACTTATTCTCTGTACCTCCCCCCGACCCCTCTACCCACTCCCCTGTTCCTAACCCTCCATATGATCTCCATTCTGTGTTTCTGTTCCTGATCTAGTGGTTTGTTTAGTTTGCTTTTGTTTAGGTGTGGTTGTTAATAACTGTGAGTTTGCTGTCTTTTTACTGTTCATATTTTTTATCTTCTTTTTCTTAGGTAAGTCCCTTTAACATTTCATATACTAAGGGCTTGGTGATGATGAACTCCTTTAACTTGACCTTATCTGAGAAGCACTTTATCTGCCCTTCCATTCTAAATGAAAGCTTTCCTGGATAGAGGAATCTTGGATGGAGATTCTTGCCTTTCATGACATGGAATACTTCTTTCCAGCCCCTTCTTGCCTGGAAAGTCTCTTTTGAGAAATCAGCTGACAGTCTGATGGGAACTCCTTTGTAGGTAACTGTCTCCCTATCTCTTGCTGCTTCTAGGATTCTCTGCTTCATTTTAATCTTGGCTAATGTAATAATGATGTGCCTTGGGGTGTTCCTCCTTGGGTCCAACTTCTTGGGGACTCTCTGAGCTTCCTGGACTTCCTGGAAGTCTATTTCCTTTGCCAGATTGAGGAAGTTCTCCTTTATTATTTGTTCAGATAAGTTTTCCACTTGTTGCTCTTCCTCTTCCCCTTCTGGTACCCCTATAATTCGGATATTGGAACATTTAAAGATGTCCTGGAGGTTCCTAAGGCTCTCATTTTTTTGAATTCTTGTTTCTTCCTTGTTTTCTGTTTGGTTGTTTCTTTCTTCCTTCTGGTCCACTCCATTGATTTGAATCCCAGTTTCCTTCCCATCACTACTGGTTCCGTGTGTTTTCCTTCATTTTATTTAGTGTAGCCTTCATTTGTTCATCTAATTTGCGACCAAAATCAACCAATTCTGTGAGCATTCTGATCACCAGTGTTTTGAACTGTGCATCTGATAGGTTGACTATCTCTTGGTTGCTTAGACTAATTGGCTCTCAGGCTTCGATCTGTTTTTCCACTTGAGCCATATGTATGTATTTTTGGGGGTCTGGTTGCGCCTGTTACGTATGAGGGGTGGAGCCTTAGGTGTTGACCAAGGCAGGGCAACCCAATTGCTGGGTTGTGAAGCTGTATGTGGGAGCGGGGTCAGAGAAGGAACAATGGCGCTTGCTCCACTCTCTCTCATATTTCAGTCCCTTCGGCCATTTCCCATAAGCAAATTGGGCCCTTCCAGTGCTGCCTCCGGGTGGGTGGGCCTGTGCATGCTCTAGGACCCTGTGGGTCTCTCCAACGAACTCTCCTGTGAGGCTGGGAGTCTCTCTCAGCACCTCAACTCCCACAAGTGTTTTCTATCGGTGCTTTTAAGCTTCATTTCCCAGCACTGGGGCCCTGGGTTTCACGGTCTGTCTCCCTGTTTTCGCCTGGTTTATCTGTGCGCAAATGTGTGTCCATAGTCAGCCAGCTGCCTTGTGTGCCCAGGGTATGCTAGCCACTGCCTGCACACCTGGGACCACCAACCACTGCTTTCTCCTGCCTTGATCCCTCTCCAAGGGCCACGGACTCTGCCCCTCCTACCAGTCTGGATGAATGGCTGTTGAACTTTCTTACAGTTCAATTTTCTGTCAGATCTGGTTGGGGTTTTTTTGTTTCTAAATCTTTGTTGTCTTTAATCTTGGTTGTGGGAGGAGCACGGTGTGTCCACCTACGCCTCCATCTTGGCCGGAAGTCTGGTGATTCCTTTTTAAAAAGCAATTCTAACAATATGAAAGACAACTGAATAATAAGAAACTCAAAAAACATTCTTTAAGTGACATAGCGAATGAGATCATGACTGATGACCAAGCCAAAAAACAATTATTTAGTAATGTTTATCATAAACTTCCTATGTTGGTTCAAATACTGAAACTAAAACTTAAATAAAAAACATTAAAAGAGACCACCGCACATATAACAAATGTTATGTGGATATAACAGCAATTTTCAACCAGTGTGCCACAACCACTTTTAAAACATGGAATACCTAACTATTTAGTCAGGGGCACTGACTTCTTTTTCCCTTAGATTGTCGTATTAAAAAAAAAAAAAAAAAACATAACAGCCAACACAACTATAGCTGTCCATTGTGAATGAGTAAAAATTATACCTATTTTTTTGTCAAATGGGCAAAAAAATACATTTTTGTGCGTGCTGCGGAATTTTCGTAATTAGTTTATGTGTGCCGTGAAATGAAAATGGTTGAAAATCACTGGGCTATAATTTTAATAACTGAGAATGCTAACTGCTGATGAACATGCAGAACAACTGAAATTCTTATATTGCTACTGGTAGGAATGCAAAATGATACAGTCATTTTGGAGAACAGTTTGGCAGAATAACATAAAGTTACTGATATTGATAAATATACACTTATAGGACCCAGTAACCTCACTCCTAGGTACAACAAAAACAACAACAACAAAAATCTGCCCCCACACATACCAACCACTACATAACTGTTCGTTGCTTTACTCATCGTTGACCAAAACTGGGATTCAGATGTCCAATTCATGAACAGATGAACAAACTGTGGCACTGCAACAGAATAGAATGCTACTCAACAATACAAAGGAACAAACTCAGTGGTGTGCTAGAGTGGGTTGGTACCAGCTGGTGAGAGCCCACTGTTAAAAATTTACAAGAATTTTGCCAGCTGGCTTAGGTAGCTTAATATAGGCCATGATTAGGGCATTTACAGTGCAATGATTACTAATTGCTACAAATCAGGGATTTTTTTTTCCTTTGGAGAGCAAGTTGTTAACAATGTTTATCAGCACACCACTAAACAAGCTACTGATACATGCAACAACTTAATGAGTATCAAAAACATTATGTTAAGTGAAAGAAGACACGAAAGACTACATATTGTATCGTTTCATTTACATGATATTCTAGAAGACAAAACTATAGGGTCATTAATTGGTTAATGGTTGCTGGGGGATGAGGATTCAAAGAGAGGACTGATTACAAAGCACCATGAGAACTTTTTGGTGTAATGGAAAGGTTTTATATATTGATTGTGGTGATGATTATCCAACTGTATACATTTGTCAGAAATTTTACTGAATGTAAACTACACTTCAATGAACCTGACTACAAAACAATTAGAGGAGTCATTTATCTTTTATTTATTTTCTGGAAGACGAATGCATCATACATACACAGGGGGGACTGGAACTTATCAGTGGAAATATCAGGAAGTCAGGTTTTAACTCACATAAATAGAAAAAGATGAAAAATGTTTAAAGAAGCTTGAAATCACAGGGAGTACAAATATCAGAGCCTGGATGATCCTCCCAAGGATGCTGTAGAAATGGCCATACTTTGGGTCCAATTTCAGACTAGTATCATCAAGAGACATTTAACCACTAAGCTTTCTTCTTACTTGGAGTTGGTGGTTCTAAAATTCCATGATATTGTGTGTTTGATCATCACAGATTCACTTTTCAATTTTAACAAAACATCAATTACTAGTTTTAACATCAAACAAACGCTACCATTGACTCAAAGCCTAGTGCAGCCTTCCTCGTTTCGTTGTTAGGAATGCTAGCTTTGACTTTACAAAGTCTGGGTTTAAATGTTGCCTCACCAGTCTCTGTATGACTTTGAATAAGCATCTCTAAAGATGGACAGATAAAGTGCTTCTCAGATAAGGTCAAGTTCAAGGGGTTCATCATCACCAAGCCCTTATTATATGAAATGTTAAAGGGACTTATCTAAGAAAAAGAAGATAAAAATATGACAGTAAAAAGACAGCAAACTCATAGCTATTAACAACCACACCTAAAACAAAAGCAAACTAAGCAAACAGCTAGAACAGGAACAGAACCACAGAAATGGAGATCATATGGAGGGTTAACAACAGGGGTGTGGGAGGAGGAGAGAGGAGGAAAAGGTACAGAGAATGAGTAGCATAGATAGTGGGTAGAAAATAGACAGGGGGAGGGCAAGAATAGTATGGGAAATGTAGAAGCTAAAGAATTTATGACACATGGACATGAACTAAAGGGGGGAATGTGGGTGGGAGAGGGTGTGTAGGGTGGAGGGGAATGATGGGGGAGAAATGGGACAACTGTAATAGCATAATCAATAAAATATATTAAAAAAAAAAAGATTCCTGCCCTGGCTGGTGTAGCTCAGTGGATTGAGCGCGGGCCTGCGAACCAAAGGATCGCGGTTCGATTCCCAGTCAGGGCACATGCCTGGGTTGCCAGGCCAGTTCCCGGCAGGGGACATACAAGAGGCAACCGCACATTGATGTTTCTCTCCCTCTCTCCTTCCCTTCCCCTCTAAAGATAAGTAAATAAATAAATAAATAATAAAAATAAATAAATAAAATATTTAAAAAAAAAAAAAAGATTCCTCATCTGTAAAATGGGAGTAACACTTTCTTAAAGTTTCCATAAGAATGCATGAAAAATGATTTATCTGCACCAAACTGTCAATAACATTTTTTAGAAATAACTTAAAAGATACAAATTCTCAAATATAATCTAAGAATTTCAACATTCCAAATGTAAGAGATCTATTCTTTAATTATATATCCAGTAGTTCATAATCTTTTGTAGAGACAGATCTGGAGAATAAGATGACTTCAAGGATTCTTTGCCCCCCAAAAATCATATACAGGTATTGCTCATTTTTTTGCACTTCACTTTATTGTGCTTCACAGATGTTGGTTCTTTGTTGCTATTTTTAAACAAATTAAAAGCAAGATTTTCCACCAGGAAAAAGATTGTGACAAACTTTCTTATGGTGGTGCGGAACCAAACCCACCATATCTCCAAGGTATGCCTGTATATGCCACATTCTGCACATAAACTGAGGATTCAAGGACCTTTTGAAATACTTGTATAAAAATGCCTGATGTAAACTCTTAAACTTGCCAAGTTGAGCAGTGTAACTTAGGAATCTTCAAAATAGAGAATCCAACTAATATTGAAATGTGTCATTTACTTCTTTAAAACAGATATTACAAGAGCAGAAAGAACATGTTTTGTAATTCGTCTCATTTTTTGCAAAAAATTTAAATTAGAAACATAAATTTTGTACATGAATCAATTTCAACTCAAAAAAACTAGTAGTAGAAACGTGTATTTCTAGCTGCTTGAGAATGAATGGTTCAAAGTGTAACATGCAATACTGATGCTCAAAAATTGTAGGAAGAGTTTTCGAGTCAGTCTAATGAATTATATTTTTTAAATATAAAAAACATACCAAGCTAATTCCTATTCTTAGGGTCCCATGATAAAGTTTTATTTTTTTTTAGCTGTATTTATTTTTTCCTAGACCTATACACTAGTATTACCTGCAGTTTTTTAATTAACCAATACATTTTGGTTCTGTTTTATGTTATGTTTGCTTGTTATAATGCCTGATAGTGGAAACTAATTGTTCTCAACCTCCTATCAAATAATTCCAACCTGGAAATATACTGCTATCTCAAAACAAAAGGTTTTGTTTTTAATTTGGTGTTCAGACTACAATACCCAGTTGGCACAAACCAATTCATGCCATTACTGAGCAAGAAATAATTTTTCCCATGCATTAGCACCATTTTCTCACAGGAAACAATTTTTAAAGAACTGGAAGTCAAGGCAAGGGTTCACATATACAGTAAACATCCTTTCAATCAGGTTTTATCAGATTATTTCAGTGAAACGGAACCCTAATACTGGAGATCTCAGAATTCAAGGGTAAAAATCTATGAAACGCTGCACCTGACGATCAAACATTAGCTAGGTGGGCCAAATGCTTTTGGTCTGAAAGGTTACTTCTGCTTTTAAAACCCCACGGTAACCGGCAATGTTTGCAATGCCACTGCATGCCATGTTCAAGAGAACAAAAGGGCAAAACAGAACACAGGAGCATCTTTGGTTCCTTCCATAAACCAAAGGTTTCCAGCACAGGGTGTGGGGGCGGGGGAGGGAGGGGGAGGGCAGAGTTACAAAATAAGCCAAGAGAGGCCCGCAGCCCTGGAGACAGCGCCCGAAGGATGGTGGCCTTGTTGGGCTGCTCCCGGACGCGGGGGCTCCGGGAGCCGAGACCCTGCGGGGTCTGGCGGAGGGGCACAGGGCAGAACACGCCGCCTCCCCCAGCCAGTCCTGGGCAGCCAGTTACGCCCCCACTCCTTACTAGCCGCAATATCCAGTCCTCTCCTCCCCCACCCTCGAAACACCCCAGCATCGCTCCCCATCACCAGCGGCGCGTGACCCAGACCCTGACCCCACCGCGATGGCGCCCTCTCCAGGCCGCAGTGGAGGACACAGACCAGGCCACCAGCTCAGATGGCAGCGGCGCCGGCGACTGGGGGCTGCGCGGTCCCGAGGGCGGACAGCAGCTGGGCCGCGCGCGGCCTGTCCCCAGGGGCAGCGGGCGCAGGGCCGCGAGTGGGCAGCACCTCCGACCCGCACGAACAAAGCGGCCGCAACTGGGCGGGCGGGCGGGCGGGGCGGGGGCCGGGGAGGCAGGCGGGGGGTACTCACCGAGGGCTGGCAGGCCCGACCGGCAGCGGGGACCGCGGCGGGCCGGAGCTTCTCACCGAGGGCGCGCTGGCGACCAGGAGGGGGCGGCGAGCACCGCGTCGCGCCCGCGGCTGGGCGCGGGACCTCCGCTGCAGGGGACGGGGCTGGGGGCCGAGCTTGATTCTGCGGGCGCAAGTGCGGGAACTGGTCAGCCGGGGCGGGCAACGGCGCTAGGCTGTCGGGGCAGCGACGCTACCGCCCTTCCCTTCTCCCCTCTGGGCCCCTAGTCCCCTGCGTCCTCCTGCTCGCTGGGTCCCCGCCGCCGCCTCAGCCTCGGCGTTCCTCCGGCTTCCCCTCTCCATCAAGGCCGAGCCGACCCGCAGAAACCATCCCGAAAAGTGAGGGGCTGTTGCCGTTCCCCGCAGCTGTTGGTGGCCATCTTTAATCCTCCTCCTCCTCCTGCTCCTGTTTCCCCACCTCCCTCTGGCTGCCTGACTGACTGACTCTGGATCCTCCTCTTTCCCCTCTTGCTCCTCCTACTGAGACGGCCGCAGAAATTGCAGCCCTCTTCCTCTTTTCCCTCCAGTCTTTCCTTACTCTTTCCTTACTTCCTTCCCTTCCCCCGGCTTCCTGCTTCCCCCTCACTCTGGCCGGTTTCGCCCCCTTTTGTACTTTGTGAGCGCTGGATGATCCGAGCTTGAGTTTGGCCCTGGGTTTCACCCTTGCCCCTCCTACCCCTTCCCGTCCTTAAGCACACACCCGCTTCCTTCCCCTCGCCCTGCACTCAGCTGCTGCCCGTTCTCTCTCCCACAACCTCGTGCCTCCTCCGCGGTCCTCCCTCTCCTGGATTCCAGTTTCTCCTAACACAGCTAAGAAAGGACAACTGGGTTCTGCTGTCCTTAACCCTGCACCCGTTTGCTGGATGCTGTCAGACAGCGATGGTAGAACGCAGACTGCGTTTATTTCACTCTAGCTCGAGTACAAAAGCACTACCCCAGCTAGCTGTTTTACTACGCAGTTTTGAAACTCCGTCCGGGCTGGTGTGGCGTTTGGCTTCGGTCCATTCATTATCGGACTCTGGAGTTGAAGAGCCCAGTTTCAGATGTAGCGTTCCCTCGGTGACCTTGAGCCGGTCGCCTTCAGATTTGCAGGTTCTTCTTTCCTCCCTGGAAACCTTTGCAAACCCAACAAACACAGTTTTTAGACCAAATTAGCACGCTTTGGTAAACCTGTGACCAATAAGTGATCATCAGTTTGTCCCTCTGTTGTTTGTTCCTAATCAATACAGTGGGCAATTACGGGCAGGCTTCAATTCTGGCAATGCAAGCAAACTGAGTCAGCAATTACTGAGTGGACTCCCTTAAACAGGCTTAGAATGGGGAAGTGGTCATACCGTTCAAATGACAAACTTGTTTTTCCTAACACTGCAATCTACAGAAGCTCATGAATTTCCTCTAATAAGGATGAAGCAAGCTGGACTTGTTTCTTTTTTAGATACTGGCAAATTGGACCCATTTGAAAGAATTCAATCACCGATTACTGCAAGGTTCAGCACTCCTGACAAATACAGGGGATGTATGCGAGCCCTCCGTGAAGTAACTGTGAGGGGGGGGCGGGGGGGCGGGGGAGTCACAGTTTCTGCTTCTTTGGGACAGTGGCTATCAAAAAACACTTTTCCCTTTCAGAGCAAGGTGACTACCAGTAGATGTGTTCGAAGGTCATTTTCAACAAGCCAAATGTGAGAAGAAATGTTTTAAAATGTAGTTTTAGATGCTACTTCAATCTGAGTCATTTTTAAATCTAAAATTCAGTTATAAAAAATGTGTTTCAAAGCACTTAAAATGAACACGTCAAAACAAACCTAAAATATATGTTAATGAAATATATTAATGCACTTTGAGGGGCACGGATGTGGGGTTCTAATCTTTTTCTTTGATCCAAAGTACTCTATACACAGTTAGATTCCAGATATCAGTTGCCTTCTTGCAATACCAGTAAATATTCTATTTGACATCGACAACCTGCATTAGCGTCTAAAACTTTTAAACCCAAATAAAGCCTTTAAGACAGCTTTGTATAAAACATTTTGGAATAAATTATTAAAAGACAGAGCACCTATATAGTGTGGGGTGTGTGTGTTTCAGGATGTGTGTTTTCTTTTTGGTCTTTTAGTATCTATTTTTTATTTAGATTTTGTGCTTCTGCAGTCAAAATGAACACAAAATTCTTGTAAGTATTGCCTTATAAAACTGTATATTTGCAAAAAAAATATTGAATAACATGAATAGAGAGTGAGAAAAATTGGTTGACTTCTTTTAAACACTTGAGACCAGCATGCATTTTGAAAGCGGGGGTTTCAGTTAAATGTAAGGTTTTAGTAACTTTATTCACACTGAAGAAAGAGTTCTATTTTTTAAGTTAATTAACACTTTGTAAATATTTGTCTTGAAAAATCTATTGCAATAAAGTTCACAGGTAGATTAATACACAAATGCAGCAGCACAAACTGAAAATCTTACAAAGGTTTTTGAGTGATATGCACAAAAATGTAGCCAGTTTCTTTTTTACTAAAGTTATATAAACATAAGCATGTAAAAGTGGGTAGTTTCCAGAGAAATCAGACCCTTTACATTTATTTTTGGCAGCTCTGTTTCATAGCTGTCAGCCTTTACCTTTTTCTAGTCTTTGTTGCTGCCCAAGTGTAGTTTCTTTGTCATGTTAGGGTCCAGGTACAAAAAAGGTCAGACCAGGTTCTCCCACAACAAGATTATTGTTTCACTGTATTCACTCTCAGATAAACTCAAGGTCCTCCATAAAACAAGGGTTGTGGTAGCATGGGATCATGCCTTTGTGCAGAGGCCAGATGGAAAGGGATGGAGGCATGTGCAGGAAACTCCCCTGGGAACAGAGGAGCAAACATGAACAGCTATTGCTAGGCAGAGTAACTTACACTTCATGAAAAAGGTGATTGTGGAGAATAACAAGAGGGTATCTGTGACAATAAACAAAATCCATATTGGTTTTTAACATGATTGAACATTATATGAACATGAATAAGCAAAGAATCAGTCTGAAGGAAGATGGAGATAAAAGGATCATGAAAAATACCAAAAAAACAAAAGGAAGAAAATTTTAAAATAATACAAAAGAGCGGTATTGGAAAATTGTTAGGATTAATAATATATATTGACAATTTGTTATTTAAACAAATGTTTTCTTTAAGACTAAGTAAGAAGTAATTTAAACTTGGGCAGATAGAATAATCCCAGGGATAAGTATAAGTAAATTATAGAATTCTAAGATGTTTATTATCAGAATATAGATTGCTAAATTATGCTGGAACACACAAATTAAAATAAATTAAAGTTTCAGTTAACATTTTAAATTACATAACTACTATATTTAAAGTATACTGTACATCAATTTTGCCAGGCTATTAGGTACAACATAGAAATGCCATATTGTTTTTCTTTGTTTGAAAGAGCCAGATGGAAAATAAACTGGACAAGCAAATGAAAGTCTCTGGGGATCACGGGAATTGAATGACTATAAAAACCATATTCCAGACAAGAATATAGTCTTAGATAAATGTTCAGTTTTAATCTCATACTCTCTGTTCTTTTAAGGATGATTAATATTTCTGCTCCACATGTTTCTCTTTAGATGGACTGTCCAAAATATCAAGTGAATAATGACAAGCCATATTTATCTGCACTGATTGAAATTTAGTATCATTTTTCACTCCTCAATTTAGAGAACTCCATATAATTAACTGATGAGCTGTCCTCAAGACAGTGCCATTTAGAGTCATTACTGCACTCTAATTGGGAAGAAATGCTTTTAGAAAGTTCCAATTACAGATTTTTTTGTTCTCCTTATAAATACATTCAAAGGAGGTACTGAAGCATTTTTTGTTTTGTTTGAGGGGGGTAGGAAGGAGGTTGTAGCTTGGTTATTGTTTTTGTGTTTTCACTTAAGTAAATAGTACAAGATTTTAAAGGTTCTTTAAATTTTGAAGAGTAACATGAAGACATGAGGAAATTCACTAGCAACAATTTCTGCTTTTGCTCATCATAATAGATTATTAGTGTTTTTAACACTTTATTATTAATAAATTGTATTTCCAGTTAATGTCTGAAGGACTTCTTGATTTTCAATTTCTTTTATATTTCTTGTTGAAGAGTTCTGACCTTTAAAACCAGTATCTTGACAAAGCTTTTACAAGTTAAATATAGTAGTATACAGACTAGATTTATTTCACCGATCAAAAAATTTGGGCAAAAAACAAATTCAAATGGCTTATGGTTACTTAGTGCATATTTTGTGGCACTCAGGGTAAAACCATGATCTCCTAACTCACTTGCAAGTTCAAAAATTCAGAGTTGATGTTTCAGGGTTCTTAGGATATAATCCTAGCAGTGGAATTGCTGGGTCAAAAGGTATATCCATTTTTAGTTTTTTTAGAAAATTCCATACTGTTTTCCATAGTGGTTGTACCAGTCTGCACTCCCACCAGCAGTGCACTAGTGTCCCCTTTTCTCCACAACCTCTCCAACACTTGCTGTTTGTTGCTTTGTTTATGAGGGCCATTCTGACTGGTGTCAAGTGGTATCTCATTGTGGTTTTAATTTGCATCTCTCTGATAGCTAGCGATATCGAGCATCTTTTCATGTGTCTCTGGATCCTCTGTATGTCCTCCTTGGAGAGGTGTCTGCCCAAGTCCTTTGCCCATTTTTTAATTGGGTTGCTTGTCTTCTTAGAGTGGAGTCGTGTAAGTTCTTTGTATATTTTGGAGATTAAACCCTTATCTGAGATATCGTTGGCAAATATGTTTTCCCACACAGTCGGTTCTCTTTTTATTTTAATACTGTTTTCCTTGGCCATGCAGAAGCTTTTTATTTTGATGAGATCCCATTTGTTTATTCTTTCCTTTATGTCCCTTGCTTTAGAGGACATATCAGTAAGAATGTTGCTGCGTGTAATATCTGAGATTTTCCTGCCTATGTTCTCCTCTAGGACTTTAATGGTGTTACGGCTTATGTTTAAGTCTTTTATCCACCTTGAACCTATGCATCCCTATGTTTATAGCAGCACAATTTACAATAGCCAAGTGTTGGAAGCAACCTAGATGCCCATCAATAAATGAATGGATCAAAAAACTGTGGTACATTTACACAATGGAATTCTATGCAGCAGAAAGAAAGAAGGAGCTCATACCCTATGCAACAGCATGGATGGAACTTGAGAGCATCATGCTAAGCGAAGTAAGCCAGGCAGTGAAAGACAAATACCATATGATCTCACCTTAAACAGGAAGCTAATCAACAAAACAAACAAACAAGCATAATATAACCAAAGACATGGAAATTGGGAGCAGGCTGAAAGTCACCAGAGGGGAGAGGGGAGGGAATTTCAGGGGAAAAGGGGAAGGATTTACAGGAACAAGTATAAAGGACACATGGACAAAAACTATGGGGGGGTAGAAATGGGAGGGAGGTGGAGAGGGCTAGGGTGGCGGGTTCGGGTGCGAATAAAAGACAGAAAACTGTACAAGATCAACAATTAAAATAAAAATTTAAAAAAATGTAAAAAAAAAATTCAGAGTTGAAAGGGTTACTCTTACAGGTGGGAAACTGAAGCCCAATAAAACTTTTAACTGTGCTACGTTAGTTTAAATACAATTTAAATATTATTTCCAGTATTGTTCAGCATTGACCTTGCTTGGAAATAAAGCTATAAAACAAAGTAAAATAAACTGAACTTCCTTGTTGTTCACAAAGATGAGAACAATTGTTTGTAATAAACCGAGTAAGAAGCAATATGAAAAAAAATTTAATTAAGAAAGTTTAAGTCGACCAAAACAATGTATGAATTTTTAAAATCTAGACAAGTCCCTATTCTATAATATTTGTAAGTCAAAAAGTATAAAGTTAATTCTCAAAAATACTGTATTATTTAATAGAGTGAGGCTGAATGCTCAGGATTCCAAGGGCTCAGAAGCCTCTATTAACTAAATAAAGTAAAACAGTGCCATCTGCTGACTAGAATGCAAAAAGTAGTTGGTCTGACACACCTGTGTAAAGAAGTTCAGGAAACTGCTACTAATTCATTCCATAAGTCTTTTTATCATGCTAAAAATGTACTATGCTGCATAATGTAAAATTAATCAGTCTCTTGTACTAAAATTTGGGGTTATATTCTATACTAGCATGTAGTTGCCGTTAGCATTATTTTAAAGCTGGCCAACAGTTAAATCTCATTTATCAGCAATGTAGTCATATTTGGCTAAAACCATATTTCATTTTATGGCTAAAGTGTAAATGAGTAAGTGAAGTTATTAATTTAGTATTTTGGATTTGGTGAATTTTATATAAAGATTTTTATTAATATATAACCATACTAAAATAACTTGGAAAATAGAGAATTTTAAAGCTTGATTCTTGCCATTATTAGTTCCCTTTGCAAATATTTGAGTGGCTGCTATGCCAGAAACTTGATTGTCTGCAGGGGATTTAAATAAAACCTAATGTCTGTCTCCATGTGGTTCCCAGAGAAGGAAACAGATATAAACTGTAAACTAGAATGTCTTAAGAACTGTAATAGCATATACGGAATGGTGCTAGAATACTTCATTCTGCTCCAGTGGAGCACACACATCATAAATTAAAGCCCAACATGCATTTGCTCCTATTCTCAATTGCTGTAAGAAACCTTGGACTTACATAAAAACTACATTTTACAATTTTCTTTCTTGTGGGGGTTTTTATTCTATTGCTTTACTTAGAAACCTCAAAAGGTAAAATCCATAATGCTTCCGTTTCTCTCATCCCCGGCTTAAAATCCATTACCAAGTACTGTTCATTTTAATCCTTGAATAGTTCTCAAATATTAACACTTACATCCATTTTCTCTGGCACTACCCTAGTCTCACTTTTACAACTGCAAAAACCTCTTATCTGGTTTACCCACATTCACTTGGAACCCTTGCAATCCATTGTTCGCACTTACAAATTTTCAGTGGCTCTGGGGACCTGGCACAGTTGCTCCCCCACACACCTCTCACATCATGATTTCTTGCACTTTCTCTGCTGCTGTCAACCTGCCTTCAGCTCCCTCTGCCATGGGATCTTTGCCCTGTCCCTTCATTCTTCACTTATCTTAGGCAAGTCTTCACTGCCTAAGTCTACACCTAAGTCACAAAATTCCACCATGAAAAGCTTTCATACAACCAGTCAACCTTTATTCATACTACTCATCACAAATGCAATTTGATGATTTTATGGTATTCTATAACTTATTCATATAATTTTAATGAGGATAGTGACTATTTGACTCCTTATTGTTTTGATTTTGGCAATGCTGTTTGCTTTACAAAAATTTTCCAATTCATACAGAAAAGTTTTGAATCAAGCAATTAAGAACCATCATAACTTTTTAAAATATATTTTATTGACTATGCTACTACAGTTGTCCCATTTCTCCCCCATCATTCCCCTCCACCCTGCATACCCCCTCCCACCCACATTCCCCTCCTTTAGTTCATGTCCATGTGTTCTAAGTTCTTTAGCTTCTACATCACCCACACTAATCTTGCCCTCCCCCTGTCTATTTTCTACCCACCATTTATGCTACTTATTCTCTGTACCTTTTCCCCTCTCTCCCACTCCCACTCCCCTGTTACTAACCCTCCATATGATCTCCATTTGTGTGGCTCTGTTCCTGTTCTAGTTGTTTGCTTTTGTTTTAGGTGTGGTTGTTACTATCTGTGAGTTTGCTGACTTTTCACTGTCATATTTTTTTTTTATCTTCTTTTTCTTAGATAAGTCCCTTTAACATTTCATATAATAAGGGCTTGGTGATGATGAACTCCTTGAACTTGACCTTATCTGAGAAGCACTTTATCTTCCCTTCCATTCTAAATGACAACTTTGCTGGATAGAGCAATTTTGGATGTAGGTCCCTGCCTTTCAAGACTTCAAATACTTCTTTCCAGCAAAGCTTTCCTGGAAGGTCTCTTTTGAGAAATCAGCTAACAGTCTGATGAGAACTCCTTTGTGGGTGACTGTCCCCTTATCCTCTCCTTCATATGAATCTTGGCTAATGTAATTACAATGTGCCTTGGGGTGTTCCTCCTTGGGCCCAACTTCTTTGGGACTCTCTGAGCTTCCTGGACTTCCTGGAAGTCTATTTCCTTTGCCAGATTGGGGAAGTTCTCCTTTATGATTTGTTCAAATAAGTTTTCCACTTGTTGCTCTTCTTCTTCCCCTTCTGGGACCCCTATAATTCGGATGTTGGGACGTTTAACGATGTCCCGGAGGTTCCTAAGCCTCTCCTCATTTTTTTGAATTCTTATTTCTTCCGTGTTTTCTGTTTGGTTGTTTGTTTCTTCCTTCTGGTCCACTCCATTGATTTGAGTCCCAGTTTTCCTCCCATCTCTATTGGTTCCCCATGCATCTTCCTTCATTTCACGTATCGCAGCCTGCATTTGTTCATCTAATTTTCGACCAAAATCAACAAATTCTGTGAGCATCCTGATCACCAGTGCTTTGAACTGTGCATCTGATAGGTCGGCTATTTCTTCGTTGCTTAGAAGAATTGTCTCTGGGGCTCTGATATGTTTTCCATTTTGAGCCATTTTTGGTGTTTTTTTGTTTTGTTTTGTTTTGGTTTCGTTTTGGTCTGGTCACGGCTGTTGTGTTGTGAGGGGTGGAGCCTTATATATTCCCAGTGCAGGGCAGCCCCGTCGCTGAGTTGTGATGCTGTTTGTGGGGGCGGGGTCTGAGAGGGAACAATGACACCTGCTCCGCTCTCTCTTGAGTTCCTGTCCCTTTCACCGCTTCCCCTTCACCTGGATTATCTGTGCTCTCAAATGTGGGACCACCTCGTCAGCCGGCTGCCTTGCGTGGCCTCACTAGGTCTGCACAGTTGCCACCCTGTGCGACAGCCTCCGCCTGTGGGCCTGCCAGCCACCTGCACACTTGGGAACCACTATCCACTGCCACCTGTGTTCCCAGGTCCGCACCTCCACTTTTTTCTGCTGCGACTCTGCCCCTCTTAACGGTCTGGATGAATGATTGTTGGACTTCCTTATAGTTCAATTTTCCATTAGCTCTGGTTGTTTTCTTGTTTCTAAATATTCGTTGTCCTTAATTTTGGTTGTGAGAGGAGGCGCAGTGTGTCCACCTACGCCTCCATCTTGGCCGGAAGTAAGAACCATCATAACTTAATGAAGTATACTGACAATAGGGATGAATAAATTAGCTGGATTATTGATGATTCTAAATGCATACTATTTTCTCATATTGGAACACTAATTTAATGTATTATTTTTACTTCCTTCTTTCCTATATGTCACAATAAGATTAGAACACATATTGGTTTTCTTTAAGACTACCTACTGCATCTAGTTAATCAGAATGCTTGCTAATTTGGGGGTACATTATCTTCAGAACAATATTATATGGTAGATAAACTACAAATAATGCTAAATGTGAAGGTAATTTCTTCTAGATTTTCTCCATCACTGAAATCTTTGTGCTTTCTTTTTTGTTCTTCCATATCTCCAGACATTTCTGCCATCATTATGTGCCTTTAAAAGTCAATTTCATGTTCTACTGTAGTTTAGACACTTTCAGTTGGTGGAATGGGGGTAGAGGGTCACAATAACAAACAAATCGACCAAAACACAGCCTACACTTTCTTTGTTTATTTAAATTTTTTTAATAGCTTGGGTTTCCAGGTAGGATTAATAATAGTGTCTATTTCCTTGCCTTGTCAAGAAGTTAAATCATTCTGGATTCAAATTGAGGTTATATACAATTAATTACATTATAGATACAATACCAAAAATTCATTAAAAACATAAATCTAAATTTAATTTAATGGCATACTCTGATGGTTAATGCAATGTGTTAATTTGATGTGTCAGCCCTATCTGGACCACAGGGCACCCAGACAGTTGGTTAAACGTTATTACAAGCATGTCAGTTGTAAGTGTTTCTGGGTGAGATTAACTTATGAATTAGTGGACTGAGTTAAGCAGATTGCTTTTCCCAGTGTGGGTGAGTCTCACCCAGTATGTTGAAAGCCTGAATAGAACAAAAAGGCAGAGTAAGGGAGAATTTGCTCTCTGTGTAACTGTCTTCACACTAGGACATGGGTCTCCCACCTCTGGATTTGGACTTGAACTGGAACGTACACCATTCACTCTCCTGGGTCTCCAGCTTGCTTACTGCAGATTTTGAGACCTTCCAGCCTCCATAACTGTGAGGATCAATTCTTTATAATGAAGCTCTGTAGGATATCTATGTAGTGATTCTCTATATACCCTATTGGATCTGTTTCTCTGGAGAACCCAGACTAATACACATACAATGACAAGACTGACTATAGGTACATGAATTTTACACTATTTAAACATTGTTATGTTGATTGTTTTGGTTTTAAATTCCACCCAACTTTATCTTGTATATTCATCTATTCATAAAATAAGAATGAACATGCATGCACACGCACACACACACACACACACAAAGTCCTTGGTCCTTTAAAAATTTTCAAATCTCTTCACTATTTAAGTGGGGCCAGGTGGAATCTTCTAATCTTTTCTTTTTTCACCCCCAAACTTTTTAAAGAAGTGGTCTATTTGTACTCCATTTATATTTAATTTCTCCACTCAAATCCCTAATAGTCATTCAATTGATTGTTACTTTTCCACACTGTTGAAATTGCTCTTATTAAAGGCACTGATTATGTCCTAATATAACATCAAATAATTTCCATTTTTTACTAGAGGTTCTCTATCTTTATTTTGGAAATGCTGATACTTTCTCTCCCTGATACTCTCTACTTCCTTAGTGTGTATGGCATTGCTTACTTCTGTCCCTCTCAAATTCTCTACCCATTCTTTCATTTTCCTTTACTGAATCTGTTTCTTCTGGCTGATTCTTATAGTCATTGCTCTCCAAGGTGAGACTGTCATTCCACCGCTCCTTTCAGTAATTCTTATGAATTCAATTGTATACACTGATTAAATAATTTTATATACCCAACCTAGACCTTTCCCCATGCACTCAGCCTCATATCCAGTTATCCACTAGATGGTTTGTACGCAACTATTTAAAACTAAAATTATCATCTTCCCCTAAACCTATTCCTACTTTTATTTCTTATGCCTCAGTTGCAGTAGTCTTCATTCAACCTTCTTAATGAATGAAAACACTAGCATAATGAAGCAATGCCTGTGACATATGGAGAGTGTAGTAAATTGTATTATCGTTTGCAAATATTTGTTGTCCATCCCTGGGGAACAGTAGGAACTTCCTTGCATGGTTGAACCTGCTATTGACACCAGGTTCAACCATGTGACTTGCTCTGGCTAATGAAATGCAATCATGACTTTGTCACTTCCTATCAGATGCTTAAGAACCAGAACATTGCTTCTATGCTCTTTTTGTCCTGTGCCAGGGTAACCAATGATATTCTAGATGCTCCATCAACTTTGTGCTGGCATGAAGATAAAGGCAACCTGCCAAAAATAGTAGCATGACGAAAAAGTAGCTTTAGAATTATCACCATTGAACTTTGAGAGTCATTTGGTAAACATAACACATCTTAGCTTATAATGACTAATCTGGGACTGGAGAAGTTTTAACTGAAGAATTTTATATTCATCTATGTAATTAATAATGTGTAAGGCAACAGAAAGGTGTTCTTAGTCCTATCAGACATTTTTTATACAATTTATAAAAATAAATCCCTTAAATATTTCTCCAAAAAGTGAAATAAGAAGCAAAATTTAGGGCTACTGGGGAAAAGAGGGTTTGAAAAGACTGTCTGCAAATACTGAAACTTTGTAAAAGAGTGATATCTGAAAAAATGGTTGAGAATCTGTTTATAAACTGAATGCAATCTTCATAAATAATTTCTGCAAGAAAAGAAATATAGACTATTAATATATGCGGGGCCCCTGTCCTGGGTGCCAGATATGGGGGGGCTCTGCCCGCAGAGCCCCATCCCTCCGTCACGGATGAAAATAAAAACTACCAAGACATGACTGCTTGGGGAGGAAACGTGGTCAAACTCTCAGAGGAGAATGACCCAGAGCCCCATCCTCACTAGGCTTTTATTGGGCTCAAATACACCGGAATACAGGTTTGTCAGGCGACAAGGATCAAACAATGGTTAACATTTCAAAGAAATCTGAAGGCTTAATCCGAGTCAGTGTCTGTTCGGAAAGGGGGTTGCCAAATTTTGGGAGACATACTCATTTCCTCCTGGGACACTTATCACTTACTAAGGGAGAGCACTCTTAGCAAAGCAGGTTTCACAGGACTTTAGGAATTCTTTCTTATGCCCAATCACCCACGGAGCCGTCCTGGCCGGCACAGGGCTGCACCACTCACCCCCACAGTTTCAGGCTTTAAGCCAATTACGAAGCAGGAGACATCTCCCAGATGGAAATGAGGACTCAGGCTATGTCAGAATAGCAGGGGGGTGGACGGGGGGCGGGGCGAGGGTCCATCACATCCTCTTTGCTGCAGCCACCCAAGTCCTTCCATGAGGCCTCCCAAGTGGTTGTGTCTGGCTTAGGTTGCCCCTCCCATGAGGAGTCTTACCCGTCATTGACTGCCAACCAAGCATTGGGACCAGAGATGGATGAGGCAGAAGCAGCACTCCTGCCAGGGAGATAAGCTTTGTCTCCTTAGTAGGTCACGTCCTAGTGACAGAACAGACCCAGATGAAGTAGGTCCCTTGGGCTCTTACACAGCCCACCATAGGGTGAGGGTTACAACTCCTGAAACCAGGCTGAACGGTCCACAACAAATATAGTAACCCCTTAGATCTAAATTCCATAGTATTTTAGCGAAGACTAATAAGTTGGAAAATGGAAAAGTTTTACTAATTTAATTATATCAAATAGAGAGAATTAACAATTATATCATCATACTCTCAACTTTGATTATTATAGAAGTAGTGATTAGATAATTATATTAAACTTTTAAAAATAGTTTAGTAAAGCCTGTTAGTTCAAGATGGCAATATAATGATATTTAATTTTACTTCCCTCCTTGAAACTTACTAATAATAAAACAAATTAAAAAAACAATGTAGAGAGAAAAAAATCCCATCTTCAGTGAAACAAGGAAATGATACAACCCTAATTTGCAAAATAGGAAGCAGGTTTACCAAACAATGAAGTGAAATGAGGGAAGAGGCTGAGTGCTGAGAACCAAAGCATGACCTTTTCTAACCTTGAGCAGCAACAGATTTCTCTCAAAGGAAGAAGTACCATCCTGAAAGACTGTGATTTGAATGGTAAGATCTGGGCCTGGAGGAGCCTCAGAAAAAGTAGAATGTCTAGTTTGAAGGGGTGGTAGATTGAAGAAGACACCAGGCAGGCATGCCATCTTTACAGGCTACAGCCATTCTCTGAACCAAGGAGACTGCTAGAGCAAAAGCAGAGTGAGGCGATGAAGAGAGAAGCCAGGGAGCTCACATCATATCCCATCCCTAAACAACTTTTTGCCAATAACTCATTGACAAGTACTGTGTGTCATGGTGATGACTAGCTAAAAGGAAGGCAGAGAAAACAAATAGCTATTCCAGCTTGTGTGGTAGAGACAGGCAGGAGAGAAAGATGAGTGAATTTGCAATTTCTGCCACTACAAAAAAAAATCAGGATGGAATTTAGCAATAAGACAATTAAAAAGAAGCCAAAAAGGAGATAAGTGAACTTTATACAGAGAGCATGGAGTGCACGCTAAATTACCTAATAGACCAAGAGTTAAAGAATATATTTCCTCATAGTCTCTTTAGTGGTTTCAATAGTGTCCCCAAATTTATGTCTACTCAAAACCTCAGAATATGACTCTATTATGAAAGACGTCTTTGCAGGTGCAATTAGTTAAGACAAGATCAAATCCAATGACTGATATCCTTATAAGAAGAGAAGAGGACACATAGAAAGACACTTGGGAAAGAAGGCCATGTGACAGTGGAGATAGAGATTGCAGTATCTATTGTAGAAGCCAACGAATGCCAAGAATTTCAGGAAGCCATCAGAAGCTAGGAAGAGGCAAGAAAAGATTCTTCTCTAGATCCTTCAGAGGGAGCATAGTTCTGCTAACATCTTGCTCTCAGTCTTCTAGCCTCCAGAACTATGAGTCAGTAAATTTCTGTTATTTCAAGCCACTCAGTTTGTGGTACTTTGTCATGGCAGTCCTAGTGCTATCTCTAAGAAATTATAGGCAACATGAATGTGGTGGGCACACCCCACAGTGGCCTCCATGATTCCGCCTCTTGATGTTTATGTCCTTGTGTTATTTTCTCTCCTCTAGTGTAGGCAGGACCTGTGATTTGCTTCTAACCAATTGAATTCAGTAAATGGGATAGGATGTATATGATTAGGTATATATATTACATTGCATAAGATTATAACACATCTCTTTCAGAGACTCTCTCTTGTTGGCTTTGAAAAAGCAACTTACCATTTTGTGAGCTCCATGTCATTTGGAGAGAGACACAAAGCAAGGAGGTGAGGGTGCAATGATCAGCAAGAAAATGAGATCCTCAGTCAAGCAGCATGCAAGGAACAAAGTTCTGCAAGCAACTCTCTTGAGTTGGAAAGCAGATCCTCCCCCCGTCAAACCTCAGATAAGATAATAGCCCCCTGACTGACAGCTTGATTGCAGCCATGGAGATCTGGAAGCAGAGGAACTGAGGAGGCTGTGCTCAGACACCTGACCCACTGAAATTAGAAGAAAACAAGTATGTGTTGTTTTAAGCCACTAGATTTGCGGTAACATCATTATGAAAAAAATAGATAACTAATACAATGTTCCCTGTAGAAGAAGAGCTTAAAGAAGAGAGTCAAGAGTTTATAATAATAACTTAAGGCCTTTGAGGATGGAGATATTGACATGGAAAACCTCAGAAAATAAATGAAACAGATTAAAACCTGCATTGGAAAAATAAAGTAAAGA
Source organism: Glossophaga mutica (assembly GCA_039655065.1). Classification (NCBI taxonomy): domain Eukaryota; kingdom Metazoa; phylum Chordata; class Mammalia; order Chiroptera; family Phyllostomidae; genus Glossophaga; species Glossophaga mutica. The sequence continues at coordinate 120,256,717 of CM077303.1, read as the reverse complement.
AAAATCTTGGCTGAATATGCAGTTTAAAGGAATCCCACAATGTGCCCTGGCTGGTGTGGTTCAGTGGATTGAGAGCTGGCCTGTGAACTCAAGGGTCACTGGTTCAATTCCCAGTTAGGGCATATGCTTGGGTTGTGGGCCAGGTCCCCAGTGAGGGCCATGTGAGAGGCAACCACATATTGATGTTTCTCTCCCTCTCTTCCTCTCTCTCTAAAAATAAATAAAATCTTAAAAAAACTAAATAAAAAAGGAATCACACAATGTAATGAAAAAATACATCAATATAATAAGTAGATTTGATACTTTAAAAATATACTACTATATAGGCATAAGAAGAAAATAGATTTGGAGAAGAAATTTGAGGAATGACTAGAAATTGAGGAAGAAAATAGAACAAATGGAGTTAAATAAATAATAAGAAAAACTTAGCTGGTACTTTCTGGAAATAAAGACCACAATTTAAAATTGAAAGAGCAAACAAACTCTGTCCAAGAGAATAACTGATGCAGAATGACATATACAAAAAAGTATCTTGGCATCAAAAAATATCCAAATTGTTGAATTTTAAGAATAAAGACAAAATTTTATGAAAATTATCTAAAGAAAGGCAAGTAGTATTCAAACTTTTAAAAAATCAGACTTTATTTTTATTGCCCCACAGTAGTACTTGAATACTAGAAACAGAGGAAGGATGTCTACATAAATTTCTCAGGGAAAAAAGTATGACTCTAGAATTTATCCATAGCCAAGTTATCCTTCAACAATAAAGCAGAGACATATTTTCTCAAGAGTACAGAAACTCAGAGGAATATGCTGGCCATAGGCCTTTAAAAAAAAGTATGTCAATCTAATTTAGTCAACTAAGAGGTGTATAGAAACACAGAACTCAAGAGAAGAGAAGCTGAGCTAAAAGAACCAATAATGAACACTGACTTCCTTTAAGTATAAAGTCACCACTAAAAAGTGTTAAGAAATTTGCAGAGTAAAATGTAAATGATATCTAATTTGACATTATAAAATAAATAAGAGAGTAAATACTCATCTTATGGAAGAAACTATAAGTGCAGAAACCTCCCTGTCTTCCAAACAAAAAGGCTGTGGATGCCATGGAAAGTTGCAACATGTTGTTTAGAAAGTCATGTCTTTACCTAATAGTATTCTTGACTTCAGAGAAAAATTTTAAAAATTTATTATTTGTATTAAAGAAACATTTACTTCAAGTTCACCAGTTCCTTCCGCTTCATTTCAGGCAAATATAAGCAAAAAGAAATATAAGAAATAAGTACACTTGAGAAAAAAGTAGTATTTACTTTTAAACAAGAAAAGAAAGTAAGGAAGAAAGGAAAGGAAAGAAAGGAAAGGAAAGGAAAGGAAAGGAAAGGAAAGGAAAGGAAAGGAAGGAAGAAAATATTTATTATATCTTAGAGCCAAGAAAAATAACAATAGGTAACAATATAAGGATGTTGACGGGAGAGACCTGGTTCTTGCTGACGCATGTAAAGAATTACATATCAGCAAATCTTGTAGTATGAAATCAGTTTATTAGTGATCCGTTCCCATGAATGAGAACAGGACTGGATAGAGTAGGGGGTGAAAGGCAAAGTTTCAGGGCAAAGCGGGGTGAGAAAAGTTAAGAGCGGCTGAAAACCAGGGTGGCAAGCCCCTGGGCAGCCTGAGGCCGGGTGGCCAGAGGCCCTGTGGCCCGAGAGCCAAGAGCACCCTGAGCCCCCGAGAGAGAGTCCTTTGTTCTCAGGACTTATATAGTTGGTGGGATAGGAGGGAAAAAAGTTACATATTGATTAACGGGTACATGCGGTGCCAGCTTTCCTTGGGGAATGTGATTATCCCAAACTTAGGTATGTGTGGGGGTCTGTTAGCCCGAATCCTTATCTTGCTCCAGACCCCATTTGTTCATCTTGTTGTAAAACAAATACGTGACAGGAGGCAGTTAATTAAAATTGGGGCACTTTCCAAAGTTATTTACGGGCTCTTTCTGTAAGCATCAGGGACTACCTCGTAAAACAGACAGTGACCAGAGGTAGGCAATTAACCAAAGTTGTTTTATGGGCCTCTTCTTTGGGCACCAGGGACCCTCTCCCACATTCCAGGCCCTGGGATGAAAAGCACAGTTTCAAGGTTTTCTCTCCCAGATAATAGAAATGTTACATAGAATTTCAAGGACTTCCCTTCTTCCTTGTTAGTATAGTGTGTTTTGTGATGTTGGAACACCTGGCAATATTATCAGACCAGGCTCAGGACTGCTGAGTTGGCGTGTGAGACATGTCTCCCTCCTCCTCCCTGCCTTGATTTACCATTTATTCTACTTAATTGGTAAAAGATGTTTCCTGGCAACCAGGGTGCTAAATGCTGGACAGTAGTAACAGCATTGCAGTCTCAGAGTTCTTCCTATGCTGTCTCCTGCTTCAAGGATATAGAATGAATAAAGATAAATCAGGGGGTTTCAAGATGGCGGAATGATAGGAGGACGCAGTTTGCCCTTCCTCCTGCACATGGGAGAAAAACCTAACTGATCTACAGAGGAACAGAGCAGACAGCCAACAATACCACAGTATATATGAAAATAGGAGATCAAAATCTGTAGCAGACATTGGAAAACTAGACATGGCAGCCGAGCGACCGGAGGCGGCCCTGAGACCAGAGGCGGCTCTGCAACCAACTGGAGGCGGTCCGGTGACCTGAGGCGGCTCTGCGACCGGGACGGAATGGCTCTGTGACCGGAGCTGGCTCCGCAACCCACCACAGGTGGCCCTGGGTCCTGAGAGGGCTCTGCAACCGACCGGAGGCAGCCCTGCGACCTGAGGCGGCTCTGTGGCCGGGTCGGAAGCGGCCCTGGGGCCAGAGGAGACCCTGCAACTAGAGAAGGGGACTCTGTGGAACACCCGGAGCTCACATCTGTGATCCTGGGGTGAGTGCCCACAACTCGGGAAACTCACGGAGCCCACACCCGTAGTCTCGGGTGGGTGCTCGCGCCCTGTAGGAGACCCGGAGCTCACAGCAATAGGCTTGGGGAGGGGTGGATCTGTTAGAAATTCCAGCTGAAATCCATAAACTCGGGAAAGCGAGCCCTCTGCAGGAGGCTCAGAAATCACACCCAAGGCCCTGCATAGAGAGTGCGCCATTAGCCCTGGGGACAGTGCGTGGCTGGCACTGAAAACAGTAGCCCAAAGCTGACTGAGTGAGGAACAGGGAGAAAAGGTGTACGAGTCTCCTCGAAGCCTGCTACAGCCAGTAAGTCCAGAAAATCCAGTTTGGCCTGTTTGAAAATAGCAAGAGATTTTGATTTCTTCTTGTTTGTTTTTTGTTTTTTTGTTTGTTTGTTTTGTTTTTTGTTTTTATTTTTGGCTGTTTTGTTTTGTGGGTTTTTTTTATAGATTTTTTTTGTATGTTTAGTTGGTTTTTTTTGTTTGTTTGTTTGTTTTGGTTTGTTTTTCATTTTTGTGGGGTTCTTTCTGTTTTGTTTTGATTATATATTTTTTATTTTTTATTACTTCTACCTTTTTTATCCCTCAATTCCTTTTGCTTCTCTTTACTTCTTTCTGGCTTTATTCCTTCTTCCTTTCTTTCCAATTCTATCTCTCCTTCCTTCCTCTTTTTTTCTCTTCTTTTTTCACTTCATTCTTTTCTCTTTTTAAATACCCACGAGTGAGGCAAAAAAATCATAGAACTGTGAAAAAACCAGAGTTGGACTAAAAGAGGGGGTATTCCAACAGCTGAGACAGTGGAAGCTGTGAACACCAGGATACCTGAAGGAGACTACGCAACTGAATCTCACAGGTATTCCACCACAGGAGTTCACACCATAAACCCAGGTAGCCAGAACAGATCAATTTAAGAAGCTGAGGTTTACAAGAAGAGTCTCACAAACAATGAGAAGACAAAGAAACAATCCCCAAATGAAAGAAAAGGAGGAAGCCCCAGAAAGAAGCCGAAATGAAACAGAGGCAACTCAACTATCAGATAAGGAGTTCAAAGAAATGGTTGTCAGGAAGCTCCATGAGCTCTCAATGAGCTACCAGAAACTACAGGGAAGCTACGATGAACTCACTGCAAACTATATCAACATGAAAAAGGAAATAGAAACTATCAAAAATGGCCAAGAGGAAATGAAGAATACAATTTCTGAGCTGAAGAACACAGTAGAAGGAATGAAAAGCAGAATCGATGAAGCAGAGGATCGAATCAGTGAGTTGGAGGACAAAGTAGGAAAAAACACCCAGAAAGAGCAAGAAAAGGAAAAGAGGCTCAGAAAGAATGAAGAGGGGTTAAGAGAAATGCAAGACAACATGAAATGTAATAATATCTGTATAATAGGAATACCAGAAGGAGAAGAAGAAGAGCAAGGGATAGAAAACCTATTTGAAAAAGTAATGATGGAAAACTTTCCTAATTTGATGAGAGAAAAAGTCACACAAATCCAGGAAACACAGAGAGCCCCAATCAAGAGGAAACCAAACAGGCCCCCTTCAAGATACATCATCATTAAAATGGCAAACTTCCAAGACAAAGAGAGAATCTTAAAGGCAGCAAGGGAGAAAAAGGAAGTAACATACAAGGGAGCCCCCATAAGGTTAGCAGCTGACTTCTCAATGGAAACGCTCCAAGCCAGAAGAAAATGGCAAGAAATATTCCAAGTAATGAGAACCAAAGGCCTACAACCAAGACTACTTTATCCAGCAAGGCTTTCAATCAAGATAGAAGGACAAATAAGAAGCTTCCCAGACAAAAGAAGTCTAAAAGAATACACCTCTACCAAACCAGTACTGCAAGAGATACTAAAGGGACTGCTTTCAGGAAAGAAAGGAAAAGAGAGAGAGAGGAACACAGGTACGAAAATGGCAATGAATCAGTACCTATCAATAGTAACCTTAAATGTAAATGGATTAAATGCTCCAATCAAAAGACATAGAATAGCTGAATGGATAAGAAAGCATGACCCACACATATGCTGCCTACAAGAGACCCACCTCAGGACAAAAGACATACACAGACTCAAAGTGAAGGGCTGGAAACAAATTTTCCAAGCAAACAGACAGGAAAAAAAGGCTGGGGTAGCAATACTCATATCAGACAAAATAGACTTCAAAAGAAGAGCTATAAAGAGAGACCCAGAAGGTCACTTCATAATACTCAAGGGAAGAATCCACCAAGAAGACATAAACATTGTAAATATATATGCACCCAACATAGGAGCACCTAAACACATCAAGAAAATCTTAGAGGACTTCAAGAAAGACATCGACAGCAGCACAATTATAGTAGGAGATTTTAACACCCCTCTGTCAAAAATGGACAGATCTTCCAAACAAAATATCAACAAAGATATTGGGGCATTGAACAGTACTCTAGACGAATTGGACTTAGCTGATATATATAGAGCCCTTCATCCCAAAGAAACTAAATACACATTTTTTTCAAATGTACATGGAACATTTTCAAAGATAGACCACATGATAGGACACAAAACAAGCCTCAACAAATTCAAGAAATTGAAATCATACCAAGCATTTTCTCCAACCACAAGGGAATGAAACTAGAAACCGAATTGATGGGGAAAATCCCCAAACCATCAAAATCATGGAGATTGAATAGCATGCTATTAAACAATGAATGGGTAAGGAATGAAATTAGGGAGGAAATCAAAAAGTTTCTGGAAGCAAATAAAAATGAACTCACAACAACCCAAAACTTATGGGACACAATGAAGGCAGTCCTCAGAGGGAAGTTCATAGCAATACAGGCCTACCTAAAGAAGACAGAAACATTTCTAACAAATGACTTAACGCTATGCCTACAAGAACTCGAGGAACAACAACAAAGACAGCCCAGGGCAAGTAGAAGGAAGGAAATAACCAAGATCAGAGCAGAATTAAATGACATAGAGACTAAAAGCACAATCCTAAGGATCAATGAATCCAGGAGCTGGTTCTTTGAAAAGATAAACAAAATCGACAAGCCTTTAAGCAGGCTCATCAAGAAAAAAAGAGAGAGAGGACTCAAATAAACACAATCAGAAATGAAAGAGGAGAGATTACGACTGACACCACAGAAATACAAAGGATTGTAAGAAATTACTACAAAGAACTGTATGCCAAGAAATTTGAAAACCTAGGTGAAATGGACAAGTTTCTAGAAAAATATAATCTCCCAAAACTCAAAGAAAAAGAAACAGAAAGCCTGAACATACCAATAACAGCTGATGAAATTGAAGCAGTAATCAAAAAACTCCCGACACACAAAAGCCCTGGACCAGATGGTTTCACAGGAGAATTCTACAAAACATTTAAGGAAGAGCTAACTCCTAGCCTTCACAGACTATTCCAAAAAATCCAAAATGATGGAAGACCCCCAAACTCTTTTTATGAAGCCAGCATTATCCTCATCCCAAAACCAGATAAAGACACAACAAAGAAAGAAAACATCAGGCCAATATCACTGATGAACATAGACGCTAAAATCCTCAACAAAATATTGGCAAACCGCATCCAACAATACATTAAAAAGATCACACACCGTGACCAAGTGGGATTCATCCCAGGGATGCAAGGATGGTTCAACATTCGCAAATCAGTAAATGTAATACATCACATAAACAAAAGCAAAGACAAAAATCACATGATCATATCAATAGATGCAGAAAAAGCTTTTGATAAAGTACAACACCCATGTATGATAAAAACACTCAGCAAAGTGGGAATAGAGGGAGCATTCCTCAACACAATAAAGGCCATATATGAGAGACTTACAGCCAACATCATACTCAATGGGCAAAAACTGAAATCTTTCCCACTAAGATCAGGAACAAGACAAGGCTGTCCACTTTCACCACTTCTATTCAATATAGTATTGGAAGTCTTAGCCACAGCAATTAGACAAGAAAAGGAAATAAAAGGCATCCAAATTGGAAAGGAGGAACAAAAGTATCATTGTTTGCAGATGATATGATAGTGTACATAGAAAATCCTATAGACTCGGCCAAAAACTGCTCGACATAATAAATGAATTTGGCCAAACGGTCAGATACAAAGTCAATATCCAAAAATCAAAGGCATTTTTGTATACCAACAGTGAAACAGCAGAAGCAGAAATCAAGAAAAAAATGCCATTTGATATAGCAAAAAGAAAAATAAAATACCTAGGAATAAACCTAACCAAGGAGGTAAAAGACCTGTATGCAGAAAACTACACAACACTGAAGAAAGAAATCAAGGAAGACACAAACAAATGGAAGCATATACCGTGTTCATGGATCGGGAGAATTAATATCATCAAAATGTCCATACTACCCAAAGCAATTTACAGATTCAATGGAATACCTATTAAAGTTCTAATGGCATATTTCACAGACATAGAACAAACACTTCAAAAATTTATATGGAATCATAAAGGATAGCGGCAGCAATTTTGAGAAAGAAGAGCAAAGTAGGCGGGATCACAATACCTGATACCGAAGTGTATTACAAAGCCACTGTAATCAAAACAGCCTGGTACTCGCACAAGAACAGACTCATGGACCAGTGGAATAGAACAGAGAGCCCAGAAATAAACCCAAGTCTCTACAGTCAATTAATATTCGACAAAGTGGGCAGCAACATAAAATGGAGCAAAAATAGCCTCTTCAACAAGTGGTGCTGGGAGAACTGGACAACTACATGCAAAAAAATGAAACTTGAGCACCAACTTACACCATACACAAAAATAAATTCAAGGTGGATAAAAGATTTAAATATAAGCCATGACACCATTAAAATCCTAGAGGATAACATAGGCAGGAAAATCTCAGATATTTCACGCAGCAATATTTTTACTGATATGTCCCCTAGAGCAAGGGACATAAAGGAAGGAATAAACAAATGGGATCTCATCAAAATGAAAATCTTCTGCACAGCTAAAGAAAACAGTATTAAAATAAAAAGAGAACCAACTGTATGGGAAAACATATTTGACAATGATACCTCAGACAAGGGATTAATCTCCAAAATATACAAAGAACTTACATGACTCCACTCTAAGAAGACAAGCAACCCAATGAAAAAATCGGCAAAGGATTTGAACAGACACTTCTCCCAGGAGGACATACAGAGGATCCAGAGACACATGAAAAGATGCTTGATATCACTAGCTATCAGAGATATGCAAATTAAATCTACAATGAGATACCACTTGACACCAGTCAGAATGGCCTTCATAAACAAAACAACAAACAGCAAGTGTTGGAGAGGTTGTGGAGAAAAGGGGACCCTAGTGCACTGTTGGTGCGAGTGCAGACTGGTACAACCACTATGGAAAACAGTATGGAATTTTCTAAGAAAACTAAAAATGGACATACCTTTTGACCCAGGAATTCCACTGCTTGGATTATATCCTAAGAACCCTGAAACACCAATCCAAAAGAACCTATGCACCCCTATGTTCATAGCAGCACAATTTACAATAGCCAAGTGCTGGAAGCTACCTAGGTGCCCATCAGTTAATGAATGGATCAAAAAACTGTGGTACATTTACACAATGGAATTGTATGCAGCAGAAAGAAAGAAGGAGCTCCTACCCTTTGCAACAGCATGGGTGGAACTGGAGAGCATCATGCTAAGCAAAATAAGCCAGGCAGTGAAAGATAAATACCATATGATCTCACCTTTAACAGGAACCTAATCAACAAAACAAATAAACAAGCATAATATAAACAAAGACACTGAAATTGAGAACAGTCTGACAGTGACCAGAGGTGGAGGGGATAGAATTTCAGGGGAAAAGGGGAACGGTTTAGAGCAAGAAGTATAAAGGACTCATGGACAAAACTATGGGGGGTGGAAAGGGAGGAAGATTGGGGAGGGCTGGCGTGGTGGGCTGGGGGCGGGGTAAAAGGCAGGAAACTGTACAGTATCAAAAATTAAAAAATACTGATAAAACAAAAAAAAATGACAAAAAAAGATAAATCAGAAATTTTCTAAATAAATTAAAAAATAGTAAGATTATTAGTAATAATTATCTTAGCAAACTGAAACTATTCTAACTATTTTCAGTAGAAATAGATTTAATACAGTATGTTTGGTACTTACCACAGAATTGGAAGGGCTGGAGAGTCAGACTTTGGCTGGGCCTTCAGGAACTGCTGAAGCAGACTGCTGGACTGCCCTGCTAGTTTCAACCTTGCCAGAGCAAGGAAATGGAAATTTAGGAGGCTACAACTGAAATGGTTGAATTCAAGAACACATTATCAGAAATATACAGGAATTGGGAATCTTGGATCAAAAACTACCACTGCTATGGTTGCAATGTCCTCTTTGGTACTCACAACTGGGCTTTCCTCTTGCAGAAAAACTCAGTCTCTAAAATGGGGACAGACAGCAGCAGCAGCTGAATTAGATGGGACCTATTTCCTATCCAGTACCCTGTATCAAACAGACCTGGAAAATATGGTTTTCAGGGGTACAGAAAATGACATCAGAAGTTGGCTGGAATGGATGCTGAGTACCAGTTACCTGAATCTACCACAATAGCTAATACTTCCTGAGCAGTAATGCAAGGCTCTGTTTTAAGCATTTTACATATTTAACTGAGTTAATCTACATAATATTCCTACAAGTTTGGTACAGTTATTAACCTCTAGTTTACAGGCAAGGAAAATGCATATAAAGATTAAGTAACTTACCCTAAGTCTCATGGTGAAGGCCTGAGTCAGGATTCAAATATAGTCAATTTCTGAACTCTAGGTCTTGCACTCCTAACTGCCACATTCAACATCGCCCCCCCCCCCTTTTTAAAGACCAATAACAATTTTAAACTTCTGTAAAATCAATGGAGAAAAAAACCCTGAACGTAAGCCTTTGGGAATTAGGGGTTCTACCCTGAGACATAGGAGAGGACAAATGTTATGTGATGGTACCAGTGGTACCTTGTGGTATTAAGTTCATAATTATTAATGATATGGATATTTCTAGGAAAATACGATAGTCCAAAACTAACACAAAGTGAATTTGGAAACCTGAGTGTGTCGATGACCACAGTGAGAAATAGCCATCTTCCCTAAAGTATACAGATAGTCTTCTGTGCCACTACTATAAAATCCTAAAGCAACAGATAATTTCTATACAATTGTGCTATTTGTAAAGTCTTTGAACTACATTATCAGGTATAGTGAAAATTTCAATATGTTTTTCTATAGTTTTATTAACCACACTGGAAATCACTATATTATTTTAGGGCCTTCATTATAACAAAAAAAATAATCATTTTCAAGTAGACATAATTCCCTTCACTGTTTTCTCCTTGGGACAGCATTTACCTCCCAAGTGCTTAAGTATAGTCACAGCATGGTGTTGTGTCCCAGTTACAGCCATCTTTCCTTGCTGTCATCTGCTGAGTCCTGGTTGGCTTATCTGGTTTCCAGTCATGTGATTCCATTATTGTCTTCTTCCCAGTTCCCTCTCTTACCTGTGAGACCACTCCAGTCTTCATAATGTTCAAATACCAGAAAGAAAAACATTTGGCTGATCTCTCATTCCTTCCTAGGATACAAAGTGGCTGTTAGTGAGACTGTCTCAATTTAGGCCCCCTAGACATTGGGCAGAGATCTTACTCAGCTATCTCATAGTTCACAGGGTTGAGGAACTCTCTTGAGCTCTGTGTTGAACAGGTGCAACCAGACCTAAAGTCGAGCAAAGATCTCTTCTAGTCTTAGATCCCCAATATTTCCTGGGAGATCATCACTATCCTCTCTGTCATTTAAAAGCTAAAGAATCAGAATGGGGGCCCATAAGAAAGGGCAGGGGTGTACTTGTCTTTGTTTTGGAAATTGTACCAGCAAGGTGTCCCCACCTTGCTTCCTCTCCATCTTGATAGAGGACAGGGTGAGGCCCTGTCCTGACAGGAGACCATTTAGAAACTTGGAGTCAGAAATGTGGTAGTTGGGAGACTTATCATGCTTATTTACATACCCTGTCAAAATACTTCATTCTGAAACCTTGACTTACACCCTTACCTTCAAAACTAAGAACTTTTAAGATGCCTTTGTTTCTCTGCTTCTACTATAGTAAGAAATTGAAGGACGAAAAATGTTCACTAAACTTGTGGGCTAGTAGCAACCATCAACACTATTTAAAGTTCCGGGGGTGTCCAATCTATGGCCCACAGGCTGCATGCAGTCCAGGATGACTATGAATGCAGCCCAACACAAAATCGTAAATTTACTTAAAACTTTTTTTTTGCTCATCAGTTTTTGTTAGTGTTTGTATATTCAATATATGGCCCAAGACAATTCTTCTTCTTCCTGTGTGGCCCAGAGATGCCAAAAGGTTGGACACCCCTGACACTGTTCTAGAAAATGAAGATGAAAATTTGGCAAGTTTCATGTTTATCAATTTACTATAATCATGAATATAGATAACATGCAAAAAAATTGAAATAAAATATTAGTTTAAGTGTACTACCTTGTTTAAAAGGGATTTTATTCATTCATTCATTCATTCATTCATTCATTCTTAGAGAGAGGGGAAGGGAACGAGAAAGAGAGGAAGAGAAACATCAATGTGAGAGAGAAACATTAATTGGTTGCCTCTCATAGGGACTGAACCCTTAACCCAGGCATGTGCCCTGACCAGGAATTGAACTGGCGACCTTTGCTTTGCAGAAAAATGCCAAACCAACTGAACCACACAAGTCAGGGCTAGTGTATCTATCTCAATAACTTATTTTTTTTTAAAAATAGACCATAACAAAGTTGTATTCCAGGAATGCAAGTTACATATTTGTGATTTGCTTATATTATAGTGTAAATGTTTGTATTCAATAAGTAAATAATGGGCAAGCCACTATGTGAAGGGTGTGGTAAAGTAGTGTCACAAACCTCAAGGATCTTAAGATCTGGTTGGAGAGTCAGGTATATCTAATTCATGATATGTTTAAGCGCTATTTAAAGGTACTTCATTAGTTTTCAAGTACATTATATAACTATGTTCTAGGTGTTCAGAGAATGTCAGATCACTTTACTGTAGAGTGATATGGGAGGAATTTATAATGAGTGGTGATATGACTTATTTTTTTCCATTTTTAAATATATTTTATTGATTATGCTATTACAGTTGTCCCATTTTTTTCTTCCCTTTATTCCCCTCTGCCCTGTACCTCTCCTCCAACCAGCATTCCCCCACCTTAGTTGATGTCCATGGGTCATACATATAAGTTCTTTGACTTCTCCATTTCCTATACTATTCTTAACCTCCCCCTGTCTATTTTTTTAATTTTTATTTTAGTTGATCTTGTACAGTTTTCTGTCTTTTACTCCCACCCCAGCCCATCACCCCAGCCCTCCCCCCGTCCCCTTTCCACCCCCCATAGTTTTTGTCCATGTGTCCTTTATGCTCTAAACCCTTCCCCTTTTCCCCTGAAATTCCCTCCCTTCTCCCCTCTGGTCACTGTCAGCCTGTTCTCAATTTCAGTGTCTTTGGTTATATTATGCTTGCTTGTTTGTTTTGTTGATTAGGTTCCTGTTAAAGGTGAGATCATATGGTATTTGTCTTTCACTGCCTAGCTTATTTCATTTAGCAAAATGCTCTCCAGTTCCATCCATGCTGTTGCAAAGGGTAGTGGCTTCTTCTTTCTTTCTGCTGCATAGAATTCCATTGTGTAAATGTACCACAGTTTTTTGATCCATTCATTTACTGATGGGCACCTAGGTTGCTTCCAACACTTGACTATTGTAAATTGTGCTGCTATGAACATAGGGGTGCATAAGTTCTTTTGGATTGGTGTTTCAGGGTTTTTAGAATATATAAAAAGTTCTAATATTATTTAAATCTTAAAAGATAAATTCCGAATATGTGAAGTAAGGATATTTCATGCAGGCAACACAACAGGTAAAGTTATAAGGGAAAGAAAGCTTAATATATACATGCTTGGTAAGCAATGAACAAAGTTTGTGTAATAAAACAGTGAAATGTTACAGGTTTAGAAACAATATGATTTAAAAATTGTACTGCTGAGGTAATGTTGATTTAAAAAGAGCTGTATATTCTTTAATGTATTCAGCTGATAAGACAATTTGGAATATCTCAGTCTACATAAAGAAAGCTCTTGCTCTGTGTGACTAGTGAGATTTATTGATTGTAAGTTCAGTGTGTGCTTCCTCCACATAGTTTAAGCCCCCGATATACTTCCCCTTGACTTTGTCTCTCTCAAGATTTGGCTGCAAAAATGATAAACTCTTCTGTCATCTACTTTCCTCTATTTTCTCTACCCAGTCCCTGGATTCTTTTAATTGTCCTTGTCAAGGTATACTCTATCAATCTAAAATTGAAATAAAATTGTTGCTAAAAATTATACAGAAGAAAAATCATGAAATGTTCATAAAATAGACTTAATGCTGTGTAGGGGACCACTTTGCGAGGTGTGGAAATGTAGCTCAGCACCCATGTGGAAAACCAGTGAGGAGCAACTAGGCATGCAGGACCACACCTGAAAAGTTCTCCCGTGGGAAATCAGGCCTGTATTATACGTAAGCTGCTTTGTGACTTGCTCTTGCTTAAAACTCTCTCACCCTGAGTTCAGGCAGCAAGTGCTTGCTGCATATCTTTAAAGTAACTTCCTGAAGTCGGTGCTAATTCTCTGAAGGACTGAAGTGTAACCAGACCTGTCACTCTTATCGTTCCTTTGCATTTGCAACATTTTTTCCTTGTTAAGCTGTAAGAAGTAATCAGTAACATCTTTTCTGTTGCTATCTGTAAAAAGTAATTACCTAAAGCAAACCTAAGTATAATGAATGAAAATCTTCTTTGATGTATGCTATTAGCAAGCCAATAAAAGCCTATCAAGGTAAGGGTCAGCATGCTCTCCCCTTGAGAGAGTAGCTGTGCAGCCACTTTTCCTCCACAGGACTACGTGGTCCTTGTGAATTTATCTTGTCTCATCTATAATGCTGCAGACATTGTGGGCTGGTGTCCGCGTCAAAGCTGGGGAGGAATAACTGTGCTGTACTGAATGATTTTTTTTGTTTGTTTGTTTTCTTAGGTAAACATGAACAGATTTTCTAACTGGGTGTGGATTCCTTGGAGCTCAAAGACTAAATATTTACAGTTCTTTGTGAATCCTCTGTGGTTACTGGGAACTCCACCAGCAGTTCCAGAGACAGAATTACTTAGCTGGTTTGGATAGGAATATATAACAACTTCATTTCTCTGTTCATGGGTACTGACAGTAAAATAATCCTTACCAATTTTCAGAGTTTGTTGGCCACTGTCCTCATCTTTCACCTCTCCCAGCCCCCTTTTGGCAGGCCCTATATTCTTCCTTCTCCTTCTGATGCCTACCAAGTGTCTGATCCAACTGCATTAATCTCTCATTTAGGCACATCTCAGTGTCTAGCTCTTGAATCTAAACAGAGCTTGCTTTTTCAAGGTCACTCCACTTTGTCTCAGCTTCTTGTACCCTATTCTAGAGGACATTGCAAAAACATCTGTTCCTACACTGCATTTGCTTTACCTCTCATATCTCTTTACAGTCTCCAAATTTCCTTCTTCATTATGATTCCTAACATATTGCATTTACTCTCTAAATATTTGTTGATTGATTGGTTGGTTCTTCATAATCCAAAAGGGTTACTGATTCTACTTAAAAAGTAAAGAGAATTACAACTTCCTGCAAGAATGAGAAGAAATGATAAACTCTAACATGACATATTGAGAAAATAAATGCTTTGTGTTATTAGATTGTTTCTACAGAGATGCAAATGAAGCAAGTGATAGAGTACCACCATCAACTAAATTACAAACACTGCTTAGGTTTATAACAAACATTATTACCTCTGCAACCATTTGTTTTGTTGTTTTTTAAATGATTATCTTGGTAAAAGGGAGCATGAAACATGTCCATTGGATCAATAATTTGTTCTTTTAACTTGATCCCACCTCCTAACAGTGGTTGCAAATACATTAAATGTTGATTAGTGTGGGAGGTAAAGGAGGGTTTGGGGGGAATAAATGGTGATGGAAGAAGGCTTGATCTGGGGTGGTAAATATAGAGATGATGTGTTATAGAATTGTACACCTGAAATCTATACAATTTTATAATTTTATTAATCAATGTCACCCTAAACAATTCAATGAAAGGTTAAAACTCTTGCCTTATTCTTCCCCCACCCCTAAAACAGGTTGGTTATTGTGGGGCTGCATCAGCAAGGGCTTAAAGGCTGAAGCCCTGCAGAAAGAACAGCAGTCATGATGTAGCCACTCTGCCTTGCATCCCGCTGGCCATTCTATTAGCAGATAAATGGTGAGCTCAAAATATCTGAAACACCATATAATTCTTAAAATTATATTTATTGATTATGCTATTACAGTTATCATAATTTTCCCCCCTTTGTCTCTCTCCACCCAGCACCCTCTATTCCCTCAGGCAGTCCCAACACCATTGTTCATGTCCATGGGTCATGCGTATAAGCGCTTTGGCTACTCCATTTCCTATGCTGTACTTTACATCCCCATGGCTATTCTATAACTATCTATTTGTACTTCTTAATCTCCTCACCTCTTTTTTAAGTATATTTTATTGATTATGCTATTATAGTTGTCCCAGTTTTTCCCCATTTGACTCTCTCCACCCAGTATCCCCTTCGCTCCATCAATCCCCCCCACCTTAGTTCATGCCCATAGAAATATCTTTGGCTTTTCCATTTCCTATACTGTTCTTAACATTTCCCTGTCTATTTTGTACCTACCAATTAGGCTTCTTAATCCCTGTACCTTTTCTCCTATTTCCCCCTGCCCCCTCCCAGCTGATAACCCTCCAAATAATCTCCATATTTATGTTAACCCCTTCACCTCTTCACCCAGTCCTCCAAACACTTCTCCCATCTGGCAACCATCAAAATGCTCATGCTCCCTGTACGCATGATTCTGTCTCTGTTCTTGTTTGCTTAGTTTGCTTTTTAGATTCAATTGTTAATACATATTTATTGCTATTTTATTGTTCAAAATTTTGATCTTCTTTTTCTTAAATAAGACCCTTTAACATTTCATATAATAATGGTTTGGTGATGGTGAACATCTTTAGTTTTTTCTTGCCTGGGAAGCTCTTTATCTACCCTTTGATTCTAAATGATAGCTTTGCTGGGTAAACAAATCTTGGCTGGCAGTCCCTGATTTTCATGACTTTGAATATTCTTGCCAATCCCTTCCAGCTTGCAAAGATTCTCTTGAGAAATCACCTGACAGTCTTATGGGAACTACCTCGTAGATAATTAACTGTATTTCTCTTGTTGCTTTTAAGATTCTCTCTTTATCTTTAATCTTTGGGATTTTCATTATGATGTGTCTTGGAGTGGGCCTCTTTGCATCCAACTTGTTTGGGACTCTCTATGCTTCCTGGACTTGCATGCCTATTTCCTACACCAAACTAGGGAAGTTTTCTTTCATTGTTTTTTTCAAATAAGTTTCCAATTTTTTGCTCTTTCACTTCTCCTTCTGGCACCCCTATGATGCAAATGTTGGAATGTTTAAAGTTGTCCCAGAGGCTCCTTACACTACCCTTGTTTTCTTGGATTCTTTATTCTTCTTTTTGTTCTGATTGATATTTTGTTTCTTTATGTTCCAAATCATTGATGTGATTCCCAGCTTCATCCACTCTACTGTTGTTTCCCTGTAAATTGTTCTTTATTTCAATTAGTGTATCCTTCATTTCTGACTGGATCTTTTTTATGTTGTTGATGTCCTCACTAAGTTTCTTGAGCATCCTAATAACCAGTGTTTTAAACTCTGTATCTGATAGGTTGCTTATCTCCATTTTGTTTGGTTCTTTTTTCTGGATTTTTGATCTGTTCCTTCATTTGGGCCATATTTCTTTGTCTCCTCAATTTGGCAGCCTCCTTGTGTTTGTTTCTATGTATTAGGTAGAGCTGCTGTTGTAACTGGAAAAGCTGGTGTTTGTGCTACCTGTTACCTACCAGACTCAATAAGCAGAGACAGGGATTGAATCTTTATGGGTGCTTTATTCACATGGCCAGCAATCTGAGGAAACAGCAGGTTCTTATCCTAACAGACTGTCTTAAATTCCATTTTAAAATGGCCCTTTTTATAAAAAGACAAAGTGTATATAAGGGGTTTGAAATTCAAGGAAAAGTTAATTAGATTAAAAAACTGCAGCATTCTAACCCTGGACAGTGGTCTCTAGCTGTGTCCTGAGTGGTGGTCATCTCACTCTGGAGTAAAATGGCTCAGATACCATCTTGAACTGCCTGCTGTCCTCCTGAGGCACAAAGGTGGAATTGCTTATGGTCTTTTGGAGTCAGGGTGGGTTATACCTTCAGCTCCTGGAGCAATAGCTTTTACATGTACTGATTGCTAAGCTTATTAGCTATTACTTAAACTAAAATTTTCCAACTTTCGAGTCCCCCATCACTATGACTCCCAATCTAATAGGGTGCCCTGTAGGGTTCAGTGGCACAGCCTCCCCTATCAACCAAGCTGGGTACTCGAGGAACACTCTTTATGTAGGCTGGGTATACCCTCCTGGTGTAGTTGAGGCTTGATTGCTGTTTGCCAGTCAATGGGAGGGATTTACCGAAGCCAGTTCAACTTCAAGGACTGGCTGTGACTGCTGACCCCCAGCCTCCTCCCTCTGTGGAGGATTGCGGGGGACCCTGTCCTGGGTGCCAGATGTGGGGGGGGCTCCGCCCGCAGAGCCCCATCCCTCCGTCACGGATGAAAGTAAAAACTACCAAGACATCTGCTTGGGGAGGAAAGGGGTCAAACTCTCAGAGGAGAATGACCTAGAGCCCCATCCTCACTAGGCTTTTATTGGGCTCAAATACACGGGAATACAGGTATGTCAGGCGACAAGGATCAAACAATGGTTAACATTTCAAAGCAATCTGAGGGCTTAATCTGAGCCAGTGTTTGTCAGGAAAGGGGGTTGCCAGACTTTGGGAGATATACTCATTTCCTCCTGGGACACTTATCACCTCAGGAAGAGCACTCTTAGCAAAGCAGGTTTCACAGGGCTTTAGGAATTCTTTTTTATGTCCGGATCACCCAGGGAGCCGACCAGGCCAGGACAGGGCTGCACCGCTCACCCCCACAGTTTCAGGCTTTAAGGCAATTAGGAAGCAGGAGACATCTCCCAGATGGAAACGAGGACTCGGGCTATGTCAGAATAGCCGGGGGGCGAGGGTCCATCACATCCTCTTTGCTGCAACCCCCCGAGTCCTTCCATGAGGCCTCCCAAGTGGTTGCGTCTGGCTTAGGTTGCCCCTCCCATGAGGAGTCTTACCCGTCATTGACTGCCAACCAAGCTATGGGGCCAGAGATGGGTAAGGCAGAAGCAGTGCTCCTGCCAGGGAGATAAGCTTTGTCTCCTTCGTAGGTCACATCCTTGTGACAGAACAGACCCAGATGAAGTGGGTCCTTTGGGCTCTTACACAGCCCACCATGGGGTGAGGGTTACAACTCCTGAAATCAGGCTGAACGGTGCACAACAGAGGATCAGCTGTGCAGGGCCAGGATGATGGTGCTCCAATGCAGTCTGTAGCCATCCACTGAGTGTGCAGGTTCTAGAGTTTCCTGGGTGGTGCAGGCTAAAATTAGCCCCCTCCTGTGTTCTGCCCCGGAGCAACCCTGCCTGAGCTGTAAAGCAATCTGAGATGGCTGCTACTTGTGTTGGGCTTGGAGATTCCCAGAGGAAACCAAGCTGTGAATCTAGGCTGGCTGCTGCTGTTGCTGGTCCTGGGGCCACTTAGAAAGAGGTACGGGGGTGGGGGCTTACTGAGACCAACTGTTGTTTGTTTGATAGGATTGAGGAAGTTGTGAAGCATGAGCCAAGGTTAGACATTCATATGGAAAAGTCACTGTAACAGTTTGGGTGGTCCCATAAGTTGAGTGCCATGCAGATTCTCAGTGGATCTCCAGGTAGGAAAACAGTGTTAGCTAGGTTGATGGAATCTCAGATGTGGCAGCAGTCTGCCTGCTCTGTGGCTTTGTCAAGGGAGGCCTTAGAAAAGGGATGATAGCCTCTATCTACCTTTCCGTTTGGGAGAAAGCTATCCCCTAGTTCTTGCCTTGATGCCAGACACTTCAGTTCCTCCCCATATGCCACTGGTGCCTTTTAAGCAGCTGTCCCAATGCTGGAGCTCAGAGGTTGTTTACTTGTAATTTTTATGTGATTGTGTGAGGAAGTAAGCCATGTTACCTACACCTCTGTCTTGACTGGAAGTCCTCCTGAATTTTTTATTCATTTTGAATAATTTGATTTTTCTTAGCTATGGTTTACTGGCTTCAATCCCTCCCTCCCTGAATTGTGTTCCCTATCCTTACTTTGGCTTCATGGTTGACAATGTGGACTCCCAAATCAAAAGTGTGAGGCATTCTTTTCAAATATACAAATAGAATAAAATGAACAGAATAGCTAATTTTATATGAGCATTATTCCATTTGTTAATGCCTCCATTATAGGGTTATTATATTAGCTATTTCCCTGTCTTTTTAATGCACCATATTAAAATGTCAAGGTCCATGGTTTGCTCACCTCTATGTAGAGCCTGGACACCAGTGATGCTCAGAGTGTATTTGATTAATGAACAAATCAGTGGGTATGGATGGAACAGTCAGGAAAGAGGCTGAAAAAGGCATTTCCAGTGGTTTATGTTGTGACAAAACAGAGAGGCAAAAAGCAAAAGGAAAAAAAAACAAAAGCCGTATTCACCGGTTGGCTCCATACTATAAGACCAAATGAGTCCTCCCTCCCAATTAGAAATACGAGTCATCCACAGCCTCTGCCCTGGTTGCATAAAATGTCCGTACTCAAACAATAAAATCATTGTTTAACTAGAAAAAAAGAAAAAGAAAAGCGTACTTAGCATAAAGCATTTTTCCAGCTTGGTTGTCAGTTGTAATATGCATGATAGGAAAGGTTGAATGTGGTCAAACACATTCAACCTTTGGATCCATATTTGGATCCTATATTTGGATCCCATATTGAATGCTAGATTTAGGAGTTTGGGTCTTTGTCATATAGGTAGTAAGAAGTTTGAACTATCGGTGATAAAAGAATGACATGGGAAAGCAATGCTTTGGGAAGATTAATCTATCGGTAGAATGCAAGGTCTGCATAAGAGAGGAAATGGAGGTTGAAATGTGAGATATAAAGGAAAATAAGTCCTGGACTTGAGTAGCAAGTCCTGTACTAGAATAGCAAGGTAGGGGTGAGGGAAGAAATGTTTTGAAGGGAAAATGATCAGGATTTTTGTTATGTTTGGGTTTGGAAAGCACAGGAGAACTGTTTGAAAGATGACTTTCTCATTCAGAGTCAGGATCACAAAAACACTGTTCATTCCATTGCCAGTGACAAAGGAACCTGTATTAGGTTTGGAGGGGAAGGCATTAGAAATGAATTTTAGAAAATTTATTTTTAAGGAGATTATGAATTATGTAAACATAAATATCACACACACAGTTTAAGATGAGGAACTAAACCTAATCAAAACTAAACATTTGCTAGTAATCTGTATAGAATAGATGATTTTTAGAGAATGGAAAGAACCTCTAACAGAGATACTGGGAGAATAGTAGCAATAAAAATTATACTTTGGGGTTATCTATGTTAAATTTGGTCGTTTGTGTACTATGTAGAGGGGAAAATAAGATTATCAAATTAATGTTTACAATTATTTTCCACATTACCAAAAAAGTCAATTTGGTTGTAACCTCTTTAAATAAATGTATTAAATAGATGTAAAGTATATTTATGGAACTACAGATCAGTAAAGTCACTCCATCCTTCCCTCATGGTTTTCAAGGTGGGATAGGTTTTGAATCTTAGACATGGATAGTGTTTTTACTTATTATTTGATTCTACTCCTATACATATGTTATATGAATATAACATCACCTTCTTTGAGACAATTCATTATTTGCCATGTTTTGGCATTCCATGATATATCAAAACATCTTCCCCTCCCCCAGTTCTATTAACAATAATAGGACATCTTAATGTTATTTTTTAAAAGTTGTAGAAACAGTTAAATTTTTACGCAAATAACAGTATACAGATCATCTCATATAATACTTTTACTCCCCTTATGCTTTAATATCTGAAAGACTTTTAACTCTTACTGAAATGTTTATTAGTATTAACTAAAATTTATGATGTTTGGTAATATATTTTACATAATGTTTAATTTGATGTTGATAGTAAGTCTGCATGGGATTATTATTAGTATTATTATTACCATATTAAAGATGAATAAAATAGAGCTAAGAGGTTAAGTAACATTTCTAAGTTTTTTTGTTCTTGTTGTTTCTTTATTTTTACTCCAAAGGTTCGTGAGCTCTCCACAGGTTTCTACCCTATGGAATCAAGGGGTGCACAAAAAATCCACTAAATGTGAGAAACAACAATCACTTCTATATTTTAAACCTAAAGGTAAGATAAAATTAAATTCTACTGACACTTAATACGTAGACTGACCCTTGCATACCAAACAGTCTGTACGTCAGGTGGTCATGCTCCCTGCCTGAGTACAGGAGGTTTCTAAAGGGAGGTATGGGAGCTGCACATGCAGATAACTTCACAGAGGCCCTCTCTGGTTTGCTCCTCTTAGTGGATCATGGCACAGAGCAGCTTGCATGTACCTAGTTGAGAGGAGTAAAAGGCCCATTTTTTAAGTAGACTCATCCTCACAAAATATGCAAATAACATACAGAGATTACTTTTTAAAAGATTTTATTTATTTTTAGAGAGAAGAGAAGAGGGGGAGAAAGAGAGAGAGAAACATCAATGTGAGAGAGAAACATTGATCAGTTGCCTGTGCAACACGCCCCAGCCAGGGCCAAACCTGCAACCCAGGCACATGCCCTGACCAGGAGTCAGGTAACCTTTCACTTTGCCCCACCAACTGACCCACACAAGTCAGGGCCATCATATTAATTTTAATTAACACATTTAAAAATATTATTTAATATACAATCCACATTTAAATTTCTCTTTTCTTTTTTCTTCATCTTTTTTAACTATTTATTTTGGAGAAACATGTCTTAGAAATCTGTAAGAAAATTTAAGAATGTTAAATGTCTTTTTAAATTTGTCACATAGGGAACAATGGGGAAAACATGTACGTATACAAGAGACCAGTTTTACACTTTTTCGGTGTGGGAATAAGAAAATCTTATATGTTAAATGGAGTATTTGAAGCCCAGTGATTTTTTCTCATTTTTTTAATTTTTTTTAATCAGTATTTTTTAATTGTTGATCTTGTACAGTTTTCTGTCTTTTACTCCCGCCCCAGCCCACTGCCTCAGCCCTCCCCACCTCCCTCCCATTTCCACCCCCCATAGTTTTTGTCCATGTGTCCTTTATACTTGTTGCTCTAAACCCTTTCCCTTTTCCCCTGAAATTCCCTCCCCTCTCCCCTCTGGTGACTGTCAGCCTGTTCTCAATTTCAGTATCCTTGTTTATATTTTGCTTGCTTGTTTGTTTTGTTGATGAGGTTCCTGTTAAGGGTGAGATCATATGGTATTTGTCTTTCACTGCCTGGCTTATTTTGCTTAGCATGATGCTCTCCAGTTCCATCCATGCTGTTGCAAAGGGTAGGAGCTCCTTCTTTCTTTCTGCTGCATACAATTCCATTATGTAAATGTACCACAGTTTTTTGATCCATTCATTAACTTATGGGCACCTAGGTTGCTTCCAGCACTTGGCTATTGTAAATTGTGCTGCTATGAACATAGGGGTGCATAGGTTCTTTTGGATTGGTGTTTCAGGGTTCTTAGGATACAATCCAAGCAGCAGAATTGCTGGGTCAAAACGTATGTCCATTTTCAGTTTTCTTAGAAAATTCCATACTGTTTTCCATAGTGGTTGTACCAGTCTGCAATCCCACCAACAGTGCACTAGGGTCCCCTTTTCTCCACAACCTCTCCAACACTTGCTGTTTGTTGCTTTGTTTATGAAGGCCATTCTGACTGGTGTCAAGTGGTATCTCATTGTAGTTTTAATTTGCATCTCTCTAATAGCTAGCGATATCGAGCATCTTTTCATGTGTCTCTGAATCCTCTGTATGTCCTCCTTGGAGAAGTGTCTGTTCAAATCCTTTGCCCATTTTTTAATTGGGTTGCTTGTCTTCTTAGAGTAGAGTCTTGTAAGTTCTTTATATATTTTGGAGATTAATCCCTTGTCTGAGGTATCATTGTCAAATGTGTTTTCCCATACAGTTGGTTCTCTTTTTATTTTAATACTGTTTTCTTTAGCTGTGCAGAAGATTTTTATTTTGATGAGATCCCATTTGTTTATTCTTTCCTTTATGTCCCTTGCTCTAGGGGATATATCAGTAAAAATATTGCTGCGTGAAATATCTGAGATTTTCCTGCCTATGTTATCCTCTAGGATTTTAATGGTGTAACGGCTTATATTTAAATCTTTTATCCACCTTGAATTTATTTTTGTGTATGGTGTAAGTTGGTGCTCAAGTTTCATTTTTTTGCATGTAGTTGTCCAGTTCTCCCAGCACCACTTGTTGAAGAGGCTATTTTTGCTCCATTTTATGTTGCTGCCCACTTTGTCGCATATTAATTGACTGTAGAGACTTGGGTTTATTTCTGGGCTCTCTGTTCTATTCCACTGGTCCATGAGTCTGTTCTTGTGCGAGTACCAGGCTGTTTTGATTACAGTGGCTTTGTAATACACTTTGGTATCAGGTATTGTGATCCCTCCTACTTTGCTCTTCTTTCTCAAAATTGCTGCCACTATCCGGGGTCGTTTATGATTCCATATAAATTTTTGAAGTGTTTGTTCTATGTCTGTGAAATATGCCATTGGAACTTTAATAGGTATTCCATTGAATCTGTAAATTGCTTTGGGTAGTATGGACATTTTGATGATATTAATTCTCCCGATCCATGAACACGGTATATGCTTCCATTTGTTTGTGTCTTCCTTGATTTCTTTCTTCAGTGTTGTGTAGTTTTCTGCATACAGGTCTTTTACCTCCTTGGTTAGGTTTATTCCTAGGTATTTTATTTTTCTTTTTGCTATATCAAATGGCATTTTTTTCTTGATTTCTGCTTCTGCTGTTTCACTGTTGGTATACAAAAATGCCTTTGATTTTTGGATATTGACTTTGTCCATATTTGGATGCCTTTTCTTTTCTTTTCTTGTCTAATCGCTGTGGCTAAGACTTTTAATACTATATTGAATAGAAGTGGTGAAAGTGGACAGCCTTGTCTTGTTCCTGATCTTAGTGGGAAAGATTTCAGTTTTTGCCCATTGAGTATGATGTTGGCTGTAGGTCTCTCATATATGGCCTTTATTGTGTTGAGGAATGCTCCCTCTATTCCCACTTTGCTGAGTGTTTTTATCATACATGGGTGTTGTACTTTATCAAAAGCTTTTTCTGCATCTATTGATATGATCATGTGATTTTTGTCTTTGCTTTTGTTTATGTGATGTATTACATTTACTGATTTGCGAATGTTGAACCATCCTTGCATTCCTGGGATGAATCCCACTTGGTCACGGTGTGTGATCTTTTTAATGTATTGTTGGATGCGGTTTGCCAATATTTTGTTGAGGATTTTAGCGTCTATGTTCATCAGTGATATTGGCCTGAAGTTTTCTTTCTTTGTTGTGTCTTTATCTGGTTTTGGGATTAGGATGATGCTGGCTTCAGAAAAAGAGTTTGGGAGTCTTCCATCATTTTGGATGTTTTGGAATAGTCTGTGAAGGCTAGGAGTTAGCTCTTCCTTAAATGTTTTGTAGAATTCTCCTGTGAAACCATCTGGTCCAGGGCTTTTGTGTGTCGGGAGTTTTTTGATTACTGCTTCAATTTCATCAGCTGTTATTGGTATGTTCAGGCTTTCTGTTTCTTTTTCTTTGAGTTTTGGGAGATTATATTTTTCTAGAAACTTGTCCATTTCACCTAGGTTTTCAAATTTCTTGGCATACAGTTCTTTGTAGTAATTTCTTACAATCCTTTGTATTTCTGTGGTGTCAGTCGTAATCTCTCCTCTTTCATTTCTGATTGTGTTTATTTGAGTCCTCTCTCTCTTTTTTTCTTGATGAGCCTGCTTAAAGGCTTGTTGATTTTGTTTATCTTTTCAAAGAACCAGCTCCTGGATTCATTGATCCTTAGGATTGTGCTTTTAGTCTCTATGTCATTTAATTCTGCTCTGATCTTGGTTATTTCCTTCCTTCTACTTGCCCTGGGCTGTCTTTGTTGTTGTTCCTCGAGTTCTTGTAGGCATAGCATTAGTTCGCTTGTTAGAAATGTTTCTGTCTTCTTTAGGTAGGCCTGTATTGCTATGAACTTCCCTCTGAGGACTGCCTTCATTGTGTTCCATAAGTTTTGGGTTGTTGTGAGTTCATTTCCATTTGTTTCCAGAAACTTTTTGATTTCCTCCTTAATTTCATTCCTTACCCATTCATTGTTTAATAGCATGCTATTCAATCTCCATGATTTTGATGGTTTGGGGATTTTCCCCATCAATTCGGTTTCTAGTTTCATTCCCTTGTGGTTGGAGAAAATGCTTGGTATGATTTCTTGAATTTGTTGAGGCTTGTTTTGTGTCCTATCATGTGGTCTATCTTTGAAAATGTTCCATGTGCATTTGAAAAAAATGTGTATTTAGTTTCTTTGGGATGAAGGGCTCTATATATATCAGCTAAGTCCAATTCGTCTAGAGTACTGTTCAATGCCCCAATATCTTTGTTGATATTTTGTTTGGAATATCTGTCCATTTTTGACAGTGGGGTGTTAAAATCTCCTACTATAATTGTGCTTCTGTCAATATCTTTCTTGAAGTCCCCTAAGATTTTCTTGATGTATTTAGGTGCTCCTATGTTGGGTGCATATATATTTACAATGTTTATGTCTTCTTGGTGGATTCTTCCCTTGAGTATTATGAAGTGACCTTCTGGGTCTCTCTTTATAGCTCTTCTTTTGAAGTCTATTTTGTCTGACATGAGTATTGCTACCCCAGCCTTTTTTTCCGGTCCGTTTGCTTGGAAAATTTGTTTCCAGCCCTTCACTTTGAGTCTGTGTATGTCTTTTGTCCTGAGGTGGGTCTCTTGTAGGCAGCATATGTGTGGGTCATGCTTTCTTATCCATTCAGCTATTCTATGTCTTTTGATTGGAGCATTTAATCCATTTACATTTAAGGTTACTATTGATAGGTACTGATTCATTGCCATTTTCGTACCTGTGTTCCTCTCTCTCTCTTTTCCTTTCTTTCCTGAAAGCAGTCCCTTTAGTATCTCTTGCAGTACTGGTTTGGTAGAGGTGTATTCTTTTAGACATCTTTTGTCTGGGAAGCTCCTTATTTGTCCTTCTATCTTGATTGAAAGCCTTGCTGGATAAAGTAGTCTTGGTTGTAGGCCTTTGGTTCTCATTACTTGGAATATTTCTTGCCATTTTCTTCTGGCTTGGAGCGTTTCCATTGAGAAGTCAGCTGCTAACCTTATCGGGGCTCCCTTGTATGTTACTTCCTTTTTCTCCCTTGCTGCCTTTAAGATTCTCTCTTTGTCTTGGAAGTTTGCCATTTTAATGATGATGTATCTTGAAGGGCGCCTGTTTGGGTTCCTCTTCATAGGCACTCTCTGTGTCTCCTGGATTTGTGTGGCTTTTTCTCTCATCAAATTACGGAAGTTTTCCATCATTACTTTTTCAAATAGGTTTTCTATCTCTTGCTCTTCTTCTTCTCCTTCTGGTATTCCTATTATACAGATATTATTACATTTCATGTTGTCTTGCTTTTCTCTTAACCCCTCTTCATTCTTTCTGAGCCTCTTTTCCTTTTCTTGCTCTTTCTGGCTGCTTTTTTCTTATTTTGTCCTCCAACTCACTGATTCGATCCTCTGCTTCATTGATTCTGCTTTTCATTCCTTCTACTGTGTTCTTCAGCTCAGAAATTGTATTCTTCATTTCCTCTTGCCCCTTTTTGATAGTTTCTATTTCCTTTTTCATGTTGATATAGTTTGCAGTGAGTTCATCATAGCTTCCCTGTAGTTTCTGGTAGCTCATTGAGAGCTTATGGAGCTTCCTGACAACCATTTCTTTGAACTCCTTATCTGATTGTTGAGTTGCCTCTGTTTCATTTCGGCTTCTTTCTGGGGCTTCCTCCTTTTCTTTTATTTGGGGATTGTTTCTTTGTCTTCTCATTGTTTGTGAGACTCTTCTTGTAAACCTCAGCTTCTTAAATTGATCTGTTCTGGCTACCTGGGTTTATGGTGTGAACTTCTGTGGTGGAATACCTGTGAGATTCAGTTGCGTAGTTTCCTTCAGGTATCCTGGTGTTCACAGCTTCCACTGTCTCAGCTGTTGGAATACCCCCTCTTTTGGTCCAACTCTGGTTTTTTCACAGTTCTATGATTTTTTTGCCTCACTCGTGGGTATTTAAAAAGAGAAAAGGGACTTCCGGCTAAGATGGAGGCATAGGCGGACACACTGTGCCTCCTCTCACAACCAAAATTAAGGACAACAAATATTTAGAAACAAGAAAACAACCAGAACTTATAGAAAATTGAACTGTACGGAAGTCCAGCAACCATTCATCCAGACCTGTAAGAGGGGTGGAGTCGCGGTAGGAAAAGGTGGAGGTGCGGACCCAGGAACACAAATAGCAGCGGCTCGCAGTTCCCAGGTGCACGGTCGGCAGCTGGCGGACCCGAGGCACAGGGGGCAACTGTGCAGACCCAGTGAGGACGCACAAGGCGGCTGGCTGACCAAGGGGTCCCACATTCATGCGCGTAGACGGTCCAGGCAGAGGGGAAGTGGCGGAAGGGACTGAATCCAGGAGAGAGGGTAGCAGGCGCCATTGTTCCCTCTCAGACCCCGCCCCCACATACAGTGTCACAACCCAGCGACTGGGCTGCCCCACACTGGGGAGCGCCTGAGGCTCCATCCCTCACTACGTAACAGTGCGCACATGCACGCAGATAATCCAAGTGAAGGGGAAGCAGCGGAAGGGACCGAAGTCCAGAAGAGAGTGGAACAGGGGCCATTCTTCCCTCTCGGACCCCGCCCCCACCTACAGCGTCACAACCCAGTGACTGGGCTGCCCCGCCCTGAGGAACACCTAAGGCTCCACCCCTCATACGTAACAGCTGCGACCAGACTAAAACCAAAACAAAACAAAACAAAAAACCCCACCAAAAATGGCTCAAACTGGAGAAAAAATGAAAACCCCAGAGTCGATTCCTCTAAGCAGTGAAGAGATAGCCAACCTATCAGATGCACAGTTCAAAGCACTGGTCATCGAAATGCTCACAGAATTGGTTGATTTTGCTCATAAATTAGAAGAGAAAATGCAGGCTACAATACGTGAAATGAAGGAAGACGCATGGGGAACCGATAGAGATGGAAGGAAAACTGGGACTCAAATCAATGGAGTGGACCAGAAGGAAGAAATTAACAACCAAACAGAAAACAAGGAAGAAACAAGAATTCAAAAAAAATGAGGAGAGGCTTAGGAACCTCCGGGACATCGTTAAATGTCCCAGCATCCGAATTAGAGGGGTCCCAGAAGGGGAAGAAGAGCAACAAGTGGAAAACTTATTTGAACAAATAATAAAGGAGAACTTCCCCAATCTGGCAAAGGAAATAGACTACCAGGAACTGCAGGAAGCTCAGAGAGTCCCAAAGAAGTTGGGCCCAAGGAGGAACACATCAAGGCACATCGTAATTACATTAGCCAAGATTAAAATGAATCAGAGAATTTTAGAAGCAGCAAGGGATAAGAGGACAGCCACCTGCAAAGGAGTTCCCATCAGACTGTCAGCTGATTTCTCAAAAGAGACCTTCCAGGCAAGAAGGGGCTGGAAAGAAATATTTGAAATCTTGAAAAGCAGGGGCCTACATCCAAAATTGCTCTTTCCAGCAAAGCTGTCATTTAGAATGGAAGGACAGATAAAGAGCTTCTCAGATAAGGTCAAGTTCAAGGAGTTCATCATCACCAAGCTCTTATTATATGAAATGTTAAAGGGACTTATCTAAGAAAAAGAAGATCAAAAATATGACAATGAAAAGACAGCAAACTCACAGCTATTAAGAACCACACCTAAAACAAAAGCAAACTAAGCAAACAGCTAGAACAGGAATAGAACCACAGAAATGGAGATCATATGGAGGGTTAGCAACAGGGGCGTGGGAGGAGCGGGGGGAAGGTACAGAGAATGAGTAGCATAGATAGTGGGTAGAAAATAGACAGGGGCAGGGTAAGAATAGTATGGGAAATGTAGAAGCTAAAGAACTTATGACACAAGGACATGAACTAAAGGGGGGAATGTGGGTGGGAGAGGGTGTGCAGGGTGGGGGGAATGATGGGGGAGAAACGGGACAACTGTAATAGCATAATCAATAAAATATATTTAAAAAAAGAGAAAAGAATAAATTAAAAAAAGAAGAGAAAAAAAGAGGAAGGAAGGAGAGATAGAATTGGAAAGAAAGGAAGAAGGAATAAAGCCAGAAAGAAGTAAAGAGAAGCAAAAGGAATTGAAGGATAAAAAAGGTAGAAGTAATAAAAAAATAAAAAATATATAATCAAAACAAAAGAGAAAGAACCCCACAAAAATGAAAAACAAACCAAAACTAACAAACAAACAAAAACCCAACTAAACAGACAAAAATGAACTATCAAAAAACCCACAAAACAGACTTCCGGCCAAGATGGAGGCGTAGGTGGACACACTGTGCCTCCTCTCACAACCAAAATTAAGGACAACAAATATTTAGAAACAAGAAAACAACCAGAACTTGTAGAAAATTGAACTGTACGGAAGTCCAACAACCATTCATCCAGACTGGTAAGAGGGGCGGAGTCGCGGTAGGAAAAAGTGGAGGTGCGGACCCAGGAACGCAAGTAGCAGCGGCTCGCAGTTCCCAGGTGCACGGGCGGTGGCTGGCGGTCCTCGGGCGCCCAGGCGGCAGCTGGTGGACCCCGGGCACAGGGGGCAACTGTGCAGACCCAGTGAGGACGCACAGGGCGGCTGGCTGTCCAGGGGATCCCGCATTCTCGCATACAGACGGTCCAGGCAGAGGGGAAGTGGCGGAAGGGACTGAATTCAGGAGAGAACGGCGGAGCAGGCGCCATTGTTCCCTCTCAGACCCCGCCCCCACATACAGCGTCACAACCCAGCGACTGGGCTGCCCCATACTGGGGAGCGCCTGAGGCTCCACCCCTCACTACGTAACAGCACGCGCGCGTGCGCAGATAATCCAGGTGAAGGGGAAGCAGCAGAAGGGACCGGAGTCCAGAAAAGTGTGGAACAGGCGCTATTCTTCCCTCTCGGACCCCGCCCCCACCTATAGCGTCACAACCCAGCAACTGGGCTGCCCCACCCTGAGGAAAACCTAAGGCTCCACCCCTCTACGTAATAGCTGCGACCAGACCAAAACCAAAACAAAACAAAAAAACCCACCAAAAATGGCTCAAACTGGAGAAAAAATGAAAACCCCAGAGTCAATTCCTCTAAGCAACGAAGAGATAGCCAACCTATCAGATGCATAGTTCAAAGCACTGGTCATCAAAATGCTCACAGAATTGGTCGATTTTGCTCACAAATTAGATGAGAAAATGCAGGCTACAATACGTGAAATGAAGGAAGACGCATGGGGAACCGATAGAGATGGAAGGAAAACTGGGACTCAAATCAATGGAGTGGACCAGAAGGAAGAAACTAACAACCAAACAGAAAACGAGGAAGAAACAAGAATTCAAAAAAATGAGGAGAGGCTTAGGAACTTCCAGGACATCGTTAAACGTCCCAACATCCAAATTATAGGGGTCCCAGAAGGGGAAGAAGAAGAGCAACAAGTGGAAAACTTATTTGAACAAATAATAAAGGAGAACTTCCCCAATCTGGCAAAGGAAATAGACTACCAGGATGTCGAGGAAGCTCAGAGAGTCCCAAAGAAGTTGGACCCAAGGAGGAACACACCAAGGCACATCGTAATTACATTGGCCAAGATTCAAATGAAGCAGAGAATTCTAGAAGCAGCAAGGGATAAGGGGACAGCCACCTACAAAGGAGTTCCCATCAGACTGTCAGCTGATTTCTCCAAAGAGACCTTCCAGGCAAGAAGGGGCTGGAAAGAAATATTTGAAATCTTGAAAAGCAGGGACCTACATCCAAAATTGCTCTATCCAGCAAAGCTGTCATTTAGAATGGAAGGACAGATAAAGCGCTTCTCAGATAAGGTCGAGTTCAAGGAGTTCATCATCACCAAGCTCTTATTATATGAAATGTTAAAGGGACTTATCTAAGAAAAAGAAGATAAAAAATATGACAATGAAAAGACAGCAAACTCACGGCTATTAAGAACCACACCTAAAACAAAAGCAAACTAAGCAAACAGCTAGAACAGGAACAGAACCACAGAAATGGAGATCATATGGAGGGTTAGCAACAGGGGCATGGGAGGAGGAGAGGGGGGGAAGGTACAGAGAATGAGTAGCATAGATAGTGGGTAGAAAATAGACAGGGGCAGGGTAAGAATAGTATGGGAAATGTAGAAGCTAAAGAACTTATGACACAAGGACATGAACTAAAAGGGGGAATGTGGGTGGGAGAGGGTGTGCAGGGTGGGGGGAATGATGGGGGAGAAATGGGACAACTGTAATAACAATCAATAAAATATATTAAAAAAATAAATAAATAAATAAATAAATAAAATTAAAAAAAAAAAAACCCCACAAAACAAAACACCCAAAAACAAAGCAAAAGAAACAAACAAAAAAATCTCTTGCTATTTTCAAACAGGCCAAACTGGATTTTTTGGACTTGCTGGCTGTAGCAGGCTTCGAGGAGACTCGTACCGCTTTTCTCCCTGTTCCTCACTCAGTCAGCTTTGGGCTACTGTCCTCAGTGCCAGCAGTGCACTGTCCCCAGGGCTAATGGCGCACTCTCCATGCAGGGTCTTGGGTGTGATTTCTGAGCCTCCTGCAGAGGGCGAGCTTTCCCGAGTTTATGGGTTTCAGCTGGAATCTCTTACAGATCCATCCCTCCCCGAGCCTATTGCTGTGAGCTCCGGGTCTTCTACAGGGTGCAAGCGCCCACCTGAGACTACGGGCGTGGGCTCCACGAGTTTCCCGAGTTGTGGGCACTCACCCCAGGATCACAGATGTGAGCTTCGGGTCTTCCACAGAGTCCCCTTCTCTAGTTGCAGAGCCCTCTCAGGACCCAGGGCCACCTCCGGTGGGTCGCAGATCCACCTCAGGTCGCCGGGCCGCCTCCGGTCCTAAATTTCTCTAATTGCATCAAATATCTCTTTTTATGGTTGATTTGACATACATATTATTTGCTTTATTTTACTCTAGAACAGTCTCACTTTTTCATTGTTTAAGTATATTTTATTGATTATGTTATTACAGTTGTCCTATTTTTCCCCCTTTATCTCCCTCCACCCTGTACCTCCCCAGTCTCCAGCATTCCCCCAACTTAGTTCATATCCACAGGTCATACATATAAGTTCTTTGGTTTCTCCATTTCCTATACTATTCTTAACCTCCCCCTGTCTATTTTGTACCTACCATTTATGCTTCTTATTTCCTGTACCTTTTCCTCCATTCTCCTCCCTCCCTCTCCCCACTGATAACCCTCCAAGTGATCTCCATTTCTGTGATTCTGTTCTTGTTCTAGGTGTTTGCTTAGTTTTTTTTTGTGTGTGTGTCTTTTTTAGATTCAGTTGTTGATAATTGTGAGTTTGTTGTCATTTTAATATTCACAGTTTTGATATTCTTTTTCTTAGATAAGTCCCTTTAACATGTCATATAGTAAGGGCTTGCTGATGATGAACTCCTTTAACTTGGCTTTATCTGGGAAGTGCTTTATCTGTCCTTCCATTCTAAATGATAGCTTTGCTGGATAGAGGTATCTTGGATGTAGGTTCTTGCCTTTCAGGACTTGGAATACTTCTTTCCAGCTCCTTCTTGCCTGCAAGCTTTCTTTTGGGATATCATCTGATAGTCATTGATCCATTGATTTATTGGAGAAACTGGGTCATTTGTCTTAGGTCTTTTTTTTTAAATAAATTACTTTATGGTTGTTCAATTACACTTGTCTGCATTTTCTCCCCACCACTCCTCCCTCCACCTCAGCCAAACCCACCTCCCTCCCTTGCTTCCACCCTCCTTGGTTTTGTCCATGTGTCCTTTATAGTAGTTCCTGAAAACCCTTCTCCTCACTGTCCCCTCCCCACTCCCTTCGGGCTATTAACTTTCTGCATTTGTCTGATTATTTCCTTGTGCTGTTGTTTAATTTGTCTTCTATCCCTTACATTTTTTTAAACTAGAACTTGGTTTTAAAGCTTTAATTAGGGGACTTCTGGCCAAGATGGAGGCATAGGTAGACACACTGTGCCTCCTCATACAACCAAAATAAGAACAACAAAAATTTAGAAACAGAAAAACAACCAGTACTGACAGAAAATTGAATAGTATGGAAGTCTGACAACCAAGGAGTTAAAGAAGAAATATTCATCCAGACTGGTAGGAGGGGCTGAGTAGGGCAGTGGGGCAGAGAGTGCTCATAGCAAAGTGGTGGCTGGTGGACCCCGGGTGTGGAAAGCCGCAATGGGTGGATCCAGCAAGGTGGCAGATTGTGGAGGGGCACGGTGCACAAGGTGGCTGGCAGACCGGGCAGTCCCACATTTGTGTGCAGATAAACCAGGTGAAACTGGGGAGTGAGATAGGCTGCACAACTCAGGGTCCCAGCATGGAAAAATAAAGCCTCAAAATTCCAATTGAAAATACCTGTGGTGGTTGAGGTGCTGGGAGAAACTCCCAGCCTCACAGGAGAGTTCATTGGAGAGACTCACAGGGTACTAGAATGTACACAAACCCACCCACCCAGGAATCAGTACCAGAAGGGCCCAGTTTGCATGGGGGAAGTGGCAGAAGTAACTGAAATCCAGCAGAGAGCAGAGCAAGTGCTATTGTTCCCTCTCTGACCCGTGCCCCACATACTGTATCACAACCCAGCAACTGGGTTGTGCTGCCCTGGTGAAAACCTAAGGCTCTGCCCCTCACTAAGTAACAGGCATGTCAAGGCAAAAAAAAAAAAAAAAAAAGCCCAAACAAAAGAACAGATCAAAGCTACAGAAATAATACAACTAAGCAATGAAGAGATAGCCAATCTATCAGATGCACAGTTCAAAGCACTGGTGATCAGGATGTTCACAGAATTGGTTGATTTTGGTCGCAAATTAGATGAACAAATGAAGGCTACAATAAGTGAAATGAAGGAAAATGTATGGGGAACCAATAGTGATGGGAAGGAAATTGGGACTGAAATCAATGGAGTGGACCAGAAGGAAGAAAGAAACCATCAAACAGAAAAGAAGGAAGAAACAAGAATTCAAAAAAATGGGAGAGGCTTAGGAACCTCCAGGACATCTTTAAATGTTCCAACATCTGAATTATAGGGGTACCAGAAGGAGAAGAGGAAGAGCAAAAGTTATTTGAACAAATAGTAAAGGAGAACTTCCCTAATCTGGCAAAGGAAATAGACTTCCAGGAAGTCCAGGAAGCTCAGAGAGTCCCAAAGAAGTTAGACCCAAGGAGGAACACACCAAGGCACATCATAATTGCATTACCCAAGAGTAAAATGAAGGAAAGAATCCTAGAAGCAGCAAGAGATAGGGAGACAGTTACCTGCAAAGGAGTTCCCATCAGACTGTCAGCTGATGTCTCCAAAAAGAACTTCCAGGCAAGAAGGGGCTGGAAACAAGTATTCCAAGTCATGAAAGTCAAGGATTTACATCCAAGATTGCTCTATCCAGCAAATCTTTCATTTAGAATGGAAGGACAGATAAAGTGCTTCTCAGATAAGGTCAAGTTAAAGGAGTTCATCATCACCAAGCCCTTATTGTATGAAATTTTAAAGGGACCTATGTAAGAAAAAGAAGATAAAAAGCATGTACAGTAAAATGACAGCAAACTCACGATTATTAACAACCACACCAAAAACAAAAACAAGCTAAGCAAACAACTAGAACAGGAAGAGAACCACAGAAATGGAGATCATATGGACGGTTAGCAACAGGGAAGTGGGATGAGGAGAGAGAGGGAAAAGGTACAGAGAATAAGTAGCATAGATGGTAGGTAGAAAATAGACAGGGGGAGGGCAGGATAGTGTGGGAAATGTAGAAGGTAAAGAACTTATGACACATGGACATGAACTAAAACGGGGGAATGTGGGTGGGAGAGAGTGTTCAGGGTGGAGTGGAGTGAAGTGGGAGGAAATAGGACAACTGTAATTGCATAATCAATAAACTATATTTTTAAAAAGCTTTAATTAGATTCAGATCATCATTATTTTTTGCAGGATTACTTGTCCTGTATACTCCATATTGTATGATATCTAAACACATAGTATATGTTATTTTCCAACTTTGAGTGTTGCTTGTGTTGGATGACTGGTTTTAGGTGGTGGCAAATTGAACCTTCTATTGTGAAGGTTTCCTGTTAAATTTTGTTTCATTTTGTTTACTTTCCCTGAACACAACAACGAAAAAAATAAGCTGTGTGGACTTAAATGAAGATCAGCTGCGGCCCCACCTGCAGCTTGCATTTGGCAAGACTGAAATCAAAGGCAGGGGGAGGAGTGAAAAGAAATCATGTATTAATATTTCTACAGGACATAGGCATCAATACTCTAAAAGTGGTGTGATCTGCATTTTTCATGTACATGAAAGAAATTTATATTTAAGGTACCTCTATATGTTATTCATAAATTATATGCACAAATAAAATCAATGACAACTGTTATTATGACTACCTACCATGTACCTCTAGTCTGCCTTCCATTGTTTTCCTATTAATTTTTCTCCAAATGGATTTTTCTCATTCTATCATTTATTTTTCTTAAAAAAATATTTTATTTATTTATTTTTAGAGAGAGGGGAAGGGAGGGAAAAAAAGAGGGAGAGAAAGATCATTGTGAGAGAGAAACGTCAATTGGTTGCCTCTCAGGCCCTATCCAGGGACTGAATCTGCAATGCAGGCATTTGCCCTGACTGGGAATCGAACTGGTGGCCTTATGCTTTTCAGAACAATGCCCAACTAATTGAGTCACACTAGTCAGGGCCCCTCATTTCTTTTACATTTACTTTCTGGAAATTTTCTCTGAATAACTTTCATTTATTAGCTAGGACTATTTTATAGGATAAAATAGTTAGGATAGGAATGTTAGGATAAAAGCTTATTCCTTTCTACTTGTCATTTTCAAAGTAATATCAGTGTTCTAACCTGCAGTGATTTTTGATGGATTCTTCTTAATATTTTGTTTTTGGCTCTCTCTTCCCCTCTTTTGAAAAATATTATGACTCACACATTTTTATAAAAATATTTTCAATGAATTGAAGTTATTGTTTTTAAAATTTTTTAATTCAATTATTGGGGTAATGGTTAATACAATTACATGTGTTCCAAGTGTATAAGTCTATAATACATCATCTGTATATTGTATTGTGTGTTCACTACCTAAAGTCAACTCTCCTTCCATTACCATTTATATCCCCTTTACCCTCTTCTACTTCCCCCATCACATTTTCCTCTGGCAATCACCAGACTGTTGTCTATATCTATGAGTTTCTTTTCTTAATTCTTTCACCTTTTTCATCTAGCCCCACTCCCCTCCCCTCTGACAGCTCTTAATCTATTCTCAGTATTTATGTGTCTGTTTGTATTTTGTTTATTTGTTTATTCTGTTCATTAGATTCCATATATAACTGAAATCACATGGTATTTGTCTTTCTCTGAGTGGCTTATTTTACTGAGCATAATACTCACCGGTCCCATCCATGCTGTTTCAAAAGGTACGATTCCCTTCCATTTTTATGACTAAGTAGTATTCCATTGTGAGGAGTTAATTGTTTTTAAACTCAAAGTATTCCATCTTTGGCCAAGCTGGCTCTTATATCCTTTTGGTATAACCCAATTACAGTTTGGTGGTTTGTCTTTGTCTTTGGTCTCTGCAGAATGTCTAAAGCTCATTGTATAAATTTCTCTACCTGGACCAGAATCTGGCCACTTCTCTAAGGAGCCCTAGTTTCTTTTATTGGAGAATGTGATTTAGCACTGACATTCTGACACTAGCTGTGATCATTGTTTCTAGACGTTTTCAGTAGACAGAGCTAAACTCTTACAGAAAATTTTAAATATACAGAAAAGATGGAGAATAGTATAATAAATCTCTCATGTGCCAACATCCAGTTTTAATGGTTATCAATGTTTGTTTATCTTGTTTTATCTAGTTTCTACACTTTCTATTAAAAGTTCTTGAAAATATATGATACAAAAATGGGCAAGGACAGGAAATAGAACTCCATAAATGGGGAGACACAAGTGATTAGTAAACTTGGAAAGGTGTTCAAATTTCACAATAATTCATTTTCAAATTATAAGAAATAAAGGTCAAAAAAACTGATGTCCCCATTGTGAAATAGGTTATAGGAAAATGGAACTTCCATACAATGCTAAAGGGAATACAAATTGATATAAACTTTCTGAATAGTAATTTAATGAATCACAATAGAAACCTTAAAAATATTTTCTCTTCAGTAAAAAAAATACTCTACAATGCAATGACTTAAATAAGTCAGATTAGAAGGGAGCCTCTGCCACAATACAAGGCATTGTTGTCATGTGCATGGTTAAAGCTGTCACCACTACATCCAACTGCCAGCTGGCAGCAAGGAGAAAAGGAACACTGAGGAGGCATGACCAATGTTGTCAGGATCTGACTTGCAAGTGACACATATCACTTCCACTTATTCTACTGGCAAAAAATATAGTTAGATGGCCACAGCAATCTGCAGGGAAAGCTGGGGAAGGAGATTTGCTGGGCAGCCAAGTGCAAGAAGGAGGAGAAAATAGATTTTTATGGATACTAATTAATCTCTGCCCTACTTTTGGCTCAGCAATTTTCCTTGTAAGAATTTAATTTTTAAAATTATGAGTGTTCTTAAAGATTTACTTGCAAGTGTCCCAGCTTTGTGTATAATTGCAAAATTGGAATCAACACTAATATCTAATAAAATGAAAAACAACAACAAAACATAAAACAATGTCCAAAATAGTGGATTATTTAAAAAGATTTTATCTATTATTTAAATATTTATATAAAATAAGTATTATAATTGTATATTAATTTGACAGAATATTCTAAATATTGATATTTGGTAACTTCACTATCCATGGGCACATTACTCCACCCCTGTTTCTGGGTGTCACTCCCATGAGAGAAGCTCAGGCAGAACTTAGAAGAGAGCAGTTTAAAAATTACCATGTGAGAAATTATAGACTCTGTATTTTATGAATTTATTGAAAATAATATAGGGAATATTTATAAATTTTAATGTAATTTTTTGTAAACCTCAAGGTGGTATTTGTGGGATAAGGAGATTTTCATGGAGGTGTTATTGGTATGGAAATCAGATATCAATGCAACATTTGTGCTTGGATTTGTCCAGTACGCAGAGGGAAAATTTCTCAGAGTGAGACTTGTAATGAGAATGTGCCAAACCTGAATGCTACATGTACAACACACAGCCATTGTTTTGCATAATCTGCATGAACTCTCCAGCAAAGGTAATAATTTGAACCTCTCCATTGAAAGGGCATGTTATGTTTTTGGCAAAAATAGAGCAAGAAAAAATAAAATTATAATAAGAATAAGTTATAGAAAAAGAAACATTTTTAACATAGCCATAACACTGCAATTTCAATAGCCATTCTGCCTCCTGTGCAATATAAATCATGTATTAGACTTTCAGCCTCCACAATAAATCCATTATGATCATCACAAGTTTAGAATATATAAAAATACCAGCGCCATAATTTTGCATTAGAGGCATAATACTTTGGTTCAGCTCTCATGACTGTGTTGTTCTGAGAGAGCGCCTTTAGAAAATCACCAGAACAAATCAACAGTGTTGTTTAATAGAAAACTTTATGAAGGTATAACATATTGTTTTAGGGAATAATACTGTTTCCAGACTTTCAATTATGAATGGCCCAACTTGTCTAAAATCATCTTCCCTTAATATTTCCTTTCATCAATTTCATTTTCCTTGTTTCTATCCTTTAGGGTTAACATATCAGCATCATCTCTGATTTGTTTCAGCATTAAGACTTTACAATTTGCAAGGCACTGGCTAGGAAATGGAAGGGATACAAAAACAAAATTGCATTTCTGCCCTCAAGGGGTTTGTAATGTGGTTACAGAACAAGTGCTAAAATGTAAGTAACCAATGCTTTTAGGAATAAGGTGACTATTACACTTAGAAATTATTCATCAAAATTTTTCTAGTTTATTATATATTTGTAATTTTAGCATAAATGTTGAGAACTTATTTGTGTCATAATGTAAAGGCATGTTCTTCTTCATTACTCTCTAGAAAAAACATCACAAATTATTTATTACATTTGAAAATAAAATGTATGACAGTTGACTAAAAAGTTAAGTTAATGACTTTTTGAATTGAATCAAAGCTATATTTCAAAAAAGCTTTGGTC
The DNA here is from genome assembly GCA_039655065.1 of Glossophaga mutica. Taxonomy (NCBI): domain Eukaryota; kingdom Metazoa; phylum Chordata; class Mammalia; order Chiroptera; family Phyllostomidae; genus Glossophaga; species Glossophaga mutica. The sequence continues at coordinate 120,217,211 of CM077303.1, read as the reverse complement.
CATTCATTTACTGATGGGCATCTAGGTTGCTTCCAACACTTGGCTATTGTAAATTGTGCTGCTATAAACATAGGGATGCATAGGTTCTTTTGGATTGGTGTTTTTACACAATGGAATTCTATGCAGCAGAAAGAAAGAAGGAGCTCATACCCTATGCAACAGCATGGATGGAACTTGAGAGCATCATGCTAAGCGAAGTAAGCCAGGCAGTGAAAGATAAATACCATATGATCTCACCTTAAACAGGAAGCTAATCAACAAAACAAACAAACAAGCATAATATAACCAAAGACATGGAAATTGGGAGCAGGCTGAAAGTCACCAGAGGGGAGAGGGGAGGGAATTTCAGGGGAAAAGGGGAAGGATTTACAGGAACAAGTATAAAGGACACATGGACAAAAACTATGGGGGGGGGTGGAAATGGGAGGGAGGTGGGGAGGGCTGGGGTGGTGGGTTTGGGTGAGAATAAAAGACAGAAAACTGTACAAGATCAACAATTAAAATAAAAATTAAAAAAAAGGAAAAAAGCTTTGGGAAACACTAACTTTTGTCTCTTTAGTTATTTTGATTGAGCATCTACAACAATCATTGCACTTTAATACTCAAAATTGACAGTTATTTTCTCATGTCACATAGCAGGAGAAATATAGAGATTACCCTATTTTTTGGACTAGATATACTCCCCCCCTGCAAATTTGGGAGCAATAATGGTTGTTAATGTTGCTGTTGAGTTCTGTTTACATTTACATTGCTGAAATACTGTGTTATTTATGTTATTAAATATTTTACTACATTTTTTGCTTCAAACATTTTTTTCCTATTTTCCTCTAAAACCTCAGTGTGTCTTATGGTCTGAAAAATACAGTATTTCTCAATACCTTCTGTAGAAGGCAAACTTTATAAACCCACTAATGTCAAAGAGCAAGGCTGATGAAGTTTGGACAGCAGGTAAGTAGGAAGTTTTGCTGCCCTCTTCTTGTATGTTACTTTCCCCTCATCATTGTATCGTGTTGGAGAAGGTCATCCAGAGGCTGTGACCACTGGTTGACCTGAAAGCTGAACACAGGCAATTGGAGGCTTCTTACCACCCTCTATGTTGGTGGAATGTAAGTTTTTCCAACTCTTCCTATTCTAGTGTGGTCTAGTTCAAGCACAGACTTGAGAGAGTAATGTATTACTCTCCTGAACCTGAATAAGGCCTGAACCTGGAAAGGCCTCTATATAAACTCAAGATTCCAGTGGTTGGCTCTGAAGATCTCTTTGTTTTGTGAATGCACAAGACAAGCCTCTTATGTTAAGTTCCTTTGCTGATTAAATATGCCACCTACCAAGTGGCCTGCCTCTTTGTTCTCTGATTGCTGTCTATGTATCTGGACTAATTTCCTATTTCACCTGGGAAGCTCCTGAGAATACGAACCAATAATTGGCAAGCCAGCAAGGAGAATTGGCCTCTTTTTTCAGACTCTCCTTGCCTTTACTGGGTCCAATTTCAAATTTCACTGGGGCAAGTTGCAAGGTTGTAAACCAACATTTGGTAAGACAGTTATTTTTTTTTGTTTGTTCCATTTTCTTAATTGAAGTATTCAGATAGATATCCTAAAGAAGTATAATATTGGAAGGTGGGATTTTTTACATTAATTCATTGAATCTGCTCCTATGTTCCACAGAAAAGTGATGAAGTCTTATTTTAAGACCCATTCTCATCTTCATTCCCAATTTTATCTCCTCTCACTGTCTTCTGCCTGCTGTCCCTATATCAAGTACTCCCCTTTCTCTTGTCTTCATGTCTCCTTGGGGAGAATACCACCCTCTCTGTGTAATGGAAGAATCGTAAGGGAGCTCTGGCCCCAGAGCCATTCATGCCTCCTATCAGCTCTCCTGTCACAGGTTTCAGTAGGTAAGCGCTTTACTTCCGGTTGCAGTCTCTTAGCCTGCAGGCACAGGAGGGGTTCTGTTTTCTGGAGCAGCAGTTGGGTTGGTGGATGTTTGGAATTTGCTTCAGGCTCTCTACCAACAGTGAGGTTGATTTCTTCTTGAATTTACCTAAGCACAAACACACCTTACCTATTCTTAGTTTTCTTCTAAAAACCTGTTTATTCCTGGTTGAATGAAGGTGAAGTGATTAGCCAAAGGTCATACATGCATGACCCATGGACATGGACAATGGTGTGGGGATAGCCTGAGGAGTGGGAGGGCTGGATGGAAGAGGCTAAAGGGGGAAAATTGGGACAATTAATAGCATAAATAATAAAAACAATAACAACAAAGACATAAAACCCAGTCTATTCCCAACATGAAAAATTTAGATTCTTCCTCTTACAATTACTCCAATGCAAAGCTTTAGTAAATAGTAAGTAGGGTTAAAGTAATTAAACAAGGAGGCCATGAGACCAAGGTGCCTCTAATGCCTTGGCAGCCTATGTGAACAAACCAAAACCTAAGCCACAGTCAATTCCTATAAACACCTCAGGGTTGAGAAATTTCAACTTAAGGACAACCAATAACAACCAACTAAGCTTTACCAAATAAGGCAACTGCTTAAACTATAGCCCATCAAATAATTTCCCTGGTTTGGTCTGCCTCTGCTGTGTAGAAGTCTTTCATCTACCTCCTGTTGGTGGAGCACCCCTAGCCACTTTCAGTTTGATGCTGCCTGATTTAAATTGATGTATGCTCAAATGAGCTCTTCAAAATTTTGATGTACCTCAGTTTATTTTTAAACAGTAGTGTGTTACTAGTATTAATAATGTGCTATAATTACTGTGCTAAGGGAACAAGCCCCTGGAAAGCAGAGATGATATATTATTTATATAGTTATTTAATAATGCTTTATTGAGTCAGACACAATACCAATGCTTTAAGCCTGTGTGCAATATTCCTCCTGATAGTAAATGATAAATTCCAGGTCATCTCACCTGCAAAATTAACCTCATGCAATATCTACAGGATATTCCCAAGACAGGAATTTTAGGAGCCGAGACTCTTTCTTCATATCAAGTCTAATTTGCCATTCTATCCAGTTAATTTTTCAACCTCTTTCTTGTATGATAAGACCTAAAGTATAAATTCTAAACTTTGTAGCACTTGAATATAAGGCACTTTACATTTAACCCTTGCTTATCTACTTTGTGACCTCCTTTGTAGCCACTCCTTACTTGTGGTTGTGAAAATGCAGCACTCAGGATTCCTCTTGCAGGAAGCACAATTGACTGATGGCCCCAGATGTTGCCTGTATGGATCCACTCTTGTGTTCACATAAAAAGGTCACATTTCCTGCAGGCTTATCTCAGCCAAAGTCTTTGGAGGATGATCAAAATTTGGCAAATTCTTCATCTTTTCAAGATGCAAATTCCGTTCACAAACTACAAATACTAGTGCCATTTCCTTGTAATCAAAAATACTTTATTCTGTATTTTTTGGTATGTCTCAGGGATCCTGGCACAATAGTAAAACATAGTACTTTACAAATTCTTGTCTATTGAGTCTGTTAAAGGTAGCACTGTAGAAATAAATATGTGTCTTAGTTTTTAGTAAGATCATTACCTGTATTTATTTTATAGGAAAACTATTTCCCAAGTGAAAAGCAAGTAAGCTTTTCTTGTATGCTTGAGCCCAATAGAGAATTTTCAACTTTTCAAAATAACAGTAACACTTAATATCATGAGTAAGCATGCTCTTAAATATTTTCATGTCATTTTCAATAATGGCATTGAATTCCATAGCTAGGTTATTCTCTAAATTATTTAAATTGGATGTTTAGATTGTTTCTAATGTTTTGATATTAGAGACAATAATAAAATGAACATCTTTTACAAAGTGTTTACTTATGTTTATTAGTATTGCTATAGGTTTCTTGGGCTTTCTTGCTACCATATTCTCTTGTTTTTCCTCTTCCCTCTCTGATGATTCCTTTTACCTTAATTATGCTGACCTCTCTTCACCTACCTGACACTGTTCACATTCCTAAACTCTCATACCTGGGTGTGCTTTTCTGCTCATTTTTTATATTCTCAGTATGTGGTCTCATCCAGGACTTCAATTATCATCTTATTTGCTAAATTCATTACTTTGGGCAAATACCCTCCTGAACCATGGATGCTCATATCTAACTATGAATATTTAGGTTGTTCAGTTGTAAGCAACAGATGCTAAATATGGCTAACTTGATCAAACGAAACATTGTTGCCAGAATATTAGGTGTTGCGGAATTTGGTCAAAGTACAATGGTAGGAACCAGGCAAGGATTCAGAAGAGAAACCACTAAAATTAACTTAGAGCAAGAACTCTACTTATATTTAAATGTCTCTGCTCAAGATTAACATTCTGGTAAGATAGCATCCAATTGTCCTAGCTAGGCTTACATTTCTTCTCTCTAACCAGGGGGACAGGATTCTGATGACAGTCCTAGCACTGATTTTGTTTAATGATGAAGACACAAGTCTTTGAAGGGAAAAACCTGGCTGTTATAAAAAAGGCAAAATTGGTGTTAGGTTGGTAAAAACAGCAAAACAAAGCTAACCTCCCCACCTCCCCCATTTGTCACCTTTTCTTTTAAGCATTTAAAATTCCATTTTTCTTAAAAGCAAAGCCTTCATTTTCTCTTACGAACCCTCTCCTTTTCTCGGGTCCTATATTCAGTGTATTTTCTAGGATCCTATATTCAGTGAAGTGTATTACTATCCACCCAGAAACTCATGCCAGAAACCTGGAGGCTCTTCCTGATTGCTCCTTTTTGTTACCTTTCACTTCTTGATCAATTATTAATTTTGTTATCCCCATGATCCAAATATCTCCCTAGTCCATCCAGGTCTCTCATTTCCACTGCTACCACCCTAGGGAGACCAAGTGAACATCATCTTGCCTCAACAACTGAAATGCCTTCAAAGTGGTATTTTCTGATATTTCATAACTGCACTGACATTAGAGTAACTTTAAAAAATGAAAACCCAATCACACTAGATAGTTTCCACGGAAGTGTATTAATTTTTTAAATTGCAGTGTGTATAGGTTTATAAGTCCCCATAATCTTGCCCTATGAATTATTAAAAAAAAAACAACACTTTTCTCAAGTAGATAAGCAAAATATTCTGTCTTAATTTTAATAAATATTTCTTTTAATTTGTTTCATAGGAAGTTGTTTTAATAGAAATTTGTTTTAATAGAAATTTCTCTGATGAATAGTGATGTTGAGCATCTTTTCATATGTCTATTGGCCATCTGAAATTGTGCCAGCTGTATGTCCTCTTTGGAGAAGTATCTATTCAGGACCTCTGCCCACTTTTTAATTGGAATGTTTGTTTTTTGGTTTTTTTTTTTGGTGTTTAATTATCTGAGTGCTTTATAAATTTTGGATATTAATCCCTTTTTGAATGTATCATTGTTGAACATCTTCCATTCAGTAGATTATCTTCATTTTGTTGATTTTGTTGATGGTTTTCCATTTTGTGCAAAATCTTTTTAGGTTTATGTAGTTTAATTTGCTTATTTATTTTTGTTTCCTTTGCCTGAGGATATATATCAGAAAAAAATATTGCTAAGAGAAATGTTTGAGATTTTAATGGCTGTTTTCTTCTAGGAGCTTTCTGGTTTCTGTATTCTGTTTTGTTTTGTTCAAAGGACTGTTAGGTTTTTTTTAGTGGACAAGTTATCTTGCCTAGATACAAAAACTGTGACCTTTGTCTACTCTGTGATATGTAGAATCTGCTATCTCATCCTGTTCTTAGGTGTTTTATAGTTTGGCCCCTGGAGAGTCTCTTTTATGTTTATATGGTCTGGTTCCTCCCTACTTCAACTTTGCCTCAGAGTAGCTGCATAAAAATTAGGTTATTCATTCTACACATACTTACTTATTGAAAGCCTACTGTGTGCTAGGTACCTGGAACACATTAATAAACAAGAAAGAAAAAAGAGGAAAAATATCCTGCCTTTGTGGTACTTAAGCTGTAGCTGGGGGAGACAGGCAATTAAGTAATAAATGTAATATATATGTTAAAGTAAAATATGTAAGAAGATATATATGGTTCAATAAAATGTGCAGGGTAAAGATATCTGGGATATGTGAGATGGTGTGAGTTGCAATTGTAAACACTGTTGGTATCAGCCTTCTGCCCAAATCTTCAATTGCCCAATAAAGTTTAGCATTCGTCTACGGAGGCCCACATGATCTGGTCTTTATAGTTTCTCTGACCTCATCTCATGATACCATCTTTCTCTTCAATCTGACCACACTGGTCTTCTTGCAATTTCTAGGACAGTCTAGGTATGCGTCTACCTCCTGCTGGAGCAAGCTTCTCCCAGATATCCACTCAACTGATTCCTTATCATGTTTGTATTCTCAAGTGTCACTTTCCCAGTGAGGCTGTTTACAACCACTTTATTTTACATTTCTGTTTTATCTCCTATTACTTTTCTTCCATCTCTCTAATTAGATTATTTCTTCTCATTTGCATGTATATGTAATACGTCTTGTATTTATTTGTTTATTGTTTGTGTCTCCTTACTGGAATGTAAGCTCCACGAAGACAGTGAATGATAAAAGAGGAAGAGTGAAACTGGATCAAAATGAACTAGAAAGGTGGTTGCAAGTGGGGCTAGTATTTGCACAACTCGAGACCTATAGGATAAAGTCATTTTAAATAGTATCCTTAAATTCATGTTAATTTGATTACTTCCTGTGGCCATGAAAAACTCTTGTTTAGCATGTAATAACTGTAAATAGCCTGGGTAACTTAGGCAATCTAGATGTCTTCTTACTTTGGTGTGCTGCATCTTAGAAGCCAGCTTGTTGTGATTTGCTAAGAGATCATAAAATACATTAAAAGTCTAGGAAGAGTTTTTCTTGACCTCATGACTGTAGAAGTGAAATTGTACCAGCTATTAATTTCTCTCCCATATGAAGAATACTGACATTGGAATTTTATTTATACTTGCACATGTTGATTTTACCATTTTTTCCTAATTATGGAATTCTGGTTTTGAAATTCATCAGAGTAAAGCTAGAAATTCACACACTATAGAATCTCAGTTATGATTGCTACTTTCTCTCACAAAGTAGGATTACTACTAATATTGAAGTTACATTTATCATTTAGGCTTATACCTGCCCATGTTGTTTTTACCACTTTCCTGCTAACCATGGAATTTTGGTTTTGGAATTTATCATAGTGGAAAGAGGGATGTTCGCACACTCTGCAGTATCTCAGTTGTAATCAGCTGAGCACTGCTACAAACCAAAAGTTGAGAACCGATGCTGTATGCTGAATTTTATTTCTTTTATCTCCTGTAGATAAGATTAGGTTGTTATGAAGAACTTGCAGGTCTTCCTTCTGAGCCTGAAATACAATAGATTGTTGTATCATAAACATGATAAATGCAAATGCAAAATACAGGCTTGCATAATTTGATGTTGTACTTATGAAGTTTTAGAGTATATTAAAATTCTACCATTCGTGTAGACTGTATTTTAAACATTATAAAGATATGTAGATCATATATTGTCTATTTCCTTGGCTTATGACTTAGTTGGTCTATCTTGTAAATTAGGAATTTTAAAGGTGTTGCTTAGGAACTATATGTTATTCTCACAATTTCCCCTTTACTTGCCATCTTCCTAATGACTTTGTTTCTTATGTTGTAGGTCCCTGGATCTTTCTAAATTAAAACTATTAATCCAAGTTTCTAAGTTCTCTGAGAACTTGATTAATATGACATATATCATTTTGGTGTTCCAGCTCTTTTATAATAACATATCAGTGTGATGCTTAGTGCATTCCCTATATTGCTCGTCTCAAAATGACTACTTCTTTGAATTAAATTACTTGGCAATACACTTGCTTGAATTTTCATTATTTTCCATCTGGGTGGACCAATTAAAAAAGGTAAATTTGTATTTTAGCTTCTATAATGAATGTTAACAAGTCTGGGCACGATAACAGATAAGAAAAGGGGAATCTCTGAATTCAATTGAGTATGATTTATACCGATGTTCAAATTGAACCTAAACATCAGTATTAATAAGGCTTAGTCTTTCTAAAGCTGAGTTTTTGTGTCTGTCTTTGTATTGTAACTTAAAAACACAGCGGAGGACAGGAAATCCTTATTAGCATTACTATATTGTATCATTAGAAGTTTATATATCTCAGAGAAAGAGCTTTACAGTCAAAAGCTTGGTATTTGTAAAAGATGGCATTTATCATTCATGTGTTCAACAAATATTTATTAAAATCTTATTGTTACCGGAAGGGGACCAGGCGCAGAGTGAGTCTGCCTTGGGCCAGCCAGTAGTGTGTGTGTTCTTCACTTCATGCAGGAAAGATTTTTACAACATGAGTCCAGGTGATTTTTAGAGTATCTTTGTTAAAGCTGGGGACAGAGAAAAAAGAAGGGTTTAGGACAGAAGAAGCAACAAGAGAGAAACTAGGTGGGGCTGCTTTGTTTCTCTAGAAACATTATGGGAAAGAACTGAGCCAAGGTGGGGCTACTGTTAGCTCACTGGAAAGTCAGAGAAAAGGGGGCCTTGCATTTTTGTATACCAACAATGAAACAGAAGAGGCAGAAATCAAGAAAAAAAAATCCCATTTGATATAGCAAAAAGAAAAATAAAATACCTAGGAATAAACCTAACCAAGGAGGTAAAAGACCTGTATGCAGAAAACTACACAACATGGAAGAAAGAAATCAAGGAAGACACAAACAAATGGAAGCATATACCGTGTTCATGGATCGGGAGAATTAATATCATCAAAATGTCCATACTACCCAAAGCAATTTACAGATTCAATGCAATACCTATTAAAGTACCAATGGCATGTTTCACAGACATAGAACAAACACTTCAAAAATTTATATGGAACCATAAATGACCCAGAATAGCTGCAGCAATTTTGAGGAAGAAGAGCAAAGTAGGAGGGATCAGAATACCTGATACCAAACTGTATTACAGGGCCACTGTAATCAAAACAGCCTGGTACTGGCATAAAAACAGGCACATTGGACCAGTGGAACAGGACAGAGAGCCCAGAAATAAACCCAAGTCTCTACAGTCAATTAATATTCAACAAAGGGGGTAACAACATAAAATGGGGCAAAAATAGTCTCTTCAACAAGTGGTGCTGGGAGAACTGGTCAGCTACATGCAAAACAATGAAACATGAGCACCGACTTACACCGTACACAAAAATAAATTCAAGGTGGATAAAAGATTTAAATATAAGCCATGACACCATTAAAATCCTAGAGGATAACATAGGCAGGAAAATCTCAAATATTTCACACAGCAACATTTTTGCTGATATGTCCCCTAAAGCAAGGGACATAAAGGAAAGAATAAACAAATGGGATCTCATCAAAATGAAAATCTTCTGCACAGCTAAAGAAAACAGTATTAAAATAAAAAGAGAACCAACTGTATGGGAAAACATATTTGACAATGATACCTCAGATAAGGAATTAATCTCCAAAATATATAAAGAACTCACACGACTCCACTCTAAGAAGACAAGCAACCCAATTAAAAAATGGGCAAAGGACTTGAACAGATACTTCTTCAAGGAGGACGTACAGAGGATCCAGAGACACATGAAGAGATGCTTGATATCGCTAGCTATCAGAGAGATGCAAATTAAAACCACAATGAGATACCACTTGACACCAATCAGAATGGCCATCATCAACAAGGCAACAAACAGCAAGCGTTGGAGAGGTTGTGGAGAAAAGGGGACCCTAGTGCACTGTTGGTGGGATTGCAGACTGGTAAAACCACTATGGAAAACAGTATGGAATTTTCTAAGAAAACTAAAAATGGATCTACCTTTTGACCCAGCAATTCCAATGCTTGGATTATATCCTAAGAACCCTGAAACACCAATCCAAAAGAACCTATGCACCCCAATGTTCATAGCAGCACAATTTACAATAGCCAAGTGCTGGAAGCAACCTAGATGCCCATCAGTGAATGAATGGATCAAAAATCTATGGTACATTTACACAATGGAATTCTATGCAGCAGAAAGAAAGAAGGAGCTCCTATCCTTTGCAACAGCATAGATGGAACTTGAGAGCATCATGCTAAGCAAAATAAGCCAGGCAGTGAAAGACAAATACCATATGATCTCACCTTTAACAGGAATCTAATCAGCAAAACAAACAAACAAAATATAACCAAAGACACTGAAATTGGGAACAGGCTGACAGTGACCAGAGGGGAGAGGGGAGGGAATTTCAGGGGAAAAAGGGAAGGGTTTACAGGAACAAGTGTAAAGGACTCATGGACAAAAACTACGCAGGGGGGGAATGGGAGGGAGGAGGGGAGGGCTGGGGTGGTGGGCTGGGGTGGGAGTAAAAGACAGAAAACTGTACAAGATCAACAATTAAAATTAAAAAATCAAAAAAAAAAAAAAGAAAAGGGGGCCTTGGAGACAAGTTCTGGGGGTTAGCTCGGAGTCAAGCTGCCACTGCCCATTGCTCCCCTGGTTGGGAGTCTTGTGTGGACCCTTCGAATCTAGGAGGAAAAAAAATTACTTGAAAGGGAGATTCGAGTGTGCATGCTCCAACAAGGGCATGCACTGGCTTCTTTCTCTAGAGGGGTTTTATCTGCTTTCCAAAGGTAAGGATTTTAGGGAAGGTCTTCATGGAGGCCTCAGCAGAATATTCATCAGCTTTCCCAGGTGTGCCCTTTTGGGGTTATGCTCTTCACTGATTGGCTGGCACCAGGGCAGTGGGGCATTCATCACTGCAACTGGCCCTGGCCTCGAAGGCCTGGTTTTGCTGCTTTTCTGGGCCTGGAGTTAAAAATACAACTGAGGCCTAGATGTTATCTTGTTGTGGACCATTCAGCCTGGTTTCAGGAGTTGTAACCCTCACCCCATGGTGGGCTGTGTAAGAGGCCAAGAGACCCACTTCATCTGGGTCTGTTCTGTCACAAGGATGTGACCTACTAAGGAGACAAAGCTTGTTTCCCTGGCAGGAGCACTGCTTCTGCCTTACCCATCTCTGGCCCCATAGCTTGGTTGGCAGTCAATGACGGGTAAGACTCCTCATGGGAGGGGCAACCTAAGCCAGACACAACCACTTGGGAGGCCTCATGGAAGGACTCGGGGGGTTGCAGCAAAGAGAATGTGATGGACCCTCACCCCCCGGCTATTCTGACATAGCCCGAGTCCTCATTTCCATCTGGGAGATGTCTCCTGCTTCCTAATTGCCTTAAAGCCTGAAACTGTGGGGGTGAGCGGTGCAGCCCTGTGCTGGCCAGGACAGCTCCTAAAGCCCTGTGAAACCTGCTTTGCTAAAAGTGCTCTTCCTTAGGTGATAAGTGTCCCAGGAGGAAATGAGTATATCTCCCAAAGTTTGGCAACCCCCTTTCCTGACAAACACTGGCTCCGATTAAGCCCTCAGATTTCTTTGACATGTTAAACCTGTATTCCGGTGTATTTGAGCCCAATAAAAGCCTAGTGAGGAAGGGGCTCTGGGTCATTCTCCTCTGAGAGTTTGACCCCTTTCCTCCCCAAGCACAAGATGTCTTGGTAGTTTTTATTTTCATCCGTGATGGAGGGATGGGGCTCTGTGGTCGGAGCCCCCCCACATCTGGCACCCAGGACAGGGTCCCCCAAATTATCTCTAGGGAGGAAAGGTCAGGGGAGGGTCCACACCTTGCCTGCTAGGTATCTGGGCTTTCTGCCCTGGTGACCTTGTATCTATCTGTCTTAGTCTCCCCATTCCACTTGCCAAGGAATTTTCCTAGCTTCTTAATATTCTGCCTCATTATGATATGGTAACTAATGATCTAGGCACTGATAATACAAGGAGTCTTGGCTATCATGGAACTAATAGGTGAAGACAATGAAGGAATGAAGACAATGAAGACAATGAAGGAACATACAAATATAAGGTCCTGTTAAAAACACTAGGAAATAGTACATAGAGTGACTGGAACAACTTCAAAGGACTGCCAGGAAATGCTTCTTGAGAAAATGGCATTAGAGCTGAGACTAAAAATTAAAGAAAACAAGGGGTGCAAAATCCCAAAATAATAGTGATATGGCTAGATTAAAAGCGTGCATGGTGCAGAATCACTTTGGAGAGGTAAGCAAGAGCCAGATCATGAATGCCCTTGTGTCTTTTCTTCTAATTGTAATTGAAAGCCACTACAGGGTTTTAAGTAGAGTAGAAAGAGAATCTGATGAATTCTAAAAGATCACTCTGGCTTCAGTATAGAACACAGAAAGGGGAGTAGTGAGAGGATTCATTTCTCTGCATCAGCAGGGGAAAACAGACTGTAGCATAGGCAAGAAGGAGGATCACCACACCTCTTTACATACTGGAAAATCTGGAAATGCTGATTCTGCCAGGAGTTGTTGCTACTTTGGACCATATTGGCTTTTGCTAAACACATATTCATAAACCCACACACATTAGATTGGATGAATGTCTAGAATTCGTATTCATGTGACTCTTTTTGATGACTTCACTCATTTTTCTAGTCTCTTGTCTGCCATGTCCTTTGGAGGTTTCTTATTTCCCTATATCTCATCTAAATCAGAAAACATTTCCCTCATGAAGGATTTCTCTTTCCTTAAACCTCCTGTCAAAGTCTATTGTGTAGATTAAATCCTCTAAATGAGAACAGGTAAAGGTGGAAATGAAAAAAACTACAGTAATGTATGAAGTCAAATAATAATGAACCATTAAAGAAAAACTAGAGCTTCATTGTAAAAATAGATTTTATTAAACTGGTAAACATTTATTCAGGCACTTTTATAATAGGGAAAAAGAGATGTCAGTCTAACACTGGGCAGTTCTGAGTACAATAAGGACAAGTTGGGATTTAGAGCCAAGGATCAGGGTGGAAGGCTGGTATGGTAAATTACTAAGAGGAAATATCAGGCATAAAGGAGGATTCTGGCTAAACCAACTTGACAAGAGTATTTCTGAGAGCAGACCAGGGTGTTCAAATAAAGTCTTTGTCAACCGGGAAGAAATAATCACACCTATATTGCTACCTTTGTACTAGTAACATGAATAAGAAGGATTACACTTGTGTAGACTGCAGGGTCCAGGAAAAAAAAATCATACTATGATTTTTATTCAGAGGCAATACTATTAAGAGGATGTTAAGGGCAGTCCTAAGGGAAAAAGAAAATGTTATAGAAAAGCCACGTGCATTTTTTGAAGAATGCATAAGAAGCAACAAACCAGCTAAACCTTCAATACCTTAATGACCTGGGAAGGAATAGATAAGATTACCAAACCACTAAAGACTTCATTTTATTTTAGAAAAATGAATTATGGTGCCTGCTGCATTCATAACTCTTGCACAACTCTATCCATGTCCTTCATATCCATACCTCAGCATATATGAAAACAATGAGATTGAACAGCCATATTTTATATTATATGACCTTAACCCTCTGGCTACAGGTATGAGATTAGGAGCACTTGATCTAACGGCAGCTAATGTGTAGTTCTGTCTGTGACCTATGACATGCATAACAGCATGAAATGATGATCTGGACTGGTGATTTCCAACCTTTTTCATCTCATGGCACACATAAACTAATTACTAAAATTCTGCAGCACACCAAAAATATAACTCTTTGCCCATCTGACAAAAAAAAAATAGGTATAATTTTGATTCATTCACACTGGATGGCTGTTGTTGTGTTGGCTGTTATCATTTTTTTATTTGACAATCTAAGGATAAATAGGTCAGTGCCCCTGACTAAATAGTCAGGTATTGCATGCTTTAAAAATTCTTGTAGCACACTGGTTGAAAAATGTTGATTTGGGACAATTACACACAGTACAATTTACGTGAGTTGAGAAAAGAGAAAATCAGGCAGTTAATAGTGGGTTTGAAGCCAAAGATGCATTGACAAGAAGCCCTAGAGATATATTTGGAGCCATGCATGAGGGATCAGGTTTAGATTTAAGAAGGAGCAGGACAATCTGAGTTATAAGTAGGAGCTATCTGGAGAAGAAAAGTTCTAGAATGCAGAAACAGAAAATTAGGTTATTTGGTTTAGTAGATTAAAGATGGCTGCAAATTCTTGGACACTGTCTTATCTTTTTTTTTAAATATATATTTTATTGATTATGCTATTACAGTTGTCCCATTTCTCCCCCATCATTCCTCTCCACCCTACACACCCTCTCCCACCCACATTCCCCCCTTTAGTTCATGTCCATGGGTCATAAGTTTTCTAGCTTCTACATTTCCCATACTATTCTTGCCCTCTCCCTGTCTATTTTTTTTCCCATTATCTATGCTACTCATTCTCTGTACCTTCCCCCCCGTCTCCTCCTCCCACGCCCCTGTTGCTAACCCTCCATATGATCTCCATTTCTGTGGTTCTGTTCCTGTTCTAGCTGTTTGCTAGGTTTGCTTTTGTTTTAGGTGTGGTTCTTGATAGCTATGAGTTTGTTGTCTTTTCACTGTCATAGTTTTATCTTCTTTTTCTTAAATAAGTCCCTTTAACATTTCATATAATAAGAGCTTGGTGATGATGAACTCCTTGAACTTGACCTTATCTGAGAAGCGCTTTATCTGCCCTTCCATTCTAAATGACAGCTTTGCTGGATAGAGCAATTTTGGATGTAGGTCCCTGCTTTTCAAGATTTCAAATATTTCTTTCCAGCCCCTTCTTGCCTGTAAGGTCTCTTTTGAGAAATCAGCTGACAGTCTGATGGGAACTCCCTTGTAGGTGACTGTCTTATCTTGACCAATGCAATACAATGGAAGTGACCCTATGCCAGTTTGGAACCTCAAGAGATTGTTAGCATCCAATTCTAGTCTCTTCAAATACTCTAGGAAATCAGCAACATACTATGGTGCCAGGAAGGCTCATGGAAAGGCCTATGTGGAGAGGTAAGGCCCCTGACTTTAGGTCCCAGGCCCCTTGAGAGCCTGGAATGAGCTCTCAGCCAGTGGCAGCACCCATTTGCCAAGCAAAGGGAATAAGCCATCACAGAGGTGGACCTTCCAGGTGCAGTTGAGCTGCTATAACTGACACTCCACACAACAGGACATAGCCACTCCCATCCAGTCCTGCCCAAACTGTGGGTTTATAAGCAAAGTAAATGACTATTCTTGGTGTTTTAATTTTTTATTACTTTTAATTGTGGTGAAACATGTAACATAAAATTTATCTTGTAAAACACGTAACATAAAATTTATCTTAACCATTTTTAAGTGTTGTGTAACCACAGTCACCATTCAGCTTCAGAACTCTTTTCATCTTGCAAAACTTCCATATGTGCTGAATAATGACTCCCCATTCCTCCCTCCCCCTTACCCTGGCAATCACCATGCTACTTTATGTTTCTATGAATTTGACTATTCTAGGTACCTCATATGAGTGGAATCATATAGTATTTATCTTTTTGTGATTGGCTTATTTTACTTAGCACAATGCCCTCAGAGTTTATCCATGTTGTAGTACATGTCAAAATTTCCTTCCTTTTTATGGCTGAATAATATTTCATTGCATGTTTACACCGTATTTTAGTTTTTCATTTATCGGTTGATGGACACTTGGATTGCTTCCACTTTTGGTTATTGTGTATAATGCTGCTTTGAATGTGGATGTACAAATATCTGCTTGAGCCCCTGCTTTCAATTATTTTGGATACTCAAAAGTGGAATTTTTCACTGCCATGTGTTACTGAAAAGTGAAAATCAATTAAACTAAGGAGTACTATTCTATTTGTTATGGGTGTACCAAACTATACTATACTGCCAAACTATAAATATTGTCAAAAATAAGCAATTCCTTTAGCATAGGACACATAGCAAACAGATAACTAAATATACAAATATAAATTTTCCAAATAAAATATTTGACAAATATTTTTACTGGATATTACAATCTCATGTTCCACAAATTAAAGTTCTTAGGCAGCAAGTGTGGTCACAATGAGACAACTTTTAAAAAAATCATTGAAAATTCAGTGAATTCCTATAAGTGCAGATGTTCCAGAGCTTTGTAATATTATTGTAAATACGTGTTCATGAATTCGTTTATTTTCAGGTCATGATCACTTTAAAAACACACTTTATTTTGTCTCTGACTTCTATGAGTCTTTTGATTTTTATGTGATTCTCTTAAGTTTCACAGGTTAGCAGATCTATTGATTTTTAAATACTAACTTTAAGCCCCCATTCCAGGGGTGTCAAACTCATTTTCACAGGGGCCACATTAGCCTTGCAGTTGCCTTCAAAGGGCCGAATGTAATTTTAGGACTGTATAAATGTAACTACTCCTTAACTAGGGGCAAGGATCTAGGCACTGCTGCCAGGTAGAAACAAGGTGTTGGGCTGGATAAAACAAAGCGGAGGGCTCAATTCAGCCCACAGGCCTTGTGTTTGCCACCTGTGCCCTATTCTATACAGTGTCTCATCAAGAGTAAAGTCTACTACCTTCCATTTGCCTATATCTCGACCTTGATAGACTCTGAAAGGGGAAATGAAGGGCATTGAATAACTAGAAGACAGAGAAGATCTCAAGTTATAAGAAAGAAAATTGTCATACCTAATTATTCTCTGAAGATTTGAGTTGAATATGAGGATTATGAAAGTGTTAATATGTGAAAGGGTTTAATGTGTGTGCACAGTATGTATGTCTCTGGGTATTACTTAGACTGTAGGAGCCCAGAGTAACAGTTCTTATTCCTGGTTGCATAACATTAGCATCTCCCGAGGATCTTTTAAAATATCCATCAGGTTTCACTGACCATCTTGACCGGTGTGGTTGTTGGTTGAGCATTGTCCCACAAAGCAAAAGGTTGCAGGTTTGATTCCTGACCAGGTCACATGCCTAGGTTTCGGTATATGAGAGGCAACTGATCAATGTTTCTCTCTTACATCAATGTTTATTTCTTTTCTTTCTCCCTCTCTTCCCAGCTCTCTAAAAATAAATAAATAAAAATATTAAAAAATAAAATGAGGATGTAAAATGAGGGTGTAAATAAAATAAGACTCATGAGGTCTTAACTCATTGCACCATGTCAGACTATCTGAGGATGGGATTCTGTCAAAATTATTTTTTAAAGTTCTCCAGATGAGTCTAATGAGCACCCAGGATAGAGAACAATTGGGCAGGAGAATAAAAACTCTGTTTGTACAATTTGCACATTCTGCACAAGGCCAACTACACTTTTAGTGTACATTAGATATTAAGGATGTTTCTGTTGAACCAGGTCCTTTGGCAACAGATGAGGCCTCAATTAGAGAGCTAGCCACTCTATCCTACAGTGCTTTCAGGTTTCAAGTTCACTCAGATAAGATGAACAGTATCCATGACAGCAGCAAATGTGATTCATCCATTCCCTAGCTTTCTATTTCCTTTGGGACATTCTGTTTCCTAGGATGGCATTTGGGGCAGCTCATATACTCTCTCAGCCATGTGGCAGAGCTAGTGACTTGAGCACTTCTTCATCTATACCTTTTTAATATTATAATCCTAAGGCCATGTCTAATGCATGATATTAGTTTAAACACACTTTTTAAAAATAGTACATTTGCATGATTATGATAAAAATACTGATTGATTAAATCCCTCTTTAAGTATTTACTGAATTTTTGTTGCATAGTCAATACTTAAAGGCTGATCTTTGCCCTCAAGGACCTTGTATTCTAAGTGATAATAGTACCTATTTTATGACATTAAATCTACTTTATTATTTAGGTTCTCAAGCTTGTATATGGTACTATATTGGTCAAGGTTCTCCAGTGAAGCAGAACCAATAGGATGTATACATAAAGAAAGAGATTTGTTATAAGGAACTGGCTTACATGATTATGTGGAGGCTGGCAAGCCCAAATCTTCAGGGGTGCCAGCAGGTAGAGACCCAGGAGAGCTGATGATGTTCTGGTTGTAGTCCAAAGGCCAGTAGGCTGGCGACTCAGGAGAGCTAAGAGCACAGATGAAGTCCAAAGGCAAACTACTGAAAAATTCCTCTTGTTTGGGGAGACAGGTCTTTTTGTATTATTTAGGCCTTTAACTGATTGAATGAGGCCTAATTGGAGGGCAAATCTGTTTATTCAAAGTTCACCAATTTAAAATTTAATCTCATTCAAGATGGCCCTTCAATTGGACCCATAAAATTAACCTTCACAGGTGCTTAGAAATGATGATGATGATGATGATAATGATGATAAATACACTAAATTGAGTGCTCACCATGTGCCAGCCGTGGTACGACTCAGTTTACACTCTAATTTTCACATCAACCCTATGAGGGAACTACTGCTATTGTCTTTATTGTATAGAGGAGGTGCTGGGGACCCTGTCCTGGGCGCCAGATGTGGGGAGGGCTCCGCCCGCAGAGCTCCATCCCTCCGTCACGGATGAAAGTAAAAACTACCAAGACATCTTGTGCTTGGGGAGGAAAGGGGTCAAACTCTCAGAGGAGAATGACCCAGAGCCCCTTCCTCACTAGGCTTTTATTGGGTTCCAATACACCGGAATACAAGTTTAACATGTCAAAGAAATCTGAGGGCTTAATCGGAGCCAGTGTTTGTCAGGAAGGGGGGTTGCCAGACTTTGGGAGACATGCTCATTTCCTCCTGGGACACTTGTCACCTCAGGAAGAGCACTCTTAGCAAAGCAGGTTTCACAGGACTTTAGGAATTCTTTCTTATGCCAATCACCCAAGGAGCCGTCCTGGCCAGGACAGGGCTGCACCGCTCACCCCCACAGTTTCAGGCTTTAAGGCAATTAGGAAGCAGGAGACATCTCCCAGATGGAAATGAGGACTCGGGCTATGTCAGAATAGCCGGGGGGCGAGGGTCCATCACATCCTCTTTGCTGCAACCCCCCGAGTCCTTCCATGAGGCCTCCCAAGTGGTCGCGTCTGGCTTAGGTTGCCCCTCCCATGAGGAGTCTTACCCGTCATTGACTGCCAACCAAGCTATAAGGCCAGAGATGGGTAAGGCAGAAGCAGCACTCCTGCCAGGGAGATAAGCTTTGTCTCCTTAATAGGTCACATCCTTGTGACAGAACAGACCCAGATGAAGTGGGTCCCTTGGGCTCTTACACAGCCCACCATGGGGTGAGGGTTACAACTCCTGAAACCAGGCTGAACGGTCCGCAACATCTCCCCCATTTTTAGATTGTTTAAATCAATTGTAATTGTTAGGCCTGTGAAACTTACTATCTGCTAATTTCAAATGCACAAGAAAACAATTTCCACATACATCATAAAGCACAAATAAGGATTAAAACAAGGAGGCACCCAAGGATTGCCATAACCCAAACTTGTAAACTCAATCCAAAGAAAAATGTTGTAAATGCAAGGGAACAATAATAATAACAGGTCTTTAGTTCTTGGGAGAATTAGCACAGACTTCAGGAAGTTACTTTAAAGATATGCAGCAAGGGCAAGTCAGAAAACATTATTAGCATCAGTAAACAACCAGTGGTATTCAAAGTCCTGCAGCTGTTTAGCTGCAATTTAAAGTCCCTTTAAGAAAAAGTCCCTCTTAGGTGATGTTGAATATCCTCCAGTAATGCTGGCTGGAATTCCACTGGAGTGTGATGACACATAGCTTGGAGAAGTCTGGATCAGGAGGGTCCAATGAGTAGAGGTGGGTGGAGGCCAGGGAAGCCTTTTCTGTGATATGGCTTCATCTTCTTCGCTTGCAGTTCCAGAGATCTTTCTGCAGAGTAAATACAGACATACCCTCTTCCCCGAATTAATAATTCAACTGGGCCTTTCCATTTTCCTTCCCCTAAAGGGTCTTTATATAAGACACAAAAGATGTGGGAAGGCAGGCCCGTAATGCACAAGGTGCTTGCTATGGGTGCCTTAAAATTCAAAAAATTTTATGTATATATTGCTAGCATGTTTAAATTCTGGAGGGTATCTCCTGACTCCACCCTTTTTAATAATGTTTTAAAAGTCTGGTGAGCTCTTTCAATAATTGCCTGGCCCTTAGAGTTATAAGGGATACCTGTTTTATGTTGAACTCCCCAATTTTCTAAGAAAACCTGAGTGGCACAATATATCCTGGGCTGTTATCAGTTTTATTTTGCTGAGGCCATCCTAAATGATTAAAGGCCTTAAGTCAATGAGCTCTGATATTGTTCCACTGACTCCCCAGAGAGGGGGAGGTCGCATATGTAACACCTGAGTAAAGTGCCTGTTTGGAAAAACAGGCCTCCTGCTGTTACTTTCTTTCCAAACCACACATGAACATGGCATATATCTTTTTCCTTTATTCCTTCTTACTTTCCTACCCTTTCCTTTCCTTTCCTTTCCTTTCCTTTCCTTTCCTTTCCTTTCCTTTCCTTTCCTTTCCCCTTTCTCCTTTCCTTTCTCCTTTCCTCTCTCCTTTCCTCCCCTTTCCTTTCCTTTCCTCCCCTTTCCTCCCCTTTTCTCCCCTTTCCTTTCCTCTCCTTTCCTCTCCTTTCCTCTCCTTTCCTTTCCTTTCCTTATTCCTACTTACTGACCATCTACGGCTTACTTGAACTTTCTGCAAGATACATAATCCACACACTTTTGCAAGGCTGAGAAATGCCCCCTATCCCAGGTATAGAAATGCAAACAAAAATAAAAAATCTCCTGTTTGAAATTAAGCATGCTGGCAGCTTCTTAAAAACTCAGAAGCTGCCCTGGCTGGTGTAGCTCAGTGGATTGAGCGCGGGCCTGCGAACCGAAGGATCGCGGTTCGATTCCCAGTCAGGGCACATGCCTGGGTTGCCAGGCCAGTTCCCGGCAGGGGACATACAAGAGGCAACCGTACATTGATGTTTCTCTCCCTCTCTCCTTCCCTTCCCCTCTAAAGATAAATAAATAAATAAATAAATAAATAATTAAAATAAATAAATAAATAAAAATATTAAAAAAAAAAAAAAAAAAAAAACTCAGAGGCTGCTGTTCCTATCTCAGAGATGACCTGGCTGGCAATTCCTTCTGAGAGCGCTTGCGCACCCACCGGGCTTCCCAGGTGCGGCGAGGCAGAAAAACCGAGCCGGCCCCGGGGCGGGAGCCCGCGGTCCGGGACCCCACCGTCCAGAACCGTGCCTAGCGCCCGGCGCCAGCAACGCAGGGAGAGAGAGAAAAGCTGGGGAGAAAAATAGACTCCAACCCAGCCGGGATCCGCGCCGCGTAGCGCAGCGCAGGTCCCGGGCGCTCGGTCGGTCGCCGCGCGAACAGGCTTCCCAGGTGTGGCTGCGATGCCGGCCCTAATCTGGGCAAATCGCGGGAAGCTTCGGCCCAGAGTCGCCGGTCCGCGCTACGGGAGACACGGATTGCGCTGCACGCCTGCGGGCCCGAGGGCTCAAGCTGCTAGCTACAGCCGAGGTGGGGGAAGGGCGTAGCTAGTAGCATCTTTCCTCCATAACTCCAAAATGTAAAGATCCCTTATGTGGGAGACAGCAGCCCTGTAACTGCTGAACCTAAAACATTGCTCTCTGTCTAAGAAGAGCTCGTTCCTTAATGAACAAAAGAATTTCTTTCTAAAATTTCTCCCGCCGAGTGTGAGTGTGACGCTTACAAAACCAGTTTCAGTGCCCCCGCCCCCAGCCCGCCACTGGGACCTGCCGGCGCCGGGGAGGGGGATGGAATAAAGAGTGCGGTGAAGCCCTGCTTCACGCCCAAACAAAAGAATTATTTCCTTAACTTCCTTAGTGCAGGGGAGGGAAATGAGAAGAAAACCACTCAAGAGGTGGCAAGAGAACCTTCCCTCTGATCTGTAACACGTCTGGGGGCCTTACCGAAAGGTGCCCCTGGATCCCTATGGGGATGAAGCGCTGATTTCCATACCACTTAGACGTGCTGTCCAATGACAATGGCTCGAAGCCTCTGGTCAAGCAGGTTTCAGGTCCCGATGGCTCGTAGCCTCTGGTCAGGCAGGTTTCAGGTCCCTGTCCCGGGCACCAGATGCTGGGGACCCTGGCCTGGGCGCCAGATGTGGGGGGGCTCCGCCCGCAGAGCTCCATCCCTCCGTCACGGATGAAAGTAAAAACTACCAAGACATCTTGTGCTTGGGGAGGAAAGGGGTCAAACTCTCAGAGGAGAATGACCCAGAGCCCCTTCCTCACTAGGCTTTTATTGGGTTCCAATACACCGGAATACAAGTTTAACATGTCAAAGAAATCTGAGGGCTTAATCCGAGCCAGTGTTTGTCAGGAAGGGGGGTTGCCAGACTTTGGGAGACATGCTCATTTCCTCCTGGGACACTTGTCACCTCAGGAAGAGCACTCTTAGCAAAGCAGGTTTCACAGGACTTTAGGAATTCTTTCTTATGCCAATCACCCAAGGAGCCGTCCTGGCCAGGACAGGGCTGCACCGCTCACCCCCACAGTTTCAGGCTTTAAGGCAATTAGGAAGCAGGAGACATCTCCCAGATGGAAATGAGGACTCGGGCTATGTCAGAATAGCCAGGGGGCAAGGGTCCATCACATCCTCTTTGCTGCAGCCACCCAAGTCCTTCCATGAGGCCTCCCAAGTGGTCGCATCTGGCTTAGGTTGCCCCTCCCACGAGGAGTCTTACCCATCATTGACTGCCAACCAAGCATTGGGGCCAGAGATGGATGAGGCAGAAGCAGCACTCCTGCCAGGGAGATAAGCTTTGTCTCCTTAGTAGGTCACATCCTTGTGACAGAACAGACCCAGATGAAGTGGGTCCCTTGGCTCTTACACAGCCCACCATGGGGTGAGGGTTACAACTCCTGAAACCAGGCTGAACGGTCCACAACATAGCTTCTTGGCTTTTCTGACTTAATTGCCAAAAATTTGGGAAATAGTTATATATGGCTGAAATAGACAGCCCATGAGTATGTAAGGAAACAAAAGGTGGTTGAAAAGGTAGATTAGAGCTACTTTGTAATACAGTCCATGTGCAAGTCTTGTAGGAAAATGCTGAATACCTCAGACTTTGGAATTAGCCTGCACGAGGCCAGTACCTAGCACACAGTAGGTGATTATTAAACTTTGAAGGGAAACCAACTTTGGCAAGACAACAAAGGTTTAGTAATAGACATTAAGAATCATAGCTGGATTACACACTTCTGGCCAAGATGGAGGCGTAGGTGGACACACTGTGCCTCCTCTCACAACCAAAGTTAAGGACAACAAATATTTAGAAACAAGAAAACAACCAGAACTTATAGAAAATTGAACTGTATGGAAGTCCAACAACCATTCATCCAGACTGGTAAGAGAGGCAGAGTCACAGCAGGAAAAAGTGGAGGTGTGGACCCGGCACAGAGGCTGCAGCGGCTGGCAGTTCCCAGGTGCACAGGCGGCAGCTATCAGACCCTGGGCATGGGGTGGCAATGGTGCAGACCCAGTGAACCCGCACAAGGCAGCTGGCTGACCAGGTGGTCCACATTCACTCGCAGAAAATCCAGGTGAAAGGGAAGCAGTGGAAGGGACTGGAATCCAAGAGAGAGTGGAGCAAGTGCCATTGCTCCCTCTCAGACCCCGTCCTTACGTATGTCACAACTCAGCGACTGCCCTGGGGAACACCTAAGCTCCACCCCTCATACGTAACAGCCGTGACCAGACCAAAAACAAAACAAAACAAAAAAAAAAAACCACCAAAAATGGCTCAAACCAGAGAACAAATCAAAGCCTCAGAGCCAATTCCTCTAAGTGACAAAGAGATAGCCAACCTATCAGATGCACAGTTCAAAGCCCTGGTGATCAGGATGCTCACAGAATTGGTTGATTTTGCTCACAAATTAGATGAAAAAATGCAGGCTACAATGCGTGAAATGAAGGAGGACACATGGGGAACCAATAGAGATGGGAGGAAAACTGGGGCTCGAATCAATGGAGTGGACTAGAATCATGACTTGGAATACTTCTTGCTAGTCCCTTCTCCCCTGCAAAGTTTCTTTTGAGAAGTCAGCTGATAGTCTTACAGGTACTCTTTTATAGGTAACTCTGCTTTTCTCTTACTGCTTTTAAGATTCTCTTTATATTTAAACTTCTTAACCTTTGGCATTTTAATCATCTTATGTCTTGGTGTGGTCCTCTTTGGGTCCAAATTGTTTGGGACCCTCTGTGCTTCTTGGACTAGTATGTCTATTTTCTTTGGAAATAGAAGATTGGGGAAGTTCTTCTTTATTGTGTTTTCAAATAAGTTTTTAATTTCTTGCTCCTCCTGGCATCCCTATGATTCAGATATTGGCACATTTGGAGATGTCACAGTTTCTTATACTATCCTCATTTTTTGGAATTCTTGTTTCTTCATTCTGTTCTGGTTGAATGTTTATTTCTTCTTTGTGTTCTAAATCATTAATTTGAAAACTGGCTTCCTTCCCCTTACTGTTGTTTTCCTATAGATTTTTCTTTTTTTTCTTATTTTATTTTATTTAAATTATTGTTCTTGTACAGTTTTCTGTCTTTGACTCCCATCCCATCCCACCGCTCCAGCCCTCCCCATTGCCCTCCTATTTCTACCCCTCTTGGTTTTGTCCATGTGTCCTTTATAGTTATTCCTCTAAACCCTTCCCCTTTTTCCCTGAAATTCCCTCCCCTCTCCCTTCTGGTGACTGTCAGCCTGTTCCCAGTTTCAGTGTCTTTGGTTATATTTTGCTTGTTTGTTTTGTTGATTAGGTTCCTGTTAAAGGTGAGGTCATATGGTATTTGTCTTTCACTGCCTGGCTTATTTCGCTTAGCAAAATGCTCTCCAGTTCCATCCATGATGTTGCAAAGGGTAGGAGCTCCTTCTTTCTTTCTGCTGCATAGAAATCCATTGTGTAAATGTACCATAGATTTTTGATCCATTCATTCACTGATGGGCATCTAGGTTGCTTCCTACACTTGGCTATTGTAAATTGTGCTGCTATGAACATTGGGGTGCATATGTTCTTTTGGATTGGTGTTTCAGGGTTCTTGGGATATAATCCTAGCAGTGGAATTGCTGGGTCAAAAGGTAGATCCATTTTTAGTTTTCTTAGAAAATTCCATACTGTTTTCCATAGTGGCTGTACCAGTCTGCACTCCCACCAACAGTGCACTAGGGTCCCCTTTTCTCCACAACCTCTCCAACACTTGTTTGTTCCTTTGTTTATGATGGTCATTCTGACTGGTGTGAAGTGGTATCTCTTTGTGATTTTAATTTGCATTTCTCTGATAGCTAGCGATACCAAGCATCTTTTCATGTGTCTCTGGATCCTCTGTATGTCCTCCTTGGAGAAGTATCTGTTCATATCCTTTGCCCATTTTTTAATTGGGTTGCTTGTCTTCTTAGAGTGGAGTCGTGTGAGTTCTTTATATATTTTGGAGATTAAACCCTTGTCTGAGGTATCATTGGCAAATATGTTTTCCCATACAGTTGGTTCTCTTTTTATTTTAATACTGTTTTTCTTTAGCCATGCAGAAAGTTTTTATTTTGAGGAGATCCCATTTGTTCTTTCCTTTATGTTCCTTGTTTTAGGGGACATATTAGTAAAAATGTTGCTGCGTGAAATATCTGAGATTTTCCTGCCTATGTTCTCTTCTAGGACTTTAATGGTGTCACGGCTTGTATTTAAATCTTTTATGCACCTTGAATTTATTTTTGTGTATGGTGTAAGTTGGTGCTCGAGTTTCTTTTTTTCTTTTTTTGCACATAGCTGTCCAGTTCTCCCAACACCACTTGTTGAAGAGGCTATTTTTGCTCCATTTTATGTTGTTGCCCCCTTTGTCGAATATTAATTGACTGTAGAGACTAGGGTTTATTTCTGGGCTCTCTGTTCTGTTTCACTGGTCCATGTGCCTATTTTTATGCCAGTACCAGGCTGTTTTGATTACAGCAGCCTTGTAATACAAATTGGTTTCAGGTATTGTGATCCCTCCTACTTTGCTCTTTTTTCTCAAAATTGCAGCAGCTGTTCACGGTTATTTATGGTTCCATAAATAGAGTGTTTGTTCTATGTCTGTGAAATATGCCATTGGTACTTTAATTGGTATTGCATTGAATCTGTAAATTGCTTTGGGTAGTATGGACATTTTGATGATGTTAATTCTTCCGCTCCATAAACATGGTATATATTTCCATTTGTTTGTGTCTTCCTGGATTTCTTTTTTCAGTGTTGTGTAGTTTTCTGCATATAGGTCTTTTACTTCCTTTGTTAGGTTTATTCCTAGGTATTTTATTTTTCTTTTTGCTATATCAAATGGTATTTTTCCCCTGATTTCTGCCTCTGCTGTTTCATTGTTGGTATACAAAAATGCCTTTGATTTCTGGATATTGACTTTGTATCCAGCTTTTTGGCCTAATTCATTTATTAGGTCAAGCAGCTTTTTGGCGGAGTCTATAGGATTTTCTATGTACACTATCATGTCATCTACAAACAATGATAGTTTTCTTTCCTCCTTTCCGAGTTGGATGCCTTTTCTTCCTTTTCTTGTCAAATCGCTGTGGCTAAGACTTCCAATACTATTTTGAATAGAAGTGGTGAAAGTGGACATTCTTGTCTTGTTCCTGATTTTAGTGAAAAAGATTTTAGTTTTTGCCCATCGAGTATGATGTTGGCTGTAGGTCTCTCATATATGGCCTTCATGATGTTGAGGAATGCTCCCTCTATTCCCACTTCGCTGAGTGTTTTTATCATAAATGGGTGTAGTACTTTATCAAATGCTTTTTCTGCATCTAATGGTATGATCACGTGATTTTTGTCTTTGTTTTTGTTTATGTGATGTATTACAGTTACTGATTTGGGAATATTGAACAATCCTTGCATCCCTGGGATGAATCCCACTTGGTCATGGTGTATGATCTTTTTAATGTATTGTTGGATGCAGTTTGCCAATATTTTGTTGAGGATTTTAGCATCTATGTTCACCAGTGGTATGGGCCTAAAGTTTTCTTTCTTTGTTGTGTCTTTATCTGGTTTTGGAGTTAGGATGATGTTGGCTTCATAAAAAGAGTTTGGGGGTCTTCCATGATTTTGATTTTTTAGAATAGTCTGTGAAGGATAAGGGTTAGCTCTTCCTTAAATGCTTTGTAAAATTCTCCAATGAACCATCTGGTCCAGGACTTTTGTGTGTCAGGAGTTTTTTGATTACTGCTTCAATTTCATCAGCTGTTATTGGTCTGTTCAGGCTTTCTGCTTCTTTTTCATTGAGTTTTGGGAGATTATATTTTTCTAGAAACTTGTCCATTTCACCTAGGTTTTCAAATTTCTTGGCATACAGTTCTTTGTAGTAATTTCTTACAATCCTTTGCATTTCTGTGATGTCAGTTGTAATCTCTCCTCTTTCATTTCTGATTGTGTTTATTTGAGTCCTCTCTCTATTTTTTTCTTGATGAGCCTGCTTAAAGACTTGTCAATTTTGTTTATCTTTTCAAAGAACCAGCTCCTGGATTCGTTGATCCTTAGGATTGTGCTTTTAGTCTCTATGTCATTTAATTCTGCTCTGATCTTGGTTATTTCCTTCCTTCTACTTGCTCTAGGCTGTCTTTGTTGTTGTTCCTCAAGTTCTCATAGGCATAGGGTAAGGTTGTTTGTTTGAAATATTTCTATCTTCTTTAGGTAGGCCTGTATCACTATCAACTTCCCTCTGAGGACTGCCTTCACTGTGTCCCATAAGTTTTGGGTCGTTGTGAGTTCATTATCATTTGTTTCCAGAAACTTTTTTGATTTCCTCCCTAATCTCATTCTTGACCCATTCATTGTTTAATAGCATGCTATTCAATCTCCATGATTTTGAATGTTTTGGGTTTTTCCCCTTGGGGTTGGTTTCTAGTTTCAGTCCCTTGTGGTCAGAGAAAATGCTTGGTATGATTTCAATTTTCTTGAATTTGTTGAGGCTTGTTTTGTGTCCTATCATGTGTTTTTATCTTTGAAAATGTTCCATGTCCATTTGAAAAGAAAGTGTATTTAGTTTCTTTGGGATGAAGGGCTCTATATATATCAGTTAAGTCCATTTCCTCTAGAGTGTTGTTCAATGCCATAATATCTTTTTTGATATTTTGTTTGGAAGATCTGTCCATTTTTGACAGTGGGGTGTTGAAATCTCCTACTATAATTGTGTTGCTGTCAATATCTTTCTAGAAGTCCTCTAAGATTTTCTTGATGTATTTAGGTGCTCGTATGTTGGGTGCATATATATTTACAATGTTTATGTCTTCTTGGTGGATTCTTCCTCGAGTATTATGAAATGACCTTCTGGGTCTCTCTTTATGGCCCTTCTTTTGAAGTCTATTTTGTCTGGTATGAGTATTGCTACCCCGGCCGTTTTTTTCCTGTCCATTTGCTTGGAAAATTTGTTTCCAGCCTTTCACTTTGAGTCTGTGTATATCTTTTGTCCTGAGGTGGGTCTCTTGTAGGCAGCATATGTGTGGGTCATGCTTTCTTATCCATTCAGCTATTCTATGCCTTTTTATTGGAGCATTTCATCCATTTATGTTTGAGGTTATTATTGGTAGGTATTTATTCATTGCCATTTACGTACCTGTGTTCCTCTCTCTCTATCTTTTCCTTCCTTTCCTTAAAAGCCCTCCCTTTAGCATCTTTTGCAGAACTGGTTTGGTGGAGGTGTATTCTTTTGACTTCTTTTGTCTTGGAAGCTCCTTATTTGGCCTTCTATCTTGACTGAAGCCTTGCTGGGTAAAGTAGTCTGGGTTGCATGCCTTTGGTTCTCCTTACTTGGAACATTTCTTGCCATTCTCTTCTGGCTTGGAGTGTTTCCATTGAGAAGTGAGCTGCTAACCTTATTTAGGCTCTTTTGTATGTTACTTCCTGTTTCCTCTTGGTGCCTTTAAGATTCTCTCTTTTTGTTTTGGAATTTTGCCATTTTAATTATGATGTGTCTTGAAGCGGGACTCTTTGGGTTCCTCTTGATTGATACTCTCTGTGTTTCCTGGATTTGTGTGACTTTTTCTCTCACCAAATTAGGGAAGTTTTCCATCATTACTTTTTCAAATAGGTTTTCTATCCCTTGCTCTTCTTCTTCTCGTTCTGGTATCCCTATTATACTGATATTATTCTGTTTCATATTGTCTTGCATTTCCCTGAATCCCTCTTCATTCTTTCTGAGCCTCTTTACCTTTTCTTGCTCTTTCTGGGTATTTTTTCTACTTTGTCCTCCAATTCGCTGATGTGATCTGCTTTGTTGATTCCGCTTTTCATTCCTTCTACTGTGTTCTTCAGCTCAGAAATTGTACTCCTCATTTCCTCTTGGCCCTTGTTGATAGTTTCTATTTCCTGTTTCATGCTGATATAGTTTGCAGTGAGTTCATCATAGCTTCCCTGTAGTTTCTGGTAGCTCATTGAGAGCTCATGGAGCTTCCTGAAAACCTTTGCTTTGAACTCAATACCTGATAGTTGAGTTGCCTCTGTTTCATTTAGCATTGTTTCTGGGGCTTCCTCCTTTCCTGTCATTTGGGGATTGTTTCTTTGTCTTCCCATTGTTTGTGAGACTCTTCTTTTTAGCCTCAACTTCTTCAATTGATCTGTTCTGGCTCCCTGGGTTTATGGTGTGAAGTTCTGTGGTAGAATACCTGTGAGATTCAGTGGTGCAATCTCCTTTGGGTATCCTGGTATTCACTGCTTCCACTGTCTCAGCTGTTGGGGTGCCCCCTGTTTGGGTCCACCTTTGTTTTTTTTCACAGTTCCAGGTTTTTTTTGTGTCATTTGTGGGTATTTAAAAAGAGAAAAGAAAAAAATGAAAAAAGAAAAAAGAGGAAGGGGAGATAAAATTGGAAAGAAAGGAAGAAGTAACAAAACAAGAAAGAAGGAAAGAGAAGCAAAAGGAATTGAAGGATAAAAAAACTTAAAAAATATATATTAAAAAAAAAAAAAACCCTCTTCCTGGTTTCAAAGTTCCCAACTTCGTTTTTCTTTTTTTGCTGGCTGCAATGGGCTGAAGGGCAATGGTATCACTTTTCTCCCTGTTCAGCATTCAGTCAGCTTTGGGCTACTCACCCCAGGGCTAGCCACAAACATTGCCACACACGTTCATACTGCCACACATGTTCACACTGCCACACACGCTAATACACACTCACATCCCTACATCTAGTTTGTCACTAAGTAAAATTATTCAATCTTCTAACCTCTTTGAATTATTTCCTCTTTTGCTTTCCTTCTGCCTTACTTTAGACCCACATTGTCCTAATGGCCTCTTAATGGTTTTGTCGCCACCCTCCAACATACCAGCCTGTACTTCACACTGCTGCCAGGGACACTTTTCAAAATTCAAAACATATGCTACAAAACTACAGCCTTCTCCAAAATTCATCAACCAACCACCCTCTATTGCTTTCGGAATAGAATCCAAGTCTTTTTAGCATGGTACACAGAGGCCTCCAGGGTTCTGGCTGTTTGTCCGACCTTACTCTCCTAAATCACCCAGGTGTATCTTATGCTCCAGTCCCACCAAGCTTTAGGCATTTCTCCAACAGAAAGAAAATAAGCTTTTATAATGGGAAGCAGATAGATATAGATATAGATATAGATGATACAGATATAGATATAGATATAGAAAAAAAACTTACCAAGCATTTTGTTATATAAGAAAGCATTAAATAAATTCTCTTTGTTTTCTATACACACTGAATCAGACAGTCACTTTCTGCACACAAGCTATGTGATATCACAATATTCTCAATCAATAAAATATTCTTGAAAAATTGCTGATACAAAAGCCAGAGAAGGCAAATATAAAACTAAGCTACTGATTAGAAATGAGATACTATTAGCTACTACCACATACCCATGTGTTATAAGGTCACTGAAATATAGATACCAATGATAATCCTAGCTAGTCACTCCTATAAATTTATTTTTAGGAAGGTAGAGTATAAATCTTAAGTAAATAAATGAATAAATAAATGCACGCAGTTGGTAATTTTGTTTGATGTGTGTGGGAGAAAGTGGATACAGTACATATTATCCAGGAAATTTCATTAATGGTACAATTCTGAAAAAGCTCATTTGAAGCTATTAGCATATTTTATGAGTTATTGATTTCTAAATGTCTTCCCAGTTTGGCAAGAGAATCAGATCTTAGAGTACAATGCCAGCTCATCCTTTTTATCAAGTATGATGGATAATGGTTTAAGTGTGGTCCAGCTCCCTGAATGTGAAGTGAATAGAATGGCTTTCCATAGTGTGGTACCCTAATTTGCATGTGAATTATTTTAATAAATACTGGGAGCAAATTATTGTAATGTAGACATTTGGAACCTTCAAGAAAATTTTCAGGAAGGGGCTCCTGAGCCATTTAAAATTTTCAAAATAAATAAGAATAACAATTGTACAGTCAACCAGTAGCCATTTTACAATCTATCAATTCATGTTAGCAAACATGTACTGTGAATGTACTGTATACGAAGCACCACTTAAGGCCATGGTGATATACAGATGGAGGAAGGCTTCTGCTCTTGAGTTCCCACTTTAAACAGGCAGGAGAGAGAGGGTGTTAAGTAAATAATTGTAACATAAGTGTGAAGTTGTAACATAAGTGTGAAGTTCAATGAAAGAGATATATCTATATTTGGCAGCAGGAATAAAGAACACTGGATTTAGGCTGAAAGAATCAGAAAAGCCTTTCCAAAGGTGATATTTTTGTCAAGTCAAGGAGGACCAGCAGAAATGAGCCAGACAGAGAAAGTAGAGTCTGGCTGCATGCCTAAGAAGTCTCCCATTATTAAAAGTCACATTGTAACTGCTTCAGTGAAAAAATACAGGTAGAAAAAGATAGCTAGAGATCTTCAAGATTGTGATAGAAGTTTTTCCCTCCTGCAGAAATTTTAATAATGAAGCTATCTCTACTGTTACAAGGGTATGTTTATAATAAACAACAATACAAAATCAAAATTAAAATGGGCAACATCAAGACTAAACATTTTCTTATTTCCTCTTTGGTCCACACAGCCTAAGTTCCTTCTCTTGCTGAGCCCTGACTTCAAGA
Source organism: Glossophaga mutica (assembly GCA_039655065.1). NCBI lineage: Eukaryota > Metazoa > Chordata > Mammalia > Chiroptera > Phyllostomidae > Glossophaga > Glossophaga mutica. The sequence goes on along the minus strand of CM077303.1, from coordinate 120,185,363 downwards.
TTATGCTTATCGCATTTATCACAGCTTCCAGAGATTTAAAAAAAAAAGAGCCTGAGAACCGAAGTCCGAAGAAAGATGTTGGTAGAGCATCTGGCTGTGCACTCAAAGCAGGCATGTGTTTCCCTGCTTTGTCCATATGAGCCCCCCGCCTCTCAACAAATGAGCTGTTAATTCCCAAAAGAGATTGACTTATAATCAATAGTAGTTTACAAAATGCAAAGTAGGTTTCATAATTAATTGATTGCATTATATATCTATATCTATATCTTATCTATATCTATATCACCTATATCATCTACATCTATATCTATCTGCTTCCCATTATAAAAGCTTATTTTCTTTCTGTTGGAGAAATGCCTAAAGCTTGGTGGGACTGGAGCATAAGATACACCTGGGTGATTTAGGAGAGTAAGGTCGGACAAACAGCCAGAACCCTGGAGGCCTCTGTGTACCATGCTAAAAAGACTTGGATTCTATTCCGAAAGCAATAGAGGGTGGTTGGTTGATGAATTTTGGAGAAGGCTGTAGTTTTGTAGCATATGTTTTGAATTTTGAAAAGTGTCCCTGGCAGCAGTGTGAAGTACAGGCTGGTATGTTGGAGGGTGGCGACAAAACCATTAAGAGGCCATTAGGACAATGTGGGTCTAAAGTAAGGCAGAAGGAAAGCAAAGGAGGAAATAATTCAAAGAGGTTAGAAGATTGAATAATTTTACTTAGTGACAAACTAGATGTAGGGATGTGAGTGTGTATTAGCGTGTGTGGCAGTGTGAACATGTGTGGCAGTATGAACGTGTGTGGCAATGTTTGTATCAATGTGTCTGATTGTGTAGGGGGTGTCTAAATGATCTCTTATCCCTCTGCTTGAGGGCTGCACTGTCAGTTTGTTCTTTATTTCCATGTCTCTGGTTCTTTTTTGCTCATTTGTTAGTTTCATTGATTAGTTTCCACATATAGGTGAAACAAGGCATATAGTATTTGTCTTTCACTGCCTGGCTCATTTCACTTAGCATAATATTCTCCAGTTCCATCCATGCTGTTTCGAAGGGTATGAGTTCTTTCTTTCTGCTGCATAGTATTCCATTGTATAAATGCACCACAGTTTTTTGATCCACTCATTTACTGATGGGCACTTATTTCCAGCATTTGGCTATTATAAATAATGCTGCTATGAACATAGGGGTGCACAGGTTCTTTTGAATTGGTGTTTCAGGATTCTTAGGGTATAATCCCAGGAGTGGAATTGTTGGATCAAAAAGCAGTTCCATTTTTGGATTTTTGAGGAAATTCCATTTGGGGAAGGATAAAGTCAAAGAACACGTACAAAGGACCCACAGACAAAGACAATGAGGTAAAGATTGTCTTTGGGAAATGGGGTTGGATGGGTCAGGGAGAACAATGGGGGGAAGTGGGGACAACTATAACTGAACAACAACAACAAAAAGATAGGAGCAGAAGCAGGAACAGGATTCCTCTAGGACAGTAGTGGAAGAGAATGACTCAGTTATGAATTTAAGGTACATATTGGATGGATATCTAAGAGAAAATACTTAATAGGTAGGCCTGAAAATCAGGGAATTGCAGTATGGATACAAGATTTTAGAAAATAATATTCAACTTAAAATATTAATCAAAATAAAACATACACATGGTTAAAAGCATAAAATTGTCCATAAGGGCTTATAAAAAAATCATGATCACCATGTGGCAGTTTTTAACTTATTGCCTCTCACATTCAAAATTACACCTCATTGCATGCTCTACAACTTGTCTCCAGCCTAGCACAGCCTCTCACCGTCATGGTTATGTTCTAGATGTTGTGATTAGAAATAAATGCAAACCCTTCATAATCTCAGTTTCTTATACCCCACTCTCTAATCCGTACCTCCTCCTCTCAGTTCACGTTAGCTATCCTTTGACTTCAACTGGGACCTACAGTTCATTGTTCCACCATCTTTAAGCTGTTCCTTGGAACATCTTCATTACTCTTCTTACCCAATGTAATTTGTGGGTGATCATAATAACCTCCCTCACATTTACTCTCGACTCCTTTGCCCCTGCTCTCTCTTCATTGTACTACTTCATGAAACTACAGTTGGGGTAAATCCTTCTTTCTCTGAACCTACAACCATGCAGCTGAGCATTGCTGGAGAAAATCTAGTGGGCCCTTCATGCTGTCAGACAATCGTAGCAGCTCATCCATTCTCCTATACTTCTTCACATTTCTCTTCCACCCTCAAGCCTATAACCTCTTCTTCCCTGTTGTCACTCACAAGTTCCTCACCAAGGCAATTGAAGCAATAAAAAGAGAACTTCCACGGAATGTCCACCCTCATATTTGCCAGTATCTAAATCTTTATACTCTGCCTTCCTGCCCTTTAGCTTAGCCATGCTCTATCTAAAATCATTCCAGCCTCTGTGCACTTAGTCCCTCTCCCTCTTGCTACACAGACATTCAGTTAGTAATTTTATCTTCTACCTATTTTCTTTGCTCCCTACCAGAGCATCTAATCTCCCAGACCATCTTCCATCTAAAATAATATCTTCTCTTGTCCTTGTTTTTTTAATAGTTACCCTCTTTTCTTTCATCCTCATTGCTGCAAAACTTCTGAGAAGAGTTGTCTACATTGACTATCTTCAGTTTCTCATTTCTCATTTCTTCTTCAACTCACTCCAGTCAGGATGTCTTCCCCAGAAACTCCAAAGAATTTCTTGTCCGGGTAACCAATGATTTCCATCTTACTAATTATTAAATCTGGTGGCCAATTCTTAGTACTCATCTTGTTTTATCTATCAGCACATTTGACATGGTTATTATATCATTTCCTTGATTCAATTTCTTTACTTGGTTTCCATTACACCACCCTCTTTTTGTTTTCCTAAGACCTCACTGCTAACTCCTCTGTCCATTCCCTACTCTTTTCCTCTCTAAACTTGCCATGTTAGGGTGCTCTAGGACTGAGCACTTAGCATTCCTTGATTTTCTTCTTTTTTTCTATGTATATTAGTTCTGTCATCTAGTATCAGGCCCACGGTTTCTAAGTCCAGACTTTCCTCCTGAACTCTAAATTCATATACACAGCTTCCTACTAGGCATAAATATCAGCATGTTAAAGAGTAAACTACTTGTATCCTGTCCTCTACCCACTGCCTTTCCTATTTCTGTTGATGACAACTCTATCTCCAGGCTTACTTGCTCAGGTCAAAATTCTTGAAATTATCTTTGACTTCATTTTGCCTCTAGTAGCTCATATACAATCCATTAAGAAATCTTTTGGCTCTGCTTTCAAATATATCCAGAATCCACTGTACTTATGTCTCTGAGGCCTTAGACACTCCGACCCTCTATTATCCCTCTGTCCCCTTTTCTACTGCTTTCCCCTTTCACTCTGCACTGAAAGCCACAAGGAAAGCACCTGTGGGCCTTCCTGATGTTCCTCTGGCACCCCAGAAATCTTTCCATGAAAGGGGCTTTTTTCAACTCTTCTTTTTCTCTAGAGTAGTTTTCTTCCAGCTGGTTTCTTTAACTTTTTGCTAAAACATCACCCTCAAGAAGACCTACATCCAACAACATCCTGATCCCCATGCTCCCTATCTTCCTCAGCCTGAATATATAGTTCAGATATGAGAGCTTTTCCCTTAATAAGCCTCCTCCTTTATAATTTCTATTTCCCAAATAAAAGATTTGCAAAATATATCAAGGAAATGATTTTACTCTAAAATAATGTGTATATATGTATTTTATACTTTTATAAGGTCATTTAGCTGAAATGAGATATATTATATACAATTCTGAAGAAGCTTTCTGGCAATGCAATAAATACATCAGTGATGCAAGACTTGGACCCTATTATAGAGAGAGGTTAAGAATAGAGATGAAGTATTATTTCATTGTATATAATATGTACCATATCTTCTTCATCCAATCATCTATCAAGGACACCTTGTTTGTTTCTGTGTCTTGGCCACTATGAATAATGCTGCAATGAACATAGGGGTTGCATGTACTTTTGCAAATAAATGTTTTCAAATTTTTCAGGCAGATACTCAGAAGAGAAGTTGGTAACTCTATTCTTAATTTTTCAAAGCCATTTTTAACAACATGAATGGATCTTGAGAATATCATGCTAGTAAAATGATTCAGACAGAAAAGGTTAAGAACCTTGTGATTTCATTCATATGTGGAATATAAAACTGAAAGCAACAAATAAACAAACTAAAAAAACCCAAACAAACAAAAACTCATAGACACATGTTGGGAACCACTCTTCCTGGTTTCAGAGGCTGTACCCTGCCATGGCTAAGGCTGAGTAAAAAGGCCTTAGGAACATAAGCCACTAAGGAGACAAAAACTTATCCCCTTTCTCATATCCCCCTACTTGACCCGTGTGGATGACTGGTTAGCCAATGATGGGTAACACTCCTCAAGGGAGGATCAACATAAGACAGGCACAGTTGTGAAGGGACCATTAGGGAAGGACTCAGGGGACTATAAAAAAGGGGTGATGAATCTTCACCCCTCAGCATTGTTATAGCCTGGGTCCTCATTCCACTACAGGAAGTCTTCTACTGTCTTGGCTACTTTGTTTCCCTGGCCTGATTCAAGCCTGAAAGAATGTCAGATAAGGGCGGGGAGGTGCAGCCCCATACTATTACAAGCAGTTCCTGGGGGCAATCGGGCCTGAAAAAGAATGCATGAAGTTCTGTGAGTACTGCTTTGCTAAGAATACCCTTAGGTTAATCTGTGTTAGCTGTTTAGACTTCAACATAAAATGAGTTTTTTCCCCAAAGTATTACGGCCCTTTGGCATCATTCTATCTATCAGACCCTGACTCAGGATAAGCCCTTCTAGTTCTTTGAATGTTTTCTCTTCCCTGATCATTACTGCCTGACAATGACTGCTGAGCTTTATGTATACACCCTGTATTCCTATGCAAACTAAACCCAATAGAAGCCCAGGGAAAGAGGTGCTTGAAGCTCTTCTCCTCTGAGAGATGAGCCAACCTTTTCTCTCCAAGCAGATCATGTCTTGGCAGTCTTATTTCATCCATGACACTGGTGAACACTATGGGACAGGATCTCCCTCAGACACAAACAGTAAGGTGGCTACCAGAGTGAAGGGGGATGGGGGAGCAGTAAAGTGTAAAGGGGGTCAAATATATGGTGATAGAAGATGATTTGACTTTGGATGGTGGCCACACAATGCAATATACAGATCATGTATCATAGAAATGTACACTTGAAAACTACATAATCTTAATAATCAATGTCACCCAAGGAAATTACATAAAAAAGAATTGAGACCCCCCAAAAAGGAATAGAGATGACTATTGTCCCAATAATAGCAATGACTATCATTTATAGGAAACTTTCAGGATTTCAGCTACTGTGAATAGCTAATATTTACTGAGTCCTTAGTAAATGTCAGGCATTTTTCTAAGTGCTTTACATATTATATGTGATTTAAGTCTCCCAGTAATCCTGTGAATAGACTCTAATATATCTTCCCCTAGTGGCTTTGTGGAGAAAAGCATAAAAAGGCCAGGTGGGCAAGTATCAAAGCAAGAACATATGAGCTTGGCAATTGTTTTCTATGCTCCTAATTTTTTCATTCTACTCCAAGCTTTCACTTGAGAATCTGAAGGGATTATAGACCAAGAGAGAAGGAAATGGAGCAATCAGAAATGTTCAGATCCAGGAGAAGTGGGAAATATCAAGGCAGAAACTATAGAAAAATTTAGAGATAATTCCAGTGGGTTAAGTTTAATGGCTGCCACCACCTTTTGCCTCTAAAAACTATAAATATTCACCATATGTAAAGCTTTTGTAAATAGAAATTTATTCTGAAACTTTAGGAATAAGGAAAGAACCCAGCATCTTGGAGCAGAACAAGAACTAGGGTATACAAAAATTTACCCAGAAACACGCAAATGAAGCAGGAAAGAGGGAAAAACGAAAAGGGTTAGCAAACCAGGGTCTTGTGACAAGCACAATTTTGCCATTGACATCTGCATCTGAATTTTCTGTCCATGTGCTAAAACTTGCTACTGTCGGACACTGAGCACAGGTGAGAAGACTGGGAGATAGCAGCTTCCGTTTCATGCTCATTGCTGATTCTCCTTCAACATGGAAAAGATAAATCAATGTTCTCATCCTTGACTCCCACCTAAAAAGCTTCCCTATATTCAGTTTTGATGCAAGTAGCCTATGTTCTTTCTATGACAATGAGAAGATCTGACCACAGCTTTTGGTATCCAAAGTTGTCAGTGCATGTATCATCTTGGCACTCTTCTGCCCTGTGGCTGTACTTCATGGAAGAGACTACTGCTTCAGTAATAATTAATAAGTAACTGACTCAGTCTATAATTGGAAATGTAGCAGAAGTCTGAGAATCATAATTTTAAAAATCTTGTTTTCACAGAAACCTATGAGGTAGATTACTGTCACTTCCATTCTAAAGATGCTAATGTGGAGCTTGGGTAACTCTACAAGGTCATAAGAGAAGCTATTGGCTTAGTCAGGATGAGAACTCAACAGTCCTTGTCTCACCGGATTATTGCCCTTTGAGTCACATAATTATAGTGACAAATGGAATGACCAGAGATAATGTGTTAAGAAGTGGGACATGCACAGAAGTCCACTGCTGCACAAAGCTGGAAGATAAAAGAAGCCATTATTCATGCAACAAATGTAGTCTGTGCCATACTTTTAAGCTACTAAGGAAAAGTAAAAGAAAGATATATCTTTCCTTTTTTATTGCTGTTGTTATTTGTGCAGTCTCTATTGCTTGAATACTGTTCTTACTTTTAGGTGTGTCAAGTGACTCCATGGTGACTCTTAGCATTGGTAGAAATCATCAAAGTAGAGCATAATATTCTCAGGATGTGTCACATTTCCATGTTTCACATTTAATGGGTAAAAGGTGAGTGGATGATTAACCAGATAAAATAAGATCAAAATACAGCAGAATTGTTAACAATCTCATTCTGCCTTCCCTTCTTAGAATCTTATGAGTTATCTTGCTCTATTGAGAGAGAAGGGTATTGAGGGTAAGAACAGAAGAGTCCAGTCATTTCTACTTGATTTCCCGATGAGGGGATTAACCAAAGGAAGGCTTTACAAATTAGCTATGTGAATCACAGAGGAAGCCTGAGGTGGGGTCAGAAGAGAAGCTCAGGCTTTCTGATCCAGAGAAGGGAATTATTTTACTCAGGTTTGATACTGAAGATTTAAAAGGAAAGTCCTCATTGTCATTGCAATTGCCACTCCATGCAGAAGTCAAGTGGAGTGGTGAGAGCTCTAAATAAAACAGACTGAAGGGATGGCATTAGGCACTGACAGCAACCCAACTTGTGCACAGACACAAGCAGGACTAACCTAAGAGAGTAACAGCCCTTTTAATACCATGTGTAGGAGAATAGGAAAACATTCCTCACCTTTGAATGTCAAGAGTAAGAACAATTATGAATAGGAGAAAGTGTAAATGCATAGTAAGTATGGAAAAAGCCTTGGGAATCCTGTGTCTAATCAAAATGGTGCAAGGGAAAGTTTCCCAGGCTAGTTCTCCTACCCTTAGGGAGAAAATCATCTAAAAAAAAAACCATTCAAGTAAAATTGTTCACTATTGTTGAAGTTTTGCTGCATATCAGGACAATTACTAACTAATTTAGGGGAGGGAGAGAAAACATGGTACCTCGTATTCCTCACATACCTGTGCTTACAATATTGCAATTGTAATGTTTTTTTTAATCTATATTTGTCTATGTTTTTATCTATATACATCCACAGATGTAGTCTGTATGAGGGCAGGGATATTGTCTGCTTGTTCAGTGTGGTATCTTCAGTGCCCAGTACATTGTGTTTGGCACTTAATACATTAGATGGTTGTTGGTTGTCCAAAGGAATGAATGGTGGGTCAAGGTAAGAAATGTTACAGATAGGAGAAAAAGTTAATTTTTGTTTTCCAAATTTAATCCATTGGTACTTTTTAAAGAGACATACAGTGTATAATTAAGACCCAAACTTCTTCAGTTCCAAATCCAGGCTGTCATCTCCAAGCTTTGTCATCACAGGATGGATCCTAATCTTGTCTGTGAATGGGGACTATGGTCCCCACTTATATAAATGGGTATATTAGAGATATAAGTTTTGCTGCATGTAGAAAACCCAAATAGAGTAGTTCAAATCCCTTATCAAATAGGATAAGGGATTATTTTTTACTATTTAATATAAAGAAATCAGTTGGAAGACGTTGTATGGCAGGTCTAATATGCAATCATGACCCAGACTCTTTCCACCCTTTCTTTTAGCCAACCTTGGACTATGCTCTTTACTATGATCACTTGATGGCTGCTGGAGCTCCAGTTATTTCATCTGTTTTCCAGGCAGAATAAAAACAGATGAGCAAAAAACTATGTGACAGTGATTTGCCTCCTTTTAAGGAGATTTCTCAGAAATCTCAATCAAAAGATTCCACTTATTATCTCATTGGCCCAACTATGTCACAGGAATCTTCCATCTGAATAGGAGTCTGGGAAATGTTTTTGCATATTGCTATTTCCTAAATAAAGAGGATTATGTTGGTATGGAAAAAGTGGGATTGGTTATTGGGTACAACTAACAGTGTTGGAGCAGGTAAAGACACACACAGTGGGCTTTCAGGAAATGTTGCTGTACTCACATTTAAATTAGGCTTGTGTTTGTAATTGAAAATGACATAAATATAAAGAAATGGTGAATATGTAGACTTAGACATTGGAATTTCAAGACATAGCTTTTAGGTGGCTTCCCAGCTGATGGGTAATGATTAATGATGATGTGGTATTTACTGTGAACCTGAATCTGTATATACATCCACCCATTTAACCCTTAACCACAACTTGGGGAAGTAGTTTGACTATTATTTTCACTTGGCGGATGAGGAAACTGAGAGTGAAGTAGAATGCTACCACAACCATCAAATGGTAGAGCTAGGTGAAACTTAAACTCAGATGGTCTGGTTTTAGAGGATGTGCTCTTATCCTAGTGTAAGAGAAAGTGTTGGGGGGGACTCCACCCGCAGAGCCCCATCCCTCCGTCATGGATGAAAATAAAACTACCAAGACATGATCTGCTTGGGGAGGAGAGGTGGACAAACTCTCAAAGGAGAATGACCCAGAGTCCCTTCCTCATTGGGCTTTTACTGGGTTCAAATACACAGGAATACAGGTATGTCAGGCAGCAAGGATCAACAATGGTTAACATTTCAAAGAAATCTGAGGGCTTAATCTGAGTCAGTGTCTGTCAGGAAAGGGGGTTGCCAAACTTTGGGAGACATACTCATTTCCTCCTCGGACCCTTATCATTCAAATGAGAGCACTCTTAGCAAAGCAGGTTTCACAGGACTTTATGAATTCTTTCTTATGCCTGATCACCTGGGGAACTGCTCTGGCAGGCACAGGGCTGCATTGCTCTCATAGTTTCAGGCTTTAAGCTGATTAGGCCCAGAAAGCAAGAGATAAGCAAGAAGTCTCCCAGACGGAAATGGGGACTCAGGCTATGTCAGAATAGCTGGGGGGGGGGGGCGAGGGTCCATCACCCCCTCTTTGCTTCAGCCCCCCGAGTCCTTCCATAAGGGCCTCTCAAGTGGTTGTGTCTGGCTTAGGTTGCCCCTCCCATGAGGAGTCTTACCTGTCATTGACTAATCAACCAAGCATTGGGGCCAGAGATGGATGAGGCAGAAGCCGCACTCCTGCTAGGGAGATAAGCTTTATCTCCTTAGTGGCTCACATCTTCTTGGCAGAACAGACCCAAATGAAATGGGTCCCTAGGTTCTTACTCAGCCCAGCATGGGGTGCAGGTTACAACTACCGAAGCCAGGCTGAATGGTCTGCAACAAGAAAGAATGTCTTCCGATAAAGGCAAATTAAAAAAAAACAACAACAACAAAAAATAAAAACCTAACTTCCTTGTTCCCTAAATGAAATAAGTTAACTATGAAATTTTGCAAATTCACTTAAACTTATTTTGTCTCTGTGATATTCTATTCAAAATAAGGAGATACGTAGCAGATGGTGATATCTGTTAGAATATAAACCCAACAAGGGAAAAGACTGCTATTTTTTTCTGGCTGCAGCAAGTGTCTTATTTAGTGTCTCAAATATTAGGAAAGTACTTGGCAAACCATATTTGTTAGTGAAGCTCACACTTTAACTTTCCTAGGTATCAAGCCTTACTGTATAAATATACTGTAATTTAAGAGTTCCTTTACAGATAGAATTAAATTCCCATCTTCAATCAAAATGAAAATATGCTGTTTATAAAAACATTTAAAGATGAGTGATCACCAAATAGCTTGCAAGAAAATGCACGTGTAATGAGATTGCATACATATAATTATATATGTACCTAAGTATATATTTTACATGCATATATTATAAGCACTCATGCTTATAAAAAATAGTGTGCTTATTTTTAGAACATCTGCTGGGAGAAGAGGACATTACCCAGCCATTCTTCAAGGAAGACTCAGATGGTAGGTAGTGACTAATTATGAGGAAGTACATGCTATCTACGCAAATTTAGGCAAAATAAAGCTTTAAGCCATTTCAGTTTTAGGATGAAGACTATTGAAATGCAAATGTGAGAAGGAAGGAGAAGGTAGCAATTACTGAGGTATACTCAGTAGTGACCAAATAATTATCAGTATTTGTCGGGGGGCTCCACCCACAGAGCCCCATCTGTCCGCTGCGAATGAAAATAAGTCTACCAAGACATGATCTGCTTGGGGAGGAGAGGTGGCCAATCTCTCAAAGGAGAAGGGCCAAGAGACCCTCCCTCAATGGTTTTTATTAGGTTGGTTGCGGGGGACCCTGGCCTGGGTGCCAGATGTGGGGGGGCTCCGCCCGCAGAGCCCCATCCCTCCGTCACGGATGAAAGTAAAAACTACCAAGACATCTTGTGCTTGGGGAGGAAAGGGGTCAAACTCTCAGAGGAGAATGACCCAGAGCCCCTTCCTCACTAGGCTTTTATTGGGTTCCAATACACCGGAATACAAGTTTAACATGTCAAAGAAATCTGAGGGCTTAATCCGAGCCAGTGTTTGTCAGGAAGGGGGGTTGCCAGACTTTGGGAGACATGCTCATTTCCTCCTGGCACACTTGTCACCTCAGGAAGAGCACTCTTAGCAAAGCAGGTTTCACAGGACTTTAGGAATTCTTTCTTATGCCAATCACCCAAGGAGCCGTCCTGGCCAGGACAGGGCTGCACTGCTCACCCCCACAGTTTCAGGCTTTAAGGCAATTAGGAAGCAGGAGACATCTCCCAGATGGAAATGAGGACTCGGGCTATGTCAGAATAGCCGGGGGGCGAGGGTCCATCACATCCTCTTTGCTGCAACCCCCCGAGTCCTTCCATGAGGCCTTCCAAGTGGTCGCGTCTGGCTTAGGTTGCCCCTCCCATGAGGAGTCTTACCCGTCATTGACTGCCAATCAAGCTATGGGGCCAGAGATGGGTAAGGCAGAAGCAGTGCTCCTGCCAGGGAGATAAGATTTGTCTCCTTAATAGGTCACATCCTTGTGACAGAACAGACCCAGATGAAGTGGGTCCCTTGGGCTCTTACACAGCCCACCATGGGGTGAGGGTTACAACTCCTGAAACCAGGCTGAACGGTCCGCAACAGTTGGTAATATGCTGGAATACAGGTAAAGCTCATCAATCAATGTCGGGAGGCAAGGATCAAACAATAGATAACATTGCAAAGAACTCTGAGGGTTTAATTGAGTCAGGGTCTGTCAGCTAAGGAGTTATAAAACTTTGGGAAACAAACTCATTCCCTGTTCAGACCCTTATCATTTAAATGAGAGCACTCTTAGCAAAGCAGGTTTCACAGGACTTTAGGAATTCTTTCTTATGCCGATCACCCAGGGAGCCACTCTAGCCAGCACAGGGCTGCACCACCCTCCGTCATAGTTTCAGGCTTAAGTGGTTTAGGAACAGGATGCCAAGAGATAAGGAAAACTTCTCCCAGATGGATTGAGGACTCAGGGTATGTCAGAATAGCCAGGGGGTGAGGGTCCATCACCCCCTCTTTGCTGCAGCCCCCCAAGTCCTTCCTTGAGGGCCTTCGAAGTGGTTGTGCCTGGCTTAGGCGACCCCTCCCTTGAAGGAATCTTACCCATCATTGGCTAACTGATCAAGCATTGGGGGCCAGTTATGGATGAAGCAGAAGCAGTGCTCCTGCCAGGGAGATAAGCTTTGTCTCCTTAGTGGCTCACAGTCCGAAGGTCGCTCACTCAGCCTTAGCCATGGGGTGCAGTTACAACTCCTGAAACCAGGCAGAACGGTTCCCAACAAGTATTAACCCTGTCTGCAAAGGTAGGAGGGGGGTGGCATTTATCTCCTTTTTTACTTTCTCTAGCCAGACTTTGAGGGAAGAGCGGCAAGGTAGGTGGCACCTGTACCTGCTTCTGATTGGCTGCTTTTACATCCCCTGAAAGAAGAAGGAAGAGGAAGCAGCAGGTGGGTTCCCAAGAACATTTTCATGAGCTGGAGACTGGATGATATTTTTACTATAATTAACCCCAGGAGGTTGCTTTTTACTTTTCTCCCCTCCTTTATATTTTGCTTAGTGAAGGCCAAAAATGTTCACCATTCACTCTGCCCTCAAAGAAGCCCTTCTGCCAGGGCTGGTGGTTGCAACTTTCAACCATACACATTTAAGAATCAGTAAGTGTTCTCCAACTAGTTTATACCTTTTCCTGTGGCTTGGTGGTTCTGGTCGTTGTTCTGGTGGTTCTTCATGATTGGACATCTACTCTCATAAAAGTGGCTCTGAGGACTAAATGAAGGCTGCGAAGTCTACTCTAGTCCTCTGTGGTACTGTTATAGAATCCTGCTTATGCTGTTCTGGAACAGCTGTGAGGTTCAATGCCCCTAGCCAAGAAGTGTGACACCCAATGCAAGAGTTTGATGAAAAAGAAAAAGGGTTGTTTATTTACAGGTTATACAGATTCAGAATAATGGCAGATTTCTGCCGTTAAGTCCCACTGCCTTTAAAGCACCCCCAAACACATAGTCCTCCTCCCTTTTGCCAACCCAGGAGCCAGTTTCAGAACATACCAGCGAGGGGTATTACCTTTCAGAAAAGCAGAAGTCCATGGCTCAGCATTCCTAGTCACAGTTCAGCACTAGGCAGGTCCTTGCAATTCCCAGCTCCATCAGCTCTGCTGCTGTGTTCTCCAGGCAGGTTTCCCAGTGGGTCTCCTCTTTCTTACTCTAGCTTTTAACCCAGAACTGTGTGGCATCTCCTTACACAATTCACACACCAGTCTCTGGGTCTGCAAGACTGTCTCTTGGGAAGACCTGCAGCTGCAAGGCCTTTGCTGGCATGACATTTAACGGTGTCAATTTGACAGATCCTTCTTGCTTGTAAATCAAGCATTTTTGATGATATCACAGACCCAGTTTCAACTTCCAAGTGAAAACAAATTTTGAAGACAGTTAGCTGTACTAATCTAATGTCTACCACTGAGCATTGTGATTTTCCTTGAATCACAATTTTTCTCCTTAAGATCACCCTAATTGTCATTAAAGGGACTGCTTTAAGCCCAGCTTTAGTTTAGCCTATTCATTTACATAAATACAACAAGAGCAGCAATTGGTCACATATGATCTTTAAGTCTGCTTTGTTGGAACTTACACAAAGAACTTTTAGATTGACTCTTTAGTTGCCCTTCAGGGCACAGAAGCTGAGCCACACACCTGCCATCTAGCTTCTCCCATAGCACCTGATTCTCTCAAGTTCTTGATGTCTCCATTGTGTCTTAAGTTTCCTCCTTGCCATCTTTCAGGAAAACAAACTTGTTTCTTCCCTGGAAGACTGCCATGAACTACACAACTGAACAAGATACTAAGCTTTTTCCAGTGGGCTTCTAATACCTTTGAAAGCAATCCCAGTTCATCAAGGCTTTCTGGTAACAACCAGGGTCCAGGCCTATCTTCTTCAGGTATGATATTCCAGTTAGAGTGTTGGGTGACAAAACCACCATTGACAACTGGTCTTATTGGTTTTATGCAAAGAAACCTTATGTTGTTACTTACTCCTTCAGAATGCTAAATTTTGGAGGGATCAAGTAAGGAGAAACATATAAAGTGTGAAGGAAAATCCTTGCCCTTCAAAATTGCATCTCTGTGCATTATACCTTCTATTACTAAAACCATACAATTTCCCACCAAAACATTCACAGACTTCTACAACCTTCTTACCTATTAAGAAGCCTAATTCACTTTCAGTCTTTGTCCACTAAAATTGCATTTCCATGCCTTATACTTTCTCTTATTCATTTTCCCACATAATGTAAAATTTTAACTTTTCCTGGGAAACCTCAATATTCTTCCAGAAAAGACACAGAGCAAAATTCAAAGCAAAGTCAGAGTTCCAAAAGAAGAAGGGGGACTAGAACTATCTTTAGAATCTTGTCTCATTTCCCACTAGTCCCACTAATCAGTTACACAGGCAGGCTTTCCTAGGTCCTACCTGGGCTGAAGCTTGGCTGATAGAGGCACTCTCTCACCCACCAGTCTGTTCACTGGTTTCCTGGCAGAGATGTGCCCTGTCACCCAGGTCTCTTGGCAGAGACATGCTTTCTTGCCCCAATGCAGGTTCCACCAGCACCAAATGACCATTTTAAGGTCCCAAATGGCAAAGGCATCCTCCCCATCCAGGTGATCTCTCCTAGGTTTCACTGGCTAAACAGCAAGAGAGAGAGGATTCCTGATATACCCAAAACAGCAAAGTTGAAACCACACCCCCATAAGCTCAGAAAACAAGCAAATAAAGAAGAAACACATCCAAGAGCTGAGGCTTCCTTTCTTCCAGGTTTAAGACTTTTACAGCCTCTTATAGCGTTTACAACTTTCTACAGAACCAGAACTCTCCCCATTGGACACCAGTTCATGGCCTTCAGGACCAGAGCCATCCCTATCAGAACCCAGTTGCACATAGAACCCAACTGGTGTAATGCCCATGCAACACATAACCCAAAGAGCATGCCCAGCCCACCACCTAGCCCAGATCCAAGATTGCAGTATGCTCACATGACTCATCCTCCATGGTGGAGCATTCACATGACCTACCCCAAATGGTAGTTCACCCTTTTGGATCAATGTCTGACCCCCAATATGCATGTGGGTTTGACTCACAGAGCCCAGGTGTTCCTCTCCTCTCCAAACCTGTTTACTTACACCATTTTGGCATTCCTGATGATTGGTGCCTTGAGCATGGCAATTCCCTGAGACTGGGAAGTCCTCACAGCCATGCTCCAAGGGTTGGTGGCTAGGACCTGACTATAGGTTCTCTTAGGCTGTGAGAAATATGCTTTGCTATTTTGGGGGGATTTCTCCACTCTGAACCCCATTACAGTGCTCCTTGCCTGGTTCATATACTATGATGGTTTTAGGGGTGGTCAGGGGATTGTTTACTGGTTTGGGGTAGAGGAAGCCCATAATAAAACAAATATCCATAAAGATAGCATATTATTAACATTATTATTATTGAAATATTGGAACGACAATCTTAGACAAAATTATGGAAGTCTAGGAAAACAACTTCCTTTCAATTTTATTTGAGAAACATTTCAATCTTGTTTTCTTGTCATTGCTTTGTAGCTTTTTAAATGTGTGTAATTTCCATGAAAATGTATGTTTCTCTAAGGCTCGCAGAGAGATGAATGAGCAACAAGAGGACAGCGATATAGACTTCTGGCTGAGACGGAGGCATAGGTTGATGTGGACCCCTGAATGGTCCATGTGTTGTGTCTGCGACAAACAAATTCACATGGACTACAGAAGTCCTGTGGAGAAAAGAGATGGCACAGCTGCTCTCTAAGTGAGAGGCATAGGTTGATGTGGACCCCTGAATGGTCCATGTGTTGTGTCTGTGACAAACAAATTCACATGGACTACAGAAGTCCTGTGGAGAAAAGAGATGGCACAGCTGCTCTCTAAGTGAGAGAGAGGGCCCCCACCTCTGCCTGGACAGGCTTTTATTGTTTTTCTAGGTACATTACATCAAGGATGGGCCTCATTTACTATGCACAGGTTTGCTTTAGGTGGTTACCTTTTACAGAAAACAAAGGAGAGGATGGTGCTAATTACATCAAGAAAAACGATATTTGCAAATGCAAGGGAAAAAGTGGTTGAACTGGTTACACTACATACTTCAGAGGTTTAGCACGGATTTTAGAAAGTTACTTTAAAGATATGCATTAAACATTTGTTGTCTCAGGGTGAGGGAGTTTTAGCAAAAGCACGCCTCATAGCCATCTAGGTACAATACAGGCCTGATTCCCCATAGGAAAACTGATCCATGGGCTTGCTTCCTCTATGCCAACTTGCTCCCCACCAGTTTTCTGAGTCAGGGGCTGGGCTACATTCACCTCTGCCAGTTCCCTATAATAGGTAGATACACTGTGCCTCCTCACACAACCAAAAGGACAACAACAAATTTAAAACTGAACACCAGAACTGACAGAAAATTGAACTGTATGGAAGTCCAACAACCAAGGAGTTAAGGAAGAAACATTCATCCACACTAGTAGGAGGGGCAGAGACCAGAAGCCAGCTGAGAGGAATTGTGACAAGGGTGTGGCTGGTGGACCAGGGTGGGTGGTGGTTGGTGGAGCACATAGTCCTACATTTGCATGCAGATAATCTGGGAGGAACAACTGGGGAGTGAGATAGACCATGCTATCCAGAGATCTATAAAGCCTCAAAACCTTTGACTACAAAAATCTGTGGGGGTTGAGGCAGCAGGAGAAACTCCTAACCTCACAGGAGAGTTCATTGGAGAGACCCACAGGGTCCTAGAATGTACACAGGAAACCCCACCTGGGAATCAGCACCAGAAGGCCCCAATTTGTTGTGGGTAGTGGAGGCAGTGACTGAGAGCTGGCAGAAAGCTGAGCAAGTGGCATTTGCCTCTCTCAGACCCCTCCCCCACATACAGCACTACAATGCAGAGACATGGGTTGCTCCACACTGGCGAATACCTAATGTTCTGCCCCTTACTATGTAACAGGAGCACTGAGACAAAAAAAAAAAAAAAAAAAAAAAAAAAAAAAAAAAATGGCCCAAATGAAAGAACAGATTAAAGCTACAGAAAAATACAGCTAAGCAATGGCTAATCTATCAGATGCACAGTTTGAAACACTGGTAATCAGGATGCTCACAGAATTGGATGAGTATGGTCGAAAATGGAGGAAAAAGTGAAGGCTATGAAAAGTGAAATAAAGGAAAATATATAGGGAACCAGCAGTGAAGGAAGGGAAAGACAGACTCAAATCAATGGTTTGAAGCAGAAGGAAGAAAGAAACATTCTGGTTGTTTTCTTGTTTCTAAATATTTGTTGTCCTTAATTTTGGTTGTGAGAGGAGGCACAGTGTGTCCGCCTACACCTCCATCTTGGCCGGAAGTCTTGATGTTTTCTTTCTAGTGGTAATTTTAGTACTTTGTCCTTGATTGCTGCTGTATACCAATCTATTAATATCATGAAACTGCTTGTGTTACTGAAAATGAGGCCATTGCCAGTGCATTTTAGGATGTAAAATGTACTATGTCCACTGATCAGTATATAGAGTCTGTAATCACCTAGGTTTACACTTAACAGCACTATAAGAGCTCATATGAACAATTCTTTTTTTAAAAAATCTGTCTGATGTGATATACAGAGAATTATAGTTGTGATGTTCAGATGTTGCAAAAGACATGATGTCGTTATTACCTGGTAACAATTCCTTTTAGAAGAGGCTTGAAACTCTATAATGCAGTAAATAGTATTATGGCTTATGTATTGCTTTAATTTCATTGCTTTAACTGAGAGGGTTTTAAATTTATTTTGTATTTTATTAAATATATTTTATTGATTATGCTATTACAGCTGTCCTATTTCTCCCCCATCATTCCCCTGCACCCTGCACACCCCCTCCCACCCACATTCTCCCCCTTAAGTTCATGTCTATGCGTCATAAGTTCTTTAGTTTCTACATTTCCCACACTATTCTTGCCCGCCCCTTGTCTATTTTCTACCCACTGTCTATGCTACTTATTCTCTGTACTTCCCCCCCACTCCTCCTCCCACTCCCCTGTGGCTAACCCTCCATGTGATCTCAATTTCTATGGTTCTCTTCCTGTTCTAGTCCTTTGCTTAGCTTGCTTTTGTTTTAGGTGTGGTTGTTAATATATGTGAGTTTGCTGTCTTTTTACTTTCATATTTTTTATCTTCTTTTTCTTAGATAAGTCCCTTTAACATTTCATATAATAAGGGCTTGGTGATGATGAACTCCTTTAACTTGACCTTATCTGAGAAGCACTTTATTTTCATTCCATTCTAAATGAAAGCTTTGCCGGATAGAGCAATTTTGAATGTAGGTCCTTGACATTCATGACTTGGAATAGTTTTTTCCACCCCCTTCTTGCCTGTAAGGTCTCTTTTGAGAAATCAGCTGACAGTCTGATGGGAACTCCTTTGTAGGTGAGTGTCCCCTTATCCCTTGCTGCTTCTAGAATTCTCTCCTTCGTTTTAATCTTGGCTAATGGAATTAGGATGTGCCTTGGTGTGTTCCTCCTTGGGCCCAACTTTTTTGGGACTCTCTGAGCTTCCTGGACGTCCTGGAAGTCTATTTTCTTTGCCAGATTGGGGAAGTTCTCCTTTATGATTTGTTCAGATAAGTTTTCCACTCGTGGCTCTTCTTCTTCCCCTTCTGGGACCCCTATAATTCGGATGTTGGGACGTTTAACGATGTCCCGGAGGTTCCTAACTCTCTTCTCATTTTTTTGAATTCTTGTTTCTTCCTCGTTTTCTGTTTGGTTGTTAGTTTCTTCCTTCTGGTCCACTCCATTGATTTGAGTCCCAGTTTTCCTCCCATCTCTATTGGTTCCCTGTACATTTTGCTTTATTTCACTTAGTGTAGCCTTCATTTGTTCATCTAATTTGCGACCAAAATCAACCAGTTCTGTGAGCATTCTGATCACCAGTGCTTTGAACTGTGCATCGGATAGGTTGGCTATCTCTTCATCGTTTAGAGGAACTGGCTTTGGGTTTTGATTGGTTCCCCAGTTTGAGCCATTTTTTGTTGTCGTCGTTGTTGTTTTGGTCTGGTTTCAGTTCTTATACATAGTGACGGGTGGAGCCTTAGGTGTTCCCCTGGGCAGGGCAGCCCAGTTGCTGGGTAGTGATGCTGTATGTGGGGGCAGGGTCTGAGAGGGAACAGTGGCACTTGCTACACTCTCTCTCAGATTCCAGTCCCTTCCACTACTTCCCCTTCACCTGGATTATCTGCGCGCAAATGTGGGACCACCTGGTCAGCAAGCCGCCTTGTGCAGCCTCACTGGGTCTATGTGGGGGCCCCTGCCCTGGGTGCCAGATGTGAGGGGGCTCCGCCCATAGAGCCCCATACCTCCGTCATGGATGAAAATAAAAACTACCGAGACATGACTGCTTGGGGAGGAAAGGTGGTCAAACTCTCAGAGGAGAATGACCCAGAGCCCCTTCCTCACTAGGCTTTTATTGGGCTTAAATACACAGGAATACAGGTTTAACATGTCAAAGAAATTTGAGGGCTTAATCTGAGTCAGTGTTTGTCAGGAAAGGGGGTTGTAAAACTTTGGGAGACATACTCATTTCCTTCTGGGACACTTATCATTTAAATGAGAGCACTCTTAGCAAAGCAGGTTTCACAGGACTTTAGGAATTCTTTCTTATGCCCGATCACCCAGGGAGCCGTCCTGGCCAGCACAGGGCTGCACCACTCGCCCCCACAGTTTCAGGCTTTAAGCCGATTAGGAAGCAAGAGACATCTCCCAGATGGAAATGAGGACTCGGGCTATGTCAGAATAGCCAGGGGGCGGGGGTCTATCACCCCCTCTTTGCTGCAGCCCCTTGAGTCCTTCCATGAGGCCTCCCAAGTGGTTGCATCTGGCTTAGGTTGCCCCTCCCATGAGGAGTCTTACCCGTCATTGACTGCCAACCAAGCATTGGGGCCAGAGATGGATGAGGCAGAAGTAGTGCTCCTGCCAGGGAAATAAGCTTTGTCTCCTTAGTAGGTCACGTCCTTGTGACAGAACAGACCCAGGTGAAGTGGGTCTCTTGAGCTCTTACACAGCCCACCATGGGGTGAGAGTTACAACTCCTGAAACCAGGCTAAACGGTCCACAACAGGTCTACATAGTTGTCACCTGTGCCCAGGGTCCGCTAGTCACTGCCTGTACTCCTGTGAACTGCCAGCAGCTGCTGCCTGCATGCCCGGGTCTGCACCTCCACTTTTTCCTACTGGGACTCCACCTCTCTTACTGGTCTGGATGAATGGTTTTTGGACTTCCGTACAGTTCAATTTTCTATCAGTTCTGGATGTTTTCTTGTTCCTAAATATTTGTTGTCCTTAATTTTGGTTGTGAGTGGAGGCACAGTATGCCCACCTATGCCTCCATCTTGGCCGGAAGTCTAACTGAGAGGTTTTAATATTATCTCCACAGGAAAACAAAATGTTTTTCAACAAACTGTTAGTAACATTAGTATCAACACTCGTTAGTTTTGTAAAAGGAGTGTAGTGACAAACCACAGGCATCTAATTCAGGATTTGTTATGACATAAAAGAGAAACTGTGGCACAAAGACCTCAATAATTTATGTGCAATATATTTGTTTCACTATTTGCTCCTAAGATCTCTTGTAATTTGACTTTTGTTGTAGCCATAAAATGTTAGAGTAAAACAAGATCATAATGAGGTATTTACCTAAGGCAATACATTATTTTAAAATCAACTTTAATGAAAACATTATAATGACAAAATAAGAACAATATCCTTGTTAATTTGATGACTTTAAAATGGTAATTACAAATCATTATTAATCATTGTTTAATGCTCATTAAGCCATAGTTTTAATCTACATTTTTCTGTAAACAGAAAAAAAGTTCAGGTTAAGGGATTTTATTGTGTTTCCAAATAATGGTGGTAGAATTTCCTAAAAGAAAAGTGAAAATATCCTTAAAAAATTGATTGCTAAAATATACAGTAGACAACATTTAATATTTACTTCCTGGGTCCTTGACAAAGAATGAATGAATGAATATTTACTGAGCATCTTCTCTGGGATCAACCCAGTTCCAACATGGAGGATGTAGCAGCAGTAAAGCAAACAAAGTTGCTGCTTTTATGAGCTTATGTTCTATAGCCTATAGTAGTCTACTGTCCAACACTTTCCAAAACTCTATTTGACAGGATTATTTGAACTACAGTGATGATCACCAGATTTCACCTGGGAAAAATCTGAACATTGGTTGATTTCAGTTTCCTGTAGTTTTAATGACACAGAAGTTGCATTCAGAATTAGATCACAGCCATGTGGTCATGCTGGGGAGACTGCATAGATCTCCATACTCATCAAAACTCTAGATAGTTTAGGTCAGTGGTTCTTAAACTTTAGGATGCCTGTGGAATTTGTCAAATACAGATTTCTGACCCCACTTTGAGAACTTGAGATTCTTTAGATTTAGAGAGGTGCATAGGAATCTGCATTTTAAATACACAACAAGTGGTTTTATTTTTTTTTTTTAAGATTTTATTTATTTATTTTTAGAGAGGGGAAGAGAGGGAGAAAGAGAGGGAGAGAAACATCCATGTGTGGTTGCCTCTCACGTGGCCCCCACTTGGGGCCTGGCCTGCAACCCAGGCATGTGCCCTGACTGGGAATCGAACCTGCGACCCTTTGGTTCGCAGCCCGCGCTCAATCCACTGAGCTACGCCAGCCAGGGCAACAAGTGGTTTTAATAATGGTAGTACCTCCTCCATATTTTGTGAATCACTTGTTTTTAGATTTTATATATTTGGCATTTACTAACATTATAAACTTAATCTAGTTATTACTAATTGCCACTAAAATTGCAAATGTATAAGAAACCTTAGGTGTTCATTGGAGTAGATGACATATATGAATCCCGTGAGAAGTTCATTTTAGCCTGAGATGTGGGGAATGTTTACTTTCCCTGGAGAACTACAATATTTTATCTTAGTGGATAATGTCCAGTATGTAACTGACCATGCTTACTTTTCCATTTTGGCATTCAGGCAGCTTTGCATGAATCTGATAATTGGGCAACAGTTATACATTTTATCATCATAGATATTTTAATTCTTCCATACAACCCTTTCCTCATGCCTCCCAAATCTGTAGTTTTCTCTTCCAACTTATATTTTTATGTGGTTCTGATTATAAATTTTTATTTATATTTAAAAATTACACTTCTATAAATAGCTCCAAGTACTCTGTGGGATGAGTTGAGATTCACAAACAAAATACTTTGTAATTTAGGTTTTTATTAATACAGACAATTCTTACTTACAATTTAGCCTAGGTATCACTATGCTAAAGAGGAAAGCTAGTTTCCTCACTTTGTAGTAATCATATTGATGAAATTTGTATTCACTTAGGAAATACTGAGAATGTGGTTAATCAATATTGGCATTTATAATAACTGTCACTCCTAGGCATACTTGATTATGTAAATGTGATATGAAAAAGGCAGTGTACTGAAGGGGAGAGTACCAGGCCAAGAACCAGGAGCCTGAAGTGTAGTCCTAGCTCTACTTACAATCACCTGTATGGCTCTAAAAAAATTGCAACCTCTTTGAACTTACGTTTTTTCCTCCTTGAAATCACTGGGTTTGGGGTAAATAATCTGCAGGGCTTTTTAAGGTTTATTTGCAGATTAATGTAATTTCTGTAAGCTTTATATAATAATTACTCTTTTTATGTCTCTCTGTCATTAAAAACAGGTAAATCGTATATCTAAATGGAATATTTTTATTTAATTGAAATATATATCATTAATAATTGATTTTGATGGTAAGAATTGGGCCAGATTTAATTCTACATAAGATACTTCTGACACACGGGACTGAAAGTGCAGATAAAGTGTTGCTAACACCCACAACCCCTATCTTTTTCATAGTAGCTATGCAGAAGAGGATCTGGGTATGTTATATACTTTATCAAAAAAATTAAATTGTATTCAGGCAAATGTAAAGTTTCACCTCCAAATTCATCTCAGTACCTTTTCACCCCACTTCCTCCATATCCCTTCTGGGTTCCTGCTCACACACTTAATTCTTCAGAAGCAACTTGAGATACAGATTACAAATTATTGTAATGGTGAATTTCTAACACCAATTTCTTTTCTTTCTATCTTTTTTCACTTTTATTAAGACTTTATTTTAAGCGATTTTATTTTATAAATTTTTATTATATATATTTATATTTTATTGTTATTGTTGTTCTATTACATTTGTCCCAATTTTCCCCATTGCTTCCCCTGATCCGCCCATCCCCCTGCTCCCACAGTCAATCCCCACCTTGTTGTCCATGTCCATGGGTCATTTATACTTATTCTTTAACTAGGCTCTTGCCCTTCTTTCTTCCCTTATCACCTGCCACCATCCTTTCTGGTCACCGTCAATTTGTTCCTTGTTTCTATGCTTCTGTTTCCATTTTACTCACTTGTTTGTTTTGTTCATTAGGTTCTACTTATAGGTGAGATCATATGGTATTTGTCTTTCACAGCCTAACTTATTTCACTTAGCATAATACTTTCCATTTCCATCCATGCTGTTGCAAAAGGTAGAAGTTCCTTCTTTCTTTCTGCTGCATAGTATCCCATTGTGTAAATGTACTCAAGTTTTTTGATCCACTCATTCACTAATGGGCACTTAGGCTATTTGAAGCTCTTGGCTATTGTAATTAATGCTGCTATGAACATAGGGGTACCTAGGTTCTTTTGAATTGATGTTTCAGGATTCTTAGGGTATAATCATAGCAGTGGAATTGCTGGATGAAAAGGCAGTTCCATTTTTAGTTTTTTGAGGAAATTCCATACTTTTTTCCACAGTGGATGCACTAGTCTGCACTCCCACCAACAGTACACTAAGGTTCCCTTTACTCCACATTCCACTCAGCAGTTATTGTTTGTCATTTAGTTAATGATGGCCATTCTGACCAGTGCGAGGTGGTATCTTGTGGTTTTAATTTGCTTCTCTCTGATGGCTATGAAGTTGAGCAACCTTTCGTATGCATCTGGGCCCTCTATATGTCCTCCCTGGAGAAGTGTCTGTTTAGGTCCTTTGCCCATTTTTTAAATTGGATTGCTTGTCTCCTGGCACTGAGTTGTGTGAGTTCTTTATGTATTTTGGAGATCAAACCCTTATCCAAGGTATCATTGGCAAATATGTTTTTCTATACAGTTGGTTCTCTTTTCATTTTGATGATATTTTCTTTAGCTGTGTAGAAGCTTTTTAATTCGATGTAGTCCCATTTGTTTATTCTTTCCTTTATTTCCCTTGCCCTAGAGGATGTATTGGCAAAGTATTGCTGCGTGGGATATCTAAAATTTCACTGCCCATGTTTACCTCTAGGACTTTTATGGTGTCATGGTATATGTTTAAATATTTCATTCACCTTGAGTTTATTTTTGTGTATGGTGTAAGTTGGTGGTCAAGTTTCTTTTTTTTTTCTTTTTTCTTTTTTTTGCATATAGCTGTCCAGATCTCCCCAGACCATTTATTGAAGAGGCTATTTTTACTCCATTTTATGCTTCTGTCCCCTTTGTCAAACATTAATTGACATGGGTTTATTTCTGGGCTCTCTATTCTCTTCCATTGATCTATGTGTCTGTTCTTATGCCAGTACCAGGCTCTTTGGATTACAGTGGCTTTGTGATACAGTTTGATATCAGGTATGGTGATCCCTCCTACTTTGTTCTTCTTTCTCAAGATTGTTGAGGCTACTCAGGGTCATTTTTGGTTCCACATACATTTTTGAAATATTTGTTCTATATCTGTGAAATGTGTCGTTGGTATTTTGATATGGATTGCATTATATCTATAGATTGCTTTGGGTAGTATAGACATTTTAATGATGTTGATTCTTCCTATCCATGAACACAGTACATGCTTCCACTTGTTTGTGTCTTCCTTAATTTCTTTCTTCAGCTTTGTATAATTTTCTGAGTACAGATCTTTTAACTCCTTGGTTGAGTTTATTCCTGGGTACTTTACTTTTCTTGTTGCTATAGTAAGTGGAATTTTATTCAGAATTTTTTTCTGATATTTGATTGTTGGTGTACAAAAATGCCTTTGATTTCAATAAGAAATGTATATTTAAAAGTTTTGCAGGATAGATAATATCACAAATCATGAAGAAGATCATGGTGGAATTCATTTCAGTAGTATCTAGTATTTACCACTGTCTTTTCTTTCTTGATCCACCTCTGATGATGTCAGATGGTGTCCCAATCTGTCCATAGGCCACCTGTTTGAGACTACCAGGGATCTACAGACTAACTCTTTCATGTATAGTATCTAGTCAATCTGTAATCAGCAGTCAGGCTTAAGCACCACAGTGTGGGGCAGAGTAATTCCTGTGGGTGGGGCTATTGCTTCTCTGCAGGCTAATGCTACTTGGAGGGGGGTGGTCTGCCTGAGAGAGATGGCTAATGCAATATAAGGGATGACTCAGCATCAGGATCCTGCTACTGCTCTATCAGTTCTCTCCCCAAAGCCACTATCCCTGGTCTTTCCACAAGTGTCTCTAGTCTACTCTGCCCCTGCCTTTGCCAGAGCCCAAGGTAAGTGGCTACAAAGGAAATTTTATGTGTGGGCCCTTTAAAAAACTATCTTTTTCTCCAGCTGTCCGTTGCTGGTAGAGAGAAACTCTGACGCTTTTCACAGCTGGATGTCATCTGGGTTCTTTTTGGACTCTGGTGCTGTAGGCTAAGGAGCTCTGTTTGGGGTTTAGACCCCACACTTCTCAGGGGGAACCCCCCAGCTGTTGAAATATTCCTGTGGCACTTCAGCTGCCACCCATGGGAGCCCAGCTAGCCCTCTCAAGACTCCTCTGTGCTCCCTACCAGTCATGCTGTGGTGAAGCAGCTTGTTCTGTCTGTTTGTGGTTATAAGGCTTCTCTTCCATTACTGTTCAGTTGTTTATTCTGGATGATTTCTTTGTAATATAGTTGTAATTCTGCATTGGTCCTGGAAGGAGGTTAGTGTACCTTCTACTTGCTCCTCCACCATCTTGGGTCCCCCTAATGCTAATTCCTGAGAAACTAAAATCTGGCTGGAACATGTTTGTTTTTCCCAAAATGCTCATTTAAAAGACTAGGTTTATAAAAACATTTTTGATGACTTAAAAATAAAATTCCAGCATGCAGCAATAGCCTTGAAGAGAACACAATGCCTTAAAAGTATTATGAAATTCAAGACCTCTTGCCAGACCTTGCTGAATAAACAGTGCAATATTATTGCTTAGAGAGGTAGAAACAAAACATTCTCATCACTTACAATGGCTGAAGCATCCTTTTGTTTGTTTCTTCTATGACAAACCTGCAGAGAGAGAGTGGAAGCTCTCAAATGTACCCAGAAGCAGCATACTCTTTAAACATCTAGTTAGTAAAAATGTATCTGGAAAAGAGTACAAAACTAATTAGTTTTCTCTTTTCTTTGCAGTGGGACAACAGGATTGTCATGAAGACAAATGA
Source organism: Glossophaga mutica (assembly GCA_039655065.1). Lineage (NCBI taxonomy): Eukaryota > Metazoa > Chordata > Mammalia > Chiroptera > Phyllostomidae > Glossophaga > Glossophaga mutica. Next base: position 120,158,803 of record CM077303.1, on the reverse strand, counting down.
CCATTAGATACTTTATTGACATGTATATATCATTTGTCAAGTAATATAAATAATTGTGGCAAAAATTTATGGCTCTTTTTCTTTCTATTTAACATTGCAGAAAAGATGTTCATAAATGATTATATAGCAAATTGTTTCTTAAAGATTGAGAAGAGCAGGCTTTTAGCAGATGATCTGGGGCAACAACAACTTTTCATTCAAAAACTATTTTGGAGTCTATTTATCCCCCATTGGACTGTGCACAAAAATTTGTACCACATGCTCTCAGCCCTTAGAGAACTGAGGAGACAAAGCATCAGCACATAAAAGTGTGACTAATTTGTGACAAAGAACCACAAAGGTTATCTTCAACAAAGACAGTGTAAGAAGGGCTGAAAGAACAATTTAGAAAATAAATGCTGAATGTTCGGATGGACAGATTAATTTGGGTAAGAACAATCAAGGAGAGCATTATGGAGGAAGGTGAACTTCAGCTGGTTGTGATTTTATGGCCATGGTTGTGAGGTAGGGGTGAGGTGTCCCATGCAAGCAAATAGTGTGAGCAATATTAAAATGAGGAAAAAGTGTAAATCTAAGGAATAGAACAGACTCACTTATAAGGTAGGAGACTGTATTATTGGTGACTGTAGAGGGATTCTGACAGGCAACACTGAAAATATAGATTGATGCTATAGTATTGCACATCTTTTTGAAACCAAGTTCAGAAGTTTAGATGAAGGAGAACAGTCAACCAGGAGGAAAGCAATCATTTAGGAAAATCTAATTGTAACATATAGGAAGACTAGAGCAGTGGTTCTGAAAGTGTGATCCACTCACTCCTGGGCATTCCCAAGATCTTTTTTTGGAATCTGTGAGATCAAAACTATTTTTATAATAATACTAAAATAACATGTGCCTTTTCCACTTCTTTGGCATTTATACTGATGACGCAAGCAATGATGAGTGAAATAGTGGTGTGTGGCATCTCTGAGTGAATGAAGGCAGTGGCACCAATTAGTGGCAGTATGCATAAGATCCTTTTCTAATTTTTCAACCACAGTTGATATACAATATTATATTAATTTCATGTGTGCGACCCAGTGATTAGACATTTATATAACTTTCCGAGTGGTCACCTTGATAGATCTAGTACCCATTTGATACCATAACATAGTTATCACAATATTGTTGACTATATTTCCTGTGCTATACTTCACATCCCCATGACTATTCTGTAACTACCAATTTGTACTTTTTTAAATATTTAGTTTTAATTTTAAATTTAACTTATTGGGGTGATATTGGTTAATAAAATTATATACATTTCAGGGGCACAATTCTATAATACATCATCTGTATATTGTATGTTCACCACCCCAATATAGATTTATACTTTTTATTTTTATTTTTTAAAATTTATTTTATAATATTTTATTTATTTATTTTTAGAGAAGGAAAGGGATGGAGATAAAGAGGGAGAGAGACATCAACGTGTGGTTGCCTCTCGTGTGCCCCAGGGGACTTGGTCTGCAACCTAGGCATGTGCCCTGATTTGGAATGGAATCAGTGAACCTTTGGTTTGCAGGCTGGTGCTCAATCCACTGAACCACACCAGCCAGGGCAATTTTTAAAATATTTTTAGCATCCACGTATCAGTGAAATCATCTGGTCTTTCTCTGTCTCACTTATTTCACTCAGCATGATACCCTCTAAGTCTATCCATGTTGTTGCAGATGGCAAGATTTCATTTTTTTAATAAGTGAGTCATATTCCATTGTATAAAGGTACCACTTCTTCAGTATCCATTTATGTATGGATTATTGATGGATACTTAGGTTGCTATCATATCTTGGCTATTCTAAATAATGTTGCAGTGAACCCATGGATGCATATGTCTTTTTGATTTAGTGTTTTGGGTTTCTTCAAATAAATACCCAGAAGTGAAATTGCTGGGTTCTTCTTGACTCTTGTTTACAGCTTTTGTTTTAAAGTCTGTTTTGCCTGGTATAAGTATTGCTACCACAGTTTTTGTTTTTGTTTCCATTTTTATGAAATATTTTTTCCTATTCCTTTAAGTCTGTGTGTGTTGTTTGATCTGAAGTGAGTTTCCTGTAGGCAGCATATATAAGGGTCTTGCTTTGTTCTACATTCAGCCACAATATGTCTTTTGATGAGAGCATTTAATTTATTTGCATTTAAGGTGATTGTTAATAGATATGTATATATTGCCATTTTATTATTCATATTTTTTAATATTTTCATTCTTCTTAAAGAAGATCTTTTAACATTTCTTGTAATACTTTTTTGGTGGTCATGAACTCTTTTAGCTTTTTTTTTTTTTTTGCCTGGGAAGCTATTTATTTGTCTTTTGATTCTAAATGATAGGTTTGCCAGGCAGAGTAATCTTGGTTGTAGGTTCTTGCTTTTCATCACTTTGAATGTTTCTTGCCAGTCCCTTCTGGCCTGCAAAGTTCTGTTGAGAAAGCAGCTGACAGTCATAACACTGTCACTTATTTTCCATGGGGGACCTGGGCAGGGAAAAGTCTACTGTTTTCTTTGAACATTCTGGCCTAAATAAAGCATTATGATGAAGATTGACATTGATGAACTAGGGTTAGTAAGGGTCAAATGTAACAAAATTAGTGTTTTAACTTTTGTGATGCTATCAGTTTGCTGGGAACACAGGACATTTCAATACTTGGAACCACTGGGAAGCTCTGCCAGAGTTTGTCTTTGGTATGTCATGATCAAATTTTAGGAAACAGTAAAAATATAATATATAAAACAAATTAGAATCAACAAATGAGTATAACCTTCATAAAATAATGTTCTTATGGTTGGGACATCATAAAGCAGTTGAAATGCAGTGGTGCAGGTGCTGATGAGGAAAACTCAAGACACAATATCCAAAGAGAATGCCACACTCATGCATGCATGGTTTGTAGAGTGTCACTTCCAGGATCTAGAAAATGAATTCAATAGCTAAGTATATAAGTATTTTTCAAATTCAGGTGGGTTTGCAGGACTTCTTTCTAGTCTCATTAGGAAGCTCATATAAGGCAAATAAGAAGCAGGAAGGATATGACCTGTAGTTGAGGGAGGAGTGGCAGGAACCAGATGAGGCATCAGGGCTTTACTCAAGCAGGCTGATTTTCAGGACAAGCCCTTAGTGCTGGGGACAGACTAGAAGAGTATATGTGTTCACTGGGAACAGCACAGGATAGTCACAAGCAGGAGTTGTGCAATATGGATGGAGCCAGTAAAGGGTGGGATGGGACTTGGAAAAGAGGTGGCATGGAGTCTACATGGCTTTTTCTCGTATAAGTACCAGGTCTGTTGGAAAATAACTTTGTTATAAACCCAAAGTATTGTGAATGCTCAAAGATACACTTGTGCATGTCCACTTTGTGCATTTGTATTTTCCTCTTTGTATTACAAATCAGACAACTAGGTTGAATTAACTAATTTCTAAGGTATCTTCTCAACTATACAAGTCTATAATTCTAAGAGTATTCAAGAATATAATTTAGACTTCCGGCCAAGATGGAGGCATAGATGGACACAGTGTGCCTCCTCACACAACCAAAATTAAGGACAACAATGATTTAGAAACAAAAAACAAATAGAACTAACAGAAAACTGAACTGTACAGAAGTCTGACAACCATTCATCCAGACCCATAAGAGGCACAGAGTTGCGGCAGGAAAAAGCGGAGGTTGATGGACCCTGGCACACAGGTAGCTGCTGGCGGACCCCAGGCACACAGGTGGCAGCTAATGGACCCCAGGCTCGGGCTGGCAACAGGCAGACCCAGTGAGGCCATGCAAGGCAGCTGGCTGACCAGGTGGTCCCACATTCGCATGCAGATAATCCAGGTGAAAACGGGGGGGTGAGATAGTCCTCACAACCCAGGGCCCTGGTGCCAGGAAATAAAACCTAAAAACACCAATTTAAAACAGTTGTGGGAGTTGAGGTGCCAAGAGAGACTCCCAGCCTACAGGAGAGTTCGTTGGAGAGACCCAAAGGGTCCTAGAACATGCACAAGCCCACCCACACAGAAATCAGCACCAGAAGAGCCCAATTTGCTTGTGGGAAGTGGCGGAGAGGACTGAAGTAGGGGAGAGTGGAGCGAGTGCCATTGTTCCCTCTCAGACCCTGACCCCACATACAGCATCACAGCCCAGCGACTGGGCTACCAAGCAACTTGGTTGCCCAGCCCTGGTGATCACCTAAGGCTCTGCTCCTCACTACCTAACAGCCATGACCAGACCAAAAAAAAAAAAAAAAAGAAAAAAAGAAAAAGAAAAAACCAAAAATGGCTCAAATGGGAGAACAGATCAAAGCCCCAGAGCCAATTCATGTAAGTGACGAAGAGATAGCCAACCTGTCAGATGCACAGTTCAAAGCCCTGGTGATCAGGATGCTCACAGAATTGGTTGATTTGGCTCACAAATTAGATGAAAAAATTAAGGCTACACTAAGTGAAATGAAGGAAAATGCACAGGGAACCAATAGAGATGGGAGGAAAACTGGGTCTCAAATCAATGGAGTGGACCAGAAGGAAGAAACAAACAACCAAACAGAAAACAAGGAAGAAACAAGAATTCAAAAACATGAGGAGAGGCTTAGGAATCTCCAGGACATCTTTAAACGTCCCAACCCCATAATCCGAATTATAGGGGTGCCAGAAAGGGAAGAAGAAGAGCCACAAGTGGAAAACTTATTGGAACAAATCATAAAGGAGAATTTCCCCAATCTGGCAAAGGAAATAGACTTCCAGGAAGTCCAGGAAGCTCAGAGAGTCCCAAAGAAGTTAAACCCAAGGAGGAACAGACCAAGGCACATCATAATTACATTAGCCAAGATTAAAGTGAAGGAGAGAATTCTAGAAGCAGCAAGGGATAAGGGGACACTCACCTATAAAGGAGTTCCCATCAGATTGTCAGCTGATTTCTCAAAAGAGACCTTCCAGGCAAGAAAGGTCTGGAAAGAAGTATTTCAAGTCATGAATGTCAAGGACCTACATCCAAGATTGCTCTCTCCAGCAAAGCTTTCATTTAGAATGGAAGGGCAGATCAAGTGCTTCTCAGATAAGGTCAAGTTGAAGGAGTTCCTCATCACCAAGCCCTTATTATATGAAATGTTAAAGGGACTTATCTAAGAAAAAGAAGATCAAAAATATGACAATGAAAAGACAGCAAACTCACAGATATTAACAACCACACCTAAAACAAAAGTAAACTAAGCAAAGAACTAGAACAGGAACAGAACCACAGAAATGGAGATCCCATGGAGAATTAGCCACAGGGGAGTGGGAGGAGGAGAGAGGGGGAAAAGGCACAGAGAATAGCATAGACAGTGGGTAAAAAATAGACAGGGGAAGGGCAAGAATAGTGTGGGAAATGTAGAAGCTAAAGAACTTATGACACATGGACATGAACTAAAGGCGGGGAATGTGGGTGGGAGGGGGTGTGCAGGGTGGAAGGGAATGAAAGGGGGAAAATGGGACAACTGTAATAGCATAATCAATAAAATATATTAAAAAACAAAACAAAACAAAAAAGCAAAAAAAAAATATAATTTATAACTTAAGTGAAAGCTGAGATTTTGTTTGCTTCCCCCACATTAATCTATTAATCTAGAACAGTACCTTACACAAAATAAATGTTGAAGTTGAAAGGATGTTGTACATGAAAAAGTAAAACGTGGCTATTACTTTAAGTCTCTGTCTCTGAATTAAAAGTATATTACAAATTGTTTTGCAGTAAATAACTTAAAATAGGTTGATAACAGTTTCATTGGAACTCTGGAGAGTTTTTAATAATTTTTTAAAACTGCGATAGAGATAGGTCAAAGACATCATAATGCTGATTTTCAAACATGTTTTCCTTAAATGTACATAAATGACTCTTGGCCTTAACATGAAGGGAAGAAAGGAGGAAGAGAGAATCCTAAGACAAAATGTTTTTGTTTTAATGTTTATTTTAATTAGCTTTAATTCTAAAAAGTAGGCCTTTACCCAGTATCATTCTGTGGAATGCTTTTTGCACATGATGGCATAATATGAGAAATTTTTTAGAATCATTGTCTAAGTAGGAAACCAAGAATTACAAGTTGTTTTTTTCAGAGGCAAAATCAGTATACTTGTTGGAATTGTCAAGTTGTAAGACCAGATAACATCACTAGGTGGCGTGAGTTGCAAGTTGAAAGGAAATTGTGTTACCAGATATGACATAATAGCTGATTCACACCTGTATCCTAGCTTATTTTTGTATTATGAGCATATTAATCTTGGGATCTCTCCAAGATTAATTTTGTTTGGTAGTATATGAATTTTGTTTGTATCTTATGAAATACATATTACAAAAACAGAAGGCAGGCACTAAGCTCTGTTTCAGAAAAATTAAAGAAAAAATAGATTTAAAAAAGAGCAATAGTTTTTATTAATTGAATTCACTGGATTCTGAGTTAAAAATTATAGGATATTAAGGGGTAAGCTGAGTTAGGCCCAGGCAATACTGAAAACGGGGGAGGGTCAGGTCCTTTCTCTGGTATCTTGTGTGAGATGGATTAATACTTTCCCCATTCTCTTTTAGAAAATCCCTCCTCCCAGCTGCTGCTCTTCCCACTGTCCCCAGTTGCTCCATGTTCACCACTGTGGGTACTCAGCAAATTGATTTTGTACATTCATCAAAACATTCCTATTCCATGTCTCATCCTCTTGGAGTCAGAAATTTGAGTTCTTTCTTTATTACTGGTTAGTCAAGAAACAAAGCCATGCCCACGTGTGGATGGGGATTAGGGTTTAATAGGAGAACTAGCTCTGTGGGGGCCCCTGTCCTGAGTGCCAGATGTAGGGGGCTCCGCCCGCAGAGCCCCATACCTCCGTCATGGATGAAAATAAAAACTACCAAGACATGACTGCTTGGGGAGGAAAGGTGGTCAAACTCTCAGAGGAGAATGACCCCAAGCCCCATCCTCACTAGGCTTTTATTGGGCTCAAATACACAGGAATACAGGTATGCCAGGTGGCAAGGATCAAACAATGGTTAACATTTCAAAGAAATCTGAGGGCTTAATCTGAGTCAGTGTTTGTCAGGAAAGGGGGTTGTAAAACTTTGGGAGACATACTCATTTCCTCCTGGGACACTTATCACTTAAGTGAGAGCACTCTTAGCAAAGCAGGTTTCACAGGACTTTAGGAATTCTTTCTTTTTTTTTTAATTTTTATTTTCATTGTTGATCTTGTACAGTTTTCTGTCTTTTATTCTCACCAGAACCCGCCACCCCAGCCCTCCCCTCCTCCCTCCCATTTCCACCCCCCCCCCATAGTTTTTGTCCATGTGTGCTTTATACTTGTTCCTGTAAATCCTTCCCCTTTTCCCCTGAAATTCCCTCCCCTCTCCCCTCTGGTGACTTTCAGCATGTTCCCCATTTCCATGTCTTTGGTTATATTATGCTTGTTTGTTTGTTTTGTTGATTAGGTTCCTGTTAAAGGTGAGATCATATGGTATTTATCTTTCACTGCCTGGCTTACTTCGCTTAGCATGATGCTCTCAAGTTCCATCCATGCTGTTGCATAGGGTATGAGCTCCTTCTTTCTTTCTGCTGCATAGAATTCCATTGTATAAATGTACCACAGTTTTTTGATCCATTCATTTACTGATGGGCATCTAGGTTGCTTCCAACACTTGGCTATTGTAAATTGTGCTGCTATAAACATAGGGATGCATAGTTTCTTTTGGATTGGTGTTTCAGGGTTCTTAGGATATAGTCCTAGCAATGGAATTGCTGGGTCAAAAGGTATATCCATTTTTAGTATTTTTAGAAAATTCCATACTGTTTTCCATAGTGGTTGTACCAGTCTGCACTCCCACCAGCAGTGCACTAGTGTCCCCTTTTCTCCACAACCTCTCCAACACTTGCTATTTGTTGCTTTGTTTATGAGGGCCATTCTGACTGGTGTCAAGTGGAATCTCATTGTGGTTTTAATTTGCATCTCTCTGGTAGCTAGCGATATCGAGCATCTTTTCATGTGTCTCTGGATCCTCTGTATGTCCTCCTTGGAGAGGTGTCTGCCCAAGTCCTTTGCTCATTTTTTAATTGGGTTGCTTGTCTTCTTAGAGTGGAGTCGTGTAAGTTCTTTGTAAATTTTGGAGATTGAACCCTTATCTGAGATATCATTGGCAAATATGTTTTCCCACACAGTCGGTTCTCTTTTTATTTTAATACTGTTTTCCTTGGCCATGCAGAAGCTTTTTATTTGGATGAGATCCCATTTGTTTATTCTTTCCTTTATGTCCCTTGCTTTAAGGGACATATCAGTAAAAATGTTGCTGCATGTAATATCTGAGATTTTCCTGCCTATGTTCTCTTCTAGGACTTTAATGGTGTTACAGCTTATGTTTAAGTCTTTTATCCACCTTGAATTTATTTTTGTGTATGGTGTAAGTTGGTGCTCGAGTTTCATTTTCTTGCACGAAGCTGTCCAGTTCTCCCAACACCACTTGTTGAAGAGGCTATTTTTACTCCATTTTATGTTGCTGCCCCCTTTGTTGAATATTAATTGACTGTAGAGACTAGGGTTTATTTCTGGGCTCTCTATTCTATTCCACTGGTCCACGTGCCTGTTTTTATGCCAGTACCAGGCTGTTTTGATTACAGTGGCCCTGTAATACATTTTGGTATCAGGTATTGTGATCCCTCCTGCTTTGCTCTTCTTTCTCAAGATTGCTGCCGCTATTCTGGGTCGTTTATGGTTCCATATAAATTTTTGAAGAGTTTGTTCTATATCTGTGAAATATGCCATTGGTACTTTAATAGGTATTGCATTGAATCTGTAGATTGCTTTGGGAAGTATGGACATTTTGATGATGTTAATTCTTCCGATCCATGAACACGGTATGTGTTTCCATTTATTTGTGTCTTCCTTGATTTCCTTCTTCAGTGTTGTGTAGTTTTCTGCATACAGGTCTTTTACCTCCTTGGTTAGGTTAATTCCTAGGTACTTTATTTTTCTTTTTGCTATATCAAATGGTATTTTTTTCTTGATTTCTGCTTCTGTTGTTTCATTGTTGGTATACAAAAATGCCTTTGATTTCTGGATATTGACTTTGTATCCGGCTGTTTGGCTAAATTCATTTATTAGGTTGAGCAGTTTTTTAGCCGAGACTATAGGATTTTCTATGTATACTAACATGTCATCTGCAAACAATGATAGTTTTGTTTCCTCCTTTCCAAGTTGGATGCCTTTTATATCCTTTTCTTGTCTAATCGCTGTGGGTAATACTTCCAATACTATGTTGAATAGAAGTGGAGAGAGTGGACAGCCTTGTCTTGTTCCTGATTTTAGTGGAAAAGAATTTAGTCTTTGCCCGTTGAGTATGATGCTGGCTGTAGGTTTCTCATATATAGCCTTTATTATGTTGAGGAATGCTCCCTCTATTCCCACTTTGCTGAGTGTTTTAATCATAAATGGGTGCTGTACCTTATCAAATGCTTTTTCCGCATCTATTGATATGATCATGTGATTTTTGTCTTTGCTTTTGTTTATGTGATGAATTACATTTACTGATTTGCGAATGTTGAACCATCCTTGCATCCCTGGGATGAATCCCACTTGGTCGTGGTGTATGATCTTTTTAATGTGTTGTTGAATGTGGTTTGCCAATATTTTGTTGAGGATTTTAGCATCTATGTTCATCAGTGATATTGGCCTGAAGTTCTCCTTCTTTGTTGTGTCTTTATCTGGTTTTGGGATTAGGATGATGCTGGCTTCATAAAAAGAGTTTGGGAGTCTTCCATCTTTTTGGATTTTTTGGAATAGTCTGTGGAGAATAGGGGTTAGCTCTTCCTTAAATGTTTTGTAGAATTCTCCTGTGAAGCCATCTTGTCCAGGGCTTTTGTGCATCGGGAGTGTTTTGATTACTGATTCAATTTCACCAGCTGTTATTGGTCTGTTCAGGCTTTCTGTTTCTTTTTCATTGAGTTTTGGAAGGTTATATTTTTCTAGAAACCTGTCCATTTCACCTAGGTTTTCAAATTTCTTGGCATACAGTTCTTCATAGTAATCTCTTACAATCCTTTGTATTTCTGCGGTGTCGGTTGTAATATCTCCTCTTTCATTTCTGATTGTGTTTATTTGAGTCCTCTCTCTTTTTTTCTTGATGAGCCTGCTTAAAGGCTTGTCGATTTTGTTGATCTTTTCAAAGAACCAACTCCTGGATTCATTGATCTTTAGGATTGTGCTTTTAGTCTCTATGTCATTTAATTCTGCTCTTATCTTGGTTATTTCTTTCCTTCTACTTGCTCTGGGCTGTCTTTGTTGTTGTTCCTCGAGTTCTTGTAGGTGAAGGGTTAGGTTGTTTGTTTGAGATGTTTCTGTCTTTTTTAGATAGGCCTGTATCGCTATAAGCTTCCCTCTGAGGACTGCCTTTGCTGTGTCCCATAAGTTTTGGGTCGATGTGAGTTCATTATCGTTTGTTTCCAGAAACTTTTTGATTTCCTCCCTAATTTCATTCTTGACCCATTCATTGTTTAATAGCATGCTATTCAATCTCCATGATTTTGATGGTTTTGGGTTTTTCTCCTTGGGGTTGGTTTCTAGTTTCAGTCCCTTGTGGTCAGAGAAAATGCTTGGTATGATTTCAATTTTCTTGAATTTGTTGAGGCTTGTTTTGTGTCCTATCATGTGGTCTATCTTTGAAAATGTTCCATGTGCATTTGAAAAGAAAGTGTACTTAGTTTCTTTGGGATGAAGGGCTCTATATATATCAGTTAAGTCCATTTCCTCTAGAGTGTTGTTCAATGCCACAATATCTTTGTTGATATTTTGTTTGGAAGATCTGTCCATTTTTGACAGTGGGGTGTTAAAATCATCTACTATAATTGTGTTGCTGTCTATATCTTTCTTGAAGTCCTCTAAGATTTTCTTGATGTATTTAGGTGCTCCTATGTTGGGTGCATATATATTTACAATATTTATGTCTTCTTGGTGGATTCTTTCCTTGAGTATTATGAAGTGACCTTCTGGGTCTCTCTTTATGGCCCTTCTTTTGAAGTCTATTTTGTCTGATATGAGTATTCCTACCCCAGCTTTTTTTTCCTGACCATTTGCTTGGAAAATTTGTTTCCAGCCCTTCACTTTGAGCCTGTGTATGTCTTTTGTCCTGAGGTGGGTTTCTTGTAGGCAGCATATGTGTGGGTCATGCTTTCTTATCCATTCAGCTATTCTATGTCTTTTGATTGGAGCATTTAATCCATTTACATTTAAGGTTATTATTGATAGGTATTTATTCATTGCCATTTTCGTACCTGTGTTCCTCTCTCTCTTTCTCTCTCTGTCTTTTCCTTTCTTCCCTTAAAGCAGTCCCTTTAGTATCTCTTGCAGCATTGGTTTGGTAGAGGTGTATTCTTTTAGTCTTCTTTTGTTTGGGAAGCTCCTTATTTGGCCTTCTATCTTGATTGAAAGCCTTGCTGGATAAAGTAGTCTGGGTTGCAGGCCTTTGGTTCTCATTACTTGGAATATTTCTTGCCATTGTCTTCTGGCTTGGAGCGTGTCCATTGAGAAGTCAGATGCTAACCTAATCGGGGCCCCCTTGTATGTTACTTCCTTTTTCTCCCTTGCTGCTTTTAAGATTCTCTCTTTGTCTTGGAATTTTGCCATTTTAATTATGATGTGTCTTGAAGTGGGCCTGTTTGGGTTCCTTTTGATTGGGACTCTCTGTGTTTCCTGGATTTGTTTGGTTTTTTCTCTCACCAAATGAGGGAAGTTTTCCATCATTACTTTTTCAAACAGGTTTTCTATCCCTTGTTCTTGTTCTTCTCCTTCTGGTATCCCTATTATACGAATATTATTCCGTTTCATGTTGTCTTGCATTTCTCTTAAACCCTCTTCATTCTTTCTAAGCCTCTTTTCCTTATCTTGCTCATTCTGAGTGTTTTTTTCTATTTTGTCCTCCAACTCGCTGATCCGATCTTCTGCTTCATTGATTCTGCTTTTCATTCCTTCTACTGTGTTCTGCAGTTCAGAGATTGTGTTCTTCATTTCCTCTTGGCCCTTGTTGATAGTTTCTATTTCCTTTATCATGTTGATATAGTTTGCCGTGAGTTCATCATAACTTTCCTGTAGTTTCTGGTAGCTCATTGAGAGCTCATGGAACTTCCTGACAACCATTGCTTTGAACTCGATATCTGATAGTTGAGTTGCCTCTGTTTCATTTAGCATTCTTTCTTGAGCTTCCTCCTTTCCTTTCGTTTGGGCATTGTTCTTTTGTCTTCCCATTGTTTTTAAGACTCTTGTTGTTAGCCTCAGCTTCTTAAATTGATCTGTTCTGGCTCCCTGGGTTTGTGGTATGACCTTCTGTGGTAGAATATCTGTGAGATTCAGTGGTGGATTCTCCTTCAGATATCCTGTTGTTCACCGCTTTCACTGTCTCATCAGCTGGTATACCCTCTTTTGGGGGCCAACTCTGGTTTTTGTTTTTGTTTTTCCCCACAGTTTCAGGCTTGCTTGCTTGTTTATTTTGTCTCACTCATGGGTATTTACAAAAAGAAGAGGGGGGAAAATGAAAAAAAGAAGCAAGAGGAAACAAGAGGAAGGTAGAAGAGATAAAATTGAAAAGAAAGGAAGAGGGGATAAGAGAAGAAGGAATTCAAGGGAGGCAAAAGGAGTTGGGGAGTAAAGAAGAAGATATAAACAATGAAGAAGGAGTAGTTAAAAACTCATATAGATAGACAGGCTTACAAACAAAAAGACACTAATAAACTGGCAAAACAAAAAGGAGACACGCACACAGACACCCCCACACAAATATAAGCAGCCAAAGAGGGGGGGAGGGACAAGCAAAGCACAACAAAATGTTTTAAAAAAAATAAAAATATATTAAAAATATAAAATTAAAAAAATGAAAAAACAAAACAAAACAAAACAAAAAAACACCCTCTTGTTGTTTTCAAACTTGCCAGCCGGTTTTTCAGGTCTTGCTGGCTGCAATGGCCGAGGGGTGATCTTATTGCTTTTCTCTGTGTTCAGAACTCAGTCCTCATTGTGCTATGTATCCCAGCGTTAGTGGGCGCCTTTCCCCACAGGGTTTTCAGCGTGGGATCTGAGCCTCCTGGTGTGTGCGCACTTCTCCGAGTTTATGGGTGTGTGCTAGGTTCTCCAGACGTGCACAGCCGCCTGCCTTTGTCCCTGGGAGGCTTTCAGTGTTCGGGCACAGTTGCCTGCATTTGCTTCTGAGAGTGGCCTGCGTTCCAGCTGCTATCCGGCGCCTGCACCTTGGGCCTGAGCTGTCCGCGTTTGAGCACCCACCCGTGAACTGGCCCCTCTGGCTCCACAGCTGTCTCCAGCGGCCTGCGCCTATGTTTTCACAAGTGTCCACTAGCCCGCGACTGTGTGCGGTCCCCTGAGGGTGTCTATTTTCATGCAGTTGTCTCACTTCACCTGCGCCTCTGTCTCTGTTGGGGGGCCTGTGCTTTCGTAGTTGCCCAGCGACCACGAAAACTCCGTTCAAAGTTGCGCAGTGACCTGGTGCGGGGCACCCACTTTCGCTCCCTCGCGGGGCACCCACTTTTGCTCGGGCGCAGTCGCGCGGTGGCCCCTGAGATCTCCCAGCCGGTTCAGCGGCTGACCCAGCTCCCTCCCCAGGGCCCTGGGGCAGGCTTGGCAGAGCGCCAGGCCAGGGCCTCAGCTGCCCCGCTCTCCGCACGCTGGAACCCTGGGCTCTTATTGTTCCGAAGAGCTCTCCTTACCACTTGTTTTTCAGTGTCCGCTACAATTTCCAACCTCTTATTCTCCAATATGCTGTGTTACTGTTCCTTGTCTGTTCTGGTCTTTCATAGATTGGTCCGGTTTTTCTCCCGTGTGTAGAGGGGGAATAGGGCCTGCTCCCTCCTACCACGCCGCCATCTTCTCCTCCCGGAGTGTATTTTTTGAGCTTTCTTTCATCTGGGAAACTCTTTATTTGGCCTTCCTTTTAATTGAGAGCCTTGCTGGATAGAGTTGCAGCCTTTGTTTTTCATTGCTTAGAATATTTTTTGCCATTCCCTTCTGGCTTGTACTGTTTCTGTTGAGAAGGAAGATGCTAGCCTTATCAGAGTTCCCTTATAAGTTACTTCTTGTTTCTCCCTTGCTGCCTATAAGATTCTCTCTTTGTCTTTAAAACTTGGCATTTTAATTATGATATGTTGTAGAGTAGGCCTCTTTGGGTTCATCTTGGTTGGGACCCTCTGTGCTTCCTGAACTTGCATGGCTTTTCCACTCTCCAGGTTAGGGAAGTATTTTGTCATTATTTTTTTCAAACAAGGTTTCTACCCCTTGCTCCTTTTATTCTCCTTCCAGTATTCCTATGATTTGAGTATTGTTGTGTTTCATGTTGTCTTACAGTTCCTTTAAGCTATCTTCATATCTTTTTAGTCATTTTTTGTGCAACTGCTCTCTGTGGCAATTTCTTTCTAGCTTGTCTTCCAGCTCTCTAATTTAGTCCTCTGCTTCATCCACCCTGCTTATAATTCCTTCTAGTGTATTTTTTATTTCAGATCTTGTATTCATTGCTTTCTGACTCTTGGTTATAGTTTCTATTTCCTTTTTCATACAGTTGTAGTTCCCATTCAATTCCTTGCAGTTGTCAGTGAGCTCCTTGGGCATCCTTATAACCATTCTTTTGAATTCTATATCTGATAGTTTGCTTGCCTCCATTTCATTTATCTCTTTTCTTGGAGAGGCTTCCATTCCTTTTGATTGAAGGTCCTTTCTTTGTTTGTCCTTTTGGGTGACTGTTTTTGTTTGTTTCTGAAATTTTAGATGCTCTGTTTTGCCAGCTATCTTCATAGGGTCAACTTCTGTGGTAAGAGTTCTGTGGGACTCAGTGGTGTGGTCTCTTTGATCTCCTTGAATGGATGCCCTAGGGTTGCCCTATCTTCCATTTGTGTGGGCTTTCTTGTTGTACTTAAGTTTTACCCATTGGTGGCTCCTTCATTGCTGGGTTCTCCCCTCTGGTGTGTTTACTAGTCTTCACAACTTCCACCTTGTCTTGTACACTGTTTTATAGGTGTTGGCTCACAAAGCAGTATTACCAAATGACCAAACCTATGCTAGCAAAAAGAACCCCCCAACCATATCAGCAGTCTCAACTGCAATAGAACTAAAATTAATAAATGTGAAGAGGGATTGCAGATATTATATGATATAACAAAGGTAATATGAAATGACTGGAAGAGGGGAAAATGTTGTTGTGTGGTAAGAGGGAGGAGAATTGATGAGTTGGGATAAAGCCAAGGTGAAGAAGGGGAGACAGTAATGTTTACAATGTAAGAAAGATACAAAACAGCAATGGGAACAATGGGGTAGGAAGAGGGAAGAGCATACTATGAGGTTTGAAGTAAAATTGAAGAGATACTGCTCCAACAGGAGCAAAAGTGCAGAAAACCCACAGCAGGGTTGATAGCAATGACAGCTTAATGAAATTTAACAAAGATGGAATGGGAATAAGAATATTGTCAAAAGGACTTCCGGCCAAGATGGAGGCGTAGGCGGACACACTGTGCCTCCTCTCACAACCAAAATTAAGGACAACAAATATTTAGAAACAAGAAAACAACCAGAACTTATAGAAAATTGAACTGTACGGAAGTCCAACAACCATTCATCCAGACGGGTAAGAGGTGCGGAGTCGCGGCAGGAGAAAGTGGAGGTGTGGACCCGGGAGCACAAGCAGCAGCGGCTGGCAGTTCCCAGGTGCACAGGCGGTGGATGGCAGTCCCCGGGCCCACAGGCAGCAGCTGGCAGACCCTGGGCACAGGGGGGCAACTGTGCAGAACCAGTGAGGCCACACAAGGCGGCTGGCTGACGAGGTGGTCCCACATTCGTGCGCACAGCCAGTCCAGGCAGAGGGGAAGTGGTGGAAGGGACTAAATCCAGGAGAGAGCGGAGCAGGCGCCATTGTTCCTTCTCAGACCCCGCCCCCACATACAGCGTCACAACCAGGCGACTGGGCTGCCCTGCCCTGAGGAACACCTAAGACTCCACCCCTAACTACGTAATAACCGCGACCAGACTAAAACAAAACAAAACAACAACAACAACAAACCCACCAAAATGGCTCAAACCGGAAAACAAATAAAAGCCCCAGAGCCAATTCCTCTAAGACATGAAGAGATAGACAACCTATCAGATGCACAGTTCAAAGCACTGGTCATCAGAATGCTCACAGAATTGGTTGATTTTGCTCACAAACTAGATGAAAAAATGCAGGCTACAATACGTGAAATGAAGGAAGATGCATGCGGAACTGATAGAGATGGAAGGAAAACTGGGACTCAAATCAATGGAGTGGACCAGAAGGAAGAAACTAACAACCAAACAGAAAACGAGGAAGAAACAAGAATTCAAAAAAATGAGGAGAGGCTTAGGAACCTCCAGGACATCGTTAAACGTCCCAACATCCAAATTATAGGGGTGCCAGAAGGGGAAGAAGAAGAGCAAGAAGTGGAAAACTTATTGGAACAAATGATAAAGGAGAACTTCCCCAATCTGGCAAAGGAAATAGACTACCAGGACGTCCAGGAAGCTCAGAGAGTCCCAAAGAAGTTGGACCCAAGGAGGAACACACCAAGGCACATTGTAATTACATTAGCCAAGATTAAAATGAAGCAGAGAATTCTAGAAACAGCAAGGGATAAGGGGACAGTCAACTACAAAGGAGTTCCCATCAGACTATCAGCTGACTTCTCAAAAGAGACCTTCCAGGCAAGAAGGGGCTGGAAAGAAGTATTTGAAATCTTGAAAAGCAGGGACCTACATCCAAAATTGCTCTATACAGCAAAGCTGTCATTTAGAATGGAAGGACAGATAAAGCGCTTCTCAGATAAGGTCAAGTTGAAGGAGTTCATCATCACCAAGCCCTTATTATATGAAATGTTAAAGGGACTTATCTAAGAAAAAGAAGATAAAAATATGACAGTGAAAAGACAGCAAACTCACAGCTATTAAGAACCACACCTAAAACAAAGCAAACTAAGCAAACAGCTAGAACAGGAACAGAACCACAGAAATGGAGATCACATGGAGGATTAGCAACAGGGGTGTGGGAGGAGGAGAGGGGGGAAAAGGTACAGAGAATGAGTAGCATAGATAGTGGGTAGAAAATAGACAGGGGAGGGCAAGAATAGTATGGAAAATGAAGAAGCTAAAGAACTTATGACACATGGACATGAACTAAGGCGGGGGGATATGGATGGGAGAGTGTGTGCAGGGTGGAGGGGAATGATGGGGGAAAATGGGACAACTGTAATAGCATAATCAATAAAATATATTTGAAAAGGAAAAAAAGCCCGGGTATTAGTGGACCCATGCAGTTCAAATGCATGTTGTTAATGCTGGCCTGACCCTGTCACAAAGTTGGAAGCTTAAATGTTCTGGGTGTGCTCAAAGGCAGAACTGAGGAGATGGATGAATGGTGAGGAAATGAAATAGAAGGAATTTTCTTTGTCAAGATAAAATTTTTGGCGGCTCTGCGACCGACTGGAGGCGGCCCGGCAACCCGAGGCGGCTCTGTGACCAGGTCAGAAGCGGCCCTGTTACCGGAGCTGGCTCTACGACCAGGTCGGAAGCGGCCCTGGGGCCGGAGGCGACCCTGCAACTAGAGGAGGGGACTCTGGAAGACCCGGAGCTCACATCTGTGATCCAGGGGTGAGTGCGCGCAACTCGGGAAACTCGCGGAGCCCACGCCCGTAGTCTCGGGTGGGCACTTGCACCCTGTAGAAGACCCGGAGCTCACAGCAATAGGCTCGGGGAGGGATGGATCTGTAAGAGATTCCAGCTGAAACCCATAAACTCGGGAAAGCTCGCCCTCTGCAGGAGGCTCAGAAATCACACCCAAGTCCCTGCATGGAGAGTGCGCCATTAGCCCTGGGGACAGCGCACGGCTGGCACTGAGGACAGTAGCCCAAAGCTGACTGAGTGAGGAACAGGGAGAAAAGCGGTACGAGTCTCCTCGAAGCCTGCTACAGCCAGCAAGTCCAGAAAATCCAGTTTGGCCTGTTTGAAAATAGCAAGAGATTTTTTGTTTGTTTCTTTTGCTTTGTTTTTGGATGTTTTGTTTTGTGGGTTTTTCTTTTTTGATAGTTTTTTTTTTTTGTCTGTTTAGTTGGGTTTTTTGTTTGTTTGTTTGTTTTGGTTTGTTTTTCGTACTTGTGGGGTTCTTTTTGTTTTGTTTTGATTATATATTTTTTATTTTGTTATTACTTCTACCTTTTTTATCCCTCAATTCCTTTTGCTTCTCTTTACTTCTTTCTGGCTTTATTCCTTCTTCCTTTCTTTCCAATTTTATCTCTCCTTCCTTCCTCTTTCTTTCTCTTCTTTTTTCACTTTATTATTTTCTCTTTTGAAATACCCACAAGTGAGGCAAAAAAATCATAGAACTGTGATAAAACCAGAGTTGGACGAAATGAGGGGGTATTCCATCAGCTGAGACAGTGGAAGCTGTGAACACCAGGATACCTGAAGGAGACTACACACCTGAATCTCACAGGTATTCCACCACAGAAGTTCACAACATAAATCCAGGTAGCCAGAACAGATCAATTTAGGAAGCTGAGGTTTACAAGAAGAGTCTCACAAACAATGAGAAGACAAAGAAACAATCCCCAAATGAAAGAAAAGGAGGAAGCCCCAGAAAGAAGCCTAAATGAAACAGAGGCAACTCAACTATCAGATAAGGAGTTCAAAGAAATGGTTTCAGGAAGTTCCATGAGCTCTCAATGAGCTACCAGAAACTACAGGGAAGCTACAATGAACTCACTGAAAAGTATATCAACATGAAAAAGGAAATAGAAACTATCAAAAAGGGCCAAGAGGAAATGAAGAATACAATTTCTGAGCTGAAGAACACAGTAGAAGGAATGAAAAGCAGAATCGATGAAGCAGAGGATCGAATCAGTGAGTTGGAGGACAAAGTAGAAAAAAGCAGCCAGAAAGAGCAAGAAAAGGAAAAGAGGCTCAGAAAGAATGAAGAGGGGTTAAGAGAAATGCAAGACAACATGAATGTAATAATATCCGTATAATAGAAATACCAGAAGGAGAAGAAGAAGAACAAGGGATAGAAAACCTATTTGGAAAAGTAATGATGGAAAACTTCCCTAATTTGATGAGAGAAAAAGTCACACAAATCCAGAAAACACAGAGAGTCCCAATCAAGAGGAACCCAAACAGGCCCCCTTCAAGACACGTCATCATTAAAATGGCAAAATTCCAAGACAAAGAGAGAATCTTAAAGGCAGCAAGGGAGAAAAAGGAAGTAACATACAAGGGAGCCCCGATAAGGTTAGCAGCTGACTTCTCAATGGAAACACTTCAAGCCAGAAGAGAATGGCAAGAAATATTCCAAGTAATGAGAACCAAAGGCCTGCAACCCAGACTACTTTATCCAGCAAGGCTTTCAATCAAGATAGAAGGACATATAAGGAGCTTCCCAGACAAAAGAAGTCTAAAAGAATACACCTCTACCAAATCAGTGCTGCAAGAGATACTAAAGGGACTGCTTTAAGGAAAGAAAGGAAAAGAGAGAGAGAGGAACACAGGTACGAAAATGGCAATGAATCAGTACCTATCAATAACAACCTTAAATGTAAATGGATTAAATGCTCCAATCAAAAGACATAGAGTAGCTGAATGGATAAGAAAGCATGACCCACACATATGCTGCCTACAAGAGACTCACCTCCTGACAAAAGACCTACACAGACTCAAATTGAAAGGCTAGAAATGAATTTTCCAAGCAAAGAAACAGGAAAAAAAGGCCGGGGTAGCAATACTCATATCAGACAAAATAGACTTCAAAAGAAGAGCTACAAAGAGAGACCCAGAAGGTCACTTCATAACACTCAAGGGAAGAATCCACCAAGAAGACATAAACATTGTAAATATATATGCACCCAACATAGGAGCACCTAAATACATCAAAATAATCTTAGAGGACTTCAAGAAAGATATTGACAGCAACACAATTATAGTAGGGGATTTTAACACCCCACTGTCAAAAATGGACAGATCTTCCAAACAAAATATCAATAAAGATTTTGGGTATTGAACAGCACTCTAGACGAACTGGACTTAGCTGATATATATAGAGACCTTCATCCCAAAGAAACTAAATACACATTTTTTTCAAATGCACATGAAACATTTTCAAAGATAGACCACATGATAGGACACAAAACAAGCCTCAACAAATTCAAGAAAATTGAAATCATACCAAGCATTTTCTCCAACCACAAGGGACTGAAACTAGAAACCGACTTGATGGGGAAAATCCCCAAACCATCAAAATCATGGAGATTGAATAGCATGCTATTAAACAATGAATGGGTAAAGAATGAAATTAGAGAGGAAATCAAAAAGTTTCTGGAAACAAATGAAAATGAACTCACAACGACCCAAATCTTATGTGGCACAATGAAGGCAGTCCTCAGAGGGAAGTTCATAGCAACACAGGCCTACCTAAAGAAGACAGAAACATTTTTAACAAACGACTTAACGCTACGCCTACAAGAACTCGAGGAACAACAACAAAGACAGCCCAGGGCAACTAGAAGGAAGGAAATAACCAAGATCAGAGCAGAATTAAATGACATAGAGACTAAAAGCACAATCCTAAAGATCAATGAATCCAGGAGCTGGTTCTTTGAAAAGATAAACAAAATCGACAATCCTTTAAGCAGGCTCATCAAGAAAAAAAGAGAGAGAGGACTCAAATAAACACAATTAGAAATGAAAGAGGAGAGATTACGACTGACATCACAGAAATACAAAGGATTGTAAGAAATTACTACGAAGGACTGTATGCGAAGAAATTTGAAAACCTAGGTGAAATGGACAAGTTTCTAGAAAAATATAATCTCCCAAAACTCAAAGAAAAAGAAACAGAAAGCCTGAACAGACCAATAACAGGAGATGAAATTGAAGCAGGAATCAAAAAACTCCCAACACACAAAAGCCCTGGACCAGATGTTTTCACAGGAGAATTCTACAAAACATCTAAGGAAGAGCTATCCCCTATCCTTCACAGACTATTCCAAAAAATCCAAAATGATGGAAGACTCCCAAACTCTTTTTATGAAGCCAGCATCATCCTTATCCGAAAACCAGATAAAGACACAACAAAGAAAGAAAAGTTCAGGCCAATATCACTAATGAACATAGACGCTAAAATCCTCAACAAAATATTGGCAAACCGCATCCAACAATACATTAAAAAAGATCACACACCGTGACCAAGTGGGATTCATCCCAGGGATGCAAGGATGGTTCAACATTCGCAAATCAATAAATGTAATACATCACATAAACAAAAGCAAAGACAAAAATCACATGATCATATCAATAGATGCAGAAAAAGCTTTTGATAAAGTACAACACCCATTTATGATAAAAACACTCAGCAAAGTGGGAATAGAGGGAGCATTCCTCAACACAATAAAGGCCATATATGAGAGACCTACAGCCAACATCATACTCAATAGGCAAAAACTGAAATCTTTCCCACTAAGATCAGGAACAAGACAAGGTTGTCCACTTTCACCACTTCTATTCAATATACTATTGGAAGTCTTAGCCACAGCAATTAGACAAGAAAAGGAAATAAAAGGCATCCAAATTGGAAAGGAGGAACAAAAGTATCATTGTTTGCAGATGATATGATAGTGTACATAGAAAATCCTATATACTTGGCCAAAAGCTGCTCGACATAATAAATGAATTTGGCCAAACGGTCGGATACAAAGTCAATATCCAAAAATCAAAGGCATTTTTGTATACCAACAGTGAAACAGCAGAAGCAGAAATAAAAAAAAAAGTCCCATTCAATATAGCAAAAAGAAAAGTAAAAGACATAGGAATAAACCTAACCAAGGAGGTGAAAGACCTGTATGCAGAAAACTACACAACACTGAAGAAAGAAATCAAGGAAGACACAAACAATTGAAAGCATATACCGTGTTCATGGATCAGGAGAATTAATATCATCAAAATGTCCATACTTCCCAAAGCAATTTACAGATTCAATGCAATACCTATTAAAGTTACAATGGCATATTTCACAGACATAGAACAAACACTTCAAAAATTTATATGGAATCATAAACGACCCTGGATAGCAGCAGCAATTTTGAGAAAGAAGAACAAAGTAGGAGGGATCACAATACCTGATACCAAACTGTATTACAAAGCCACAGTAATCAAAACAGCCTGGTACTGGCACAAGAACAGACACATGGACCAGTGGAATAGAGCAGAGAGCCCAGAAATAAACCCAAGTCTCTACAGTCAATTAATATGCGACAAAGGGGGCAGCTACATAAAATGGAGTATAAATAGGCTCTTCAACAAGTGGTGCTGGGAGAATTGGAAAGTTACATGCAAAAAAATGAAACTCGAGCACCAACTTACACCATACACAAAAATAAATTCAAGGTGGATAAAAGATTTAAATATAAGCCGTGACACCATTAAAGTCCTAGAAGAGAACATAGGCAGGAAAATCTCAGATATTTCACGCAGCAATATTTTTACTGATATGTCCCCTAAAGCAAGGGACATAAAATAAAGAATAAACAAAGGGGATCTCATCAAAATAAAAAGCTTCTGCACAGCTAAAGAAAACAGTATTAAAATAAAAAGAGAACCAACTGTATGGGAAAACATATTTGACAATGATACCTCAGACAAGGGATTAGTCTCCAAAATATATAAAGAACTTACAAGACTCCACTCTAAGAAGACAAGCAACCCAATTAAAAAATGGGCAAAGGATTTGAACAGACACTTCTCCAAGGAGGACATACAGAGGATCCAGAGACACATGAAAAGATGCTCGATATCTCTAGCTATCAGAGAGATGCAAATCTAAACCACAATGAGATTCCACTTGACACCAGTCAGAATGGCCTTCATAAACAAAGCAACAAACAGCAAGTGTTGGAGAGGTTGTGGAGAAAAGGGGACCCCAGTGCACTGTTGGTGGGATTGCAGACTGGTACAACCACTATGGAAAACAGTATGGAATTTTCTAAGAAAACTAAAAATGGACATACCTTTTGACCCAGCAATTCCACTGCTTGGATTATATCTGAAGAACCCTGAAACACCAATCCAAAAGAACCTATGCACCCCTATGTTCATAGCAGCACAATTTACAATAGCCAAGTGCTGGAAGCAAGCTAGGTGCCCATAAGTTAATGAATGGATCAAAAAAACGGTGGTACATTTACACAATGGAATTCTATGCAGCAGAAAGAAAGAAGGAGCTCCTACCCTTTGCAACAGCATGGATGGAATTGGAGAGCATCATGCTAAGCGAAATAAGCCAGGTAGAGAAAGACAAATACCATATGATCTCACCTTTAACAGGAAGCTAATCAACAAAACAAACAAACAAGCATAATATAAACAAAGACACTGAAATTGAGAACAGTTTCACAGTAACCAGAGGGGGAGGGGAGGGAATTTCAGGAGAAAAGTGGAACGGTTTAGAGCAACAAGTATAAAGGACTCATGGACAAAAACTATGGGGGGTGGAAATGGCAGGAAGGTGGGGAGGGCTGGGGTGGTGGGCTGGGGGTGGGGTAAAAGACAGAAAACTGTACAATATCAACAATTAAAAAATACTGATTAAAAAAAGAAAAAAAGAATATTGTCAAAAGGGTAAAATGAATATGAGATGTCTGCAGTAAAGAAAAGTGATTTAGACAACACAGGGGAAGCAAACTAATAAGAGTAAGAAGTAAAGCCCAGGTTGAGAGAGTGGAAAAAGAAAGAGAAAAAATTAAAGAAAGAAAGAAAAAGGGAGAGAGAAAACATGAGATAATACTCCTTACTTAACTGATCAGGGGCAGGATGAAGGCAAAATGAAGTAAGGCAGCAGGAGACTATTCTATGGAATTTAAAGTACTAACATGTAGTAAACAAACAGGAGATCATTTGGAGAAGTACAGCATTAACCATGGTGTTTCATCCAACTTGCCACTTTTTATAAAAGGTAAAAAAGAATTAAGAATTAAAGGGAAAAAGAATGTGAGCTGACTTTAGAAACCAAAGCACTTATGTGGGCTTAGATGGAGCAGAAATAGAGTAAGGGCTAGAAATTTGGCATAGTGTTTGAGAAAATAAAGTTAACTACAACAATAATAAAGCTCAGGAAGATGGCAAAATGGATTAACACCAGGGAAGGTTGCTGTGTGGGATTTAGAATAACAATAGTATGATAAGAAATGTATAATCTGACTTCTGGCCAAGATGGAGGCATAGTTGGACACACTGTACCTCCTCTCACAACCAAAATTAAGGACAACAAATATTTAGAAACAAGAAAACAACCAGAACTGATAGAAAGTTGAACTGTACGGAAGTCCAACAACCATTCATTCAGACCAGTAAGAGGGGCGGAGTCATGGCAGGAAAAACTGGAGGTGCAGACCTGGGTACGTAGGCAGCAGGACCTGGCAGTTCCTAGGTGTGCAGGTGGTGGCTAGCAGACCCACGGCACAGGGTGGCAACTGTGCAGACCCAGTGAGGCCATGCAAGGCGGCTGGCTCACCAGGTGGTCCCACATTCGCGCACAGATAATCCAGGCCAAGGCGGAAGGGACTGGAATCCAAGAGAGAGTGGAGCAAGTGCCACTGTTTCCTCTCAGACCCTGCCCCCACATACAGCATCACAACTCAGTGACTGGGCTGCCCCGCACTGGGGAACACCGAAGGCTCTACCCCTCACTATGTAGCAGCAGTAACAAGACAAGAACAAAACAAAACAAAACAAAACAAAAAAACATCAAAAATGGCTCAAATGGGAGAACAAATCAAAGCTTCAGAGCCAATTCCTCTAAGTAATGAAGAGATAGCCAACCTATCAGATACATAGTTCAAAGCCCTGGTGATCAGGATGCTCACAGAATTGGTTGATTTTGCTCACAAATTAGATGAAAAAATGCAAGCTACAGTATGTGAAATGAAGGAAAACGCATGGGGAAACAATAGAGATGGGAGGAAAACTGGGACTCTAATCAATGGAGTGGACCAGAAGGAAGAAACTAACAACCAAACAGAAAACAAGTAAGAAACAAGAATTCAAAAATATGAGGAGAGGCTTAGGAACCTCCAGGACATCTTTAAACATCCCAACATCCAAATTATAGGGGTGCCAGAAAGGGAAGAAGAAGAGCCACAAGTGGAAAACTTATTTGAACAAATAATAAAGGAGAACTTCCCCAATCTGGCAAAGGAAATAGACTACCAGGACGTCCAGGAAGCTCAGAGAGTCCCAAAGAAGTTGGACCCAAGGAGGAACACACCAAGGCACATTGTAATTACATTAGCCAAGATTAAAATGAAGGAGAGAATTCTAGAAGCAGTAAGGGATAAGGGGACAGTCACCTACAAAGGAGTTCCCATCAGATTGTCAGCTGATTTCTCAAAAGAGACCTTACAGGCAAGAAGGGGCTGGAAAAAACTATTCCAAGTCATGAATGTCAAGGACCTACATCTAAAATTGCTGTATCCAGCAAAGCTTTCATTTAGAATGGAAGGGCAGATAAAGTGCTTCTCAGATAAGGTCACGTTCAAGGAGTTCCTCATCACTGAGCCCTTATTATATGAAATGGTAAAGGGACTTATCTAAGAAAAAGAAGATCAAAAATATGACAGTGAAAAGACAGCAAACTCACAGCTATTAACAACCACACCTAAAACAAAAGCAAACTAAGCAAACAGCTAGAACAGGAAGAGAATCACAGAAATGGAGATCATATGGAGGGTTAGCAACTGGGGAGTGGGAGGAGGAGAGAGGGAGAAGGGTACAGAGTATAAGTAGCATAGACGATGGGTAGAAAATAGACAGGGGAGGGCAAGAATAGTGTGAGAAATGTAGAAGCTAAAGAACTTATGACACATGGATATAAAATAAAGGGGGGATGTGGGTGGGAGGGGGGTGCAGGGTGGAGGGGAATGATGGGGGAGAAATGGGACAACTGTAATATCATAATCAATAAAATATATTCAAAAATGTATAATCTGAATAAAAATAGTTAAAATTAAAAGACCAAGAGTATCCTTCTCTTGTACAAGTGAAGTGAATGAAGAAAAATTAAAATGAAATATGAAAGGGAGAATAAACTCATCTCTAACAGGAACCTAATGAAGAAAACAAACAAACAAGCATAATATAAAGAAAGACACTGAAATTGAGAACAGTCTGACAGTGACCAGAGGGGAGAGGGGAGGGAATTTCAGGGGGAAAGGGGAACGGTTTAGAGCAACAAACTGTAAAGGACACATGGACAAAAACTATGGGGGGTGGAAATGGGAGGAAGGTGGGGAGGGCTGGGTCGGTGGGCTGGGGGTGGGTTAAAAGACAGAAAAATGTACAATATCAACAATTAAAAAATATTGATTAAAAAATATCATGACAAATAAATATATATCAATACAAAAAATCATGACATATATATATGTCAATACAAAAAAAAAGGGAGAATAAAGAATACAAATCAAACAATGAAATCAAACAAACAAAAGTAATTAAACATAAAGAAGAAGAATAACAAAAAAACATGCAAGTTCTGAGGGAGCAAAGTGAAATTCATTGCAGCTGTTTGTCTTAACCTTCTGACTTCTTTTTGGATCTGTCTGTGGTTTTCTCACAGCTCCAGGTCTTACTGTCTTACTCTTCAAAAAGAAAAAAGCCTCCTGCTGACTTTAAACCTGCCAGGTGGGTTTTGCAGGTCTTCCCATTTCCTGCAGGCAGAGGGGGTTGGGCTCCTTTTTTTCCTTTCCTGTGGTTCCCCCAGGATGGGGGTTCAGTCTGGGCTACAATAATCGCAGGTGCCCAGTTTCCAGCCCAGGTTCTCAGAGCACTGTGCGTCCCACACTAACTACTCTGTGAATATGCACCAGGCTGGCACTGATAATATACCTTGTTTTACAACACTTTGATCAGTCCATGAGGTGCAGTGAGTGGGAGCAAATTACAACCCCCTCCCTCTTGTTGGCCTGGGCACTGCATGTGCAAGATGTCCCTGCAGGGCACCTCAGTTCCCATATTGAAAGAAGTCTCTCTGGGTGCTGCTACCTCTCCAAGTCCCTCCTGCTCACTTTGATTAATCCATGAGTCACCCTGAATGGGACCAAATCATACCCACTCCTCCCTCTTCCTTAGCCTGGCTGCTGTGTATGTGAGGACTCTGTGAGCATGAGGTCTCTGTGTGTGCAGTCCTTGCACAGTGGCTGAGATCCTCTTTTGAGATAAGTCCCCTTGGGTACCCTCTGCTATTCCTATGAAGCACTTGGCTTTCCACACAGACTAAGCCTCTGATGAGAACCCAGTGTCCATCTGGGTCATGGCTAGTCGTGGCCCATCTTCCAGCTCCAAGTGTCACTCGGCTCCCTAATTTCTCTGGTACTGTCTTAGATGGTGAGTGCCACCCCACCTAGTGACTGCAGTCCCAGCTCAGGTATGCTGCCAACTGTGTGTCTCTTACTGTCTCTTAATCCCTCCAGTGACTTTAAGTGTCCAGGTCTCTCCTGGCATGGGTCTGTGACTTCCCTAGTCTGGGAGGGGAGGGAGCTGCTAAGTTGCAATCATTGATCTGGCTCTCCTTCAATGTACCTACAGCAGCTGTGGTCTCTGGAACAAGGCTCAGGGACCTCCCTGTCAGCCTGTAAATCTCCTTACTGTCCATTTTTAAGTGTCCTCTGTAATCTTTGGCTTCCAAACTGCATATCAGCTGGGATTCTGTTGGCTGTTCACTCTGTTCGTTGGAAGGTCAGCTAAGTGTCCCAGTTAAGTACATGAGCAAGTGGGCTCAGCTCCTACCTGCCTTGCCACCATCTTCTAATTTTAACCTCTGGCATTTGAATTGATTGTCTTGGGTGGACCTCTTTGGGTTCATTTAGTTTGGGACTCTAGAGGCACATTGTGGATTTGTATGTCTATTTCCTTCAGCAAGTTAGGGAAGTTTCTGTCATTTTTTTCAAATAGGTTTCCAATCTCTTGCTCTCTCTCTTCTTCTGACACCCACATGATATGAATGTTGGTATGCTTGAAGTTGTCCCAGAAGCTCCTTACACTATCTTTATTTTGTATTCTTTTTTTTTTCTGTTCTGATTGGTTGTTTTTTGCTTCCTTATACTGAAAATCACTGAGTTGATTCTCAGCTTCATTTACTTCACTGTAAATGGTTGTTTTTATACTTTTGAAGTTCCCACTAAGTTAACTGACTATCTTTATAACTAGTGTTTTGAACTCTACATCTAGTAGTTTGCTTGTCTCCATTTTCTTTAGTTATTTTTCTGGCGTTTTGTTTTGTTCTTTCATTTGGGCCATATTTCTTTGTCTCCTCACTTTAGCAGCCTCCCTGTGTTTGTTTCTATCTATTAGGTAGAGCTGCTACATTTCCAAGGCTTGGTAGAATGTCCTAATATAGTAGGTGTCCTGTAGGGTCCAGTGGCACAGCCTTCACTATCAACCAAATGGGTATTCAAGGAGTACCCACCTTGTGGGCTGTGTACACCCTCCTTTTGTAGTTGAGCCTGCATTTTGTTTAGTTGATTGCTATTGGCACATCCAGCTACCATCTGTGCTCTGTCTGTGGGGTTACACAGCATAAGCTACAAAGTGATCTACAGATGGCTGCTACTTGTGCTGGGCTTGGAAGTGCCCAGGTGAAGCCAAGCTATGAACCAAGGCTAGCTGCTGATGATAGTGCTGGGCATGGGGCAACTTAGCGAGAGGTATGAGGCTCCCTGAAGCTAGATGCTGCTTGCTTGAGATAATTTAGGAAAATCTGAAACATGGGCCAAGACAAGGTATTCATATGGAAAAGTCACTGGATACAGCTTGTGTGGGCCCAAAAGTTGGCTGGGGCAGGGCCTCAGGGAATCACCAGGCTGGGGCAAACAGTGTCAGCCAGGTTGATGGAGTCTCAGATATGGTACCTTCCTGCTGGCTCTGTGGCTCTTTGGGAGAGGGCTCAGAAAAGGAACAGTGGCCCCTGGTAGCACTCTGGGAGAGAGCTTCCCCTGCATCTTGCCGTGATTCAATTCAGTTTTTCCTCATATGTCTCTGATGCCTTTCAATCTGCTGTCCTCACACTGTATAGCAAAGGGAGGGAGTCTGAGCAAGTCTGTGCACAGGCCCTTTAAGAGGATTTGCTGAGGGGTCCAGCAGGTTCTGTTTTCCACAGCCTCAATTTCTGCTGGTTTATACAGCCAGTAGTTGTGGGAACTTACTTTCCTGGCACTGGATCCCTGGGCTGGGGTACTTGGTGTGGGGCTTGGCCCCTTTGCACCTGAGATATCCCTCCTAATGTTTATCCACCAAAAGTGGGTATGGAATCAGCCCATTCTACATCTCCACCATTCCTACCAGTCTTGATGTAGTTTCTTCTTTAATTCTATAGTTGTAGGACTTCTATTCAGCTCAATTTCTGATGGTTCTGAATGATGGTTGTTCTATAGTGTAGTTGTCATTTTGATGTCTTTGTGAGAGAAGGCAAGACATGTTTACCTACACCTCCACCTTGACCAGAATGTATTTAAAATTTTTAAATAGATCCATTACAATCTTAACCAGCTTGCCCACACATAAAACTTCTTTCCCAAGATTCCTTTTCTACAAACCTACAATTTTTTATATCCATTCATATTTTGACCTATTTTCTTTTTTCTTATTCAGGTACAGTCAGTCATTTTACTTTCCCTAGTTACTTTTCAAATACAGGTGTTTCCTTTGATTCATTATTTCTAAGTAGCTTTAATTACATACATTGATTACAATTTTTAACATTAGAATCCTTTATTTCTAGTGAAAACTAAGTAGTAAGCAACTGTGGATTTTCTGTTAAGCTACCACTCTGTCGATTGGCAAATTTATAAATATATTTTATAATTTCCAGAAGTATATTCTTCACAGTAAATTTTTCAATATGGTACAGGCAGGATTATTTTTATTTATTTTTAAATATATTTTATTGATTATGCTATTACAGTTGTCCCATTTGCCCCTTCACTCCCTTCCACCCTGCACACCCCCTCCCACCCACATTCCCCTCCTTTAGTTCATGTCCATGTGTCATACTTACAAGTTCTTTAGCTTCTACATTTCGCATACTATACTTACCCTCCACCTGTCTATTTTCTATGTACCATCTACGCTACTTATTCTCTGTAACTTTTTCCCCTCTCTCTTTCTCCCACTCCCCTGTTGCTAACCCTCCATGTGATCTCCATTTCTGTGGTTCTATTTCTGTTCTAGTCCTTTGCTTAGTTTGTTTTTATTTTTGTTTTAGGTGTGGTTGTTGATAATTGTGAGCTTGCCATCATTTTACAGTACCTGGTTTTTATCTTCTTTTTCTTAGGTAAGTCCCTTTAACATTTCATATAATAAGGGCTTAGTGATAATGAACTCTTTTAACTTGACCTTATCTGAGAAGCACTTTATCTGCCCTTCCATTCTCAATGAAAGCTTTTCTGGATAGAGCAATCTTGGATGTAGGTCCTTGCCTTTCATGACTTGGAATACTTCTTTCCAGCCCCTTCTTGCCTGTAAGGTCTCTTTTGAGAAATCAGCTGACAGTCTGATGGGAACTCCTTTGTAGGTAACTGTGTCCTTTTCTCTTGCTGCTTTTAAGATTCTCTCCTTATCTTTAATCTTGGCTAATGTAATTATGATGTACTTTGGTGTGTTCCTTTTTGGGTCCAACTTCTTTGGGACTCTGTGAGCTTCTTGGACTTTCTGGAAGTCTATTACCTTTGCCAGATTGGGAAAGTTCTCTTTCATTATTTGTTCAAATAAGTTTTCCACTTGTTGCTCTTCTTCCTCCCCTCTGCTACTGCTATAATTCGGATGTTGGAACATTTAAAGATGTCTTGGAGGTTCCTAAGCCTCTCCTCATGTTTTTGAATTCTTATTTCTTTATTCTTTTCTGATTGGATATTTCTTTCTTCCTTCTGGTCCACTGCATTGATTTGAGTCCCACTTTCCTTCCCATCACTATTAGTTCCCTGTACATTTTCCTTTATTTCACTTAGCATAGCCTTAATTTTTTCATCTAATTTGGAACCAAATTCAACCAATTCTGTGAGCATCCTGATTACCAGTGTTTTGAACTGTGCATATGATAGGTTGGCTATCTCTTCGTCACTTAGTGGTATTATTTCTGAAGTTTTGATCTGTTCTTTTGTTTGGGCCATTTTTTTTTGTCTTGACACATCTGTTATGTAGTGATGGGCAGAGCCTTAGGTATTCACCAGGGTGGGGAAACCCAAGTCGCTGTGTTGTGATGCTGTATGTGGGGGAGGGGTCCGAGAGGGAACAATGGCGTTTGCTCCATTATCTGCTGGATTTCAGTCACTTCTCTCACTTCCCACAAGCAATTGGGCACCTCTGCTGCTGATTCTCATGTGGGTGCGTTTGTGTATGTCTAGGACCCTGTGAGTCTCTCCAACGAACTCTCCTGTAAGGCTGGCAGTTTCTTCTGGCACCTCAGACCCCACAGGTGTTTTCAATTGGTGCTTTGAGGTTTTATTTCCCTGTGCTGATACCCTGTGTTGCAGTCTTTCTAGCTCCCCAGTTTTGCCTGGTTTATCTGTGCATGAATGTGGGACCACCCAGTCTGCCAGCTGCCTTGCGTGCCACACCCCTCCACAATCCACTGCCTCACTGGGTCTGCTAGCCATTGTCTTGGGTTCTTGGGGTCCACTAACCACTGCTTTGCCTCGAACCCTCTCTGTCCTGGCTGCCCGACTCTGCCCCTCCTCCTAATCTGGATGAATGTGTCTACTTTAAATCCTTGGTTCTTGGACTTCCTTACAGTTCAATTTTCTGTCAGTACTGTTGTTTTTTAATTTTTAAATTGTTGTTGTCCTTATTTTGGTTGTGTGAGGAGGCACAGTTTGTGTACCTATGCCTCCATCTTGGCCGGAAGTCCACAAGGCATGTTTATTGATAGACACAAGTATCTTTGGTTACTTTGTAATAACACTGAAAATAGAAAAACTTGTGTTTAAAAACTAATGTTTCAGTATTTTGTCTTGTGTGGAAATGATCTTGATATTCAATGAGTATCCATCATTTAACTCATCTAGGTATAAGTTTAAGGTTTCAAGGTACAAAAATGATTTTGGAAATTATTTTTAAGTAAGCATACCATAAATCACAATTATTATTGAAAAGTACATAGATAAACTTATATTTCACATCTATTTAATTCACTTATTCTTAACAACTATGTTTAGATTAGTTATGAAAATTTCATGAGACATTAAACAGCTGATCATAATCTTATCTTTCATGGTAACAAATTCTGTAATAAAAATAACATGAGCTAATTTGACATTTATTAAGTCTAGGTAATAAAATTATTATATTTAATCCTGGAAACTTTAAAGACATGTTGGTTTAAATTAAATCAGAAAATTTAAACTAGCTTTTATTTACCAAAGATTATCCTAGATCATGCAAACTTGGAAAATACTTGGACTAGTTCTATATTTTTAAGAGTATACTTGATTTATATAAATACTTGTTTGTCTTTAAGACAATTAAAGATAACTCTTTATATATTAATTTTGTTAATACCATGTAGAATAAGGAAAAAAAACTACACATTTATAGCATATATAAATAGATATACATAAACACACAGACAAATGCAAACAGAGACCTTATAGATTTTGTTTAAAATTTTAGCAATGAAACTGGTGCAATAAGACAAAACTCACTAGTTTATAAAAGAATAGTTGGATCCAAACTGTAGTTTTTCTTTTTCTGTTCTGCTTGTTTGTTTGTTTATTTATTTACTTATTTATTTAGATTTCTCATATAGTGAAT
The DNA here is from genome assembly GCA_039655065.1 of Glossophaga mutica. Taxonomy (NCBI): domain Eukaryota; kingdom Metazoa; phylum Chordata; class Mammalia; order Chiroptera; family Phyllostomidae; genus Glossophaga; species Glossophaga mutica. The sequence continues at coordinate 120,125,946 of CM077303.1, read as the reverse complement.
CGTAAGGCATTTGTCTTCCTTTATCTGACTTATTTCACTCAGCACAGTACCCTCTAGGTCCATCTGTGTTTCTGCAGATGGCAAGATTTCATTATTTTTTATGCACCACTTCCTCTATATCCATTTATTGATAGACACTTAGGTTGTGCCGTATCTATGCTATCGTAAATAATGCTGCAATGAACATATGGAACATATGAACATATGAACGTATATTCTTTTTGATTTAGTGTTATGGGTTTCTTCAGATAAATACCCGGACGTGGAATAGCTGTGTTCTTTGTCTCTTATTATAGCCTTTGTTTTAAAGTCTATTTGTCTAGGATAAGTATTGCTATCCCAGCTTTTTTTGTTTAAATGCTCCCATTTTTGTGAAATATATTTTTTCATTCCTTTACTTTTAGTCTGCATGTATCTTTTAATCTCAAGCGAGTCTCTTATAGACAGCATATTAAGGGTCTCGTTTTGTTATCTATCCAGTCACTGTACATCTTTTGATTGGAGCATTTAATCTATTTGCATTTAAAGTAATTATTGATAGATATGTATTTATTGCTATTTTGGTTTTCAATTACTTGCTGTCTCTCTCTTCTCCTTCTGGTACCACCATGATGTGAATGTTGACACACATAAAATTGTCCAAAAGATTCCTTATACTATGCTCATTATTTTTTTTGGATTCTTTTTTCTTTTTACTGTTATGATTGGGTGTTTTCTGCTTCCTTATCTTCCAGATTCATGATTTGACATTCTGCTTCATCTAGTCTGCTATTGATTCCCTGTAATATATTCTTCATTTAAGTTAGTGTATTCTTAATTTCTGACTGGTTCTTTTGTGTGTTTTCCAACTCCATTTTAATTTGAACTATTTCTTTGTTGAAGTTCTCACTAAGTTCATCTACTCTTCCCCTAAGTTCATTGATCATTCTATAACCAGTATTTTGAACTCTGCACCTAGTAGATTTCTTGTCTCCATTTTGTTTAGTTCTTTTTTTTGGGGGGGGGTTGTTATGTTTTTTTTTTTTTTTTTCATTTGGGTCATGTATCTTTTCTCTTCATTTTGGCAGCCTCCCTCTGTTTGTTTCTATGTATTAGATAGAGCTTCTACATCTCCTGGTCATAGTAGAGTGGACTTATCTAGTAGATGTCTTGTAGGGTTCAGAGGACAGCATCCTCATTTATTTGAGCAGGGCATTTTAGGTGTACCTTCTGTATAGGCTGTGTACACCATCTTTTTGTAGTAGAGCCTTGATTGCTGTTGGTACCTCAATGGGAGGGATTTATTTTCAGGCTGATTGGTTGTGGGAATTGGCTGACCACCATGGAGAGTCAGCTATGTCAGGGCCAACCCCACCAAGCAAGACTTACTTCAGTGAGTCTCTGGTGCCTGTTGAGTCTGCCCCTTGTCAATGTTGTAGTGGTTCTTCTATGCTGTCTGAAACTGTCCACCTGGTGTGCTGACTCTGTGGCCTCCTAGGAGGTATAGGCCAAAGTCAACCACAACTTGTGCTCTACTGCAGGCCCTTCAGCATGAGCTACAAAGTGATCTGCAGATGGATGCTACTTGTTACTTATGCTGGGCTTGGAGGTGCCCAGGTGAGGCCAAGCTGTGATCCAAGGCTGGCTGCCACTAGTGCTAAGCCACTTAATTGGAGGTATGCAACATGCCAAGGCCAAATGGTGCTTGTTTGAGATATTTTAGGAAAATTCAAAGCATGAACAATGATGAGGCATTTGTACAGAAAAGCCACTGGAAATAGCTTGAGTGGGCCTGCAAGCTGGGTGAGGTAGGGTCTTGGAGAATCACAGGGCAGGATGAACGGTATTAGCTATGTTGATGGAGACTCAGATATGGTGCTTACCTGCTAGCTCTGTGTGGGGAGGGCCCAGGAAAGGAGCGATGGCTTTTGCCAACACTTCTGTTTGGAAAAAAGCTGCCCCTTCAGCTCTTACCCTAATGCCAGACAATTCAGTTCCTTCCCGTTTGTCCCTGGTGTCCCACCACTGGAAGTCAGAGAGAGTGAGTTTAGGTAAAGTCAATGTGTGGGTCCTTTAAGAGGAATGCCCCAGATGGTTAGCAGCCCTCCACCTCACTCAGCCACATTCCAAGCTGGCTTATGGTGACTTCTCTTTCTGGTACTGGAACCCTGGGCTGGGAGGCCTGGTGTGGGGCCTGGGATCCCTTGTGCCTCAGGTGTACCTCCACAGCTGAGATATTCATCCAAGTTTTTATCTATCACACTTGGATACGGAACTCTCCATCTCTCCATGTTTTTATCTATCAAATTTGGATGTGAGATCACTCTGTTCCTTGTCTTCACCACTCCTACCAGCCTCAATGTGGATTCTTTTTTTTGCCCTTAGTTGTAGGACTTCTATTCAGCTAGATTTCAGGCATTTCTGAATGATATTTGTCCTGTAGTTTAGTTGTAATTTTAATGTGGTCGTGGGTGGGTGCAAGTACCATGTTTACCTACACTGCCATCTTGACTAGAACTCTCCCAAACTGTATTTTGTACAAATGAAATTAGGTAAGGTTACCTGCTCAGAGGGTGTTGAGGACTGTTCAGGAGTTTCAGGAGAATAGGACCATTTCAGGAGTTGTAACCCTCACCCCATGGTGGGCTGTGTAAGAGCCAAGGGACCTACTTCATCTGGGTCTGTTCTGTCAAGAGGACGTGAGCTACTAAGGAGACAAAGCTTATCTCCCTGGCAGGACTACTGCTTCTGCCTCATCCATTCTCTGGCCTCAATGCTTGGTTGGTTAGTCAATGATGGGTAAGACTCCTCATGGGAGGGGCAACCTAAGCCAGACACAACCACTTGGGAGGCCTCATGGAAGGACTCAGGGGCTGCAGCAAAGAGAATGTGATGGACCCTTGCCCCCCGGCTATTCTGACATAGCCCAAGTCCTCATTTCCGTCTGGGAGATGTCTCCTGCTTCCTAATCGGCTTAAAGCCTGAAACTGTGGGGGCGAGTGGTGCAGCCCTGTGCTGGCCAGGATGGCTCCCTGGGTGTTCGGGCATAAGAAAGAATTCCCAAAGTCCTGCTTTGCTAAGAGTGCTCTCACTTAAGTGATAAGGGTCCCAGGAGGAAATGAGATTGCCTCCCAAAGTTTTACAACCCCCTTTCCTGACAGACACTGACTCAGATTAAGCCCTAGGATTTCTTCTTTTTTTCCAATATTTATTTTAATTGTTGATCTTGTACAGTTTTCTGTCTTTTACTCTCACCCCAACCCACCACCCAGCCCTCCCTTCACTTGGGAGGCCTCATGGAAGGACTCAGGAGGAGTCCCATTTCCCTCCCATTTCCACCCCCCATAGTTTTTGTCCATGTGTCCTTTATACTTGTTCCTGTAGATCCTTCCCCTTTTCCCCTTAAATTCCCTCCCTTCTCCTCTCTGGTGACTTTTAGCCTGTTCTCAATTTCAATGTCTTTGGTTATAGTATGCTTCTTTGTTTGTTTTGTTGATTAGATTCCTGTTAAAGGTGAGATCATATGGCACTCAGATTTCTTTGAAATGTTAACCATTGTTTGATCCTTGCTGCCTGACATACCTGTATTCCTGTGTATTTGAGCCCAATAAAAGCCAGTGAGGAAGGAGCTCTGGGTCATTCTCCTCTGAGAGTTTGACCACCTTTCCTCCCCAAGCAGAAAATGTCTTGCTAGTTTTTATTTTCATCCGTGACAGGGGGGATGGGGCTCTGTGGGCGGAGCCCCCCCCACAAGAGGGTTAAAGCTTTTTGTTAATACTTATGAAAGAGACTTTTAAGATTTTTTATAAACATAGTTTTCAAAATCACCTTTCTTTTTTTTTTCTACTTCTGATAAAAATTACCTTGGTTCTTAGAGAAGACCAGGTACAATATTTACTTTTCAAAAGGCACAGAGAAAGGATGCAAGTTCCACCAAAAAAGACTTTTGTTCCCTAAGCCCAGATATTTTACAATGTCTGAAAACCTTGTGAGACAAATAGGAAAAGTTTGGGGATTAGTAAAAAGGATAGGTAGGCTTTGTACTGTTTCTAGAGCCTCATTTTTGTCTTGTAAAGACTAGATTTGTAAGACAAGTGCAATTGTACTACAACCTCAATGATATTAAGAGGTTGCCCCACCCATTGAATTGTATTATGCTCAATTTGCTTCTTTATATCAGGGAGAAGATCTTTACAAAACATAGAAATCAAAAGATTTCTATGTTCTAGATTTAGAGCTGTATATCTTTGGAATGTTTTTAGTAAGTCCTCTGTAAAGGCATCAGAGTGTTTTTCTTTCCCTTAGGTACACACTTTCATTTTAGCTTAGGGGAGAAGGCTTTCAACAGAGTTCCCATCAGGCTGTGAATATTAGCTTCCACTTTGGCCAACTTCTGACCATAGAGCTACTTAAAAAGTCTTTTGAATAGCATATCACGTTTCAGCTGGGACAAATGTTAAATATTGCTAGCAGGACTCAGGGAAACAAAGATGGTAGCAGAGTAGGATTTGTCTCACACTATCTCACAGAACCAAACTGAAAATAAATACAAAGATGGAAACATTCACCCAAAATAAACAATGAAGACTACCTGAAGAGGAGACATTTAACCAAAGGCAGACAGAAACCACCTTGGAACCAGTAGAAAAGACAGGGATGTGAAAGGGGCTTGCTTTCACAATTGCAAGCCAAGTGTGTGTCATGGCTGTGGTAGCTTCTCCCTGAGATGAAGGAAACCTGGACTCCACACTGGCCTCACAAGCACAGAATGCCAGTGCTGGGATCACCTGCCCACACAACATTCAGTGGTGAAAGACCACAGGGTTTCTGTCTACCAGAGAGAGATGGAGTTTGCCAGAGACAATGCCACATATTTCCTTTCTTTTTTCCCTAAAGTGCCAATGCACACATTGAGTGTTCTCAGCCACTCACCTTGGGCTTGGGCAAAGGGAGAGCGCATAGTCTGGTGTCATGGGAGGATAGTATGGAATGGGAAGCCTGGAGGATAGGCATGGGGGAAGAGCTGCTGTGTTCCTGTTGCCAGGATATAACACGATACCACAGCAGCCATTTTTCTTTTTCTTTCATTTTTTAAAATACATTTTATGATTATGCTATTACAGTTGTCCCATTCCCCCCTTCATTCCGCTCCACCCTGCACACACCCTCCCACCCACATTCTCCCTTTTAGTTCATATCCATGTGTCATAAGTTCTTTAGCTTCTACATTTCCCACATTATACTCACCCTCCCCCGTCTATTTTCTACCTACCATCTAAGCTACTTATTCTCTGTACCTTTTCCCTCTCTCTCCTCTTCCCACTCCTCTGTTGCTAACCCTCCATATGATCTTCATTTCTGTGGTTCTATTCCTGTTCTAGTCCTTTGCTTAGTTTGTTTTTGTTTTTGTTTTAGGTGTGGTTGTTAATATCTGTGAGTTTGCTGTCTTTTCACTGTCATAATTTTTATCTTCTGTTTCTTAGATAAGTCCCTTTAACATTTCATATAATACGGGCTTGATGATGATGAACTCCTTAAACTTGACCTTATCTGAGAAGCACTTGATCTGACTTTCCATTCTCAATGAAAGCTTTGTTGGATAGAGCAATCTTGGATGTAAGTCCTTGCCTTTCATGACCTGGAATACTTCTTTCCAGCCCCTTCTTGCCTGTAAGGTCTCTTTTGAGAAATCAGCTGACAATCTGATGGGAACTCCTTTGTGGGTAACTGTGTCCTTTTCTCTTGCTGCTTTTAAGATTCTCTCCTTCATTTTAATCTTGGCTAATGTAATTATGATGTGCCTTGGTGTGTTCCTCCTGGGGTCCAACTTCTTGGGGACTCTCTGAGCTTCCTGGACTTCCTGGAAGTCTATTTCCTTTGCCAGATTGGAGAATTCCTCCTTTATTATTTGTTCAAATAACTTTTCCACTTGTTGCTCTTCCTCTTTCCCTTCTGGTACCCCTGTAATTCAGATGTTGGGACGTTTAAAGATTTCCTGGAGGTTCCTAAGCCTCTCCTAATTTTTTTTGTTTTTTGTTTTTTGTTTTTTTTTAATATATTTTATTGATTATGCTATTACAGTTGTCCCATTTCTCCCCCATCATTCCCCTCCACCCTACCCACCCTCTCCCACCCACATTCCCCCCTTTAGTTCATGTCCATGGGTCATAAGTTTTCTAGCTTCTACATTTCCCATACTATTCTTGCCCTCCCCCTGTCTATTTTCTACCCACCATCTATGCTACTCATTCTCTGTACCTTTTCCCCCTCTCTCCTCCTCCCACGCCTCTGTTGCTAACCCTCCATATGATCTCCATTTCTGTGGTTCTGTTCCTGTTCTAGCTGTTTGCTTAGTTTGCTTTTGTTTTAGGTGTGGTTCTTGATAGCTATGAGTTTGTTGTCTTTTCACTGTCATAGTTTTATCTTCTTTTTCTTAGATAAGTCCCTTTAACATTTCATATAATAAGGGCTTGGTGATGATGAATTTCTTCAACTTGACCTTATCTGAGAAGCACTTTATCTTCCCTTCCATTCTAAATGACAGCTTTGCTGGATAGAGCAATTTTGGATGTAGGTCCCTGCTTTTCAAGATTTCAAATATTTCTTTCCAGCCCCTTCTTGCCTGGAAGGTCTCTTTTGAGAAATCAGCTGACAGTCTGTTGGGAACTCCCTTGTAGGTGACTGTCCCCTTATCCCTTGCTGCTTCTAGAATTCTCTGTTTCATTTTAATCTTGGCTAATGTAATTACAATGTGCCTTGGTGTGTTCCTCCTTGGGTCCAACTTCTTTGGGACTCTCTGAGCTTCCTGGACGTCCTGGTAGTCTATTTCCTTTGCCAGATTGGGGAAGTTCTCCTTTATTATTTGTTCAAATAAGTTTTCCACTCGTTGCTGTTCTTCTTCCCCTTCTGGGACCCCTATAATTCGGATGTTGGGACGTTTAAAGATGTCCCGGAGGTTCCTAAGCCTCTCCTCGTTTTTTTGAATTCTTGTTTCTTCCTCGTCTTCTGTTTGGTTGTTAGTTTCTTCCTTCTGGTCCACTCCATTGATTTCAGTCCCAGTTTTCCTTCCATCTCTATCAGTTCCCCATGCATCTTCCTTCATTTCACGGATTGTAGCCTGCATTTTTTCATCTAATTTGTGAGCAAAATCAACCAATTCTGTGAGCATTTTGATGACCAGTGCTTTGAACTGTGCATCTGACAGGTTGGCTATCTCTTCACTGCTTAGAGGAATTGGCTCTGGGGCTTTTATTTGTTTTCCGGTTTGAGCCATTTTTGGTGGTTTTTTTGTTGTTGTTGTTGTTTTGGTTTTAGTCTGGTCGCGGCTATTACGTAGTGAGGGGGTGGAGCCTTAGATGTTTCTCAGGGCAGGGCAGCCCAGTCGCCTGGTTGTGATGCTATAGGTGGGGGCGGGGTCTGAGACGGAGCAATGGCGCCTACTCCGCTCTCTCCTAGACTCCGGCCCTTTCCGCTGCTTCCCCTTCACCTGGATTATCTGCACACGCGCGCGTACTGTTACGTAGTGAAGAGTGGAGCCTTTGGCGCTCGCCCGTGCGGGGCAGCCCAGTCGCTGGGTTGTGACGCTGTATGTCAGGGTGGTGCCTGAGAGGGAGCAATGGCGCTTGCTCTGCTCTCTCCTGGATTCAGTCCCCTCCTCCACTTCCCCTCCACCTGGACCGTCTGCGCGCTCGAAAGTGAGACCCTGGTCAGCAGCCAGCCGCCTTGTGCGGCCTCACTGGGTCTGCACAGCTGCCCCCCAGTTCTCGGGGTCCGCCAGCTGCTGCCTGTTGGCCTGGGGACCGCCAGCCGCCGCCTGTGCACCTGGGAACTGCCAGCCGCTGCTGCTTGCGTTCCTGGGTCAGCAGCTCCACTTTCTCCTGCCGCGACTCCGCCCCTCTTACCGGTCTGGATGAATGGTTGTTGGACTTCCGTACAGTTCAGTTTTCTATCAGTTCTGGTTGTTTTCTTGTTTCTAAATATTTGTTGTCCTTAATTTTGGTTGTGAGAGGAGGCACAGTGTGTCCGCCTACGCCTCCATCTTGGGCCGGGAATCTCTCCTAATTTTTTTTGAATTCATGTTTCTTTCTTCTTTTCTGTTTGGTTGTTTCTTTCTTCCTTCTGGTCCATTCCATTGATTTGAGTCCCAGTTTTCCTCCCATCACTATTGGTTCCCTGTGCATTTTCCTTCATTTCACTTAGTATATATTTGTTCATCTAATATGTAGAAGCAAACCAAAAGAATCAGCTAAAATGAGGAAACAAAGAAACAACCCTCAAACAAAAGGAAAAGAACACACACTTTATCAGACACAGAGTTAAAAGTAATGGTTATAAGGATGCTCATAATGGTCATAATGGTTATAAGGAACTTAGTCAGAACTACATGGAACTTAGTGGGAAGTTCATAAGTAAGAAAAAGGACACAGAAACAATGAATAATAAACAGTTGGAAATAAAGTATGCAATATCTGAAATGAAGAACACAATAGAAGGAATTCGAAGCAGGCTAGATGAAACAGAGGACTGAATTAGTGATTTGGAAGACAAGGTGGAGAAAATCCCACACAATCAGAGCAACAAAAAGAATAAAAGAATAAATAGAATAAGGATGGATTAAGGGAATTTTGGGAAAATGTGAAATGTAACAATATCCCCATCATAGTGATACAAGAAGAAGAAAGTGAGCAAGAAATGAAAAACCATTTTGGAGAAATAATAAAAAAAAATCTCTAATCTGGTGCAGAAAAATGTCACACAAGTCCAGGAAGCACAGAGACTCTTAATCAAGAGGAACCCAAAGAAACCCACACTAAGACATATCATAATCATAGACACATTTTAATCATAATTAAAATGGCAAAGTTTATGAATAAGGAGAGAATCTTAAAGGCAAAAAGAATAGTCAATTACCTAAAAGGTAGTTCCAATAAGACTGTCAGCTGATTTCTCAATAGAACACTTCAGGCTAGAAAGGATTGGCTTGAGGTTTTCAATTAATGAAAACCAAACATATGTAACCAAAACTATTCTATTAGGCAAGGCTATCTTTAAAAAAATTTTTTTTTAATTTTAATTGTTGTTCAAGTACAGTTTTCTTCCTTTTACCCCCAGCCCTCCCTACCGCATCCCTGTTTCCACCCACCCCCATTATTGTCCATGTCTCCTTTATACTTGTTCCTGCAAACCCTTCCCCTTTTCCCTGAAATTCCCTCCCATCTCCCCTCTGGTCACTGTCAGCCTGCTCTCAATTTCAGTGTCTTTGGTTATATTTTGATTGTTTGTTTGTTTTGTTGTTTAGCTTCCTGTTAAAGGTGAGATCCTGTGGTATTTGTCTTTCACTGCCTGACTCATTTCGCTTAGCATATACTTTCAAGTTCCATTCATGCTGTTGCAAAGGGTAGGAGCTCCTTTCTTTCTGCTGCATAGAATTCCATTGTGTAAATGTAACATAGTTTCTTGATCCATTCATTTACCTATGGGCACCTATATTACTTCTCTCACTTCACTATTGTAACTTGTGCTGTTATGAACATTGGGGTGCATAGGTTCTTTTGGATTGGTGTTTTAGGGTTCTTAGGATATAATCCTAGCAGTGGAATTTCTGGGTCAAAAGGAAAATCCACTTTTAGTTTTCTTAGAAAATTCCATACTATTTTCCACAGTGGCTGAACCAACTGCAATCCCATCAACAGTGCACTAAGGTTCCTTTTCCTCCACAACCTCTTCAACACTTGCTGTTTGTTGCTTTGTTTATGATGGCCATTCTGACTGGTGTCAAGTGGTATCTCATTGTGGTTTTAATTTGCATCTGTCTGATAGCTAGCAATACTGAGCATCTTTTCATGTGTCTCTGGATCCTCTATATGTCCTCCTTGGAGAAATGTCTGTTCAAGTCCTTTGCCTATTTTTTAATTGGGTTGCTTGTCTTCTTAGAGTGGAGTCATGTAAGTTCTTTGTATATTTTGGAGATTAAACCCTTCTCTGAGGTATCATTGGCAAATGTTTTCCCATGCAGTTGGTTCTCTTTTTATTTTAATACTGTTTTCTTTAGCCATGCAGAAGCTTTTTATTTTGATGAGATCCCATATGTTTATTCTTTCCTTTATGTTCCTTGTTCTAGGGGACAAATCACTGAAAATATTGCTGCATGAAATATCTGAGATTTTCCTGCCTATGTTCCCCTCTAGGACTTTAATGGTGTCATGGCTTATATTTAAATCTTTTATCCATATTGAATTTATTTTTGTGTATGGTGTAAGTTGGTGCTCGTGTTTCATTTTTTGCATGTAGCTGTCCACCTCTCCCAATAACACTTGTTGAAGAGGCCATTTTTACTCTATTTTATGTTGTTGCCTCTTTGTCAAATATTAATTGACCATAGAGATTTGGGTTTATTTCTGGGCTCTCTGTTCTGTTCCACTGGTCTATGTGACTGTTTTAATGCCAGTACCAGGTTGTTTTGATTACAGTGGCCTTGTAATACAGTTTGGTATCAGGTATTGTGATCCCTCCTAGTTTGCTCTTCTTTCTCAAAATTGCAGCAGCTATTCAGGGTGGTTTATGGTTCCATATAAAGTTTTGAAGTGTTTGTTCTATGTCTGTGAAATATGCCATTGGTACTTTTTTTAAAAATTTTTATTTTAATTGTTGATCTTGTACAGTTTTCTGTCTTTTATTCTCACCCGAACCCACCACCCCAGCCCTCCCCTCCTCCCTCCCATTTCCATCCCCCCCCCATAGTTTTTGTCCATGTGTCCTTTATACTTGTTCCTGTAATTCCTTCCCCTTTTCCCCTGAAATTCCCTCCCCTCTCCCCTCTGGTGACTTTCAGTCTGTTCTCAATTTCTGTGTCTTTGGTTATATTATGCTTGTTTGTTTGTTTTGTTGATTAGCTTCCTGTTAAAGGTGAGATCATATGGTATTTGTCTTTCACTGCCTGGCTTACTTCGCCTAACATGATGCTCTCAAGTTCCATCCATGCAGTTGCAAAGGGTATGAGCTCCTTCTTTCTTTCTGCTGCATAGAATTCCATTGTGTAAATGTACCAAAGTTTTTTTTTCTTTTTTTCTTTTTTTAAATATATTTTATTGATTATGCTATTACAGTTGTCCCATTTCTCCCCCATCATTCCCATCCACCCCACCCACCCTCTCCCACCCACATCCCACCCTTTAGTTCATGTCCATGGGTCATAAGTTTTCTAGCTTCTACATTTCCCATACTATTCTTGCCCTCCCCCTGTCTATTTTCTACCCACCATCTATGCTACTCATTCTCTGTACCTTTTTCCCCTCTCTCCTCCTCCCACGCCCCTGTTGCTAACCCTCCATATGATCTCCATTTCTGTGGTTCTGTTCCTGTTCTAGCTGTTTGCTTAGTTTGCTTTTGTTTTAGGTGTGGTTCTTGATAGCTATGAGTTTGTTGTCTTTTCACTGTCATAGTTTTATCTTCTTTTTCTTAGATAAGTCCCTTTAACATTTCATATAATAAGGGCTTGGTGATGAGGAACTCCTTCAACTTGGCCTTATCTGAGAAGCACTTTATCTTCCCTTCCATTCTAAATGACAGCTTTGCTGTATAGAGCAATTTTGGATGTAGGTCCCTGCTTTTCAAGATTTCAAATATTTCTTTCCAGCCCCTTCTTGCCTGGAAGGTCTCTTTTGAGAAATCAGCTGACAGTCTGATGGGAACTCCCTTGTAGGTGACTGTCCCCTTATCCCTTGCTGCTTCTAGAATTCTCTGTTTCATTTTAATCTTGGCTAATGTAATTACAATGTGCCTTGGTGTGTTCCTCCTTGGGTCCAACTTCTTTGGGACTCTCTGAGCTTCCTGGACGTCCTGGTAGTCTATTTCCTTTGCCAGATTGGGGAAGTTCTCCTTTATTATTTGTTCAAATAAGTTTTCCACTCGTTGCTGTTCTTCTTCCCCTTCTGGGACCCCTATAATTCGGATGTTGGGACGTTTAAAGATGTCCCGGAGGTTCCTAAGCCTCTCCTCGTTTTTTTGAATTCTTGTTTCTTCCTCGTCTTCTGTTTGGTTGTTAGTTTCTTCCTTCTGGTCGACTCCATTGATTTGAGTCCCAGTTTTCCTTCCATCTCTATCAGTTCCCCATGCATCTTCCTTCATTTCATGGATTGTAGCCTGCATTTTTTCATCTAGTTTGTGAGCAAAATCAACCAACTCTGTGAGCATTTTGATGACCAGTGCTTTGAACTGTGCATCTGACAGGTTGGCTATCTCTTCACTGCTTAGAGGAATTGGCTCTGGGGCTTTTATTTGTTTTCCAGTTTGAGCCATTTTTGGTGGGGTTTTTTTTTTTTGTTGTTGTTGTTTTGGTTTTAGTCTGGTCGCGGCTATTACGTAGTGAAGGGGTGGAGCCTTAGGTGTTCCTCAGGGCGGGGCAGCCCAGTCACTGGGTTGTGACGCTATAGGTGGGGGCGGGGTCTGAGAAGGAGCAATGGCACCTGCTCTGCTCTCTCCCGGACTCCGGCCCTTTCCGCTGCTTCCCTTTCACCTGGATTATCTGTGCACGCACGTGTGCTGTTACGAAGTGAAGAGTGGAGCCTCTGGCGCTCCCTAGTGCGGGGCAGCCCAGTCGCTGGGTTGTGACACTGTACGTGGGGGTGGGGCCTGAGAGGGAGCAATGGCGCCTGCTCCGCTCTCTCCTGGATTCAGTCCCCTCCGCCACTTCCCCTCCGCCTGGACCGTCTACGCACGTGAATGTGAGACCACCTGGTCAGTCAGCCAACCGCCTTGTGCGGCCTCACTGGGTCTGCACAGTTGCCCCCCTGTTCCCGGGGACCGCCAGCCGCCGCCTGTGCACCTGGGAACTGCCAGCCGCTGCTGCTTGCGCTCCTGGGTCAGCAGCTCCACTTTCTCCTGCCGCGACTCCGCCCCTCTTACCGGTCTGGATGAATGGTTGTTGGACTTCCATACAGTTCAGTTTTCTATAAATTCTGGTTGTTTTCTTGTTTCTAAATATTTGTTGTCCTTAATTTTAGTTGTGAGAGGAGGCACAGTGTGTCCGCCTACGCCTCCATATTGGCCGGAAGTCTCCCACAGTTTTTTTATCCATTCATTTACTGATGCGCATCTAGGTTGCTTCCAACACTTGGCTATTGTAAATTATGCTGCTATAAACATAGTGGTGCACAGGTGAAATGGACAGGTTTCTAGAAAAATATAACCTTCCAAAACTCAATGAAAAAGAAACAGAAAGCCTGAACAGACCAATAACAGCTGGTGAAATTGAATCAGTAATCAAAACACTCCCAACACACAAAAGTCCTGGACCAGATGGCTTCACAGGAGAATTCTACAAAACATTTAAGGAAGAGCTAACCCCTTTTCTCCACAGACTATTTGAAAAAATCCAAAAAGATGGAAGACTCCCAAACTCTTTTTATGAAGCCAGCATCATCCTAATCCCAAAACCAGATAAAGACACAACAAAGAAGGTGAACTTCAGGCCAATATCGCTGATGAACATAGATGCTAAAGTCCTCAACAAAATATTGGTAAACCGCATCCAACAACACATTAAAAAGATCATACACCATGACCAAGTGGGATTCATCCCAGGGATGCAAGGATGGTTCAACATTTGCAAATCAGTAAATGTAATTCATCACATAAACAAAAGCAAAGACAAAAATCACATGACCATATCAATAGATGCGGAAAAAGCATTTGATAAGGTACAGCACCCATTTATGATAAAAACACTCAGCAAAGTGGGAATAGAGGAAGCATTCCTCAACATAATAAAGGCCATATATGAGAGACCTACAGCCAACATCATACTCAATGGGTTAAGACTAAAATCTTTTCCACTAAAATCAGGAACAAGACAAGGCTGTCCACTTTCACCACTTGTATTCAATATAGTATTGGAAGTATTAGCCACAGCGATTAGACAAGAAAAGGAAATAAAAGGCATCCAACTTGGAAAGGAGGAAACAAAACTATCATTGTTTGCCATTGGTACTTTAATAGGTGTTGCAATGAATCTGTAATTTGCTTTGGGTAGTATGAACATTCTGATGATGTTGATTCTTCCGATCCATGTACAAAGTATATGTTTCCATTTGTTTGTGTCTTCTTTGATTTCTTTCTTCCATGTTGTGTAGTTTTCTGAGTACAGATCTTTTACCTCCTTGGTTAGGTTTACTCCTGCGTATTTTATTTTTCTTTTGCTATATCAAATGAGATTTTTTTTTCTTGATTTCTGCTTCTGCTGTTTCATTGTTGGTATACAAAAATGCCTCTGATTTCTGGATTTTGACTTTGTATCCAGCTATTTGGCCAAATTCATTTATTAGGTCCAGCAGTTTTTTGGTGGAAACTACAGGGTTTTCTACATACACCATCATTTCATCTACAAACATTGACAGTTTTGTTTCCTTCTTTCTGATTTGAATGCCTTTTATTTCCTTTTCTTGTCTGATTGCTGTAGCTAAAACTTCCAATATTACATTGAATGGAAGTGGCGAAAGTGGACAACCTTGTCTTGTTCCTGATCTTAGTGGAAAATATTTTAGTATTTGCCAATTGAGTACAATGTTGGCTGTAGGTCTCTCATATATGGCCTTTATTATGTTGAGGAATGCTCCCTCTATTCCCACTTCGCTGAGTGTTTTTATCATAAATGGATACTGTACCTATCAAATGCTTTTTCCAAATTTATTTATATGATCATGTGATTTTAGTCTTTGCTTTCATTAATGTGATGTATTACATTTATTGATTTGCAAATATTGAATGATCCTTTCATCTCTTGGATGAACCCCACTTGGTCATGGTGTGTGACCTTTTTAATGTATTGTTGGATGTGGTTTGACAATATTTTGTTGAGGGTTTTAGCATCTATGTTCATCAGCGATATTGGCCTGAAATTTTATTTCTTTGTTGTGTCTTTATCTAGTTTTGGGATTAGGATAATGCTGATATCATAAAAAAAATTGGGAATCTTCCATGTAATGGTCTGTGAAGGATAGGGGTTAGCTCTTCCTTAAATGTTTTGTAGAATTCTCCTGTGAACCCATCCAGTCCAAGGCTTTTGTGTGTTGAGAGTTTTTTGATTATTGCTTCAATTTTATCTGCTGTTATTGGTCTGTTCAGGCTTTCTGCTTCTTCTTAATTGAGCTTTGGAAGATTATATTTATCTAGAAACTTGTCCATTTCATCTAGTCTTTCAAATTTCTTGGCATACAGTTCTTGGTAGTAATTTCTTACAGTCCTTTGTATTTCTGTGGTGTCAGTTGTAATCTCTTCTTTTTCAGTTCTGATTGTGTTTATTTAGGTCCTCTCTCTTCTTTTCTCTATGAGCCTGCTTAAAGGTTTGTCTATTTTGTTTATCTTTTCAAAGAACCAGCTCCTGGATTCACATATCTTCAGAATTGTACTTTTAGTCGCTATGTTATTTAATTCTGGTCTGATCTTGGTTATTTCCTCCCTTCTACTTGCTCTGGGCTGTCTTTGTTGTTGTTTCTTGAGTTCTTGTAGGGTTAGGTTGTTGGTTTGAAATGTTTCTGTCTTCTTTAGGTAGGCCTGTATTGCTATGAACTTCCCTCTGAGGACTGCCTTCATTGTGTCCCATAAGTTTTGGGTTATTGTGAGTTCATTTTCATTTGTTTCCAGAAACTTTTTGATTTCCTCCCTAATTTCATTCTTGTCCCATTCATTGTTTAATAGCATGCTATTCAATCTCCATGATTTTGACTGTTTTGGATTTTTTTCCTTGAGGTTGATTTCTAGTTTTAGTCCCTTATGGTCAGAGAAAATACTTGGTATGATTTCAATGTTCTTGAATTTGTTGAGGCTTGTTTTGTCCTATCATGTGGTCTATCTTTGAAAATGTTCCATGTGCATTTGAAAAGAATGTGTATTTTGCTTCTTTGGGATGAAGGCCTAACTGATATATATATATATATATATTTATATATTATATTTATTTATATAATATAAATGGATATTATATATATATATAATCCATTTCATCTAGGGCTTTGTTCAATGCCACAATATCTTTGTTGATATTTTGTTGGAAGATCTGTACATTTTTGACCATGGGGTATTAAAATCCCCTACTATAACTGTGTTGCTGTCAATATCTTTCTTGAAGTCCTCTAACATTTTCTTTATGTATTTGGGTGTTCCTATGTTGGGTGCATATATATTTACAGTGCTTATATCTTCTTGGTGGATTCTTCCCTTGAGTGTTATGAAGTGACCTTCCGAGTCTCTGTTTATGGCCGTTTTTTTTTTTTTTAAGTCTATTTTGTTGGATATGACTATTGCTACCCTGGCTTTTGTTTCCTGTCTGTTTGCTTGGAAAATTTGTTTCCAGCCCTTCAGTTTGAGTCTGTGTATGTCTTTTGTCCTGAGATGGATCTCTTGTAGGCAGCATATGTGTGGGACATGCTTCGTTATCCATTCAGCTATTCTGTGTCTTTTGATTGGAGCATTTAATCCATTTATGTTTAAGGTTATTATTGATAGGTACTTATTCATTGCCATTTTTATTCCTGTGTTCCTTTCTCTCTCTCTTTTCCTTCCTTTCCTTAAAGCAGTCCTTTTAGCATCTCTTGCAGAACTGATTTGGTGGAGGTGTATTCTTTTAGACTTCTTTTGTCTGGGAAGCTCCGTACTTGGCCTTCTATGTTGATTGAGAGCCTTGCTGGGTAAAGTAGCCTTGGTTGCAGACTTCTTGTTCTGATTGCTTGGAATATTTCTTGCCATTCTCTTCTGGCTTGGAGCGTTTCCACTGAGAAGTCAGCTGCTAACTTTATCGGCACTTCCTTGTATGTTACTTCCTTTTTCTCCCTTGCTGCCTTTAAGAGTCTCTCTTTGTCTTGGAATTTTGCCATTTTAATTGTGATGTGTCTTCAAGTGGGCCTCTTTGTGTTCCTCTTGATTGGGACTCTCTGTGTTTCCTGGATTCGTGTGACTTTTTCTCTCATCAGATTAGGGAAGTTTTCCATCATTACTTTTTCAAACAGGTTTTTTTATCCCTTGCTCTTCTTGTTTTTCTTCTGGTATCCCCATTGCATGAACATTATTATGTTTCATATTGTCCTGCATTTCCCTTAATCCCTCTTCATTCTTTTTGAGCTTGTTTCCTTTTCTTGCTCTTTCTGGGTGTTTTTTTTCTACTTTGTCCTCCAGCTTACTGGTCCAATACTCTGCTTTATCTAGCTTGCTTTTGGTTCCTTCTACTCTGTTCTTCAGTTAAGAAATTGTATTCTGAAAGAGACTTCCGGCCAAGATGGAGGCGTAGGCGGACACACTGTGCCTCCTCTCACAACCAAAATTAAGGACAACAAATATTTAGAAACAAGTAAACAACCAGAACTTAGAGAAGATTGAACTGTACGGAAGTCCAACAACCATTCATCCACACCAGTAAGAGGGGCGGAGTCGCGGCAGGAAAGAGTGGAGGTGCCTACCCGGGAACGCAAGCAGCAGCGGCTGGTGGTTCCCAGGTGCACAGGCGGCAGCTGGCGGTCCCCGGGCACAGGGGGGCAGCTGTGCAGACCCAGTGAGGCCACACGGGGTGGCTGGCTGACCAGGTGGTCCCACATTTTCCAGTGCAGACGGTCCAGGTGAAGGGGAAGTGGCGGAAGGGACTGAATCCAGGAGAGAGCGGAGCAGGCGCCATTGTTCCCTCTCAGACCCCGCCCCCACACACAGCGTCACAACCCAGCGACTGGGCTGCCCCGCACTGGGGAGCACCTGAGTCTCCACCCCTCACTACGTAACAGCACGTGTGCATGCACAGATAATCCAGGCAAAGGGGAAGCGGCGGAAGGGACCGGAGTCCAGGAGAGAGCAGAACAGGAGCCATTCTTCCTTCTCAGATCCCGCCTCCACCTAGAGCATCACAACCCAGCGACTGGGCTGCCCCGCCCCGAGGAACACCTAAGGCTCCACCCCCTCACTACGTAATAGCCGCGACCAGACTAAAACCAAAACCAAAAAAGAACCCCACCAAAAATGGCTCAAACCAGAGAACAAATAAAAGCCCCAGAGCCAATTCTTCTAAGCGACCAAGAGATAGCCAACCTATCAGATGCACAGTTCAAAGCACTGGTCATCAAAATGCTCACAGAATTGGTTGATTTTGCTCATAAATTAGATGAAAAAATGCAGGCTACAATACGTGAAATGAAGGAAGATGCATGGGGAACCCATAGAGATAGAAGGAAAACTGGGACTCAAATCAATGGAGTGGACTAGGAGGAAGAAACAAATTACCAAACAGAAAACAAGGAAGAAACAAGAATTCAAAAAAATGAGGAGAGGCTTAAGAACCTCCGGGACATCTTTAAACGTCCCAACATCCGAATTATAGGGGTCCCGGAAGGGGAAGAAGAAGAGCAACAACTAGAAAACTTATTTGAACAAATAATAAAGGAGAACTTCCCCAATCTGGCAAAGGAAATAGACTACCAGGATGTCCAGGAAGCTCAGAGAGTCCCAAAGAAGTTGGACCCAAGGAGGAAAACACCAAGGCACATTGTAATTACATTAGCCAAGATTAAAATGGAGAGAATTCTAGAAGCAGCAAGGGATAAGGGGACAGTCACCTACAAGGGAGTTCCCATCAGACTGTCAGCTGATTTCTCAAAAGAGACCTTCCAGGCAAGAAGGGGCTGGAAAGAAATATTCCAACTCATGAAAGTCAAGGGCCTACATCCAAGATTGCTCTATCCAGCAAAGCTGTCATTTAGAATGGAAGGGAAGATAAAGTGCTTCTCAGATAAGGTCAAGTTCAAGGAGTTCATTATCACCAAGCCTTTATTATATGAAATGTTGAAGGAACTTATCTAAGAAAAAGAAGATAAAAAATAGGACAGTGAAAAGACATCAAACTCACAGCTATGAAGAACTGCACCTAAAATAAAAGCAAACTAAGTTACAACAGAAACAGAACCACAGAAATGGAGATCATATGGAGGGTTAGCAACAGGGGTGTGGGAGGAGGAGAGAGGGGGAAAAGGTACAGAGAATAAATAGCATAGACGGTGAGTAGAAAATAGACAGTGGGAGGGCAAGAATAGTATGGGAAATGTAGAAGCTAAAGAACTTATGACACATGGACATGAACTAAAGGGGGGAATGTGGGTGGGAGGGGGTGTTCACGGTGGAGGGGAATGATGGGTGAAAAATGGGACAACTGTAATAGCATAATCAATAAAATATATTTAAAAAAAAAAGAAATTGTATTCTGGATGTCTGCCCAAGATGGAGGTAGACACACTGTACCTCCTCTCACAATAAAATTAAGCACAAGAAAGATTTGGAAGGAAAAAAAAAACCCAACCAGCTCTGACTGAAAATTGAACTGTAAGGAAGTTCAACAAGCATTAAGAGGTGCAAATTTGTTGGCCTTCAGAGAGGGGTCACAGCAGAAAAAAAGTGGTGGTTGGTAGTCCCAGTGGTATAGGCAGTGGCTGGCAGACCCTGCATGCAGGTCGTGGCTAGCAGACCCCCGGAGCACAAGGTGGATGCCTGACCACAGACACACATTTGCACACAGATAAACCAGGTGAAAACCAGGAGACAGATGGCAAAACCCAGGGTCCCAGTACCAGGAAATGAAGCCCAAAAGCACTGATTAAAAACAGTTCTGGTGGTTGAGGTGCCAGGAGAGACTCCCAAAGTCACAGGAGAGTATGTGGGAGAGACCCACAGGGACCTAGAATGTGCACAAGCCCACCCAACATGGAAGCAGCACCAGAAGGGCCCAATTTGCTTGTGGGAAGCTGTGGAAGAGACTGAAATATGAGAGAGTGGGACAAGTGCCATGTTTCCCTCTCTGACCCTGTCCCCACATACACTGTCACAACCCAGAGATGTGGGTTGCCCTGCATTGCTGAACACCTAAGGCTCTACCCCTCACTATGTAACAGGCACCACCAGACACCCCCCAAAATATGGCTCAAGTAGAAGGACAAATCAAAGCCCCAGAGCCACTTCATCTAAGCAACCAAGAGATCGCCAACCTATCAGATGCACAGTTTAAAGCACTGGTGATTAGGATGCTCAGAGAATTGGTTGAATTTGGTTGCAAATTTGATGGAGAAATGAAGGCTACACTAAGTGAAATGAAGGAAAATGCACAGCGAACCAATGGTGACAGGAAGAAAACTGGGACTCACATCAATGGAGTGGACCAGAAGGAAGAAAGAAACAACCAAACAGAAAAGAAGGAAGAAACAAGAATTTGAAAAAACGAGGACAGGCTTAGGGACCTCCAGGACATCTTTAAACATTCCAACTTCCTAATTATAGGGGTACCAGAAGGGAAAGAGGAAGAGCAACAAGTGGAAAAGTTATTTGAACAAATAATGAAGGAAAAGTTCCCCGATCTGGCAATGGAAATAGACTTCCAGGAAGTCCAGGAAGCTCAGAGAGTCCCAAAGAAGTTGGATCCAAGAAAGCATACATGAAGGCACATTATAATTACATTAGCCAAGATTAAAATGAAAGAGAGAATCTTAGAAGCAGCGAGAGATAAGGAGACAGTTACTTACAAAGGAGTTCCCATCAGACTGTCAGCTGATTTCTCCAAAGAGACCTTCTGGGTAAGAAGGTGCTGGAAAAAGTATTCAAAATCATGAAAGGCAAGGACCTACATCCAAGATTGCTCTATCCAGAAAAGCTTTCATTTAGAATGGAAGGGCAGATAAATTGTTTCTCAGATAAGGTCAAGTTCAAGGAGTTCATCATCACCAAGCCCTTATTATATGAAATGTTAAAGGGACTTATCTAAGAAAAGGAAGATAAAAAACATAACAGTAA
Source organism: Glossophaga mutica (assembly GCA_039655065.1). NCBI lineage: Eukaryota > Metazoa > Chordata > Mammalia > Chiroptera > Phyllostomidae > Glossophaga > Glossophaga mutica. Next base: position 120,105,162 of record CM077303.1, on the reverse strand, counting down.
AAAGGCAGCAAACTCACAGCTATTAACAACCACACCTAAAACAAAAACAAGCAACTAGAATAGGAATAGAACCACAGAAATGGAGATCACATGGAGGGTTAGCAACAGGGGAGTGGGAGGAGGAGAGAGAGGGGAAAGATACAGAGAATAAGTAGCATAGACAGTAGGTAGAAAATAAACAGGGGGAGGGCAAGAATAGTATGTGAAATGTAGAAACCAAAGAACTTGTAAATATGACACATAGACATGAACTAAAGGAGAAGAACGTGTGTGGGTGGGTGGGTGCAGGGTGGAGGGGAATGAAGGGGGGGAAATGGGACAAGTGTAATAGCATAATCAATAAAATACATTAAAAATAAATTGTATTCTTCATTTCCTGTTGGTTCTTTTTGATAGTTTGTTTCCTTTTTTATGTTGATATAGTTTGCAGTGAGTTCATTGTAGTTTCCCTGTAGTTTTTGGTAATTCTCTGAGCTCATTCAGCTTCCTGATAACCATTGCTTTAAACTCAATATCTGTTAGCTGAGTTGCCTCTATTTCATTTGGCATTCTTTCTGAGGCTCCCTCCTTTCCTTTCATTTGGGGATTGATTCTTTTTCTTCTTATTGTTTGTGAAGCTCTTCTTGTTAGCCTCAGCTTCTTAAACTGATCTGTTCTAACTCTCTGGATTTATTGTGTGAACTTCTATGGTAGAAGACCTGTGAGATTCAGTGGTGCAGTCTCCTTGATCTCCCAAGCTCACTGGTCTTGGGCTGTGGTTAAGTTGGCTCTGTGTTTGTCTTTGAGTTTTGATTCTTGTTGGGTCTTTCTTTGGTGGTTCCTTCCTACCCCCTGGTTAATCTGAGGCTCACTCTGTCCACCACCTCTTGTATTTTGTTCTGCTGGTATGGGCAGGTTGTGGCAAAGCTGGTTCTTCTGTGTGTACAAGGTTTTGAGGATTCTCTCTTGCTCTTGCTTAGTTGTTTGTTTTGGGTAGTTTCTCCACTATTTGTTGTATTTCCAGATAGTTCCTAAGTTGAGGTTAGTGTGGTTTCCACTCCCTCCTTCACGTTCTTCTGTTGTTATCTGTTGGTGGGTCCTTTGTTGTTGGGTTTCCTCTTCCAGCAGGTATCTTGCTGTTCATACTTTCCACCTACTCTTTTGTGTGATCAGTTGGAGAGGAAAGGCAAAATTGTTTAAGACAGCAAGAGTGTGTTCTATAATATTTACAGTAGCAGCCAGTAAAGAAGAGATAGGAGATCCTTTGTCTATGTATAATGTTAAGAGTGATCTTCCACCCAACTAGCCACTTTTTGGAAAAGATGGAAAGTAGATGAGACTTTTATTGGGGAGGGAAGGATTGTGAGTTGGGTCTAGAAAGCAGTGAGGTTGTGGGAGATCAGATTCTGAGGTAAGGTGAGAGTAAAGGATAGTAAATAGGTGTAGTGTGTGAGATAATAGAGTTAACCACAATAGTAATAGAGTTCAGGAAACTGTGAAGTTGGCTAAGATCTGGAAGGGGTGTTGTACCATATTTAAAATGGTATGGAACAGCTAATATTTATAATAATAACAGAGCAACAATCATACGACAGAATCTATGTGATCTGGATAACAAGAATAGGAAGTATAGGACCCTGAGTAGTGTGCAAATGGAACACAAGTGAAGTGAAGGACAATAAATTAACAATACACTATGAAAAAGAGAACAAGAGAAACCTGTCAAACAATACAATTTAACAAGCCAAGCAAAAAGGACTAAACAGAAAGAAGAGTAATACAAAAATACTAATAAAATAAAAGATGTAAGAATAATGAAAAAATAATAATACTAATATGAAATAACTTACAGGCTGTCTGTAGTAGCAAAGCCAAATTTGTTCCACTGTCTCAGCTGTTAGGATGTCCCCTCTTTGGGTCCAACTCTGTTCTTTTCACAATTCTAGGTTTTTTTCTCACTCGTGGGAATTTTAAAAAAAAGAAGGAAGGAAGGAAGAAGAGATAAAATGGGAAAGAAAGGAAGATAGAATAAAACAAGAAAGAAGGAAAGATTGGAAAAAGTAGTTGAAAGATAAAAAATAATAAAAATAAAAAATTACTTTAGAAAAAAAAAAAAAAGCCTCTTGCTGGCTTCATACTGGCCAAACCAGTTTTGCTGGTCTTGCTGTCTTCAGCAGGCTGAGGGTGATTGGTTTCACTTTTATCTTCCTGATCTGCACTCAACCTCCAGCCCAGCTCCCCAGCAGCCTCTGGTCTCTCATGTTCCACAGGTTTGGGCATGCCCCAGGGCTAGCCGGGTGCCTCTCCCGGGGCTTTGGGTGTGGTATCCAGGCTTTCCACAGAGCACACTCTCCCTGGGGTTACAGGTGTGGGCTCAGGGCCTTCTGCAGAGCACACTCTCCCCTGGTTGTGGGCATGTGTGCTTGTCCAGGCCACTTCCAGTCCCTCAGGTTCAGATGCACTCTTCTCAGGGCTATTGAGGTGCACAGGGCCTTCTGTGCCATCTCCAGAGTGCTGCCCAGCTGGGTGGGGAGGGGGCTGGAGTGGCTGCTGCAGGAGAATTCCCCAAACAGTGTTTCTTTTTCTTTTTGAGAAATTCCTCTTACTCAAGCCTGCTGCTCTGTACAGAGGCCTGACCTCTCACACAGCCCAACTCTCCAACCAGACTGGGATTATCAGGGTCAGGGCCCAAAACAACCCAACTCCCAACTCTCCCCAGCCATAGTCCACAGACTCCATGGGTGCTCACAGTCCCTCTGTGTTTGCCACTTAGTCCTTATTCCCCTCTCTGAGACTTCAAGCAACCAGGTCTCTCCCAGTGCTGCTCAAACCTTGTATGGTAGGGGAGGGAGCTGTTGACCCAGCTCTCTCCCAAGAACCCTGTGGCAGACCCAGTGGACACCGGGCCTGGGGCTGCAGCCACCCTGGTCACCATGCTGGTCCCAGGGACCTTATTGTCCTGAAGTACTCTCCTTACCGCCTGGTTTTTCAATTTCCTCTACAATTTTTGGTCTCCTAACTTCATATATGCTGGGGTACTGTTAACTGTTTGCTCTGTTCCTCCATAGATTGGCTAGGTTTTTCTCCCATGTGTAGAGAGAAGTGGAATCCGCTCTCTCTTATCTCGCTCCCATCTTCAGAGCAAGGCTATCTTTTAAAATTGATGGTGTAACAAATAGCTTCTCAGAGAAAAAAAAAAAAAAGGCTAAAGGAGTTCATTAACTCCAAACTACCATTGCAAGAGATGTTGAAGGGACTGCTTTAAGAAGAAGTAATGAGAGGGTGTGGGGGGGGGATATAGGTATAAAGGAATAAAATGACAATGAACAAGTACCTATCAATAATAACTTTAAATGTAAATGGATTAAATGCTTTAAACAAAAGACTTAGGATAGCTTAATGGATAAGAAAATTTGATGCAGTCATGACTGGTGTGGTTCAGTAGGTTGGGCGTTGTCTCACAAACCAAAAGTTTGCCAGTTCAATTCCCAGTCAAGGAACATGCCTGGGCTGCAGGCCAGGTCCCTGGTTGGGGTAAGAGAGAAGCAACCTTTTGATGTTTCTCTTGCACATTGATGTGTTTCCCCCCTCATTCTCCCTCTGTTCTCTTCTCTGTTAAAATTGTTAATAAAATCATTAAGAAAAAAAAAAACATGACCCACATATATGCTGTTTAGAAGAGACCCACTACATAAAAAGTTTTACATAGGCTCAAATGATGGGATGGAAAAATATTACATGCATATGGAGATTAAAAAACTGGGGTAGCAATACATAATACCTGAAAAAATAGACTTCAAAACAAAGGCCATAAAAATGACATAAATGGTCCCTATATAATGCTATAAGGATCAATCCAACAAAAGCATATTATTCTTATAATCATGTACATGCCCAATAGAGGACCACATGAATATATAAAGAAAATCTTGGTGGACTTTAAGGAAGAGATGAACAATAATACAGTCATTTTAGGGGATTTTAACAGCTCGCTGTCACTGTTGGATCAATCTTTCAGACAAAAAAATCAACAAGGAAATGGCAGCCTTAAATGGCACACTATATGGAATGGATTTAATTGATATTTACAGAACATTTCATGACAAACATCAAAATACACATTCTTCTCTAGTGCACATTGATCATTCTCAAAGATAGACTACAAGGTAGGACACAACATAAGTCTTAACAAATGCAAGAAAATTGAAATCATATCAAGCATTTTCTCAGGTCACAGTAGCATGAAACTAGAAATCAACCTCAGTAAAAAAAAAAAAAACCCACAAAATTACTCAAATACATGGAGGCTAAATAGCATGTTATGGAATAATGAATGGGCCATCATTGAGATAAAGGAAGAAATCAAAACATACCTTGAAACACATGAAAATGAACACACAACAACCCAAAACCTATGGGACACAGAAAAAGCAGTCCTGAGAGGGAAGTTAGTGGGATTACAGGCATACCTCAAGAAGACAGAAAAACTCAAATAAACAATCTAATACCACACCTAAAAGAAGTAGAACAACAACAAACAAAGTAAAAAAAGAGTAGAAGGAAGGAAACAATCAAGATCAGAGCAGAAACAGGTGAAATAAAAACTAAGAAAATAAAAATAAAAAACAATTCAAAAGATCAATTAATCCAGGAGCTGGTTCTTTGAAAAGATAAACAAAATTGATGAACCTATAACCAGATTCATACAGGAAAAAAGACAAAGGACCCAAATTAATAAAATCAGAAATGAAATACGGGAAATAACAATGGCTACCACAGAAATACAAAAAACTGTAAGAAAATACTATGAGCAACTATATGCCAATGAACTGGTCAAATTAATAAAATAGATAAATTTATAGAATCATACAATCTCCCAAAACTAAATCAAGAAGAAGCAGAACGAGACTTCTGGCCAAGACAGAGGTGTAGGTGGACACACTGTGCCTCCTCACACAACCAAAATTAAGGACAACAAATATTTAGAAACAAAAAAACAACCAGAACTGATAGAAAATTGAACTGTACAGAAGTCCAACAACCATTCATCCAGACCGGTAAGAGGGGCGGAGTCACTGCAGGAAAAAGTGGAGGTGCAGACCTGGGCACTCAGGCAGCAGCGGCTGGTAGTTCCCAGGCAGACAGGCAGCAGCTAGTGGACCCTGGGCATGGGGTGCCAACTGTGAAGACCCAGTGAGGCCGAGCAAGGCTGCTGGCTGACCAAGTGGTCCCACATTCGTGCACAGATAATCCAGGTGAAGGGGAAGCAGCGGAAGGGACTGGAATCCAAGAGAGAGTGGAGCAAGCACCATTGTTCCCTCTCGGACCCCGTCCCCACATACAGGGTCACTACCCAGCAACTGGGCTGCTCCTCCCTGGGGAACACCTAAGCCTCCACCCCTCACTACGTATAAAAACCAGACCAGACCTAAAACAAAACAAAACAAAAAACAAAAAAAAAAACCCACCAAAAATGGCTCAAATGGGAGAACAAATCAAAGCCCCAGAGCCAATTCCTCTAAGCAATGAAGAAATAACCAATCTACTAGATGCACAGTTCAAAGCCCTAGTGATCAGGATGCTCACAGAATTGGTTGATTTTGCTCACAAACTAGATGAAAAAATGCAGGCTACAATACATGAAATGAAGGAAAACACATGGGGAAACAATAGAGATGGGAGGAAAACTGGGACTCAAATCAATGGAGTGGACCAGAGGGAAGAAAGAAACAACCAAACAGAAAACAAGGAAGAAACAAGAATTCAAATAAATGAGGAGAGGCTTAGGAACCTCCAGGACATCTTTAAACGTCCCAACATCCAAATTATAGGGGTCCCAGAAGGGGAAGAGGAAGAGCAACAAGTGGAAAACTTATTGGAACAAATAATAAAGGAGAACTTCCCCAATCTGGCAAAGGAAATAGACTACCAGGAAGTCCTGGAAGCTCAGAGAGACCCAAAGAAGTTGGACCCAAAAAGGAACACACCAAGGCACATCATAATTACATTAGCCAAGAACAAATGAAGGAGAGAATTCTAGAAGCAGCAAGGGATAAGGGGACAGTCACCTACAAGGGAGTTCCCATCAGACTGTCAGCTGATTTCTCAAAAGCGACCTTCCAGGCAAGAAGGGGCTGGAAAGAAGTATTTGAAGTCTTGAAAGGCAAGGACTTACATCCCAAATTGCTGTATCCAGAAAAGCTTTCATTGAGAATCGAAGGGCAGATAAAGTGCTTCTCAGATAAGGTCAAGTTCAAGAAGTTCATCATTATCAAGCTCTTATTATATGAAGTGTTAAAGGGACTTATCTAAGAAAAAGAAGATAAAAATATGACAGTGAAAAGACAGCAAACTCACAGCTATTAAGAACCACACCTAAAACAAAAGCAAACTAAGCAAACAGCTAGATCAGGAGCAGAACCACAGAAATGGAGATCCCATGGAGATTTAGCAACAGGGGAGTGGGAGGAGGTGAGAGGGGGAAAAGGTACAGAGAATAAGTAGCATAGATGGTGGGTAAAAAATAGACAGGGGGAAGGCAAGAATAGTGTGAGAAATGTAGAAGCTAAAAACTTATGACACATGGACATGAACTAAAGTAGGGAATGTGGGCAGGAGAGGGTATGCAGGGTAGATGGGAATGATGGGGGAGAAATGGGACAATTGTAATAGCATAATCAATAAAATAATTTTTTTCCCTCATTTTAAACTTTTATTTCTGTGATTCTTATTTTATATACATGTTTGTATTTGAATTCCTTCTTTTGTACATCTTTGTTGTTGGATTCGCCCACATTTTTTCTATTATTATATCTATAGAGTTTTGCCCCATTATAGATGTATATATTTCTTAATTTGTTGTTCATATTTTGTTATATATGATGTTTTGGTTATATGCAATTTTACAGACTCAAATATGTAAAACTTTTCTTCATATTTTTAGTATTTGCTCTGAATTAAAATTTACCCTTATAACTGATTTTACTTAAGAGCAGAAAAATTTATCAAGGCAAAGATTTGACTTCCCTAGATTATTGTCTAATTTTCTTTTTTTTTAATCAGTATAAAATAATTTTTTTAAAAGAAGAAATAGAACACCTGAATAGCCCAAATAACAGCTGTTGATATTGAAGCAGTAATCAAAAAACTCCCAGCAAACAAAAACTTTGGACCAGATGGCTTCACAGGAGTATTTTATCAATTATTCAAAGAAGAACTAACACCTCTCCTTCTCAAACTATTCCAAAAAATTCAAGAAGAAGGAAGACTTCCAAGCTCTTTTATGAGCCAGTATTATCCTAATTCCAAAACCAGGTAGACACAGAAAAGAAAGAAAACTATAGACCAGTATCCCTGATCAACATTGATGATAAACTTCTCAACAAATATTAGCAAACTTGATCCTGTATTACATTAAAAAGATCATACACCATGATCAAGTGGCATTCATCCCAGGGATGCAAGGTTGGTACAATATATACAAATCAATAAATGTAATCATCATATAAAGTGAAAGATAAAAATTACATAATCATATCAATAGATGCAGAAAAAGGATTTTATAAAATCTATCACCCATTTATGCTAAAAAACTCCCAGCAAAGTGAACTAGAGGGATCACACTTCAACATAATAAAGGCCATAAATGAGAAACCTACAGCCAACATCATACTCAATGGGCAAAAAGTAAAATCATTTCCCTTAACATGAAGAACAAGGCAGGGATGTCTGCTTTCACCACTTCTATTCAACACAGTACTGGAAGTCCGAGCTACATAGAGCAGGCAAGAAGAAGAAATAAAAAGCATCCAAATTGGAAAGGAGGCAGTGAAACAGTCATTATTTGCAGGTAATATGATATTGTACATATAATATCCTATAAGATTTAACAAAAAACTAGCAGACCTAATACATGAATTTAGCAAAGTAGCATGATACAAAATCAATACTCAGAAATTGATGACATTTCTATAAATCAATAATGAACTATTAGAAAGAGAAACTAAGAAAACAATTCCACTCACTGTTGCAACAACAGAAGATAAAGGTACCTAGGAATAAATTTAGCTAAGGAGGTAAAAGACCTGTATTTGGAAAACTATAGGACACTGAAGAAAGAAATTGAGGAAGATATAAATAAGTGGAAGTATGTACCATGTTCATGGATTGGAAGAATGAACATCATTAAAATGTCCATACAACCCAAAGCAATCTATAGAGTCAATGCAATTCCTATTTAAAATACCAATGGCATATTTCACAAATGTAGAAATGTAAATTTCCAAAAATTTACATGGAATCAAAAAACACTCCAAATAGCCTCAGCAATCTTGAAAAAGAACTAAGTTGGAGACATCACAATACTGGATATCAAACTCTACTACAAGACCACTGTAGTCAAGACAGTCTGGTACTGGCACAAGACCAGTAACATAGATCAATGGAACAGAATAGAGAGCCTAGAAATAATCCAATGCCTTTATGATCAATTAATATTTGACAAAGGTGGCAAAAGCATACATACTGGAGTAAATACAGTGTCTTCAATAAATGGCATTCAGAGAACTAGACTAGTACTTGTAAAAAAATAAAAATAGACCACCAACTTACCATACACTAGAATAAACTCAAAATAGATAAGATTTAAATATAAGTCACAATACCATAAAAGTCCTAAAGAAAAGCATAGAGAGTAAAATTCCAGATATCCCACAAAGAAATATTTTTGCTAATATATCTCCTATGGCAAGAGAAACAGGGGAAAAATAAATAAATGACTACCTCAAATTAAAAAGCTTATACATTGTGTAAATGTACCACAGTTTTTTGATCCATTCATTTACTGATGGGCATCTAGGCTGCTTCCAACACTTGGCTATTGTAAATTGTGCTGCTATAAACATAGGGGTGCATAGGTTCTTTTGGATTGGTGTTTCAGGGTTCTTAGGATATAGTCCTAGCAGTGGAATTTCTGGGTCAAAAGGTATATCCATTTTTAGTATTTTTAGAAAATTCCATACTGTTTTCCATAGTGGTTGTACCAGTCTGCACTCCCACCAGCAGTGCACTAGTGTCCCCTTTTCTCCACAACCTCTCCAACACTTATTGTTTGTTGCTTTGTTTATGAGGGCCATTCTGACTGGTGTCAAGTTGTATCTCATTGTGGTTTTAATTTGCATCTCTTTGATAGCTAGCGATATCGAGCATCTTTTCATGTGTCTCTGGATCCTCTGTATGTCCTCCTTGGAGAAGTGTCTGTTCAAATCCTTTGCCCATTTTTTAATTGGGTTGCTTGTCTTCTTAGAGTGGGGTCGTGTAAGTTCTTTGTATATTTTGGAGATTAGACCCTTATCTGAGGTATCGTTGGCAAATATGTTTTCCCACACAGTTGGTTCTCTTTTTATTTTAATATTGTTTTCCTTGGCCATGCAGAAGCTTTTTATTTGGATGAGATCCCATTTGTTTATTCTTTCCTTTATATCCCTTGCTTTAGGAGCTCATACACTTTGCAACTACATGGATGGAACTTGAGAGCATCATGTTAAGCGAAGTAAGCCAGGCAGTGAAAGACAAATACCATATGATCTCACCTTTAACAGGAAGCTAATCAACAAAACAAACAAGCATAATATAACCAAAGACACAGAAATTGAGAAAAGGCTGAAAGTCACCAGAGGGGAGAGGGGAGGAAATTTCAGGGGAAAAGGGGAAGGAACAAGTATAAAGGACACATGGACAAAAACTACGGGGTGGTGGAAATGGGAGGGAGGAGGGGAGGGCTAGGGTGGTGGGTTCGGGTGAGAATAAAAGACAGAAAACTGTACAAGATCAACAATTAAAATAAAAATTAAAAAAATAAAAAAGAATAAAATAAAAAATAAAAAGCTTATACACAGCTAAAGAAACCATCAGCAAAATGAAAAGGGAACCCACTGTATGGGAGAACATATTTGTCAATGATACATTGGACAAGGGTTTTATCTCCAAAATATATAAAGAGCTCACGTGACTCCACTCCAGGAAGACAAACAATCCAATTAAAAAATGGGCAAAGGATCTGAACAGACACTTCTCCAAGGAGGAAATACAGAGGGTCTATAGACATATGAAAGAATGCTCAACATCTTTCAGTCATCACAGAGATGCAAATTAAAACCACAATGAGATATCACCTCATACCTGCCAAAATGACTATCATTAATAAATCAACAAACAACAAATGTTGGTGAGGTTGTGGACAAAAGGGAACCCTAAAGCACTGTTGGTGGGAATGCACACTGGTGGTACCACTCTGGAATACAGCATGGAGTCTCCTCAAAAAATGAGAAATATAGCTGCCTTTTGACTCAGCAATTCCACTTTTTGGAATATATCCAAAGAACCCTGAAACACTAATTAAATAGAATATATGCACCCCTAGTTTCATAGCAGTGTTATTAACAATAGCCAAGGTTTAGAAACAGCCCAAGTGCCCATCACTAGATGAGTGGCTTAAAAAGCCATGGTACATTTACACAATGCAATACTACATAGAAGTAAAAAGGAATTTTTTTTTTTTTTTTTTTTTTTTTTTTGCCACAGCATGGATAGAACTGGAGATTATTATACTAAGTGAAATCAGCCAGTCAATGAAAGACAAGTGCCTATGATCTCACTTATAATTGGAATCTAATTAACAAAATAAACTAACAAGCAAAATAGATCAGAGGCACAGAAACATGGAGCAGACTGACAGGTGTAGAACGGATAGGGGGAGTTAGGGACTGGTTGAAAGAAGGTAATGCACCCATAATGAACATATATGCATGTCCCAAGGACTTAGACCATAGTGTGGGAATTGACTGTGGGAATGTGGGCAGGCTGGGGTGAGGGGACAAAGGAGTAAGAATTGGGACAACTGTAATAGCATAAACAAAAAAATGTTTAACTTTCAAAAAATGCTTCTGGCAGTATTGAACAACACCATGGACACAAGAAGTATTCCCAAAGAGGGTGCAAAAGATCTTGGGAGGGTTCCCAAGATCCAGGGCCACTGCCCAAAAGCCCAAAGAAAGACAATTACTCTGAGACCTGGCAGTAGTTGGTAGAACCCTAGCTGCAAACAGGATGCAACCCACATTTCTGTCTAGCCATATTATGGGGCCCCCCAACCTGATGGTTGCCAAGCCAAATTCTCTGGGAGAGAAAGGACGGATGAGCAGTGGGTACCCAAATGCAAATTCAAAAGTGTTAGTTCAAAGAACTACTTCTTACAAATGTTTTTGGTTACCATGCTGAATTTGGAAAGGAAGGGACAATGTGGGACTACCTTTCTCTACCAAGCACCATAGATAAAGATGCGCAGAAGCAGATTTTGTTAAGAAATCTCACCAGTTTTCCCAAAATCCCATCTTCAGGGTCTGGAGTGATTGGAGTGTCCCAGCAGGTCTCATCTTAGTCACCAGAAACTGGTGAGGGCTTGGCTTAGCCCCCTTTTTCTCTAGGATACCTCATAAATGGATGAGTTTACGGAGGTTAAAAATTCTCCACTCTGCTTAGTGTAATTTAAGAATATCTTTGGAAAAAAAGAATATTTTTGGTAATGTTAATTTTAGCAAAGGTAAGTCTGTTCAGCTTTAAAACAAAATTTTATTCACCTGGGAAGCCTCATCTTGAACCTGTTCCTGCTTAAGATGGGTCTAGTTTGACTTTGGACTCAGTCCAGCTTCTAAGTAAGTTCAAGTCTGATCCTGGATGTGGTCCAGTTTTTTAGTTAGCCAGTGCAACTATTTCTGGGCCCAATATGAAAACGGAATGCCCAAAGTCTAGGTTCTGAGAGGGTCTTACCCATGATCTCTGGAGACATTGAGAAAGCAAAGGGACTTCTGGTCAAGATGGAGGCATAGGTGAACATGGATTGCCTCCTTGCACAACCAAAAAAAATACAACAAAATTATAGAATGACTATCACTCAGAACAGTCAGAAATCAAGTTGAATGGAAGTCCGACAACTATGGATTTGAAGAAACCACTTCCATCCAGACTGGTAGGAGTGAACACAGGGACATGGAATGGGCTGGTCCCACACCCATGTGTGGTGGATAAAAATTTGGGAGGGATATCTCAGGAGCAAGGAGTTCCAGCTCAACAGCCCTCCCCCTGCCACCAAACCCAGGGTTCCAGTGCCAGGAAGATAAGTCCCCATAACTTCTGGCTACAAAAATCAGTGGGGATTGAGTTGATAGAAGAAACTTCTGGAGTCCCATTCAGTTCCATTTAAAGAACATGCAAACGGATCAAACTAAGTCCCTCTGAGCTCCAGCACTGGGGTAACAGCTTGAAGGATATCAGTAGCATATGGGGAGAAACTGAAATGTCTGACATCAAGGCGAGAGCTGGGGACAGCTTTCTTCCAGACAGAAAGGTGGGCAGAGGCCATATTTACTTTTCTAAAATCTCCCCCATAGAACCACAGAGCTGGCAGGTGAGTGCCATATCTAAGACTCCATCAACCTTGCTAACACTGTTTTCTCTGCCCTGAAGATCCCCTGAGACTCTGCACCACCCATCTTATGGGCCCATCTGAGTTGTTAACATGGCTTTCTCATATAAATGGCTGGTCTGTGCTCATGCTTCACAACTTCCTAAATTCTCTCAAACAAGTAACAGCCAGCCTCAGCAAACCCCCAACCCCCATACCTCTTAAGAAGTGGTTGCAGGTCAGCATTAGCAATAGCCAGTCTAAGTTCACAGCTTGGCTTTGCCTTGGAACCTCCAAGCCCAGAACAAGTAGCAGCCAATTGCAGATTTCTTTGTAGCTCATTCAGGGTGGCTCCAGGCAGAACAGAGTTGGGGGCTGAGCTTGACCTGCCCTAGCCAGGAAATCCAGAACCTGCACACCCAGTGGACCATGTTGGAGCATCACCACCCTGACTCTGCATAGCTAATCCTCCACAGAAGGTGGAGGTTGGAGGTCAGTGGTCACAGTCTTTGCAGTTGACTTTCCTTGGTAAATCCCTCCCATTGACCTTCCAATAGCAATCAGGGCTCAATGACAAGAGGAGCATGTACTCAGACCACCCAGAGGGTGCATGTCAAGTACCCAGCTTGGGTGATAGGGGAGACTGTGATGCTGGACACTACAAGACACCTACAACATTAGGCCATGCTACCAAGACAGTGAGTCATAGCAACTCTACAAAGTACATAAAAACAAATACAGGGGGTTTGCCAAAACAAGGAGACAAGGAAACATGGCTCAAATGAAAGAACAGATAAAAAGTCCAGAAGAAGAACTAAACAAAATGGAGATTAGCGATCTACCAGAGGCAGAGTTCAAAACGCTGGTTATAAGAATGGTCAAGAAACTTAGTGAGGAAAACCAACAGTATAAAAAGGATCCTTTCAGAAATGAAAGATACAGTAATTGAAATAAGGAACAATTTACAGGGAAACAACACTAGAGTGGATGAACCCAAGAATCAAATCAATGATTTGGAACATAAGGAAGCAAAAAACAACCAATCAAAACAACAAGAAAAAGGAATCCAAAAAAATGATGATTGTGTAAGCAGCCTGTGGGACAACTTCAAGCATTCCAACAGTCCTATAATATGGGTACTTGGACAAAAAAAAGAGCAAGAAATCAGAAATCTATATAAAAAATAATGAATGAAAATTTTCCTGATTTGGTAAAGGAAATAGGTATGCAAGTCTAGGAAGCCAGAGAATTCCAAACAAAATGGATGAAAAGAGGCCCACTCCAAGACACATCATAATTAAAATGCCAAAGATTAAAGATAAAGAGAGAATCTTAAAAGCAGCAAGAGAAAAGCAGTTAGCTATACACAGGGGAATTCCCATAAAACTGTCAGCTGATTTCTCAAAAGAAACTTTACAGGCTAGAAGGGATTGGCAACAAATATTTAAAGTTATGAAGAGCAGGGACCTGTAACCAAGATTGCTCTACCCAAAAAAGCTATCACTTTGAATTGAAGGGCAGATAAAGTGCTTTCCAGATAAGGTCAAGTTAAAGGAGTTCATCATCACCAAACCATTATTATATGAAATGTTAAAGGGACTTATTCAAGAGAAAGATCAAAACAATGAACGATAAAATGGCAATAAATAAATATCTATCAACAATTGAATCTAAAAGACAAACTAAGCCAACAAGAAGAACAGAGAGGGAATCATGGATACAGAGAACATTTTGAGGGTTGCCAGATGGGAGGTTGTTGGGGGACTGGGTGAAGAAGTGAGGGGATTAAGAAATATAAATAGGAAGTTACAGAAATAGCCATGGGGGATTAAAGTACAGTATAGGAAATGGAGTAGCCGAAGAACTTATATGCATGACCAATGGACATGAACAAAGTTGGGGGGATTGGCTGAGGGAAGAATGAGTGCTGGCTGGAGGGGAGCAAAGGTGGAAAAATTGGGACAACTATAATAGCATAATCAAAAATATTATTTATTTATTTATTTTTATTGTTCAAATACAGTTGTCTCCATTTTCCCACCACCATTTTCCCCTGCCCATCCACCCTCCCACTTATCACCCTCAATCCTATCCCTCTTTGGCTTTGTCCATGTGTCCTTTATAATGTTCCTTGACAATCCTTCCCTTACTTCACCCTCCTCCCTCCCCTCTAGTTACTGTCAGTTTGTTCTTTATTTCAGTGTCTCTGGTTATATTTTGCTTGCTTGTTTGTTTGTTGATTATATTCCACTTATAGGTGAGATCATATGGCATTTATCTTTCACCACCTGGTTTATTTCACTTAGTATAATGCTCTCCAGATCCATCCATGCTGTTGCAAAGGGTAGGAGCCCTTCCTTCCTTCCTTCCTTCCTTCCTTCCTTCCTTCCTTCCTTCCTTCCTTCCTTCCTCTCTCTTCCTTTCCTTTCCTTTCCTTTCCTTTCCTTTCCTTTCCTTTCCTTTCCTTTCCTTTCCTTTCCTTTCCTTTCCTTTCCTTTCCTTTCCTTTCCTTTTTCTTTTCTCTCTTCCCTTCCCTTCCCTTCCCTTCCCTTCCCTTCCCTTCCCTTCCCTTCCCTTCCCTTCCCTTCCCCTCCCCTCCCCTCCCCTCCCCTCCCCTCTCCTCTCCTCTCCTCTCCTCTCCTCTCCTCTCCTCTCCTCTTCTCTTCTCTCCTCTCTCTCTTCCCCCCTCTTTCTTTTTCTTTCCACTCTTTCCTTTCTTTCTTTCTGCTGTGTAGTATTCCACTGTGTAAATGTACCATATTTTTTGATCCACTCATTTACTGATGGGCACTTAGGTTGCTTCCAGCAATTGGCTATTGTAAATTGTGCTGCTATGAACATCAACGTGTATAGGTTCTTTTGAATTGGTGCTTCAGGATTCTTAGGGTATAATCATAGAAGTGGAATTACTGGGTCAAAGGCAGATCCATTTTTAGTTTTTTAAGAAAATTCCATACTATTTTCCACAGTGGATGCACCAGTCTGCATTCCTACCAACAGTGTACTAGGGTTCCATTTTCTCCACAACCTTGCCAGCACTTGTTTTTTGTTGATTTGGTTGATGGCATTTCTGACCAGTGTGAAGTCGTATCTCGCTGTGGTTTTTTAATTTGCATCTCTCTGATGGCTAGTGATGCTGAGCATTCTTTCACATGTGTCTGGGCTCTGTTCTCCTTGGAGAAGTGTCTTTTAAGATCCTTTGCCTATTTTTTTAACTGGATTGTTTATCTTTCTGGAGTGGAGTCACATGAATTCTTTATGTATTTTGGAGATCAAACCTTTGTCTGAGGTATCACTGGCAAATGTATTTTCCTGTAAAGTTTATTGTCTTTTCATTTTGCTGATGTCCCCCGCCCCCTGTGGAGAAGCTTTTTACTTTGATGAAGTTCCATTTGTTTATTCTTTCTCTTATGTCCCTTGTTCTAGGGGACATATTGGTGAAAATATTGCTGCATGGAATATCTGAGACTTTCCTGCTTATGTTTTCCTCTAGGACTTTTATGGTGAAATGATTTATATTTAAGTCTTTCATCCACCTTGAATTTATTTTTGTGTATGGTATAAGTTGGTGGTTCAGTTTCATTTTTTTGCATATAGCTGTCCAGATCTCCCAACACCATTTGTTCAAGAGGCTATTTGTATTCCATTTTACACTTCTTCCTCTTTTGCCAAATATTAATTGACCATAGACACTTGGGTTTATTTCTGGGGCTTCTCTTCTGTTCCATTGATCTATGTGTCTGTTCTTGTGCCAGTACCAAACTGTTTTGATGACAGTGGATAGCCACAGCTATCAGACAAGAAAAAGAAATAAAAGGCAGCAAAATTGGAAAGGAGGAAGTAAAACTGTCACTGTTTACAGATGGCATGATGGCACATAGAAAACCCTATCAATTCCACCAAAAAGCTATTCAACCTAATAAGTAAATTTGACAAAACAGTAGGATACAAAGTTAATATTTAGAAATCAAAGGCATTTTTGTACACCAGCACCAAAATATCAGAAGCAGAAATCAGGAAAAAATCCCATTTGCTATAGCAACAAGAAAAATAAAGTACCTATGAATAGACCTAAAAAAGGAAGTAAATACCTGTACTCAGAAAACTATACAACACTGAAGAAGAAAATTAAAGAAGACACAAGCAAATGGAAGCATATACCCTGTCCATGGATTGGAAGAATTAATATCATCAAAACATCCATACTACCTAAAGCAATTTATTGATTCAATGCAATCCCTATTAAAATACCAATGACTTATTTCACAGATATAGAACTAACACTTCAAGAATATGTATATGGAACCATAAATAACCCTGAATAGCTGTAGCAATTTTGAGAAAGAAGAACAAAGTAGGAGGGAATCACAATTCTTGATATCAAACTATATTACAAGGCATAATCATAAAACATGATTTAAAAAATTAAAAAAATTAAGAATGAAGCCTAAAAGAAAGAAATCAGTGAGTTCAAGTAGTTCTGCAGGTACCTACTCCTGGTTGCTTTTGCTCCTGGGGGCCAGTGCATCTCCTTTCATTCTCTCTATGATACCAGAACTGTTCAAAAATAATATGAAGCACATTTAAAATTTTATAAACTTATATTTCAGTCTTGCTCTGGTGTCAGAGCTGTAATTTGAACCTTGTAATAACCTAGTTCTTTTTTCCCCCTCCAAGCATAATAGTTTAGCATTTTTACACTGAGGAAGAGAACACAAGGGGGACTGGAGCAGGGAGGAGCTTGTTCTGGACATCTTCCAGGTCCAGTCTGATGTTTCTGCAAAGGATTGAGCCCAAGTACAATTCCATATTCTGACACAACAGACAGTTCTGCTCTACTGGGTCTTAAATAAAAATAAACTCCAAGTGGATTTTCTTGTTTCCTTTTCCATGGCCCAGATTGTTATTCTGTAAGAGAATTAACATGCCTCCAAAGAATCTGGTAGCAAAGGTTTACAAACATGCTTCACTATCCCAGTCTGCTTAGTAGTTTACTGGGGAGAAATTTTACAAGTAATTAGAATTTTGGTCATCCTATAACTTAGACTCTCGGATTCTCCTGGTACTTAGCACCAGGTTGCTAAACATTTGGGGTGAACTAGGCTATCCTTGGCACTCTTATTTTTCACTTTAAACATTCTCCAGGCAAAGTTATAAAAGCCTACTGTCCCAGCCACGAAGTATACAAAAAGGACCCTCAATTAAAATGTTCTCCTTAAATTTAGGCACAATTACTTCATAATGTGCTTTTCTAATCTCTTTTTCAGATAATGTTACCACATTCTCCTGTGTGTAATCCTTCATGTGCTATCTTCTGTACTTCTCAGTAAATCATTCATTTCCATTTACTTCTTTAACACTGCTGGAATACGGTCTCTCCTCTCCTCACTCTATGTCACTGTGCTAGGTCAGAAATCATTTCCCCATATGGGTCATGTGCTTCAAACTGACTAGCCATAGACCCTCATGCCTTTGGGTTGGCTTCTCTGTCTCCTCATTTTATCTGCTTTCATTAATTAGCTTAAGTGTCAATTCCTTTGTGATGTGAAGACATGACTAACTTCCCCAGGTAAACCTAGCACTTCTTTCTCTTGGTTCCTATAGTACTTTGTACATGTTTTCAACACATCAGAGCAATTACTATTGCATTCTACTTGCTTATTTCTATGAATGTTCCCCCAGAATCCTGAAACTCTTTGAAAATTAAGACTTTGTCTTAATATTCAAGTATCTCTAATAATCATAATCATCATTAAGTGTGAATTACTAAATAAGTTATAGTAGGGCTATCCCCTTGGCATAGAAATGAAACATTCATATTTCATTATTTAGATGGTCTAATGGCTGCATCTAATAAGGGAGGCTTGGAAATATAGTCCAACTGCAGTTCCATGTTTGGTGAATACCTGGCTTGTCTGCTATAGAAACTGTGTTATCAGGAAGAAACATATTTGGAGATGTTAGATACTTCTTTTAAATAAAAAATTTATCACTATGTACTGAATCTGATAATTCTTTTTGCCTTAACATCCATTTTTGTCTGATTTTAATAGAGCTACACCAGATTTCCTTTGAGTGATTTTATCTGGAATGTGTTTTTTTCTTATTAAAAATTCTATATCTACCCTGGCTGGTGTGGCTCAGTGGACTGAGTGCTGTCCTGGGAACCAAAGGGTCACTAGTTTGATTCTTAGTCAGGGCACACGCCTGGGTTGCAGGCCCAGTTCCCAGTAGGGGGCACATGAGAGGCAACCACACACTGATATTTCTCTCACTCTTCTCCCTCCCTTCTCTCTAAAAATAAATGAATAAAATCTTTTTAAAAATCCTATATTTTTATATTAATCATTCAAATGTTTCTTGTAAAGAGCATATAGCTGAACATTTCTTATAAATGCAACATGACACTTTCTTTACTCATAAATTTAAACATTTAAATATGAATTTTATACTTAATGCAATTCATGATATATTTGAATTTAATTCCTCCATTTTATTTTGTAGTTTTTATTTTTTTTATATATGGTTCTTTTCTGTTTCTCTATGCTCTTTTGAACAGATTGGGATTTTTAGAAATTCAATTTTCCCTTCAACTAGAATATGTGTATCATCACTGTCCTAGCTAATGCCAAACTGTTTTTGCAAAATAGCTTTACTAACTTATACTCACATTGGCACTGTATGCAAACTTTATTTGCTTTATATTCTCACCAACACTTGATATCATTTGTCTTGTTTATTTTTGGCAAGCTGGGAGTTGTGCATTGATATTTCATTCTGTTTTAATTTACATTTATCTTATTACTAGTGAAGATGATCATCTTTTTTATATATTTAGTGACAGCTAAGATCCCTCTTTTCTAAGGTGTTCATACATTCAGGACATTTTTTTTCTATTATATGGCTGATTTCTTTCTCATAAATTGGTCATAGTTTTCTATCTTCTCTGTACTAGTCCTTTGCCAATTATGTGTTGCATTTGTCTTTTTCTACTTTGTTTCTCATTTCCTTCTCTTTCTATAGTGTCATTTGATAAAGAATGTATAATATCAATGTAGTTAAATTTATCATTATTTCTTTCTGGTTAGTAATTCCCTTCCCTGAAATCTTGAAGATATTTTCCTATATTATCTTCTAAAAGCTTTATATTTGCTTTTCTCATAGGTCTTTAATTTACTTCAAAGTGACAGTCTTTTTGCAGGAGGCAGAGCTTTTTGTAAAGATACCCAATTACCCTAGATCATTTATTTATAATTTGTAATAACACTTCTCTTCCAGTCTGTAATAACACCTCTGTCAGATATCACATTTCCTTCAATTTGTAATACCCACTCCCCCAATATGAATAACATCTCAGTCATCTATCACATATTGACATGTGTGTGTTAATTTCTGAACACTCTTTTCTATTCTTTTGATTGGTTTGCCTATCTTACAACATTACTAAACAATCGTATTTACTCTAGCTTTATAATAAATGTTACTGTCTGGTGTCAAATTTCTTTGTTATCTATCTAATGTATCCTTAAGAAGTTCCCCCTGGGTTCAGGAGTCAGCACATGTCCTTGGGGCAGGAGTCATTTGAGTTTCTGTTTATCACAATGTGTTCCTAGTGCTTCTTCATTTTGTAGCTTCTGAGGATTTTCTTTATTTATTGGATTCTTAACTGTGTATGTAAAAGAGACTTTTTTACAAATCACCCCCATTGGTGTTTTTTCTGGATTTTTTCATAATATTCAACTCTCCATGTTGCCAGGTGCCAAAGCCCACTCTATTTGGCAAGGAGAAGCTATCTGCTTTAAATAAACTTTCTAGATTTTAAGGGGAAATATTACTTTAAAATTTTGAGAGACTACAAACATGGAAAGGGGAATGGAAAAGAGGAGTTTGCTTTTATGAACTATCCCCATCATCACAAATTATTATCAGGCCTTGGGAGGTTCTACCAATGAAAATATTGGATCTAGAGTGAAATATTTTAATAGAGATGTTGAGTAGCCTGCCATGACTTTTTTTATATAACAAATACTCAGTAACTTCTTCTTGGTTGACTGATGACAGTATCTCAAAAGACAATTTTAAAAAACAAACATTTATATAATCCTTACCATGTGCCAGATACCATTTTAGATGACTTATGAGTATTAGTTCATTTAATACTCACGGAACTTGGTAAAGTGGATAGTATTATAACAGATGGATTAACAGAGACATGGAATAATTAATTAGATTGCCTAATGTCAACAGCTGGTTCGTGGTGGAGCAGGGATTTGAATCCAGACAGCCTGTCTACATAGTTAGCCCTTTTAACCACAATACTATGCATGATTCAGCTAATGTTTCTCTGGAGTTTGTTGTCTATGAGAGGTGATAGAAGTCTTTTTTTTTTTTAATATATTTTATTGATTATGCTATTATAGTTCTCCCATTTCTCCCCCATCATTCCCCTCCACCCTACCCACCCTCTCCCACCCACATTCCCCCCTTTAGTTCATGTCCATGGGTCATAAGTTTTCTAGCTTCTACATTTCCCATACTATTCTTGCCCTCCCCCTGTCTATTTTTTTCCCATTATCTATGCTACTCATTCTCTGTACCTTTCCCCCTCTCTCCTCCTCCCACGCCCCTGTTGCTAACCCTCCATATGATCTCCACTTCTGTGGTTCTGTTCCTGTTCTAGCTGTTTGCTTAGTTTGCTTTTGTTTTAGGTGTGGTTCTTGATAGCTATGAGTTTGTTGTCTTTTCACTGTCATAGTTTTATCTTCTTTTTCTTAGATAAGTCCCTTTAACATTTCATATAATAAGGGCTTGGTGATGATGAACTCCTTGAACTTGACCTTATCTGAGAAGCACTTTATCTTCCCTTCCATCCTAAATGACAGCTTTGCTGGATAGAGCAATTTTGGATGTAGGTCCCTGCTTTTCAAGATTTCAAATATTTCTTTCCAGCCCCTTCTTGCCTGGAAGGTCTCTTTTGAGAAATCAGCTGACAGTCTGATGGGAACTCCCTTGTAGGTGACTGTCCCCTTATCCCTTGCTGCTTCTAGAATTCTCTGCTTCATTTTAATCTTGGCTAATGTAATTACAATGTGCCTTGGTGTGTTCCTCCTTGGGTCCAACTTCTTTGGGACTCTCTGAGCTTCCTGGACGTCCTGGTAGTCTATTTCCTTTGCCAGATTGGGGAAGTTCTCCTTTATTATTTGTTCAAATAAGTTTTCCACTCGTTGCTGTTCTTCTTCCCCTTCTGGGACCCCTATAATTCGGATGTTGGGACATTTAAAGATGTCCTGGAGGTTCCTAAGCCTCTCCTCGTTTTTTTGAATTCTTGTTTCTTCCTCGTCTTCTGTTTGGTTGTTAGTTTCTTCCTTCTGGTCGACTCCATTGATTTGAGTCCCAGTTTTCCTTCCATCTCTATCAGTGCCCCATGCATCTTCCTTCATTTCACGGATTGTAGCCTGCATTTTTTCATCTAGTTTATGAGCAAAATCAACCAATTCTGTGAGCATTTTGATGACCAGTGCTTTGAACTGTGCATCTGACAGGTTGGCTATCTCTTCACTGCTTAGAGGAATTGGCTCTGGGGCTTTTATTTGTTTTCCGGTTTGAGCCATTTTTGGTGGGGTTTTTTTGTTGTTGTCGTTTTGGTTTTAGTCTGGTCGTGGCTATTACGTATGAGGGGGTGGAACCTTAGGTGTTCCTCAGGGCGGGGCAGCCCAGTCGCTGGGTTGTGACGCTGTATGTGGGGGCGGGGTCTGAGAAGGAGCAATGGCGCCTGCTCCGCTCTCTCCCGGACTCCGGCCCTTTCCGCTGCTTCCCCTTCACCTGGATTATCTGCGCATGCGCGCGTGCTGTTACGTAGTGAAGAGTGGAGCCTCTGGCGCTCCCCAGTGCGGGGCAGCCCAGTCGCTGGGTTGTGACGCTGTATGTGGGGGTGGGGTCTGAGAGGGAACAATGGCGCCTGCTCCGCTCTCTCCTGGATTCAGTCCCCTCCGCCACTTCCCCCCTGCCTGGACCGTCTACGCGCTCTAACGTGAGACCACCTGGTCAGTCAGCCAGCTGCCTTGTGCGGCCTCACTGGGTCTGCACAGCCGCCCCCCTGTGCCCGGGGTCCGCCAGCTGCTGCCTGTGGGCCCGGGGACCGCCAGCCGCTGCCTGTGCACCTGGGAACTGCCAGCCGCTGTCGCTTGCGTTCCTGGGTCTGCACCTCCACTTTCTCCTGCCGCGACTCCACCCCTCTTACCAGTCTGGATGAATGGTTGTTGGACTTCCGTACAGTTCAATTTTCTATAAGTTCTGGTTGTTTTCTTGTTTCTAAATATTTGTTGTCCTTAATTTTGGTTGTGAGAGGAGGCACAGTGTGTCCGCCTATGCCTCCATCTTGGCCGGAAGTCAGAAGTCTTAATGATAAAACATGATCATAAACTGTGAGGAGAGAAATAAGAAATTATATAAAGATATTTCACTACCTATACTAGGCATTGTTCATAATAACTTGGCAATGAGATGTCAAATATAAGCATGCTTTAGAAATGAACTAGAGCAAACTCACATTATATTTTATTCTTTCAACACTTTTTAGTGTTAATTATGTGGGAAGCACTTTGCTACATGCTGAGGTTAAAAATATGTATGAGACATGCTCTCCATCCCCAATTCTCACTTGGAATCTAGCAGAAAGTTTGCCAGAACTGCAGAAGTGAGTTCCATTGAACAAAGGTATATCTCTGTAGCTCAGTTTTGGGGGTGGGAAATGTAAGAGAGAAAGGTAAATATATATTAAAGAAAGCAAGCAGACAGATGACCATTGCTTTGATCATTTGCTGACTTGTTCCTATTTAACCTGTACTAGTGGCCTGTTTCTATTTCTGGGAAAGTGCCCAAGGATTTCTTTCTCCTCTGTTTTGGACTCTGCAAATGTGGGGTAGATGTGATAGACAGTTTTGAGCATGTTTGTTTTAATGAAATTAGTGAGGAAAGAAAAAGAAGATGACACATCTCAGAGTTCACTAATTGTATTTTTTCTTGGAATGTGAAACAGAGAAAGCAAACTTTCAGTGTTCTAAGGTAGTAAGGCAAAAGATTATCTGCAGTGTGAACGTGGCCGCCGTGACTTTTCATTCCAGTAGTGTACTCAACTTGTATGTGACTTTGAACAATTTGTGCTTGGGAATTTTTCACTACTTAATTCTTTGAATTGTAAAATAAAAGCAGAGCCGAAATTAGGTAAAAATATCAAAGACTTATCAAGGCTGATAATAAAATATAGGTGCTCTGAGTTTTTAAGTTATTTTTCACTTGCAAGTTTTGTATTTTTGTATGCTTTGCAAACACTTCTGAATTATGTAAATACTTTCAGAAAAATCCTCACAATATGCTCTTTATATGGCTCTGACTCTACTAGTCAACAATTGGTAATATAGTTTCTTCCGTTCCTCTTCTGGTAGCTGGGACAGTTCCATACTACTCTTTCCATTTATTCCATTTTGTCTGTCTTTCCTTTTGGTGACAAACATCATGTAAAAGACCATTTAGTGGTATTATGGCAAAATAAAACATTCATGTAAATTTATTTAATCAGAATAACTTATGTTATTGATTTTCATACTAAGAAAATGTCAGTACATTTGTTATATGTCATATTAGAAACCACATAGAAAAAATTAGAAAAATGGATCACAGAATTAGGTCAAAGTTTGCAAAGAAGTAACAATTCCTAAGGGGTTATTAGTAACAAGATTTATAGGCTAGATGAAACAAAAAGAAAGTAGTAATATCTTAATAATGAAGAAAGTGAATGGAAGTAAGTACACAGCATTATAAAGCATTTCAAAGGCCTAGGAAGACATCCCACTTGGAGCTTTGTGCATGATTCTGAAACATGTATGTCAGGAATGGTAATGAAGCATCAATAAAGAGAGCTATGAGCATAAGAGATCTTTGGGTCATTCATAGCTCCTTGTGGAAACTAAAACAAATGAGGTCAGTGCTTATTCTTGAGAAAGAAATGAAAGATGAGCATAACTAATGCAGATTAAGTTTGGAGTATAGAAAAGGTGTATGAAAGGAAACTCTTCAAGGGTATAAGCAAGACTTCAAGGTTCAAAAGCAAAAGGACATGAAGTAGAACAAAGAAAGGAGTGATGTTTAAAGATTGTTATATACGAGTACAGTTCAAATGTGGAAAATTGGCCATAGGTGGCCATGGAAGTTTCATTTAGGAAGAAGGAGTTTATTAGATCTTGATAAAATTATAGAACAAATGAGTGAATGTTGCAAGTATGACTCAGATGTTTTCTTATGAAGTACTTTTATTTTCTATCTTGGAATACATCTTATTGGTAGTTTGTTCAGTGGTAAAAAAAAATCACATTTCTTGGGCAGGCAATATTGTGTTATATGCTCCATTTACTTCAAACTGATTGATGACAGTCAATAAATTTTGGTGTGTATGAAATTATATCTTGAAGTTTTTACTTACAAACATATTTATATGCTGACATTAAAATCTGTCAGTGGAGAAAGCTATATTTACTAAGTAATGAGTAAAAAGATACATACAGGGGCCACTCAGGCAAATTTGGGAGGAGAGCAGAGGTCAATTTATTCTAATTTAGTACTTTCTTTGTTAAATGAAAGTAAACTACGTGTACATGAAACTTGCAGATGTTCCTGACCTACATCAACCCAAGGGTAAAAGTGCATTTATATTAATTACTGTAAATTATGTTTTTTCTGCATTTTTTACTGCCTACTATTTCATTATTTCCATTACCACTCAGATCTCTTCTTTTTTTTCCAGTTTTATTTTTTCTATTTTTTTAAAATATATTTTATTGATTATGCTATTACAGTTGTCCCATTTCTCCCCATCATTCCCCTCCACCCTACACACCCTCTCCCACCCACATTCCCCCCTTTAGTTCATGTCCATGTGTCATAAGTTCTTTAGCTTCTACATTTCCCATACTATTCTTGCCCTCCCCCTGTCTATTTTCTACTCACCATCTATGCTATTTATTCTCTGTACCTTTTCCCCCTCTCTCCTCCTCCCATGCCCCTGTTGCTAACCCTCCATATGATCTCCATTGTTTAATGAGTATTTTTTAAAATTACTGATCTTGTACAGTTTTCTGTCTTTTACTCCTACCCCAGCCCACTGCCCTAGCCCTCCCTACCCCCTCCCATCTCCACCCCTCATAGTTTTTGTCCATGTGTCCTTTATACTTGTTGCTCTAAACCGTTCCCCTTTTCCCCTGAAATTCCCTCTCCTCTCCCCTCTGGTCACTGTCAGACTGATCTCAATTTCAGTGTCTTTGGTTATATTATGCTTGTTTGTTTGTTTTGTTGATTAGGTTCCTGTTAAAGGTGAGATCATATGGTATTTGTCTTTCACTGCCTGGGTAATTTCGCTTAGCATGATGTTCTCAAGTTCCATCCATGCTGTTGCAAAGGGTAGGAGCTTCTTCTTTCTTTCTGCTGCATAGAATTCCATTGTGTAAATGTACCATAGTTTTTTTGATCCATTAGTTTACTGATGGACAGCTAGGTTGCTTCCAACACTTGGCTATTGTAATTGTGCTGCTTTGAACATTGGGGTGCATAGGTGCTTTTGGATTGGTGTTTCAGGGTTCTTGGGATATAATCCTATCAGTGGAATTGCTGGGTCAAAAGGTAGATCCATTTTTAGTTGTCTTAAGAAATTCCACACTGCTTTCCACAATGGTTGTACCAGTCTGCACTCCCACCAACAGAGCCCTAGAGTCCCCTTTTCTCCACAACCTCTCCAACACTTGCTGTTTGTTGCTTTGTTTATGAAGGCCATTCTGACTGGTGTCAAGTGGTATCTCATTGTGGTTTTAATTTGCATCTCTCTGATAGCTAGCGATACTGAGCATCTTTTCATGTGTCTCTGGATCCTGTATATGTCCTTCTTGGAGAAGTGTCTGTTCAAGTCCTTTGCCCATTTTTTAATTGGGTTGCTTGTCTTCTTAGAGTGGAGTCTTGTAAGTTCTTTGTATATTTTGAAGATTAAAACCTTGTCTGAGGTATCATTGGCAAATATGTTTTCCCACACAGTTGGTTCTCTTTTTATTTTAATACTGTTTTCTTTAGCCATGCAGAAGCTTTTTATTTTGATGAGATCCCATTTGTTTACTTTTTCCTTTATGTCTCTTGCTTTAGGCGATATATCCGTAAAAATGTTGCTATGTGAAATATCTGAGATTTTTCTGCCTATGATCTCATCTACGACTTTAATGGTGTCACGGCTTATATTTAAATCTTATATCCACCTTGAATTTATTTTTGTGTATGGTGTAAGTTGGTGCTCGAGTTTCATTTTCTTGCACGTAGCTGTCCAGTTCTCCCAACACCACTTGTTGAAGAGGTTACTTTTACTCCATTTTATGTTGCTGCCCCCTTTGTAGAATATTAATTGACTATAGAGACTAGGGTTTATTTCTGGGCTCTCTATTCTATTCCACTGGTACACGTGCCTGTTTTTATGCCAGTACCAGGCTGTTTTGATTACAGTGGCCTTGTAATACAGTTTGGTTTCAGGTGTTGTGATCCCTCCTACTTTGCTCTTCTTTCTCAAGATTGCTGCAGCTATTCAAGGTCATTTATGGTTCCATATAAAGTTTTGAAGTGTTTGTTCTATGTCTGTGAAATATGCCATTGGTACTTTAATAGGTATTGCATTGAATCTGTAAATTGCTTTGGGAAGTATAGACGTTTTGATGATGTTAATTCTTCCGATCCATGAACACGGTATGTGTTTCCATTTGTTTGTGTCTTCCTTGATTTCTTTCGTCAGTGTTGTGTAGTTTTCTGCATAGAGGTCTTTTACCTCCTTGGTTAGGTTTATTCCTAGGTATTTTATTTTTCTTTTTCCTATATTGAATGGAATTTTTTTCTTGATTTCTGCTTCTGCTGTTTCATTGTTGGTAACCAAAAATGCCTTTGATTTCCGGATATTGACTTTGTATCCAGCTGTTTGGGAACAGGGAAATTATTATGTAGAGAAAAAAGCTAACTGATCATTTGGGATTGTTTAGTGGCCACCTACACATTATACAAATCTTAAAATTACAAAACAAATATAGGGAAAAATTAAACTCAGAGTGTATAGTCATCAGCTTTCTAAACTCCCAGTTTCAAGCTGATGCTCCTGGGGATGCTGGCCTTTGCTGCACTGCCTCTTCCTTACAATATAACCTTAGGCACCTTTTAAAGGAGGTTTTTTCAGTGTGTTCCACCAATTGATCAGCAACTATGCAAGGCAGATGGCAAATTTGCATTTCACCACACTCTGGAAAGCCTTTTTTTTCTTTCTTTTTTCTGTTGGTATCAAGTCAAAAGCTTCATCTTATTAGTGAAACAGCATGGAGTGCCTTGTAAATACAACAGACTGTTAACCTAGTTTTAATTATGTTTCCCATTTAAAAAATTGTGAAGGATTTCGTGCTCGCTTCGGCAACACATATACTAAAATTGGAACGATACAGAGAAGATTAGCATAGCCCCTACGCAAGGATGACACGCAAATTCGTGAAGCGTTCCATATTTTTTCATCAAAATGCTCACAGAATTGGTTGATTTTGCTCACAAATTAGATGAAAAAATGCAGGCTACAATACGTGAAATGAAGGAAGATACATGGGGAACCAATAGAGATGGGAGGAAAACTGGGACTCATATCAATGGAGTGGACCAGAAGGAAGAAACTAACAACCAAACAGAAAACGAGGAAGAAACAAGAATTCAAAAAAATGAGGAGAGGCTTAAGAACCTCCGGGACATCGTTAAACATCCCAACATCTGAATTATAGGGGTCCCAGAAGGGGGAGAAGAAGAGCAACAACTAGAAAACTTATTTGAACAAATAATAAAGGATAACTTCCCCAATCTGGCAAAGGAAATAGACTACCAGGATGTCCAGGAAGCTCAGAGAGTCCCAAAGAAGTTGGACCCAAGGAGGAACACACCAAGGCACATCGTAATTACATTAGCCAAGATTAAAATGAAGGAGAGAGTTCTAGAAGCAGCAAGGGATAAGGGGACAGTCACCTCCAAAGGAGTTCCCATCAGACTGTCAGCTGATTTCTCAAAAGAGACCTTCCAGGCAAGAAGGGGCTGGAAAGAAATATTTGAAATCTTGAAAAGCAGGGACCTACATCCAAAATTGCTCTATCCAGCAAAGCTGTCATTTAGGATGGAAGGACAGATAAAGTGCTTCTCAGATAAGGTCAAGTTGAAAAAGTTCATCATCACCAAGCCCTTATTATATGAAATGTTAAAGGGACTTATCTAAGAAAAAGAAGATAAAAAATATGACAGTGAAAAGACAGCGAACTCACAGCTATTAACAACCACACCTAAAACAAAAGCAAACTAAACAAACAGCTAGAACAGGAACAGAACCACAGAAACTGAGATTATATGGAGGGTTAGCAACAGGGGTGTGGGAAGAGGAGAGAGGGGGAAAGGTACAGAGAATGAGTAGCATAGATGGTGGGTAGAAAATAGACAGGGAAGGGCAAGAATAGTGTGGGTAATGTAGATGCTAAAGAACTTATGACACATGGACATAAACTAAAGGGGGGAATGTGGGTGGGAGAGGGTGTTCAGGGTGGAGGGGAATGATGGGGGAGAAATGGGACAACTGTAATAGCATAATCAATAAAATATATTTAAAAATAAATAAAAAATAAAAAAAATTGTGAAGGATTTCAATGTAGTAGAAACTTGCAACTGCGATATATAAATCACTTATTTTTCTTTTTTTTTAATTATATGACAGTGATTATGTTATTACAGTTGTAATTTCCCCCCCTTTGCCTCCTCGCACAAAGCAGCCCCCACTCCTTCAGGCAATTACAACACTAAAGTTCATGTCCCTGGGTCATGTATCTAGGTTCTTTGGCTTCTCCATTTCCTATATTGTACTTTACACCTGCATGACTATTCTTTAGCTACCTATTTGTACTCCTTAATCCCCTCATCTCTTCACCCACACACCCCTCCGATCTGACAACCACCAAAATACTCTCCAAATCCATCATTTGATCTCTGTTCTTCTTGTTTGCTTAGTTTGTCTTTCAGATTCAATTGTTGATAGATATGTATTCATTGCTGTTTTACTATTCATAGTTTTGATCTTTCTCTTTTCTTAAGTATATTTGATTGATTATGCTATTACAGTTGCCCCAATTTTTTCTCCCCTTTATCCCCCAGCACCCTGCACTGTCGCACCCTTCAGCATTCCTTTCCCATTAGTTCATGTCCACGGGTCATATATATAAGTTCTTTGGCATCTCCATTTCCTATACTATTCTTAACCTCCCCCTATTTTTTTAAATATATTTTATTGATTATGCTATTGCAGTTGTCCCATTTTCCCCCATCATTCCCCTCCACCCTGCACACCCTCTCCCACCCACATCCCACCCTTTAGTTCATGTCTATGTGTCATAAGTTCTTTAGCTTCTACATTTCCCATACTATTCTTGCCCTCCCCTGCTATTTTCTACCCACTATCTATGCTACTCATTCTCTGTACCTTTTCCCCCTCTCTCCTCCTCCCACACCCCTGTTGCTAACCCTCCATGTGATCTCCATTTCTGTGGTTCTGTTCCTGTTCTAGCTGTTTGTTTAGTTTGCTTTTGTTTTAGGTGTGGTTGTTAATAGCTGTGAGTTTGCTGTCTTTTCACTGTCATATTTTTATCTTCTTTTTCTTAGATAAGTCCCTTTAACATTTCATATAATAAGGGCTTGGTGATGATGAACTCCTTGAACTTGACCTTATCTGAGAAGCACTTTATCTGTCCTTCCATCCTAAATGACAGCTTTGCTGGATAGAGCAATTTTGGATGTAGGTCCCTGCTTTTCAAGATTTCAAATATTTCTTTCCAGCCCCTTCTTGCCTGGAAGGTCTCTTTTGAGAAATCAGCTGACAGTCTGATGGGAACTCCCTTGTATGTGACTGTCCCCTTATCCCTTGCTGCTTCTAGAATTCTCTGCTTCATTTTAATCTTGGCTAATGTAATTACGATGTGCCTTGGTGTGTTCCTCCTTGGGTCCAACTTCTTTGGGACTCTCTGAGCTTCCTGGACATCCTGGTAGTCTATTTCCTTTGCCATATTGGGGAAGTTATCCTTTATTATTTGTTCAAATAAGTTTTCTAGTTGTTGCTCTTCTTCTCCCCCTTCTGGGACCCCTATAATTTGGATGTTGGGACGTTTAACGATGTCCCGGAGGTTCTTAAGCCTCTCCTCATTTTTTTGAATTCTTGTTTCTTCTTTGTTTTCTGTTTGGTTGTTAGTTTCTTCCTTCTGGTCCACTCCATTGATATGAGTCCCAGTTTTCCTTCCATCTCTATAAGTTCCCCATGCATCTTCCTTCATTTCACGTATTGTAGCCTGAATTTTTTTCATCTAGTTTGTGAGCAAAATCAACCAATTCTGTGAGGATTCTGATGACCAGTGCTTTGAACTGTGCATCTGATAGGTTGGCTATCTCTTCACTGCTAAGAGAAATTGGCTCTGGGGCTTTTATTTGTTTTCCAGTTTGAGCCATTTTTGGTGGGGTTGTTTTGTTTTGTTTTGTCTTGGTTTGGTTTTAGTCTGGTCGTGGTTATTACATAGTTAGGGGTGGAGCCTTAGGTATTCCTCAGGGCGGGGCAGCCCAGTCGCCTGGTTGTGATGCTATAGGTGGGGCCGGGGTCTGAGAGGGAACAATGGCGCCTGCTCCGCTCTCCTGGACTCCGGCCCTTTCCGCCGCTTCCCCTTCATCTGGATTATCTGCGCACGCGCGTGTGGTGTTACGTAGTGAGGAGTGGAGCCTCTGGCACTCCCCAGTGTGGTGCAGCTCAGTCACTGGGTTGTGACGCTGTATGTGGGGACGGGGTCTGAGAGGGAACAGTGATGCCTGCCTCGCTCTCTCCTGGATTCAGTCCCTTCAGCCACTTCCCCTCTGCCTGGACCGTCTGCTCGCGGGAATGTGGGACCACCTGGTCAGCCAGCCGCCCTGTGTGGCCTCACTGGTTCTGCACAGTTGCCCCCCTGTGCCCGGGGTCCACCAGCTGCTGCCTGTGGGCCTGGGGACTGCCAGCCGCCGCCTGTGCACCTGGGAACTGCAAGCCACTGCTGCTTGTGTTCCTGGGTCTGCACCTCCACTTTCTCCTTCCGAGACTCCGCCCCTCTTACCAGTCTGGATGAATGGTTGTTGGACTTCCGTACAGTTCAATTTTCTATCAGTTCTGGTTGTTTTCTTGTTTCTAAATATTTGTTGTCCTTAATTTTGGTTGTGAGAGGAGGCACAGTGTGTCCGCCTACGCCTCCATCTTGGCCGGAAGTCCCCCCATCTATTTTGTACCTACCAGTTATGCTTCTTATTCTCTGTACCTCTGTACCATCCACCCCTCTCCTTCCCCACTGATAACCTCCATGTCATCTCCATTTCTGTGATTCTGTTCCTGCTCTACTTGTTTGCTTACTTTGTTTTATTTTTTAGGTTCGGTTGTTGATAGCTGTGAGTTTGTTGTCATTTTACTGTTTGTACCTTTGATCTCCTTTTTCTTAGATAAGTCCCTTTAACATCTCATATAATAATGGCTTGATGATGATGAAGTCCTTGAACTTGACCTTATCTGGGAAGCACTTCATCTGCCGTTTCCTTCTGAATGATAGCTTTGCTGGATAGAGTAATCTTGAATGTCGGTCCTTGCCTTTCATGACTTGGAATATTTCTTTCCAGCCCCTTCTTGCTGGCTAGGTTTCTTTTGGGAAGTCAGGGGATAGTCTTATGGGAACTCCTTTGTAGATACCTGTCTCCTTTTCTCTTGCTGCTTTTTTAGATTCGCTCCTCTTTAATCTTTGGTAATGTCATTATGATGTGTCTTGGTGTGTGCTTCTTTGGGTCAAGCTTCCTTGGGAGTGTCTGGGCTTTCTGGATTTCCTTTGCCAGATTGAGCAAGTTCTCCTTCATTTTGCTTTCAAATCAGTTTTCAATTTCTTGCTGTTCCTCTTGTCCTCTGGTACCCCTATGATTTGGATGTTGGAACATTTAAAGTTGTCCTGGAAGTTCCTAAGCCTTTCCTCATTTTTTGAATTCTTGTTTCTTCATTCTGTTCTGGTCGAATGTTTATTCGCTCCTTCTGGTCCAAACTGTTGATTTGAGTCCCAGTTTCCTTCCTGTCACTATTGGTTCCCTGTACATTTTCCGTTATTTCACTTTTCATAGCCTTCATTTTTTCCTCTATTTTGTGACCATACTCATCCATTTCTGTGTGCATCCTGATTACCAGTGTTTCAAAGTGTGCATCTGATAGGTTGGCTATCTCTTCATCATGTAGTTGTATTTTTTTTTCTGAAGCTTTGATCTGTCCTTTTATTTGGGCCAATTTTTTTTTTTTGTCTCATTGTGTCTGTTATGTATTAAGGGGCAGAGCCTTAGGTGTTCACCAGGGCAGAACAACCCACATCACTGTGTTGTGGTGCTATATGTGGGGGAAAGGTCAAGAGGGAACAATGACTCCTGTTGTGCTCTCTGTTGGCTTTCAGTCACTTCTGCTGCTACGCACAAGCAAATTGGGCTCTTTTGGTGCTGATTCCTGGGTGGGTGGATTTGTGTATGTTCTAGTACCCTGTGGGTCTCTCCAATGAGTTCTCCTATGAGGCTAGGAGTTTCTCCTGCTGCCTCAACTCCCACATATTTTTTTCATTCAGAGGGTTTGAGGCCCTATTTCCCCTTGCTGGAAACTGGGGTTGTGTGGTCTGCCTCTCTCCAGTTGTTCCTCCTGGCTTATCTGCACACAAATGTGGGACTGCCTGGTCTGCCAGCTGCTGCCTTGCCCACCCTGGTCCTTTAGCCACTGCCTTGCTGCAAGTCCTCTCCACCCAGCTGCCTGTCTCTGCCTCTTCTAGGTCTGAATGAATGTTTCTTCTTTAACTCCTTGATTGTCAGACTGCCACACAGTTTTATTTTCTGACAGTTCTGATTGTTTTTGGTTTTTATATTTGTTGTTGTCCTTCTTTTGGTTGTGCAAGGAGGCACAGTGTCTCTACCTATGCCTCCATCTTGGCCGGGTCTCAATTCTTGAAATAGAAGAAATATTGGCATTTAACAAATTTAGAGCAATGAAAGAATAAACCAGTGATTTTTGATCTCATGAGCCTATACAATGAGTTAGAGATATGGATTATAAATTTAGAGATTATGAATCCTAATTTAGTGATTATGAAGTTTCTGGGTGTGCTGCTATGATCCTGTTATGTCTCAATTGAATCACTTATAAATAAAACCTACTATTGTTGCTAAGAAATGAAAATAAATAGTACAATCAATTCTTTATTATTAATGCATTACCATTTGGGGGGAATTTTCCTATTCTTTTGTTTCACTTTTGTTTAATTTACATTACCCATTTATTGACATTTTTGCTATTTGTAATTAGGTTATATTAGGGTAGTTTATTAAAGAACAATAGATTCTCAAAAAGATTTTTCTCACCCTCACTTGTGTGACTTGGTTGGGTGTCATCCTGCAAAGTGAAAGTTTGCCAGTTTGATTCACAGTCAGGGCACATTTCTGGGTTGTGGTTTGGTCCCTGCTTTGCGTGCAGGTGAGAGCCAACCAGTTGATGTTTCTCACATGGATGTTTCTATCTTTCTCTTTCTCACTCCATTGACCTCTCCCTAAACAATCAAATAAATAAATATTTTAAAAGATTTTTATCTTTTTCTATTTTTGTATAAGTTTTTAAAACGCATTGATTAAATTAAGTTTGTGGTTGTTGGGTGAATGCAACAGTGCATTGTTACAGGACTATACAATGGGGAACATCAGAGGGAACTGACCCAGGTTAGTTGCAGAACCCACATTAGATGCTTCCTGTATCTACTACAGATAAAGCCCCATTTTTCTTATTTATTGGTTTGAAAATTTATGCATTCAATTTATTTTTATTAGCTATTATTCTTCCTTTATAGTATGAACATTAACAAATTAAAATGTGAGTGTCAAATGTTCTATTCTTTTCCCAAACAATATAAGAAAATTAAATACTTGAACTCTGACCTTCCATAGTTCAACTTCAGTGCTATTTTTGAGTATTTTAGTTACATCCTATTTTCTGACCCTCTATAATCAATGATTATTATTACTATTTTAACAATATTTAAATTTTCATCATATTTAGCAATTTCTTTGCTTACTCTTGGTTCTTGCTTCCAGGCCTTCCTTCGTGGTTCAATTTTCTCATTGCTGAGTTCTATACTTATTGTATTAGTGATTTCAGCAAAGGTTTTTGTGACATAAATATTTCAGACTTACTGTGCAGGAAAATGTTTTAGTTTCACTCTTACCTGTGGATAATAGTTTAGCTGAATATAGGTTAAGAGTGATCTTTCTTCAGCACTTCAAAATTGTCTTCTGGCAAGTATATTAGTGTTTAAGGTTTCCTGTCAATATAGTTATTTGACTTTTCTCAGATAATTTGTAAAATGTTCTCTTTGACTTTGATGTTCTACATTTTACTACATGTAGATCTGTGTTTGATTATCCTATTTGGGATATGTTGTGTTTTCAATCTGACAATGACTCATGTCTTTCTTTAATTCAGGAAAATTTTTAGTTGTCCATTTAAATATAATTTTTAAAATATATTTTATTGATTATGCTATTACAGTTGTCCCATTTCCCCCATCAGTCCCCTCAACCCTGCACACCCCCTCCCACCCACATTCCCCCCTTTATTTCATGTCCATGTGTCATAAGTTCTTTAGCTTCTACATTTCACACACTATTCTTGCCCCCCCGTCAATTTTCTACCTACCATCTATGCTATTTATTCTCTGTACCTTCCCCCCCTCCTTGTCCCACTCCCTTGTTGCTAACCCACCATGTGATATCCATTTCTGTGGTTCTGTTCCTGTTCAAGTGGTTTGCTTAGTTTGCTTTTGTTTTAGGTGTGGTGGTTAATATCTGTGAGTTTGCTGTTTTTTACTGTCATATTTTGGATCTTCTTTTTCTTACATAGGTCCCTTTAACATTTCATAAGGGCTTGGTGATGATAAACTCCTTTAACGTGACCTTATCTGAGAAGCACTTTATCTGCCCTTCCATTCTAAATGAAAGCTTTGCTGGACAGAGCAATCTTGGATGTAGGTCCTTGCCTTTCATGACTTAGAATACTTCTTTCCAGCCCCTTCTTGCCTGTAAGGTCTCTTTTGAGAAATCAGCTGACAGTCTGATGGGAACTTTTTTGTAGGTGACTATCCCCTTATCCCTTGGTGCTTTTAGAATTCTCTCCTTCATTTTAATCTTGGCTAATGTAATTATGATTACATTGGTATGTGCTTCCTTGTGTTCAACATCTTTGGGACTCTCTGAGCTTCCTGGACTTCCTGGAAGTTTATTTCTTTTGCCAGATTGGGGAAGTTCTTCTTTATTATTTGTTCAAATAAGTTTTCCACTTGTGGCTCTTCTTCTTCCCCTTCTGGCACCCCTATAATTCGGATGTTGGTGTCCTGGAGGTTCCTAAGCTTCTCATTTTTTGAATTCTTGTTTCTTCCTCGTTTTCTGTTTGGTTGTTAGTTTCTTCCTTCTAGTCCACTCCATTGATTTGAGTCCCAGTTTTCCTCCCATCTCTATTGGTTACCTGTGCGTTTTCCTTCATTTCACTTATTGTAGCCTTCATTTTTCATCTAATTTGTGAGGAAAATCAACCAATTCTGTGAGCATCATGATCACCAGGGCTTTGAACTATGCATCTGATAGGTTGGAGGTCTCTTCCTCACTTAGGTGAATTGGCTCTGGGGCTTTGCTTTGTTCTCCTGTTTGAGCCATTTTTTGAGGGGTTTTTTTTTGTGTGTTTTTTTTATGTTTTTTTTTTTTTTTGTTTTTTTGTTTGTTTGTTTTTTTTGGTCTGATCATGGCTGCTACATAGTGAGGGGCAGAGCCTTAGGTGTTCCCCAGATTGGGGCAGCCCAGTTCCTGGGTAGTGATATATGTGGGGGTGGGGTCGGAAAGGGAACAATGGTGCTTGCTCTGCTCCCTCTCGGATTCCAGTCCCTTCTGCCACTGCCTCTTCACCTGGATTATCTGAGTGAGAATGTGGGACCACCTGGTCAGCTAGCTGCCTTGCGTGGCCTCACTGGGTCGGCACAGTTGCTGCCCCATGCCCAGGGTCCACTAGCCACCATCTGTTTGCCTGTGGGCCCAGGTCTGCCAACCTCCACTTTTTCCTGCCGTGACTCCACCCCTCCGACTTGTCTGGATGAATAGTTGTTGGACTTTCGTACAGTTCAATTTTCTATCAGTTCTGGTTGTGTTCTTCTAAATCTTTTTGTCCTTAATTTTGGTTGTGCGAGGAGGCACAGTGTATCCAACTATGCCTCCATCTTGACCGGAATTCTAAATATAATTTTTTGCATTCTTTATATTTGCTCCATTGAGAGCTCTTATTATACATATCTTGGAGCTCCCCATTTTGTCATCCATGCCACTTGGATAGTCATTAGTATTTTCCATCTCTCTGTCCCTCTGTTTTGTATTTTGCATAATTACTTTAAATCTATTTCAATTCACTAATTTACTTTGCAGATTATCCATTGAATTATTTATTTCAATGACTTTAATTTTCACTTCTAACTTGAATTTATTTTTTCAAATTCATTCCTTTTCCAACCCTTCTTTTCTTACCTTATGACTTGTATTCCAATCTTTTTTAGATTACTATATTCATTTTTGGTGTGCCCATTCACCCATTGCTGTAGGCAACCCCTTCAAAGAGTTATTTTCTTGCATGGTTTATAACCTTGTGAGCTAGTCCATGCTAGAAGTTGTTTCTCATAGGAATGAAGAGTATTCTGCATTGTGGAAATATGCCATTAGTTTTTTAAATTTTGCATCTGTAAAAACCCCAACAACATTGTAGACAGATGCACCCTAATGTTTCACAAACACTTAAAAGAAAATATTTTCAGAAATACTTCATTGTGTCCTCCACCCCAAATTGCTTCATTTCTTGTATATTCTCTTTCTCAATGAATAGCAGTGTATTAGTTTGCTAGTGCTGCTTATAACACAGACCACTGACTGGGAGGAATAATTTATTATCTCACAGTTCTGGAAAATAGAAGTCTGAGGTCAGGTATCAGTAGGGCTAGCTCTTCTGAGGCCTCTCTCCTTCCTCGTCTTAGTCATTTCCCTTTGTCTTCACATCTTTTTTTTTTTTAATTTTTATTTTAATTGTTGTTCTTGTACAGTTATTGATCTTTTACTCCCATCCCAGCCCACCACCCAAGCCCTCCCCACCTCCCTCCCATTTCCCTCCCCCCCTAGTTTTTGTCCATGTGTCCTTTATACTTGTTGCTCTAAACCCTTCCCCTATTCCCCTGAAATTCCATCCCCTCTCCCCTCTGGTAACTGTCAGCCTGTTCTCAATTTCAGTGTCTTTGGTTATATTATGCTTATTTGTTTGTTTTGTTGATTAGGTTCCTGTTAAAGGTGAGATCATATGGTATTTTTCCCTCATTGCCTAGCTTATTTCACATAGCATGATGCTCTCCAGTTCCACCCATGCTGTTGCAAAGGATAGGAGCGCCTTTATTTCTGCTGCATACAATTCCACTCTGTAAATGTACCATAGATTTTTTTAATTTTTATTTTAATTGTTGATCTTGTACAGTTTTCTGTCTTTTATTCTCACCCCAACCCTCCCCACCTCTCTCCCATTTCCACCACCCCGTAGTTTTTGTCCATGTGTCCTTTATACTTCTTCCTGTAAACCCTTCCCCTTTCCCCCTGAAATTCCCTCCCCTCTCCCTTCTGGTGACTTTCATCCTGTTCTCAATTTCCATGTCTTTGGTTATATTATGCTTGTTTGTTTGTTTTGTTGATTAGCTTCCTGTTAAAGGTGAGATCACATGGTATTTGTCTTTCACTGCCTGGCTTATTTTGCTTAGCATGATGCTCTCCAGCTCCATCCATGCAGTTGCAAAGGGTAGGAACTCCTTCTTTCTTTCTGCTGCATAGAATTCCATTGTGTAAATGTACCACAGTTTTTTGATCCATTCATTCACTGATGGGCACCTAGGTTGCTTCCAACACTTGGCTATTGTAAATTGTGCTGCTATGAACATTGGGGTGCATAGGTTCTTTTGGATTGGTGTTTAAGGATTCCTAGGATATAATCCAAGCAGTGGAATTTCTGGATGAAAAGGTAGATCAATTTTCAGTTTTCTTACAAAATTCCATACTGCTTACCATAGTGGTTGTACCAGTCTGCACTCCCACCAACAGTGTACCAGTGTCCCCTTTTCTCCACAGCCTCTCCAACACTTGCTGGTTGTTGCTTTGTTTATGATCGCCATTCTGACTGGTGTGATGTGATATCTCACTGTGGTTTTAATTTGCATCTCTCTGATAGGTAATGATACTGAGGATCTTTTCATGTGTCTCTGGATCCTCTGTATGTCCTCCTTGGAGAAGTGTCTGTTCAAGTACTTTGCCCATTTTTCAACTGGGTTGCTTGTCTTCTTAGAGTGGTGTTCTGTGTACATTTTGGAGATTAAACCCTTGTCTGAGGTATCACTGGCAAATATGCTTTCCCATACACTCGGTTCTCTTTTTATTTTAATAGTGTTTTCTTTAGCCATGTAGAAGCTTTTTATTTTGATGAGATCCCACTTGTTTATTCTTTCTCTTATGTCCCGTGCTTTAGGGGACATATCAGTAAAAATGTTTCTGCGTGAAATATCTGAGACTTTCCTGCCTATGTTTTCTTCTAGGACTTTAATGGTGTCATGGCTTATATTTAAATCTTTTATCCACATTGAAATTATTTTTGTGTATGGTGTAAGTTGGTGCTCGAGTTTCATTTTTTTGCAAGTAGCTGTTCAGTTCTCCCAATACCACTTGTTGAAGAGGCTATTTTCACTCCATTTTATGTTGCTGCCCCCCTTGTCAAATATTAATTGACCATAGAGACTTGGGTTTATTTCTGCACTCGCTGTTCTATTCCACTGGTCCATGTACCTGTTTTTGGCAGTACCAGGCTGTTTTGAGTACAGTGGCCTTGTAATACAGTTTGGTATCAGGTATTGTGATCCCTCCTACTTTGCTCTTCTTTCTCAATAGTGCTACAGCTATTTGGGGTCGTTTATGGTTCCATATACATTTTTGAAGTGTTTGTTCTATGTCTGTGAAATATGCCATTTGTGCTTTAATAGGAATTACATTAAATTTGTAAATTGCTTTGGGTAGTATGGACATTTTGATGATGTTAATTATTTCAATCATGGACACGATATATGTTTCCATTTGTTTGTGTCTTCCTTGATTTCTTTCTTCAGTGTTGTATAGTTTTCTGCATACACATCTTTAACGTCCTTGGTTAGGTTTACTCCTAGGTATTCTATTTTTCTTTTGCTATATGGAATGGGATTTTTTTTTTTTTGATCTCTGCTTCTGCTGTTTCATTGTTGGTATACAAATGTGCCTTTTATTTATGGATATTGACTTTGTATCCTGTTGTTTGGCCAAATTCATTAATTAGGTCGAGCAGGTTTTTGGCCGAGTCTATCGGATCTTCTATGTGCACTATCATATCATCTGAAAACAATGATTGTTTTGTTTCCTCCCTTCCAAGTTGGATGTCTTTTATTTCTTTTTCTTGTCAAATCTCTGTGGCTTAGACCTTCAATACTATTTCGAATATAAGTGGTGAAAGTGGACAACCTTGTCCTGTTCCTGATCTTTGTGGAAAAGTGTTTAGTTTTTGCCCGTTGAGTATGATGTTGGCTGTAAGTCTCTCATATATGGCCTTTATCATGTGGAAGAATTCTCCCTCTATTCCCAATTTACTGAGTGTTTTTATCATAAATGGGTGTTGTACTTTATCAAATGCTTTTTCTGCATCTAGTGATATGATCATGTGATTTTTGTCTTTGCTTTGGTTAATGTGATCTATTACATGTATTTACTTGCGAATATTGAACTATCCTTTCATCCCTGGGATGAATCCCATTTGGTCATGATCTATGATCTATTTAAGGTATTGTTGAATGTGGTTTGCCAATATTTCGTTGAGGATTTTAGTGTCTATGTTCATCAGCGATATTGGCCTGAAGTTTTCTTTCTTTGTTGTGTCTTTATGTGATTTTGGTAGTAGGATGATGCTGGCTTCATAAAAAGAGTTTGGAAGTCTTCCATCATTTTGGATTCTTTGGAATAGTCTGTGAAGGATAGGGGTTAGCTATTCCTTAAATGCTTTGTAGAATTCTCCTGTGAAACCATCTGGTCCAGGGCTGTTGTTTGTCGGGAGTTTTTTGATTACTGCTTCAATTTCATCTGCTGTTATTGGTCTGTTCAGGCTTTCTGCTTCTTCTTCATTGAGTTTTGGGTGATTATATTTTCCTAGAAACTTGTCCATTTCACCTAGGTTTTCAAATTTCTTGGCATACAGTTCTTCATAGTAATTTCTTACAATCATTTGTCTTTCTGTGGTGTCAGTTGTAATCTCTTCTCTTTCATTTCTGTTTGTGTTTACTTGAGTCCTGTCTCTTTTTTTCTTCATGAGCCTGCCGAAGGGCTTGTGAATTTTGCTTATCTTTTCAAAGAACCTGCTCCTGGAATCATTGATCCTTAGAATTATGATTTTAGTCTCTATGTCATTTAATTCTGCTCTGATCTTAGTTATTTCCCTCCTTCTACTTTCTCTGGGCTGTCTTTGTTGTTGTTCCTCGAGTTCTTGTAAGCGTTGAGTTGCTTGTTTGAAATTTTTCTGTTTTTTAGGTAGACCTGTATTGCTCTGAACTTCCCTCTCAGGACTTCTTTCACTGTGTCCCATAACTTTTGGGTCATTGTGAGTTCATTTTTGTTTGTTTCCAGAAAGCTTTTTATTTCCTTCCTAACTTCATTCTTGACCTATTCACTGTTTGATAGTATACTATTCAATCTCCATGCTTTTGAGGATTTTGTCTTTTTCTCCTTGGGGTTGGTTTCTAGTTTCAGTCCCTTGTGGTGAGAGAAAAAACTTGGTATGATTTCAATTTTCTTGAATTTGTTTAGACCTGTTTGGTGTCCTATCATGTGCTCTGTCTTTGAAAATGTTCCATGTGCATTTGAAAATACTTTGTATTTCATTTGTTTGGGATGAAGGGCTCTCTGTACATCAGTTAAGTCCATTTCATCTAGAGTGTTGTTCAATGCCACAATATCTTTGTTGATATTTTGTTTGGAAGATCTGTCTATTTTTGACAGTGGGGTGTTAAAATCCCTTACTATAATTGTGTTGCTGTCAATATATTTCTTGAAGTCTTCTAAGATTTTCTTGATGTATTTAGGTGTTCGTATGTTGGGTGCATATATATTTACAATGTTTATGTCTTCTTGGTGGATTCTTCCCTTGAGTATTATGAAATGACCTTCTGGGTCTCTCTTTATGGCTCTTCTTTTGAAGTCTATTTTGTCTGATATAAGAATTGCTACCCTGGCTTTTTCCCCTGTCCATTTGCTTGGAAATTTGTTTCCAGCCCTTCCCTTTGAGTCTGTGTGGGCCTTTTGTCCTGAGGTGAGTCTCTTGTAGGCAGCATATGTGTGGGTCATGCTTTCTTATCCATTCAGCTATTCTATGTCTTTTGATTGGAGCATTTAATCCATTTCCATTTGAGGTTATTGTTGATACGTACTTATTCATTGCCATTTTTGTACCTTTGTTTCTCTCTCTCTCTCTCTCTCTCAACCCCCCGCCCCGTCTTTTCCTTTCTTTCCTTAATGCAGTCCCTTTAGTATCTCTTGCAGAACTGGTTTGTTAGAGGTGTATTCTTTTAGAGTTCTTTTGTCTGGGAAGCTCCTTATTTGGCCTTCTACCTTGATTGAAAGCCTTGCTGGGTAAAGTAGTCTTGGTTGCAGGCCTTTGGTTCTCATTACTTGGAATATTTCTTGCCATTGTCTTCTGGCTTGGAGCATTTCCATTGAGAAGTCAGCTGCTAACCTTATCGGGGCTCCCTTGTATGTTACTTCCTTTTTCTCCCTTGCTGCCTTTAAGAGTCTGCCCATCAGTAAATGAATGGATCAAAAAAACTGTGGTACAGTTACACAATGGAATTCTATGCAGCAGAAAGAAAGAAGGAGCTCCTACCCTTTGCAACAGCATGGATGGAACTGGAGAGCATCATGCTAAGCGAAATAAGCCAGGCAGTGAAAGACAAATACCATATGATCTCACCTTTAACAGGAAGCTAATCAACAAAACAAACAAGCAAGCATAATATAACCAAAGACATGGAAATTGAGAACAGGCTGAAAGTCACCAGAGGGGAGAGGGGAGGGAGTTTCAGGGGAAAGGGGGAAGGGTTTACAGGAAGAAGTATAAAGGACACATGGACAAAAACTACGGGGTGGTGGAAATGGGAGAGAGGTGGGGAGGGTTGGGGTGGTGGGTTTTGAGAATAAAAGACAGAAAACTTTACAAGATCAACAATTAAAATAAAAATTAAAAAAAGTCTCTCTTTGTCTTGGAATTTTGCCATTTTAATTATGATGTGTCTTGAAGTGGGCTTGTTTGGGTTCCTCTTGATTGGGACTCTCTCTTTTCTGGATTTGTGTGACTTTTTCTCATCAAATTAGGGAAGTTTTCCATCATTACTTTTTCAAATAGGTTTTGTGTCCCTTGCTCTTTTTCTCTTTCTGGTATCCCTATTATATGGATATTATTATATTTCATATTGTCTTTCATTTGTCTTAATCCCTCTTCATTCTTTCTGAGCCTCTTTTTGTTTTCTTGATCTTTCTGGGTGCTTTTTCTACGTTGTCCTCCAACTTGCGAATCCGATCTTCTTCTTCACTTATTCTGCTTTTGTTTCCTTCTACTGTGTTCTTCAGTTCAGAAATTGTACTCTTCATTTTCTCTTGGCCCTTGTTGATGGTTTCTATTTTATTTTTCATGTTGATATAGTTTGTAGTGAGTTCATCGTAGCTTTTTTGTAGTTTCTGGTAGCTCATTGAAAGCTCATGGAGCTTCCTAACAACCACTGCTTTGAACTCAATATCTGATACTTGACTTGCCTCTGTTTCGTTTAGCATTCTTTCTGGGGCTTCCTCCTTTCCTTTCATTTGGGGATTGTTGTTTTGTCTTCCTATTGTTTGTGAGACTCTTCTTGTTAGCTTCAGCTTCTTCAATTGATCTGTTTGGGCTCCCTGGGTTTATGGCATGAACTTTTGTGGTAGAATGCCTGTGAGATTTAGTGGTGCTATCTCCTTCAGATATCCTAGTGTTCACAGCTTCCACTGTCTCAACTGTTGGGAT
Source organism: Glossophaga mutica (assembly GCA_039655065.1). NCBI lineage: Eukaryota > Metazoa > Chordata > Mammalia > Chiroptera > Phyllostomidae > Glossophaga > Glossophaga mutica. The sequence goes on along the minus strand of CM077303.1, from coordinate 120,061,411 downwards.
TCCCCTTCTTTGGGTCCAACTCTGATTTTTTCACAGTTCCAGGTTTTTTGTTGTCTCTCTTGTGGGTTTGTGTAAAGAGAAAAGAAAAAAATGAAGAAAGGACAAAAAGAGGAAGGAAGAAGACGTAAAATGGAAAGAAATGAAGAAGGAATAAAACAAGAAAGAAGAGAAGCAAAAGAAATTGAGGGATCAAAAAGATGAAAATAATAAAAAGATAAAAATATATAATTAAAACAAAACAAAACAAACAACAAACTTCCACAAAAACAAAAAACAGAAATAAACAAACAAAAAAACACAACCCCTACAAACAAACAAACAAAAAAACCTCTTGCTTTTTTTCATAGTGGCCAAACTGGTTTTTCTGGTCTTGCTGGCTGCAACAGGCTGAGGGGCAATTGGTATCTCTTTTCTCCCTGTTCCTCAGTCAGTCAGTTTTGGGCTACTCTCCTCAGTGCCAGCTGCACACTCTCCCCAGGGCTAGCCTTCCACTCTCCCCAGGGCTAGCGGTGCACTCTCCCTGCAGGGCCTTCGGCTTGGTTTCTGAGCCTCCTGCAGAGTACGCACTTTCTTGAGTTTGTGGGTGTGAGCTGGGATCTCCTACAGACCAAGCACTCCCCGCATTTATTGTTGTGAGCTCCAGGTCTCCTACAGGGTGCACCCACCTACCTGAGTTTATGGGTGTGAGCTCTTCTAGTTTCCTGGGTTGCACACACTCACCCTAGGATCAAGGGTGTGAGCTCCAGGTCTTCCACAAAGCCCCCTCCTCTGGTCACAAGGCTGCCTCTGGGCGCTCAGACACCTCCAGTTGCAGGGCCGCCCTGGTTGGTCTCAGTGCCACTTCTGTTCGTTCGCACAGCCTCCTCTGATTGCTCTACCACCTCCATTCTGGTCCCAGGGCCACTTCCAGGCACCTGGCCATCTCCAGACACAGGACCACCTCCAGTTGGTCGCAGAGCTGCCTTTAGTCGCTCAGCCACCTCTGTCCCAGTCCCTGGGCTGCCCCCGGGTGCTCAACCACCTCTGGTCACTTGGCCACCACATCTGGTTTTCCAATGTCTGCTACTGCAGGGGGCCCCTGTCCTGGGCACCATATGTGGGGGGGTGCTCCGCCCGCAGAGCCCCATCCCTCCATCACAGGTGAAAGTAAAATTACCAAGACATGATCTTCTTGGGGAGGAAAGGTGGTCAAACTCTCAGAGGAGAATGACCCAGAGCCCCTTCCTCACTAGGCTTTTATTGGGTTCACATACACAGGAATATAGGTTTATAATTTCAAAGAAATCTGAGGGCTTAATCTGAGTCAGTGTCTGTCAGACAAACAGACACTGATGGGGGTTGAAAAACTTTGGGAGACATACTCATTTCTTCCTTGGACCCTTATTTAAATGAGTGCACTCTTAGCAAAGCAGGTTTCACAGGACTTTATGAATTCTTTCTTATGCCCGATCACCCGGGGAACCATTATGGCAGGCACAGGGCTGCACCACTTGCCATCATAGTTTCAGGCTTTAAGCTGATTAGGCTCAGGAAGCAGAAAACATCTCCCAGATGGAAATGGGGACTTGGGCTATGCCAGAATAGCTGGTGGGGGGGGGGCGAGGCTCCATCACCCCCTCTTTGCTGCAGCCACCTGAGTCCTTCCATGAGGGTTTCCCAAGTGGTCATGTCTGGCTTAGGTTGCCTGTCCCATGAGGATTCTTACCCGTCATTGACTAACTGACTAAGTGTTGGGGCCAGAGATGGATGAGGCAAAAGCAATACTCCTGCCAGGGAGATAAGCTCTGTCTCCTTAGTAGGTCACATCCTCTTGACAGAACAGACCCAGAAGTGGGTCCCTAGGCTCTTACTCAGCCCACCATGGGGTGAGGGTTACAACTCCTGAAACCAGGCTGAACAGTCCACAACACACTATAGATTTTTATCTCTGATTTTCATATATGCTGTGGTACTGTTGGCTGTCTGCTCTGTTCCTTTATAGATCGGTTAGGTTTTTCTCCCATGTGTAGAGGGAAGTGGAATCTGCCTCCTCCTACTGTGCCACCATCTTCGTCCCCATTTCTTGAAGAAAAAAACCACATCTTCTTTCTGCGTGTTCTGTGTCCTAATCTCTACTAATAAGGACATCAGTCCTATTGGATTGGGGCTCATACTAATGACCGCATTTTAATTTAATTATCTCTATTAAGGTCCTATCTCCTATACAGTCACATTCCAAAGTACTGTGTAGTAGAACTTCAACATACAAATTTGGGAGGGGCACAGTTCAGGCCATAACAGATAGCAATAAGTTACTCAAGCCAGAAATTTGGACATTGCCCTTCACTACTCTCTACTTACCCTCTCCCTTCCAGTAGTCACCTTTGATTCTCTTTCTTTAATATCTCTCAAATTTATCACTACTATGTTTCTCACATGGATGTTTCTCACTCTTTCTTTCTCCCTCCCTATCCCTCTCCCTAAACAATCAAATAAATAAATATTTTAAAAGATTTTTCTTTTTCTATTTTTTGTGTAAGTTTTCAAAAATCTTAACTGCACCTCCAACTTTTGGCCATTGCTACTTTTTTTACTAGGTGATAGCAATAACCTCTTTCCCTCCAATATTGCATCCACTTTCCTCTATGTGACAGAGGAATTTTAAAGAAATATAATTCCACCCTGACTAAGTGGCTTGGTTGGTTGGATCATTGGGCTGTACACTAAATGGTAGCAGATTCGATTCCTGGTCAGGGCACAAACTAGGTTGTAGGTTTGATTCTGGTCGAGGAATATATGGGAGGCAACCAATTGATGTTTGTCTCTCACATCAATGTTTCTCTCTCTCTTTCTCTCTGTTTAAAAGCAATGAAAAAATGTCCTCAGGTAAGGATATATATGTGTGTGTGTCCTTATACACACACACACACACACATACACATAATTCTTATGATTATGTTCTCATCTTTTCATGCTAAAAACCGTCCTGAAGTCCAAAATCCTATCTATTGGTATACGAAGCTTTGATCTAAATGCAGCTTGCTTTTCTCTCCAATCTCATTTTCTTGTCTTATACATTTTACTAAACCATTTTCAATTCCCTCCACAGAACACATTCTCTTTAGTCTCTGGCCATTTGCATCTTGTTTTTTACACTTAAAACAGTATCTTTCCTCCTTTTCACTTCACTTTTGATAACTCCTACCTATCCTTTAGACTTTGACATAAAAGTGTTTCTATGAGGAAGAATTCATCACCCTTTAAGTCAAGTAAGAGGCTCTTTATAGTATTTCTCCACTGTAGTACATGACACACTAAATTGCAATTGCCTCTATTCTGGAATCTCCATTAAACAGGATTATTCATATATAGTTCACAGTGGTGTCAGTAGTGTCTAACCCATAGCAGAAACTTAATAAAAATTGATAGTTGGCGTACTCCATATCTTGTTATGAAACAGTGGGTCAAATGTTACCTTATTTTCCTCATCATTCTATTTAAAAGTTCAACCCTACTATCCTTTCTTGCTTTATTTTTTATAAAAGTATTCTTATCTGATTTTATGTCTATAGGTTTATTTGTTTATTGATTATCTCTTACCCTTTCTCTATACAAGTATAGAGCTTGCACTTGAAGCATAAATGAGAAGTTAAGGGTCTATTTATGTTTTTGCATCTCTGATGATAGAAGAAATTTTATACAAACTAACTTCTGGCTCCATACATTTCAAACCTTGGTGCTTTCCATAGGCCTTATTATCACTGTAGCATCTCTAGTGCTATATTTTTGTGTCATGATGCTGGATGAATTGGCACAGTGAGTGATGGGAACATTCCTGGAAACCATCCCTGTGCTGTGCTAGTTGGCAATGACTCAATCATTCAAGGCATGACTATAAAGCTCACATATAGGGGTAGGCAAAAATAAGTTTACAATTGTTCATATAGAAAATATTACAATAGTTAATAAATTAATAATACAAGAATAAACTGTGTTTTACATGCTCACAGCTGTAAACTTACTTTAGTCAACACCTGTATACCTTCTACACCTAAACAAAATATATCCCCAAACTTCTTAACTTTACTCCCCAGAATGCCTGTGACCACTTCAGTGCCACTTAAAACCAGGGGAAGTTGTAATGGAAAGACAGTGGCCTTAACTAATTGTGGTTATTTTCTTTTCTTTCACATGTTTTACAAAACATGTGACCATGTAAATGTTCCTAGGGGGCTCAGAGGGGTCTGTGAAAATGAGGGTCCTTGAAGCTTAGCTTCATACATTTCACGTTAAGCAACAAAGGCTTCCCTGTTTAAGGTGGGGATATGGGTGGGGTTGGGAGCTGAAGGCAATCCCAGGGAAATCTACTAATTCTTCCATTCTTATTCTGAGAAAGACCCTTGAAATCTCAAAGGTATCTCCAATCATAAATTGAAACAACTGTCCTATACCATCTTATTTGCCAGTGTTATTTCCTTGTGTATGTAGCTTAAAAACTAGATTTGTAATAAAGAACTTGAACTTTTCAAATATAGAGAGGAAGCACAATTCCTTTTAGCAAAAAAGCTCTTTCATGTTTTTCAGACTAGTCATATCATTTATTATCAAATGGATAATTCAAATCTCTACTCCCGATCTGATGGAGAACAGCCAGACTTTCAAGGTCATATTGAAACAAAGCAACAAAGGTCCTCTCTTGAAAGGGAAATGATGAATTGATGCAGAGTGCTGCTGTGATGGCAGTGAGGGGTAGTGCAATCAGGCTACAATTACAGGTGTATTACCTCTGTCTGCCAAAACATCAAACCAGTAGTAGTGATTAGGTTGCACAATATAAATGCCTGCCCATATGAATACAATTTGGTAAGTAGTACATGAAAGTTTCCAGCCAAACCAAGTAATATTACTTGAGGTCATGATTTCAAGATTCTCCATGCATGTATAGGCCCCTTAACATGAAAATTGTTTTCAGATTCAGCGATATGTAGCCTACTGCTGCCACATCACAGGTACACAGAGAAAGGATTAAGAATGCAGCTACTAATTAAGAATGAAGGTTTTTTGTAATTAAACTGTGGTGGATAGTATGCAGTTTAATCTCTAAAAAGAGAATAATGGACTTTTTTTTTAAAAAAATGAATGCTATACTCTAATATTTGTTAAGGTAACTGAGGAAATAACAGAATAAAGCACAAATATATGGTTAATTTATTTAATGTAGAAAAGTGAACTTTTTTCTTCATGCCAGGATTGGGGACCCAGTGAAGTACCTTCCAAGAACTTAGAAATTTAGATTTTCTTCTGAGAGTTTAGTCAAGCAAATATAAATAGGTGTAATGATCTCTTAAGAGCAAATATGTGGCCAGTGAGTAAGGGAACACCAATAGAGGTGAACTAGATAGAGTCATTGATAGGAGAAAGTATGGCAATGAGATTCTAATTGGAGAGAGGAAACCTCATCAATGATTTTATGCTCAGCATGAAGAACATGGGACAGTGATGCGCCATGGGTACCCTGATATGTGACAGTCAGAAGAGTCAATTTTGATTTTGCTAATCACATTTGCTAATGGAGAGAAAGGCCAAGTAGATATGTGTCTCTTAACATGAGCTCCATGAGAGCAGATACTCTGCATTTCTTGTTTACTGGCACATAGAAGGGTCCCAATAAATATATGTTGAATGAATTCATGAAGAAATAATGCTGACAAGTCTATCCTTTACTTGAAAGCTATATCTTAACAACTAACTCCTATTGTTTTGAAGCTATACTTGCTAAGCAAATTTATGATAATTTATATTCTCATGTAGCTTGTTTAAAGGAAAAAAGTTCTGATTTGGTCCAATTGTCATTTTACTGTCTGACAGCTAAGTTAATGTGGTCTGGCCCCCAAACCTGATTATTTTCATTTGTGGTCACAAATTCAGGTATCTCATCCACACAGTTTACTCCTGCAATGAATTTATTGTGGAAAATAACTGTCTTAGAAATCTTTAGTTGACAGATGCTAGTCTCCTTAGGTGACATTCTGTTTCATTGGCACCATCATAAATGTGCAACATTACTTATTAACATTAGCTTTTAGAGACCTAATATTATTATTTTTAAAGATACAGGATTTAGGACTAAGGGAAATATTGTAGTGTTGTGTTCATTAGACATAAAACATTTCCTAAGTAGAATCAATTGTGTTATTATAACAGGAGTATGAGGGAGGTTGGTCAAGCTTGCCTTTTTTAAAATTATATTTTATTGATTATGCTATTTCAGTTGTCCCAATTTTCTCCCTTTGCCTCCCTAATCCCAGCACTCCCTACACCCTCAGGTATTCCCCACACCACTTTTCATGTCTATGGGTTATGAATATAAGTTCTTTTGCTACTCTATTTCCTATTCTGTACTTTACATCCCAATGGCTATTCTGTAACTATCTGTTAGTACATTTTAATACCCTCATCTCTTCACCCATTCCCCACACCCTTCCCATCTGGACACCCTCAAAATACTCTCTAAATCCATCATTCTGTCTCTGTTCTTCTTGTTTGCTTAGTTTGTCTGTTAGATTCAATTCTTGGTAGATACGTATTTATTGCCATTTTATTGTTCATAGTTTTGATTTTCTTCTTTATCTTAAAAAAGTCCCTATAACCTTTCATATAATGATGTCTTGGTGATGATGAACTTCTACAGTATTTTCTTGTCTGGGAAGCTCTTTATTTGCCCTTTGATTCTCAATGATAGCTTTTCTGGGTAGAACAATCTTGGTTATAGGTCCCTGCTTTTCATTACTTTGAATATTGCTTGCCAATCCCTTCTAGCCTGCAAAGTTTCTTTGGAGAAATCAATTGATAGTCTTATGAGAACTTCCCCTGTAGATAACTAACTGCCTCTCTTGCTGCTTTTAAGAGTCTCTTTATCTTTAACCTTTGGCATTTTAATTATGATGTGTCTTGGAGTGGGCCTCTTTGCGTCCATCTTGTTGGGGCCTCTCTGTGCTTCCTGGACTTGCATACCTATTTCCTTTACCAAATTAGGAAAATTTTCTTTCATTATTTTTTTCAAATAGATTTCTGATTTCTTGCTCTTCTTTTCTCCTTCTGGGATCCCTGTGATGTGAATGTTGGAACACTTGAAGTTGTCCCAGAGGTTGCTTACACATCCTCCTATGTAGGATTCTCCTATTATGGATTCTTTTTCCTCCTTGTTGTTCTGATTGGTTATTTTTTGCTTCCTTATGTTCCAAATCATTGATGCTATTCTTGGCTTCATCCATTCTACTATTGTTTCCCTGTAAATCGTTCTTTATTTCAATTACTGTATCTTTCATTTTTGATTGGATATTTTTTATGCTGTTGAGGTCTTCACTAAGTTCCTTCAGCATCCTTATAACCAGTGTTTTGAACTCTAGATCTGTTAGATTGCTAATCTCCATTTTGTTGAGTTCTTTTTCTGAAGTTTGTTCTGTTCTTTCATTGAGCCATGTTTCTTTTTCTCCTCATTTTGGCAGCCTCCCTCTGTTTGTTTCTATGTATTTGATAGAGCTGAGATGCCCTGTCTTGGTAGTGTGGCCTAATGTAGTAGGTATCCTCTGAGGTCCAGTAGTACAGCTTCTACAATCACCCAAATGAGGTACTCGAGGTATACCTTCCATGTGGGCTGAGTACACCCTCTTCATGTAGTTGAGCCTTGATTGCTGTTGTCAGGCCAATGGGAGGGATTAACCCAGGCCAGTCAACTGCAAGGACTGGTTGTGACCACTGACCATTAACCTCTGCCCTCTGTGGAGGATCAGCTGTGCCAGGGCCCTCTCCACACAGCAGGATTTTCATGGTCTGCCTGGAAAAATTCCAACCATTGTTAATATACTCAGAATAGTTTGTGGGACATTGATGTAAACTGGCAGCCAAGGAGATTGGACTGGAATGAGCATGTGTGAATAATGATGTCTTTACCATACTTAGTCAGTGCTTGTGGTAGATGCCATTGAGTGAGCATGTGTAATGTTTGGCTGTCACATTCAAAATGACTGATTGAATAGAGCAACGAATGTGCATCAAATTTTGCATTAAGCCTGAACATTTCTCCACAAAATCAATTTGGATGATTCAGAAGGCCGCAGCTATGGGCAGCTGGTGATTGGTAGCTTCATCACAATGACATGCCCACTCATGCATCACATCTCTTACAGGGTCTTTTGGCAAAACATCAAATCACCCAGGTGACTCAGTCCCCCTACAGCCCAGATTTGGCACACTGCAACTTCTGGATTTTTTTAAAACCAAAATCATCTTTGAAAGGGAAGAGATTTTAGACCACTGGTGAGATTCAGGAAAATATAATGGGGAAGCTGATGCTGATTGGGAGAACTGTGGGAGGTCCCAAGGTTCCTATTTTGAAGGGGACTGAGGTAATATTATCTTATGTACAATGTTTCTTGTATCTTGTATCTTCTTCAATAAATGTCTCTATTTTTCATATTGCATGGCTGGATACTTTGTGGATAAATCCTGTACATCAGCAGGGCTCTGGAGACTGCTTCATTTGCCCTTGAGTGTGTCACATACGGTGATGATTGGGTGCTGGGGTTTCCCAGGTGGTGCAGGCCTAGGTCATCTACCGCCTGTGTTCTGTTGGGGCCACTTGGGATAAACTATAAAGTGATCTGTAGATGATTGATAGTTGTTCTGGATTGGAGGTGCCCAAGTGCAGCCTGACTATGAACTGACGCCAGCTGCTATGAGCCTGGTACCACTTAGCAAGAAGTGAGGGAGCTGAAGGCTCACTGAGGCTAGCTGTTGCTTGTTTGAAAGGATTTAGGAAGATTTGAACCATAAGCCAAGACAAGCCATTCGTATGGAAAAGCCACTGTTAACAGCTCAGGGATTGTATTTTGGGTGTGGCTGAGCCTTAGGAAATCACCATGGTGAAGCAAACAATGTAAATCATGTTTATGGAGTCTCAGATATGGCACCCAGCAGCTGGCTCTGTAGTTCTGGGAGGACAGGGCTTACAAAAGGAATAATGGTCTCTGACCACAGTTCTCTCTGGGAGAAAGCTGTCCCCCAAGGTCTTGTCCTGATGCCAGACACTTAATTTCCTCCCTGTATGACACTGGTGCCTTTCAAGCTGCTACCCCAGTGCTGGAGGTCAGTGAGAGTGAGTCTGAGTAAGTCTGTGTGTAGGCCCTAAAGTTCCCTGTGTGTGGGAACTGCTTGAGAATCTGGCAGTTCCTTCCACTGATTCGATCCCTCCTGATTTTTGCAGCCAGAAGTTATGGGGACTTATCTTCTTGGCACTGGAAGCCTGGGCTCTGGGACTTGGTATGGGGTTGGGACTCCTCACTCCTGAGATATCCCTCCTGTTTTTTATCCAACACGAATTTGTGGGACCTACCCATTCGCATCTCTGGGTTTCCACCCCTCCTACGAGTCTGGGTGGATGTGATTTCTTTAATTCCATAGTTGCTGGATTTCCATTCAACTCAATTTCTGATGGTTCTGAGTGATGGTTTCTATAGTTTAGTTGTAATTTTTATGTGGTTGCGCAAGGAGGCAAGCCATGTTTACCTAGCCTCTATCTTGACTGGGAGTCAAGCCTGCTTTTTAAAACATGGATAGCTTAAAGATTTTAAGTTATGGTACATCCTACTTGTTATGCCTATGCTTTTAAAAAATAGTCAGCCTCCATTTTTTTTTTTTAATTTTTTTTTTTAATTTTTATTTTAATTGTTGATCTTGTACAGTTTTCTGTCTTTTATTCTCACCCCAACCCACCACCCCAGCCCTTCCCTCCCATTTCCACCCCCCCATAGTTTTTATCCATGTGTCCTTTTTACTTGTTTCTGTAAATCCTTCCCCTTTTCCCCTGAAATTCCCTCCCCTCTCCCCTCTGGTGACTTTCAGCCTGTTCCCAATTTCTATGTCTTTGGTTATATTATGCTTGTTTCTTTGTTTTGTTGCTTAGGTTCCTGTTAAAGGTGAGATCATATGGTATTTGTCTTTCACTGCCTGGCTTACTTCGCTTAGCATGATGCTCTCAAGTTCCATCCATGCCGTTGCATAGGGTATGAGCTCCTTCTTTCTTTCTGCTGCATAGAATTCCATTGTATAAATGTACCACAGTTTTTTGATCCATTCATTTACTGATGGGCATCTAGGTTGCTTCCAACACTTGGCTATTGTAAATTGTGCTGCTATAAACATAGGGATGCATAGTTTCTTTTGGATTGGTGTTTCAGGGTTCTTAGGATATAGTCCTAGCAATGGAATTGCTGGGTCGAAAGGTATATCCATTTTTAGTTTTTTAAGAAAAACCCATACTGTTTTCCATAGTGGTTGTACCAGTCTGCACTCCCACCAGCAGTGCAGTAGTGTCCCCTTTTCTCCACAACCTCTCCAACACTTGCTGTTTGTTGCTTTGTTTATGAGGGCCATTCTGACTGGTGTCAAGTGGTATCTCATTGTTGTTTTAATTTGCATCTCTCTGATAGCTAGCGATATCGAGCATTTTTTCATGTGTCTCTGGATCCTCTGTATGTCCTCCTTGGAGAGGTGTCTGCCCAAGTCCTTTGCCCATTTTTTAATTGGGTTGCTTGTCTTCTTAGAGTGGAGTCGTGTAAGTTCTTTGTATATTTTGGAGATTAAACCCTTATCTGAGATATCATTGGCAAATATGTTTTCCCACACAGTCGGTTCTCTTTTTATTTTAATACTGTTTTCCTTGGCCATGCAGAAGCTTTTTATTTTGATGAGATCCCATTTGTTTATTCTTTCCTTTATGTCCCTTGCTTTAGGGGACATATCAGTAAAGATGTTGCTGCGTGTAATATCTGAGATTTTCCTGCCTATGTTCTCTTCTAGGACTTTAATGGTGTTACGGCTTATGCTTAAGTCTTTTATCCACCTTGAATTTATTTTTGTGTATGGTGTAAGTTGGTGCTCGAGTTTCATTTTCTTGCACGAAGCTGTCCAGTTCTCCCAACACCACTTGTTGAAGAGGCTATTTTTACTCCATTTTATGTTGCTGCCCCCTTTGTCGAATATTAATTGACTATAGACACTAGGGTTTATTTCTGGGCTCTCTATTCTATTCCACTGGTCGACGTGCCTGTTTTTATGCCAGTACCAGGCTGTTTTGATTACAGTGGCCTTGTAATACATTTTGATATCAGGTATTGTGATCCCTCCTGCTTTGCTCTTCTTTCTCAAGATTGCTGCCGCTATTCTGGGTCGTTTATGGTTCCATATAAATTTTTGAAGAGTTTGTTCTATATCTGTGAAATATGCCATTGGTACTTTAATAGGTATTGCATTGAATCTGTAGATTGCTTTGGGAAGTATGGACATTTTGATGATGTTAATTCTTCCGATCCATGAACACGGTATGTGTTTCCATTTATTTGTGTCTTCCTTGATTTCTTTCTTCAGTGTTGTGTAGTTTTCTGCATACAGGTCTTTTACCTCCTTGGTTAGGTTTATTTCTAGGTACTTTATTTTTCTTTTTGCTATATCAAATGGTATTTTTTCCTTGATTTCTACTTCTGTTGTTTCATTGTTGGTATACAAAAATGCCTTTGATTTCTGGATATTGACTTTGTATCCGGCTGTTTGGCTAAATTCATTTATTAGGTCGAGCAGTTTTTTGGCCGAGACTATAGGATTTTCTATGTATACTAACATGTCATCTGCAAACAATGATAGTTTTGTTTCCTCCTTTCCAAGTTGGATGCCTTTTATTTCCTTTTCTTGTCTAATCGCTGTGGCTAATACTTCCAATACTATGTTGAATAGAAGTGGAGAGAGTGGGCAGCCTTGTCTTGTTCCTGATTTTAGTGGAAAAGAATTTAGTCTTTGCCCGTTGAGTATGATGCTGGCTGTAGGTTTCTCATATATAGCCTTTATTATGTTGAGGAATGCTCCCTCTATTCCCACTTTGCTGAGTGTTTTTATCATAAATGGGTGCTGTACCTTATCGAATGCTTTTTCCGCATCTATTGATATGATCATGTGATTTTTGTCTTTGCTTTTGTTTATGTGATGAATTACATTTACTGATTTGCGAATGTTGAACCATCCTTGCATCCCTGGGATGAATCCCACTTGGTCGTGGTGTATGATCTTTTTAATGTGTTGCTGGATGCGGTTTGCCAATATTTTGTTGAGGATTTTAGCATCTATGTTCATCAGCGATATTGGCCTGAAGTTCTCCTTCTTTGTTGTGTCTTTATCTGGTTTTGGGATTAGGATGATGCTGGCTTCATAAAAAGAGTTTGGGAGTCTTCCATCATTTTGGATTTTTTGGAATAGTCTGTGGAGAATAGGGGTTAGCTCTTCCTTAAATGTTTTGTAGAACTCTCCTGTGAAGCCATCTGGTCCAGGGCTTTTGTGCGTCGGGAGTGTTTTGATTACTGATTCAATTTCACCAGCCGTTATTGGTCTGTTCAGACTTTCTGTTTCTTTTTCATTGAGTTTTGGAAGGTTATATTTTTCCAGAAACCTGTCCATTTCACCTAGGTTTTCAAATTTCTTGGCATACAGTTCTTCATAGTAATCTCTTACAATCCTTTGTATTTCTGCAGTGTCGGTTGTAATATCTCCTCTTTCATTTCTGATTGTGTTTATTTGAGTCCTCTCTCTTTTTTTCTTGATGAGCCTGCTTAAAGGCTTGTCGATTTTGTTGATCTTTTCAAAGAACCAACTCCTGGATTCATTGATCTTTAGGATTGTGCTTTTAGTCTCTATATCATTTAATTCTGCTCTTATCTTGGTTATTTCTTTCCTTCTATTTGCTCTGGGCTGTCTTTGTTGTTGTTCCTCGAGTTCTTGTAGGCGAAGGGTTAGGTTGTTTGTTTGAGATGTTTCTGTCTTTTTTAGATAGGCCTGTATCGCTATAAACTTCCCTCTGAGGACTGCCTTTGCTGTGTCCCATAAGTTTTGGGTCGATGTGAGTTCATTATCGTTTGTTTCCAGAAACTTTTTGATTTCCTCCCTAATTTCATTCTTGACCCATTCATTGTTTAATAGCATGCTATTCAATCTCCATGATTTTGAGGGTTTTGGGTTTTTCTCCTTGGGGTTGGTTTCTAGTTTCAGTCCCTTGTGGTCAGAGAAAATGCTTGGTATGATTTCAATTTTCTTGAATTTGTTGAGGCTTGATTTGTGTCCTATCATGTGGTCTATCTTTGAAAATGTTCCATGTGCATTTGAAAAGAAAGTGTATTTAGCTTCTTTGGGATGAAGGGCTCTATATATATCAGTTAAGTCCATTTCCTCTAGAGTGTTGTTCAGTGCCACAATATCTTTGTTGATATTTTGTTTGGAAGATCTGTCCATTTTTGACAGTGGGGTGTTAAAATCACCTACTATAATTGTGTTGCTGTCTATATCTTTCTTGAAGTCCTCTAAAATTTTCTTGATGTATTTAGGTGCTCCTCCGTTGGGTGCATATATATTTACAATATTTATGTCTTCTTGGTGGATTCTTCCCTTGAGTATTATGAAGTGGCCTTCTGGGTCTCTCTTTATGGCCCTTCTTTTGAAGTCTATTTTGTCTGATATGAGTATTGCTACCCCAGCTTTTTTTTCCTGACCATTTGCTTGGAAAATTTGTTTCCAGCCCTTCACTTTGAGCCTGTGTATGTCTTTTGTCCTGAGGTGGGTTTCTTGTAGGCAGCATATGTGTGGGTCATGCTTTCTTATCCATTCAGCTATTCTATGTCTTTTGATTGGGGCATTTAATCCATTTACATTTAAAGTTATTATTGATAGGTATTTATTCATTGCCATTTTCGTACCTGTGTTCCTCTCTCTCTTTCTCTCTCTGTCTTTTCCTTTCTTCCCTTAAAGCAGTCCCTTTAGTATCTCTTGCAGCATTGGTTTGGTAGAGGTGTATTCTTTTAGACTTCTTTTGTTTGGGAAGCTCCTTATTTGGCCTTCTATCTTGATTGAAAGCCTTGCTGGGTAAAGTAGTCTGGGTTGCAGGCCTTTGGTTCTCATTGCTTGGAATATTTCTTGCCATTCTCTTCTGGCTTGGAGCGTTTCCATTGAGAAGTCAGATGCTAACCTGATTGGGGCCCCCTTGTATGTTACTTCCTTTTTCTCCCTTGCTGCCTTTAAGATTCTCTCTTTGTCTTGGAGTTTTGCCATTTTAATTATGATGTGTCTTGAAGTGGGCCTGTTTGGGTTCCTTTTGATTGGGACTCTCTGTGATTCCTGGATTTGTGTGGCTTTTTCTCTCACCAAATGAGGGAAGTTTTCCATCATTACTTTTTCAAACAGGTTTTCTATCCCTTGTTCTTGTTCTTCTCCTTCTGGTATTCCTATTATACGGATATTATTCCGTTTCATGTTGTCTTGCATTTCTCTTAAACCCTCTTCATTCTTTCTAAGCCTCTTTTCCTTATCTTGCTCATTCTGAGTATTTTTTTCTATTTTGTCCTCCAACTCGCTGATCCGATCTTCTGCTTCGTCGATTCTGCTTTTCATTCCTTCTACTGTGTTCTTCAGTTCAGAGATTGTGTTCTTCATTTCCTCTTGGCCCTTGTTGATAGTTTCTATTTCCTTTTTCATGTTGATATAGTTTGCCGTGAGTTCATCATAACTTCCCTGTAGTTTATGGTAGCTCATTGAGAGCTCATTGAGCTTCCTGACAACCATTGCTTTGAACTCGATATCTGATAGTTGAGTTGCCTCTGTTTCATTTAGCATTCTTTCTTGAGCTTCCTCCTTTCCTTTCATTTGGGGATTGTTCTTTTGTCTTCCCATTGTTTGTAAGACTCTTGTTGTTAGCCTCAACTTCTTAAATTGATCTGTTCTGGCTCCCTGGGTTTGTGGTATGACCTTCTGTGGTAGAATATCTGTGAGATTCAATGGTGGATTCTCCTTCGGATATCCTGTTGTTCACTGCTTCCACTGACTCATCAGCTGGAATACCCTCTTTTGGGGGCCAACTCTGGATCTCCCCCCGCCACAGTTCCAGGCTTGCTTGTTTGTTTGTTTTGTCTCACTCGTGTGTATTTACAAAAAGAAGAGGGGGGAAAATGAAAAAGAGAAGAAAGGGGAAACAAGAGGAAGGTAGAAAAGATAACAATTGAAGAGAAAGGAAGAGGGGATAAGAGAAGAAGGAATTCAAGGAAGGCAAAAGGAGTTGGGGAGTAAAGAAGAAGATATAAACAATGAAGAAGGAGTAGTTAAAAACTCATATAGATATACAGGCTTACAAACAAAAAGACACTAACAAACTGGCAAAACAAAAAAGAGACACGCACACAGACACCCCCACACAAATATAAGCAGCCAAAGGGGGGAAAAAGAAAAAAAAAAAAAAAAAAAACAAGCAAAGCACAACAAAATATTTTAAAAAATAAAAATATATTAAAGAAATAAAAAATTTTAAAAATTATTAATTTAAAAAAAAAAAAGAAAGAAAAGAAAAGGAAAAAAAAAAAAAAAAAAAAAAAACCCTCTTGTTGTTTTCAAACTTGCCAGCCGGTTTTTTTCAGGTCTTGCTGGCTGCAATGGCCAAGGGGTGATCTTATTGCTTTTCTCTGTGTTCAGAACTCAGTCCTCACTGTGCTATGTATCCCAGCGTTAGTGGGCACCTCTCCCCACAGGGTTTCCAGCGTGTGATCTGAACTTCCTGGTGTTTGCGCACTTCTCCGAGGTTATGGGTGTGAGCTAGGTTCTCCAGACGTGCACAGCCGCCTGCCTTTGTCCCTGGGAGGCTTTCAGTGTTCGGGCACAGCTGCCTGCATTCGGATCTGAGAGAGGCCTGCGTTCCAGCTGCTATCCGGCGCCTGCACCTTGGGCCTGAGCTGTCCGCGTTGCGAACCCGCCGGTGAACTGGCGCCTCTGGCTCCACAGCTGTCTCCAGTGGCCTGCGCCTATGTTTTCGCGAGTGTCCACTAGCCCGAGACCGTGTGCGGTCCCCTGAGGGTGTCTATTTTCATTCAGCTGTCTCACTTCGCCCGCGCCTCTGTCTCTCTTGGGGCGCCTATGCTTTCGTAGTCGCGCGGCGACCACGAAAACTTGGTTCAAAGTCGAGCAGTGACCTGGTGGGGTGCACCCACTTTCGCTCCCTCGCAGGGCACCCACTTTTGCTCGGGCGCAGTCGCGCGGTGGCCCCTGAGATCTCCCAGCCGGTTCAGCGGCTGACCCAGCTCCCTCCCCAGGGCCCTGGGGCAGGCTTGGCGGAGCGCCGGGCCGGGGCCTCGGCCGCCCCGTTCTCCGCGCGCTGGAACCCTGGGCTCTTATTGTTCCGAAGAGCTCTCCTTACCGCTTGTTTTTCAGTGTCCGCTACAATTTCCGACCTCTTATTCTCCAATATGCTGTATTACTGTTCCTTGTCTGTTCTGATCTTTACGTAGATTGATCTGGTTTTTCTCCCGTGTGTAGAGGGGGAGTAGGGTCTGCTCCCTCCTACCACGCCGCCATCTTCCTCCCCCTAATTAAGAATTTTTTTAAAACCATGGTAGCAACTGTGGTACATGTTGTTTGGCGCTTCCCCACAGCCACAGTGCTGGTGCAAACGCGCGCCTCTGGGCCAATCTCACAGTCTCCTGGGAACTTGAAAATGGCCCCATTTTTTTTTTTACGTTAAAGATATGTTACAAATGTCTATTGGGTTGGCCAAAAAGTCCATTACATTTTTCCTATATGATGGCTCAAGTAGTACTCAGTTGTCTTTATCTTCAGTCAAAACAGTTTCGTTAGATTGTGTTGTGACAGCTGTCATATCAGCATACCTTTAAAAAAACTCACTAAAATTGGTGAAAATTTGTGCAGCCATTTTAATATTGAAGATGGAAGTAGATATTCAACATTTTCTGCATATTATGCTTTCTTATTTCAGAAAGGTTCATGCAACTGAAATGCAAAAAAAAAAAAAAAGTGGTGCAGTGTATTGTGAAGGTGCTGTGACTGATGAAACTTGTCAAAAGTGGTTTGCAAAGTTTCTCAGCACTATTAACATTGTAGCCAAATAAATCTTTGCTGCGAGAGTGTCTTATGCATTGGAAGATGTTTAGCAACACCTCTGGCCTCTACCCACTAGAAGCTGATAGAGGGAGATAGCTGACATACTCAAAATATCCAAATCAATAGAGTTATTCGTGAAAATTAAAAATGCGTCTTTTATATTATGGAAAAAAATGTAACAAAAATCTTGGCCAACACAGTCCAAAGCAAGAGAAATAAGCAGACTAGCAAGAAGTCCAGTGTTAGAAAGTGTCACTGTTAGGAATGGAGCCACTGCTTGTGATCACACTTGCAGCGATACAGTAGAAAGGTCAGTTACTGCTCTTGCTAATCACATTTGGCCAAGATGCTTGTAACAAAATTCCTGAGGCCTGATGGTGCTGGGAAAGTTGGAAACAGTAATATAGGACAGTATTAATGCCTCTTGCCTTGTATGGGGTTTTATAATTAGAGAATATATATGATTTTGTAGTTAGAGAATAGGTCCACATTATCTTGGTGGACATTAAAGATTATTATTGTATCATTGCTGAAGTGTAAAAACATTGGTAAGATTGCTGTCATGATTTTAATTTTTCCTATTGCAAATTATATAACCTGTGGATAAGGGAAACTTTATTTCATCATGCTATACAAATTCAAAACTATTTTTACCTGCAGTGGATTGTGAAGACCACTTTTCTAGTTTATCTGCAGTTGATGTTCAGATATGTAGACTATCATGGTATAGTTTTTTGATGTGGTTACAAATTGATTTGAGAGTTTTGACTATATTGGATTCATTTGTATAATTTATTATTTTTTAATAATTTTTTTTTTTAGATTTTTATTTATTTATCTTTAGAGGGGAAGGGTAGGAGAAAGGGAGAGGGAGAGAAATATCAATGTAGGGTTGTCTCTCGTGTGTCCCCTGCTGGGAACTGGCCTGCAACCCAGGCATGTGCCCTGACTGGGAATCGAACCGCGATCCTCTGGTTCGCAGGCCCGCGCTCAATCCACTGAGCTACACCAGCCAGGGCTCATTTGTATAATTTAGAACAAAGATAGTACTTAGTGATTTGGACTGGAAAAGTAAGTATAGTTGAAATATGGGATAGGTTGAGAACTTCCTCATCAAAAAATGATTGTAGATATTAAATAAACATTTGTTTCTGAGTTTAGGATGACTTACTTCTTACATCTAAGTGTAAGTAATACATGTACTGACAATATTTAGTTATGATTTTGTTATTAGTTAATATTTTTATATTTAGAATACAATGAGTTTACTTTCATTGAAATGCACATTTTAAGTTCAACGAATTTAGGAGATGCATACTCTACTGTGACCACACTCTTATAAAGGTATAGAACACTTAAGGTAGTGCCATTATAAATAAAACTTCTGAGAACAATCTTATACAAGGCTCCCTGTGGACATATGTTTTTATTGTTTTGGAAAATACTTAGAAACGGCATGACAGGGCTGTGGGGTACAAGTATGGGTAACTTTACATGAAATTATTGAACAGTTTCCCTAAATTATTGCCCATTTTGTATTCCCACCAACAATGTATAAGGATTCTGGTTGCTCTGTATCCTAGCCAACATTTGGCACTGTAAGTCTTTTTGTCCACCCATTCTAGTGAGTGTGTAGTGGTAGCCCTTTTGACCATCAAGGAGCTCTTACTAATGATAGCATTTCCTTTATGATTAATACTGTTGAACGTATTTTCATGAGCCTGTTGCCTATTAATATAACTTCTTTTATGAAGTATCTGTATAAATATGTTGCCCATTGCAGGGGCCCCTGTCCTGGGCGCCAGATGTGGGGGGGCTCCGCCCACAGAGCCCCATCCCTCCATCACGGATGAAAATAAAAACTACCAAGACATGATCTGCTTGGGGAGAAGAGGTGGACAAACTCTCAGAGGAGAATGACCCAGAGCCCCTTCCTCACTGGGCTTTTACTGGGTTCAAATACACAGGAATACAGGTATGTCAGGAAGCAAGGATCAAACAATGGTTAACATTTCACAGAAATCTGAGGGCTTAATCTGAGTCAGTGTCTGTCAGGAAAGGGGGTTGTAAAACTTTGGGAGGCAATCTCATTTCCTCCTGGGACCCTTATCATTTAAATGAGAGCACTCTTAGCAAAGCAGGTTTCACAGGACTTTAGGAATTCTTTCTTATGCCTGATCACCCAGGGAACCGTCCTGGCCGGCACAGGGCTGCACTACTCACCCTCATAGTTTCAGGCTTTAAGCCAATTAGGAAGCAGGAGACATTTCCCAGACGGAAATGAGGACTTGGTCTATGTCAGAATAGCGGAGGGTGGGGGGGGGGGCGAGGGTCCATACATCCTCTTTGCTGCATCCCCCCCCCCCCAGGGTCCTTCCATGAGGACTCCCAAGTGGTTGCGTCTGGCTTAGGTTGCCCCTCCCATGAGCAGTCTTACCCATCATTGACTACCAACCAAGCATTGGGGCCAGAGATGGATGAGGCAGAAGCAATACTCCTGCCAGGGAGATAAGCTTTGTCTCCTTAGTAGCTCACATCCTCTTGACAGAACAGACCCAGATAAAGTGGGTCCCTAGGCTCTTACACAGCCCACCATGGGGTGAGAGTTACAAATCCTGAAACCAGGCTGAACGGTCTGCAACAGCCCGTCTTCAACTGGGGCAAATGAAAGTTTATCATTGATGTTTTCTTTTACTTTATGGAAAGAGACATAGATTATGATAAACTAAAAATTAATATTTTAATTTCTAAAGCAACTAACTAAAGAAGAAAGAAATATAGTTAAATAAACAAGAGAAGAGATAAAGTGGAATACTTAACTATATTTTCTTAGTTCAAAAGAGAGCAGGTAAAGAATAAGGAGGAAACAAAGTATGGAAGGAACAAATAAAAAGAAGTATCAAAGTCCTGGACTTGGGCCCATCCATATCAATCAATTACTTTAGCATTCATTTATTTTGTTTTATTTTCTTCTTCTGAAGGTAAAATTAAATTTATTTTAATCTGCTTGATATTTTTCCACAGATCACAGAGTCTATGTTTAATTTTAAAAAATCTTTTGTTCTTGGTTTTCTAATATCTTTCATTTTGTGTGCCCTTGAGAATATCAGTTGAGCTCAAAACACCTCACTAGCTCTCCTCTGCCAAGCCTCACATTCCCCCTGCCTATGCATGGCTACTAATACAACTAAAGACTCGATATGACTATGCCCTTTCCTGCATCTCCTTTTTCCAGGCTGCAAAATAATCTTAACTGATTTTTAAAAATATATTTTAAAATATTATTTTGAGGGTAAGCAAGATATAGAATGAATAATATTAGAAGAATTTTATATAAATAGTGTTGCGGACCATTCAGCCTAGTTTCAGGAGTTGTAACCCTCACCCCATGGTGGGCTGTGTAAGAGCCTAGGGACCCACTTCATCTGGGTCTGTTCTGTCACAAGGATGTGACCTACTAAGGAGACAGAGCTTATCTCCCTGGCAGGAGTGCTGCTTCTGCCTCATCCATCTCTGGCCTCAGTGCTTGGTTGGTTAGTCAGTGATGGGTAAGACTCCTCATGGGAGGGGCAACCTAAGCCAGACACAACCACTTGGGAGGCCTCATGGAAGGACTTGCGGGGGCGCTACAGCAAAAGAGGATGTGATGGACCCTCGCCCCCTGGCTATTCTGACATAGCCCAAGTCCTCATTTCCATCTGGGAGATGTCTCCTGCTTCCTAATCAGCTTAAAGCCTGAAACTGTGGGGGCAAGTGGTGCAGCCCTGTGCTGGCCAGGATGGCTCCCTGGGTGATCGGGCATAAGAAAGAATTCCTAAAGTCCTGTGAAACCTGCTTTGCTAAGAGTGCTCTCACTTAAGTGATAAGGGTCCCAGGAGGAAATGAGTATGTCTCTCAAAGTTTTACAACCCCCTTTCCTGACAGACACTGACTCAGATTAAGCCCTCAGATTTCTTTGAAATGTTAACCATTGTTTGATCCTTGCTTCCTGACATACCTGTATTCCTGTGTATTTGAACCCAGTAAAAGCCCAGTGAGGAAGGGGCTCTGGGTCATCCTCCTCTGAGAGTTTGTCCACCTCTTCTACCCAAGCAGATCATGTCTTGGTAGTTTTTATTTTCATCCGTGAAGTTTTTATTTTCATCCGTGATGGAGGGATGGGGCTCTGTGGCCGGAGCCCCCCCGCCCCCACATCTGGCACCCGGGACAGGGACCTGAAACCTGCTTGACCAGAGTCTATGAGCCATCATCATTGGACAGCACGTCTAAGTGGTATGGAAATTAGCGCTTCATCCCCATAGGGACCAGGGGCACCTTTTGGTAAGTTGCCCAGGACAGGGGCCCCCGCAAAATAGGGAGAAACAAAGGAGTCACAAAATTACTAGAATTGTGGCAGAAAACATTGCAGTGTAAAAAAATTTTACCCACTGCTTTTGGTTTACTATAGTTTTTTTCTTACTGGAACTCAATTTTTACAAAAGTAAAAAGTTACCAATTACTGAAATTCAGCAGGATTGGCTGGTGCAGCAATATTGGTTGTTAAAACATTGAGCAGTTCCATACATGACACAGAATAGCTGCTTCTTCTAAGCCTTCTGAGTGCTTGCTTGCTGCCCCAGCTGTCCGTGTACCTCAGCCCAGAACTGTCTATACCTACCCATAATCCATCAATTTAAGGGTTAAGATTTGGCTTAGTAGGGGGACTACTGGGCCTCGTTTTATACCATAATTGGTATATTATGCCATACTATTAGTGGTTAAATATTTATAAGAGCACCCTTACTTGTAAATATATTGTGATTAAGCTTCTCTGTATTAACAGAATGATGTTAAACTCTCATCTGATTGAGACAATTAGAAAAATACAATAGCTACAGTCCACAATTTTGTGAGGGGAGTATTCTCTTGATTTTACTGTCACGTAATGCTTTTTGTAAGTTGAGATGATCCATTTTCTCAGCTTCAGGATTACATGAGTGATACACAGTCCATTCTTTCCCCATTTTAGACAGATTGTCAGAGAGATGTGTTTGTAATTTAGAGTGAATTGCTTTATCCCTTCTCACTGGCTCAAAGCCTGGCCACAGGATTTAACATATCTATGAAAGCAGTTAAAGCCAATAGATATGTTAAATGACCATGCCAGACACTAGCTGCAAAGCTGTTGCTATTCAAAACAGCTCTGCATGTTCCTGCTCCATGTGTCCCTTTCCCCAACTCACACCTGTGGGAGGGAAGTTGGGGAGTGAGGACATCTTATATATCTTTCTAATATTTCTTGGACAACTTGAGTTCTAGAGCCCATTCCAAATCCCTCTTTGGGGCCCTCCTCTTGGCTGCACCCTGTTTCAATCACATCGAAAAACAAAAACAAGAATCATGTGATTATTTGAGAGATACAAAATGCCTTTGGAGAACTAAATATGCCTTACTGATAAAAAATATTTTAGAAGAATGCTAATAGAAGGAAAAGTCTCAGCTTGATAAAGACAATATATGATAACCTCACAGCTAATGTAATAATTGTTAAATAATGAAAACATTTTCAAAGATCAAAAACTAGTCAAGTGTCTACTCTAATTACTATTATTAAAAATAATAATGGAATATCTAGACAGCAATCAAAAAAGAAAAATAAATAAAATACATTTAAATAAAAAAGAAAGGAAACTGTCAGCATTTGGAGATGACATAATATTCCATACAGAATTTATTTATTTCTGTTTCTAAAAAATTATTGTTCAAGTACAGTTGTGTCCACTTTATAGGAGACCGTTCTGCATGGTGTGGGCCCAGCTCTCACTCAGAGATGCACAGGCCCAGCCGCACGGATAGGTTCTCCCGTTGGGAATCAGACCTGCATTGTACCTAGCCTGCTTTGAGACCTACTCTTGCTAAAACTCCCTCACCCGGAATTGAGGCAGCAAGTGCTTACTGTAACTTCCTAAAGTCTGTGCTAAACCTCCCCTGTGTGCAGTGTAACTGGTTCAACAACTTTTCTCTTTGCGTTTGCAAATATCCTTCTTCTGTGATGTGATTAATATCATCGTCTCCTTTGTTTTCTGTAAAAGGCAACCACCTAGAGCAAACCAGTGCATAGTAAATGAGGACCATCATGTAATGTGCCCAGAAAAGCAATAGAGGTCTGTCAAGGGAAGGGCAGAGGCTTTTTCCTCTAGAGAGAGAAGCCATGCTGTCCCTTTTCCTCCACAGGACTCAGTAGTCCATGTGAATTTCTCATGCCTCACCCACCACTTGGCAGATCCCAAGAGCCTGGGTCAGCATCAGCTGGTACGCAGGAATAGGGATGCAGGGCTATGATTTGTCGTTGTGGATAACATACCAAGTTGGTGGGAGTATGCTTTCATCAGCCCAGATAAGGGCTGACGACACCGAGTGCTTTTCATTTAGATTGTAGGGTGTGTTGGATTTCAGAGGAAAAGGGTTTTCTTCCTAGGTCACTCTTTCTTGCAACTGTTTTTCAACTGTATCTTCTTTAGTAAGCAGGAGCCTCACTCCCTCTCCTCAGTATTTGCTGCAAACTGGCAGGCACAGGTGAAGCAGTGAAGAGCCACAAGGCACACTGTAAAAACACCCACAAGCCCATCCCTGAGGCGCACCCCCAACTAGATCTGGGCTTGGGAGAAAGAGCAAAGATTTTCCCCTTAATCAGCTTGAAAAACGTCAACTAGTTGCAGGAAAATTTACAAGCATCTCATGAAATTCTTTCTTTTAAGCCACATCCTGTGGTTCCTTCAGTTTTGCCTTTTCCCTCTGTCTGCCTGCATAAGGAGTTAAAGGTGCAGATGCTGAAAAGGCAAAATTGAGACTGGTTTTGAAATCCCTGAGCTTGTGGTGGGAGGAATTTAAAAAATTTTTTCTTTTCTTTGTTAAAAAAGTTTTTAAAGGTTTCTGGGAATCCTCAACCAGGGGGGTTGGGCTTTCGAAGGAACAAGAGCAAAGTTTTAAGCTAATTCAGCAGTTTTTTAGGGCTGCTGAATGTCTCCCTGATAAGGGATCTTTAGACTTATTTAGAGAAAAGTTGGGCAGAAGTTGAAATAACAGGAGGTGGTGTGAGATAAGAATCTAGGTCAGTGTCTCACTCCCTCCTTTAGAGGATTTAATTTGAAAATATTTGCTTGAATTTTGTTTTTGTTTTGAAAGGAACAGCTCAGTCTCAAAATATTTTGCTAAATCTCTGGAAAATAGAATAAGATCTCTAATGTTGTTACATCATAAGGATTCTCCTCGGAAAGTATTTAAATTGTTTAAAGAGAGAAAAAGATCTCACTTCCCTCAGACAGTAAAAAGCACAGGAAAAAAATGTGAAAGTGTGTCTTTTAACCACTCTGAATCCTCCTTCTACAGGCCCAGGGACTGCTTTGGTCCTGGGAACAAGCTTTGCCAAGATTAGTATCCTTCCTCTCTCTTCCCCAGCCTCCCTAAAGTTGTCAAGGGCACTAGATAATGAGAGAGCTCAATTTTGAGCACAGCCAAGGCATGTAATAACCAATAAGAATTAACAACAACAACAGTAAATGTATTTGCCAGTAGAGAAAAAACTGTTTCTAAAACTTATGAATGTGTCCGTAAATGTGTCAATCTAAAGCATGCTGTAAGTGCAATGGCGTGGGGGGGGGGTGGGATGTGTTAAAGAAATACTAAGAATCCTCCTTGTTTATGCTGGAGCTGTGACCCTTTATTGTAAAAATGAAATATAAGTGTACTGTCTCCTGGGAAGAACTAGCCCTTCTCCATGGAAGACTAAGTACCATTTTTTAACTCGGTACCTGTAAACACTGATCATTTCCTTGGGGAACAACTGGTTATTCTCCCAGAGGAAATGGTTAGTCAATCGAGTCACAAGAGGCCCTTGGCACATAACCATTTTTGTCTAAAACATATTTAAGCACAGCACCCACCCATCTTTCCCACTTTTCTTGAAAACTCTGAACCTGGGAGTTACCAGGTCCTGAGAACAACAGAGCAATGAACTTGCTGCTTAAACTCATTGCAGCTTGCAGAAACAGCAGGTGGCCTGTCTTTCCAAGCTAAGCAAAATATTAAAGAATGTCCTGATTGCCAAGCCCTTAGCAAGGCATCCTCATCTACAGGAGTTAACCACTAGGACTAGGTTCTCAAATAATTTGGCAAATGGATGTCACTCATTACTCTCCCTTTGGAAAATTCAAATACATTCATATTTCTATTGACACTCTGGTGCCCTACATGCATCTGCCTTAACAGGAGAATCTGCTAAAAATATATAAGCCCATTGGCTTGAGGCCTTTAGTCATTTAGGATGGCCTCAGCAAATTAAACTAATAATGGCCCTGGATACCTTGCCCATTCTACTCAGGTCTTCCTTCAGCATTGGAATATCCAACAAAAAACAGGAGTACCTTCCAATACTACAGGTCAGGCAATTGTAGAACAGGCTAATCATATGTTTGAAAATCTTCTTTAAAAAAGGGGGAGGGAGCCATGACTCCTTCCCCCCCAAATTTAATTATATTAGCTATCTTTACCTATAATTTTCTACATTGTGATCAACCAATCTGTACTCCAATTAAGAAACATTTTCAGAAAGAAGAGCCAAGGTCATCTTATCCTCAGGTTTAATATAGAGATTCACTGGGAGATACCTCTTGGCAGAGCCCTGTAGATCTCTTTTTTTTCCTTTTTTTTTAATTAGTATTTTTAATTGTTGATATTGTACAGTTTTCTGTCTTTTACCCCGCCTCCAGCCCACCACCCCAGCCCTCCCCACCTTCCTCCCATTTTCACCCCCCATAGTTTTTGTCCATGAGTCCTTTATACCTGTTGCTCTAAACCCTTCCCCTTTTCCCCTGAAATTCCCTCCCCTCCCACTCTGGACACTGTCAGACTGTTCCCAATTACAGTGTCTTTGTTTATATTATGCTTGTTTGTTTGTTTTGTTGATTAGGTTCCTGTGAAAGGTGAGATCATATGGTATTTGTCTTTCACTGCCTGGCTTATTTCGCTTCACATGATGCTCTCCAATTCCATCCATGCTGTTGCAAAGGGTAGGAGCTCCTTCTTACTTTCTGCTGCATAGAATTCCATTGTGTAAATGTACCACAGTTTTTTGATCCATTCATTAACTGATGGGCACCTAGGTTGCTTCCAGCACTTGGCTATTGTAAATTGTGCTGCTATGAACATAGGGGTGCATAGGTTCTTTTGGATTGGTGTTTCAGGGTTCTTAGGTTATAGTCCTAGCAGTGGAATTGCTAGGTCAAAAGGTATGTCCATTTTTCGTTTTCTTAGAAAATTCCATACTGTTTTCCATAGTGGTTGTACCAATCTGCAATCCCACCAACAGTGCACTAGGGTCCCCTTTTCTCCACATCCTCTCCAACACTTGTTTGTTGCTTTGTTTATGAAGGCCATTCTGACTGGTGTCAAGTGGTACCTCATTGTGGTTTTAATTTGCATCTCTCTGATAGCTAGAGATATCGAGCATCTTTTCATGTGTCTCTGGATCCTCTGTATGTCCTCCTTGGAGAAGTGTCTGTTCAAATCCTTTGCCAATTTTTTAATCGGGTTGCTTGTCTTCTTAGAGTAGAGTGTTGTAAGTTCTTTATATATTTTGGAGATTAATCCCTTGTCTGAGGTATCATTGGCAAATATGTTTTCCCATATAGTTGGTTCTCTTTTTATTTTAATACTGTTTTCTTTAGCTGTGCAGAAGCTTTTTATTTTGATGAGATCCCATTTGTTTATTCTTTCCTTTATGTCCCTTGCTTTAGGGGACATATCAGTAAAAATGTTGCTGCGTGAAATATATGAGATTTTCCTGCCTAAGTTCTCCTCTAGGACTTTAATGGTATCATGGCTTATATTTAAATCTTTTATCCACCTTGAATTTATTTTTGTGTATGGTGTAAGTTGGTGCTCGAGTTTCATTTCCTTGCAATAGCTGTCTAGTTCTCCCAATACCACTTGTTGAAGAGGCTATTTTTACTCCATTTTATGTTGCTGTCCCCTTTGTCAAATATTAATTGACCGTAGAGACTTGGGTTTATTTCTGGGCTCTCTGTTCTGTTCCATTGGTCTATGTGACTGTTTTAATGCCAGTACCAGGCTGTTTTGATTACAGTGGCCTTGTAATACAGTTTGGTATCAGGTATTGTGATCCTTCCTACTTTGCTCTTCCTTCTCAAAATTGCAGCAGATATTCGGGGTCGTTTATGGTTCCATATAAATTTTTGAAGTGTTTGTTCTATGTCTGTGAAATATGCCATTGGTACTTTAATAAGTATTGCATTGCATTTGTGAACTGCTTTGGACAGTATGGACATTTTGATGATATAAATTCTTCTGATCTATGAACACGATATACGTTTCCATTTGTTTGTGTCTTCCTTGATTTCTTTCTTCAGTGTTGTGTAGTTTTCTGCCTACAGGTCTTTTACCTGCTTGGTTAGGTTTACTCCTAGGTGTTTTATTTTTCTTTTTGCTATATCAAATGGGATTTTTTTTCTCGATTTCTCTTTCTGCTGTTTCATTGTTGGTATACAAATGCACTTTTGATTTCTGGATATTGACTTTGTATCCAGCTGTTTGGCCAAGTTCATTAATTAGGTTGAGCAGCTTTGTGGCTGAATCTATAGGATTTTCTATGTACACTATCATGTCATCTGCAAACAATGATAGTTTTGTTTCTTACTTTCCAATTTGGATGCCTTTTATTTCATTGTCTTGTCTAATCGCTGTGGCTAAGACTTCCAATACTATATTGAATAGAAGTGGTGAAAGTCAACAACCTTGTCTTGTACCTGATCTTAGTTGAAGAGATTTTAGTTTTTGCCCATTGACTATTATATTGGCTGTAGGTCTCTGGTATATGGCCTTTATTATATCAAGCCATGCTCCCTCTATTCCCACTTTGCTGAGCATTTTAATCATAAATGGGTGTCGTACCTTATCAAATTCTTTTTCTGCATCTGTTGATATGATCATGTGATTTTTGTCTTTGCTTTTGTTTATGTGATGTATTACATTTACTGATTTGTGAATGTTGAACCATCCTTGCATCCCTGGGATGAATCCCACTTGGTCACGGTGTATGATCTTTTTAAGGTATTGTTGGATGCAGTTTGCCAATATTTTGTTAAGGATTTTAGTGTCTATGTTCCTCAGTGATATTGGCCTGAAGTTTTCTTTCTTTGTTGTGCCTTTATGTGGTTTTGGGATTAGGATAATGCTGGCTTCATAAAAAGAGTTTGGAAGTCTTCCATCATTTTGGATTTTTTGGAATAGTCTGTGAAGAATAGGGGTTAGCTATTCCTTAAATGCTTTGTAGAGTTCTCATGTGAAACCATCTGGTCCATGGCTTTTGTGTGTTGGGAGTTTTTTGATTACTGCTTCAATTTCATCTGCTGTTATTGGTCTGTTCAGGCTTTCTGCTTCTTCTTCATTGAGTTTTGGGAGATTATATTTTTCTAGAAACTTGTCCATTTCACCTAGGTTTTCAAATTTCTTGGCATACAGTTCTTCATAGTAATTTCTTACAATCCTTTGTATGTCTGTGGTGTCCATTGTAATCTCTCCTCTTTCATTTCTGATTGTGTTTATTTGAATCCTCTCTCTTTTTTTCTTGATGAGCCTGCTTAGAGGCTTGTCTATTTTTTTTTTTTTATCTTTTCAAAGAATCAGCTCCCGGATTCATTGATTCTTAGAATTGTGCTTTTAGTCTCTATGTTATTTAATTCTGCTCTGATATTGGTTATTTCCTTCCTTCTACTTGCTGTGGGCTCTTTGTTGTTGTTCCTTGAGTTCTTGTAGTCATAGGGTTAAGTCATTTGTTTGAAATATTTCTATCTTCTTTAGGTAGGCCTGTATTTCTTTGAACTTCCTTCGGAGAACTGCCTTCATTTGTCCCATAAGTTTTGGGTCATTGTGAGTTCATTTTCATTTGTTTCCAGAAACTTTTTGATTTCTTCCCTAATTTTATTCTTTACCCACTCATTGTTTAATAGCATGCTATTCAATCTCCATGATTTTGATGGTTGTGGGATTTCCCCCCTGAAGTTGGATTCTAGTTTCAGTCCCTTGTGGTCAGAGAAAATGCTTGGTATGATTTCAATTTTCTTGAACTTGTTGAGGCTTGTTTTGTGTCCTATCACGTGGACTATCTTTGAAAATGTTTCATGTGCATTTGAAAAGAAAATGTATTTAGTTTCTTTGGATTGAAGGGGTCTATATATATCAGTTAAGTCCATTTCCTCTAGAGTGTTGTTCAATGCCACAATATCTTTGTTGATATTTTGTTTGGAAGATCTGTCCATTTATGACAGTGGGGTGTTAAAATCTCCTTCTATAACTGTGTTGCTGTCGACATCTTTCTTGAAGTCCTCTAAGATTTTCTTGATGTATTTAGGTGCTCCTATGTTGGGTGCATATATATTTACAATGTTTATGTTTTCTTGATGGATTCTTCCCTTGAGTATTATGAAGTGACCTTCTGGGTCTCTCTTTATAGCTCTTCTTTTGAAGTCTATTTTGTCTGATATGAGTATTGCTACCCCGGCTCTTTTCCCTGTCCATTTGCTTGGAACACTTGTTTCCAGCCCTTCACTTTAAGTGTGTGTAGGTCTTTTGTCCTGAGGTGGGTCTCTTGTAGGCAGCATATGTGTGGGTCATGCTTTCTTATTCATTCAGCTATTCTATGTCTTTTGATTGGAGTATTTAATCCATATACATTTAAGGTTATTATTGATAGGTACTGATTCATGGCCATTTTCGTACCTGTGTTCCTCTCTCTCTTTTCCTTTCTTTCCTTAAAGCAGTCCCTTTAGTATCTCTTGCAGAAGTGGTTTGGTAGAGGTGTATTCTTTTAGACATCTTTCATCTCAGAAGCTCCTTATTTGGCCTTGTATCTTGATTGAAAGCCTTGCTGGGTAAAGTAGTCTTGGTTGTAGGCCTTTGGTTCTCATTACTTGGAATATTTCTTGCCATTTTCTTGTGGTTTGGAGTGTTTTCTTTGAGAAGTCAGCTGCTGTTTTGGACTGTTGAGCCTGGTTTCAGGAGTTATAACCCTCACCCCATAGTGGGCTGTGTAAGAGCCCAAGGGACCCACTTCATCTGGGTCTGTTCTGTCACAAGGACGTGACCTACTAAGGAGACAAAGCTTATCTCCCTGGCAGAAGTACTGCTTCTGCCTCATCCCTTTCTGGCCCCAATGCTTGGTTGGCAGTCAATGACGGGTAAGACTCCTCATGGGAGGGGCAACCTAAGCTAGACATGACCACTTGGGAGGCCTTATGGAAGGACTCAGGGGGCTGCAGCAAAAAGGGGGTGATGAACACTTGCCCCCCGGCTATTCTGACATAGCTCGAGTCCTCATTTCCATCTGAGAGATGTCTCCTGCTTCCTAATCGGTTTAAAGCCTGAAACTGTGGGGGCAAGCGGTGCAGCCCTGTACTGGCTAGGACAGCTCCCTGGGTGATTGAGCATAAGAAAGATTTCCTAAAGTCCTGTGAAACCTGCTTTGCTAAGAGTGCTCTCACTTAGGTGATAAGTGTTCCAGGAGGAAATGAGTATGTCTCTCAAAGTTTGGCAACCCCCTTTGCGGACAGACATTGACTCAGATTAAGCCCTCAGATTTCTGTGAAATGTTAACCATTGTTTGATCCTTGTCGCCTGACATACCTGTATTCCCGTGTATTTAAGCCCAATAAAAACCTAGTGAGGATGGGGCTCTGGGTCATTCTCCTCTGAGAGTTTGGCCACCTTTCCTCCCCAAGCAGTCATGTCTTGGTAGTTTTTATTTTCATCCATGATGGAGGGATGGGGCTCTGCAGGCGGAGCCCACCCCCCCCCACATCTGGCGCCCAGGGCAGGGGCCCCACAAGCTGCTAACCTTATCGGGGGTCCCTTGTATGTTACTTTCTGTTTCTCCCTTGCTGCCTTTAAGATTCTGTCTTTGTTTTGAAATTTTGCCATTTTAATCATGATGTGTCTTGAAGTGGGCCTCTTTGTGATTCTCCGTGTTTCCTTGATTTGTGTGACTATTTCTGTCATCAAATTGGGGAAGATTTCCATCATTACTTTTTCAAATAGGTTTTCTATCCCTTGCTCTTCTTCCTCTCCTTCTGGTATCCATATTATACGGATATTATTATGTTTCATGTTGTCTTGCATTTCTCTTAATCCCTCTTCATTCTTTCTGTTCCTCTTTTCCTTTTATCGCTCTTTCTTTCTCTGTGTTTTTTTTCTACTTTGTCCTCTAACTCACTGATCTGATCCTCTACTTCATCGATTCTGCTTTTCATTCCTTCTACTGTGTTCTCCAGTTCAAAAATTGTATTCTTCATTTCCTCTTGGCCCTTATTGATAGTTTCTATTTCCTTTTTCATGTTGATATAGTTTGCAGTGAGTTCATCGTAGCTTCCCTGTAGTTTCTGGTAGCTCATTAAGATCTCATGGAGCTTCCTGACAACCATTGCTTTGAACTCAAAATCTGATTGTTGAGTTGCCTCTGTTTCATTTAGCATTCTTTCTGGGGCTTCCTCCTTTCCTTTAATTTGGGGATTGTTTCTTTGTCTTCCCATTGTTTGTGAGACTCTTGTTGTTATCCTCAGCTTCTTAAATTGATCTGTTCCGGCTACCTGGGTTTATGGTGTGAACTTCTGTGGTGGAATACCTGTGAGATTCAGTGGTGGATTCTCCTTCGAATATCCTGGTTCACAGCTTCCACTGTCTCAGCTGCTGGGATACACCCTATTTTGGGCCAACTCTGTTTTTTTCACAGTTCTAGAATTTTTTTTGTCTCACTCGTGGGTATTTAAAAAGAGAAAAGAAAAAAGTGAAAAAAGAAGAGAAAAAAGAAGAAGGAAGGAGAGATAATATTGGAAAGAAAGGAAGAAGGAATAAAACAAGAAAGACGTAAAGAGAAGCAAAAGGAACTGAGAGATAAAAAGTGTAGAAATAAGAAAAAGAATAAAAATATATGATTAAAACAAGAGAAAACAAAACAAAATCAAAAGTATCCCACAAAAATAAAAAACAAACCTAAGAAATAAACAAGCAAAAAAACCCAACTAAACAAACCAAAAGCAACTATACAAAAAAAAAAAAAAAATCCTGTTGGTACTTACAAACTGGCCAAACTGGATTTACTGGTCTTGGTGACTGCACCAGGCTGAGGGGCGACTTGTACCGCTTTTCTCCCTGTTCCTCAGTCAGTCAGCTTTGGGCTACTGTCCTCAGTACCAATCGTGCACTCTCCTCAGGGCTAGTGGTGCACTCTCCACGCAGGGCCTTGTGTGTGATTTCTGAGCCTCCTGCAGAGGGCGCGCATTCCCGAGTTTATGTGTTTCAACTGGGGTCTCTTAGGGATCAAGCACTCCCCGCATTTATTTCTGTGAGCTCCGGGTCTCCTACAGGGCGCACGAGTCTACCTGAGTCTACGGGCTTGGGCTTTGTGAGTTTCCTGAGTTGCGAGTTGTGCTCCATGAGTTTCCTGAGTTGCACACACTCACCCTAGAATCTCAGATGTGAGCTCTGGGTCTTCCACAGAGCCCCCTCCTCCAGTTGCAGGATTACCTCTGGCCCCAGGGCTGCCTCCAGGAGCTTGGCCACCTTCAGTCAGTCGCAGGGCCATGTCCGGTCAGTCATAGAGCCACCTCCGGTCACAGAGCCACCTCCATCCCGGTCTCAGGGCTGTCTTCAGTTGGTTGCAGTGCCATCTCCGGTCTCAGGGCCGCCTCCAGTCGCTCTGCTGCCACATCTGGTTTTCCAATGTCTGCTACAGATTTTGATATTCTACTTTCATATATGCTGTGGTATTGTTAGCTGTCTTCTCTGTTCCTCTGTAGATCAGCTAGGTTTTTCTCCTCTGTTCAGGAGGAAGTAGAATCTGCATCTTCCTACCAGGCCACCATTTTGAATCTCCCCTTGTTTTTTAATTTATGCTAGTTTTCCTTCTCATTTTCAGTGCTGACCCTGTCCCTATATATATCTTTCAGTCAGCTGCTTTTTATTCTGTCACAGACCATAGATGGTGTGGTCCACCGCATTGTAGCTGAAACAAAAGAAATTCACATGGACTACCAAATCCTGGGGAGAAAAAGTGGGGGCAGCTTCTCTCTCAAGGGGAACAAAAGCCTCAGCCCTTGCCTTGATTAGCTTTTATTGTTTTTCTAGGCACATTACGTGAAAGTCCTCATTTACTATGCACTGGTTCACTTTAGGTGGTTACCTTTCACAGAAAACAAAGAAGATGATGCCTCTAATCACATCACAGAAGAGGGATATTTGCAAATGAAAAGGGAAAAATGATTGAACTGGATACACTCATCCTTGGAAGGTTTAGCGTGGATTTTAGCAAGTTATTTTGCAGTAAATGTTTGCTGCCTCAATTCCGGGTGAGGGAGTTTTAGCAAAAGCAAGTCTAGGTACAGGGCAGGCCTGATTCCCCACAGGAGAACCTATCCATGGGCATGGGTCCTGTGCATCTCTGACTGGGAGCTGGGCCCACACCATGCAGAACAGTCTCCTATATCCTTCAACAGCTCAAAACCTGGGAACAGGAGTGTGTAAGAACACCTGTGTTTGAAGACTTTCATTGTGGCTGAAGACTGACCTTGTTTAGGTGACACCTCCTTAGATGATTTTGCAGCTTTAAAACTGGGACACCCACTGTCTCTCAGGTTGCTGGCTCCCAGGCACTTCTCTGAACATTTCTATTCTTCTGAACCTCATAACTCCCTCATGCAGTATTAACTGGAAGTAACATGACAAAATTTAACAACTTAGAGTTCTTTAGCATGTAAGTCATAAGGAATACACATCTGATCCAATAGAGAGGCCACGTCAACAGCCTTCAGTGCTTCCCACCATGTACCACGTATAAAGAATCTGAAAACTAACACACAGTAAATAGTTCATATGCATCGGTGTTAGGGCTCTTGTTATGTGTTAATCATTGACATGTTAGGCCAAATCACTTGTGTTTTGGGTGATGCACTTTTCATGGTAGGGCATGTGGTAACATTGTTCACAACCTAACACATGCCTATAGAACACCAACACCCTAAGAATATATAAAAAAGAGAGAAATAAAGAGAAAATATTAGGTAAAACAAATAGAGTGTTTAAAACAACATTAGAAAAATATAAGTATGATATTCAAGGAAGTGAATAAGTGAAAAGTGACATTAAAAATAATTTTTAAAAATCTGACTTCTGGCCAAGATGGAGGCATAGGTGGACACACTGTGCCTCCTCTCACAACCAAAATTAAGGACAACAAATATTTAGAAACAAGAAAACAACCAGAGCTAATAGAAAATTGAACTGTACAGAAATTCAACAACCATTCATCCAGACCAGTAAGAGGGGTGGAGTCACAGCAGGAAAAAGTGGAGGTGCGGACTCGGGCACGCAGGCAGCAGTGGCTGGCGGTTCCCAAGTGTGCAGGTGGTTGGCAGAGCCCAGGCCCATAGGCGGTGGCTGGTGGACCCCGGGCATGGTGTGGCAACTGTGCAGACCCAGTGAGGCCGCACAAGGCGGCTGGCTGACCAGGTGGTCCCACATTTGAGTGCAGATAATCCAGGCAAAGGGAAAGTGGCGGAGGGGACTGGAATGCAGGAGAGAGTGGAGTAGGCGCCATTGTTCCCTCTGGGACCCTGTCCCAACATACAGCATCACAACCCAGTGACTGGGCTGCCCCGCACTGGGGAACACCTAAGGCTCCACCCCTCAATACATAACAGCCACGACCAGACCAAAAACAAAACAAAACAAAACAAAATAAAACAAAACAAAAAAAAAAACACCAAAAATGGCTCAAGTGGGAGAACAAATCAAAGCCCCAAAGCCAATTCCCCTAAGTGACCAAGAGATAGCCAACCTATCAGATGCACAGTTCAAAGCCCTGGTGATCAGGATGCTCAAAGAATTTGTTGATTTTGCTTACAAATTAGATGAAAAAAATGCAGGCTACAATATGTAAAATGAAGGAAGACAAATGGGGAACCAATAGAGATGGGAGGAAAACTGGGGCTCAAATCAATGGAGTGGACCAGAAGGAAGGAAGAAACAACCAAACAAAAAACAAGGAAGAAACAAGAATTCAAAAAAATGAGGAGAGGCTTAGGAACCTCCAGGACATCTTTAAACGTCCCAACATCTGAATTACAGGGGGTACTAGAAGGGGAAGAAGAGCAACAAGTGGAAAACTTATTTGAACAAATAATAAAGGAGAACTTCCCCAATTTGGCAAAGGAAATAGACTACCAGGACGTCCAGGAAGCTCAGAGAGTCCTAAAGAAGCTGGACCCAAGGAGGAACACACCAAGGTACATCATAATTACATTAGTCAAGATTAAAATGAAGCAGAGAATTCTAGAAGCAGCAAGGGATAAGGGGACAGTCACCTACAAAGGAGTTCCCATCAGACTGTCACCTGATTTCTAAGAAGAGACCTTCCAAGTAAGAAGGGGCTGGAAAGAACTATTTGAAGTCTTGAAAGGCAGGGACCTACATCCAAAATTTCTCTATCTAGCAAAGCTTTCATTTAGAATGGAAGGGCAGATAAAATGCTTCTCAGATAAGGTCAAGTTCAAGGAGTTCATCATCACCAAGCCCTTAGTATATGAAATGTTAAAGGGACTTATCTAAGAAAAAGAAGATAAAAAATATGACAGCAAAAAGACAGCAAACTCACAGCTATTAACAACCACACCTAAAACAAAAGCAAACAACTAGAACAAGAACAGAACCACAGAAAAGGAGATCATATGGAGGGTTAGCAACAGAGGAGTGGGAGGAGGAAAGAGGAGGAAAAGGTACAGAGAATAAGTAGCATAGATGGTAGGTAGAAAATAGACAGTGGGAGGGAAGAATAGTGTGGGAAATGCAGAAGCTAAAGAACTTGTGACACATGGACATGAACTGAAGGGTTGGAATGTGGGTGGGAGGGGCTGTGCAGGGTGGAGGGGAATGATGGGGGAGAAATGGGACAACTGTAATAGCATAATCAATAAAATATATTTAAAAAATCTTCCCAGAAAGATATATTTTATTTATTTTGCAGCAAGGGAAGAAGAGAGAGAAACAGAGAGAGAGAAAATGTGTGAGGGGGAAACACTGATCACTTCCTTTTTGTATACCCTCCCTTATCAGGGATTGAAACCCTGACTGAGATCCAATCCAGCAATAGTTTTGTGAATACAATGATGCTACAAGTAAGTGAGCCACCTGAGCAGGATGACATTATTTTCACTTGGAACACATCTGTGACTTTACATCACATTGGCTTTATTGCAGAGAAGCTCGTTCAAAACCACTCAGTGTTGACACAGACACGTTCATATTGACAGACACAGTCCATGGGCGACCAATGTGGAGGCTGCTCATCACATAAGCCGGTATGAGCACAAGGTCTGATACAAAGCAGAACAGGAGTCCATGGAAAGTTATATGGCAGAAGTAACAACATTATGATGTTTTCTCAATGTTAACCCATGAAGGTGAGTACCAAAAAAATGTTCAGAGTAGTATGATTTTTCAAAAATCATATTGATGAATCTGAAACCTGATTTTAATTAGTATTTCCAGCTACATTTTACATTTTGGGGGTGTAATTTTGCCACATCTGAGGTTTTCCACCAAACACATATAACACCATCCCACAGTGTTTTTGGTTGTATGTGATATACCTGTGACAATGTCTCTAGAATGTAGTTCCAGTCTTCATCCCCAGTGAGACAGTTGGGTGAAAGGAGAGTCCAAAGATACACAATGGCACTAAACTGATCAGAAAACAAATGTTTGAACTCAGCTCTTCATTCTGAAACCTGGGACACTTTTTACCTTCCTAGGAATGTGGAAAGAGCTGTGCCTGATGCATTTGTATATGAATAGAGGTGTCCTGGGTGAGCAGTCAAGAGCCCTGAGAGTCTTTCAGCTAAATCAAATTAGAAAACAGCACCCAGGTAATGCAACCTTTAAAAAGTTGGCTCACTTCCTCACTGAGAGAACAGAACAGAAGGAATCTGGTAATTAGACACCCACATTTTAGAGACAGGCCCATATCAAATTTACTTTTCTGAAGATGGTTGAGAGAACAAAATGTTTGCCAGTTGTTTCCATACTTTCTCTGCATGTGGCTTTCGGGAAAGGTTGTAAGAAATCCGTTTCTGTCTCTGTAAACAGTGAACATGGCTTCCCCTCTAATAACTTCATTCATTCGCCTGTGGGTATTCTCAGGTAATTTAGACCACTACCGTTATTCCACATGGCAGCATTGCAGTCATTGCCAATCTGTTGTGTTGTGTTGTGTGGAAAATGTCGAGAGAAGAGGGTGGCTTTCCTGGCCTGAAGCAGTTTGTTAGGTATTGCAGTTAGGTGAAGCAGTCTTCTAGGTCTGTCGGTTGTGTTCCTCAAGTCACAGCTTGAAGAAAAAGAAGGGAGTGCTGGAGAATATAGTAATCTACATTTTTATAATCCCAAACTCTTAGGTGCCCTTTGGTTTGTTTTAAGGTTAGACATTTATGTAGTTTTTCCTCTGTACCTGATCAGATTAAATTTTAACAAATTAAATTGGTGGAGCATTCCATTGCAATGCTCCACCAATAACGTTATGTGACCAAACAGTACACAACATTTTTACAAAGCTTCACACAGAAATATTGTGGAGCAGTTTGTCAGGTACAAACTCTCTGTAGCCTGAGACAGGGGGCAGGTACACAATAGTCCATAACTGTCAGATATGATTGTGGGCACAGAAAATGTGTACAGCCCAAATCTGAAGATGACAAGGGCCAGCCCATATCCCAGACTCCAGTCTGTACAGTCATTGGGACACTCCCAGAGTTTCATACTAGGTGTCACACTGTCCCACTCCCAGTGAAATCTGAGCACCCATTTTCTTCACCACCAGCTGCTAAATGAAAGTGTAGAAAGTCAGTTTTCACGTATTTGTGGGAATATTAGAGAAAATGGTACTTTTTTTTCACAGCAAGCCACAAACATCTTGCATTTGTCTACAGTTTTCATGGAACTCTCTTCCTAAGGTGTTTGCGTAGCAGTCAGCTCCATTGTCTATTCACTCCTTCTCAGACACATACCCACTATCACACTTAATAGCATAATTTATACATTTATAAGCAAAGTGGCAGGTGTAATTAAGTCATTGTTGCAGTTTTTGTGCAACTTGTCTCATAACCAACATGGACCCCCACGGTCAGAAGCTGCAACCTCACTTCTTTTCATGAATTCCCACTAGGGAGAGCATTTTTCACAGGGTAACAATCTAACAGTTCCACTAGACCATGACTTCATTACATTCAGTTGCCATGCCTGCAGTTCTGCCAAATATATCTAAATTGTCTCCTAATAAGGAATATTAGTTTGCTTGTGCTGTCAAATATAGTGCTATGTTGGTGGGTATTAAAATCATATTTTTTAACTTATACTTCTGGAAACTCAAACTTTGAGATCAGTTCCTGGACTGGACTGTTTTCTCCTGAGGACCCTTTCCCTGTCTTGCTGGTGAGTATGTTCAAACTTCTTATTCTAGGTGTTTCCTCTGTGCTTCTCTGTGACCTGACCATTTGGTACCGGCTCCACTTTTATTGGATTAGGACACCCCCAAAATTAACTCACTTAACATTATTCCACTAAAAACTATCAATCCAAATAAAGGCACACTGTGAGGTAATGGGCCTTTACACTTCCAATGGTGAATTTGAAAAACACATTTGAGCTTTTAACACATGCCACAGCTTGGCTGAAGAGACTTACACTGAAATGAGGCTGCAGGTAGAAAGATATCCATGTGTAAGATATTCATGTGTTTCATAGCTCCAGCCAAATTTGAACCAAAAATGCTTTCCCAATAACATTGCCACCAGTAATCTCTGATGGTGGTTGCTTTTTGAATCAAGCCTCACTGGCCATTTGTAATTGTTTCAGACTCAGTCCTCACGGTGTCAAATTGCCTAATGTTATCACAGTTATCATTAATGTGCACAATTTTTTAACCAATATTTTGTGTCAGATGTCAGCCATTTACCAGTGATGTGGATGTTTTATTTTACAAGTCATGTGATCAGCTACAGTCCCTACAAAAGGCTGTATCTCTTCTTTAAATCTCCAAGTATTTGTCTCTTTGCTAAGTCTGACATTTCTACAGTGAAGGCATTAAAATTTGATTAAATTAAAAAAAAATCAGTGCCTTCTTAAAAGAATCAAGTGGATTCCTATCATGTATGTTTCCTATACACCATCAAATGGCAGAGGCATAAAATCCTCCAGAACCTGTCCTTTCATGTGAGGGGAGGCCAAGGCGCGGTAGCTCAGAGGGAATGTGTTGTTGCCAGACTTTTAGCGTTTCTCAATGCTGTCCTGAGGGAAATTGAGAACCATTTGACATATTTAAGTCTCTGTTTTCCCATCTGTGCATTTGGGTTATTTGTTGTGGAGTCACTGGGAAAATGCTCTTTATACAGACTATGCATACTTAGGAACAAGAGAGGTCTCTTGCTCCTAAGCTAAAAAATGCCTTGAAAAGAATAATCATCTAATTCCTCTTCATCAACTATCTCAAGATAGCTCATTTCAAGGTCAGAAATTATTTCATTTTGGGCACCCTGTCTTTATACATGTGATCCTGAAGAACTCTGAGTCCCTGCAGGAGCTCCACATTGTTATTCATTCTGTGGTTTTTGGTGATGTTTACATTGTTTCCCTTTGTGTTTAACTAAATACGAAGGTGACATCCGATTGTCACCTTGTGGATCCTCTAGAATGTATAACACAGAGTATTTTCATAATGTCCATGGTAGCAGCCTACCCCTGTCAAAACATTTTCAAAATGATGACCCACCTCTTCATTTGTCTGGTATTTAGTACAGTACCACATATCCTAGAGCTACTTTTTACTATGTGAGCATTGGTCACATCCTTGGTACCACATGACTCTTCCCAAGACCAGCTTGTGTCCTGGGATTATCCTTTATCTCTGAGGCTCTGTTGGCTTATATACAAAAAGGTTATTTGCTTCTTTAAGGTATTTATTTTTCCATACACTTTTTAAAATTTTTCATTTCTGAGAAGAATGTGTGTAGTACTTTGATAAGATTGCAGTTGAACCAATTAATTGCTTTGGGAGATATCACAATTATAACAATTTAATCTTTCCAATATGTAGAAATGATTTGCCTTTCCATATTTGGGTGTTATTTTAAATTTCCTCAATATCCTATAATCTTGAGAATACAGGTCCTTTTTTAATTTATTTTTTATTTTTATCTTTTTAAAATATTTTATTTATATTTATATTTTTAAGGTTCATATAAATTTATTTATTTATTTTTCCCAACTATATAAAATTTTTATTTTATTTTTTATTTTTTTATTTTTTTAATCAGTATTTTTTAATGCTTTTTTTTAATCAGTATTTTTTAATTGTTGATATTGTACAGTTTTCTGTCTTTTACCCCGCCCCAGCCCACCACCCCAGCCCTCCCCACCTTCCTCCCATTTCCAACCCCCATAGTTTTTGTCCATGTGTCCTTTCTACTTGTTCCTGTAAACTCTTCCCTTTTTCTCCTGAAATTCCCTCCCCTCTCCCCTCTGGTGACTGTCAGCCTGTTCTCAATTTCAGTGTCTTTGGTTATATTTTGCTTGTTTGATTGTTTTGCTGATTAGGTTCCTGTTAAAGATGAGATCATATGGTATTTGTCTTTCACCACCTGGCTTATTTCGCTCAGCATAATGCTCTCCAGTTCCATCCATGCTGTCACAGAAGGGTAGGAGCTCCTTCTTTCTTTCTGCTGCATAGAATTCCATTGTGTAAATGTACCATAGTTTCTTGATTCACTTGTTTACTGATGGGCATCTAGGTTGCTTCCAACACTTGGCTATTGTAAATTGTGCTGCTATGAACATTGGGGTGCATAGGTTCTTTGGGATTGGTGTTTCAAGGTTCTTGGGATATAATCCTAGCAGTGGAATTGCTGGGTCAAAAGGTAGATCTATTTTTAGTTTTCTTAGGAAATTCCATACTGCTTTCCATAGTGGTTGTACCGGTCTGCAATCCCACCAACAGTGCACTAGGGTCCCCTTTTCTCCACAAGCTCTCCAACACTTGTTGTTTGTTGCTTTGTTTATGATGGCCATTCTCAATGGTGTGAAGGGGTATGTCATTGTGAGAATATCTGTATTCTCACAGATATTCCTCTTAAACCTCTTTGTTGATGTCAATTCAGAAGCATTTATTTATTTTTCATATAAATGTCAATGGGATTACTTTCTTCACCTCTTCTTCCTGTTTTTATGATTGTACATGAATGTGACAGGTTTTTGTACAGTTTGCATTTTGTTTTTTTTCTGAATTTCTTTATTAATTTGACTTTCTTGAATTCTTTAAGAAATTCTATATAGAGTATCATATGATCTGCAAATGGTGACAGTTGTTATTCTTTTTTATTTAGGTGTATTTTATTTATTTTTCTTCTCTGATTGATAGTGTAATTATTCCAATCTATTTCAAATGATAATAATGAGAGTGGACATTCTCTATGTCTTTCATTTTTAAAAAAACTCTCTTTTTTCACAGTTGAGTAGATACTTAGTTTTGAGTTTGGCATATATACTCTTTGTCAAGCTGAGATTTTTTTTCCTTCTATAAGTCTTCTTGGAAATATTTTTGTCAGTAATGCATATAGTATTTCATTTATTTTTCTGTATCTCTTGAATATTCATATGAGTTTTCGATGTGGTGAATAATATAAATTGTTTCCTGCATATTGAGCCATTCTTACCTCCCTGGTATAATTCCACACTTGATCAGGATGTGTAAGTATTTTAATATATCATTCCATTTGGTTTGGTATAAGTTTTTGAGTATTTTAGTGCATTCATTTATCAAGAATATAGGTCTGTAAGGCTCCCTCTCTCTTTATTTTATTTTATTTTTTATTTTTGCAGTATCTTGCCTTAGTTTGGGTATCAGAGGAATGCTGGTCTCATGAAATAAATTTGTATGTAAAGTTAATCAATTTATGGATTAGTGGAGAAGTATATGTACTACTTTTTAAAAATATTTGTTAGAATTGCCCTGTAAATCTATCTGGGCCTGAGCTTTCCTTTTTGGGTGTTGTAATTACTGATTCAAATGTATTGCTAGTAATAGGTAAGTTCAGCTAATGTGATCTGTCATGATTTAGCCTTGAAAGGGAGTATGATTTAAAATGTTTCCATTTTATTAGATGGTGAAATTCATCGTATATAATTGTTGATGGCATTTTTTTAAAAAAACCTTTCTGTTTTTGTAGTGTTAATTGTTCCTTTCTTTTCTGGTTGTACTCACTTTGTTTTGTCTCTTTACTGCTTGATGGGTTTTATTAGAGGCTTTCATTTTATTTACCATTTCAAAAGATTCTTTAATTTTATTAGTCTTTACATTGATTCTCTTCTTTCTTTTTTATGGCACAGATGTTTGTGGGGGTTTTTTTCTTTCAATTTACTTTTTGTTTTGTTACTTCTTTATCTAATGTATTTAGAAACTGAGATGATTTTATTGAACTTTTTCTGCTCTTTAATTAGAACTATGCAGTTATAGTCTAGTCTTACAAGAGCTTTTAATAAATGCAGATTTTCTAAGACCATATTTGTATTTTTATTTGTCTCAGTGTAGTTGTGGGTGTTGTTTCTTTTAATATTTTTAAAGATTTTATTCATTTATTTTTTTGACTGCGGGAAGTTAGTGAGAAAGAGAGGGAGAGAACATCAATTGGTGGTTGCCTTTTACACACCCCCTACTGGGGGCCTGGCCTGAATCTCAATCATGTGCTCTAATTGGGAATCAAACCAGCAAAATGTTGGTTCACAGGCTAGTGCTAAATCCACTGAGCCACACCAGCAAGGGCTGTTGGTTTTAATTTTTTATTTATTGAGTTTGGTAGTACTTTGAATAAATTCCAAGTGTATTATTTCATTTTGTTTTCTTACCTATGTTTGATTTCCAGTTTCTTACCATTGCGGTCAGAAAATGTGGATAATAGAGTACCGGCTGGTGTGGCTTAGTCTGGTCTATGACTGGTCTGCAAGTGAAGGGTCACCACATAGATTTACAGCCCTATATTGTTAAAAAAAATTTCCAGGCCAAAATTCTAAAAAAAAAACAAACCCCAAACCAGTAGCAAACCAAAGTTAATAATAATTTTACAGGATCATGCACCCTGATCATTTTTGAATTTTACTGCTGATATAAGAATGACTCAACATCCAGGAAACAATCTATGTAATTCACAACATTGAAAACCAAAAACAAGAATCATATGATTACTTGAGAGTTACAGGAAAAGCCGTTGAAGAGCTAAATATACATTACTGATAAAAATATTCCAAAGAATGCTAATAGAAGAAAAGATCTCAGCTTGATAACTGCTATATATGACAGCCTCACAGCTCACATAATACCCAATTGTAAAATAATGAAAGCATTTTTAAAGATCAAAACACGTCAAGAATGTCTACACTCACTACTATTATTAAAAATAATAATGGAATATATAGACATAGCAATCAAAAAGAAAAATAAATAAAATATATCTAAATAAAATAGAAAGGAAACTGTCAGCATTTGTAGATGACAGGATACTCTGTACAGAATTTCATTTTTTCTTTATGATTTCTTTTTTTAGTGTTGCTCATGTACAGTTGTCTCCATTTTCCCTCCACCACTCCTTTCAGCCCAGTGACGCCCAGATCTAACCCTCAATCCTACCTGCTTTTGGTTTTGTCCATGTGTCTTTTATATATGTTCCTGAAAAAGCTTCTCCCTTTTTCCTCCCCGTATCTCATCCCACCTCCCCTCTGGTTACTTTCACATTATTCTTAATTTCAATGTCTCTGGTTATATTTTGCTTGTTTGCTGATTAGTTTCTATGTATAGGTGAGATCATACGGTATTTTTCTTTCACCGCCTGGATTACTTCACTTTGCATTATTCTCGCCAGTTCCATACACAGTTTTGTAAAGGGTAGGAGCTTTTTATTTCTTTCTGCTGCATAGTATTGTGTTGCATAAATGTACCACGTTTTTTTTTTTTTTTTTGATCCATTCATTTACTGATGGGCCCTTAGTTTGCTTCCAGCACTTGAGTCTTATGAATTGTGCTGCTATGACCTTTGGGGTACATAGGTTCTTTTGAATTGGTGTTTCAGTGTTCTTAGGGTATACTCCCAGCAGAGGAATTGCTGGGTGAAAAGGCAGTTCAATTTTTAGTTTCCTGAGGAAATCCCACACTGTTTTCCACAATGGCAGCACCAGTCTCCATTCTCACCAACAATGTACTAAGGTTCCCTTTTCTCCACTCCCTCTCCAACACTTGTGAGTTAATTTGTTTATGATGGTCTTTCTAACCAGTGTGAAGTGGAATCTTGTGGTTTGAATTTGCATCTCTCTGATGGTTAGTAATGCTCATCCTCTTTTCATATGTCTCTTGCCCCTCTTTATGTCCTACTTGGAGAAGTGTCTGTTCAAGTTCTCTGCCCATTTTTTAAAATATATTTTATTGATCATGCTATTACGGTTGTCCCATTTCTCCCCCATCATTCCCTTCCACCCTACCCACCCTCTCCCACCCACATTCCCCCCTTTAGTTCATGTCCATGGGTCATAAGTTTTCTAGCTTCTATATTTCCCATACTATTCTTGCCCTCCCCCTATTTTTTTCCCATTATCTATGCTACTCATTCTCTGTACCTTTCCCCCCTCTCCTCCTCCCACACCCCTGTTGCTAACCCTCCATATGATCTCCATTTCTGTGGTTCTGTTCCTGTTCTAGCTGTTTGCTTAGTTTGCTTTTGTTTTAGGTGTGGTTCTT
This sequence comes from Glossophaga mutica, assembly GCA_039655065.1. Classification (NCBI taxonomy): domain Eukaryota; kingdom Metazoa; phylum Chordata; class Mammalia; order Chiroptera; family Phyllostomidae; genus Glossophaga; species Glossophaga mutica. The sequence continues at coordinate 120,016,590 of CM077303.1, read as the reverse complement.
GATAGCTATGAGTTTGTTGTCTTTTCACTGTCATAGTTTTATCTTCTTTTTCTTAGATAAGTCCCTTTAACATTTCATATAATAAGGGCTTGGTGATGATGAACTCCTTGAACTTGACCTTGTCTGAGAAGCACTTTATCTTCCCTTCCATTCTAAATGACAGCTTTGCTGGATAGAGCAATTTTGGATGTAGGTCCCTGCTTTTCAAGATCTCAAATATTTCTTTCCAGCCCCTTCTTGCCTGGAAGGTCTCTTTTGAGAAATCAGCTGACAGTCTGATGGGAACTCCCTTGTAAGTGACTGTCCCCTTCTCCCTTGCTGCTTCTAGAATTCTCTGCTTTATTTTAATCTTGGCTAATGTAATTACAATGTGCCTTGGTGTGTTCCTCCTGGGGCCCAACTTCTTTGGGACTCTCTGAGCTTCCTGGATGGCCTGGTAGTCTATTTCCTTTGCCAGATTGGGGAAGTTCTCCTTTATTATTTGTTGAAATAAGTTTTCCACTTGTTGCTGTTCTTCTTCCCCTTCTGGGACCCCTATAATTCGGATGTTGGGACGTTTAAAGATGTCCCGGAGGTTTCTAAGCCTCTCCTCATTTTTTTGAATTCTTGTTTCTTCCTCGTTTTCTGTTTGGTTGTTAGTTTCTTCCTTCTGGTCCACTCCATTGATTTGAGTCCCAGTTTTCCTTCCATCTCTATCAGTTCCCCATGCATCTTCCTTCATTCCACGGATTGTAGCCTGCATTTTTCATCTAGTTTGTGAGCAAAATCAACCAATTCTGTGAGCATTTTGATGACCAGTGCTTTGAACTGTGCATCTGATAGGTTGGCTATCTCTTCACTGCTTAGAGGAATTGGCTCTGGGGCTTTTATTTGTTTTCCGGTTTGAGCCATTTTTGGTGGGTTTTTTTTGTTGTTGTTGTTTTGGTTTTAGTCTGGTCGCGGCTACTACGTAGTGAGGGGGTGGAGCCTTAGGTGTTCCTCAGGGCGGGGCAGCCCAGTAGCTGGGTTGTGACGCTGTATGTGGGGGCGGGGTCTGAGAAGGAGCAATGGCGCCTGCTCCGCTCTCTCCTGGATCAGTCCCCTCCGCCACTTCCCCTCCGCCTGGACCGTCTGCGCGCTCGAATATGAGACCACCTGGTCAGTCAGCCATCCGCCTTGTGTGGCCTCACTGGGTCTGCACAGTTGTCCCCCTGTGCCCGGGGTCCGCCAGCTGCTGCCTGTAGGCCCGGGGACCGCCAGCCACCACCTGTGCACCTGGGAACTGCCAGCCGCTGCTGCTTGCGTTCCTGGGTCCGCACCTCCACTTTCTCCTGCCGCGACTCCGCCCCTCTTACCGGTCTGGATGAATGGTTGTTGGACTTCCGTACAGTTCAGTTTTCTATAAGTTCTGGTGTTTTCTTGTTTCTAAATATTTGTCCTTAATTTTGGTTGTGAGAGGATGCACAGTGTGTCCGCCTACACCTCCATCTTGGCCGGAAGTCTCTCTGCCCATTTTTAATTGGGTTGTTTTCTTCAAGTGGTCTCATGTGAGTTCTTGATATATTTTGGAGATCAAACCCTTGTCTGAGGTATCATTGGCAAATGTATTTACCCATACAGTTCCTTCTCTTTTCACTTTGCTGATGTTTTCTTTAGCCATGCAGAAACTTTTTAATTTGATGTACTCCCATTTGTTTATTCTTTCCTTTATATTCTTTGCTTTAGGAAGTGTACTGGCAAAGATTTTGCTGCATGGAATATCTCAGATTTCTTTCCTATGTTCTCCTCTAGGACATTTATGGTTTCAGGACTTGTATTCAAGTCTTTTGTCCACATTGAATTTATTATTTTTTTGTATGATGTAGGTAGCTGATTGAGTTTCATTTGTTTGCATGTACTGCCTAGCTCTCCCAACAGCATTTGTTGAAGAGGTTCTTTTCCTTCCTTTTTATGCTACTGCCCCCTTTGTCAAATATTAATTTTCAGTAGAGACTTGGGTTTGTTTCTGGGTGCTCTACTCAAGTCCATCATTCTATGTGTCTGTTTTTACAACCCTACCAGAGTGTTCTGATTAAAGTGGCCTTGTAACACAGTTTGATATCCCATATTGTGATTCCTCCTACTTTGTTCTTCTTTCTCAAAATTGCTGCAGCTATTCAGGGTCATCTCTGGTTCCACATATATTTTTGAAATGTTTGCTCTATATCTGTGAACTTTGTCATTGGTATTTTAATAGGGTTTGCATTCAATCTATCAAATGCTTTGGCCCAGGGAACACACCCAGCTCTGCAAAAATATCTAACACCCACATTCTCAGTATCAATGGCATATGAACAAGTATTAGTAAGGGTGTAAAGAGATTAAAACTATTATAATAAAAGAGAGAATTAACCTATAGTATAAATTCTAGTGACTTATTATGCACTAACTGCTGGACAAAAAATGAACATTGAAAAGCTATGCAGAAAAGAAAATATCACTAATCATCAAGAATATCACAGTTGATTTCATCTCCTTAGCCTTCCATATTTAGCACTGCTTTTTCTTTCCAAATATGCCTCTAGTGATGTCAGATGTCAACCTTCTCTGTCCTTAGACAGCCTGCTCTGTGAATTTCAGCGATCTGCTGCCTACAGTTGTCTCTTTGAGTTGTTAGTCACTTTGCACTCAGCAGTCAGGGTTAAGTCCCATAGGGTGGGGCAGTATTCCTCCTGGGGTTGTGACTATTGTTTCCCTTCAGGCCGCTGCTGCTTGGTGGGAGAGTGGTCTGCCTGAGCAGGATGGCAGCTGCAGTATGGAAGTTGACTCAGCACTGGGATTCAGGTGGCTGGTCTCTCAGTAATGCATATGGTATTCTATTTCTTTTCCTGTATCTCTTGAATATTCATATGATTATTTTTGATGTGTTGAATCACATCAGATGTTTCCTGGATGTTGAGCCTTTCTTGCATTGTTGGTATAAATCACACTTGATCAGGGTGTATAATCATTTTAACATATCATTGAATTTGGTTTGGTATATTTTGTTGAGAACAACTTCATGTACATTTATTAGGAATATTGGACTGTAAGTTTTTTTTTCTATGCTCTTGCATTAGTTTGGCTATCACAGTAATGTTGGCTAGAGAAAACAAATTTGTAAGTGAACTTCATTAATTTATGGATTAGTTGCGAAAGATATGTATTGATCATTTTTTAAATATTCTTCAGAGTTTCCCTGTAAATCTCTCTGTGCCTGGATTTTTCCTTTTGGGTGTTTTAATTACTGATTCAAACATGTTGCTAGTAATAGGATTGTTCAGATAATGCCATATGTCACCATTTAGCCATCTAAAGATTATGATTTAAAGTTTTTCTATTTTATTAAATGGTCAAATTTGTTGTGTATGATTATTGATGGTATTCTTTAAAAATACTTTGTGTTTTTGTACTGTTGATTGTTGTTTCTCTTTCTTCTGGTTTATTTATTTTTGATTTCTCTCTTTACTGCTTGGTGGGTCTTATTAGAGGAATTTCAAACTTATTTAGCATTTCAAAGAAGGAACCTTTAATTGTATTAGTCTTTACATTGGTTCTCTTCTTTCTTTGTTAGGTCACTGATCTTTGTTTTACTTTTATTTCAACTTACTTTTTGGTTAGTTACTTCTTTATCTAATATATTTAGAAACTCCAATGATTTCATTGAAATTTTTCTGCTCTTTAAGTAGAACTGTATTGTTATAGGCTCCTGTTATAAGAGCTTCTGATAAATGCAGTTTTCTAAGACCATATTTGAATTTTTATTTGTCTGAGCGTAGTTGTGAGTTTTCTCCTTGTTTTCATTTTTTAAAAGATTTTATCTGTTTCTTTTTTTTTCATGTTTAAACCAGAAAATTTATTCTTTTTTTTTCCCTTTAGTTACTTGGTTTATTGTTTCTTTTGTTTTTTTTTAATATATTTTATTGATTATGCTATTACAGTTGTCCCGATTCTCCCCCATCTTTCCCCCCACCCTGCACACCCTCTCCCACCCACATTCCCCCCTTTAGTTCGTGTCCTTGTGTCATAAGTTCTTTAGTACATTTCCCACACTATTCTTACCCTGCCCCTGTCTATTTTCTATCCACTATCTATGCTACTCATTCTCTGTACCTTCCCCCCGCACGCCCCTGTTGCTAACCCTCCATATGATCTCCATTTCTGTGGTTCTGTTCCTGTTCTAGCTGTTTGCTTAGTTTGCTTTTGTTTTAGGTGTGGTTCTTAATAGCTGTGAGTTTGCTGTCTTTTCATTGTCATATTTTTGATCTTCTTTTTCTTAGATAAGTCCCTTTAACATGTCGTATAATAAGAGCTTGGTGATGATGAACTCCTTGAACTTGATCTTATCTGAGAAGCACTTTATCTGTCCATCCATTCTAAATGACAGCTTTGCTGGAAAGAGCAATTTTGGATGTAGGTCCCTGCTTTTCAAGATTTCAAATATTTCTTTCCAGCCCCTTCTTGCCTGGAAGGTCTCTTTTGAGAAATCAGCTGACAGTCTGATGGGAACTCCTTTGGAGGTGACTGTCCCCTTATCCCTTGCTGCTTCTAGAATTCTCTGCTTCATTTTAATCTTGGCTAATGTAATTACAATGTGCCTTGATGTGTTCCTCCTTGGGCCCAACTTCTTTAGGACTCTCTGAGCTTCCTGGACGTCCTGGTAGTCTATTTCCTTTGCCATATTGGGGAAGTTCTCCTTTATTATTTGTTCAAATAAGTTTTCTACTTGTTGCTCTTGTTCCCCTTCTGGTACCCCTATAATTCGGATGTTCGGACGTTTAACGATGTCCCGGAGGTTCCTAAGCCTCTCCTCATTTTTTGAATTCTTTTTTCTTTCTCGTTTTCTGTTTGGTTGTTTGTTTCTTCCTTCTGGTCCACTCCATTGATTTGAGTCCCAGTTTTCCTCCCATCTCTATCGGTTCCCCATGCGTCTTCCTTCATTTCATGTATTGTAGCCTGCATTTTTTCATCTAATTTGTGAGCAAAATCAACCAATTCTGTGAGCATTTTGATGACCAGTGCTTTGAACTGTGCATCTGATAGGTTGGCTATCTCTTCGTTGCTTAGAGGAATTGACTCTGGGGTTTTCATTTTTTCTCCAGTTTGAGCCATTTTTGGTGGGTTTTTTTGTTTTGTTTTCTTTTGGTTTTAGTCTGGTCGCAGCTATTACATATGAGGGGTGGAGCCTTAGGTGTTCCTCAGGCTGGGTTGTGATGCTATAGGTGGGGGCGGGGTCCGAGAGGGAAGAATGGTGCCTGTTCCGCTCTCTTCTGGACTCCGGTCCCTTCTGCTGCTTCCCCTTTGCCTGGATTATCTGCGCACGTGCGCGTGCTGCCACATAGTGAAGGGTGGAGCCTCAGGCGCTCCCCAGTGTGGGGCAGCCCAGTCGCTGGGTTGTGACGCTGTATGTGGGGGCGGGGTCCGAGAGGGAACAATGGCGCCCGCTCCGCTCTCTCCTGGATTCAGTCCCTTCCACCACTTCCCCTCTGCCTGGACCGTCTGCGTGCGCGAATGTGGGACCACCTGGTCAGCCAGCCACCCTGTGTGGCCTCACTGGGTCTGCACAGTTGCCCCCCTGTGTCCGGGGTCCGCCAGCTGCCGCCTGTGGGCCCGAGAACCGCCATCCACCACCCGTGCACCTGGGAACTGCGAGCCGCTGCTACTTGCGTTCCTGGGTCCGCACCTCCACTTTTTTCCTACCGCGACTCCGCCCCTCTTACCGGTCTGGATGAATGGTTGTTGGACTTCCGTACAGTTCAATTTTCTATGAGTTCTGGTTGTTTTCTTGTTTCTAAATATTTGTTGTCCTTAATTTTGGTTGTGAGAGGAGGCACAGTGTGTCTGCCTATGCCTCCATCTTGGCCGGAAATCTATCTGTTTCTTTATTTTAGACCAGGGGTAGGGAGAGAGAATGAGAGGGAGAGAAACATCAATGTAATTTTGCCTTCACACATCCCCTACTGGGGAACAGGACTGTGACCCAAGCATGTGCCCTGATTGGGAATTACACCGGTAGCCTTTTGTCTCTCAGGCCAGCTCTCAGTCCACTGAGCCACACCAGCTAAAGCTTTTTATTTTAATTTTTGACTTATGGAGTGTTTGGTACTCTGTTGATAAATTTCCAAATGTATTGTTTGTTTTTGTTTTCTTTATTTCATTTCCAGTTACTTACCACTGTGGGCAGAAAATGTGATTAATATAGCCCTGCCTGGTGTTCCTCTGTGGATGGAACACTGGCCTGCAAATGAAGGATCGCCAGTTCAATTCCCTGTCATGGCACATACATGGGCTGCAGACCAGGTCCCCAGCTGGGGGCGCATGTGAGACAACCACACACTGATGGTTCTCTCCCTCTCTTTTTCTTTCCCTTGCAAAACTTCTAAAAATAAATGAATAAAACCTTTAAAAAATAAAACAAAATATGGTTAATATAACTTTAAACTTTTAAACTTATTTAGGGTTATTTTTCTCAAAGTACAAAATCTATCTTGGAGAGGGAAGACGGCGGCATGGTGGGAGGGAGCAGATTCCACTTCCCCTTACACACAGGAGAAAAACCTAGCTGATCTACAGAGGAACAGAGCAGACAGCCAACAGTACCACAGTATATATGAAAATAGGAGATGAAAATCTATAACAGACATTGAAAAACCAGATGGTAAGGAGAGTTCTTCAGGACAGTAAGAGCCCAGGGAACAGTGCGGAGACCAGGGTGGCTGAAGCCCTGAGTTCGCCGCTTGCTAGGTCTGCCACAGGGCTCTAGGGAGGGAGCCAGCTACACTGATCACTCCCCGGCCAAGCAAGGGTTGAGCAGCAACAGGAGAGACTTGGTTGCTTGACGTCACAGAGAGAGAAGTTAACATCTGAGTGGCAAACATGCTGGAGCTGTGAGTACCTACACATAGCCCTGGGTGGAGTGCACGCCAGAGCCCATGTGACCAGAGGCACCCGCAAATGGAGGGGAGGCTTTGTGGAAGCCCACGCTGGGAACCGGGAAGTGTGAGTGATCCGTGGGAGAACCAGAGCCCAGTCATGTGAACCCAGGGAGTGCGAGAGATCCATGGGAAACGCGGAGCTCATGCCCATAAACTTAGGGTGAGCACGCACACCACAGACACCTGAAACCCACACTTGTAAACTCGGGCAGTGCGTGCGCTACATAGGAAAACTGGAGTTCACACCAGTAAACCCAGGGAGTGTGCACAATCAATGGGAAGCCTGGAGCTCACCCCTGTGAACCCAGAGTGATTGCACAAAACACAGAAACCCGTAGAGCCCACACTCCTAAACTCCGGCAGCATGTATGCTCAGTAGAAAACCTGGAAACCGCACCCGCAAACCAAGGACGGTGCACAAGCCCCATAGGAGACCCAGAGCTCACACCCATAAACCGCGGGGCATGCTCCATCCCTGGGAGACGCAAGTTCACACCCATAAACTTGGGGAAAGTGCGCGCTCTCCTGCAGGCCCACAGCCCACGCCCTGAGGCCCTGCATGGAGAGGCGCCAGGCTATCCATGGGGAGAGTAGCCCAAAGCTCACTGAGTTCTAAACAGGGAGAAAAGTGATACTGTCACTCCTCGGCCATTGCAGCAGGCAAGACCAGACAAACCAGCTTGGCAAGTACGAAAAGAGCAAGAGTTTTTTGGTTTTTTTTTTTAATAATTTTTATTATTTTTTATTATTTTTATCTTTTTTACCCCTCAACTCCTTTTGCTTCTCTTTACTTCTTTCTTGTTTCATTCATTCTTCCTTTCTTTACAATTTTATCTCTTCTTCTTTCCTCTTTTTCTTTTTTTCATTTTTTATCTTCTTTTCTCTTTTTAAATGCCCATGAATGAGACCAAAAAAAAAAAAAAAAAAAAAAAAAAAAAAAGCCTGGAACTGTGAAAAAACCAGAGTTGGTCCTAAAGAGGGAGCATCCCAAAAGCTGAGACAGTGGAAGCTGTGAACATCAGGATACCCGAAGGAGACTGCGCCACTGACTCTCACAGGCATTCTACCACAGAAGTTCATGCCATAAACCCAGGGAGCCTGAACAGATCAATTGAAGAAACTGAGGCTAACAAGAAGAGTCTCACAAGCAATAGGAAGGACGAGAAACAATCCCCAAATGAAAGGAAAGGAGGAACCTCAGAAAGAATGCTAAATAAAATGGAGGCAACTCAACTATCAGCTACTGAGTTCAAAGCAAAGGTTGTCAGGAAGCTCCATGAGCTCTCAATGAGCTACCAGAAACTACAGGCAAGCTCCGATGAACTCACTGCAAACTATATCAACATGAAAAAGAAAATAGAAACTATCAACAAGGGCCAAGAGGAAATGAGGAGTACAATTTCTGAACTGAAGAACACAGTAGAAGGAGAATCAAAAAGAGAATCAAAAGCAGAATCGATGAAGTAGAGGATCAGATCAATGAGTTGGATGACAAAGTAGAAAGAAACACCCAGAAAGAGCAAGAAAAAGAGGCTGAGAAAGATTGAAGAGGGATTAAGAGAAATGCAAGACAACATGAAACGTAATAATATCCGTATAATATGGATGCTAGAAGGAGAAGAAGAAGAGCAAGTGATAGAAAACCTATGTGAAAAAGTAATGATGGAAAACTTCCCTAATTTGATGAGAGAAAAACACAGAGAGTCCCAATCAGGAGGAACCCAAAAAGGCCCACTTCAAGACACATCATAATTAAAATGGCAAAATTCCAAGACAAAGGGAGAATCTCAAAGGCAACAAGGGAGAAACAGGAAGTAACATACAAGGGAGGCCCAATAAGGTTAGCAGCTGACTTTCCAATGGAAACGCTCCAAGCCAGAAGAGAATGGCAAGAAATATTCCAGGTAATGAGAACGAAAGGCCTGCAACCAAGACTACTTTACCTAGCAAGTCTTTCAATCAAGATAGAAGGCCAAATAAGGAGCTTTCCAGACAAAAGAAGGCTAATAGAATACACCTCTACCAAACCAGTTCTGCAAGAGATACTAAAAGGACTGCTTGAAGGAATGGAAGGAGGCGGGGGGAGAGAGAGAGAGAGGGAGGGAGAGAGGGAGGGAAGGAGGAGCACAGGTATGAAAATGGCAATGAATTAGTACCTATCAATAATAACCTTAAACATAAATGGATTAAATACTCCAATCAAAAGACATAGAATAGCTGAATGGATAAGAAAGCATGACCCACAAATATGCTGCCTATAAGAGACCCACCTCAGGACAAAAGACCTACACAGCCTCAAAGTGAAGGGCTGGAAACAAGTGTTCCAAGAAAATGGACAGGGAAAAAAGCCAGGGTAGCAATACTCATATCAGACAAAATAGACTTCAAAAGAAGAGCCATAGACACACAGAAGGTCACTTCATAATACTCAAGGGAAGAATCCACCGAGAAGACATAAACATTGTAAGTATGTATGCACCCAATGTAGGAGCATCCAAATACATCCAGAAAATCTTAGAGGACTTCACGAAAGATATTGACAGCAATACAATTGTAGTAGGGGATTTTAACACCCCACTGTCAAAAACGGACAGATCTCCCAAACAAAATATCAACAAAGATATTGTGGTATTGAACAATACTCTAGATGAATTGGACTTAACTGATATATATAGAGAGAGCCCTTCATCCCAAACTAAATACACATTCTTTTCAAACGTACATGGAACATTTTCAAAGATGGACCACATGATAAGACACAAAACAAGCCTCAACAAATTCAAAAAAAATTGAAATCTTTCTAAGCGTTTTCTCCGACCACAAGGACTGAAACTAGAAACCAACCCCAAAGGGAAAAACTCAAAATCATGCAGATTGAATAGCATGCTATTAAACAATGAATGGGTCAAGAATGAAATTAGGGAGGAAAACAAAATTTTCTGGAAACAAACAATAATGAACTGACAACAACCCAAAACTTATGGGAAAGAGGGAAGGCAGTCCTCAGAGGGAAGTTCATAGCGATACAGGCCTACCTAAAAAAGATAGAAACATTTCAAACCAACAACCTCACCCTACACCTACAAGGTCTTGAGGATCAACAACAAAGACAGCCCAGAGCAAGTAGAAGAAAGGAAATAACCAAGATCAGAGCAGAATTAAATGACAGAGAGACTAAAAACACAATTCTGAAGATCAGTAAATCCAGGAGCTGGTTCTTTGAAAAGATCAACAAAATCGACAAACCTTTAAGCAGTCTCATCAAGAAAAAAGAGAGAGGATCCAAATAAACACAATCAGAAGTGAAATAAGAGAGATTATAATGGACACCACAGAAATACAAAGGATTGTAAGAAATCACTATGAAGAACTGTATGCCAAGAAATCTGAAAACCTAGGTGAAATGGACAAGTTTCTAGAAAAATATAATCTCTCAAAGCTCAATGAAGAAGAAGCAGAAAACCTGAACAGTCCAATAGCAGCAGATGAAATTGAAGCGGTAATCGAAAAACTCCTGACACACCAAAGCCCTGGACCAGATGGTATCAAAGGAGAATTCTACAAAGCATTTAAGGACGAGCCAACCCCTATCCTCCGCAGACTATTTGAAAAAAAATCCAAAATGATGGAAGACTCCCAAACTCTTTTTATGAAGCCAGCATCATCCTAATCCCAAAACCAGGTAAAGCCAAACAAAAAAAGAAAACTTCAGGTCAATATCGCTGGTGTACATAGACGCTAAAGTCCTCAACAAAATATTGGCAAACCCCATCCAACAATACATTAAAAACATTATACACCATGACCAAGTGGGATTCATCCCAGGGATGCAAGGATGGTTAAATACTAGCAAATCAGTAAATGTAACACATCACATAAACAAACGCGAAGACAAAAATCACATGATCATATCAATAGATGCAGAAAAAGCATTTGATAAAGTACAGCACCCATTTATAATAAAAACACTCAGCAAAGTGGGAATAGAGGGAGCATTTCTTCACATAATTAAGATCATATATGAGAGACCTACAGCCAACATCATACTCAACGGGCAAAAACTAAAATCTTTTCCACTATAATCAGGAACAAGACAAGGTTGTCCACTTTCACCACTTCTATTCAATATAGTATTTGATGTCTTAGCCACAGTGATTAGACAGGAGAAGGAAATAAAAGGCATCCAACTCAGAAAGGAGGAAACAAAACTATCATTGGTTGCACATGACATGATAGTGTACATAGAAAATTCCATAGGCTCCGCCAAAAAGCTGCTCAACTGAGGAAATGAATTTGGCCAAACAGTAGAGATACGAAGTCAATATCCAGAAATCAAAGGCCTTTTTGTATACCAACAATGAAACAACAGAAGCAGAAATCAAGAAAAAAAATCCCATTTGATATAGCAAAATGAAAAATAAAATAACTAGGAGTAAACCTAACCAAGGAGGTAAAGGACCTGTAGGCAGAAAACTACACAACACAGAGGAAATCAAAGAAGACACAAACAAATGGAAACATATACTTTGTTCATGGATCAGAAGAATTAACATCATCAAAATGTCCATACTACCCAAAGCAATTTACAGATTCAATGCAATACCTATTAAAGTACCAATGGCATATTTCACAGACATAGAACAAACACTTCAAAAATTTATATGAAACCATAAACGACCTTGAATAGCTGGAGCAGTTTTGAGAAAGAAGAGTAAAGTGGGAGGGATTACAATACCTGATATGAAACTGTATTATAAGGCCACTGTCATCAAAACAGCTTGATACTGGCATAAAAACAGGCACACAGACCAGTGTAACAGTACAGAGTGCCCAGAAATAAACCCGTCTCTACAGTCAATTAATATTCAACAAAGGGGGGCAACAACATAAAATGGAGTAAAAAATAGCCTCTTCAGCAAGTGCTGTTGGTAGAACTGAACAACTGTGTGCAAAAAAATGAAACTCAAGCATCAACTTACACCATACACAAAAATAAATTTGAGGTGGTTAAAAGATTTAAATATAAGCCGTGACACCATTAAAGTCCTAGAAGAGAGCATAGGCAGGAAAAGCTTAGGTATTTCACCCAGCAACACTTTTACTGATATGTCCCCTAAAGCAAGGGACATAAAGGAAAGAATAAACAAATGAGATCTCATCCAAATAAAAAGCTTCTGCACGGCCAAAGAAAACAGTATTAAAATAAAAAGAGAACCAACTCTATGGGAAAACATATTTGCCAATGATACCTCAGACAAGGGTTTGATCTCCAAAATATACAAAGAACTTACACGACTCCACTCTAAGAAGACAAGCAACCCAATTAAAAAATGTGCAAAGGACTTGGGCAGACACTTCTCCAAGGAGGACGTACAGAGGATCCAGAGACACATGAAAAGATGCTCAGTATCGCTAGCTGTCAGAGAGATGCAAATTAAAACTACAATGAGATACCACTTGATCCCCGTCAGAATGGCTATCAGAAACAAAGCAAGAAACAAAAGGTGTTGGAGAGATTGTGGAGAAAAGGGGACCCTACTGCACTGTTGGTGGGACTGCAGCCTGGTCCAACCACTATGGAAAACAGTATGGAATTTTCTAAGAAAACTAAAAATGAATCTACCTTTTGACCCAGTAATTCCACTGCTTGGATTATATCCTAAGAACTCTGAAACATGAGTCCAAAAGAACCTATGCACCCCAATGTTCATTGCAGTACAATTTACAATAGCCATGTGTTGGAAGCAACCTAGGTGCCCATCAGTGAATGAATGGGTCAAAAAACTATGGTAAATTTACACAATGAAATTCTATGCAGCAGAAAGAAAGGAGCTCCTACCCTTCCTGACAGCATGGATGATACTGGAGAGCATTATGCTAAGTGAAACAAGCCAGGCAGTGAAAGACAAATACCATATGATATCACCTTTAACAGGAACCTAATCAGCAAAACAAACAAACAAAGAATAACCAAAGACTCTGAAATTGAGAACAAGGTGACAGTCACCAGAGGGGAGAGGGGAGGGAATTTCAGGAGAAAAAGGGAAGGGTTTTAGGGCAAAAAGTATGAAGCACACATGGACAAAAATGGGGGGGGGTGGAAATGGGAGGAAGGTGGGGAAGGCTGGGGTGGTGGACTGGGATGGGAGTAAAAGAGAGAAAACTGTACAAGAAGAACAATTAAAATAAAATTTAAAAAAGATCTATCTTGGAATGTTTTCAATGAGCAATAGAGAAAAATGTGTACCCTGCAGTTTTAAATGTGATGGTCTACAAATATCTATCAAGGAAACCTGCTCTGCAGTTTAATATTTTTTTCAATTGTCTAAAACACTGTGTTGCAGATAAGATTATTTTTTAATCATCACATACCACATTTAATTCTCAAAAGGAACCATGAAATAAATGGTTTTTATCTTAGCATTACAGACAAGGAAAGTGAAAGGCATTGTAGCTATTTTAAATTCACAACACCATTAATAGCATTTCCAATTTTTCATCCAGGAACTGTTTCCCCAGTCATTCATATATAGTAATAATATATTAAGGAAATTTAAAGAGATTAGCAAGATGGATGGAAAAGAGAATTAGGTGGCTCTAGCAAGGGGCTCTTGGCAATATTTTTATACTTGACTCTGTGGGTCTGAAGTTCAGAGAGTCTAGCTACAGGTTGTTCATATGGCACAGGATGAGATGATACAAAAAGCCAGCAGTTAAATTGTAAAAATAACAAAATGGCAACAAGTTTAGAAAGGGGCTGAACCAAATCCATGGTTCTATCATGCCCTTCTTACCCACATGCGATTCCCTCCTCCTCAGGACATGTACTAAAAAATGGAAAGTGCTTCCTCAGTACTCAAAGACCACTAACCTATGTCTGTTGACTTGTGATCCTTTACTTAAGTCCACATTTGGAAAATGCCTCCAGATACAAAGCATTCTGAGAAAATACCACATGTGACATCTGTGCAGGAAACAAAGGGATGAATAGTTTGACTGCCAGATCCTCCGAACAAAACTGAAGATTAGTTGGTGTGTCTGCTTGTTTTTTTTTTTTTTTGTTTGTTTTGTTTTTTTCTGAGTTATGGTAAGTGTCTCAGAAAGAGCCTGCTTGAATGAAATTTGTAAGATATAGAGTTGAAGGAGTGAACTGCATCCAAAATGACATGAAAAATCTGAGTGGGCCTGGGGAGTTTCCCCTGTAAACTCCTGAACAGGCCATGCCAAAACCAAAACCCACCCTAGATAAATGGCATCTGAAAATTTTTGACAGTTTGCTTTCCAGGCGTTATTTTTGAACTTTGGAAGGCCATGGCCAAGTGAAGATGGAGGCAGATGGCCTTTTATGAGTGAGTGAAAATTTATAAAATCAAAAAGCAGAGCAGATCCAGCAATATCTTGTGCAAAACCAAGTATCAGGTAAACACCAACCATGGCTGATGCAATATATTCATCAAAATACACATAAAATATATTTCATAACAACTCTCACAGAAAGAAGCACATGAGACTCAGAGCGATGAGGGTTTAGCCCCATGGCAAATCCTAGAAATGGGCAGTGTCACCATGTGACATGGCCTTGGCCAGTGCTCACCTAGGGAAAAACTGGCCCAGGATATTATGGGTGCTGTTGAATGTCAGAAAAGAAAATATGCAGGTGGTCATGTAAATGAAGGTCCTACATTCGAAGTTTAGTACCATGGACACTATGGGCACTTCACCATTATGCCTTCAGAGAGACATCAATGTGTGAGCCTCATCCACAGACAAACTGATGTCATTCTTACAATAAATGATACAGGAAGGGACATAATGTCAGCCACATTACATTTAACAAGCAGAAGAATAAACTTCCAGAGGTCACCCAGGAACACTCAGAACTTCAAAGATGTTTTAGCTGGGACAGATGTGCACAAGATGAAAAAACTCTGGGCTATAAATGTATAATTTGAGTGTAACAATGAAGACAATTATTCAATTATTGTTTTCAAGGCATTTTGTTAGCTGAAGAACGACTGGTCCCTCTTTATGCGTAGTCTGTATTAGTAGCACTTTCCCAGAAAGTGTGAAACCAACAACCTGATTACAGAAATAAGAATGGTAAACAACTACTTGAACAACAATAAAAATATGGATAAAAGAAAATTAAAAAATGAATAAAGAGGGAAATAAAAAAGAGAGGCTTAGAGATTATTAAAAAGAAAAGAAAAGGAAAGAGAGGCCTCAAGATTTCAAACTGTCCCTCAAAGGCATACAGGCTAGAAATACAAACCCCCTAAAGTCTGGAAGAACCACATTTGTTTTAAGCTCTGAACCTTCATTTACCTGTGAAATGGAGGAAATACCTGCAGAATGCCTTTCCTTCCCGATCTGGAGACAGTGTGTAGGAAGGACAGTCACAATGAGAACCTTCTTAATCTCAAATGAAGATACTGATTGCTTTTGGTTTACTTTAAATTGAATTTTGATACTCCTATTATGGAGATTCCAAACTTCTAATAGTGGCAAAGACGTCATAATTTCAAGAAATGAAATAACACATACCAACAATGAATCTGTATGACGACTCAGGATGGAAGCAATCTGTTTTGCAGGTAACTCAGTTTATAGGTGCTTCGAAGTATCATTCAAACAAGTGCTCGTCAATGTCCAAATAAAAACACATTTGAGGACTAGAACGCAAAGGTGGTTTACATTCAAAAGAATGATAAATTTACAGTCAGTCTGTTTGCAATGAAGTATCTAAAGTTACAGAGAGAGAACAACGTGACAACTCCAGCCTATTCAGTTTGGAATCAGGCTATAGCTACTATATATGTGTATAAATATATATATATTTCATCTGGCTATCTTTCTATCCACAACTCCATTTCTGAGTGAATCTATTGAGGTGAAGTCTTGTATGATACCAACCTTCCTATGTATAAGCATTGTTTACATGACTACGTCAGTTCTCACTTATCTGGCATAACACCAAACAACACATTCCAGACCTGCTTTTCAGAAAGTGGGCACTGGTCATCCCCTTGGCTCAAGGTGAGTCTGCCAACATTTGTTGGTGTCATGGGAGTATCCTGCCATTTATATGCGATGTAGTTTGCATATGTGAACATTGGGTGGCATAAAATAAACCTTGTGTAATTTTAGATGGATTGAATGGATCAGTCATGGCAGGTTTCCCCTTATGCTTCTTCCTGCAGAATATGCAGCTGGCCCAGCTGTGGTGGTTGTATTTCATAAATTTCAACTTTCCATAAAATCACTTACCTTTATCCTTATTTCCCCGTGGCCTTTACGAGTTTTAAAAGTGCATGAAAAGCCACCCTAAAGGAGCTTGTGATACCATTTAAGGGGTCCTGGTTGATGTTTTGCAGCAGTCAGATAAGGCATTCATGCAATCAGCAAAAATCCCAAGGCCCACTGAGATTTTTCATATGATTTTAAATTCACTTCATTCTGAAAACTATATATTATACATCCACTAAAGCAGACACATTCTGAGACAACTTGCAACACCAGTGAAGGGGGCAGAACAAAATATGTTAACCTCAGTTTTAGTAGGAGAGTCAGGCAGTTGTAGAAAACATTATTTGAAATCTCTTGCCATTGGTCACTTATGGTATTTTCATAGCCTTTGTTGCATCTGGTGGCGTTTTTCAAATGGTGACTAGTGGGATGGATCAGGATGGACCACAGGACCATATAAAAAGGGAGTGACTTTCGTGTCCAGAAGAAAAACATGTTTCCACAGAACCAGGTTTAATTGGAGAGCATTAGTTTGCAGGTGAGGAAGGCATGGCAGGATCCTAGATTTGCTCCACGTCCATTCTAATTTGTGTCTTCTATTTGATTTCATTTCAGGTGCTGGCTCCCTGCTGGTGTCCACCACCATTACCTTCACCATCATTGGTTTGTGCCATAAAAAGACATGCAGCCAGACCCTGTAAAGTCAAGTTCCACAGAGTCACTTGTATAAAACCTGGTTAGAACCAGTGGTGAGAAAGCCCATTTCTTTTCCAGGTTCATCCAAACTCTCCTTGAGTGTTTTTCTACACTTGTAGATGATATGAAGAGCTGAAAATGTACATAGTTCCAAGTCTAAAATTTTGGAAGTTCCAGAGATAGGTGGTCATTTTAATGAACAAAACTTACCTTTTGTGATTTTTATCTGAAATACTGAGATTAAAATGGACTTGCCTCAAAATGTCCTTGGGATAATAAATGTGGAATGGAGTTTTCAAAGAGCAGTAATTTTCATGTATATACTACATATTAATAATTTAATTATGAATTAATATTCTTAACAGCCACTTTAAAACTCTTGACATCATAAATATTTATAAAGGATTTTATTGTCCTAGCCAGTGTGGCTCAGCATAGTGAGCGTCAGCCTGTGAACTCAAAGGTCGCTGGCACATGCCTGGGATGCATGCCAGGTCCCATTTGGGGAGCACTTGAGAGGAAACTGATCAATGTTTCTCTCACACATTTATCTTGCTATCCCTTTCTTTCTCCCTCAATTCCCCTCTCTCTAACAGTAAATAAACAGAATCTGTTTTGAAGAAAAGACTTTGATTAATAATTTACTTTGTGAATCACTGTCTAAGTTTTGTTGCCTAAAAAAGAAAAAAAAACACTTCGGAACACAAGGCATTTGACCATTAATATAAGAGCCTTTAATCTGCATTTCTCTAATGATTAGTGATATGGAGAATCTTTTCATATGTCTGTTAACCTTTTATGCCCTCTTTGCAGAAATGTCTATTCATGTTCTTTTCCAATTTTTAAAATTTGATAGTTTCTGTTTTGGTGTTGATTTTCTATATTCTTCATAAATTTTGGATGTCAAAACCCTATCAGATGGAGTGGCAAATTCCATTTTCCTATTGCAACCATGTTCATGTGATCATGGGCCAATCTGCACATTTCACCAGTCACTGAGGGAATAGAGGATAAAGTGTTAGGGATGGTAGAACTTGCTGATATTCCTACCTTTCCCACAGGCATTCACATTCTCTGAGAGACTCTAAATTATTTCTTTTCAAAGCCTCTGATGATCTCTTACATATCCACCTGTTCCCATTTCTTTGGTGGATTCTTTGCCCAGACAGGATGAAAATAAGTTCAAATTGCCATCTGGCTATTAATCGGGTCTACACCCACATGCCATGCAAGGAAGTGATCCCAGGAGACAGACAAAACATGTGAGGGTGGGGGTGAAAGCACAGTGGTAGGGAAGATTTGTGGAGGGATTCCTCCCAAATTAGGTCCTAGTACCTTCTCACTGCTTTACACACAAAGCCACTGTGACAAAGGCCTCATATACTGTCTCCACTGTTATTTTATGGTTTTTAAAACAGTTTAAAGACAAAAGGAACTTATTATTATTTAAATATTTGGCAGATTTCACCTATAAGCCATCTGGTCCTGGGATTTTTTCTTTTGGGAGTTTTGATTATGGCTTCACTTTCACTGCTGGGAATTGCTCTGTAGACTTTCCCAGTTTCTTTCTAGTTGACCCTTGGGAAGCTCTATGTTAATAAGGAAACGCCATTTTATCTAGATCATCAAATGTGTTCATATGTAATTGTTTGTACTATATTTTTTATGAATTTTTAAACCTGTGGCATCCTTTGAGAATTTCCTCTTCACTTTTTGTATCTCTTTTATTGAATATGCCATTACAGTTGTCCCATTATTTTTTTCCATATTATTCCCCTCCCCCCTGTACTCCACCTCCCACCAGCATTCTCACACCATAGTTCATGTCCATGGGTCATACATACAAGTTCTTTGGTTTCTCCTTTTCCTGTACTATTCTTAACCTCTCCCTGTTTTGTATCCACCATTTATGCTTCTTAATCCCTGTACATTTACCCCCATTCTGCTCCCCACTCACCCCCTACTGATATCCTTCAATATGATCTCCATTTCTGTGAATATATTCCTGTTCTATTATATTCTTAGTTCGTTGTTTTTGCTTTTGTTTTGAGTTTCAGTGGTTGATAGTTGTGAGTTTATGATTTTACTGTACATACTTTTTATCTTGTTTTTCTAAGAAAACAAGGGATCAGTCCCTTCAACATTTGATATAATAAGGGCTGGGTGTTGATGAACAGCTTTAACTTGACCTTGTCTGGGAAGCTCTTTATCTGCCCTTCCATTCTAAATGACAGCTTTGCTGGATAGAGCAATCTAGCTTGTAGGTCCTTGACTTTCATGACTTTGAATACTTCTTTCGAGCCCCTTCTTGCCCCTATAGTTTCTTCTGAGAAATCAGCTGACAGTTGTCTGGGAACGCCTTCCTAGGTAACTGTCTCCTTTTCTCTTGCTGTTTTTAAGATTTTCTCCTTATCTTTCATCTTGGTTAATATGATTGTGATGTGCCTTGGTGTGTGATTCCTTGGGTCCAACTTCCTTCCGACTCTCTGAGCTTCCTGGACTTCCTGGAAATTTATTTCCTTTTCTGGATTAGGGAAGTTTTCTTTCATTATGTTTTCAAATAAGGGTTCAATTTCTTGCTCTTCCTCTTTTTTCTGGTGCCCTTATGATTCAGATGTTAGAATGTCTAAAATTACCCCGGAGGTTCCTAAGCTACTCCTCATCTTTATGAATTCTGGTTTCTTCATTCTGTTGTGGTCAAAGTTTTGTTTCTCCCTTTTGTTCCAAATCATTGATTTGAGTCCGGGTTTTCTTCCTGTCAGTGTTGGTTCCCTGTACATTTTTCTTTATTTCACTTTGCATAGCCTTCACTTCTTCCTCTATTTTGTGAACATACTCAGCCATTTGTGTGAGCATTCTGATTACCAGTGTTTTGAACTGTGCATCTGATAGGTTGGCTGTTTTCATCACTTACTTGTACTTTTTCTGGAGCTCTCATCTGTTCTTTCATTTGGGTAGTATTTATTTGTCTCGGAGTGCCTGTTATGTAGTAAAGGGTAGAACCTTAGGTATTTGCTGTGGGGGGGGGGAACACCCCATGTCACTGTGTGGTGAGACTGTACGTTAGGGAGGGGATTGAGAGGGACCATTGCTGCTTGCCTGACTCTCAGCTACTTTCAGTTACTTCTTCTGCTACCCACCAGCAAATTAGGCCCTTCTGGTGCTGATTCCTGCATGGGTGGTTTTGTGTACATTTCAGGACCCTGTGGGTCTCTCCAATGGACCCTCCTGTGAGTCTGGGGATTTCTGCCACCACCTCAACCCCCACAGGTCTTTGCAGTTGATAGTTTTGAGGCTTTATTTCCCCATTCTGGGACTGTGAGTTGCATGGTCTCTCTCCCAATCCAAGTGTTCCACCGGGTTTATCTACATGAAAATGTGTGACCACCAGCTCCACTACCTGCTGCTTTCACCTGGTCCACTTGCCACTGCCTCTCCTGCCCCAGTACTGCAGTCAAAACCTTGCAGCCAAAACTCTCCACTGAATCTGACCCTCTCTGCCCCTCCTCCCTGTGTGCGATGGGCCAGAGAACTTACAGTGGAGGTCACCTGCTCGTTTCTAGCCCACTTTCCAAGGAACCTTCCTGTGAGACTGGGAGTTTCTCCCCCCAGAGCAACTCCCAAGGTACTCCACAGTCAGTTCTGAGTCTCAGTTTCTCATTCATCCCTGCCCACACAGTCTCCCACCACACTGCTTTTCTCTAGGCCTGCCCTGCCCACGTATTACAAACCTCAGCATGGGTTCTCTCCTTCTGCCTGTCTTACTTGTCTGCTTGGTCCAGTTGACTGTTTCTTTAATTCCTTGGTTGTCAGAGTTCCATTCAGCTTGATTTTCTGCAATTTATGGTTGTTTATTAATTATAGTTTGGTTGTTATTCTCCTTTTGATTGTGTGAGGAAGTGAAGGGTTTCTACCTATGCCTGCATCTTGGCTGGAACATGCATCTGGTTCTGAGTTCTTTTTTTAAAGATTTATTTATTTGTTTTTATATTGTACTGAAGGGAGAAAGAGAGGGAGAGAAACTTCAATGTGTGCTTGCCCCTCACGCACCTCACAGTGGGGACCTGGTTTACAAAGCAGGCATGATTATTCTTTTAGTTTTAAAAGTACCTGTTGTCAGGGTGCTCATGCCCTGTCAGTACTCCTTCATAACCCCTTGTTTCATTGATACTATAAGAATTTTTCAGATATTCATTGTCCACATTAAAGGCTTGTCTATTCCTGTGTTATTGACACAAATTTTTTTCCTTATGGTAGATTATCTAGCCAATGGAATTTTGCAATTACCCCTTTGCTAAATCTAAAATGTTTATAACGAGGGCATGAAAACTTCATTTACTGCAAAGGAAGAATAATCAACATCCTTTTTTTTTTTGAATTTTAAAAGTTATTGTAATGTGTCTTTCTTTTTAACAGTGTCTTCAAATTGGGACAGGGTGGCATCTTGCAGATCATTTTGTTTCATGTCAGGGCCAGATCAAGCCTCATTAGCTAAGCAGAAATGTGAAGAGATGTGTTTTAGAGGATTGTTCTGACCTGAAGGAGCTTGAGCAGCCCTCCAAGTTCATAAGCTTCTGCATTCTAGTCTCGATACTTAGGGTGTTTCTTGTAGACTCACTGATACAATGCTCTTTATTTTATGATTTAAAAATTGTTTAATTGTTCAATTACAGTTGTCTACATTTACTCCCCACCAATCCCCAACCCGTCATCTCAACCTCCCTCCCTTGCTTACACTCCGTCCTTTGTTTTGTCCATGTGTCCTTTATAGTTGTTCCTGAAAACCCTTCCCAGCTTTCCCACATTATTCCCTCCCACCTCCCTTATGGTTACTGTTAGATTGTTCTTGATTTCAATATCTCAGGTTATATTTTGCTTGCTTGTTTGTTTTGTTGATTAGGTTCCAGTTAAAAGAGAGATCACAGAGTACTTGTCTCTCACCGCCTGACTTATTCCACTTAGCATAATGCTCTCCAGTTCCATCCATGCTGTTGCAAAGGGTAGGAGCTCCTTCTTTCTTTCTGCTGTGTAGTATTCCATTGTGTGGATGTATCACATTTTTTTCATCCATTCATTTACTGATGGGCACTTAGGCCGTTTCCAGCACTTGGCTATTGTAAATTGCGCTGCTATGAATGTTGGGGTGCACAGGTTCTTTTGGATTGGAGTTTCAGCATTTTTATGGTATAATCCCAGCATCGAAATTGCCAGGTCAAAAGGCAGTTCCATTTTTAGTTTTCTGAGGAAATTCCACAATGTTTTCCACATTGGCTGCACCAGACTGCAGTTCGACCAACAGTACCCTAGGGCTCCTTTTTCTCCTCATCCGCTCCAACACTTGGTTATTGATTTGTTTATGTTGGTAAATGTTGCCCATGTTTTCCTCTAGGATTTTTATGGTGTCACAACTTACATTGGAGTCTAATATCCATCTTGAGTTTATTTTTGTGTATGGTGTAAATTAGTGAGTTCCATTTTTTTGCATGTGGCAGTCCAGCTCTGCCAACACCATTTGTTGAAGAGGCTATTTTTACTCCATTTTATGCTTCTGCCCCCTTTGTCAAATATTAATTGATCATAGACACTTGGGTTTATTTCTGTGCTCTCTATTTTGTTCCATTGGTCTATGTGAGACAATGCTCTTCAGACAGACTTCCTACAGGAAGATCTGTTGTTCCTCACCTAACAAAATGTCCTGAAGGAAATAATGGTATTTTTTCAAACCACTAAACAGAAATTGTACATTTATAGCTCAGAATATCTTTATGTTAAAAATCTCCATTCCTCCACCCATGTCCGTAAGGAACTCAGAGTTGCTGGGTGTTGCTCACACCACAGGCCTTTTTGGTGGTTCCTAGGGATGTTGCCTGAATTACGTCTCTTTGCTTCTTCCTTAGTGTGAAGATAACACCAGCTTATCTGTGAATGAAATTTGCCCCTTGAGGTCTACCCAGGAGGCATTAGAAAGTGGTGTACCATGCATCCGTAGGACTTACCATTCAATGTAGAACATCCATGTACATGATTTCATAGCTGTTCAACTAAATGGCATTTGATACTACACAGTGTATTGTGGACCAGCTTTTCACTAGGTGATTACTGGATTTCTCAACAGCACAAGATGACCCTATCTACCTTTAGCTACTAATCAATATTCATCATCCCTTTGAGCCTCAATTTGCCTCTCTGAAAGTGGGGAGTTAAATAAAATTTGTGTAATTTTTAGTAGAATTAATAGTATCAGCCATGGCCAGTGCATACCTGGGGCTTTGTTGTGCATAATATAGTGATGGAAATACTGTGGCTCTTCATATTTATAACTTTCTACTTTGTCATGAGAAGTTCTCTGCCTTTTTCTGCACTGGCCTGTGGTCATTCAGACATTGAAAAAGCACCTGGAAAGCAATCTCTTAAGAAACTATATATGCTAATTTACTTGTCATGAATTTTGTCCTTGTTGGAGCCATATTAAAATCTCTGGGGGCTGCAGAGAAGCCCCAGACAAACGCAAACTCATGTATTTGGTTGAATGTTGCATGGAGTTCATTTACACACACACACACACATATGTATATATATGGATAAATTTATATCTATATGAATACAAAGAATCATATATATGATTCTTTTTTAATATATTTTATTGATTATGCTATTACAGTTGTCCCATTTCTCCCCCATCATTCCCCTCCACCCTGCACACCCTCTCCCACCCACATCCCCCCCTTTAGTTCATGTCGATGTGTCATAAGTTCTTTAGCTTCTACATTTCCCACACTATAGTTGCCCTCCCCGTCTATTTTCTACCCGTTATCTATGCTACCTGTTCTCTGTACCTTTTCCCTCTCTCTCCTCCTCCCACTCCCCTGTTGCTAACCCTCCCTGTGATCTCCATTTCTGTGGTTTTGTTCCTGTTCTAGTTGTTTGCTTTTGTTTTAGGTGCGGTTGTTAATAGCTGTGAGTTTGCTGTCTTTTCACTGTCATATTTTTTATCTTCTTTTTCGTACGTAAGTCCCTTTAACATTTCATGTAATAAGGGCCTGGTGATGACGAACTCCTTTAAGTGGACCTTATCTGAGAAGCACTTTATCTTCCCTTCCATTCTAAATGACAGCTTTGCTAGATAGAGCGATTTTGGATGTAGGTCCTTGCCTTTCAAGACTTCAAATACTTGTTTCCAGCCCCTTCTTGCCTGGAAGGTCTCCTTTGAGAAATCAGCTGACAGTCTGATGGGAACTCCTTTGTAGGTGACTGTCCCCTTATCCCTTGCTGCTTCTAGAATTCTCTCCTTCATTTGAATCTTGGCTAATGTAATTACAATGTGCCTTGGCGTATTCCTCCTTGGGTCCAACCTCTTTGGGACTCTCTGAGCTTTCTGGACTTCCTGGTAGTTTATCTCCTTTGCCAGATTGGGGAAGTTCTTTATTATTTGCTCAAATAATGTTTCCACTTGTTGCTCTTCTTCTTCCCCTTCTGGGACCCCTATAATTTGGACGTTGGAACATTTAAAGATGTCCTGGAGGTTCCTAAGCCTCTCCTCATGTTTTTGAATTCTTTTTTCTTCCATGTTCTCTGTTTGGTTGTTTCTTTCTTTCTTCTGGTCCACTCCCTTGATTAGAGTCCCAGTTTTCCTCCCATCTCTATTGGTTCCCCATGCGTTTTCTTCATTTCACATATTGTAGCCTGCACTTTTTCATCTAATTTGTGAGCAAAAGCAACCAATTCTGTGATCATCCTGATCACCAGGGCTTTGAATTATGCATCTGATAGGTCGGCTATCTCTTCATCGTTTAGAGGAATTGGGTCTGGGGCTTCGATTTGTTTTCCAGTTTGAGCCATTTTTGGTGTGCTTTTTGGGGGGCCAGGGGGTCTGGTCGAGGCTGTTATGTAATGAGGTGTGGACACTTAGGTGTTCCCCAGTGCAGGGCAGCCCAGTTGCTGAGTTGTGATGGTGTACGTGGGGGTCGGGTCCAAGAGGGAACAATGGCACTTGCTCCACTCTCTCTTGGATTCCAGTCCCTTCTGCTGCTTCCCCTTTGACTGGATGATCTGTGCACGAATGCGGGCCAGCCCTCTTGAGCGGCCTCACTGGGTCTGCACAGTTGCCACCCCACGCCCGGGGTCCACTAGCTGCTTCCTGTGCACCTTGGGTCTGCTAGCCAGGGCCTGCATGCCTGGGAACTGCTAGCCACTGCTGCCTGCATTCCGGGGCCCACACCTCCACTTTTTTCTGCTGCCACTCCGCACCTCTTACCATTCTGGAAGAATGGTTGTTGGACTTCCATACAGTTCAATTTTCTACAATACCTGGTTGTTTTCTTGTTTCTAAATATTTGTTGTCCTTAATTTTGGTTGTGAGAGGAGGCACAGTGTGTCCATCTATGCCTCCATCTTGGCCAGTATATATGATTCTTTGTGCTTGCTGCAGGCACTTTCTGTAACATAGCATAACTCATGAAAAAATTGCACACAATTCCAGAGCTTCAGTTTTAGTAGAAATGTAGAGTGAATAGGCATCGTATGATTCTCTTCTCCATGTGGCACAAATGGTTTCTTAGGAGCATTATATGCAGCTGGAGGCAAATTCCCAACATGGCCCATAGTGATGGTTCACAGGAACATTTAATGATGTGATTAATCTTTGACTTTAGAAGAAGGGCTCATGTTCCCACAGAGCATGTGTTAGAAAGAAAGCCTTGCATTGTAAATGAGGATGTCCTCGTCAAAGTCTGGATTCTGTCCAAGCCTATCTTATGGGGTGCTCTGTTTTGTCTTTTTCACTGCAGCTGATGGCTATGTTCTTATGCCCTTCACACACAACTTCTTCATTACCAGCCTGCACCAACCAGGCTATGAGGCCAGAGTCTCTGAAGTTCAGCTCCACAAAAACAGTTGTACAAAACATTATGAGATCCCTGAGAAGAATGATCCTATTTTCCTTGCATTTTCTGTATTCTATGAGTTTTTCTGCTATAGTTTAAAAAAGATTTTGAGGGATAAGGTGACCAAAAATTTCAGGTCAGAATCTTGAATCTGCCACAGAGTACAGAATTTGCATTTTGCCTCCTTCTTCTCTAATAATGTAATTTTGAAAAGCACTTGTCTTAGAGGGCTGTTTTGAGAGTTAAATGTAGAATAAAATGGTTAAATACAATAGTTTTATTTAAAAGTACTGAGTTTCAAAGGTATTACTAAGATAGTGATGGCCAGAATTGGAAACTAGAATGAGCTATATAAAAAAATGAAAATTCAACATAATTGCTATTACCACAATCTCTGTTTTCTAGGAAGCCCCATAATTGTAAACAAAGCAATTGAAGGAGCATAACTTAAACAGAATTCTTCAGGCTTTTTTTCCCATTCACATACTGATGGTCTCTAAGTCTGCCTACAAATCTTGGCTAATGTAAATCACACTGCAATAAATAGGGGTGTTACTGAACAGCACTTTTTTTAAAAAAATATATTTTATTGATTATGCTATTACAGTTGTCCCATTTCTCCCCCATCATTCCCCTCCACCCTACACACCCTCTCCCACCCACATTCCCCCCTTTAGTTCATGTCCATGTGTCATAAGTTCTTTAGCTTCTACATTTCCCATACTATTCTTGCCCTCCCCCTGTCTATTTTCTACTCACTGTCTATGCTATTTATTCTCTGTACCTTTTCCCCCTCTCTCCTCCTTCCATGCCCCTGTTGCTAACCCTCCATATGATCTCCATTTCTGTGGTTCTGCTCCTGTTCTAGCTGTTTGCTTAGTTTGCTTTTGTTTTAGGTATGGTTCTTAATAGCTGTGAGTTTGCTGTCTTTTCACTGTCGTATTTGTATCTTCTTTTTCTTAGATAAGTCCCTTTAACATTTCATATAATAAGGGCTTGGTGATGATGAACTCCTTGAACTTGACCTTATCTGAGAAGCACTTTATCTTCCCTTCCATTCTAAATGACAGCTTTGCTGGGTAGAGCAATCTTGGTTATAGGTCCTTGACTTTCATCACTTGGAATACTTCTTTCCAGCCCCTTCTTGCCTGGAAGGTCTCTTTTGAGAAATCAGCTGACAGTCTGATGGGAACTCCCTTGTAGGTGACTGTCCCCTTATCCCTTGCTGTTTCTAGAATTCTCTGCTTCATTTTAATCTTGGCGAATGTAATTACAATGTGCCTTGGGGTGTTCCTCCTTGGGTCCAGCTTCTTTGGGACTCTCTGAGCTTCCTGGACATCCTGGTAGCCTATTTCCTTTGCCAGATTGGGGAAGTTCTCCTTTATTATTTGTTCAAATAAGTTTTCTAGTTGTTGCTCTTCTTCTCCCCCTTCTGGGACCCCTATAATTCGGATGTTGGAACGTTTAACGATGTCCCGGAGATTCCTATGCCTCTCCTCAATTTTTTGAATTCTTGTTTCTTCCTCGTTTTCTGTTTGGTTGTTAGTTTCTTCCTTCTGGTCCACTCCATTGATTTGAGTCCCAGTTTTCCTTCCATCTCTATCAGTTCCACATGCATCTTCCTTCATTTCACGTATTGTAGCCTGCATTTTTTCATCTAATTTGTGAGCAAAATCAACCAATTCTGTGAGCATTTTGATGACCAGTGCTTTGAACTGTGCATCTGATAGGTTGGCTATCTCTTCACTGCTTAGAGGAATTGGCTCTGAGGCTTTGATTGGTTCTCCGGTTTGAGCCATTTTTGGTGTTTTTTGTTTTTGTTTTTGTTTTGTTTTGTTTTGGTTTTAGTCTGGTCGAGGCTATTACGTAGTGAGGGGTGGAGCCTTAGGTGTTCCTCAGGGCGGGGCAGCCCAGTCACTGGGTTGTGACGCTATAGGTGTGCTCGGGGTCCAAGAGGGAACAATGGCGCCTGTTCTGCTCTCTCCTGGACTCCAGTCCCTTCCGCCGCTTCCCCTTCGCCTGGATTATCTGCGCACGCACGTGTGCTGTTACGTAGTGAGGGGTGGAGCCTCAGGCGCTTCCCAGTGTGGGGCAGCCCAGTTGCTGGGTCGTGACGCTGTGTGTGGGGGCGGGGTCTGAGAGGGAACAATGGCGCCTGCTCCACTCTCTCCTGGATTCAGTCCCTTTCGCCACTTCCCCTCTGCCCGGTCCGTCTGCGTGCACGGATGTGGGACCACCTGGTCAGCCAGCCGCCTTGTGCAGCCTCACTGGGTCTGCACAGTTGTCCCCCTGTGCCCGGGGTCCACCAGCTGCTGCCTGTGGGCCCAGGGACCGCCAGCCGCCGCCTGTGCATCAGGGAACTGCCAGCTGCTGCCGCTTGCGCTCCCGCACCTCCACCTTCTCCGGCCGCGACTCCGCCCCTCCTACCGGTCTGGATGAATGCTTGTTGGACTTCCGTACAGTTCAATTTTCTATAACTTCTGGTTGTTTTCTTGTTTCTAAATATTTGTTGTCCTTAATTTTGGTTGTGAGAGGAGGCACAGTGTGTCTGCCTACACCTCCATCTTGGCCGGAAGTCCCTGAACAGCACTTTGGCTTCTGTTTCCTACTGCCACAATCCAGAAGCAAAAATTTCAGAGGCAAAGGCTTCTTTTCAAAAGCAGATACTGAAGCTTATCAAGTAACAGTTTTAGTTACTTTAGCTCTTTAATTAAGGCTAATCTCTAACTCCTCAGTTGTCTATCTTTTCCGTTAGTTTTTTTTTATTGTTGTTCAAGTACAATTTTCTACCCTTCCCCCCACCCATCCCCAACATTTAAGCCCACTCTACCTCCTTCCCTTCTTTCCATCCCCCTTGTTATTTTCCCTTTGTCTTTTATTATTATTCCTGTAAACCCTTCACCCTTTTAACCCATCATTCCCTCCCCTATCTCCTCTGGTCACTGTCAGCCTCTTCTCAATTTCAATGTGTATGGTTATATTTTGTTTGCTTGTTCGTTTTCTTGATTAGGTTCCTGTTAAAAGTGAAATCATATGATTTTGTCTTTCTCTGCCTGGCTTATTTTCACTTAGCATAAAGCTCTCCAGTTTCATCATTGCTTTTGCAAAGGGTAGGAGCTCCTTCTTTCTTTATGCTGCATAGAATTTCATTATGTAAATGTACCATAGTTTTTTGATTCTTTCATTTACTGACAGCCCTTGGGTTGCTTCCACCACTTAGCTATGGTAAATTGTGCTGCTATGAACATTAGGGTGCATAGGTTCTTTTAGATTGGTGTTTCAGGGTTCTTAGCATATAATACTAGCAGTGGAATTTCGGGATCAAAAGAAGTTCTATTTTGCCCTGGCTGGTGTAGCTCAGTGGATTGAGCGCAGGCCTGTGAACCAAGGGATCGCGGTTCGATTCCCAGTCAGGGCACATGCCTGGGTTGCAGGCCAGTTCCCAGCATGGGACACATAGGAGGCAACCATACATTGATATTTCTCTCCTTCTCCCTCTCTCCTACCCTTCCCCTCTAAAAAAAAAAAAAAAAAAAAAAAAAAAAGAAGTTCTATTTTTAGTTCTCTGAGGAAATTCCACACTGTTTTCCACAGCGGCTAAACCAGTCTGCATTCCCACCAACAACAAACTAGGGTTCCCTTTTCTTCTCAACCTCCCCAACACTTGTTGCTTGTTGCTTTGTTTATGATGGCCATTCTCAGTGGTGTCAAGTGATATCTCCTTGTGGTTTTATTTTGCATCTCTCTCATGGCTAGTGAAACTGAGAATCTTTTCATATGTCTCTGGGCTCTCTGTATGTCCTCTTTAAAGAAATGTCTGTTGGGGTCATTTGCTCATTTTTTAATTGGGTTGTTTGTCTACTTAGATTGGAGTTGTGTGAGTTCTTTATATATTTAGGAGATTAAACCCTTGTCTGAGGTATCATTGACAAATATGTTTTCCCATGTAGTTGGTTCTCTTTTCATTTTAATGCTGTTTTCTTTAGCCATGCGGATTTTTTTGTCTTGATGAGATTTCCTTTGTTTATTCTTCCCTTTATATCCCTTGCTGTAGAAGATATATCAGTGAAACTATTGCTCTATGAAATATCTGAGATTTTCCTGCCTATGTTCTCTTCTATGAGTTTTATGGCTTCACGACTTATATTGAAATTCTTTATGCACTTTGATTTTCTTTTTGTGTACTGTGTAAATTGGTGATCAAGTTTCATTTATTTATTTTTTTTTATGCAGCTGTCCAGCTCTCAAAATACCATTTGTTGATGAAGCTGTCTTTACTTGACTTTATATTGTGGCCCACTTTGTCGATTATTAACTAACCATAAATTCTTGGGTTTATTACTGGGCTCTCTATTCTGTTCCATTGGTCCATGTGTCCATTCTTATGCCACTACCAGGCTGTTTTGATTACAGCAACCTTGTAATTCTGTTTGATATCAGGTACTGTGTTCCCTCATACTTTGTTCTTCTTTGTCAAAATTGCTGCAGCTATTCAGGGTTGTTTTTGGTTCCATATAAATTTTTGAAGTGTTGTTTTTATATCTTTGAAATATGTCATTGTTACTTTAATAGGCATTACATTGTATGTATAAATTGCTTTGGTTAGTATGGACATTTTGGTGATGTTATTTTTTCCAATCTGTGAACATGCTGTAGTCTCCATTTGTGTCTTCCTTAATTTCTTTCTTGAGTGTCCTGTAGTTTTCTGAGCACAGGTCTTTTACCTTCTTGGATAAGTTTTTTTCCTAGATATTTTATTTTTCTTGTTGCTATATCAAATGGATTTGTTTGCCTGGTTCTCTTTCTCATATTTCATTGTTGGTATACAAAAGTGCCTTTGATTTCTGAATATTGACTTTGCATCCTTCTGTTTTCCCAAATTCATTTATTAGGTCGAGCAGATTTTGGGTGGAGTCTACAGGATTCTCTGTGTACACTGCCATGCCATTTTCAAACAATGATAATTTTTTGCTCTTTTCCAATTAGGATGCCTTTTATTTCTTTTTCTTGTCTGATTGCTGTGGCTAGGACTTCCAGTATTATTTTGAATAGAAGTGATGGAAATGGACATCCTTATCTTGTTCCTGATCTTAGTGAGGAAGCTGTAAGTTTTTTTTTTTTAATGTTGGATGAGGTTCTGCCTCTTTTTAAAATATATTTTATTGATTATGCTATTACAGTTGTCCCATTTCTCCCCCATCATTCCCCTCCACCCTGCAAACCTCCTCCCACCCACATTGCCCCCCTTTAGTTTATGTTCATGTGTCATAAGTTCTTTAGCGTCTACATTTCCCACATTATTCTTGCCCTCCCCCTATTTTCTACCCACCATCTATGCTACTTATTCTCTGTACCTTTCCCCCCTCTCTCCTCCTCCTGCTCCTCTGTTGCTAACCCTCCATATGATCTCCATTTCTGTGGTTCTGTTCCTGTTCTAGTTGTTTGGAAAGCTGTAAGTTTTTATCCATTGAATGTGATGTTGTCTGTAGGTCTCTAATATGGCCTTTATTATGTTGAGAAATGAGGGGGGGGCTTCTATTTCCACTTTGCTGAGTTGTTTTATTATAAATGGGTAGTGTACGTTATCATGTTTTTTCTGCATCTACGTTTTGCTCATGTGATTTTCGTCTTTGCTTTAGTTTGTGTAATGTTTTACATTTACTGATGTGCAAATATTATACCATCCTTGCATCCCTGGGATGAATCCCACTTGTTCACAGTGTATGATCTTCTTAATGTGTTGCTGGAAAGGGTTTATCAATATTTTGTTGACCACTTTAGTGTCTATGTTCATCAACGATATTGGCGTGACGTTTTCTTTCTTTGTTGTGTCTTTATCTGTTTTTCGGATGAGGATGATGCTGGCTTCATAAAAAGAGTTTGGGAGTCTTCCATCTTCATGAATTTTTTTGGAATAGTCTATGAAGGATAGGGGTTAGCTCTTCCTTAAATGTTTTGTAAAATTCTCCTGTGAGATCATCCAGTCCAGGGCTTCTGTGTGGTGGGAGTTTTTGGATTACTGCTTCAATTTCTTCAGCCACTATTGGTCTGTTCAGGCTTTCTGCTTCTTTATTGAGGTTTGGAAGGTTATGTTTTTTCTAGAAATTTGTCCACTTCCCCTAGGTTTTCAAATTTCTTGGCATATAGTTCTTTGATGTAATTTCTTGCAATCTTTGTGTTTCTGTGGTTTCAGTTGTAATCTCTCCTCTTTCATTTCTAATTTTGTTTATTTGGGTCTTGTCTCCATTTTTCTTGATGAATCTGCTTAAAGACTTGTTGATTTTGTATATCTTTTTTAAAGAACCAGCTCCTGAATTTATCGATTCTTAGAAATCTGCATTTAGTCCATATGTTGTCTAATTCTGCTGTGATCTTCATTATTTCATTCCTTCTAAATGCTCTGGGCTCTCTTTGTTGCTTGTCTTTAAATTCTTGTAGATGTAGTATTAGGTTGTTTATTTGAAATGTTTCTGTCTTTTTAAGGTAGGTCTATCTTGCTATGATCTTCCCTCTCAGGATTGCCTTCGCTGTGTTCTGTAAGTTCTGGTTTGTTGTGAGTTTATATTCATTGGTTGCCAGAGACATTTTTATTTCTTCCTTGATCTCAGAAGAATAGAAATGTTCAGAGAAGGGCCTGGGAGCCAGTAACCTGAGAGACAGTGGATGTCCCAGTTGTAAAGCTGCAAAATCATCTAAGGAGGTGTCACCTGAGCAAGGTCAGTTTTCAGCCACAATGAGAGTCTTCAAACCCAGGTGTTCTTACACACTTCTGTTCCCACGTTTGGAGCTGTTGAAGGGTATAGGAGACTGTTCTGCATGGTGTGGGCCCAGCTCCCAGTCAGAGATGCACAGGACCCATGCCCATGGATAGGTTCTCCTGTGGGGAATCAGGCCTGCCCTATACCTAGACTGCTATGAGACTTGCTTTTGCTAAAACTCCCTCACCCAGAATTGAGGCAGCAAACACTTACTGCAAAGTAACTTGATAAAATCCATGCTAAACCTTCCAAGGACAAGTGTAACCAGTTCAATCACTTTTCCCTTTTCATTTACAAATATCCCTCTTCTGTGATGTGATTAGCCCCATCATCTTCTTTGTTTTCTGTAAAAGGTAACCACCTAAAGCAAACCAGTGCATAGGAAATGAGGACCTTCATGCAATGTGCCTAGAAAAACAATAAAAGCTAACCAAGGCAAGGGCTGAGGCTTTTGCTCCTCTTGAGAGAGAAACCGCCACCCTTTTTCTCCACAGGATTCAGTAGTCCATGTGAATTTCTTTTGTTTCAGCTACAACTCCAGGGACCCCACCATCCGTGGTCTGTGACAGAATGAAAAGCAGCTGACTGAAAGATAATTATAGGGATAGGGTCAACACTGAAAATGAGGAGGAAGACTAGCATAAATTAAAAAACAAGGAGACTTAGCCATGCCTGACATCAGTTGGAAAACCCAGAATATAGGCGGGAATGGAGTCAGTTGGAAGGCAAAGAGAGATGATGGTCTAGAAATTTCTGTGATGCAGGAATCACGTAAGTGCTGACATCAATGGAAAGGCAGGAAGAGGTAGGTAAGAGGAAAGCATGGCTGGTGTCATTTGAAAATATGGAAGAGATGGGCAGAGCTGTTATCAGTTAAATTTATTTTTGTATCTGATGTAAAAATGTAGACATGTTTTATTGCATATGTAAATTTTGTTTTTCTAAGACCAGTTTTTGACACATCTCTTACCTCTTCAGTTTTTATTTTTGACTTCTATCTCATCAATTCGTTGTTCATGTTAGAGGGTTAAACTCTGGGCTGTGTATACTCTTCCATTGAATTACGCATCTGTTTTGTGCCAATACCATTCTGTTTTGATTATTATAGTTTTATAGTAGAATTTGAGTACAGGGATTGTGATTTCTCAACATGTTCTTCTCCAAATATATTTGGCTATTTAAAGTATTTTTTGGTTAAATATAAATTTTAAGTTTTTTTTTTTCTTTTGAGAAATAGCTAGATAAAGTTTTTTTGAATTAATAGCTTTGGGAAGTATTGTAATTATAATAAATTCATTTTTCCATTTTATGGGAATGAGTTATCTTTCCACTGTTTTCTGTGTTCTTTATACTTTCTCTCTTCAATGTCATTTAATTTTCAGAGTACAGTTAATTCACCTCTATCTTTATTCCAATTCACAGGCATTTATTTCTTTTTCACACACTTGTAAATGGGATTACTTTCTTTACTTCATTTCTCATTGTTTAGTAGTGCTATGGGTGAGATAGATTTCTGTATATTCAGTTTGCATTTCATTCTTAATGAATTGTTTTATTAATTCTATTAATTTTATTGAATTCTTTAAGAAATTCTGGGCAGGCTGCAAGCCACACTAACCTCCTTCCAGGACCAATCTGGAATTACAACAAATTTTGTAGACATTACCCAGAACAAATAACTGAACCATAGCGAGAGAGAAGCCTTAGTACCTCGGACAGACAGAAGAACCACCTTCAGCACAACCTATCTAGTGAGCAGTGCTATGGGGACTCATGAGGGCTGGCTGGGCATCCACAGGTGGCTACCCTGGAAGGATAATTAAGCAGCAGGTTAGACACCCCCTGAGAAGAATGGGGTCTGAACTCCAAGTTGGTATCTGCAGCCTACAACACCAGACCCCAAACAGTATACAGAAAACAAATGATGGCAAAAAGCAGCAGGGTTGCTCTCTGACAATGATGGATGGCTGGAGATGCAAAAAGTCATTTAAAGGGTCAATGGACAAGCTTACATTTGCTGTCCCTCACCCAGTGTTCCAGCAGAGGTGGGAGTGGATTGTGCAGAAGGCACCTGAGAGGACACTGGGTATGGAACTTTTGGGAGAGTGCTGAGAGAGTAGCTACAGGGAACTCAGTTCTGAGTCAGCCCCCAAGCCCAAGCTGCCATCATGTTCAGGAAGACCACTCCCTTTGAGCAGCAGCACCCTGATGGAAAATGACAGCCTGGCCCCCAGGAGAGACTCTGCCCAGCTCCCTTTTGCTTAAGCCTGACTGCTGAGTGCAGAGAGACTAGATGACTAACTAAAGGAGAGAGCCATAGAAGTAAATCCCTGGCAAAATGGGAGCAGAGTGGACCAGAAATGCTTGAGTAGAGATTGTGAATGGAGGCTTGAGGGAAAGAACTGAGAGACTGGATGCCGGGATCCTGGTGCTTAGTCAACTCCAATACTGCAGCAGCCAACCTGCTGAGGCAAACCAAACACCTCAAAACAGCAGCAACCTGAGGGAAACTACGGCCTGAATCCCAGGAGGAATTCTGCCCCACTCTATGGGGGTTAAGCATGATGGCTGAGTGCAATGTGAATAATTATCAACTGAAACAGAAAACTATAGATAGCAGATTTCTGGCAGTGTCAGAGCAGGCTGGCTAAGGTCAGTCAGGGTCAACAAGTGACACAACTACAGGCAGATCTAGAAAGAAAAAAACAGTGGTGAATACTAAAGACTACCAAGACAAAATCAACCCTGGTCCTCTCCATTAGGAGTGAGTTTTCTTTCCCGTGTAGCTTTTCAACGTTCATTTCTTCTCCAGTAACTTTGTGTGTAATAAGTCACTAGAATTTATACTATAGGTCACTTTTCTTCTTTCTTATAAGACTTTTAATCCCTTTACATTCTTACAAACACTTTTTTATTTGCCATTGATACTGAGATTGTGGAGGGAGCAGATCGTTTTTATGGAGCTGGGTTTATTCCATGGGCCAAAGCAATTGATAGATAAAATGCAATCCCTTTTAAACTATCAATGAAATATTTTACAGATAAATAACAAACATTTCAAAATTTATATGAAACCATAAATGACCCCAAACAGCTGCAGTGATTCTGAGAAAGAAGAACAAAGTAGGAAGTATGAGAATACCTGATATCAAACTGCATTACAAGGCCCATCAAAAATCTCTGGTACAGGTATAAGGACAGACACATAGACAAATTGAAAACACTAGAGAGCCCAGAAATAAACCCAAGTCACTATTGTCAATTAGTATTTGATAAAAGGGCAAAAGGATAAAAAGGAATAAACATAGCCACCTCAACAAATAGTGCTGGGAGAGCTAGAAAGCTACACACACAAAAATGAAACTTGATCACCTGCTTAAATCATACACAAAATAAATTCAAGCTGGACAAAAGACTTAAATAAAAGTGCTGACACCATAAAAGTCCTAGAGGAGAACACTTAAGAAAATGTCAGATACTCCATGCAGCAATATTTTCCCCAATATGTCCCCTAGAGCAAGGCACATAAAGGAAAGAAAAACAAATGGGATCTTGTCAAAATTAAAAGCTTCTGCATATCTAAATACAACAGCATTAAAATGAAAAGTGAACCCATCATATGGAAAAACATATTTGCAAATAATACCTCAGAGAAGAGTTTGATCTCCAAAATATATAGACAAGTCACATGACTCCATTCCAGGAAGACAGAAAAACAATTACAAAATGGGCAAAGGACTTGAACAGACACTTCTCCAAGGAGGACATAGAGAGGGGCAACCAACATATGAAAAAAGGTTCAGCATCACTAGCCACCAGAGAGATGCACATTAAAACCACAATGAGACATCACATCACATCACTTAGGACGACCATCATAAACAAATCAACACACAACAAGTGTTCTGGAGGATGTGGAGAAAATGGAACCCTAGTGCACTGTTGGTGGGAATACAGACTGGTTCAGCCGCTGAGGACAACAGCATGGAATTTCCTCAGAAAAATAAAAATGGAACTTCCTTTTGACCCGGCAATTCCACTTCAGGGATTATACCCTAAGAACCCTGAAAAAACAATTCTAAAGAACGTACTCAGCCCAAAGTTCATAACAGCACAATAGCCAAGTGCTGGAAGCAACCGAAGTGCCCATCAGTAAATGAATGGATCAAAAAACAGTGGTACGTTTACAAGATGGAATACTACACAGTGGAAAGTAATAAGGAGCTCCTACCTTTTGTGACAGTGTGGATGGTACTGGAGAACATAATACTAAGTGAAATAAGACAGATGGTGAAATACAAATACCATATGATATCACCTATAAGTGGAACCTAATCAACAAAACCAACAAACAAGCAAAATAAAGCCAGAGACATTGAAATTAAGAACAAACTGACAGTAACTAGAGGGGAGGTGGGAGGGATAATGGGAGGAAAAGAAAAAAATGTTTTCAGGAACATATATAAAGGACACATGGATAAAACCAAAGGGCGGAAGAATCGAGGTTGGGAGCTGTGGATGGATGGGCTGGGGCGAATGGTGTGGGGAAATGATGCGGACTCCGGCTCATGGGGTCCACCACATTGTGGGTGAGGCATGAGAAATAACATGGATTACTGAGTCCTATGGAGGAAAAGAGATGGCATGGTTTCTCTTTCCAGAGAAGAAAAAGCCTTGGCCCTTACCTTTACCAGCCTTTATTGCTTTTCTTGGCACAATACATACCGGTCTCCATTTACTATGCACTGGTTTGCTTTAGGTGGTTACCTTTTACAGAAAACAAAGGAGACAATGACATTAATCACATCACAAAAGAGGGATATTTGCAAACGCAAAGGGAAAAGTCATTGAACCGGTTACACTGCATACTGGGGAGGTTTAGCACAGACTTTAGGAAGTTACAGTAAGCTCTTGCTGCCTCAATTCGGGGTGAGGGAGTTTTAGCAATAGCAAGTCTCAAAGCAGCTTAGGTACAATGCAGGCCTGATTCCCCATGGGAGAACCTATCCATGGGCATGGGTCCTGTGCATCTCCAAGTGGGAGCTGGACCCACACCATGTAGAATGTTCTGCTGCATTTCCCCCTTGTTTTTAGTTAGGACCGCTATAGATCCCACAATACCTGCTAATTGCTGGTCTCTCCAACGACCCTGGGAAAATAATTCACAAATGCGTCAAAGTACACAAAGCATTATTATAATCAGTAAGCAACCAGCAGTTCCAAAGACCCACATTCTCCGATTAGGCCCATAAATCATTGTCAGGCAGTAGTGATCAAATAGATAACATTCAAAGGACTCTGAGGGCCTATTTTGAGTCAGGGCCAGATAGCTAAACGGAACTGAAACTTTGGGGAAGCAAACCCTTCAGGTTTGGAGCCTTATCATTTAAATTGAGGGTATCAGCAAAGGGTTTCATAGGATTTTATGCATTCTTTCTTAGGCCTGATCATCTGAGGAAACTCACCCTTTCCAGCACAGGGCCTCACCCACCTCCAGCATTGTTTCAGGCTTAGGTTGAGCAGGGCAAGTAAGGCAGCCAAGAGATTAGGAGACTTCTCACAGACAGAATGAGGGCTCAGACTATGTCAAAGTCCAGAGGCGAGGGTCCATCACCCCCTTTTCCTATGGCCCCCAAGTCCTTCCCTGAGGGCTGCCTATGATCATGCCTGTCCTAGGTCATCCCTCCCTTGAGGAATCTTACCCATCATTGCCTAACCGATCATGCACTGGGGGCCAGACAGGGTGAAGTAAATTGGGCCAGGGCAGTGCTCCTGGCAGGGAGATAAGCTTCTTCTCCTCAGTAGCTTAGGTCCCCAAGGTCTCCTACTCAGCCTTAGCCATGGGGCGTTACAGTTTCTGAAACTGGGCAGGGTGGTTCCCAGCATCTAATCTCCCCCTTTGTTTGTGAATGCAATTATAGCTATGAAGCCTGTGAAACCTACTATTTGCTGTTGCCAAATGCAATCTTAAGAAAACAACCCCCATATGCATCATAAAGCACAAATAAGGATTAAGACAAGGGGGCACCCAAGGGCTGCTAAGACCCTAACTGGTAAACTCAGTCCACTGAACCAGTTTTTAGGGTTCAGAAATTGTAGATTATTGTGGAGGGTCTGGAACGCTTTTTGAATGATAAGTCCTTTGCTCGAGCATTCAGAGCCTTGATGTCCCCCCCATGTGGTGGGGACATGCCTAAAGGGAACATTATGGGGCACTGAGGGCTCGTTGTCCCCTGCAGGAGGCGCTTAAGCCTCGACCCCTGTCATAGGGGCAGGCCCCATTCTCCTTCATTGGTGCACCCAGGCCCATGAGTGGTGGTGTGGGTGTCCTTTTTCCTTTTGGTTGTTCAGGGTCAGCTGGGCCATCTGGTCTGCTAGTTGATCAGTTCTTGCCTCCAGGTAATGGACCTTGGCATTTATCCCACTCATGATAAGGCTTTACTATTTTAGCTGGTAGCCAGACAGGACCTGTAGGAATGGAAACACATACATACCCTCTTCCCCAAGTTAAGAGATCTAGAGGGCCCTGCCAAGAGCCATCTCCCAGCGAATCTCTATATACAACCTGAGGATAAGATGACCTTGGCTCCTCTTTCTGAAAATGTTTCTCAATTGGAGTACAGAGTGATTCATCACAATTTAGAAAATTATAGGTAAACATGGCTAACATAATCAAATTTTGGGGGGGAAGGACTCATGGCTCCCCCCACTTTTATTAAAGAAGATTTTTAAACATATGATTAGTCTGTTCTACAATTCCCTGACCTGTAGTATTGTAAGGTACTCCTGTTTTTTGTTGGATATTCCAATGCTGAAGGAAGACCTGAGTAGAATGGGCAAGGTATCCAGGGCCATTATTAGTTTAATTTGCTGAGGCCATCCTAAATGACTAAAGGCCTCAAGCCAATGGGCTTATATATTTTTAGCAGATTCTCCTGTTAAGGCAGATGCATGTAGGGCACCAGAGTGTCAATAGAAATATGAATGTATTTGAATTTTCCAAAGGGAGAGTAATGAGTGACATCCATTTGCCAAATTATTTGAGAACCTAGTCCTAGTGGTTAACTCCTGTAGATGAGGGTGCCTTGCTAAGGGCTTGGCAATCAGGACATTCTTTAATATTTTGCTTAG
The DNA here is from genome assembly GCA_039655065.1 of Glossophaga mutica. Taxonomy (NCBI): domain Eukaryota; kingdom Metazoa; phylum Chordata; class Mammalia; order Chiroptera; family Phyllostomidae; genus Glossophaga; species Glossophaga mutica. Next base: position 119,976,945 of record CM077303.1, on the reverse strand, counting down.
CTTGGAGAGACAGGCCACCTACTGTTTCTGCAAGCTGCAATGAGTTTAAGCAGCAAGGTAATTGCCCTGTCGTTCTTAGGACCTGGTAGCTCCCAGGTTCAGAGTTTTCAAGAAAGGTGGGAAAGATGGGTGGGTGCTGTGCTTAAATGTGTTTTAGACAAAAATGGTTATGTGCCAAGGGCCTTTTGTGACTCGATTGACTAACCATTCCCTCCGGGCGAATAACCAGTTCTTCCCCAAGGAAATGATCAGTGTTTACAGGTACCGAGTGAAAATATGGTACTTAGTCTTCCATGAAGAAGGGCTACCTCTCCCCAGGAGACAGTGTACCTATATTTCATTTTTACAATAAAGGGTCATGGCTCCGGTATAAACGAAGAGGATTCTCTAGTATTTCTTTAACACATCACACCCCTCATCAGACTTATAGCATGCTTTAGATTGACAAATTTATTAAAACATTCATAACTTTTAGAAACAGTTTTTTCTCTACTGGCAAACACATTTACTTTTGTTGTCATTGTTGATTCTTATTGATTACTGCACGCCTTGACTGTGCTCAAAATTGAGCTCTCTCATTATCTAGTGCCCTTGACAACTTTAGGGAGGCTGGGGAAGAGAAAGGAAGGATGCTTTATTTTCTGTTCTTTTTATTGTCTGAGGGAAATGAGATCTTCTTCCCTCTTTAAACAATTTAAATTATTTCTGAGTAGAATCCTTATGATGTAACAACATTAGAGATCTTATTCTATTTACCAGAGGTTTAGCAAAATATTTTGAGACTGAGCTGTTCCTTTCAAAACAAAAATAAAAACAAAATTCATGCAAATATTTTCAAATTAAATCCTCTAAAGGAGGGAGTGAGAAACTGACCTAGATACTTATCTCACACCACCTCATGTTATTTCAACTTCTGCCCAACTTTTCCCTAAATAAGTCTAAAGATCCCTTATCAGGGAGACATTCAGCAGCCCCCAAAAAACTGCTGAATTAGCTTAAAACATTGCTCTTGTTCCTTAGAGAACCCGTTCCCTATGGTTGAGGATTCCCAGAAACCTTTAAAAGTTTTTTTTAACAGGACTTCCGGCCAAGATGGAGGCACAGGTGGACACACTGTGCCTCCTCTCACAACCAAAATTAAGGACAACAAATATTTAGGAACAAGAAAACAACCAGAGCTAATAGAAAATTGAACTGTACGGAAGTCCAACAACCATTCATCCAGACCGGTAAGAGGGGCAGAGTCTCGGAAGGAAAAAGTGGAGGTGTGGACCGGGAACACAGGCAGCAGCAGCTAGCAGTTCCCAGGTTCACAGGAGGCAGCTATCAGACCCCCGGCACAGGTGGCAACTGTGCAGACCCAGTGAGGCCACAAAAGGCAGCTGGCTGACCAGGTGGTCCCACATTCATGCGTGGAGACATTCCAGGTCAAGAGGAAGTGGCAGAGGGGACTGGAATCCAGGAGAGAGTGGAGCAGGCACTATTGTTCCCTCTTGGACCCCGCCCCCACCACATACGGTGTCACAGCTCAGTGACTGGGCTGCCCTGCACTGGGGAACACCTAAGGCTCCGGCCCTCACTACATAACAGCCGCGACCAGACCAAAAACAAAACAAAACAAAACAAAAAACACCAAAAATGGCTCAAACTGAAGAACAAATTAAATCTCCAGAGCCAATTCCTCTAAGCCATGAAGAGATAGCCAACCTATCCGATGCACAGTTCAAAGCCCTGGTGATCAGGATGCTCACAGAATTGGTTGATTTTGCTCACAAATTAGATGAAAAAATGAGGGCTACAATAAGTGAAATGAAGGAAAACGCACAGGGAACCAATAGAGATGGGTGGAAAACTGGGACTCAAATCAATGGAGCAGACCAGAAGGAAGAAATAAACAACCAAATAGAAAACAAGAAAGAAACAAGAATTCAAAAAAACGAGGAGAGGCGTAGGAACCTCCAGGACATCTTTAAACATCCCAACATCCGAATTATAAGGGTCCCAGAAGGGGAAGAAGAAGAGCAACAAGTGGAAAACTTATTTGAACAAATAATGAAGGAGAACTTCCTTAATCTGGCAAAAGAAATAGACTTCCAGGAAGCCCAGGAAGCTCAGAGAGTCCCACAGAAATTGGACCCAAGGAGGAACAAATCAAGGCACATCCTAATTGCATTAGCCAAGATTCAAATGAAGGAGAGAATTCTAGAAGCAGCAAGGGATATGGGGACACTCAACTACAAAGGAGTTCCCATCAGACTGTCAGCTGATTTCTCAGAAGAGACGTTCCAGGCAAGAAGGGGCTGGAAAGAAATATTCGAAGTCTTGAAAGGCAAGACCTACATCCGAGATTGCTCTATCCAGCAAAGCTGTCATTTAGAATGGAAGGGAAGATAAAGTGCTTCTCAGATAAGGTCAAGTTCAAGGAGTTCATCATCACCAAGCCCTTATTATATGAAATGTTAAAGGGACTTATCTAAGAAAAAGAAGATAAAAATATGACAGTAAAAAGACAGAAAACTCACAGATACCAACAACCACACCTAAAACAAAAGCAAACAGCTAGAACAGGAACAGAACCACAGAAATGGAGGTCATATGGAGGGTTAGCAACAGGGGAGTGGGAGGAGTAGAGAGGGGGAAAAGGTACAGAGAATAAGTAGCATAGATGGTGGGTAGAAAATAGGGGAAGGGCAAGAATAGTGTGGGAAATGTAGAAGCTAAAGAACTTTCGACACATGGACATGAACTAAAGGGGAAAATGTGGGTGGGAGGGGGTGTGTAGGGTAGAGAGGAATGATGGGGGAGAAATGGGACAAATGTAATAGCATAATTAATAAAATATATTTTAAAAAAGAAAGAAATTTTTTAAACAAATTAAAGAACTTTTTTTTTTTAATTCCTCCCACCACATGCACAAGGATTTTGAAACCAATCTTGATTTTGCCTTTTCAGCATCTGCACCTTTAAATCCTTATGCAGGCAGACAGAGGGAAAAGGCAAAACTGAAGGGACTGCAGGATGCAGCTTAAAGGAAAGAATTTGATAAGATGCTTGTAAATTTTTCCTGCAACTAGTTGATGTTTTTCAAGCTGATTAAGGGGAAAATCTTTGCTCTTTCTCCCAAGCCCAGATCTAGTTGGGGGTGCGCCTCAGGGATGGGCTTGTGGGTGTTTTTACAGTGTGTCTTGTGGCTCTCCACTGCTTCACCTGTGCCTGCCAGTTTGCAGCAAATACTGAGGAGAGGGAGTGAGGCTCCTGCTTACTAAAGAAGATACAGTTGAAAAACAGTTGCAAGAAAGAGTGACCTAGGAAGAAAACCCTTTTCCTCTGAAATCCAACACACCCTACAATCTAAACGAAAAGCACTGGGTGTTGTCGGCCCTTACCTGGGATGATGCAAGCATACTCCCACCAACTTGGTATGTTATCCACAACGACGAATCATAGCCCTGCATCCCTATTCCTGCGTACCAGCTGATGCTGACCCAGGCTCTTGGGGTCTGCCAAGTGGTGGGTGAGGCATGAGAAATTCACATGGACTACTGAGTCCTGTGGAGGAGGAAAGGGACAGCATGGCTTCTCTCTCTAGAGGAGAAAAAGCCTCTGCCCTTCCCTTGACAGACCTCTATTGCTTTTCTGGGCACATTACGTGATGGTCCTCATTCACTATGCACTGGTTTGCTTTAGGTGGTTGCCTTTTACAGAAAACAAAGGAGACGATGATATTAATCACATCACAGAAGAAAGATATTTGCAAATGCAAAGGGAAAAGTTGTTGAACCGGTTACACTGCATACTGGGAAGGTTTAGCACAGACTTTAAGAATTTACAGTATGCACTTGCTGCCTCAATTCGGGGTTAGGGAGTTTTAGCAAAAGCAAGTCTCAAAGCAACCTAGATAAAATGCAGGTTTGATTCCCAACGGGAGAACCTATCCGTGCGGCTGGGCCTCTGCATCTCCAAGTGGGAGCTGGGCCCACACCACTCAGAATGGTCTCCTATAGGGAAAGTGGACACAAGTGTACTTGAACAAATTTTTTTTTTAAAGAAGGAAAAGAATAAATTCTGTATGGAATATTATGTCATCTCCAAATGCCAACAGTTTTCTTTCTTTTTTATTTAAATGTATTTTTTTCTTTTTTGATTGCTATATCTCGATATTCCATTATTATTTTTAATAATAGTAATTAGAGTAGACACTCTTGACTAGTTTTTGATCTTTAAAAATGTTTTCATTATTTTACAATTGAGTATTATGTTAGCTGTGAGGTCGTCATCTATTGTCTTTATCAAGCTGAGACTTTTCCTTCTATTAGCATTCTTCTAAAATATTTTTTATCAGTAAGGCATATTTAGTTCTCCAAAGTCATTTTGTATCTCTCCAATGATCACATGATTCTTGTTTTTGATTTTCTCTGTGATTGAAACAGGGTGCAGCCAAGAGGGGTCCCCAAAGTGGGATTTGGAATGGGCTTCAGAACTCAAGGTGTGCGGGAAATATTGGAAAGATACATAGGATGTCCTCACCCCCAACTCCCCCTCCCACAGGTGTGAGTTGGGGAAAGGGACACATGGAGCAGGAACATGGAGAGCTGTTTTGCATAGCAACAGCTTTGCAGCTAGTGTCTGGCATGGTCATTTAACATATCTATTGGCTTTAACTGCTTTCATAGATATGTTAAATCCTGTGGCCATGCTTTGAGCCAGCGAGAAGGGAGTGACTTCCACCCAAGATGTAACTGGGATGCAACTCCTCCTGGTTACAGCACCTATGTGAGATCTTGGAGATGATTGGCTCCACACCATGGGGCCACACCTGCCCAGACACATGATGGCAGCCCAATTAACTTGGAATAATACAGGAATGCTGGCAGGTATAACTGATTGTAGGAGGAGTCGGAAGTGGGGGTACAGAGGAAGATTAATGTGGGAATTTACACCCCAAAACAGCAGCCATAGTAGAGGAGAACCACGTGGTTTTGGCAGAGTGGAGACCCCTGCAGCACATTTTACTCTTCATAGGAGAGTAAAATGTGGCTGTGGCGGTAGAGAGAGAACCACGTGGCTTTGGGTGCTCCTTTTGGCCACGCAGCTTAGGAAGCAGGAGAGAGACTTTGCCTGGAAGAAAAGGGGTGCAAGGACTTTTGCTTGGGCCATGAGAAGGTGCCGCATGGCTTTGGATTAACTGAAGATCCTGGTGGAGACACAGCTGATGGTCATGGAAGGCTCAACCATGGATGTCTACTTCTTTGCCTGAGATATGGTACCCCAGATTAGGGCAGAGGGAGAAGGAAGGACTGTGTATCTCTGTGGATATCCTAAATGACTTTGATATTTTAATGAAGACATCAGGTCACTACTTTAAGTCTGCATATCTTTAAATAAACATTTCCTTTCCTTTTCACAAATTTCTGGCTTTGAGAGACGTCTTTCCTCTGGCGGCGGACAAATGAACCCAGTGGAGGGTCCTTTTGGTAATAGTATATCTTAATCCCCCTTGGCCCTGTTCTGTAACATAAATACAGATTACCCATAGAGGGGGGTCAGTTTTCCTCAGATCACGAAATGCCTTGAAAATAATAACTGGATAATTTACCTCACCATTAAACTTAAATTATACATTTATAGCTTAGAGTTTCTTCATCTTGTGCACATCTGTCCCTGCAAAAACATCTCTGAATTCCTAGGTGACCTCTGGAAGTTTATTGTTCTGCTCTTTAAATATCATGTGGCTGACATTAGGTCCATTTTGGATCATTTATTGTGAGGATGGCATCAGGTCGTCGCTGGATGAGGTCCATCACCCCCTTGCAAATTGAGTGATCTCCAGAAGGCATAATGCTTCAAATGTCCATAGTGTCCATGGTACTAAACTTCACATGTAGGATCATGGCTTATATGATTAATTGTTGGGAAATGCCTTGCCTGTTTTCAGAGGCATGTAACCCCCCCCATGGCTAAGGCTGAGTAAAGAAAACTTGAAACCATAAGAAACTGAGGAGACAAGATATAGAAAAAGGGGGTGATGGACCCTCCCTCACTCCTTGACTTTGTCATAGCCCAAGTCCTCATTTTGTCTGTGAGAAGTCTCCTAATCTCATGGCTGCCTTACTTCCCCTGCCCGACTTAAGTCTGAAACAATGCCAGAGGTTGGTGGGGCCCTGTGCTGGAAAGGGCAGATTCCCCAGGCAATCAGGCCTAAAAAAGAAAGCATAATATTCTGTGAAATCTGCTTTGCTAATACCCTCAATGTATGATAAGGGTCCCGAGGGGAGGGAATTTCAGGAGAAAAGGGGAAGGGTTTGCAGGAACAAAAAAAAGGACACATGGACAAAAACAAATAGGGGTGGAAATGGGAGGCAAGTGGGGAGGGGGGTGGGGGGAGAGATGGGATAGGAGGAAAAGGCAGAAAACTGCACTTGAACGACAATTAAAAGAAAAAAATCTTAAAACAATAAATGATAAGGGTCCAAATATAGAAAGAGTTTGTTTCCCCAAAGTTTTATGGCCCTTTAGCTAACAGACCCTCACTCAGAATAAGCCCTCATACTTCTTTGAAAGTTATCTATTGTTTAATCATTCCCGCTTGACAATGATTGATGAGCTTTTCCTGTATTCCTGTGTAAAATGAATCTAATAAAAGCCCATTGAGGAAAAGGCTCTTGGCCCTTCTCCTTTGAGAGATCAGCCACCTTTCCTCCCCAAGCAGATCATGTCTTGGTAGACTTATTCTCATGCATGGCGGACGGGGGCCCTGTGGGTGGAGCCCCCACACAATAACTCTGAAAACTAAAAGGCAGACACAACAATTGATCTTTAGTTTTCATCACAGGATCAGGCGGTCGAACTATACCACACCCTATGTCTTCTCCATGTATTTCGTATGCGGTGATTTCTTAGCATTTTTTGTATCTGTAGGCATTTTACAGATATGGACTTGACTGAAGGATCACAAGACAGTAGTAGAGGTTAGTGATCTTTGACTGCAGAGAAAATGCCTCCCGTTTTTATGGTACATGCCCTGGGGAGTAGAGAATACATTACAGGTGAGAAGGGCCTGGAAGTACCCTGGATTTGGTCCAACCCCTTTCTAAACTTTTTAGCATTTTGTTTTTTATTTACACTTCAAATGCTGGCCTTTTCTTATGCCTTTGCATGATTAATTGTATCATCTTCATCCTGTGCCAAATAGACAACCTGCGGCTAGACTGTGAACTTCAGACCCATAGAGTCAATAGTACAGATACTGCTGAAAGCCCCTTGCTAGAGCTAAGTAATTGTCTTTTCCACCCATCTTACTAATATTTTTAAACATCCTTACTATATTATTACTAGACATGGATGTCTGGGGAAACAGTTCATGGATGAAAATTGGAAATGCTATTAATGGTTTTAATTTAAAGTAGCTAAAACACCTTTTACTTTCCTCATCTATAATGCTGAGGTAAAGAAGCATTAATTTCAGTAATTCTTTCTGAGAATTAAATGTGGTATGGTATGGATAAAGAACAATAATCTTATTTTAAAACCCTCTGCTTTAGAAAATTAAAAAAATAAAATTAGACTAACTGCAAAACAGGTATTCTTGATATAGATTTATAGACCTTTGCATTGAAACTACAGAGTACACATTTTTTTCTCTATTTCACATGGAAAATTTTCCAACACAGATCTACTAAGAGAAGAAACATCCCTCAATAAATTTAAAATTTTGAAGTTATATTAATCCTGTTTACTTTTTCTTTTTTGCAGTTTGCTTTTAATATATTATATTGATTGTGCTATTACAGTTGTCCCATTCCCCCCCCAACCCTGCACAATCCCTCACACCCACATTCCCCCCTTTAGTTCATGTCCATGTGTCATACATGTAAGTTCCTTGACTTGTCCTCCCCCTATTTTCTACCTACCATCTATGCTACTTATTCTCTGTACCTTTTGACCCTCTCTCCCCCTCCGACTACCCTGTTGATAATCCTCCATGTGATCTCCCTTTCTGTGGTTCTGTTCCTGTTCTAGTTGTTTGCTTAGTTTGCTTTTGTTTTTGATTTCAGTGTGGCTCTTAATAACCGTGCGCTTGCTATCATTTTACTGTGCATATTTTTTATCTTCTCTTTCTTTTTCTTTCTTTCTTTTTTTAAATTTTTATTTTAATTGTTGATCCTGATTACCAGTGTTTTGAACTGTGCATTTGATAGTTTGGCTACCACTCAGTTGCATATATATATATATTTGGATCTTTGACCTGTTCTTTCTTTGGGGCCATTTTTTTTTTTTTTTTTTTTTGTCTTGACAAGCCTGTTTTGTAGTAAGTGGCAGAACCTTAGGTATTCACCTGGGTAGGGTAACCCAGTTCACTGCGTTGTGATGTTGTTTGTGGGGAAGGGGTCGGAGAGAAAACAATAGCACTGGCTCCACTCTCTGCTGGATTTCAGTCACTTCCCCCACTTCCCACAAGCAAATTAGGCCCTTCTGGTGCTGATTCCCATGTGGGTTGCCCTGTGTATGTTCTGGGACCTTGTTGGTCTCTCCAATGAACTCTCCTGTGAGGCTGGGAGTTTCTCCCAGTACCTCAACCTCCACAGGTATTTTCAATCAGTGGTTTGAGGCTTTATTTCCCCTGGGTTGTGCAGTCTGTTCCACTCTCCAGTTTCCCATGGTTTATATGCATACAAATGTGGGACCGCCTGGTCTGCTGGCCACCTTCTGTGACCTGCCCCATTCCACAATCCACCGCCTTGCTGGGTATGCCAGCCACTGCTTTGTGTACCCCAGTCTGCCAGCTGCGGGTCCTCTCCGCCCCAGCTACCTGACTCCACTCCTCCTACTGGTCTGGATGAATATGTCTTCCTCAACTCCTTGCTTGTCAGACTTCTATTCAGTTCAATTTTCTGTCAGTTTTGGTTGTTTTTTTTTTTTCTTTTTAAATTTCTGCTGTGCTTCTTTTGATTGTGCAAGGAGGCACAGTGTGTCTACCTGTGCCTCCGTCTTGGTCAGAAGTGTCCTCTTTTGCATTCTTAAAAAAGAGTTTATTCATTTTTTTTCCCAGAGAGAGCACAAGAAGAAGAGAAAGTGAGGGAGAGAAACATCAGTGTGTGGTAGCCTCTCCTACACACCCAGCTGGAGACCTAGCCTGCAACCCAGGCCTGTGCGCTGACAGGGAATCAAATTGGTGATCCTCTCATTCACAAGCTGGTGCTGAATCCACTGAGGCACAGCAATCAGGGCTATGTTAACAATAGTTTCTGACCACACTGGTAAGAAACTGGAAATCAAATATAGGAAAGAAAACAAAAGCAAGCAATATATTTGGAAATTAATCACTACCAAACACTCAACAAATAACAAATTAAAACAAACAGAGCTGGCTGGTGTGGCTCTGTGAATTTAGCACCTGCCTTTGAACCAAAGTGTTGCTGGTGCAATTCCCAATCAGGGCACATCCCTGGGTTGCAGGCCTGGTCCACAGTAGGGAGTGTGTGAGAAGCAAGCACCCATTAATGTTTTTCTCCCTTTCTTTCTCCCTCCCTTTCCCAAGTAAAAGATAAATAAATAAAGTCTTTAAAAATTAAAAGAAACAGAAACCCCACAACTACACTGAGACAAATATAAATTCAAATATGATCTTGGAAAATCTGCATTTATGAAAAGCTCTTATAGGAGGAGACTATAACTGTAAAGGTCTAACTAAAGAGCGGAAAAATTTCAATAAAATCATATGAACTTTTAAATACTTTAAAAATAACTAACAAAAAAAGTAAGTTGAAATACAAATAAAACAAAGATCAGTGTCATAATAAAGAAAAAGGAGAAAAGATGTAAAGACTAATAAAAGTAATGGATGTTTCTTTGAAATGGTAAATAGGTTTGAAGAGCCTCTAATAAGACCCATCAAGCTGTAAAGAGAGAACAAAAATAAATAAAACCAAGAAAAAAAGAAACAACAATCAACACTACAAATACACAAAGAAATGTTAAAGAATACTATCAACAATTATATACAACACACTGAACCATCTAAAAAATGGAAATATTTTAAATCATACTCCCTCTGAAGTCTCAATCATGACAAATCACACTATCTGAACAATACAATTACTGGCAATACATTTGAATCGGTGAATAAAACACCCAAAAATGAAATTCCAGGCCCAGAGAGATTTGTGGGGGGATTCTAATAGATATGAAAACAATGATCAGTACATATACTTCTCAATTAATCCATAAATTATGAAATTCACTTACAAATTTATCTTCTGAGGCCAGTATTACTTTGATACTCAAACTAATACAAGAAACTGCAGAGAGAGAGAGAGAGAGAGAGAGAGAGAGAGAGAGAGAGAGAGAGACTGACGGACTTACAGGCCTGTATTCTTGGTAAATGTACACACAAATTCTTGACAACATAGTGCTAAACCAAATCGAATGATATAGTAAAAAGCTATTAACATCCTAATCAAGTGTTGATTGTACCAGTGATGGAAAAATGGCTCAACATCCAGGAAACAATTTATGTGATACACCACTTCAAAAAGTCATATGAATATTCAAGAGATACAGAAAAAGAAATAGAATGCTATATGGATTACTGATAAAAAATATTTCAAACATGGCTTCTAGAGGAAACAATCTCAGCTTGACAAAGAGTGTATGTGACCACCTCATGACAAACTAAATACTCAGTTGTGAAATAATGAAAACATTCTGTTGAAAATCAAAAGCAAGCCAAGAATGTCCATTTCATTACTATTATTTGAAATAGCATTGGAATAATTACCCTAGCATTCGGAGGGGAAAATAAATAAAACACCTCTGAATGAAAAAGAATTAAAACTGTCACTCTCTGTGGATGATATGGTACATTATATAGAATTTCTTAAAGAATTCAACACAATTAATTGAATTAATGAAATGATTTATTAAGAAACCAAATGCAAATGTACAGAAATCTGTCACATTGATATACAACAATAAACACAGGAACAAGAGGTAAAGAAAATAATCCCATTGACAACTGCATGAAAAGGACATAATTGCCTCTGAATTGAAATCAACAAAGAAGTGAGAGACCCGTACTCTCAAGATTATAGGACATTGAAAAAGAAATTGAAATTAAGACACATAAAAAAATGGAAGGATGAACATTTCCTTGATACCGGAAATATTAAACTGTTATAGTTATGATATCTCCCAAAGCAATTGATTGGTTCAATTAAAATCCTATCAAACTATGACATGTTTTTTTTTTTTAGAAATGAAAATCTTAAAATTCATATGGACCAACAAGTACCTTAAAGAAGAAAATAAATTTAGAGAAGAACAAAATTATACACGTTATGCTCTGTGTTCTCAAACAATACTATAAAGCTAAAATGATCCACACAGACAGGAATTGGCACAAAACAGACACTTGAAACATGGGAACAGTATGGAGTGGCCAGGATTAAACTGTCTTCCATGAACAGCTCATGTATGACAAAGAAGGTAAAGACATATACACCGCTGAGTGGACAGATTTTGCAAAAGCTCGTCCTGGCTAAACAAAATATACATAATCAACAAAAACTGGATACTCTCTTAGATCATATTCAAAAATAAGCTTAAACTGATACCAGCCTCGCCAAACTCTTCTACAACTTCAACTGATGCCAGCCCTGCTTCTCTCTTACCCACATTTGCTTGCCTTCCAATAGAAATTAGCACCCCACCATTCCCTGCCTCACAGATAATTCTAGATCCACCCACCACTTTTGGCCTTGCAACTGACTCTATTCCTGCCTATATTCTCTGATTTCCAACTGATGTCAAGCATGCTTAAGTCTCCTTGTGTTTTAACTTGGGCCAGTTGTAGGGTAAAGGGAAGCAGTCTGGCTTCCTCACTCAGATATCTGGGCAACTAAGGGAAGCAGTTTCCCATAACCTTGAGAATGGGCCTGAAAAGGGATGTTCTCATAGACTTGAGACTGGGTCTGATAAATTGTTCCCATAGTCTTGAGTGGGCTCACATGCATAGTATGAAGCTCTGTTGCATAATTCTGTGGGCACCTTACTGGCTTTCTCTATAATCTAGTGTTTAAGGATGTAGAGGATCCCTCTGGGTGACATGCTTGGTAATGAGAGACATGCAATAGGCCATATAGGGTACCATACTGGGGTGCCACACAAAGGGGACAGGTGACAATCACAGGGACATGCAACTTGAAATGGGTGTGCTTCACCCTCTCTTGGATAAAGGCATGTCAGACACCCAAGTTCTCCATAAATATTCTCCTGTCTGACCAAATCTCATTAAACTGTGTTTCCTTGAATGGTTGCAACACACCAGATGTATCATGTATAGTGAAATCAGTCAACCTCATCCAAAATAGTATCTCAGTGGACATTATACATATCCACTGCCCTGAAAGCTCTTTAATCTGGCCATAGAAAGGACAAAAATCTAGACCAGATGGAAACCATCTCGAATTCCTTCAATATTGAATTCTGCGGGGGCTCCTGTCCTGGGCACCAGATGGGGGGGGGGCTCTGCCCGCAGAGCCCCATCCCTCCGTCATGGATGAAAATAAAAACTACCAAGACATGATCTGCTTGGGGAGGAAAGGTGGTCAAACTCTCAGAGGAGAATGACCCAGAGTCCCTTCCTCACTAGGCTTTTATTGGGCTCAAATACACCGGAATACAGGTTTCACACGTCAAAGAAATCTGAGGGTTTAATCCAAGCCAGTGTTTGTCAGGAAGGGGGGTTGCCAGACTTTGGGAGACATACCTATTTCCTCCTGGGACCCTTATCATTTAAATGAGAGCACTCTTAGCAAAGCAGGTTTCACAGGACTTGAGGAATTCTTTCTTATGCCTCATTGCCCCGGGGGAACTGTCCTGGCCGGCACAGGGCTGCACCACTTGCCCTCACAGTTTCAGGCTTTAAGCCAATTAGGAAGAAGAAGACATCTCCCAGACGGAAATGAGGACTCGGTCTATGTTAGAATAGCCGGGGGTGGGGGGTGGGAGTGGGGCGAGGGTCCATCACATCCTCTTTGCTGCAGCTCCCCTGAGTCCTTCCATGAGGCCTCCCAAGTGGTTGTGTCTGGCTTAGGTTGCCCCTCCCATGAGGAGTCTTACCCGTCATTGACTACCAACCAAGCACTGGGGACAGAGATGGATGAGGCAGAAGCAGTGCTCCTGCCAGGGAGATAAGCTTTGTCTCCTTAGTAGGTCACATCCTTGTGACAGAACAGACCCAGATGAAGTGGGTTCCTTGGCTCTTACACAGCCTACCATGGGGTGAGGGTTACAACTCCTGAAACCAGGCTGAATGGTCCGCAACAGAATTCTACCTCTTTTGTAAATTCACAAGGTCCACAAGCCAGCAAGGAAGAGGGCGAATAACTTTTCATGGGTGACTGAAATTTATTTACATGAAAGCTCACAGCCGGTCCTGCAATATATACTGCAGGACCAGGTACTAGGTACGCACTTGCTATCCTTGACTGATCCTACTAAAAACAACACAAGGTTTGTTTTCTAATACCCACTTGTATATAAGCAAACCGAGCCTCAGAGAGAAAAGGGATGTTCCGAGGACACAATCTGCTGTTGGAAAGAGTCATGTGGTACCAAGGACATGTCCAATGTTCACATAGTAAAAAGCTGGTCTACGATATGTTGAAGTGTACTGAATACCAGCCAAAGAACAGGTGGGTAAAAATGTTTTGAAAGGGGTATGCTGCTACCGTGGACATTATGAGAATACTCTGTATTATGCATTCTAAAATATCCTCAAGGTAACAATCAGATGTCACCTTCATATGTAGTTAAACAAAAAGAGACACAATGTAAACAACATCGCTAATAACCACTAAAAGAATGACAATGTGGAGGTCCTGCAGGAGCTCAGAGATCTTCAGGGACACATGTATAAAGACAGGGTATCCACACTGAAACAATTTCTGACCTTTAAACGAGCTATCATGAAATAGTTGATGAAGAGGAATTAGATGATCATTCTTTTCAAGGCGTTTTTTCAGCTTAAGGTCCTCAGTATGAATAGTCTGCATGAAGAGCATTTTCCCAGTGACTGCACAACAAATAATCCAAATGCACAGATGGGAAAACACAGACTTAAATATTTCAAATGATTCTCAAGATATTTCAGGCCAGCATTGAGAACTGGCAAAAGTCTGGCAACACCACATTCCCTCTGAGCTAGAGGTTTGACCTTCCCTGCCAGGAAGCAAGAGGTTCTGGAGAATTTTATGCCTCTGCAATTTAAGTGCCCTGTACAAGAAACAATGGAGCTGACAATGGAGCTGACTGCTATAAAAACACCTTAGGAAGAGAGTTCCATGAAAACTGTAGCCAAATGCAAGATGCTTATGGCTTGCTTTGAAGTCAAACAACATCATTTTCCCTAATATTCCAACAAATATGTGAGCACTGACTTTGAACATGTTCATTTAGCAGCTGGTGATGGAGAGAATGGATGCTCAAATTCCATTGGGAGTGGAACAGAGTGAGATCTAGTGAGAGACGCTGGGAGTGTCCCAATGACTGCATAGACTGGAGTCTGGGACATGGGCTGGCCCTCGACATCTTAAGATTTGGGCTGTACAGTCCTTTTGTGTACAATCTCACCTCTGACAGGTTTGGACTGTTGTTGTTTTGGTGTACTTGGCTCCTGTCTAAGGCTACAGAGAATTCGTGCCTGTCTAACTGCTCCTCCATGAATTTCTGTGTGAAGCTTGGTAAAGATGTTTCCTGATATTTAGTCAGGTAACATTAGGGAAATGCTTGGGCAACACGAAGAATGGAACACCACCATAATTTTTTAAATTTATTCCTATCAGGTACAGAGGAAAAACTACATATACCTTAAACACTAAGACAAACCAAAGGACACCTCAGTAGCTCAGAATTATAAGAATGTAGAGTAGCTGGTTCTCTAGCACTCTCTTCTTATTCTGCAAGCCATGACCCTAGGTACACAACTGACAGACCCAGCCAGATTTCAATACCTAACGAACTGCTTCTGATCAGAAAAGTCACCCACTTCTCTTGATATTTTCCCCATAAAACAACACACAAAAAAATTGGCAATGGCTACAATGCTGCCCACGTGGGATCACAGTAATGGCCTAAGGTACCTGAAAATACTCATGGCTGAATGAGCAAACTTGGTAGAGGGAAAGCTAAACTCAGTGTTTACAGTTAGGGAAAGAGTTTTTTTATGGCCTTCTCAAAACATACATCCTGGGAATGTGTGGAGGGAGATGGAAAGAATTTTGATCTCTTAATCTTGTTCGGTAAAGTAAACTTGATAGGAATCTGTTCCTAGAATGTTGGCAAGTACCAGATTTCTTTTTTTTAAAATATATTTTATTGATTATGCTATTACATTTGTCCCATTTCTCCCCCATCATTCCTCTCCACCCTGCACACCCCCTCCCACCCACATTCCCCCCTTTAGTTCATGTCCATGTGTCATAAGTTCTTTAGCTTCTACATTTCACACACTATTCTTGCCCTCCCCCTGTCCATTTTCTACCCACTATCTATGCTACTTATTCTCTGTACCTTTTCCTTCTCTCTCCTCCTCCCACGCCCCTGTTGCTAACCCTCCATATGATCTCCATTTCTGTGGTTCTGTTCCTGTTCTAGCTGTTTGCTTAGTTTGCTTTTGTTTTAGGTGTGGTTCTTAATAGCTGTGAGTTTGCTGTCTTTTCACTGTCCTATTTTTGATCTTCTTTTTCTTAGGTAAGTCCCTTTAACATTTCATATAATAAGGGCTTGGTGATGATGAACTCCTTGAACTTGACCTTATCTGAGAAGCGCTTTATCTGTCCATCCATTCTAAATGACAGCTTTGCTGGATAGAGCAATTTTGGATGTAGGTCCCTGCTTTTCAAGATTTCAAATATTTCTTTCCAGCCCCTTCTTGCCTGCAAGGTCTCTTTTGAGAAATCAGCTGACAGTCCGATGGGAACTCCTTTGGAGGTGACTGTCCCCTTATCCCTTGCTGCTTCTAGAATTCTCTGCTTCATTTTAATCTTGGCTAATGTCATTACGTTGTGCCTTGGTGTGTTCCTCCTTGGGTCCATCTTCTTTGGGACTCTCTGAGGTTCCTGGACGTCCTGGTAGTCTATTTCCTTTGCCAGATTGGGGAAGTTCTCCTTTATTATTTGTTCAAATAAGTTTTCCACTTGTTGCTCTTCCTCTTCTCCTTCTGGAACCCCTATAATTTGGATATTGGGACGTTTAACAATGACCCGGAGGTTCCTAAGCCTCTCCTCATTTTTTTTGAGTTCTTGTTTCTTCCTCGTTTTCTGTTTGGTTGTTAGTTTCTTCTCTCTGGTCCACCCCATTGATTTGAGTCCCAGTTTTCCTTCCATCTCTATCAGTTCCCCATGCATCTTCCTTCATTTCACGTATTGTAGCCTGCCTTTTTTCATCTAATTTGTGA
Source organism: Glossophaga mutica (assembly GCA_039655065.1). Classification (NCBI taxonomy): domain Eukaryota; kingdom Metazoa; phylum Chordata; class Mammalia; order Chiroptera; family Phyllostomidae; genus Glossophaga; species Glossophaga mutica. The sequence goes on along the minus strand of CM077303.1, from coordinate 119,960,489 downwards.
GCAAAATCAACCAATTCTGTGAGCATTTTGATGACCAGTGCTTTGAACTGTGCATCTGATAGGTTGGCTATCTCTTCACGGCTTAGAGGAATTGGCTCCGGGAATTTTATTTGTTCTCCGGTTTCAGCCATTTTTGGTGGGGTTTTTTTTGTTTGTTTGTTTGTTTTATTTTGGTTTTAGTCTGGTCGCGGCTATTACATATAAGGGGTGGAGCCTTAGGTGTTCCTCAGGGTGGGGCAGCCCAGTCGCTGAGTTGTGACGCTGCATGTGAGGGCGGGGTCTGAGAGGGAACAATGGCGCCTACTTCACTCTCTCCTGGATTTGGTCCCTTCCACCACTTCCCCTCTGCCTGGACCATCTGCGCTTGCGAATGTGGGACCACCTGGTCAGCCAGCCGCCTTGTGCAGCCTCCTTGGGTCTGCACAGTTGCCCCCCTGTGCCCGGGGTCCGCCAGCTGCTGCCTGTGCACCTGGGAACTGCCAGCCACTGCTGCTTTTGTTCCTGGGTCCGCACCTCCACTTTTTCCTGCCCCGACTCCGCCCCTCTTACCGGTCTGGATGAATAGTTGTTGGACTTCCGTACAGTTCAATTTTCTAAAAGTTCTGGTTGTTTTCTTGTTTCTAAATATTTGTTGTTTAATTTTGGTTGTGAGAGGAGGCACAGTGTGTCCGCCTACGCCTCCATCTTGGCCAGAGTTGCAGATTTCTTCTGTTTCTTTTTTTTTCTCTTAATGTGGAAATGAGCTGACTTTTTAAAGTTGCATTAATTGGGTGCTTTTTATCCAATTAGACTTCCCTGGAAGGTTCTCAGAGCCCTTGACTTGTCACCTATGATCTTTTCATTAGTATTCAACTGCATCAGGCACAGCTTTTCCACAGATTCCTAGGCATGTAACAAGGGTCCCAGGTTTCAGAAGGAAGAGCTGAGTACAAGCATTTGTTTTATGATCACATTAGTGCTATTGTGTTTCTTTGGAGTGTCAAGTGACCCAGCTGGCTCACTGGGGATGAGGACTGCAACTACTTTCTAGAGACACTATCACAGGTATATGACATACAAACAAAAACACTGAGGTCTGTTGTTACATGTGTTTGGTGGATAAGCTCAGACATGGCAAAATTTCCAACAAGAAGTAAAAAGTAGCCAAAATACAGATTAAATCAGGTAATCAGGTCTGAGATTCATCAATATGATTTTGGAAACATCATGCTACTGTCAGCAACACCTTTTGGTACTCACCTTTATGGGTTTAACATTAAGAAAACATCGAAATGCTACTACTTCTGCCATATAACTCTGCGGATTCCTGTTGCACTTCAAATAGATCTTTTGCTCATATCCACCTACGTGATGGGCAGCCCACATAATGGTTTCCCATGGATGTTGTCTGCCAGTATGAACATTTTGTGTCACCACACAGTGGTTTTTTAGGTAGCTACTTCACAATAAAGTCAAAGTGATGTGACATCACATACAAGTTCCAAGTAAAAATAACGTCATACTGGTCAAGTAGCTCAGTTGGTTGCAACATCATTCCATTCACCACTGTGTTGGTGGTTTAGTCCCTAGTCAGGGCGGCTAACTAACTTGTGGGTTCAGTCCTTGATAAGGCCGGTATACAAACAGCAAGGGACCCAAGTTTATCTCTTACATTGATGTTTTCTGTCTCTCTGTTGCTGTCTCTCTACCACCCTCTCTGAAAAATAAATTAAATATCTCTTTATGTGAAGATTTTTAATTATTTATTTTTATTTTAATTGTTGATCTTGTACAGTTTTCTGTCTTTTACTCCCACCTCAGCCCACCACCCCAGCCCTCCCCACCTCCATCCCATTTCCACCCCCCCATAGTTTTTGTCCATCTGTTCTTTATACTTGTTGCTCTAAACCCTTCCCCTCTTCCCCTGAAATTCCCTTCTCTCTCCCCTCTGGTGACTGTCAGCCTGTTCTCAATTTCAGTGTCTTTGGTGATATTATGCTTGTTTGTTTGTTTTGTTGATTAGCTTCCTGTTAAAGGTGACATAATATGATATTTGTCTTTCACTGCCTGGCTTATTTTGCTTAGCATGATGCTCTCCAGTTCCATCCATGCAGTTGCAAAGGGTAGGAGTTCCTTCTTTCTTTCTGCTGCATAGAATTCCATTGTGTAAATGGACCGCAGTTTTTTGATCCATTCATTTACTGATGGGCACCTAGGTTGCTTCCAACACTTGGCTATTGTAAATTGTGCTGCTATGAACATAGGGGTGCATAAGTTCTTTTGGATTGGTGTTTCAGGGTACTTAGGCTATAATCCAAGCAGTGAAATTACTGGGTCAAAAGGTAGATCCATTTTTAGTTTTCTTAGAAAATTCCATACTGTTTTCCATAGTGGTTGTACCAGTCTGCACTCCCACCAACAGTGCACTAGGGTCCCTTTTCTCTACAACCTCTCCAACACGTGCTGTTTGTTGCTTTGTTTACGATGGCCATTCTAACTGGTGTCAAGTGGTATCTCATTGTGATTTTAATTTGCATTTCTCTGATAGCTAGTGATATTGAGCATTTTTTCATGTGTCTCTGGATCCTCTGTGTGTTGTCCTTGGAGAAGTGTCTCTTCAAGTCCTTTGCCCATTTTTTAATTGGGTTGCTTGTCTTATTAGAGTGGAGTCGTGTAAGTTCTTTATATATTTTGGAGATTAAACCCTTGTCTGAGGTATCATTGGAAAATATGTTTTCCCATACAGTTGGTTCTCTTTTTATTTTAATACTGTTTTCTTTAGCCATGCAGAAGCTTTTTATTTTGTTGAGATACCATTTTTTTATTCTTTCCTTTATGGGGACATATCAGTAAAAATGTTGCTGTGTGAAATATCTGAGATTTTCACACCTATGTTCTCCTCTAGGATTTTAATAGTGTCATGGCTTATATTTAAATCTTTTATCCACCTTGAATTTATTTTTGTGTGTGGTGTACGTTGGTGCTCGAGTTTCTTTCTTTCTTTCTTTCTTTCTTTCTTTCTTTCTTTCTTTCTTTCTTCTTCCCTTCCTTCCTTCCTTCCTTCCTTCCTTCCTTCCTTCCTTCCTTCCTTCTTTCTTTTTTTTTCAAGTAGCTGTCCAATTCTCCCAACACCACTTGTTGAAGAGGCTATTTCTGCTCCATTTTATGTTGCTGCCCCCTTTGTCAAATATTAATTGACCATAGAGACTTGGGTTTATTTCTGGGATCTCTGTTCTGTTCCACTGGTCCATGTGCCTGTTTTTATGCCAGTACCAGGCAGTTTTGATTACAGTGGCCTTGTAATAAAGTTTGGTATCAGGTATTGTGAATCCTCCTACTTTGCTCTTCTTTCTCAAAATTGCTGCAGCTATTTGGGGTTGTTCATGGTTTCATATAAATTTTTGAAGTGTTTGTTCTATGTCTGTGAAATATGCCATTGGTACTTTAATAGGTATTGCATTGAATCTGTACATTGCTTTGGGTAGTATGGATAATTTGATGATATTAATTCTTCTGATCCATGTACATGATACATGCTTCCATTTCTTTGTGTCTTCCTTGATTTCTTTCTTCCGTGTTGTGTACTTTTCTGCCTACAACTCTTTTACCTCCTTGGTTAGGTGATTCCTAGTTATTTTATTTTTCATTTTGCTATATCAAATGGGATTTTTTTCTTGATTTCTGCTTCTGCTGTTTCATTGTTGGTAAACAAAAATGCCTTTGATTTTTGGATATTGACTTTGTATCTGGCTGTTTGGCCAAATTCATTTATTATGTCGAGCAGCTTTTTGGCCAAGTCTATTGGATTTTCTATGTACACTATGATGTCATGTGCAAACAATGATAGTTTTCTTTCCTCCTTTCCAACTTGGATGCCTCATTTCCTTTTCTCATCTAATCACTGTGGCTAAGACTTCCAACACTATATTGAATAGAAGTGGTGAAAGTGGATAATCCTGTCTTGTTCCTGATCTCAGTGGGAAAGATTTCAGTTTTTGCCCATTGAGTATGATGTTGGCTGTAGGTCTCTCACATATGGCCTTTATTATGTCGAGGAGTGCTCCCTCTATTCCCACTTTGCTGAGTGTTTTTATCATAAATGGCTGTTGCAATTTATCAAAAGCTTTGTCCGCATCTATTGATGTGATCATGTGATTTTTGTCCTTGCTTTTGTTTATGTGATGAATTACATTTACTGATTTGCATATGTTGAACTATCCTTGCATCCCTGGGATGAATCCCACTTGGTCATGGGGTATGATATTTTTAATGTATTGTTGGATGGGGGTTGCCAATATTTTCTTGAGGATCTTCAGCATCTATGTTCATCAGTGATATTGGCCTGAAATTTTGTTTCTTTGTCGTGTCTTTATTTGGTTTTTGGATTAGGATGATGCTGGCTTCATAAAAAGAGTTTGAGAGGCTTCCATCATGTTGAATTTTTTGAAATAGTCTGGGAAGGATAGGGGTTAGCTCTTCCTTAAATGCTTTGTAGAATTCTCCCATGAAACCATCTGGTCCAGGGCTTTGGTGCGTCGGGAGTTTTTTGATTACTGCTTCAATTTCATCAGCTGTTATTGGTCTGTTCAGGCTTTCTGCTTCTTCTTCATTGAGTTTTGGGAGGTTATATTTTTCTAGAAACTTGTCCATTTCACCTTGGTTTTCAAATTTCTTGGCATACAGTTCTTCATAGTAATTTCTTACAATCCTTTGTATGTCTGTGGTGTCCATTGTAATCTCTCCTCTTTCATTTCTGATTGTGTTTATTTGAGTCCTCTCTCTTTTTCTTGATGAGCCTGCTTAAAGGCTTTTCTATTTTGTTGGGTTCCCTAAACTGCTTTCCTGAGTTTATGGGTTTCAGCTGGAATCTCTTTCGGATCGAGCACGCCCCCGCATTTATTGCTGTGAGCTCTGGGTCTTCTACAGGGCACACATGCCTACCCGAGTCTACCGGCGTTTGCTCCGTGAGTTTCCTGAGTTGCAAGTTGGGCTCTGAGAGTTTCCCGAGTTGCATGCACTCACCCTAGGATCACGGATGTGATCTCCGGGTCTTCCACAAAGCCCACTTCTCTGGTCCCAGGGCCGCTTCTGGAAGCTCGGCCACCTCCGGTCAGTTGCAGGGCCTCCTCCGGTTGGTCACAGAGCCATCTCAGGTCAGTCGCAGAGCCACCTCCGGTCGCAGGGCCGCCTCAGGTCAGTTGCAGAGCCTGCTCAGGTCCCACGGCCACCTCCAGTCACAGAGCCACCTCTGTCCTGGTCGCAGGGCCGACTCCGGTCGCTCAGCCACCATGTCTGGTCTTCCAATGTCTGCTACAGATTTTGACCTCCTATTTTCAAATATGCTGTGGTACTTTTGGCTGTCTGCTCTGTTCCTCTGTAGATCAGCTAGGTTTTTCTCCTGCGTGCGTGTGGGGGAGTGGAATCTGCCTCCTCCTACCATGCCGCCATCTTGAATCTCCTAAAATTATTTTTAAAAATGTCACTTTTAATTTATTTACTTCTTTGAATGTAACACTTTATTTCTCTACGTTTGTTTCAACATCTCTCTTTCTCTTTATAACTGTCTATCTGTTTATTTCTCTCTTTTGTCTTTAGGGGTTTGGTGTACTGTAGGCATGTATTCAGTTGTGGACAAATGCTACCAAATGCCCCACCCTGCAGAAGGCCTCACCGAAAACACCAGTGATTCGGCCTAACATGTCAATGGTTAACTCATGATGAGAGCCAGAACACTGATGCACATGAAGTGTTATTTTTTTTTTCAGATTCTTTATATGAGGTGTGTGGTTGGAAGAACTGAAGGCTGTTGAAGGGGCTTCTCTGTTGGATCAGATATGGTATTCTGTATGACTTATATGGTAAAAAAAAAAAGAAGAAGAAGAAGAAGTCTGAGGTGTTACAGTTTGTCATGTTACTTCCAGTGAATATTGTGTGAGGGAGATATGAGGTTCAGAAGAATAGACATTTTCACAGCAGGGACTGGGAGCCAGTAGCCTGAGAGACAGTGGATGTCCCCGTTTTAAAGCTGCAAAATCATCTCAGAAGGTGTCACCTGAGCATGGTTACACTTCAGCCACAATGAGAGTCAGCAAACACAGGTGTTCTTACACACTCCTCTTCTCAGGTTCTAAGCTGTTGAAGGAAAAGTATCTGAGTGCAAGATAATTATAGGGAGAGGGTGAGCACTGAAAAGGAGGAGGCAATTAGCATAAATTTAAAAACAAGGAGACTTAACCTTGTGTGGCATCAGTTAGAAAGCAGGGAATATAGGCAGCAACAGAGTCAGTCAGAAGGCAAAGAGAGATGGGTGGTCTAGAAATTTCTGTGTGATAGGAATCAGTGAGGCCTTGACTTCAATGAGAAGGCAAGGAGAAGTAGGTAAGAGGGCAGCAGAGCTGGAGTAAGTTGAAAATATGGAAGAGGTGGGAACACCTGTTACAATTTTAATTTTATTGTTGTACATGATGTAACAATGTAGAAGTTTTATAGCATACATAAATTCTGATTTTTCAAGACCCATATGACAAAGGTCTGTCAACTCTCCAGTGTATATTTTTACCTTCTCTCTCATAGATTACTTGTTCATGTAAGAGGGTTTAATTCTGAATTCTCTATACACTTGAATTTACTTAGAAATCAGTTTTGTGCTGATACATTTCTGATTTTATAATTTATTATACTTTTAAATTATCATCATACTTTGTTATACATTATATATAATTATGCATCCATAAATTATATATACAATTCATATTATATATTTATTAAAGTGTAAATTTTTAAGTTTTTTTTTTCTTCTGAGAAGTAGTTTGATAAGGTTTGAGTTGAACTCATAGCTTTGGGAACTAAGGAAATTATAAGAATTTAATCTTCCCATTGTATAGGAATGATTTACCCTTCCATTTTTTGTGTTCTTTTCACTTTCTCTCTTCAATGTCCTTTAAATTTGAGAGCACAGGTACTTCACCTCTTTGTTTATTCCAATTCACAGGCATTTCTTTCACTTTCATGCAATTCTAAATGGGATTACTTTCTTTACTTCTTCTTTCATTGTTTATTAGTGCTATGAATGGGACAGATTTCTGTACATTCAGTTTGTATTTGATTTCTTAATTATTTCATTAATTCTATTAATTTTGTTGAATTGCTTAAGAAATTGTGGATGGGCAACAAGATGGTAGATGAGTGAGTGGAGGCCACACTAACCTTCTCCCAGGACCAATCTGGAATTACAACTAAATTGTGGAGAAATTACCCAGAACAAAAAACTGAACTATAGTGAGGGAGAAGCCTTATAACCTCGGACATACAGAAAAAATTATCTTTGACACAACCTGTCTGGTTAGGAGTGGGTTGGGGATTTGGGAGGGTGTGTGGGGTGCCCAGAGGCTGCATCACTGTAGGGATACTTAAGGAGAAGATTACCACCCCCCAGAAGAATCGGATCTAAACAATAAGCTGGGATCCCCAGTGTAGAACCCCAGAGCCAAAAAGGTATACAGTTAATGACCTGCAAAGAAAAGCGGCAGAGTTGCCTCTGCTAGAGACAGATGGCTGAAGACACAAAGACCCCATGAAAGAACCAACACACAAATTTTTATTTGCTGTCACTTATCCAGGTGTCAGCAAAGGTGGGAAGAGATTGGCATGGAGATACCTGAGGAGAGAGTCTCTTGGGGATGGAAATTTTGGGGAGAGTGCAGAGAGAGTACCCACAGGGAAACCAGTGCTGAGTTGGTCCAAAAGCCCCAGGAGCCAGTGTCCTAAGACAGACCATGCCCCTCTGAGCAGAACCATCCTGAGGGGAAATAATAGCCCAGCCCCCAAGAAAGACTCTGCCCTGGCTCTCTGTTGCTTAAGCCTAACTGCAGAGTTCAGAGAGACTAAATTAATGAGTAAAGCAGTCAGCCACAGATATAACGCCCTGGCACAGTGGGGGAAGAGTGGACTATAGAGGCTTGAGGAGGGACTGGGGGGTGGAGGCATGGAGGAGAGAGCTGAGAGACAGGCCACTGGCATGCTGGTGCTGTGTAGTTTTCCATATTTCAGCAGCCATCCTGTTCAGGCAGACCCTTCCCCTCCCAGCAGTAGCAGCCTGAGGGGAATCAATAGCCCCAACCCCTGGAGGAATTCTGCCCCACCCTATGGGGTTTAAGCCTGACTGCTGAGTGCAAAGTGACTAACTATCAACTGAAAGAGACAACAATAGATCTCTGGAAGTCTCAGAGCAGGCTGCCTAAGGTCAGACAGGGTCAACATCTGACACCACTAGAGGCAGATCCAGAAAGAAGAAAAAAAAAAACAGTGCTAAGTAGTAAAGGCCACTGAGATGAAATAGACTTTGGTTTTCTGCGGTGGCCCCTGTCCTGGGCGCCAGAATTGCGGGGGGGGGGGGGGGGCTCCGCCCGCAGAGCGCCATCCCTCCGTCATGGATGAAAATAAAACTACCAAGCCACGATCTGCTTGGGGAGGAGAGTTGGACAAACTCTCAGAGGAGAATGACCCTGAGCCCCTTCCTCACTAGGCTTTTATTGGGTTCAAATACACAGGAATACAGGTATGTCAGGTGGCCAGGATCAAACAATGGTTAACCTTTCAAAGAAATCTGAGCGCTTAATCTGAGCCAGTGTCTGTCAGGAAAGGGGGTTGTAAAATTTTGGGAGACAATCTCATTTCCTCCTCAGACCTGTATCATTTAAGTGAGTGCACTCTTATAAAAGCAGGTTTCACAGGACTTTAGGAATCCTTTCTTATGCCCGATCACCCAGGGAACCGTCCTGGCTGGCACAGGGCTGCACCACTCGCCCCCACAGTTTCAGGCTTTAAGCCGATTAGGAAGCAGAAGACATCTCCCAGATGGAAATGAAGACTCAGGCTATGTTAGAATAGCGGGGGGGGGGGGGGTGCGGGGGGGGCGGCGAGGGTCCATCGCATCCTCTTTGCTGCAGCCCCTTGAGTCCTTCCATGAGGCCTCCCAAGTGGTCATGTCTGGCTTAGGTTGCCCCTCCCATGAGGATTCTTACCCATCATTGACTGCCAACCAAGCATTGGGGCCAGAGATGGATGAGGCAGAAGCAGCACTCCTGCAAGGGAGATAAGCTTTGTCTCCTTAGTAGGTCACGTCCTTGTGACAGAACGGACCCAGATGAAGTGGGTCCCTTGGCTCTTACACAGCCCACCATGGGGTGAGGGTTACAACTCCTGAAACCAGGCTGAACAGTCCACAGCATATCCCCCATTTTTAGATTGTTTAAATCAATTGTAATTGTTAGGCCTGTGAAACTTACTATCTGCTGTTTTCAAATGCAATCACAAGAAAACAATTTCCACATACATCATACAGCACAAATAAGGATTAAAACAAGGAGGCACCAAGGGTTACCATAATCCAAACTTGTAAATTCAGTCCAATGAAAAATGTTGCAAATGCAAGGGAACGTTAAGAGTAACAGGTCTGGTTACACTTCAGTTCTTGGGAGAATTAGCACGGACTTCAGGAAGGTACTTTAAAGATATGCAGCAAGGGCAAGTCAGAAAGCATTATTAAAATCAGTAAACAACCAGTGGTATTCAAAATCCCGCAGCTATTGATGTAATTAGCTGCGATTTATCAATTTGTCCCTTTAATGAAAAAGTCCCTCTTAGGTGATGTTGAATATCGCTCCAGGAATGCTGGCTGGAATTCCACTGGAGTGTGATGACGCATAGCTTGGAGAAGTCTGGATCAGGAGGGTCCAATGGGTGTGATATAGAAAAGCAGGATACAAAGTCCCATTGAGATATCAGTCCCATTGATGTGAAAAGAATTATGGCAGGATACAAATTCTATTTTTGGGCCCCTTGACTGAGGAAGAAATAAATCAGGAAAAGGGGGAAAGGGAGTTAAAATTTACGACTGCATCTGCCGCGGAAGCCAAGATGTAAGATGCTTAAAAGGAAGAGTTTTCCCTGAGATCGGGGCCCAGAATTTGGAGACTGCCTCCTCTGGGACCATGCGTGTAATAAAGAGTCATGCTTCGTGAACTCCCTGCGTCTGGATCGTTTCATTTCTCTGTGACATTTTGGTTCCCTGACCGGGAAACGACCACACTCGAAGCAGGCAGATTGCCTCCAGTGTCGGCGAGTGGGGGCCCAGCGTGCGGAGCCCCAGGAAAGGGGGGAAGCACGTGCCCTGGGATTTTTCAGGTCTCCCTGCCTTGGGCGCCGGAGGCCGGGTCGTGGCCACTCTGAGACTCGGGCTCTGAAGGGGGAGACGAACCACGAACAATTAAGAAGGCGCCAAACCGGTAAGTGCCCAGGGACCAGAGGGGAAGAGAAAAAGCCCCAATCAGACTCTCCTTTCAGGGAGACCAGACACCCCCGCAAGGGGGAATCAGAGGGGAAGAGATTCCCCACCCGAAGTGCCCCACGTTGGGGACCTGCAAGTGCCCCACGTCGTTGGGGACCTGTAAGTGCTCCATGTGAGACCTGTAAGGGGAAAGGAATCCCCTCCAGAAAGAAAAAAAAAAAAAAAAGAAAGAAAGAAAAGGTCCTGCCAGTCAGGAGAGAAATGTAATAGATTCTGTGAGAGTGTGCAGAGTGCGAATGTGTGAATGTGTTTGTGGCTTCACGGGTGAAAAACCCACGGAGCATGAGTGGGCCCTCACCTGCGGTTCCTGTGTCAGATCATATGGCATAACGGTTGGCAGTAATCCTGAATTCTGCTGGGGCAACCTTAGCCAAGATCGACCTCGCCTCGCAAGAGGGCATGCCAGGCGGGCAAGCAAGTGACCCTTACCCTTTGTTTGTCCGCGCCGTTGGGAGAAAAAATGGTGGTGGGGGCGTTGCGGCGTCCACAGTGTTAAATTGTATGCTTCAAAATTCCGGCCGGTTCAAGGGACATGACTCATCCCTGAATCCAGACCAGCTTGTTGAAGGAAGAGACCTGGTTCTTCTTGCTGATGCATGTAAAGAATTACATATCAGCAAATCTTGTAGTGTGGAGTCAGTTTATTGGTGGTCCATTCCCGTGAGTGAGAACAGGACTGGATAGAGTAGGGGGTGAAAGGCAAAGTTTCAGGGCAGGACACGGTGGGAAAGGTTAGGAGTGGCTGGGGGCCGGAGTGGCAGGCCCCTGGGCGGCCTGGGGCCGGGTGGCCAGAGGCCCTGTGGCTGAGAGCCAGGAGCGCCCTGGGCCCCAGAGGGAGAGGGAGCGAGTCCTTTGTTCTCAGGACTTGTATAGTTGGTGGGATAGGAGGAAAGTGTTGCATGTTTATTGACAGGTACATGTGGTGCCGGCTTTCCTGGGGGAATGTGATTGCCCCAGGCTTGGGTGTGTGTGGGGGTCTGTTAGCCTGAATCTTTATCTTGCTCCAGACCCCATTTGTTCATCTTGTTGTAAAACAAATACGTGACAGGAGGCAGTTAATTAAAATTGGGGCACTTTCCAAAAGTTATTTATGGGCTTTTTCTGTAAGTATCAGGGACTACCTCGTAAAACAGATAGTGACCAGAGGTAGGCAATTAACCAAAGTTGTTTTATGGGCTTCTTCTCTGGGCACCAGGGACCCTCTCCCACATTCCAGGCCTTGAGATAAAAGCATAGTTTCAAGGTTTTCTTTCTCAGATAATAGAAATGTTACATAGAATTTCAAGGACTTCCCTTCTTCCTTGTTAATATAGTGTTTTTTTGTGGTGTTGGAGCACCTGGCAATATTATTAGACCAGGCTCAGGACTGCTGAGTTAGCGTGTGAGACATGTCTCCCTCCTCCTCCCTGCCTTGGTTTACCATTTATTCTACTTAATTGGTAAAAGACGTTTCCTGGCAACCAGGGTGCTAAATGCTGGACAGTAACAGTATTGCAATCTCAGAGTTCTTCCTATGCTGTCTCCTGCTTCAAACTTAAAACATTGTGTACCCTAGAATGACCCACTTTCGGGATAGGCTGGCCCCCTAAGGGAACCCTCAATTTGTCCACCATTAGGGCAGCCCACCTGGTAGTTACCGGGAGGAGAGCGCAAAGAGCCGGCACCACCGGCTCAAAAGAATAGAGGGCTATTGGTTGCACACAAGTAAGAATACGACAGCTGTCTTAGTAGCCAAGCCAGAAAATTAAAAGAATGCCAGGAAGGGACGTGAGCATTTCTCTAGCTACTGGAAGCCAGGGGATATCGGGTCTCAAAGAAGAAAGTACAACTCTGTCAGTAGGAAGCAAAGTACCTTGAGTTTCTAATCAGCCAGGGCTAGCAAGCCTTAGAGAGAGAAAAGAGCAGTCATCAATCAGATGTCTGTCCCTGCCACTGGAAAAAGACCCTGAAAATTCCTAGGGGCAGTCAGAAAAAAGCAAGAGAAAGAGCCGTGAGAGTGAGATATAAAAGACTCCTCGGCGGAATTCCTTGTGGCGATGGCGGTGGCAGTTCCGGGGACTGTGAGCCTGGTGCCTGCCATCAGAGCACCCCGCGCCGGGCACGCAGCAGCGGGCAGCTGATTTGGGCCTGAGTACAACAGGCAGCTGGCGGCGCCTTCCTGAGGGATGGGGACCGGGCAGGCTCGCCCTCCCAGAACCTGGCAACCGGCTGGCAGACCAAACTGATAGAGAAATAGCTCGGGGGCGACACCAAAGCCTACCATCAAAAGCCCCCCTCATCTGCTCTCCAGTTCAAGCTCAGAATTATCATGAGACAGAAAACTGTTGGGCAAAGCAGGCCCGAGCCACTGAGACCCCAGAGGGGCAGTAAAAATTGCCTGATAGATAAGTGTTTGTCCGCAGAGCCAGGCCGGAGTCATAGTCCAGAACTGTCATATCCTCACCGCAATTTAGAAGCTTTAGGGTCCCTAAACCTCACTGATTTCGCCTGTGCCGCCGCGTGCGAGATACAACTAAACTGGGACCCAAACGCTGAGCAAAATAAAGTGGCCCAAAAACCTAGACAAACATGGCCAAAGTCGCCAGTGTGACACAGAGAGTCCTGAAAACCAGTGCATAGTAGTAATGACTTTTGTGTCCCAGTCAGCTCCAGATATCAGAAAGAAACTCCAGAAGCTTAAAGAGTTCACTAGCATAACCATAAGTCAGCTTCTAGCAGTCGCTAACAAAGTCTATGATAATAGAGGCAAAGCCGCGTTAGAAGTGCAGAAAAAATCAGGTAGCTCTTCTGGCTACTACAAGAAATCAAGACCCCGCCAGCTCCCCCGGGCTCCGAGCATCTTCAGCCTTGAGAACTTAGAGACCTAATGAGGAAGATTGGGCTCCATCCCACCTGGCCCCAAAGAGCCCATGGTCCGCCTTGCAGTAGGGAGGGCCGAGAAATAGACTTTATAGTAGATACTGGAGCGGAGCATTCAGTAATTACTAACCTGTAGGCCTGCCCTCTAGGAAGAAAGTCTTAATCTTCCTGAAGAGCCACGGGACTGTCGGCAGCCCTGAGAAAGTTCTGCCAGGCTCGGACAATAAAATTAGGAAGACTTGGCTGGGCAGAGGAGGGAAGGCAGTCCCGGCGCTCAGGGAGGGAGCAGCGCCCCAAGCCTCCCTGCCCTCTCCCGGGTCTCGGAAATAAAGCTGCCCAGTCAGGCCTGGCCAAAAGCACTTAGACAAGGGCAGTGCTTGGGCGCAGAGGGGCCCTCTCCAGCCACAGCTGCGCCAGGGTGGAGAGAGATCCTGCAGGCCAGTGCCTGATATCGGGCGCAGGGGGACAGCCTCGTTCCTGGAACCAGAGCCCCTGTGGGCTGCCTGCCCGCGCTGACAGCCCCTCATACCCTGTGCGCGGCCCCAGTCTCCCGGCTGAGACTCCGAGCCCTTTCGGGCACCCCCCCCTCCTCAAGCGCCCTGCTGAAAAACTCCACACAGCCACAGCCCACTCAGGGAGCCCAGGCTGGGAGGGGAGCCACACCTCCTAAAGCCCTGAACAAGCAAAGAGAATAAACCGGACTCTTAAAGAGGCTCTAGCCAAGTTATGTCAAGAAACTGGGCTGCCCTGGACTGATCTCCTACCGTTAGCTTTCCTCTGAGTCAGGAGTACCCCGAATGCTAAAAGATACACCCCATATGAGTAAGTTTATAGGAGACTAACCCCCATAACCAGGGCAGCCGGGCCCACTAACCTAACCTTGACAGGGGGCTAAGAAAGACAAAATACCTCTCTATATTAGAGAAAAAAAATTAAATCAAATCAGGAAAGCCCAAATTGGGCTAGACCCAATACCAGAAGGGGGCCAGCCCATCCCTTAAGTCACGTCAGTACATATAGGTAAAGAATTGAAAAAAAGCCACTCCACCCAAAGTGGATACTTTGGTATTGCTAACCACGCCTTAAAAGTTACAGGGTACGAGAGCCAAGGTGGCAACAGAATCTACGGAGGTGCCTTCCCCAAAGCTGCCCATCCTGAGGCTATGAAGAGACCCAGGCAAGCTATGTCAGGAATGGACGGTTGTTCCTGGGAATCGCTCCTCGGCTTTCTCATCCCTGGGACCGTCATCATCCTCGGAGGACTTGAGCTGTGGTTCACGAAAACCACTGAGTGGATAATAGGGGAGCGGATGGGTCTACAGCTATGTTATCTAACAATAGTCTACACCCTATTGAGCCTACTGTGTATATAAAAGATGGTCCCTCCTGTTATCATCACAGAGATCCTGAGCCTACTCCCAGTGCCAATTCTAGCCTTGCAGGTGCAAATAAATGAGACTTTTATAGTCCAAGAAGTTTTTACCCAGGGAACCTGGACAAAGGTACAGGAAATATCCCACACCTCATGCAAAGGTATGTGTAGAGGGAAAATACAGTTAAGGCTCCCCAGCGCACTAATAAAGTCCATAGACGATTGGTTCTGGTACAGAAATCCAAGAATATGTTTCCCAATAGATCAAGATAGAGAATATTGCAGGAGATGGCCAGAGAAATATGGGGGATGCTCTTATAGGGGCTGCAGAGCCCATGTGACCGATGGAAAAGAAATAGTAATTAACATAGATAGAGCAGAAAGCCATAAAAGGGCTCAAAGAGTTAGAGAGAAGATATACGTAAACAAGTTACAACCAGGTCCGGTAAGAGATATTATCATCTATAAAAAAGAAGAAATAATGAGAACAAGGCTCCCCACGGTTAAGCAGGTTCAAAAATACATAGAAAGAAAGAAGGTGGCCACCCAGACCAGTTCAAGAAACTGGCAGCTGTTTTATCAGACAGGGGATGGCCCTCCTAAAACTTTGCCAATAAAAGCAACATAGTAAAAGAGAACCTTAACTGACTTAATAAAATTAAAGACTCCCAGTAATAGATGCTGAGACAGAAGAAGATTCTGTCTAGCATCCAAAAAAAGGGGGGAATGATATAGAAAAGCAGGATACAAAGTCCCATTGAGATATCAGTCCCATTGATGTGAAAAGAATTATGGCAGGATACAAATTCTATTTTTGGGCCCCTTGACTGAGGAAGAAATAAATCAGGAAAAGGGGGAAAGGGAGTTAAAATTTACGACTGCATCTGCTGCGGAAGCCAAGATGTAAGATGCTTAAAAGGAAGAGTTTTCCCTGAGATCGGGGCCCAGAATTTGGAGACTGCCTCCTCTGGGACCACGCGTGTAATAAAGAGTCGTGCTTCGTGAACTCCCTGCGTTTGGATCGTTTCATTTCTCTGTAACAGGTGGAGGTGGGTCGAGGCCAGGGAAGCCTTTTCTGTGATATGGCTTCATCTTCTTTGCTGGCATCTTTCTGCAGAGTAAATACAGACATACCCTCTTCCCCGAATTAATAGTTCAACTGGGCCTTTCCATTTTCCTTCCCCTAGAGAGTCTTTATATAAGACCGAAAGGGAGTGGGAAGGCAGGCCTGTACTGCACAAGGTGCTTGCTATGGGTGACTACAGATTACCATTAAAATTCAAGAAAATTTTATGTATATATTGCTAGCATGTTCAAATTCTTGGGGGCTGTTTCCTGGCTCCACCCTTTTAAATAATGTTTTAAAGGTCTGGTGAGCTCTTTCAACAATTGCTTGGCCCTTAGAGTTATAAGGAATACCTGTCTCATGTCGAATTCCCCATTTTTCTAAGAAAACCTGAGTAGCTTGCACAAAATATCCTGGGCTGTTATCAGTTTTACTTTTGCTGAGGTCATCCGAAATGATTAAAGGCCTTAAATCAATGAGCTCTGATATTCTTTGCTGGCTGCCCAGAGAGGGGAGTAGCATAAGTGCCTGCTTGGAAAAACAGGCCTCCTGCTGTTCCTGAAGGCTGCAATGAGTTAATTATCCTAGGTCTAGCATTTGGAGTGTTTCAAAGACTTAGATGCTTATTATTCCTTTTATTTCCTTTCCACTTACATTTCCTCTCTTGAACTATTCACTTTAATGTTCACTTTCTTTTTATGCCACACATGAATGTGCTATCTTTTTCCTTTATTCTTTCTTACTTTTCTACACAATCCTATACTTTTCTTTCCTTCACTTTCTTAATTCCTTCCTACTTTTCTCCTGTTTGAAATTAAGCATGCTGGCAGCTTCTTCAAAACACAGAAGCTGCAGTTCCTTATCTCAGAGATGACCTGGCTAGAAATTCCTTCCGAGACTGCTGCGCGCCCACAGGACTTCCCAGGTGCTGGCAAGGCATTAGGCTGAAAAACTGAGGCCAGCCCTGGGGCGGGACCCTGTGGTCCGAACCGTGCCTAGCGCCCAGCCGCCGCAAAGCACAGAAAAGTTGCTCCTCCAGCAAGGGCGCACGGAGAGAGATAGAAGCCCGGGAAGGGAAAAATGAAATCCAACCGGGCTGGGATCCATGCCTCGCGGGTCTCAGGCGCTCGTGGGCACGGGTGCTGTCGCTGCTCTCCCGGCACCCTGGCGCCCAGTCGCCGCGTGCCTACCAGGCTTCCCAGGTGCGGCAGGTGCCCGCCCTAGGCGGGAGGTTTTCGGGAAGCTCTGGCCCACAGCAAGAGTCGCCAGCCAGCCCTACGGAGACGCAGCTGGCGCTGTGCGGGGGGGGGGGGGGGGTGGGCAAGCTAGTACCTACAGCCTACGTTGGGCAAGGGCGGAGCTAGCATGTTTCCTCCAAAAAGTAAAGATCCCTTATGTGGGAGACAGCAGCCCATAACTGCTGAACCTAAAACATTGCTCTCAGTGTAAAAAGAGCTCGTTCCTTAATGAACAAAAGAATTTTTTCTAAAATTCCTCCTGCCACTATGAGGTGCTTACAAAACCAGTTTCAGTGCCCCTCCCCCGGCCCACCACTGAAGCTCTCTCGGCCTGCTGGTGCTGGGGAGGAGGATGGAGCAATGAATGTGGCGGTGCCCTGCTTTGCGCCCAAACAAAAGAATTTTTTTCCTTAACTTCCTTACTGCAGGGGAGAGAAATGAGAAGACCACTCAAGAGGCTGCAACGGTAACCTTTCCTCTGATCTGTAACATGCCTGGGAGCCTTACCAAAAGGTGCTCCTGGGTCCCTGTGGGGATGAAGCGCTGATTTCCATACCACTTAGACGTGCTGTCCCATGACGATGGCTCGTAGCCTCTGGTCAAGCAGCTTTCAGGTCCCTGTCCCGGGCACCAGATGCGGGGGACCCTGTCCTGGGTGCCAGATGTGGAGGGGGGCTCCGCCCACAGAGCCCCATCCCCCTGTCATGGATGAAAATAAAAACTACCAAGACATGACTGCTTGGGGAGGAAAGGTGGTCAAACTCTCATAGGAGAATGACCCAGAGCCCCTTCCTCACTAGGCTTTTTATTGGGTTCCGATACACGGGAATACAGGTTTCACGTGTCAAAGAAATCCGAGGGCTTAATCTGAGCCAGTGTTTGTCAGGAAAGGGGTTTGCCAAAATTTGGGAGACATACTCATTTCCTCCTTGGACCCTTATCATTTAAATGAGAGCACTCTTAGCAAAGCAGCTTTCACAGGACTTTAGAAATTCTTTCTTATGCCCAATAACCCAGGGAGCCGTCCTGGCTGGCACAGGGCTGCACCACTCGCCCCCACAGTTTCAGGCTTTAAGCCGATTGGGAAGCAGGAGACATCTCCCAGATGGAAATGAGGATTCGGGCTATGTCAGAATAGCCGGGGGGCGAGGGTCCATCACATCCTCTTTGCTGCAGCCCCCTGAGTCCTTCCATGAGGCCTCCCAAGTGGTTGTGTCTGGCTTAGGTTGCCCCTCCCATGAGGAGTCTTACCCGTCATTGACTACCGACCAAGCATTGGGGCCAGAGAGGGATGAGGCAGAAGCAGCACTCCTGCCAGGGAGAAAAGCTTTGTCTCCTTAGTAGGTCACGTCCTTGTGACAGAACGGACCCAGATGAAGTGGGTCCCTAGGCTCTTACACAGCCCACCATGGAGTGAGAGTTACAGCTCCTGAAACCAGGCTGAACGGTCCACAACAGTTGACACTATGGGCAGTTCGGCATTATGCCTTTGGAGAGACATCATTGTGTATCATCCACTGAAAAACTGCTGTCATCCTCACAATAAATGATTAAAAAAAAAAGGAACATAATGTCAGCTACATTACATTTAACAAGCAGAAGTATAAACTTCTGGAGGTCACCCAGGAATATTCAGCACTTTAGAGATATTTTGCAGGGCCAGATGAAAAAATTCTTATCTTTAATTGCATAATTTGAGTTGAATGGTGAGGAAAATTATCTTTTTCAAGCCTTTTTTTTAGCTGAAAAATAACTGACCCCCCTTTTATGTATAGTTTGTATTAATAGCATTGCCTCAGGGAGTCTGAAACCCACAACCTGATTATAGAAATAAGAATGGAAGAGAGAGCTGTAGTTGAAGAAAAATTGAAAAATGAATAAAATATAATTACAAATAAAAAATATACAGTGCAATAAAAAGGAAAAACTTAAAGATTATTAACAAGAAAAGAAAAGAGTGGTCTCAAGATTTCAAATTGCACCTCAAAGGCTTAAAGGCCAGAAATACAAACCCCCTAAAGTCTGGATGAAACACATTTTGTTTAGGCTCTGAACCTTCATCTACCTGTAAAATGGAAGGAAAAAGCTGCAGAATGCCTTTCCTTCCCAATCTGGAGACAGTAGGCAGGAACAACACACACAATGAGAACCTTCTTGATCTCAATGGAAATACTGATTGCTTTTGGTTTACTTAATTTTTTTTTTATTTTTATTTTAATTTTTGATCTTGTACAGTTTTCTGTCTTTGAGTCCCACCCCAGCCCACCACCCCAGCCCTCCCCACCTCCATCCCATTTCCATCCTCCATAGTTTTTATCCATGTGTCCTTTATACAGGTTCCTGTAAACCCTTCCCCCCTGAAATTCCCTCCCCTATCCACTCTGGTGACTGTCAGCCTGTTCTCAATTTCAATGTCTTTGGTTATATTATGATTGTTTGTTTGTTTTGTTGATTAGGTTCCTGTTAAAGGTGAGATCATATGGTATTTGTCTTTCACTGCCTGGCTTTTTTCACTTAGCATGATGCTCTCCAGTTCCATGCATGCTGTTGCAAAAGGTAGAAGCTCCTTCTTTCTTTCTGCTGCATAGAATTCTATTGTGTAAATATACCACAGTTTTTCGATCCCTTCATTTACTGATGGGCATCTAGGTTGCTTCCAACACTTGGCTATTGTAAATTGTGCTGCTATAAACATAGGGGTGCCTAAGTTCTTTTGGATTGGTGTTTCAGGGTTCTTAGGTTATAGTCCTAGCAGTGGAATTGCTAGGTCAAAAGGTATATCCATTTTTATTTTTTTTAGAAAATTCCATACTGCTTTCCATAGTGGTTTTACCAGTCTGCACTCCCACCAACAGTGCACTAGGGACCCCTTTGCTCCACAACCTCTCCAACACTTGCTGTTTGTTGCTTTGCTTATGATGGCCATTCTGACCAGTGTGAAGAGGTATCTCATTGTGGTTTTAATTTGCATCTCTCTGATAGCTAGCGATATCGAGCATCTTTTCATATGTCTCTGGATTCTCTGTATGTCCTCCTTGGAGAAGTGTCTGCCCAAGTCCTTTGCCCATTTTTTAATTGGGTTGCTTGTCCTCTTAGAGTAGAGTTGTGTAAATTCTTTGTATATTTTGGAAATTAAACCCTTATCTGAAGTATCATTGGAAAATATGTTTTTCTACACTGTTGGTTCTCATTTTATTTTAATACTGTTTTCTTTGGCCGTGCAGAAGCTTTTTATTTTGATGAGATCCCATTGTTTAATCTTCCCTTTATGTCCCTTGCTTTAGGGGACATATCAGTAAAAATCTTGCTGCGTGGAATATCTGAGATTTTTCTGCCTATGTTCTCCGCTAGGACTTTAATGGTGTCACAGCTGATGTTTAAATCTTTTACCCACCTTGAATTTATTTTTGTGTATGGTGTAAGTTGGTGCTCACGTTTCATTTTCTTGCATGTAGCTGTCCAGTTCTCCCAACACCACTTGTTCAAGAGGCTATTTTTTACTCCATTTTATGTTGCTGCCACCTTTGTCAAATATTAATTGACTGTAGAGGCTTGAGTTTATTTCTGGGCTCTCTGTTCTATTCCACTGGTCGAAGTGCCTGTTTTTATGCCAATACCAGGCTGTTTTGATTACAGTGGCTTTGTAAAACAGTCTGGTATTAGGTATTGTGATCCTTCCTACTTTGCTCTTCTTCAAGATTGCTGCAGCTATTCTAGGTCGATTTATGTTCCATATTGCGGGGCACCCTGTCCTGGGTTCCAGATGTGGAGGGGCTCCACCCACAGAGCCCCATCCCTCCGTCACGGATGAAAGTAAAAACTACCAAGACATCTTCTGCTTGGGGAGGAAAGGGGTCAAACTCTCAGAGGAGAATGACCCAGAGCCCCATCCTCACTAGGCTTTTATTGGGTTCCAATACACCGGAATACAAGTTTAACATGTCAAAGAAATCTGAGGGCTTAATCGGAGCCAGTGTTTGTCAGGAAGGGGGGTTGCCAAACTTTGGGAGACATGCTCATTTCCTCCTGGGACACTTGTCACCTCAGGAAGAGCACTCTTAGCAAAGCAGGTTTCACAGGACTTTAGAAATTCTTATGTCTGGATCACCCAGGGACCCGTCCTGGCCAGGACAGGGCTACATCGCTCACCCTCCACAGTTTCAGGCTTTAAGGCAATTAGGAAGCAGGAGACATCTCCCAGATGGAAATGAGGACTCGGGCTATGTCAGAATAGCCGGGGGGGGGGGGCGAGGGTCCATCGCATCCTCTTTGCTGCAACCCCCCAAGTCCTTCCATGAGGCCTCCCAAGTGGTCGCATCTGGCTTAGGTTGCCCCTCCCATGAGGAGTCTTACCCGTCATTGACTGCCAACCAAGCAATTGATCCAGAGAGGCAGAAGCAGCACTCCTGCCAGGGAGATAAGCTTTGTCTCCTATGTAGGTCACGTCCTTGTGACAGAACAGACCCAGATGAAGTGGGTCCCTTGGGCTCTTACACAGCCCACATTGGGGTGAGGGTTACAACTCCTGAAACCAGGCTGAACGGTCCACAACACCATATAAATTTTTGAAGTGTTTGTTCTATGTCTGTGAAAGATTCCATTGGTACTTTAATAGGTATTGCATTCAATCTGTAAATTGCTTTGGATAGTATGGACATTTTGATGATGTTAATTCTTCCAATACATGAACATGGTATATGCTTCCATTTGTTTGTGTCTTCCTTGATTTTTTTTTTTCAGTGTTGTGTAGTTTTCTACATACAGTTCTTTTGCCTCCTTGGTTAGGTTTATTCCTAGGTATTTTATGTTTCCTTTTACTATATTGAATGGGATTTTTTTCTTGATTTCTGCTTCTGCTGTTTCATTGTTGGTACACAAAAATGCCTTTGATTTCTGGATATTGACTTTGTATCCAACTGTTTGGCCAAATTCATTTATCAGGTTGAGCAGTTTTGTGGCCGTCAATAGGATTTTCTACGTACACTATCATGTCATCTGCAAACAATGATAATTTTGTTTCCTCCTTTCCAATTTGGATGCCTTTTATTTCCTTTTCTTGTCTAATCACTGTGGCTAAGACTTCCAGTACTATATTGAATAGAAGTGGTGAAAGTGGAAAAAGCCTTCTTCTTCCTGATTTTAGTGGAAAAGATTTTAGTTTTTGCCAGTTGAATATGATGCTGGCTGTAGGTTTCTCATATATGGCCTTTATTATGTTGAGGAATGCTCCCTCTATTCCCACTTTGCTGAATGTTTTTATCATAAATGGGTGTTGTACCTTATCGAATGCTTTTTCTGCATCTATTGATATGATCATGTGATTTTTGTCTTTGCTTTTGTTTATGTGATGTATTACATTTATTGATTTGTGAATGTTGAACTATCCTTGCATCCCTGGAATGAATCCCACTTGGTCATGATGTATGATCTTTTTAATGTATTGTTGGATGTGGTTTGCCAATATTTTGAGGATTTTAGCATCTATGTTCATCAGTGATATTGGCCTGAAGTTTTCTTTCTTTGTTATGTCTTTATCTGGTTTTGGAATTAGGATGATGCTGGCTTCATAAAAAGAGTTTGGGAGTCTTCCATCATTTTGGATTTTTTGGAATAGTCTATGAAGGATAGGGGTTAGCTCTTCCTTAAATGTTTTGTAGAATTCTCCTGTGAAACCATCTGGTCCAGGGCTTTTGTGTGCCAGGAGTGTTTCGATTACTGATTCAATTTCATCAGCTGTTATTGGTCTGTTCAGGCTTTCTGTTTCTTTTTCATTGAGTTTTGGAAGGTTATATTTTTCTAGAAACTTTTCCATTTCACCTAGGTTTTCAAATTTCTTGGCATACAGTTCTTCGTAGTTATTTCTTACAATCCTTTGTATTTCTGTGATGTCAGTTGTAATCTCTCCTCTTTCATTTCTGATTGTGTTTATTTGAGTCCTCTCTCTTTTTTTCTTGATGAGCCTGCTTAAAGGCTTGTCGATTTTGTTTATCTTTTCAAAGAACCAGCTCCTGGATTCATTGATCCTTAGGATTGCGCTTTTAGTCTCTATGTCATTTAATTCTGCTCTGATCTTGGTTATTTCGTTCCTTCTACTTCCCCTGTGCTGTCTTTGTTGTTGTTCCTCGAGTTCTTGTAGGCGTAGGGTTAAGTCGTTTGTTAGAAATGTTTCTGTCTTCTTTAGGTAGGCCTGTATTGTTATGAACTTCCCTCTGAACACTGCCTTCATTGTGTCCCATAAGTTTTGGGTTGTTGTGAGTTCATTTTCATTTGTTTCCAGAAACTTTTTAATTTCCTCCTTAATTTCATTCTTTACCCATTCATTTTTTAATAGCATGCTATTCAATCTCCATGATTGTGATGATTTGGGGATTTTCCCCATCAAGTCGGTTTCTAGTTTTAGTCCCTTGTGGTCGGAGAAAATGCTCGGTATGATATCAATTTTCTTGAATTTGTTGAGGCTTGTTTTGTGTCCTATCATGTGGTCTATCTTTAAAAATGTTCCATGTGTGTTTGAAAAAAAAATGTGTATTTAGTTTCTTTGGGATGAAGGGCTCTATATATATCAGCTAAGTCCAATTCGTCTAGAGTACTGTTCAATGCCCCAATATCTTTGTTGATATTTTGTTTGGAAGATCTGTCCATTTTTCACAGTGGGGTGTTAAAATCTCCCACTATAATTGTGCTGCTGTCAATATCTTTCTTGAAGTCCTCTAAGATTTTCTTGATGTATTTAGGTGCTCCTATGTTGGGTGCATATATATTTACAATGTTTATGTCTTCTTGGTGGATTCTTCCCTTGAGTATTATGAAGTGACCTTCTGGGTGTCTCTTTATAGCTCTTCTTTTGAAGTCTATTTTGTCAGATATAAGTATTGCTACCCCGGCCTTTTTTTCCTGTCCATTTGCTTGGAAAATTTATTTCCAGCCTTTCACTTTGAGTCTGTGTAGGTCTTTTGTCCTGAGGTGAGTCTCTTGTAGGCAGCATATGTGTGGGTCATGCTTTCTTATCCATTCAGCTACTCTATGTCTTTTGATTGGAGCATTTAATCCATTTACATTTAAGGTTACTATTGATAGGTACTGGTTCATTGCCATTTTCGTATCTGTGTTCCTCACTCTCTCTTTTCCTTTCTTTCCTTAAAGCAGTCCCTTTAGTATCTCTTGTAGTACTGGTTTGGTAGAGGTGTATTCTTTTAGACTTCTTTTGTCTGGGAAGCTCCTTATTTGTCCTTCCGTCTTGATTGAAAACCTTGCTGGAGAAAGTAGTCTTGGATGTAGGCCTTTGGTTCTCATTACTTGGAATATTTCTTGCCATTGTCTTCTGGCTTGGAGCGTTTCCATTGAGAAGTCAGTTGCTAACCTTATCGGGGCTCCCTTTTTCTCCCTTGCTGCCTTTAAGATTCTGTCTTTGTCTTGGAAGTTTGCCATTTTAATGATGATGTGTCTTGAAGTGGGCCTGTTTGGGTTCCTCTTCATAGGCACTCTCTGTGTTTCCTGGATTTGTGTGACTTTTTCTCTCACCAAATTAGGGAAGTTTTCCATCATTACTTTTTCAAATAGGTTTTCTATCCCTTGCTCTTCTTCTTCTCCTTCTGGTATTCCTATTATACGGATATTATTACGTTTCATGTTGTCTTGCATTTCTCTTAACCCCTCTTCATTCTTTCTGAGCCTCTTTTCCTTTTCTTGCTCTTTCTGGCTGCTTTTTTCTACTTTGTCCTCCAACTCACTGATCCAATCTTCTGCTTCGTATTTTTTCCTTTCTAAAATTTTATTTTAATTGTTGATCTTGTACAGTTTTCTGTCTTTTACTCCCACCCTAGCCCGCTACCCCAGCCCTCCCCACCTCTCTCCAATATCCAGCCCCCTAGGTTTTGTCCATGTGTCCTTTACACTTGTTGCTCTAAACCCTTTTCCCCTGAAATTCCCTCCCCACTCCCCTCTGGTGACTTTCAGCCTGTTCTCAATTTCAGTGTCTTTGGTTATATTATGCTTGTTTGTTTGTTTTGTTGATTAGGTTCCTGTGAAAGGTGAGATCATATGGTACTTGTCTTTCACCACCTGGCTTATTTTGTTTAGCTTGATGCTCTTCAGTTCCATCCATGCTGTTGCAAAGGGTAGGAGCTCCTTCTTTCTTTCTGCTGCGTAGAATTCCATTGTGTAAATGTACCACAGTTTTTTGATCCATTCATTGACTGATGGGCACGTAGGTTGCTTCCAACACTTGGCTATTGTAAATTGGGCTGCTATGAACATAGGAGCGCATAGGTTCTTTTGGATTGGTGTTTCAGGGTTCTTAGGATATAATCCAAGAAGTGGAATTGCTGGCTCAAAAGGTAGATCCATTTTTAGTTTTCTTAGAAAATTCCATACTGTTTTCCGTAGTGGTTGTACCAGTCTGCAATTCCACCAACAGTGCACTACGGTTCCCTTTTCTCCACAACCTCTCCAACACTTGCTGTTTGTTGCTTTGTTTATGATGGCCATTTTGACTGGTGTCAAGTGGTATCTCATTGTGGTTTTAATTTGCATCTCTCTTGTAGCTAGTGATATAGAGGATCTTTCCATATGTCTCTGGATCCTCTGTATGTCCACCTCGGAGAAGTGTCTGTTCAAGTACTTTGCCCATTTCTTAATTGGGTTGTTTGTCTTCTTAGAGTGGAGTCATGTAAGTTCATTATATATTTTAGAGATTAAACCCTTGTCTGAGGTATCTTTGGCAAATATCTTTTCCCATAAGGTTGGTTCTCTTTTTATTTTAATACAGTTTTCTTTAGCCATGCAGAAGCTTTTTATTTTGATGAGATCTCATTTGTTTATTCTTTCCTTTATGTCCCTTGCTTTAGCAGACATATCAGTAAAAATGTTGCTGTATGAAATATATGAGATTTTCCTGCCTTTGTTCTCCTCTAGGATTTTAATGATGTCACAGCTTATATTTAAATCTTCCGTCCAACTTGAATTTATTTTTGGGTATGGTGTAAGTTGGTGCTCGAATTTCTTTTTTTTTCTTTTTTCTTTTTTGCATGTAGCTGTCCAATTCTCCCAACACCAGTTGTTGAAGAGGCTATTTTTGCTCATTTTCTGCTGCTGCACCTTTTGTTGAATATTAATTGACCATAGAGACTTGGGTTTATTTCTGGGCTCTCTGTTCTATTCCACTGGTCCATGTGCCTGTTTTTATGCCAGTACCAGGCTGTTTTGATTACAGTGGCCTTGTAATACAGTTTGGTATCAGATACTGTGATCCCTCCTACTTTGCTCTTCTTTCTCAAAATTGCTGCAGCTATTTGTGGTCATTTATGGTTCCATATGAATTTTTGAAGTGTCTGTTCTATGTCTGTGAAATATGCCATTGGTACTTTCATAGGTATTGTATTGAATCTGTAAATTGCTTTGGGTAGTGTGGACATTTTGATAATATTAATACTTCCGCTCCATGAACACAGTATGTGTTTCCATTTGTTTGTGTCTTCCTTGATTTCTTTCTTCAGTGTTGTGTAGTTTTCTGCCTACAGGTCTTTTACCTCCTTGGTTAGGTTTATTCCTAGGTATTTTCTTCTTCTTTTTGCTATATCAAATGGGATTTCTTCTTGTTTTCTGCTTCTGCTGTTTCATTGTTGGATATTATTACGTTTCATGTTGTCTTGCATTTCTCTTAAACCCTCTTCATTCTTTCTGAGCCTCTTTTCCTTTTCTTGCTCTATCTGGCTGTTTTTTTCTACTTTGTCCTCCAACTCACTGATCCGATCTTCTGCTTCATCGATTCTGCTTTTCATTCCTTCAACTGTGTTCTTCAGCTCAGAAATTGTATTCTTCATTTCCTCTTGGCCCTTTTTGATAGTTTCTATTTCCTTTTTCATGTTGATATAGTTTGCAGTGACTTCATCGTAGCTTCCCTGTAGTTTCTGGTAGCTCATTGAGAGCTCATGGAGCTTCGTGACAACCATTTCTTTGGACTCCTTATCTGATAGTTGAGTTGCCTCTGTTTCATTTAGCATTTTTTTCTGGGGCTTCCACCTTTCCTTTCATTTGGGGATTGTTTCTTTGTCTTCTCATTGTTGGTGAGACTCTTCTTGTAAACCTCTGCTTCTTAAGTTGATCTGTTCTGGCTACCTGCGTTTATGGTGTGAACTTCTGTGGTGGAATACCTGTGAGATTCAGTGTTATAGTCTTCTTCAGGTATCCTGGTGTTCACAGCTTCCACTGTCTCAGCTGTGGGAATACCCCCTCTTTTGGTCCAACTCTGGTTTTTTCACAGTTCTAGGATTTCTTTGCCTCACTCGTGGGTATTCAAAAAGAGAAAAGAATAAAGTGAAAAAAAGAAGAGAGAGAAAAAAGAGAAAAAAAAAGAAAAAAAAAAGAGGAGGGAAGGAGAGATAAAATTGGAAAGAAAGGAAGAAGGAATAAAGCCAGAAAGAAGTAAAGAGAAGCAAAAGGAATTGAGGGATAAAAAAGGTAGAAGTAATAAAGAAATAAAAAATATATAATCAAAACAAAACAAAAAGAACCCCACAAAAACGAAAAACGAACCAAAACAAACAAACAAAAAACCCAACTAAGCAGACAAAAAACAACTATCAAAAAAAAAAAAAAACCCACAAAACAAAACCACCACCCCCCCCAAAAAAAAAAAGAATAAGAAGGGAAAAAAAAAAGAAAAAAAAAATCTCTTGCTATTTTCACACAGGCCAAACTGGATTTTCTGGACTTGCTGGCTGTAGCAGGCTGGGAGGCGACTCGTACCGCTTTTCTCCCTGTTCCTCACTCAGTCAGCTTTGGGCTACTGTCCTCAGTGCCAGCCCAGCACTGTGCCCAGGGCTAATGGCGTACTGTCCATGCAGGGCCTTGGGTGTGATTTCTGAGCCTCCTGCAGGGGGCGAGCTTTCCAGAGTTTATGGGTTTCAGCTGGAATCTCTTACAGATCCATCCCTCCCCGAGCCTATTGCTGTGAGCTCCGGGTCTCCTACAGGGCGCAGGCGCCCGCCTGAGACTACGGGCGTGGGCTCCGAGAGTTTCCCAAGTTGCGCGCACTCACCCCAGTATCACAGATGTGAGCTCCGGGTCTTCCAGAGCCCCCTTCTCTAGTTGCAGGGTCGCCTCTGGCCGCAGGGCTGCTTCCAACCCGGTCGCAGAGCCGCCTCCGGTCGCGCGACCTCCTCCGGTCGGTTGCAGAGCCCCCTCCGGTCCCGCGGCCGCCTCCGGTCGTTTGCGGAGCCGCCTCCGGTCGCCAGGCCGCCTCCGGTCGTTTGCGGAGCCGCCTCCGGTCGTTTGCGGAGCTGCCTCCGGTCGCCAGGTCGCCTCTGTCCCGTCTCAGGGCCACCTCCGGTCGCTCGGCTGCCACGTCTAGTTTTCCAATGTCTGCTATGGATTTTGATCTCCTATTTTCATATATACTGTGGTATTGTTGGCTATCTGCTCTGTTCCTCTGTAGATCAGTTAGGTTTTTCTCCCATGTGCAGGAGGAAGGACAATCTGCGTCCTCCTACCATGCCGCCATCTTGAACCCTCTCATTGTTGGTATACAAAAATACTTTTGATTTCTGGTTATGGACTTTGTATCCAGCTGTTTGGCCAAATTCATTTATTAGGTCGAGCAGCTTTTTGGCTGAGTCTATAGGATTTCCTATGTACACTATCATATCATCTGCAAACAATGATAATTTTCTTTCCTCCTTTTCGATTTGGATGCCATTCATTTCCTTTTCTCGTTTAATAGCTGCGGCTAAGACCTCCAATACCATGTTCAATAGAAGTGGTGAAAGTAGACAACATTGTCTTGTTCCTGATCTTAGTGGAAAAGATTTTAGTTTTTGCCTGTTGAGTATGATTTTGGCTGTAGGTCTCTCACATATGGCCTTTATTATGTTGAGGAATGCTCCCTCTATTCCCACTTGGCTGAGTGCTTTTATCATAAATGAGTGTTGTACCTTATCAAAAGTCTTTTCCACATCTATTAATATGATCATGTGATTTTTTTGTCTTTGCTTTTGTTTATGTGACCTATTATATTTACTGATTTGTGAATGTTGAACCATCCTTGCATCCCTGTGATGAATCCCATGTGGACATGATGTATGATTGTTTTAATGTATTGTTGGATGAGGTTTGTCAATATTTTGTTGAGGATTTTAGCGTCTATGTTCATCAGTGAAATGGGCCTGAAGTTTTGTTTCTTTGTTGTGTCTTTATCTGGTTTTGGGATTAGGATGATGCTCCTTCATAAAAAGAGTTTGGGAGTCTTCCATCATTTTGGATTTTTTGGAATAGTCTGCAAAGGGTAAGGGTTAGCTCTTCCTTCAATGTTTTGTAGAATTCTCCTGTGAAATCATCTGGTCCAGGGCTTCTGTTTGTCAGGAGTTTGATTACTGCTTCAATTTGATCTGCTGTTATTGGGTCTGTTCAGGCTTTATGCTTCTTCTTCACTGAGTTTTGGAAGATTATATTTTTCTAGAAACTTGTCCATCTCACCTAGGTTTTCAAATTTCTTGGCATACAGTTCTTCATAGTAATTTCTTACAATCCTTTGTATGTCTGTGGTGTCAGTTGTAATCTCTCCTCTTTCATTTCTAATTGTGTTTATTTGATTCCTCTCTCTCTCTCTCTGTCTCTCTCTCTTTTTTTTTCATGAACCTGTTTAAAGGCTTGTTGATTTTGTTTGTCTTTTCAAAGAACCATCTCCTGGATTCATTGATCCTTAGAATTGTGCTTTTAGTCTCCATATCATTTAATTCTGCCCTGATCTTGGTTATTTCCTTCCTTCTACTTGCTCTGGGCTGTCTTTGGTGTTGTTCCTTGAGTTCTTGTAGGCATAGCATTAAGTCGTTTGTTTGAAATCTTTCTATGTTCTTTAGGTAGGCCTGTATCGCTATAAGCTTCTCTCTGAGGACGGCCTTCACTGTGTCCCATAACTTTTGGGTTGTTGTGAGTTCATTTTGATTTGTTTCCAGAAACTTTATTATTTCTTCCCTAATTTCAGTTGAATAGCATGCCATTCAATCTCCATGATTTTGAATGTTTTGGTTTTTCCCCTTGGGGTTGGTTTCTAGTTTCATTCCCTTGCGGTCTGAGAAAATGCTTGGTATGATTTCAATTTTCTTGAATTTGTTGAGGCTTGAAAATACTTGATATGATTTCAACTTTCTTGAATTTGTTGAGGGTTGTTTTGAGGCTTAATTGACTATATATATATATATATATATATATATATATATATATATATGTATATATAATCAGTTAAGTCCATTTCAGGTAGCGTGTTGTTCAATGCCACAATATCTTTGTTGATATTTTGCTTGGAAGATCTGTCCATTTTGACAGATGCATGTTAAAATCACCTACTATAATTGTGTTGCTGTCAATATCTTGATTTTCTTTCTGTATTTAGGTTCTCCTACATTGGGTGCATATATATTTACAATGTTTATGTCTTCTTGGTGTATTCTACCCTTACGTATTATGAAGTGATCTACTGGGTATCTCTTTATGGCTCTTCCTTTGAAGTCTATTTTGTCTAATATGAGTATTGCTACACTGGCTTTTTTTTACTGCTGTTTGCATGGAAAATTTGTTTCCAGCCCTTCACTTTACATCTGTGTAGGTCTTTTGTCCCGAGGTGGGTCTCTTGTAGGCAGCGTATGTTTGGGTCATGCTTTCTTAACCATTCTGCTATTCTATGACTTTTGAGTGGAGCATTTAATGCATTTACATTTAAGGTTATTATTGATAGGCTTCCTTGCCATTTTCATACCTGTGCTCCTCTCTCTCTCTCTCTTACTTCCTTTCCTTAAAGCAGTCCCTTCATTATGTCTTGCAGAACTGGTTTTCTAGAGCTGTATTCTCACAGATCTCCTTTGTCTGGGAACCTCCTTAGTTGGCCTTCTATCTTGATTGGATACCCTTGGGATTTGGATTGTTACAAGCAGTACCTTTTGTCCCATCCAAGGAAAATGCACTGGGTGACAGGACGTGGACTCTTACCGGGTTACGTGGACTCTTACAAGCGGAATCAAGTAAGTGGACTCTGACTTGATTAGGGAATTCACAGAGTTGGTTTTTCCCCATCACGTTTACAGCGTACATGCTCTAGTTTACTATCCTCCACTTTTCTCTCTGAGAAAAAGACACAGACGCAAAGGACACCATAGCAGCTTAGTATCCTTCAGAGATCACATAGTCTGTATTAAACTTCCATCGTTTGCTGATGGAAAGTCATGTCTGTAGCTCATTTCTTCTGTCACACGTTCCTCCAAATTCATATTTCGTAGTGATTCTTGTACCTAAGAGCGAAAACACTACGTATGATAGAAGACACCATGTATTCCTCTTTTCAAACATGACTCCATAGTTCGCACTAGAAATCACTACAGAAACTGTTTGCTCAGAAAGTAGTGGGCAAGGCACTGTTGATTCCCATGCCATTTTGAAGGTTTCAAGGCAGAGCTTTTCGTCTTTTCCAAGGTAAATGCACGGGGTGACAGCAATTGGATCTTTAGTGGGATGTTGTCTGTGACATTCACAAAGCTGCTTGCTCCAAATCACGTCGTCATCTGTGCCTGCCTGTCGGTGTTGGGTTTCACTTTCTTGTTTGATAAAATAGCAGGAAAGAAGATTTAGGGTCACCTATTCTCCTTCAAGGATCCCATATCGATGAAGCACTCACTCACCTGCTGATGGAAACACATTTCAGTAGCTCCTTCTGTCATACATTCTTCTGAATTAACCTTCCGAACCATTCTACGCAAGAGCGAACACACTACGTAGAAGACGCCATATCTTTCATCATTTCTGCAATGCGCCCATAGGTCTGGACTTAAAATGACTAGGAGAACAGCTCAGGAACACTGTGGTAGGAGACAGTTGATTCCCTTGAGATTTGAAAGTTTGCAAGCAGCACCTTCTCGTCTTATCGAAGGCAAACGCACTGGGATGCAGAAAGTGGACTCTTACTTCCATGGCTATTCACTAAGGAATTCACAAGGTCAGTTTTTCCCCATCACGTTTAGACTGTACATGCTCTTCATTGCTGTGCTTCACTCTTCTGTTTAACAAGATGCACCGACTAAAAGACACCATTGCAGCTTCTTCTGCATCGAGCTTCGCATAGTCTATTGAACCATTGGCTCATTTGCTCATGCGAAATCTTTTCATTAGCTCCTTCTGTCACACTTCTTCCCAATTAATATTTCGGAATGATTCTTCTACATAAAGGTGAATACACTACGTACGATGTAAGACACTGTTTCTTTCATCATTTCTGCAATGAGTCCATGGTTCTGGAGTCAAAATCACTGCCAAAAGTGTTTGCTCAGGAACAGGATGGTAGGAACAGTTGATACCCCTG
This sequence comes from Glossophaga mutica, assembly GCA_039655065.1. Lineage (NCBI taxonomy): Eukaryota > Metazoa > Chordata > Mammalia > Chiroptera > Phyllostomidae > Glossophaga > Glossophaga mutica. The sequence continues at coordinate 119,928,284 of CM077303.1, read as the reverse complement.
TGATTTGAAAGTGTGCAAGCAATTCCTTTTCGTCTTATCCAAGGAAAATGCTGTGGGTGATAGAAAGTAGAATCTTACTTGGATCCTCACTAGGCAAGTCACAAAATTAGTTGATCATCACGTTACAGACTGCCCTTGCTCCTCTTTGCTGTGCCTCACTTTTCTGTTGGAGAAAATGCACACACGAAAATGACACTGTAGGAGCTTATTCTCCTTCTTACATTGAATGATCTAGTGAAGCATTCACTCCGTTCCTGATGGAGTATCACTTCAGTAGCTCATTCAGTCTCCCGTTCTTCTCCGTTTACATTGCAGAATGAATCTTTTACATCCCAGTCCACACACTACGTATGCCATAAGACACCCTTTCTTTCATCATTTCTGAAATGAGAACATCGTTCTGGATTTAAAATCACTGCAAACAACTCTTTGCCCAGGAAGAGGTTTGAAGAAGACAGTTGGATCCCCTTGGCATTTGGATTGTTTCAAGCAGTACCTTTTCGTCCTATCCAAGGAAAATGCACTGGGTGACAGGATGTGGACTCTTACTGGGTTACGTGGACTCTTACAAGCGGACTCAAGTAAGTGGACTCTGACTTGACTAGGGAATTCACAGAGTTGGTTTTTCCCCATCACGTGTACAACGTACATGCTCTAGTTTACTATCCTCCACTTTTCTCTCTGAGAAAGAGACACAGACACCATAGCAGCTCAGTCTCCTTCAGAGATCACATAGTCTGTATTAAACTTCTGTCATTTGCTGATGGAAAGTCATGTCAGTAGCTCATTTCCTCTGTCACACGTTCTTCTGAATTCATATTTCCTAGCAATTCTTGTACCTAAGAGCGAAAACACTACGTATGCCAGAAGACACCATGTTTTTCTCTTTTCAAACACGACTCCATAGTTAGCACTTGAAATCACTGCAGAAACTGTTTGCTCAGAATGTGTGGGGGAGGCACTGTTGATTCTGCTGATATTTTGAAGGTTTCAAGCCAGAGCTTTTCATCTTTTCCAAGAAAAATGCACGGGTGACGCCAATTGGATCTTTAGTTGGATGTTGTCTGTGACATTCACAAAGCTGCTTGCTCCAAATCACGTTGTCGTCCGTGTCTGCCTGTCGGAGTTGGGTTTCACTTTTCTGTTTGATCAAACAGTAGCAATGAAGACATAGGGTCACCTATTCTCCTTCAAGGATCTCATATCGATGAAGCACTCACTCATCTGCTGGTGCAAACACATTTCAGTAGCTCCTTCTGTCATATATTCTTCCAAATTAACCTTTCAGAACCATTCTACTTAACAGTGAACACACTATGTAGAAGACGCCATATCTTTCATCATTTCTGCAATGCGTCCATAGGTCTGGACTTAAAGTGACTATGAGAGCAGCTCAGGAACACTTTGGTAGGAGATAGTTGATTCCCTTCAGATTTGGATGATTGCAAGCAGCACCTTTTCCTTTTATCCTTGGCAAACGCACTGGCAGTCACAAAGTGGACTCTTACATGGCTATTCACTAAGAAATTCACAAAGTCAGTTTTTCCCCATCACGTTTAGACTGTATATGCTCTTCTTTGCTGTGCTTCACTTTTCTGTTGGAGAAGATGCACAGACGAAACGACACTGTTGCAGCTTCTTCTGCATCATCCTTCGCATAGCCTATTGATCCATTCGCTTATTTTTCTCATGGGAAATCGCTTCATTAGCTCTTTCTGTCACACTTCTTCCCAATTAATATTTTGGAATGATTCTTCTACGTAATAGTGAACACACTATATACGATGTGAGACACCCTTTCTTTCATCATTTCTGCAATGAGTCCATGGTTTTGGAGTCAAAATCACTGCCAAAAGTGTTTACTCAGGACCAGGTTAGTAGAAGACAGTTGATACCCCTGTGATTTGGAAGGTTGCAAGCAATGCCTGTCTGTCATCTCCAAGGAAAATGCTCTGGGTGACAGAAAGTAGAATCTTACTTGAATCCACACTAGGCAATTCACAAAATTAGTTCATCGTCACATTATAGACTGCCATTGCTCCTCTTTGCTGTGCCTCACTTTTCTGTTGGAGAAAATGCACACATGAAAACGACACCGTAGGAGCTTATTCTCCTTCCTACATCGAAGGGTCTATTGAAGCATTCACTTTGTTCCTGATGGAGTATCACTTCAGTAGCTCATTCAGTCTCCCGTTCTTCTCCATTTACATTGCAGAATGAATCTTCTACATCATAGTCCACACACTACGTATGTAATAAGACACCCTTTGTTTCATCATTTCTGAAAAGAGAACATCGTTCTGGACTTAAAATCACTGCATGTCTGTTTACTCAGGAACAGGTTCATAATTGAGAGGTGGGTACCCTTGTGAATTGGAATGTTGCAAGCAGTACCTTTACATTTTATCCAAGGAAAATGCACTGCGTGACCGGAAGTGCACTGTTACTTGGATATTCACTAGGGAATTTACTAAGTTCGTTTTTGTCTATCACGTTAGTGTGTACATGGTCTTCTTTACTATGGTTGACTTTTCTGTTTGAAAAAATACACAGAAAAAAAGACACCATAGCTGTTTATTCTCCTTCAACGATCACATAGTCTATTATTGCTTTCACTCATATGCTGACATAAAACCATTTCAGTAGCTCCTTGTGTCCCGCTTTCTTCTGAATGGAAATTTCAGAACGATACCTCTCCATAATAGTGAAAACAGTACGTTTGGTACAAGACTCCATTTCTTTCATCTTTTCTGAAAACAGTCCTTAGTCCTGGACTTAAAATCACTGCAAGAATTCTTTGCTCAGAAAATGGCTGGTTGGGGACCTTTCATTCCCATGCAATTTGGAAGGTTTCAATCGATATCTTCTTATCTTTTCAAGGAAAATGCATTGAGTGTCAGAATGTGCCCTTTTACTTTGCTGTTCACAGTGACGATCACAAACCTGCTTTCTTGAAATCACGTGGTAGGCTGCTCATGTTTGTCTTATCTGGGCCTCACGTTTTGGATTGAGAGCAAGAGAGGAGAAGAGTACACTTTCCTAGCATATTCTCCTTCAAAGATCACATAGTCTGCACTAAACTTCAATCATTTCCTGATGGAAAGTTGTGTCACTAGCTCATTTTCTCTGTCACACTTTCTTCTGAATTCATATTTCATAGCGATTCTTGTACCTAATAGCGAAACCACTACGTATGCTAGAAGACACCATGTTTTCTTCTTTTCGGACATTACTCCATAGTTCTCACTGGAAATCACTGTCGAAACTGCTCCAAAGGAAGTGGGTAAGAGACCGTTGATTCTCATGTCATTGTGAAGGTTTGAAGCCAGAGCTTTTCATCTTTTCCAGGGAGAATGCACAGGGTGATAGAAACTGGATCTTTAGTTGGATGTTCTCTGTGATATTCACCAAGCTGCCTGCTCCAAATCACGTTGTGGTCTGTGCGTGCCTGTGGTAGTTGGCCTTCACTTTTCTGTTTGATAAAATAACAGGAAAGAAGACTCCAGGGTAACGTAGTCTCCTTCAAGGGTCACACATCTATTAAGCATTGACTCACGTGCTGATTCAAAGTCATTTCATTAGCTCCTTCTGTTATATGTTCTTCCAAATTAACATTTTGGAACCATTGTTCTACATAGTAGTTAACACGCTGTGTATAAGACACCATTTCTTTCATCATTTCTGCAACGCGTCCATAGTTCTGGACTTTAAAGGACTACGAGAACTTCTCAGGAACACGCTGGTAGGAGATAGTTGATTCCCTTGTGATATGGAATGGTGCAAGCAGTACCTTTCCATCATATCCAAGGAAAATGCACTGGGAGACAGAAAGTGGACTCTTACTTGGATATTCACTTGGGAATTCACAAAGTTGGATTTTGCCCATCACATTTAGAGTGTACATGCTCTTCTTTACTATTCTTCCTTTTTCTTTCTTTGTTGTGTGTTCATCTGGTTTTTGGATTAGGATGATGCTGGCTTCATAAACAGAGTTCGGGAGTCTTCCATCATTTTGGATTTTTTGGAATAGTGTGTGAAGGATAGAGTTTAGCTCTTCCTTAAATGCTTTATAGAATTCTCCTGCGAAACCATCAGGTCCAGGGCTTTTGTGTGTTTTGAATTTTTTGATTGTTGCTTCAATTTCCTCAGCTGTTAACTGTTTGTTCAGGCTTTCTGCTTGTTCTTCATTGTGTTTTGGGAGAGTATATTTTTTCTAAAAACTTTTCCATTTTACCTAGGTTTTTAAAATTTCTTGGCATACAGTTCTTCATAGTAATTTCTTACAATCCTTTGTATTTCTGTGGTATCAGTTGTAATCTCTCGTCTTTCATTTCTGACTGTTTTTATTTGAGTCCTCTCTCTTCTTTTCTTGGTGAGTGTGCTTAAAGGCTTGTCATTTTCTTAATCATTTCAGAGAACCATCTCCTGGATTCATTGATCTTTAGAATTGTGCTTTCAGTCTCTATGTCATTTTTTTCTCGTTTCTCTGAGCTTTTTTGGTGATCATTCCCCCAGTTATTGTTTATGTAAGGTTAGTTTGTTTATTTGAAATGTTTCTCTCTCTTTTTTTTGGGGGGGAGGGGGTAGACCTGTATCCCTATTAACTCCCCTCTCAGGTCTACCTTCACTGTTTACCATAAGTTTCAGGTTGTTGAAAATTCATTTTCATTTGTTTCCAGAAACTTTCTGATGTCTTCCTTGATCTCCTTCTTCACCAATTCATTGTTTAATAGCATCCTATTCATATCCATGAGTTCGAGTGTTTGGGTTTTTTGTTTGTTTGTTTGTTTGTTTGTTTTATATTTCCATTTTTTATTTAATTTTTAATTAGTATTTTTTAATTGTTGATATTGTACAATTTTCTGTCTTTTACCCCGCCCCAGCACACCACCCCAGCCCTCCCCACCTTCCTCCCATTTCCACCCCCCATAGTTTTTGTCCCTGTGTCCTTTATACTTGTTGCTCTAAACCGTTCCCCTTTTCCCCTGAAATTCCCTCCCCTCCCACTCTGGTCACTGTCAGATTGTTTTCAAATTCAGTGTCTTTGTTTATATTATGCTTGTTTCTTTGTTTTGTTGATTAGCTTCTTGTTAAAGGTGAGATCATATGGTATTTGTCTTTCACTGCCTGGCTTATTTCGCTTAGCATGATACTCTCCAATTCCTTCCATGCTGTCGCAAAGGGTAGGAGCTCCTTCTTTCTTTCTGCTGCATAGAATTCTATTGTGTAAATGTATCACAGTTTTTTGATCCATTCATTAACTGATGGGCACCTAGGTTGCTTCCAACACTTGGCTATTGTAAATTGTACTGCTATGAACATAGGGGTGCATAGATTCTTTCGGATTGGTGTTTCAGGGTTCTTAGGATATAATCCAAGCAGTGGAATTGCTGGGTCAAAAGGTAAGTCTATTTTTAGTTTTCTTAGAAAATTCCATACTGTTTTCCATAGTGGTTGTACCAATCTGCAATCCCACCAACAGTGCACTAGGGTCCCCTTTTCTCCACAACCTCTCCAGCACTTGCTGTTTGTTGCTTTGTTTATGAAGGCCATTCTGACTGGTGTCAAGTGGTATCTCATTGTAGTTTTAATTGACCACCTGGTCAGCCAGCCGCCTTGTGCAGCCTCACTGGTTCTGCATAGGTGCCCCCCTGTGCCCAGGGTCCACCAGCTGCCGCCTGTGGGGCCAAGGACCGCCAGACACTGCCCTTGCACCTGGGAACTGCCAGCCACTGATATTTGCGTTCCGGGGTCCCACCTCCACTTTTTCCTACCGCTACTCCGCCTCTCTTACCGGACTGGATGAATGGTTGTTGGACTTCCGTACAGTTCAATTATCTATAAATTCTGGGTGTTTTCTTGTTTCTAAATATTTGTTGTCCTTAATTTTGGTTGTGAAAGGAGGCACAGCGTGTCCACCTATGCCTCCATCTTGGCCGCAAGTTGGGGGTTTTTTGTTTTTTGTTTTACTTGAGATGGGTTTTTAGTGTCATTCCCTTGTGGTCAGAAAAAAATGCTTGATATTATTTCAGTTTTCTTGAATTTTTTTAGGTTTTTTTTTTTTGTCCTATCATGTTGTCTATCTTTGAAAATGTTCCATGTGCATTTGAAAAGAGTGTGTATTTTGATTTTCGGGGCGATGAAATGTTCTATATATATCAGTTAAGTCCATTTGATCTATGACATTGTTCAATGATGCAGATCTTTGTTGATAATTTGTTTGGAAGATCTATCCATTTTTGACGGTGGTGTGTTAAAATCCCGTACTATAATTGTTTTGCTGTTAATATCTTTCTTGAAGTCCTTCAAGATTTTCCTTTTGTATGTAGTTTCTCCTATATTGGGTACATATATGTTTATAATATTTATGTATTCTTGATGGACTCTTCCCTTGAGTATTATGAAATTACCTCTTGGGTCTCTTTTTATGGCCTTTGTTTTGAAGTCTACTTTGTCTGAAATGAGTATTGCTACCACTGCTTTTTTTCCCCATCTGTTTGCTTTGAATATTTTTTCCAACCCTTCACTTTCAGTCTGCATAGCTCTTTTGCTCCGAAGTGGGTCTCTTGTAGGCAACATATGTGTGGGTCATGTTTTCTTATCTATTTGGCTCCTGTAAGTCTTTTGATTGGAGCATTTAATACATTAACATTTAAGGTTATTATTGATAGACATTTGTTCATTTTCCCCCCTTTATACCAGTTTTCCTGTCTCTTTCACTCCTTTCCTTTCTCTTCTTATAGTAGTCACTCTAGTAAAACCTGTAGGGCTGGTTTGGTGGAGATGTGTTTTGTCAGCCTTTTTTGTTCGTTTGCTTCAGAAAATCTTTATTTTGCCTTCCATTTTAATTGAGAGCCTCGCTGGGTAAAGTAATCTTGGTTTTAGGCCTTTGTTTTCCATTTATTTGTATATCTCTTGCCATCCTCTGCTGGACTGGAGTGTTTCTTTTGAGAAATCAGCTGCTAGACTTATCGGGGCCCCTTTGTATGTTACTTCTTGTTTCTCCCTTGTTGTTTTTAAGATTCTCTCTTTATATTTAAAATTGCCATTTTAATTATGATATGTCTTGGAGTTGGGCTCTTTGGGTTTCCTTGATTGGGACTCTGTTCTTCCTGAACTTGCATGTTCTTTTCCCTCTCCAGGTTGGGAAAGTTTTCTGTCATTATTTTTTCAAACAGGGAGGGTTTCTATCCTTTGTTCCTTTTCTTCTCCTTATCATTTTCCTATGTTGTTGTGTTTCATGTTATCTTGGAGTTCCCTTAAGCTATCTTCATATTATTTTTTTTTTGCTATTTTTTGGTGCAGCTGCTCTACCTGGGTGTTTCTTTCCACCTTGTCTTCCAGGTCACTATTTCAGTCTTCTGCTTCGTTCTAGTGTGTTTTTTATTTCTTAAATTTTATTCTTTATTTCTTCCTGGTTTTTCTTTATAGTTTCTATTTCCTTTTTCATACTGCTGTAGTTCTCACTCAGTTCTTTGTAGTTGTCTGTGAGTTCCTTGAACATCTTTATGACCATTATTTTGAATTTTATATCTGATAGCTTGCTTATCTCTTAGGTCTTTTATTGGCGAGTCTTCCATTCTTTTTGATTGCATGTTCTTTTTTTCTCTCCCCATTTTAGATGACTCTTTTTGTTTGTTTCTACACTTACTGATGTTTCACTTTGCTAGCTAACTTTGTGTGCTGAATTTCTATGGTAGGATGCTCTGGGATTTAGTGGTGTTGTCTCTTTGATCTCATCTGGATGCCCTAGGTTTGCCCTTTCTTCTGTTTGTGTGGGCTCTCTTATTGCACTTGGGTTTTTACCATTTTGTGGTTTCTTTGTTGATATTTTCTCTCCTTCACCAGGTATACTGATGTTCAGAGCTCCCACTTAATAATAATAATGAAAATAATAATAATACAAATAAAAATAAAGTGCCAGTTCTACGGGGTAGGAAAGTGAAATTTATCTCAGTTTCTCCATTTTGGGGTTTAGCCTTTTGCTCCCCCTTTGGATCTGTCTCTTGATCTTTCACAACTCCAGGTCTTATTTTCTCACTTGGGGGGAGAAAAAAGAGAGAGAGGAAAGGAAAAATAAGCCTCCTTCTGACTTTAAACCTGTTGAGTGAGTTCTGCTGGTCTTCCTGGATGCCATAGGAAAAGGAGGTCTGGGATTCACTTTTCTTTCTTCCTATGGTTTTTCAAGGACGGGGGCCACATCTGGGTTGCAATATTCACAGTTGTCCAGCCTTCAGCTGAGGTCCTCCATGAGCTGCTGGGCCCCCATGTCCATCTCCACCAGACATGCACTTTTAATCTACCAGTTGTGCCAAGGTCTGTGCAGTGTGTCCTCTCCTTTCTCTTTGTGAGCCCACCATGGCCAAAACCAGGCCAGCAGCTCCAGTTGGGAGGTGCCACTCAGCTTCTGGTCAAGCAGCATGAGTCAAGCTTGGTCAAGTGGCTCACATCACCCACTCAGCCTCTGGGCGAGCAGCTTGAATCAAGCTCAGGCATGCAGCTCAAATAAATCTCAGGGCAAGTGGTTCCATGAGAAGCCAGAACCAGCTCCAGGGAAAGCACCACCAGTCAGCTTTCAGGAGAGTGGTGTAACTCAGCTGCCAGGCAAGCAGCCCGAGTCAGGAGCAGACAAGTGGTTCAAATCGGACTCAGAGCAAGAGGGGCAAATCAGCTTCTCAGCAAGCTGCATGAATCCAGTGCAGGCATGTGGCTCAAATCTGCTGTCAGGCAATTGGCCAGAGCCATGCACAGGTGCACAGCCAAATCACCCTTGGGGCACACCAGCCACAGCTTGAGAGTTCCTTACAAAGCCACAGTAAGCCTGTTCTTTTTCTTTTTGAGTAAAAACCTCTTGTTATGTTTTGCATTCTTAACAAGCACCCAACTTTTCATGCAGCCCAACTTTGTAACCAGACTGGAGACTCTCAAGGTCAGGGTCCAGTATTGCCCAACTCTTTTTCCTTCTCCAAGTGATGCTTGGCTCTTCAGTTTCTCTGATAATAATCTAGCCATCATCCACAGTCCCAGCAGGTGTACACCACCTCTGTGTTTCTCCCACTTGTTGTCTATTCCCCCAGTGACTTCAAGCATCCAGGTTCCTTCTGGTGCTAGGCTGCTCTCCCTGCTGTGGTAGAGAAGGGGGCTGGTGATATAACTCTCCTCCAAATATCCTATGGCAGCTATTAGGTGGGGGGACACAGCAGCCTAGGTCCCTGCAAAGATCCCAGGGTCCTTACCATCCCAACACAATCTCCTATGTCTGTTTGTCTGTTTTTCAATGCCTTCTATAATCTTTGGCTTCCAAACTCCATATAAGCTGGCATTCTGTTAGCTGTTCACTCTGTTCCTCAGAAGATTGGCTAGCTGTTCCAGCTGGGCACAGGGAGAACTGAGCCCCACTCATACCTACCTTACTGCTAACTGTAGTACCCCTCTTTTTCTTATCTGATAGCTGTGGCTGGGACTTCTGATACTATGTTGAATAGAAGTGGTGAAAGAGGTCATCCTTGTCTTATTCCTTGTCTTAGTGGAACGGCTTTAAGTTTTTGCGTATTAAATATGATGTTCCTGTAGGGTCTCCTAGAGGACCTTTATCATGTTGAGGTATGCTTCCTCTACTGACAGTTTGCTAATTGTTTTTATCACAAATGAGTACTTTACTTTATCTAACACTTTTTATGTATTTATTGGTATGATCATGCAATTTTTTCCTTTTGTTTATGTGCTGTAGTACATTTATTAATCTACAAATACTTTACTATCCTTGCATCCTTGGGATCAATACCACTTGATCATCGTGTATCATCTTTTTAATGTATTGCTGGATGTAGTTTGCCAATTTTTTGTTGAGGATTTTAGCGTCTAAGTTTATCAGCGATATTGGCCCATAGTTTTCTTGCTTTTTGGGGTTTTTATCTGGTTTTTGGTTTAGGATGATCCTGGCTTCATAAAAAGCATTTCGGAGTCTTCAGTTTTCTTGGATTTTTTTTTTAAATAGTCTTTGAAAGATAGGGGTTAGCTCTTCCTTAAATGTTTTGTGAAATTCTCCTGTAAATCCATCTGGCCCGGGGCTTTTGTGGGTTGGGAGTTTTTTGATTACTGCTTTAATTTTGTCAGCTGTTATTCATCTGTTCAGACTTTCTGCTTCTTCTTCACTCAGTGTTGGAAGATTTTAGTTTTCTAGAAATTTGTCCACTTTACCCAGCTTTTCACATTCTTTGGCATATATTAGTTCATTATAATTTCTTACAATCCTTTGTATTTCTGTGGCATCTGTGGTAAAATTAGCTCCTCTTTCATTTATGATTTTGTTTATTTGGGTCCTCTCTCTTTTTTTCCTGATCAGTCTGCTTAAAGCATTGTCAATTTTACTTATCTTTTGAAAGAAATAGCTCCTGGATTTACTAATCCTAAGAATTTTTCTTTTAGTTCCCATGTCATTTTATTCTGCCCTGATCTTGGTTATTTCCTTCCTTATGCTCTTTCTGGGCTTTGTTATTGTTCCTCCAGTTCTTGTAGAGGTAGTCTTAGGTTGTCTATTGGTAATATATCTCTGCTTTAGGTAGCCCTGTATCAGTATAAACTTCCCTCTAAGGACTGCTTTCTCTGTGTCCTATAAGATTTGAATGGTTGTGAGTTCACTTTTTGTTGTTTTTAGAAACTTTCTGATTTCTTCCTTGACCTCATTCTTAACCAAGTCATTGTTTAATAGCCTTCTCTTCAATCTTCATGAATTTCAGTGTTTTTGAGGTTTTTCTCGAGGTGTTTCTAGTTTCAGGCCCTTGTGGTCAGATACCATGTTTGATATGATTTCAATTTTCTGGAATTTGTTGAGGATTGTTTAGTGTCCTATCACGTGGTCTATCTTCAAAAAATTTTCATGTGCATTTGAAAAGAATGTGTATTTTGATTCTTTTGGATGAAAGTTTATATATATATATATATAAACTTTCATATATATATATATATATATATATATATATATATCGAATATATAAACTATATATTCGTTAAGTACATTTCATCTAGGGAATTGTGCAATGCCATGATATTCTTGTTGATATTTTGTTTGGAAGCCCAATCCATTATTGACAGTGGGGCATTAAAATTTTCTTGTGTAAGTTGGTTGTTTTCTATATCTTTCTTGAAGTCCTCCAAGATTTTCCTTATACACTTTCGTGCTGTTATGTTGAGTGCATATATTTTTATAATGTTTATGTCTTCTTGATGGATTCTTTCCTTTAGTATTATGAACTGATCTTCTGCATCTCTTTTTTTGTGGCCTTTGCTTTGAGGTCTATTTTGTCTGATATATGTATTGCTACCCCAGCATTTTTTCCTGTCCATTTATTTGCTTGGGATATTTTTTCCAACCCTTCCCTTTCAGTCTGTTTATGTCTTTTTTTCTGATATGGGTCTTTTATAGGAAGCTTATGTGTGGGTCATGATTTCTTATCCATTCAGCTATTCTATGTATTTATTGGAACAGTTAATCCATTTACACTTTGCTTATTATTGATAGGTACTTATTTGTTGCCATTTTATTCCCTTCATACCTGTGTCTTTGTCTCTCTCTCTCTCTCCCCCCCTCACTCTCTCTCTCCTCCTCCCCCCTCTTCCTCTCCCGCTCCCCCTCCTCCTCTTCCTCTCCCTCCCTCCCTCTTTCTCCGTTCCTCCCACCCTCCCTCCCTTTTCTTAAAGAAGTCCCTTTAATGTATCTTGCAGTGCTGGTTTGGTGGAGGTGTATTCTTTTCATCTTCTGTTGTCTGGGAAACTCCTATTTTCACCGTCCATTTTAAATGGCAGCCTTTCTGGGTAGAGTAGTCTTGGATGCAGGCCTTTGCTTTTCATTACTTGGAATATATCTTGCCATTCCCTTCTGGCCTGTCGTGTTTCCATTGAGAAATCAGCTGCTAGCCTTATTAGGGCTACCTGGTATGTTACTTCTTGTTTCTCCCTTGCTACCTTTAAGCATCTCTCTTTGTCTTGGTATTTTGCCATTTTAATTATGATGTGTCTTTAGTAGGCCTCTTTGGGATCCTCTTGATTGGGACCTTCTGTGCTTCCAAGATTTGTATCACTTTTTCTCTCATCAAATTAAGCAAGCTTTCTATCAGTACTTTTTCAAACAGTTTTTCTATCCCTTGATCTTCTCCTTCTGCTATCCCTGTGATATGAATATTATTACATTTCATGTTGTCCTGCAGTTCCCTTAACACCTCTTCATTCTTTCTTAGTCTTCTTTCTTTCATTTTTTCCTCTTTCTGCATACTTTTTTTTCTATCTTGTCCTCCAGCTCCCTGATTCGAACCTCTGCTTCATCTAGCCTGCTTTTGATTCCTTCTACTATGTTCTTTAATTCAGAAATTGTATTCTACATTTCTTCTCATCCTTTGTTGATAGTTTCTATTTCCTCTTCCATGTTGATACAGTTTGCAATAAGTTCCTCCTAGTTTCCCTGTAGGTTTTGGTAATTCTCAATGAGCTCATCGAGCCTTCTTATAACCATTGAGTTTTAAACTCAGTATCTGATAGTTGGCTTTCCTCTATTTTATTTATCATTCTTTTTGTGGCTTTGTCCTTTCCTTTCATTTGGGGGCGGGGGTTGTTTCTTTGTCTTCCCACTGTTTGTGAGACTCTTCTTTTTGACTCTGCTTCTGAAATTGATCTGTTTTGACTCCCTCAGTTTGTGGTTGAACTTCTATTGTAGGAGTCCTGTGAGATTCAGTCGTGCAGTCTCCTTGATTTCTTGAACCTCATGGTCCAGGGGTGACCTTTATGCCAATTATGTTGGCTCTCTGTATCTAATTCAGTTTTGATTGTTGTTGTCTCATTCGTTGGTGAGTTCTTCCCTCTAGCTGGTTGACTGAGGTTCACTCTGCCCGCCATGTCTTATAATGCTGTTGTGAAGATGCTTCCAGAATAAAATCACAAAGCCCAGGGAACTAACCCACATCTGCAAAAAATCTCCCTCCCACAATCCCACTGTGAACATCAAATGAACCAGTATTAATAAGGGTGTAAAGAGACTAAAACTATTGTAAGAAAGGAGAGGAATAAACTAGAGTGTAAATTCTAATGACTTAATATGCCATATTTGCTGGACAAGAAATTAATATTAGAAAGCTATGCAGAATAGAGAACATTGCTAATCATGTAGAAGACCACAGTGGATTTTGTCTAGGTAGACTCTGGTATTTACCACTGTTTTATCCTCCTGGATCCTCCTCTGGTGATGTAAGATGTTGACCCCACATGACCTTAGGTAGCCTTCTCTGAGACTGCTAGGGATGTACTATCGGGCTATTTCCTTCCGTTGTTAATCTAGTCACTCTGCACTGAAATAGTAAGGCTTAAGCCCCACAGGACAGGGCAGAATCCTTCCTGGTGTTGGGGCTTTTGTTTCCCCTCCAGCTGCTGCTGCTGGGAAGGAAGTGGTCTGAGTGAATATGATGGCTGTTGCCATATTGGGGATGACTCAGCACTGGGATCCTAGTGTCTACTCTCTCAGCTCTCTCCCCAAAGCTTTCGTCCCCTGTCTCTCCTCAGGGTTCTCTAGGCCACTCTGCCCCCACTTTTGTCAGAGCTCCAGGGAAGTGGCTACAAATTAAAATTTGTGCGTTGACCCTTTTAATGGCTCTTTGCATCTCCAGCCATCCATCTCTGGTGGAGAAGAACCCTGCCACCTTTCTCCACTGGTTGTTATATGTGTACTTTTTGGGGTTTGGGTACTCTAGGCCGGAGATCCCATCTTAGGGTTTAGACTTTATTATTTTCATGGGGATCTAACTGGCAACTTAATTATCCCTCTGGCACTAGTGCCCATGGGTGTCCAGACAGCTCGCTTGAGTCTCCATCACACTCCTTACCGAACAGGTTGTGCTGAAGCTGATTCTTCTGTCCATCAAGGTTATAAGGCTTCTCTCTTACTATTGTTCAGTTGTTTATTCTGGGTGATTTCTCCACAATTTAATGGCAATTCCAGATTGGTCCTGGGAAGATGTTAGTACGCTTCCCTTCACTCCTCTGACATCTTACCTCTCTCCTCCATATTTTGGAAGAAAACTTCCTTTTACCACCTCCTTGTATGCCCATCCACCTTCATGGATTTTTGGTGAATTCTGTTGAGCCCAGAGTTCTCTTTTCTGCATGTTTCTAGAGCAGGGAGCTGCAAGTCCCTTCACTGACCTCCTCCTGAAAGTAGAAAAAGCATCTGTTTAAGTACAGGTGTGATCTATGGCTACCGCAGAGCTCCAGAAAGATCCAAGATTATTGAAAACGAGGACTTTAGTAGAATGGGTTTTCCTTCAGCCATTTTTTTGGGGGGATAGTTCAAGTGCTTTGGAAGCTTTTTCTGAAGTCCAGCATATTCTCTGCCCCTGGCACGCAACTGTTTCTAGTGAAGATTCCCCCACCAGATTGAGTAAATATTATCTTCTCTTATCCAGTATTTGTGTGTTGTGGGGAACTGCTTCACATGGCATGGATTGTAGCTCAGCCTCCATATGGAAAACCAGTGGGGAGCATGTGGCATGCAAGACCACACCCACGGAGAGGTTTTACCATGGGGAATCAGGCCTGCATTGTACCTAGACTGCTATGAGACTTGCTTTTGCTAAAACTCCCTCGCCCTGAATTGAGACAGCAAGGGCTTGCTGTAACTTCCTAAAGTCTGTGCTAAACGTTCCAAGTGCAGAGTGTGACAGGATCAAACACATTTCCCCTTGGTCTGCAACATCCTTCTCTTTGAAGTGATTAGTAACATTCTTTCCTTTGTTATCTATAAAAGGTAATCCCCTGCAGTGAACCTGTGCATAGTAAATGAGGACTACTCTCCATGTAATGTACCCAGAGAAGCAATAAAAGGCTGGCCAGTCAGGGACTGGGCTCTCTGGTCCTCTTGCCCTCTCTCTCAGAGAGTGGCCATGACATCCCTTTTTCTCCACAGGACTTCTGTTGTCCATGTGTATTTGTTCACAAGCAGCCACAACATACCCGGATCCTGCTGGCCAGGATCTGCCACAGTTTCTGACCATAAGATTCAGCCAAACATAACTTAAATTCAGACTCACTTTTTTTTTATGTATGCATTTCAGGGTGCTCTGCTTCACCAGCTGCCTTTATAGGGTGGACATCTATGGTAAGAGATCTCTGGGACTCTGTGATCTCTTTGATCTTCTGGTGTAGATTCTCTAGGTTTTCCCTTTTATTTTCACTGGCTCTCCTGTTGTACTAGCATTTCTTTTGTTGGTGGCTTCTTTGTTGATGGGTTTTCCCCTCCAGTGGGCTTAATAGTAGTCACAACTCCCATCTTGTCTTCTATGCTATTGTACTGGTGTTGGGTAACAAAACAATATTACCAGACAACCAAAACTACACCAGCAAAAACAGCCCAACTACCACATCAGCAATGTCAACCGCAATTGACTTAAGGTTAGTAAAGTTGAAGAGACATTGAAGATATCATAAGAGAAGTCAAAGGGTATATAAGATGACCAAACAGGGGAAACATTATTGAGTCGTAAGAGGAACAAGGATTGATAAGAGTTGGGATAGTATCAAGGTGAAGAACAAAATTTAAAATGTAAGTGCAAAGTTTTCAAAAGAGTTATGGGAACAATGGGGTAAGATAAGGCAAGAGTATATTATGAGGTTTGAAGTAAAATTGAAAAGGGATCAACAGGAGCAAAACTGTAGAAAAATAACTGGGTAAATAGCAGTGATAGCTGAATGAAGTTTAATTAAGGTGGAATGGTAATGAGAATATTGTACAAAATGCAAGGTAGGTGTGAGATATCTACCATAAAGAAAAATGATTTTGACAGGATGGGGGAAGTATACTGATAACAGTAAGGAGTAAAGCCCAGATTGAGAGAGTGCAGTGGGGGAAGATAAAACATTGAAATAAAAATTCCTCACTCAACTGATCAGGGACACAGGCAAGGTGAAATGGATTAAGATAGCAAGAGGGTATTCTATGGGATTTAAAGTAAAAACAAATAGCGAACAAATAGGAATTCCATTGGAGAAGTACAGCAATAACTGTGATATTTTACCCAACTAGCCACAGTTTGTAAAAGGTTGAAAAGAAATGTTTCTTATAATAGGGGAAAAATGTGAGCTGACTAAATAAAGAGAGCTTACGTGAGGTTAAATGAAGGAGAAATAGTGAGAGTGAGTGATAGAAACTTGGTACAGAATGAGAGAAAATAAATTTTACACCAACAGTAAAGGAAGATGGCAAAATGGATTAAGATCAGGTAAGGGTGCTATGTGGGATTTGGAATAATAATAATATGATAAGAATTATATAATCTGAATAGAAAGAATAAAAAATAAAATACCAAGAGTAGTGAGTTATTTGGAATACAAGTGAAGTGAAAGAAGAAAAATTAAAATACCACATGAAAGGGAGAATAATTAAAAACACAAAACAAACAATAAAAGAAAACTATCTAAATAAACAGAAAGAAGAAAGAGAAATTTAAAAAATGTAAGTTCTGACGAAGACCAAGGTGAAATCTTTCTCAGCTTTTGGTGTTCACTTTTTGATTTCTCTCTAGATCTGTCTCTTCTTTTCTCTCAGCTGCAGTTCTTACTGTCTTACTCTAAAGACAAAAACCACCTGATGATTGTTAAGCTAGCCCAGCTGATTTTTCAGAGCATCCTGGTTCACACAGGTGGAGTGGGTTGCGCTGCATTTTTCCTGTCCTGTGTTAGGATAGTATAGGGGTTCAGTCTGAAATACAATAATCACAGCTTCCCAGGCCCAGCCCATGCCCTTAGAGTACTGTACAGCCTGCGTTCCCCACTCTGTGCAGTTGCACCAGGCTGGCCCTGATAAGCCATCTCACTTTAACCCCTTTGAACAATCTATGAGGTGCACTGAGCAGGAGCAGATTGCACTCACTTTCCTGTCTTTTTTGGCTGGTCAACTTCACGTGCTGTTCCCCATTTGAAAAGAGTCTTTTTGGGTACCACCACTATTCCAAGTCATGGCTTCCCTCCTTTGATCAATCTGTGAGGTGCTTGAGTGGGAGCAAATCACACCCACACTCCTTTTTTTATGGCTTGGCTGCTGCATGGGCAAAGTCCTTGTACAGTGCACCTCAGTTCCCCTTTCAAAAAAAAGTTTCTTTGGATACTCTTGCTGCTTCCATACACTGCCAAGCTTTCCACATATTCCAACTCTCTGGCAAGTGCAGTGTCTATTTAGTCATAGACAGTCACTGTTCATCTCTTCTCTCAGCTCCAGTTGCCACCAATACTGCCTCAATTTTCTAGCACTGTCCTGATGAGCTACTGCCACCGTAGCTTGGATATGCTGCTGACTGTGTTTGCGCTACTGCCATCCCCCCGCCATGACTTTATGCATGAGGTCCCTTCTCATTTGGATGTTGGATTTCCCCACCCTGGGATTGGAGGGAGCCACTAGGCTGCTATCACTGATTGGCTCTCATTTGATGTCCTTGCTGTAGCTGTGGTTTCTGCTGCCAGGCCTGGGGACCTTCCCTGTTGGCCTATAAAACCTCCTTACTACATATTTTGAAGCATCCTCTACACACTTCAGCTTCCAAACTGAATATCAGCTAAGATACTGTTGGCTTCTTCCCTTTGTTTTTCAGAAGATCAGCTAAGTGTCCCTATTGGGTTTATGAACAAGTGGGCATAGCTCCCCCCTACTTCACTGCCATCTTCTATCCCAGGCACCATTTTTCCTTTTGTACCTGTGTTCCTCTCTCTCTTGCTCTGTACCCTCATTTTACAGCCATCCCTTTAGCATGTCTTTCAGTGCTGGTTTAGTGGAGGTGTATTGTTTTGACCTTCTTTTGTCTGAGAAATTCCTTATTTCACCTTCCATTTTAAATGGCAGCCTTGCTGGGTAGAGTAGTCTTGGTTGCAGGTCTTTTATTGCTCAGAATATCTCTTGACATTCTTTTCTGACTTGTAGTATTTCTGTTGAGCATTCAGTTGCTAGCCTTATTGGAGACCCCCAGATGTTGCTGTTTCTCCCTTGCTGCTTTTAAGATTCACTCTTTGTCTTTAAAATTTGGGGTTTTAATTATGATGTTTCTTGGCGTAGGTCTCTTTGGGTTCATTTTGATTGGAACTCTCTATGCTTGCTGAACTTGTGTGACTTTCCCCCTTTCCAAGTTAGGGAAGTTTCATGTAATTATTTTTTAAACAGGATTCATTATTTTTCTTTATTTTTAAAATATTTCCAGTAACTATTTTTTTAATACTTTACTGTTGTTCAGTTACAGTTGTCTGTATTTTCTCCCCACCCCTTCCCCTCATCCCAGGCAAACCTGCCTCCCTCCCTTACTTCCACCTTCCCCCTAGGTTTTGTCCATGTGCCCTTAATACTAGTTCCTGAACAGCCTTCTCCTCACTGTCCCCTTCTCCCTCCCCTCTGGCTATTGTTAGATTGTTCTTAATTTCAATGTTTCTGGTTATATTTTGTTTGCTTTTCTTCATTTGTCAATTATGTTCCAGTTAAGGGTGAGATCATAGGTATTTGTCCCTAACCACCTGGCTTATTTCACTTAGCATAATGCTCTCCAGTTCCATCCATGCTCTTGCACGGGGTATAAGCTCCTTCTTTTTCTCTGCTGTGTAGAATTCCATTGTGTAAATGCACCACAGTTTTCTAATCCACTCATTTGTGATGGGCACTTAGTTTCCTTCCAGCACTTGGCTATTGTAAATTGTGCTGCTATGAACATTGGGGTGCATAGGTTCTTTTGGATTGGTGTTTCAGGGCTCTTAGGGTATAATCCCAGCGGTGGCATTGCTGGGTCTAAAGACAGTTCCATTTTTAATTTTCTGAGGAAATTCCATACTGTTTTCCACAGTGGCTGCATCAGTCTTCATTCCCACTAACCTTGCACTAGGGTACACTTCTCTCCACCACTTGTTGGTTCATTTGTTTATGATGGCCATTCTGACTGGTGTGAGGTGGTATCTCATTGTGGTTTTGTTTTTTTTTTTTTTTCCTTCTTTTTGTTGTTGTTCAGTTACATTTGTCCTCATTTTCCCCTTTACTTTTCCTCACTCTCCTCTCCCCTATCTTTCACATTCAATCCACAAACAGGGTTTCTATCCCTTGCTCCTTTTCTTCTGCTGGTATTCTATGATTTGAACTTTTCTGAGTGTAACCTCTTGGCTCTACTCAACTTCTACTTCCAAAATTTTGTCACAAACTATTTGTGTTCTGTAAGTAAAATTAAATTCTTCCTTCTGGTTCTAAAAGTTGACAGTCAATAAATAGAATATTTTTTTTTTATTACCAAGGAGCCAAGTAGTACAACTTTGTTATCTTTGCTTCTCTTTAGTCATGTTGTTTAGCTCTTCTGCCATACAAAAACTGTTATTTACAACACAGAATAAAATTATATTTCATTTTCATTCTCACCTATCAATTGTACTTAATAAGCCATATTCTATTTTTGTATCATACAAGATATCTTTATTGGATGTGCTTTTGATTTTCCTGAAATTCAAGGTTGCTTTATACTTTCCTTATTGAGATGCAAAACAAATACCGTATTTATTTTTTAATATCTTCTAAGTTTTTACAAATTCTACCCTATCCTTGTAGTATACTCTTCTCTTAAATGAAATCATTATTCTTAGAAGGAAATGGCTTCCAGGTCAAATATGGAAAAAATAATTGTAGGGACACTGAATGGCTAAATAATATATTAATTGGAATCACGAACAGGTCCATCATTTATTGTATCCAACATCTTCCCCCACCCCTTGTTTTCTATCCTTGTCTTGCTAGAGTACCACATCAAAATTTTCCTCATAGAAAACTCTTTTAAGAAAGAATTTATAAAAAATTCTATCTAAGATAACTTATTTGTACTCATAACTGATTCATATTTTGGCTAAAAATACAATTTGTTTCTTAAGCATATCCCTTCATCCTTTTAAAAATATATATCCTTTGTCTTCTAAACTACATTTTTTTGTTTGTGTAAAAAACTAAATCTTGTTTGTTTATAGAAAATGTTTTGTTTTGTTTGATTCTAAGAAATTCTTTAGAATCTTATTTTGATACATTCAGTAGTTCAGTAACTATTAACTTTTTCTAAGATTTGCGATCTTTCTCAAATTCTTACCACATGCTGCTTAGCAGTTTCTTTATTCTTATAAGAAGACATATTTAAAGTAATCTGTCCTGTTTCAGTTTTGAGAACACTTCTTCCATTATTTCTTTGATATTTTGTTTTCTGACTGCTGTGGACTGTTCAGCTTGGTTTCAGGAGTGTAACCCTCACCCCATGGTGGGCTGTGTAAGAGCCTAGGGACCTGCTTTATCTGGGTGTGTTCTGTCAAGAGGACATGACCTACTAAGGAGACAAGGCTTATCTCCCTGGCAGGAGCACTGCTTCTGCCTCATCCATCTCTGGCCTCAGTGCTTGGTTGGTAGTCAATGATGGGTAAGACTCCTCATGGGAGGGGCAACCTAAGCCAGACACAGCCACTTGGGAGGACCTCGTGGAAGGACTTGGGGGGCTGCAGCAAAGAGAGTGCGATGGACCCTCGCCCCCTGGCTATTCTAACATAGCCCGAGTCCCCATTTCCATCTGGGAGATCTCTTCTGCTTCCTGAGTTTAATGAGGGCAAGTGGTGCAGCCCTGTGCTGGCCAGAAGGGTTCCACAGGTAATCGGGCATAAGAAAGAATTCCTAAAGTCCTGTGAAACCTGCTTTGCAAGAGCGCTCTCATTTAAATGATAAGGGTCCGAGGAGGAAATGAGTACGTCTCCCAAAGTTTTGCAACCCCCTTTCCTGACAGACTCTGACTCAGATCAAGCCCTCAGATTTCTTTGAAATGTTATCCATCGTTTGACCCTTGCTGCCTGACATACCTGTATTCCTGTGTATTGGAACCCAATAAAAGCCTGGTGAGGAAGGGGCTCTGGGTCATTCTCCTCTGAGAATTTGTCCACCTCTCCTCCCCAAGCAGATCATGTCTTGGTAGTTTTATTTTCATCCATGATGGAGGGATGGGGCTCTGTGGGCAGAGCTCCCCCACATCTGGCACCCAGGACGGGGATCTGAAACCTGATTGACCAGAGGCTACGAGCCATCGTCACCTGACAACGCGTCTAAGTTGAATGGAAATCAGCGCTTCATCCCCATAGGGACCAGGGGCACCTTTCGGTAAGGCTCCCAGGCGTGTTACAGATAAGAGGAAAGGTTACTGTTGCCACCTCTTGAGTGGTCTTCTCATTTCTCTCCCCTGCACTCTCTTTCATAATAAGAGTTCTGCTTTCTCCCTCCCAAGCATTCACTGCATTCTGCAGGTATGGGTCGGTCATTTTAAAAACCATTAGGGTGACTGCCACGAGAAGTCTCCCATGAAAGGTATGAGTTGGTTGTGGGATGGGGTAGAACACTAGGTTACCCACCAACTGCAAGGAAAACCCACGCAATGAGAAGGCACACTGTAAAAGCATTCACAGTCCCATTCCCTGCAGCGCAATCCCAGCTAGGTTTTTAGGCTTGGGAGGAGAAAGCAAAGACTTCCCCTTTCAGCAGCAAGGTATTTATGAGCGTTTCAGCTTCTTGCTAAAACACTGAAGAAAAGAGGCATTTCTTCCCTCCGCCTCAAGATCTTGGGCATCCCTAGATCGTGAGTTGGGACCCTGCGGAGGTGTCTGGGGTCCAATCCCTGAGATGCGTAGGCGCCTCATAAGGATTTTCATCTCAAATAAATCTTTTGGTTCAGTCAGGAAAGTGCGATATAAAGGTTTGTCACCTAGTGCTCTGAGCCGCTTCGCAGTCTTAGATGTGTGGAATTTAACCTGAGACCCATAAGCAGGGTCAGGGTATCCTAGTTTCCAGGCAGCCCTTCCTGATGATTTAACACCAACAGAACATCTCTGACCCACCACACTCTGGTCACTAGCGAGAAATAGGATTTGAGGGTGTGGGTGATCAAAATCCACCACCTCTTGTGGCAGAAGGAATTTGTAGAAAAGAATTCTTTTGTTTGGGGCTGGGGCGCAGAGTGAGTGCACCCAGTACTCATTTCTCCATCCCCCTTCCCCCGTGGCCCCTGGGGGAAAACCCCCGCAGCAGCACCCGGAGCTACGAGTGTGCACACCCCCAAGCTTCGAGTCTAGGGCAGTTGAGTGGTGGCCGGATCTCTTTGCCAGGCTGAACAGCAGTGAGCACCGAGAGGAGATTGGTTTTTTCTGT
The DNA here is from genome assembly GCA_039655065.1 of Glossophaga mutica. Lineage (NCBI taxonomy): Eukaryota > Metazoa > Chordata > Mammalia > Chiroptera > Phyllostomidae > Glossophaga > Glossophaga mutica. The sequence continues at coordinate 119,906,071 of CM077303.1, read as the reverse complement.
CTCCCGCTCCCCAGTGCACACTCCCCGGCACTGGTTGTAGCTAATGCAGCTGGGCCTGGCTGGGCACAATAGCGCACCTGTGCTGGGCTGCGACCTGCAGGCTGGTGACTCCTCACCTGGGCCGGAGCTTCTCGCAAATTGCCCCGCCTAGGGTGGGCCAGAGGGAAGCCCGCGGCTGCACGCCATGGCGCCGGGAGAGCAGCAAGGGCACCGGTGCATGAAGGCCTGGGACCCGCGCGGATCCAGGCGGTCCGGTTGGAGTCCATTCCCCTTCCCAAGCCTCCATCTCTCTCCCTGCACACTTGCCAGTGCAACTTTTCCCAGCATCGCGTTGGCCAGCGCTGGGCACAGTTTTGGATCACAGGGTCCCAACCTGGGGCTGGGGTTCCAAGGCCTATTGCCTTGCTGGCACCTAGCAGCCTTACAACTGGCAGACAGCAGTTTCAAAAGGGATTTCCAGCCAGGTCATCTCTGAGATAATGAACAGCAGCTTCCCTGTTTTTGAGAGACTGCCAGCATGCTTAATTACAAACAGGAGATTTTTTAATTTTTGTTTGCATTTCTATACCTGGGATAGGGGGCATTTATCAGCCCCACAAACGTGTGTGGACTTTTAAATGTTTTGTTCCAAATGGAATAGTTGGACGAATTCAGTTTTTTCACCAAAATAGTCAGGCCCTACGTAAAGAATTTAATATTCTCAGGGCCCAAGCAAAGCAAATGATCAGAGAATGTCCAGATGGTCAAGCACTTTTGAAAGAGCCTCCTACTCTTGGGATTAACCCTAGAGGACTGCAACTTCAAATAATTTGATAAACAGGTGTTACTCACTATATACCTCTTCGTTTCATAATATACTCCTTGAGTGAAACATTTGGCAATATAATTGGGCTTGTTATGCTTATGTTATATGGATTATGTATCTTGCAGAAAGTTCAAGTAAGCCGTAGATGGTCAGTAAGGAAGGAATTCAGAAAGTGAAGGAAAGGAAAGTATAGGATTGTGTAGGAGAAAAGTAAGAAGGAATAAAGGGAAAAGATAGATACCACATTCATGTGTGGCATGGAAAGAAAGTACATTAAAGTGAATAGTTGAAGAGAGGAAATGTAAGTGAAAAAAAGGAAATAAATGGAACAATAAGCATCTAAGTCTTTGAAACACTCCAAATTCTATTCCTAGGATAATTAACTCATTGCAGCTTGCAGGGACACCAGGAGGCCTATCTTTCCAAGCAGGCACTTACTCAGGTGTTCTACATTCCACTCCCCTCTCTGGGAGTCAGCAAAGAATATTAGAACTCATTGACTTGAGGCCTTTAATCATTTAGGATGGCCTCAGCAAAAGTAAAACTGATAGCCACCCAGGATATATTGTGAAAGCCACCCAGGCTTTCTTAGAAAAATGAGGAATTTGACATAAAACAGGTATCCTTTATAATCCTACAGGCCAAGCAATTGTTGAAAGAGCTCACCAGATCTTTAAAACATTATTTAAAAGAGTGGAGTCAGGAAATACACCCCCCCCCAAGAATTTAAACGCTAGCAATATACACATAATTTTTTTTAATTTTAATGATAATCTGTAGTCACCCGTAGCAAGCACCTTGTGTAATACAGGTCTGCCTTCCCACACCCTTTAGGTCTTATATAAAGACCCTTTGGGGGAAGGAAAATGGAAAGGCCCAGTTGAACTACTATTAATCTGGGGAAGACAAGAGGGTATGT